>CM050663.1:14671704-17071704 GCA_027574665.1 Rhynochetos jubatus
AGGAATTGTATGTGAGGTGTGATATGTTTGAGGTTGATGTTTGTCAGCCCTAAGCTGGAACGCTGATGGATGTGCTCAGCTGTGGCGGACTCCGTCCTATTCACGTTCTGGTTTTTATGCAGCATCAGGTCAGTGTTTGTTCTGTTTGTTTGTTTGTTTGTTTGCAGAGTGTCCCTGTTCTCTAACAGGATTTCAGTGTCCACACAGTAAAGAATATTGAAGGGAAAAATGTATAGCTAGACCACTCGGCAGGTTCTTTTATTCATTGCATGTCCTGAATGCTTGTGAAGGCGTGCGCTCGGTTCAGAACCCAAACTTACTCTTTGTCAGAGGCCCAAACTGATTTGACATCGCTTGCCTGCTTTCGCACACGGATTTTTCTTAGAACGCAGCGAAGGCGTAAGTCGTGGCATCTCTCGTTTACTCAGAAAAGCTGTATAAAAACTGGGGTTTAACAAAGCTTTTAAATGCATCCTCAGCTTTAGTGACTGTTACTTTTAGAAGATTAATCTCCTGTATCTTGAGTTCTTTGATGATTATTTTCACCCAGGGGGTCACCTGCTTTCCCCCACGTGTGGAATCGCATCGCTCTTTAACAGGCCAAAGGAGCTACTGTCAGTGTGTCTGCGTGAGATGGTAAAGAACTACTCAACATCCCAAGTTTCAGAATGAGGTTTATCTTTAGAGTGTGCCCACCTGAACCTGTCCTGTAGCCAAAGACATGAAAGACATTGCCGGAGAGCCGTGAAGTCTGACAGTCCGGAATAAGTGCAGTGGTGCTCATCAAAGCCGTGTGGGATTGCGCAGCCTAGATCAGCTGCGAGCTGCAGATGGTGGAATAGGTGGGGTTTTACACTGCACTCCTGATTTCACTCCCTGAAACTATAGTGAGGGGCTTTTCCTGTGGGCTTTTCCTGTTGATCTGCTTCCGAAAAATACTGAATGTTCATGGTGATGTTTTTGGTGGGAAAAGGATGCTGTTTCTTCCATATATTTTTTTATTAGTTAGGAAATGGTCTATAGTCTAAGGGGGATTGTAAATGTTTTGAAACATGGATAAAAATCTCATTTCCTGTGTGAACCGGTGCTAATTCCACAGGATGTTGTAACAACGACTTTTTTTCTCCAGTTGTACTGGGCTCAACAGAATAGAAATTTCAGGGTCTATGTCAGTGTAAAGGATATGCCAAGTGATGTTTATAAATGGGAAAAGAATTATTTTAAAATTAGTGAAGTTTGTAAATGTTAACAGCAGTCAGATCACGCTCTGGAAAACACTTTGACGTGTCAGTGGCTTTACAGATAGGAATATAACTCCGCTGAGTTCCCTTGTGGAATGACAGTATTGTTTGCAGGACCTCTGATTTTTATTCTTAAATCTCAAAGGTGGGAATTTTCCCAAATTAGTGGGGCTGGAGTGCAAATAAGCGGTCTTACCTAGGTGAGCAAAAATAGCGTTCGATTTCTTCCCCCCCCAAGTCTGAATTGACATGATTCAGCAACTCTGGGGTTTACTCTGTGTTAAAGAAGAAATGTGAAATAGTAGAAAGACATCTTAAAGTTCATTTATGTGCTGTTGAGTTACTAAACACGTTGATATTTATTCAGAAAACCTTAAGGCTAACATATTTGGAGTGCTATTCCTTAGGCTTTCCTCGATCACTTGCAGCGCTCAAATCTGCTTGTTGCCGCTAGCCTTCAGGCACTTCGGTTTTATACAATGCAAAAAGTATTTACAGATATCACTCGTGAACTCAGAAGCTCAGTGAAATGCGTGAATTCCCTTATTAGAAGTACTTTTACAAAAGTAAGGTCCAGGGCGACCGTGCTGCAGAACTGAGCGGTGGGGATGGTCTGGTTTTCCTGAGACAACTAGCAGCCACATCTCTTTTCCCATACATAAATGGCAGTCAGCAATAGCTAGAAACAAAAGGCCCCTCTCTCACTCTCTGAATACAGTGACATTCATTCTCAGAGAAGCAGGGGCAGCTTTTTGAAAGCAGACTTCTTCAGTCCAACAATAACACACAATGAGTTATTGACTTGTTTATATATGGAGCTCTTTTCAGTAACTAACTCTGACTCCCCACAGTCTGGACAAATGATTGATTTCGTTGTTAGAAAAAGAGAAAGCTCTTGCACTAAACTCTGTAGTGCAAACTACTTTTTCCCCATTTGTTCCCCCGCTGAATAGGACCTTATTAAAATGCACTTTCCAAAAAATACCTGCAGCTGGCCTTTATAAGCATGTTTTGTATATATAAATAAGTAATTTGTCCCACTCCTTTGTATGGTAACAAACCATTGGAGAATCTTGTCAGCGTAGGTTGAGTGTCGTAGGATTTTGGTTAAACGATATTATTTATGTGGGTATGTATATAAAGCATAATTTGGAAAGTATTTACAGTAGCTGTTGGCTGTTTGGTTACAAATAGTAACTTTTAAAAGTTAAGGGGCACGATGGGTTTTTTATTGAGAAATTCCTATTTCGACACTGATTTTTAAAGCAGAACGCCACGCACTGCTACTTTTTCATATGTGATCGACCAGAAAAACGTGAATTCATCTTGTAGCTTTTGCACATTGTTGTAGCACATCACCTATTATGCTTTTTTTTCCTGCACTAAGTTAATTCCTCGTATACATAGATGCGCAGCTTTTCGTTTGAGAGAAAGCGAGCTTTCCAATGTTCTGTTTGCTTGCTATGGGCTTTCTGTAATAAGTGAAGAGGTGCTTGGTTTTCTTTTTATAAGTGTAATTACTGACACATATTACTTAAAAAGATGCGGTTGGGCAAGAGCTGCGTTTCAGGAACAATTATTACATAGCAAAACCAGGAGGCAGAGCTCCGCGGAACCCTGCCATTTGCTAGTCACACAACAGGGTGGGAAGTGAAGCTCTCATTAGAGTGTTGCTGAAGGTACGTTCCCGGTGCATTTTACTACCACCCATAGAAGTGCCGTGAAGGCTTCCTGGCGCCAATGGCACGTGACTCCTGACTCTCCAGGTTCGCGCACCCGAGAAGTTGTGTTGGCCGTGGCACGCAGAATGTGAAACACTAGCAGATCAAAAGCAGTTTTCTGCAACGTGACATATGTTCTGTAGGAAGCTACTCAAGTTAGAAGGAAACGAGTTGGCATCTCTCTTGTATCCATGTGAATATTCCTTGTGTTTCTCACAAGATCTGGTTTCGAATTGTATAGATTGCTATGGTTATTAAAAACAGCCAGAGAAGGGTAAATCGTGGATTTCTAATCTGGAACGGCAGCCTTGAAATTTGCTGATTTTGTTATTCTGATTCTGCGAGTTAACCCTCATACCTTGTTTTTACAAATTTGTATTCTTTCCATCTTTCCTGTGTGAATTTCTTGTACCTCCATTCTTTTCATTCTTAATCTTTCATTTGTTTTCCAAACAAAAATATTTTTGTTTACCACTGTTACTTCCTTTTTCTTTCCTTCATGTAGTTTCCCTAACGTAATTGAGCTCCCTTTTGCAGGGCTAGCACAGGCAGGCCACCAGTTTCCACCTTCCTGCCCAGGCAGATCAGCGTAACGGAATCTGTAACATTAACAGAATTTATGGTATGGTATCAGCAGTGGTATTCTGGTGTTCACTAAGCCTTGCTAGAACCTAGTTAGAATTACCGAATAATTGATTTTTTAAACATTTCTAGTGGGTAAGTTGCAAGGGGAGAAAATTAACTAAATGTCTTTGCTCTTTCCATTTTCATATGAACACCAGGGATTCGCACACTTTTTCAAAGGGCTGTATAAACAGAGCAAAGAGGACTTGGAAAGAGGTATGTTTTCTAGGGAAATGCGTGCAGAGAGCAGATATTTGCCGCAGAAATTAATGCCTGGCTTGTTATCTTTAACTTGTACGTGCCTTGCTCTGTGCCTTGCTCTGTGCCTTGTGGGCGTAGATGAGGAGCCCACAGCAGCATCATTCTTAACTGCTTGTGGAGGGTCGGGGGAGGAAAAGGAAGAGCTATTCTTCTGTGTAGCTTCTGTAGCCTTTTGTGAGGACCCAGAGAGCCATAGGATTTTCCTGTGATCTCAACGCATCCGTACTTACAATTGACTTGTCCCTCCCCCCTGTGTATCTGAATGTCCTGGGACAGACCCTCAGCTGCAGCGAAGTGATGTCAGTGGAAGTTGGTGGCTTTTTGCTCGTTTAATTGAGTGACATGCAAACCTGGCCTCACGCCTTCTCCACCAAAGCCTTTCAGAAAATCTCCGAAGGGCAGCTTTGTGAAGCTTTTTAGCTTTTTTTGTCTCTCCTAGAGCTTCAGGTATTACACCAGGAAACAAAGAGGATGGTCAGTCAGGAACAGACCCTGGCCTTTGGAAGACATCACGTTACAGTTATCTGTTTCGTTGGGCTGGAGAAGCGGATCTGGTTTCTGTCTGAAGTGTAACAACACTCTGTCAGCCCGTGCAGTCCCGTTGGGCTGCGATAAGCGTGACAGGAGAATGAAGCTGAATGGGTGCTGAAAACATAGGACACCGTGTTCATATCTTCCCTTCCCGTGAAGTGGAAGTACAGATGCGGTATGCAGCCCTGCAAGGAATTGTGCCTTAAAACGACTCTTTGACTTCAACTTTTGTTTCATTTTTCTTTAAAGCTGTTTTACTTTGTTTTCACTTCTGCATAAAAATGGAGGTCTTTGTGTTCTGAAATCCCGAGCAGTGCCATAAGAATTTGTCAAAATAAAAGTTCTCAGATTCCTTGCAAGTTTCCCAGCCTTTTCTCATATTTAGAAGTGGAATTTAAAAGGTCTTTTTTGTCAGATGAAAGGCATGTCGAGTATAGCTCACTTAGCCCTTCGCTTGTGCCAGGGAGAAAACGGTTGTGTGATGAAGCTAACGGTATCCATCTCTAACTTTTGTGTTTCCTTAGAAGCTTACCCATCTGCTCCCAGCTCTTCTGGTTTGCTGTCGGCTGTGGTTGCTGAAGGCTGGTGGGTGTGCTCATGTCAGTCAAATCGCCTTGTGACAGCCACATCTACAGGCCCTTTTTCCTTCCTGGAGGCTGCATTTACCACACTTAGCTGAGTGGTTTGAACTGCTTCAAACTTTGGGACAGCAGAGGAAATCCTGGTTTCCCTGAGTAATCACTGATCCTGTCCTGCTGAGCTCTGCTGACAGGCGTCTAGAGGAAGGCAAAACGTCGTAGCATTTCTGCTGTTCAGAAGATGAGAAAGCAGATGTGAGGGCCAATCCCTACTGTAGGTGGGAGATGAGTGCCATTGAAACGGGCCTCTCTCGGTGAGTTGGAGACTGGGAGTTTTAAACAACCCATACAAAAGGAACTGACCACTGTAGAAAACACTGTTTTCTCAGCTTCAAAATACTGACCACTGAAAAACATAGTTGAGATATAAGAAGTTTTCAGGGTATTCATTCTGAAAGATGTTTTTTTATAATTATATTGCAAGCCAAGCGAACCCATATAACGTATAAAATACCTGCCTTTTCAAGTTGATGCAAAATAAAAACCAAATGTACATAAAATTGTTATATGAAAATGTATAAGAAAATACCATATATGCTTCTACGAAAAGGCTTCATATGGGTTTTTAATCCATGCGTATGTGGTATGTTATTTTTCATCCTTCAGCTGGAATTTGGTATTAATGTTCAGAAGGGAAAAATCATTAGATATTATTCAGTGATAAAAGAGGAAATTTATTTAAAGCCAGATGAAGTATGTGAATTATGTAAAGTAATTTTGTTGACTAATAAGAGAAAAAACCCACCCAACTATATTTGAAGGCCGGAAAGGTTATTTTTTATAACTGATGTTAGAGTTAATTTTGATCTCCACATAAAAACGGGACAATTTTATACCACTGTGCTTCTTAAGGACCCAGCAAAGCAATTGCCAAAGATTATTCCAGGGCACAGATTTCTGCTAGGATGGGTGGGAAGCTTGAAGTGAGGTAAAAATGCAGTGCATTCCAATACCTTCTGTGTGGCACCTGTAAACATGTTTCATGTCATGTGTGACTCCAGCACTGTATTTGACCCCACGCAGAAGATGGAGTCATCCTTCCTCTAGAGAAAACCTCACTGACCTCGTTGTCTATGAGAAACTGATCTCATACACTCAGTGGAAGTTTTGCTACGTGTCCTACTTCTTATGCATTCTGCAAATTTCTAAAGACACTAGGGATGTTTCCTTCCAATTTTGTTTACTGCATTTGCAATATGCAATTTCTTTTTTGCTAGTAAGGCGATACTTAGAAGAGATTTTTCATCCTAGCAAAACATTTGGTATGAAGAGTTTGAGTAACTCCCTTGCTTTGCTTAGAGCTGTGTTGCTGCTCTAAGGAAAAATGTCAAACTGCGCTGTTCTTTTAGGGAAAAAGCGTGGTTTGCCACGTGAAGATTTAGTAAGATAATCATAAGATTATGCAGGAAATATTATAATAAAAACTAGCATTTTTCTCACAAGAGCTCATGCTGTGAAGTTGACAGCATAGTCTATAAATGAAATGTTAATACAAAATTGATGGCAGGTAGCGGTAAAGAATGATTTCCTTGTGGGTTTCTGGATGGCGAAACCCCCTTATTCCTTCAGGTGTAGTAACATTAATACATGCATCTCATTGCAGTGCCACCGGTACATGTACCTCAGCATTTCATTTATCGGAATACTAACATTCCTTTTAGAATTATATCAGTGATATTTCATTTTCTTACCAATAACCTGTGTGGGACATGAACTTGCTTTCCGTAACATTACTTTTCCTTGCTACCCACTGATTTCTAACAATTAACCTTTTTCTTACATAAATCAGACTCACTGAAGGACGTATACGTGTAGACCTCAACCCTGAGTTCCCCTTACTTGGGCAGAAGTCCTAAACCATCTGCCCGAGGTTGGGATGAATGGTTCTTCCAGTTCCATGGGCTTAGTAATTTTATCCCTGCCTGCTGAAAGGCGTGTACCGAATAAATAGCTTTTAATGACCAGAAATGTGGAAGTGATAGAAAACAATCATTATTTATTACTGCCATAACAAAAATACTTTGCAGATCAATCCTTGAAATGTTTAGAAGGCCATGGAAATAAAAAGGAATAGCAAAATTTATGTAGAGAAAGTGAGAGAAATGTGTATTAAGTGGGCAAAATTTTGAACATCTTTTCCGGTCTCAGATGCTTAAGATCTTCCAGTGCCCGTTACTCGGTTGATTTACAGGCACTACCATTTCTGTTCAGGGCTTGGCAATGAGCACCCCGCAGACACTGATTTATTTTAACGTCTGCGAGTCACATGCAATAGCTGTCCAGGTTTTTCACTGGTCTTCAGTGGCGTGTTGTAACTATCCTCCTAAAGACTGCTGGCACACTGCGAAGTGCGGCAGTGGTGCCAGGTTCCGCCCCACCCCGTCCCCAGGCACCCAGCACAGGCAAGGCCACTCTCGGAAGGAGTCTGGGTGTGAGCAGCAGAACTCCCTGTTACCCTGTGAGCAGCTTTAAGCTATGCCCAATGACGGAGCAGCTAGGAAGAAGTGAGAAGCTACTCTAGGTGCACAGCACGCGGAGTGGAATGCTGGGGGGAAGGGAGTCCCAGCTCTCTGGTTCTCTGATGGAATTACATCTGTCACTCAGAGGATGTCGGCCCGTTTGTTTTCTCTTTTGCATAACTCCATCGCTTGTCAGTGTTTCAGAGAATCGCAGAACGGTGGGGGTTGGAAGGGACCTGCGGAGATGACCCAGTCCCACCCCCCTGCCAAGGCAGGCTCACCCAGAGCAGGTTGGACAGGAACGCATCCAGGCTGGTTTTGAGTATCCCCAGAGAGGGACTCCCCCTTCTCTCCGGGCAGCCCGTTCCAGTGCTCCGTCACCCTCGCAGGGAAGAAGGGTTTCCTCATGCTGAGACGCAATTTCTTGTGTTCCAGTGTGTGCCCATTGCCCCCTGGCTTGCAGCTGGGCACAGCTCTGGCCCCCTCCTCTTGACACCTGCCCTTTAGGTGTATGTAAGCATTCATAAGATCCCCTCTCAGTGTTCTCCCCTCCAGACTAGACAGGCCCAGAGCCCTCAAATGTCCTTCAGTGGGGATATTGGTTCGAGTGTCACTTGACATTAGCCTGAATACTGGTCTAATAATACTTAGGTGATCCAGCTTTATCTTTAAATATTCCTTATTTTTGTAATTTGCCTAACAACAATTTCTTACAAGTGTAGTTCAAATAAAAGATGGTGCATCACATGAGTGGGCATATTGTTGACTATTATGGAAATCGTGAAATGTAGGTATGGTTAGTTGATCCAGGATTAGATTTTTGGTCACTAACAACTTAACTAGACACTCAAGCTAGCAAACGGTGACCAATTGTTCAACATGATTGGTAGCACTGGGGCACGTGGTAATTTTCGTGTTATTTAGAAGGTGCTGAACCGTTAGCACCCACAGTAAATCACTAATTGTGGCACCATCACAGCCTTACTCTCAGGTGTTTTTTTCCATTTTCCGATTACTTGTTGAATAGTCTCTATTTGACAATTAAAGTAATGAAGGCCCGTGAAATTTCCATTTCTTTCCTTCCCTAACAGTCCTCCTTCGAGGTGCTGGAAGGTGAGTGCTGTCAAAGCCGTATTTGGAAAGCATTTGGGCATATGAACAGAACGTGATTTTCAAAATCTGGGCAGTATTTCCTCTCTGTTGGGAGAGAAAATGTTGGAAACTTTGATGGGGAAGTCATCATTTTGCAGAACCACTTCACTCGTTAAGGAAAGCCTTCCCTGTGATCCCTGACGCCACTTAGCCTGGCTCAGGAAATAGGGATGCTGAGCTCAGATCCTGGTATGGGTCGATACTGACGTTGTTGAAGCTTGGCTGACCTGTGCCAGCTGAGGGTTTGTTTCACTAACCACGAACCCTTACTGCTGTTCTTACACCTGTGTGTCTCCTGCCCCTGGTCCAGCTTTCAGTTGACAGCTTCAGTGCAAAGCGGCTCGGCGCACGCTGGGGACGCGAGTGGACTCGCAGCAATATGGCATTTAGACGGCCAGCTGACTGGGGAGTGCCGTGCTGCAGCGGGGAGGCACCAAGGGGCACAGATCACGGATGGACGTTCGAGGTAGATGTCCTTTCATTTGTTTTATTTTGTGTTACAAAACACCTTACGGTGGTACCTTGCAACCCCTGTGCTGTACAATCGCAAGCGGTTCATGTTATAAACGTGTTATAAACGTTTACCAGTCCGGGTACAAATGACGCAGCCATCCTTCACCTTGGGGGGCAGAGGTTGTGGCAGAAGGAAGCAGTTTCAGTGTAGCAAGAAACCCACGCTTCTCTGGTAAGGTAGGATTGTGCAAGGCTGCAGTACACGGGGCACCTGAGCCCCTCTCCCGTCAGCCCCGTCACCCTGCGGCGTGCCAGCCGAGGAGATGACCTTCCTATACTTTTAATGAGAAAAGTAGCTTTTTTTTTCTTTACGTGTGCTTTTTCTGCTACGTTGTGTTCATTTACCATTCACTCACCCAAATCCTGTACAAGTGTCACTTCCATGATGAGTTTTCCTGGAGAATGAGGAGTAAAATGTGTAGGCTCTCCGCAGCACAATGGAAGCAGGCATTTTTTTCAGCTTCTGCGTACGTAAGCCTTCTTTTGTGAATGAGACTCATAGGGTTGGATAATGTTTAAAGGGAAAGGCTTTATGTCTCTCAGGCCTGCATGTTTCCACATGGATGCTTCTACACACACACAGATTGAATTATGAACAGACCTATTAATGCTGGGATCACAAAAGGTCAAGTTTTGTCTTCTTTTACCTCTATTCAGAATTGCTTTTGAAAGGGAGGAAAAAAGGGATTTGCAGAAAAAAAGATTCACGATGAAGAATTTTACAGGTCTTTTTTTTTTTTTTTTTCTGTCCTTTAGCAACATCTGGGACTTGGAAAAAAAACTTATTATGTAAAATAGTCCAGGGGTGTTGTGTTAGTAGATTTTAAGACGTCGCACTGCAGTCACTTGTAGGGTTACCTTAGGGAGTGACCTGCTACCTGCGGAACAAAAACACTACCAAAGAGCTTGAGCACAATTTTCCTGCTACTGCGGCGGATGTCTTTAACTGAAGAAAAATGGTAAACAGATTCCAAGAAAAAACTTGAGGTGTTTATTTTTATAGTAGTGACAGCGGTCTAGAACCTAAAGCAGCTTCTTAGGAGGATCTTTCTTACACTGAAGTTGAACTTCAGAACCTTCGGACTGTTAATTTGAAAAGTTACATGCAACTTCTACGTAGCTGTGAATGTTACCAAGTGCTCGGCCCGATCTCACGATAAGCAACATGTTACTTTCACAGATGTCTTTGCAAGAGGAAAATCAAACAATATTGAAGGTTTTCCTGCTGTATTTTCACGTTCTGTTTCCAGCTATACAGGTCATAAAGTCCCTCTAACACCTAAAAGTATTTTCTGCTTTGTTTTCTAGAGAAAACATGGTTGAGAAACAGAGAACTGAGACTGAAATAATAATAGATGCTTTTAAGATGCCAAAAGGCTGACCTTATACCCTAAAGCTCTGCATTACATTTGGCGTCCTTTAACGGGTATATGTTTGCGTGTGTGCATGAGGGAGTGAAAAATACCCGCCAGTGTGAACCTCTACGGTACACCGCTGCTCACCGCTTGTAGTAGTAAAAATGTATCATTGTGTCTTTATGCTTCGTTTATATTTGCAACAAAGGACACAAAATATGCCAAGTATAAAAATGCACAAGTGATACAGAATTTTTAGGTGCGATTAAGGCTGGGCATTTTCCTGAGAAAGCTAAGAATGGGTATTATGATAACGAATCGAATGTATTAATAGCAAATGTGATACAGGTTGGAAAGAATAATTGGCATTATTTTATCCAGTGTAAAAACTGCTGATTCAAAAAGTGACTCAGTAAAATCGTCTAGGAATCCCCGTGGGCTGGATTAAATGAGATTAAGGAAAGGAAAACAACTCCGACACTATGAAATTAGGAAAGAAAATTATAGCACAATATTGTAATGCTATAAATGTCACCGTTTGATCTGGGTTATTTTAGCCCAGGGATAGGAAAGAAAGCTGTAGGAAAAGTACAAATGGCCTAAATATTTGTCTTCAGAAGGAGCACAAATATTTTATTTACAGTAAAAATGAAAAGACTATGGTTCAACTGTAATGAGAATAAACCGGAATATAATAAAACACTTGTAACTTGCATAAAATAGATATACCAGCAGAGACTGGAGAAAAATAAGATGTATTACATTTTTTTCTTCTAAAAGTGCTTAACTGTGGTGGGCTGACCCTGGCTGGAGGCCAGGTGCCCCCCAAAGCTGCTCTGTCACTGCCCTCCTCGGCTTGGCAGTGGGGAGAGACTCTAAGGAAAGGTTCATGGGTCGAGATAAGGACAGGGAGAGAGCATTCACCAGTTACCATCATGGGCAAAACACACTTGACTGGGGTAAAACAAATTTAATTTAAATCATCTGTAGAAGGGAACTAACACCGAATCTTAAAACACCTTCCCCTCACCCCTCCCTTCCTCCTGGGCTCAGCTTCACTCCCCATTTCTCTACCTCCTCCCCCCATCAGTGCAGGGGGACAGGGAATGGGGGTTGTGGTCAGTCCATCACACGGGGGCTCTGCTGCTCCTTCCTCCTCAGGGGAGGATCCTCACACTCTGCCCCGGCTCCAGCGTGGGGTCCCTCCCACAGGAGATGGTTCTCCACCAACTGCTCCAACGTGAGTCCTTCCCACAGGCTGCAGTTCTTCATGAAGTGCGGCAGCGTGGGTCCCCCCAGTGGGGGGGACCCTGTCCTTCAGGAGCAGCCTGCTCCAGTACAGCCTTCCCATGGGGTCACAGCCTCCTCTGGGCATCCCCCTGCTCTGCTGTGGGATCCTGCCTGGGCTGCAGGGGGGCCTCTGCTCCGCCGTGACCCTCCGTGGCTGCAGGGCAGAGCTGGCCTCGCCATGGGCTGCCCCACGGACCTACACACTCTACAGTAAAGGAGAGTGAGCCGTCATGTGACTGCCCATGCAATAGCGGCTGTAACTCTAATTGCTGTGCACAATCTCTCCTGGATATTTCTTCTAAGCCATTAAAACGAATGGTGTACGTAATCTAATTTTCTTTAAGTTAGACGCACGATTACCTATGAAAAATGAAGTAGGAAACACAAATGGAGACAGTTGGAGGCAGCATCTCAAACATATTACAGTCCTATCACGTGTTTGTGGATGTAAAGCTTCCGTTTTCAAGTAAAATACAAAGCTTATGTTTCCATACTGAAAACCAGCTCCATCGTTGTACTCCCGTGTTTAAATTAGTTACCTGCTGTATGTCTGGTGAGGCTCTGCAGTTCTGAAACCTGAAATTCCTGAAACCAAAAGGGTTGGGAGAACTTGGGCTGCCTTTTTGGAAGTCTCCCTCTTTTAAGCACCCTGCTGATGTTAGCCCTTTCTGGAGGCTAATTTCGTTAACATTTCTTATTGGTTTACAAAATCTATCACTATGGTGACGATGATTACATATTTCACATGATCAGCTGTTTTTAACAGCTCCAGGAATGCAAATTCTGAACTGTGACTATTTCGTTACTGTGTCAAATTTAAACGTTTCACCACTGGAAAGGCTATCTTTATTTTTTCAAAGAACATATACAGATAATCTTGATTTCTGAATGCATGGCAGGGATTATTTTTACTTTATTTACACCTCTTCTAGGATTTCTTGGTTTGAGAAATTCTCTTGTCCTTCCCAAATTCATACAGAATGTATCTATGGTTCTTACTGTAAGGGAAATACGGCACGAAAGATGTGTAAACATGCTGAAAATATTTTAGTGAAAGATGAAAGAAGAGGTGCTAAATATATTCAAAGAGACACGGATGTTTTATATATCTATTAACTTCTCTGGGAGATAAAGAATTACGTGGTCCTTTTTTACTTTCGTGTATGCCATTTGTTTGGGAATGCAGAGTTTGTAAATTACACACTGTGGAAATTGTGAATGGCTTTTTCCAGTTATTAAAGATGCACGTAATTACTGGTGATTTATGTGGTTGCCTATGGAACACAAAGGGGGGAGAAAACTGTTTATTCCTTGCATTTGCCACTCTTGTGCATGGTTCTGCACGTGGTGACGTCTCTTTAGAGGCACAAAAATAGGCCTATACATCTGCATTAGAAATGGGTTGATACGTAGAAGTTACACACATGTATTACACGACCTGTCCAACTTAGAACACTAAACATCCCGTACTTTGCGTAGGCTTGTAAGGAAAACCGTGACAGGTGTGACACCAACATCAGCCCTTTTCAGTAGCTGTTGTAGCGTAGCTGTTCAGGTGAGGACGCTGATTGACGTGTTACTGGCAGCTGTCCAGCGCTACAGAGGTCATCTCCCTGAACTTGCTCCACTGTCACAGGCTAAGCAGGAACAGGGCTGTCTTTGTATCTGGATCTGTATTACAGAGCTTCCTACAACCAGAAATTCCTTGCAGCGTCTGTAGCTGAAGCAGGGGACATGTTTTGACAGTTTTTATGGTCTGGTGACTTGATTAAAAAAAGAAATCTTGGCCTCTGTTCACTAACATTGTACATACCTCTATGAAATCTGAAATGAATTTGCTCAAAATTAGAGTTTCTCATCATTTGGGTCCAGGGCTTGGAGCTGGTTTGGAATAGTTTTTAACTTAAAACAAATTTGTTAAAAATACGTGAAAATGGTTCGTTCCTTTCACTAATTGGTGTTGAAAGTCGGTGAGAAGAACATGTATGTATGTACACACACGTTGGAAATTAAATTCGATGAAATGAAACTGCACTCCCTAGGAGATTTTCCTGGATCTTTAAAAGTGTTAACAGGATTGCTTGAAGATCTATAGTATTCAGGTTATTGATGGGTCTGGGAGAGTGCACTTCAAAATACACTTGTTCCAAGCTATGCTCACCCTTGCTTTGACAAAGAAATATTCTAATTCTGGCCTTCAATCAGCAGCATATCCCCTTCAGATGCAGATATGCATGTCCGCTTTGTCCACTGGATAGCCACGTGGAAACGAAGATAAATCAGAATGAGTTTTAGACAGCAAGGTTTGCTCTACAGTGCTTAAAACAGTGTTTGGTACCTGTTTTGGAGCCTAGTGAGCTCAAGTGAGGGGAATAGGAGAATTCCGCTGACTTCACTGGGTCTGTGTCACTTCATGACCAGCTTAGAAGCAGGTTTGAACTTGCTGTCTTAGCTTCGGCTTAGCCTGCCCTTACTTCTTTCAGCAGTTGCATTGCCATAATGCTAACTCTAACCCTTGTTTCTTACTCTGTCACATAATAACACAGCTGATGGCGTTTCTCTTCACCCTTTCGCAGAAAGAAAAGTGGTGACCGTCCAAATTTCAGATAGTCGCTTTTTCCTATAGCAGTGTTGGACTGAGTGCTGCGGGTCTGTTACACATCTGCAGGGAACCTACAGAACTCGTTGTTGTCACTCAAGAAATTAACTGGCCATATGCTCTATCTTTTCCAGGAAAGCCTAGTTCTGAAACCAGATTTTTCTCACGTTATGGCATTTTGCTATGTTATAAACTGTAGTAATTTCAGACGACTTTAGAAAAAACCTTAATCTTTGTCATGTCTGCTACAGAAGAAAACAAGTTTTATGCAGGTCAAGTTGTGCTGGTGTCATTTGGCGGCTGTTTCTGGCAAAGTCTCTAGAAAGCACGTATAGTTCAGTCGTATGTCAATGAGGGGGTATCACAGAAACCTATGTTTAATATCGAACACTCAGAAAATGAAGAGAACCTCTTTATTTCTCCCCATGACGCCCTACCCAGGCTGTGATAGGGAGTGAAATATAGGGTACTCCTCAAAATTAAAATCAATCACAGTTGGCTTTTGTGTTTGGTTTGGTTTGGTGAGGTTTTTTTCATATTCTGGATATAAGAAACTTTTAAGTGAGAATAAAGAAATGATGTGATGTGCCTGTCAGGACTGGGCTGGGAACAATTTGCTTTGAGGGCTAGAGCTTGCAGATGTTGCAAGTTAAATATCTTGTTTAGTTTGCCTTACTTCTCTGTGTGCTTGTGAAGCGGTTGAACGTGGTGCGTACGTGGCAGTACCGATGGGGAAGTAGACCTACGCTTTCCTATTTGGATATTTGTTGCAACTGAAGCCAATCCATTGTCACGCTTTGGTCTTCAGGTACATTCAGAATAAACTGCTCTCTGAAGCTCAAACACTTGCCTATCAAGGAACACATACGTAGTTAACTTTGTTTTCCTGAATTAATCAGTAAGAAAATAAGTTTTAACCTTGCATTGTCATGTTACATAAGCTCTTGACTTTCTGCAGCTGTTCCCAATGCCTCGTGATGTAACCAGGCAAGAATCAGGGCACCTGTTTCCTCCGGAGCTGCAGTACTGCTGAATGCTTACTGTAGGTGAGGCTCTAGGTGCTGTGGGAAGCCAAATGGTAAGTCTGACCTTGTGTTTTGTTATAGGTTTGGGGAGGGTTTTTATGCTACTATTGGAAATTTTGGAACTTTGGAGGTAGTTCTAGGTATTTTGGGTATTCCATTTGCTTAATGTAGTATAATTCCTTAGTAAGTCATGGTATGGCTAGTGAAGGTAAGCCTGTTCCACATCCTGGAGCGGTGGAAGTGTATTCCGCATGTCTTGTAGTCAGGCACATTATGGTACACCATAGGCCTGTGTTTTCAGTTCTTAATTGTTAGTCATGTCAATTGAATTTTTTGGCTTTCTCAAGCTTTGGTATTGTTCCTAAATATGAGAGACATTTTTAGCACTACCTAGATATCTTTCTTGTCCAATAAGTTATATGATTTTTGAGAGTTACAGAAACGTTGGGGTTTTTCTAGCTTTACACCAGTGAGTCACTGATAAGAATTTTTTCTTGTTGCAGTTTAAGAGCTGTACTTGCATGTCAGCATGTGGTGGAAGCTTAGGTATCTGTCACAATGGTCATTGCCAGCTTGTATAAGCCACTTACAAAAAAGAAAAGGCTTTGGCTCTTCTTAAAATTTGAGATGACTGCTGTCTTTAGTGCACCTCTGTATTGCACCTGGACTGAGTATGGAGTGAACGTTCTTATGAATGTTCTTATGTTTTCTGTCAAAATGTCTTTTTTTTTTTTTTAACCATAAGGAGGAGTACCTGTTGTAGTTTTAATCCCAAAACTGCAACAGAAGAGTGACTGTCAACAGGGAACTTCAGGAGGCAGAAACCTTTTCTTACTTATTTTTGTTTCCATGAACCACCTTAGTCTTCAGAAGACTTGATAGTGGGGTTTTCTTACTGATCATTTCAAGCAACCTTTCTGATCCTTATTTCAGGATTCTGCTCCCTTGAGGTGTTCATTGTAATATGCTCCAATATATTGTCACGTTATGCATGTGGAACCCAGATTGAATGGAACATGTTCAGCATGGACATTAGCACTACGCTTACTAACTTTTCGTAGGACTCTGCTGTTGACTTTAGTATGAGCAGGAATAGGACTTAAATAGCTTTTGTCTGAAACATCGCCTTTACGCTCATGTTCAACCAAAACTATACTTCAAATGTATTTCAGTTATAAAATCTGTTCCAACAGACTTGTGTGTTTTGCAATCAGTCTCAACACTTTTATCTGAAGAGAATTTTTGCCTGTCCTCCATAGGTATTAAGGATATTTCCTTGCAAGTCCCATGTGAGGATTATTCATGTGGTTAACAGCTCACAGGATTAAACCAACCAAACAACCCCTAAACAAACAAAAAGGGGTGGGGGGTATTGTGGTTGCATGTAGAGCTTAGGAAGATGCTTATTTATTGTTGTCAGTACATTTTTGACCTCTGACCTATGGCTGCTTTTTATTTCACTGTTCTCTGGCTCATGGTTCTTTCTTATTACATTACAAAATAGATGCCAGGTAAAAAGTCTGTTTTGTTGTTCGTTCCCCCACCCTCACCTCCAGTTCCCAGTAAATAGTCTAACCGCTTCCACAGTCCTGTCACTTCTGGCTATCCATCTTACCTGGCCGTTGAATCCAGCGCTGTGTGTGTGCGCAGACTGACTCAGTTAAATCGTATGTGGCCAAGCAATACTGTAGGTGAAGAGGCATATTCTGTGGTTTAAAGAAAAGAAACAAAAAGACCAAGTTGAACAAATTATAACACACAAAGCATTCTGGTCATAAGCGCTGTGCACCACGATCTGCTTTAATCCTTCTCTGCTTGCACTACCAGGTTAGGTTATTCTTAAATGCCGGCGCTCACTTCTGTGGAATGCCAAGACCTTGCGTCGTATGTCTACAGGGAATGTAGGTCCTGGTGTGTAGACTAAGGCTTTTTAGCTCTGATTTGCGAACAAGGTACCTTCTTTTGTATAACATTGTAGGTATGCAGCTATAAATATCCTTTAGAAATGTTAAAAATTACACGTTTCTGCTGGTTTAGGTGAATTCCAGGTGTAACCTGATAGTATGGTACCAAAATTTTTCAGCTGTTTGTGTAATAAGTTTTGCAGTGGTTATCTGCCACTTTTTTCATCAAGAAGAGTTTTACAGACAGTCTAGCAAATACACAGGGGCTCTAGAGAGTGAAGGAGCGAATGCGGACGGTCCTGCAGCCACTCTACATGCAGTTTGGTGGGTTTTACACGTTTGTCTGGCGTGGGATCTGTAGGCTGAATGCCTTATTGGTGGTTGGAGAACATCAGATGTGTCACTGCAACGCAACGGGCTGCTCAGCTTTAGATAAAAGGAATCCAGTCGCACGTTCCAAGAATGCGGGGTGAAGTGTGTGGAAAGTGGGGATGGCTGGGATCTGCCTCAACGGTGCTTCTCCAGATCTAAATTGAAATGCTAATGTAGATGCATCCACGCAATTACTGAGAGTTGATTATTGTTTTATTTTGCATCCTTAAATTGCATATATTTGTTTTTCAGGTATATGAAGATGACAAAGGCACATGGGAAGTACTTCATTCATGAAAAATAACTGGGAAACTGCTCTGAGAATCAATCCAGAGCTCTTATGGAAAGAGTAAGTGGATAACCACTCAGGTATTCAAGTATTAGATTGCTCAGAATGAAGTGATTTTAGGTTTTCACTCAGAAAAATTGGGCTTCTACAGCTTTGGTGATGGATAAGATTACCACAGGGGATCGATACAGAGGGCCTTTCCTACGTTAGATTTACAGCGATATCCCTTGTGCAGTTGGACACTTGCCAGGTGGAGATGCACGACTCTGTGCTCGTGCATCTGAGATACAGTCATGACACTGATGCGCAGGAAGGATTCTCGGGGGACAAGTGACAATAGAGCTCAAGCCCTGGTACAAGCTTATGCTGGCATTTCTACACTGTAGGTAGTTAACGAACATAATGGGCTTAGCTTCTATCAATGCGTCTTTGAGTGAGAGAACAGCTGATTTATCTCCTGCCATGTTATCTTAGCTCATTCCTTACATAGCCAGCATACCTTTTGATGAAAACATGTACAAAATCTCTTTATTCTATTCCTTGTCTAACCAGATGGTCATATAATATCACTTTGATGATTAATTTGAATTTTGTATCCAGATGAACATGTTTAGTTTCAAAGACGATTGCATTTTCTTTTGTGCCCCTTCTGGCAACTGCCTTTACAAAGGTGACAAATGATTTATGCTTTCATGATAACTATAATACTTAATTCCGATTTGATGGGAACATTAACTTATATCACTTTGGTCAGTTGGCGTCAGCTGTGCCGACTGTGTCCCCTCCCACAGCCTCCTCGCTGGTGGGGTGGTGTGAGGGGCAGAAAAGGCTTGGATACTGTAGGCACTGCAGTCTGTGTCAGCAGTAACTAAAACATCCCGTTATCAACACTGTTTTCAGCACAAATACGGAACTTAAAACCCCATAGTAGCTATTGTGAATAAAATTAACTCTGTCGCAGCCAAAGCCAGCACATCCACAAATGATGCCTTTTTATTTGTGAATAGTCTAATCCAAGAACTGCTGAGGGGATTATTCTGTGAAAATGCACATCTTTCATAAATTCAACGTGCCTAATCCAGAGTTGTTTCCTCTGTCAGTGTTTCATCATGGTTTGGTTTCTGTCACCGTACTTATTTTGCAGCACAGTTTCCCCTGTGGTGTTTACTGAGACTTTCACCATAGAAATTCTTAAACTTGGCCACTGTTAATATCCCTGCTGCCCTACCAAGTCTGGGAACAGTCTGTTCTTGCAAGCCCTTAGTGTCAGGCTTGTTTTTAAGCAGATCTTCTCAAAGTCGTGTCACAGGACACACAACATTATGTGCTAGATTGTTATCACCGTTGATTGCCAACAGCATCTGTGTTTGCTGGTCTTTGTCTTTTTGGAGAGAGTGTGAGACTGCCTTTACACAGCGTGCTTAGGGTGGGAAGACATTAAAGTGCGTTTATGAATAAATACCTTTCATATGAGCATATTCAGATGCTATAACATACTGTTCATCATTCTCAGATGTCCATTTTGGAAAACAAGAAAGGTAGTTGTGCTCAGAATTTTGCCCAGCGATTCCTATATGAGTCTCTTATCTATTTGATAATTCTTCCCTTGGAAAGGCACCAGTCACTTTACAGCTTTTGTGTATTAAAGAATCCATCATATTACTATGTACTTATTTTAAAAAAACAAATACATGCTGCTTGGTTTTTCAAATTATGCCTGATTTGTTCTACTTTTGTCTGCTAGATTAGACATTCCTTTATACAGGGAGTCAATGCACCACTCAGTATCAATGAATCCCACATTACTTGTAGATGAATGATCCCGTGTTTTACTGTCGAGGTCTCTGGGGATGGAACCCCTTGTTTCTCTTGTTGAAACAACAGGGATTGCTACCTATAAGCCCTTTTGTTCCTGGAATCTGTGAGTTGATTAAAGTTCAAACAAGAGATTATTTATTTATTTATTTCCTCCACACATAAAAGGCACATAAAACAAGTTGTAAAAATAAAAAAGGACCCCTATGATCTTATTTACACTTTGATCTTTTCTGGATGGTTTCTTGAAGTTCATGTCAGATTCTTTCCTATTCTGTATGTAACGTGCTCTATCTTTCCTTGTAAAGTTCCTTGCTGTTATATTTGCTTTTATTGACATACCCTTGATTTCCCCTCACTGTTTGTGCAAACCCGCCGTCCTTTTTTTTAACATCTTAGCATCTTCAATCCTAGATTCACAGTGGGAAAAGTAAGCGTTGTCTAGCAGGGAGACGAGGAGGTGTTTGGCAATCCCATACCTCCTCCTTTTGGGAAGCTACTTCTCCTCCCATCATTGGGAAATCCTTTATTTCTCCCTCCTCTTCCCCTCTTCTCAGTCACTTTGTTCAGGAACACAGCAATGAATTGGCTGTGCCTCTGGAGGCTTAAGTGACCTGCTTGGTATTCCAGTCCTATTCAGCTCAGGTCTCGGTGCCAGTACTGGTAAGCTACCTGCTGGGGTTAAGGTGACATGGTTTCATGCCCAGCTCAGTCAAGGCGTGTAAGGGTTACAGACCACTGGCTGATAAAGCTTCAGGGTCTTCACACTCAATGGTTCCAAAATTCCAGAGGGGTTTGTTAAGACCCCTGTCTCTCTGTTACTGCGTAAATTGATGTTCAGGATTTCTGTGGTCCCAATCTCTGGGCCTGTGGCCAGCACTGGGGGTGTCTTTGCAGTTTCAAACCTTAGTGAAAAGATTTCTAATTGAAATCCTCCTGGTTTAAGATGGTGACAAAGTTCAGCTCTTACAGTAGACCTTTCTTATACATGTGGGGCTGTTGTGTTGTTTAACACGGGGTATTCTTATAGATACTGTCTAGATTTCTCTCCTGCTTGTTTCCTGACTTCATTTTAACCCCCAAAAACCCTACATGTTTTTCCCCTTAGCCTTGCTAAATATTATTCTGTCAAAATCTTGACATGAGAAGAGGTATTTTTACACCTTTCCTGTTGTCTCTTAAATAGTTTGGTTGTCACTGAGACGTCTGTAGGCATGGCTACCCCCATGTCAAAATGTTTTACAGGATGCATTAGAGCCTGTTGTGACTTTTGGGGAGGAGGAGGACTTAGATGGCGTCAGTTAAACTCAGCTGGTGGAAGGATGAGGCATAGATGTGCTTTGTACGGGTACTTCAGAGACACAACCTCCTTGTTATTTGATAATGAGATGTATTGGCAGCCATGATTGTACTTAATCTGTGTCATATCATTATCCCAATGTTTTCATTATAATAAAAATATTTCTTTTTTTTCCATGGAAATTACATCTGTGCATTGAAACTCATGCTACAGTTGCCCTTGTTTAAGAGACTGTAATGGCTGCTTGGGTTTTAGTCTCTGCTAAAACCCGTGAAGTACCTAATATAAGCTAGTTGTCTAAGCTGTTTGTGTTCTCAGAGGAGAAAGATAATGATGCAAAATGTCTTGTTTATCCTAAGACCAGTGTGAATTGCCTCAGGTAGGTGCCTGTCTCATTCTATAGATTATACAAGAAATGCTAAACAACTAGCTTAGGCCAGCTGACTTAATTTTTAAAGTCTTATTTCTTCAAAGTGCAGCAAGATCCCTCTTAAACTGGTGGCTGAAATAGCTGTAGTAGTTACTGAAATTTAAACTGACATGCCTCCATTGCTTCTGTAACTGAACGGAGGATTTTACTTTATCTACTCCTGTCTTTATCTGATACGTAGATTAGTGACGCAACTGAACTTGGAAACATGTTTATAGAATACCTCAGATTTCAAATAATAAAATGCATATTTTCATATAGCTGCAGACTGTTGAGCAAGCATAAGATTAAATGAACAATAAATGGAACTATTAGGGTATTATCTTTATCTTTCCATGAGTAATTGCTAGATATTTCAAAGATTGATTTGAACTGATGAATATTCATTAATTCGTAGGTACCAGAATAGCAAGGCAATTGCTACAGCAGTCTGGAAAACATTGTTTGGTGTCTAGTGTTCACTTCCAGTAGTTTCTGAGTTCTCATCGTGTAACTGGATTATTATTAAATATGGAAGCTTATATATAATATATATATAAAATATACATATATGTATTTCTACAGCCCCCCTCCCCAAAATTATTGAGCTTAAATGAAGTGGTAAGATGGAGTGTGAGTGGGTAAGATGGTCACTGTTCAATACAAAGATGTTTCTTCTGGTGACAAATATGTTTTAGTCCCTGTCCTCAGCACTTTATCCTGTTTTTCCCTTACTTGAAGAAAAACAAGGATCAGTTTTTCAACCTGATTCATCAATTGGGTAAACCCCCACAGTTATAGAAGTGCAGATGTAAAGGTTTTGAAACAAATATAAGTGTACTTAGAACAGAAGGGGAGATGAGCTTGCACCAGAACTGTGACCTAAGAAAACTAAAATATATATAACCATGCTTCAAGAGTTTGCAGAATTCTCAGAGAAACTGCTTTTTAGTCAGAAGAGAGTGGCAAAAGGAAGAGGGCCTGGGATTCAGCATCATTTTACAGTGTGAAACAGCAGCTTGCTTATCAGAGAGCTGGATACCACGTTACTAGACGGTCTGCTGGAAAGATGAGGTCTAGAATCGAAATAGCATTCGCAATGACGTGAATCAGCTCCTGAAAAGGCAGCGGTGCCGTACGCCATGCCTGAGACTCACAGGCACTCCAGCCGTGGCCACCTGGGTAGGGCAAGTGAAGGGGCACAGTTGGACGTTGTTAAATGAGGCTTGCGGTATTATTGTCAAACTATCGATCACCTGGGGGTCGGCAGGAAGGAGAGGAGCTGTCCCGCTAAAAGCGGAGCAAGAACACAAACGAAACTGTCTAGTGTGGGCACGAGAAGCCCATAAGCTCCCTGCTGAGGGCCACTGCCGTGCGCTGAGGGCCACTGCCGTGCGCTGAGGGCCACTGCCGTGCGCTGAGGGCCACTGCCGTGCGCTGAGGGCCACTGCCGTGCGCTGAGGGCCACTGCCGTGCGCTGAGGGCCACTGCCGTGCGCTGAGGGCCACTGCCGTGCGCTGAGGGCCACTGCCGTGCGCTGGCTGAGGGCTCGCTCGCGGTCCTGCGGCGCCCCCTGCCGGCGAGGAGCCGCGCGGGCTGGCTGCCTGGCCCCGGGGCCGCGCCGCGCCCATTTCACACCCCCTCAGCGCTCCATGTGCCCGCGGCGAGCGTTTGCCCAGGGCGAGCGCTTGCCTGGGTCTCGCCGGCCGGGAGGCACGGCCGCGGTGTCGCAGGTGCTCGCCGGCTGGGTTTGGGCCGGGTTCTGTCATCATTCTTGGCCCGATTCGGGGGAGACTTCAAGGCCTAACACGCTTCAAACCAGCGGTCCTCCGTGTCCCTGTTCCGCTTCTCGATGAGGAAGGGAAATAAATTAAAACTCCCCTTCTTCCCTCCCCCCTCACCTCAATAAAATTGTGTTTCTTACGGTGGAGACTCCAGGTAGGAGCTAAGCGTCCGTGACTGTCAGCAGCATCCTCGTTGTCAAACTAACGCGAGGGGAAGTTTGATAACCTCCGGGTAAAAGCCCTTTCATTTTTATTTTAAATTCCAATAAAATTTTAGAGGTCTCGTTTGAGGCAGGATTGTTTGTGGAATATGACATCTCTGTCTCTACTTTCTGTCTTAATGCCTTGTCATCGTTCTTGATGTCTGCCTGTCAGCACAGCAAGAGGGATTTTTTCATGTCTGAATAGTCACCTTAATGATAGCAGATGGAAACGCCGCGGGGGGCCCAAGCCCATCACACTGTCATTGTCGCAGACTGCCCTGACCCGCTTCCACTCCTCTACGTGGTTTTTGGTGTTTTTTTGTCCCTTTTTAAAGGAGAAATGGACGGTAATTGAAAAGGATCTTAAGCAAGACTTACGAAGCTGCAGACAACGTGATTCCCTGCTATCTCTCTCTGTTTTCACAAATAAAGTCTTAACCTCTTAAGCACCAATAAGAGTAGAAAGAAAGCTAAATTGGTAAAGCCTTATAAAGATTGGCCTTCCAAAGCTGCTGCTTTCCCCTCCCCAGGGTGCATCCAACCTGCGTTACATCTTCATCAGGGCCGGCGCGTGATTAATTCCTTAGAATTTTATTTTTTTTTGCATAAAATTACTGATTTCCTAAGGCAAAACATATATGCACTATCATTGCTGTGCTGTTGGGATCATGTTGAAGTATCGTGAGGTTATGCATACGGACAGGAAACTTCTAGACCTATGTCTAAAGCGGGTTGTGAAGACTCACAAATGCGTTGGTTGCATTAGCACTTTGGGATTATCTTTTTGTTAAGATTCTCTCATCTGATTTATAAATTTGTTTAATTAAAATCAGTTAGAATTTAGATTTTGGGGATTTAATAATTTTTTTATTAAAAAAACCCCAACCCTTCACATCAGTAAAGCTTTAAGGAAGTGATATGTTGATTGAATAGCAACAGTGAATTTTAGTTATATGGAGGTTTTTGTATAGTAGTGCATAATACTTAAATATCATTCATAGCCCTAGAAGAAAATTCAGAAGCTCTCAGTATTACTGGATCATATGTAACTTCAGAAAGTTAGGACTGTGGTGTTCTCTGGTGAGAGTATGAGTTCTCAAGTGTCAAGATTGGTACGTAGATTTCAATGTCCTTCCTGCCATACAGAAATAACATTCTTTTCCCAATTTTAAAATAAAACTTTTTTTTTTTTTTTTTAGCACAAATACTCTTCGTAATTCTAGTGGTAAAATGTATGTTTTATTAGCCTTGAAACTATTTAACCATATTTTGGCTGGAATGTATAAAATGTATTGTTAAGCTGGAGTAGCATCATATATAAATTATCTCCATTGTTACTCAGAAGCTAAATAAAATGAAGAATAAGATCAAAGATATGTTAATTTCTTAATCTTGGATGAAAACAAGTTCAGGATGCAGAAGGAATAGTGACGTAAACTAAATAATTTTGTAGAGTGTTCCATTTAAATGAAAACGTCACACTGAGAACTAAAGGTTTTTAGGTACTAAAAGGTGACATCAGATGCTAACAGTTTTCTTTAATCCAGAATTGCCTTGAAATACTTACATCTGATTAAACTGAATGTATGAAGTGACTGTGCACTTTTGAAGAAGCTGCTAGGTAACTGTTTAAATCCTCAGGCAATGAGTTACCTTTACAAGTCTTGGCTGTGATCTGGATGTTTGACTGCACCAGTGATCAAGCTAATTGATTTTTAAAAATGCTTGTTCAGTAATACTTTAGGTAAATTCAGAATCAATTAAAATTGAACAGTAAGCTAAAAACTGCTCAGTGCAAACCTTCCAGTCATCGTTTAGAACAAATTATAACTGAAACAAACATTATTACTTTATTTTCTTACTTTATATCAGCCAATTTGACTGTATTTCAGATGCCAGAAAAGGATTGCTTTGGTTATTCTTATGTCCATACTCAAGTGACCAGCTTTAAACCAATAAAACCTACTAGTTCATAATTTAATGCAAAAGGGAAAGTGGACAATTAGATGATTATCAATAATGAATAGTTATAGTAGTCTGATTTCAAAAGCAGTTTTCCTTTTTTTCCCCTCCCTGCTCCCCACCCCCAGTCAATCTGTGGTAGATTTCCTCAGGAGGACAGTAATATATTGTGCAAATAACATGTTTTATTTTATACATCTTAGAAACTTTTATTTTACATGTTTTAGGATGTGTTTCTTTTACTGTGTTACAAAGTTACGTTTCAGTCCATTAAATAATTCTTATTATAAATTCAAACTGACAACTGATACTGCCTAGTTTTACTAGAGTTACTTAAAAGTGTGTGTGTGTCTTTGTGTGGGGGTTTGGGTTTGTTTTTTCTTGTGCACGGTGGTGTGGGGTTTTTTGTTTGGTTATTTCAGTTTTGGTTTGGTTTTTTTTAAGTTAAGCTACCTTCTCAATACCCCTGCAGTTAAAACTGAACACACCAAATAAACCAGGAGAAAAAAAAAAAATTAATGACAGACAAAACATCCCCTACCCAAAAAAACCAAGAAGCCCCCAGACTGTTAACCTCGAGTTCTGATTATCTGCCTGAAATACCCAAATCGACAAGAGGAAAATAAATGCTGTTGTAGTGGAAACCATTTATGCACAAAATGTTATTATATGTACACAGTGGAAAATGTTGAAGCCATACAAAATCTTTTTTTTCTAATGTATCTGAATAATACGTATCAGACCTGTGACTTTTATCTGAATACAATTAATGGATTCTTAAATTTCTTACAATATCCTGTATTAAAAAACCCACTTTGTTCCTGATTTGATTTTCTAACAGATCAAATGCTTTCAGATATATAACTGTATAATAGATCATCTCCCAGTAACAGTCTTCAACGGGTGCTTCATCATTGTTGTTCAGGTAAATAATATGCTTAAATTATGCATATTTTAATATTTATCTAAAGACATTTATGAATAATGATCGGTAACCAACCATCTCCTTTGTCACCAGTGTAAAGACAATCATATAGTTCAAATGTCTTTCATGGCAACTAGTTGTTTGTGCCAGTATAAAAGCTACTACTGAGGTACCAATTGCATTATTCCCTATATCGTATGGGTTAAAAAAGGCAAGAAGCTGGCTGTTGAGAGTGTGAGTAGCTGAGGTGGAAGTACCTGAACTGATACCAGCAAGCTGTTAGGTTGTTAGTCTTCTGTCTAGCATATAAAAATGCAATATGGGTGTTAGTATTTCTGTAATCCACTCTGCAGAATGTTCGTTGCTCTGTTTACTGCCTGTGTATATGTAATCTCATTACTGGCTTTGCAGCCGTTTGATTTTACTCAAAGGTCAGCTTTGATGTTATTTTTATTTCCAGGTCTTCCTTAAATCGTGTTTGGAGGCTGACCTTTGACAGAGTGACTGCAGCTGAAAACAGGGGTATTACAGTTTATTTATAAAAATTTTCTAGAACCTAATGTTTATCTGCTGATTGGATGTGACAAGTGTATTAATTCCTACTTTGTCAGAGTTCTCTGAGATAATAAAATAGTTGGGCTTAGAGCAAGAGTGGGGGAAAGACTTTTAAAAAAATTCAAACCTTGAAAAGCTCGCCTTGTGAACTGCCCTAGAACTGTACTGATTGATAGCAATGTAGCACGGCATTATCACCAGTTCTTTGTCGTTTCAATAGGTATAAAATTAGTTAATTTATTCCATCCTTCTTTTAACAGGGTGTGTCCTACAGTAAGTAGGAATATCATCTCCATTCCTGTCTGCAAGGGTTTAATAGGTTATTTTAATTCGGTGCTTACTGGAAATTGGAATAAAAATGAGGGACACTTGTTTTGACACTTGATAAAATGTATCCTAAGTAAAAAATGCTTCAGTTTCTTACTGCCTTCTGTGCACTTTTGTCCCTTGTATAATCTGGATCCTGTAGGTGCTTGCACATCCAAGTTCCAAGTAGTCAACATCAAGCATACACGTAGCTTCACTCAGTTGCAGGAGGATGCAACAGGAGGTCAGAACAGGCAGACAGAAATGTATGTGTTTTGCAGGATTAGAATCTGTATTTCCATTATTACACGTACATATTGATTTTTAAGTACTGGAGAAAGTCAATGAACTACAACGATAATAGCCTGGGTTTATCTTTCTCAAGTCTTTCAATTGCTTTTGTTGACTGGCTGTCTTTTGAAGGATAGCTGAGGTTTGCACAAGCAAGTCCTGTTTCTATACAGTTACCGAACATAATGCTTGTGTGCATCTAGAACAAGTAGTCATGACGTTTGCTCAGTCGAGTCCTCCTTTTCCCTCTTCTCTCCCATGCCCGCCCAGTTTTGCCGAGGTGCTGTCAATAAGGTTTGTGACGCTTTATTCTGAATGCGCAGCTTTTCCCTCAGGACAGCTTGTGTGTGTGGGTACGGAGTCCAAGCTGATTCTGTAGTGATGAAAACCTCGAGAGTGTGTCTGTCAGCATGAACTTTATTTCTGTTTCTTTATTGGCATGGGATAACATTAGCTTTTCCCAGGGAAAATGTAGAAACTTCAGGAAATGAAACGTATACCACTTGATGTTGGTTACAGATACTGGGGCAAACCTGTCCGCCTGTTCATGGCAAAATTCCAAGCCTGCAGGAAACCTTGTATTCCCCTGGATATGTGGTGCCAGAAAACTGTGTCACTGTCATTATCTTCATCTCTAGAGCTTGCAATCTGGAGGACATGTTAGAAGCTGAGAGAGAAAAATGTCTGGAACATCACTATATTCGTAATCCCTGCAGTCAGCATCACTGTGATTGTTTGGAATAGTTTAAAGATTTGTGCTACATCTGGGGGCAAATCAAAAACAGAATAAGGTGATAATTTCTTTCTGCTTTTTTCCAGTTGAACTGGAAAGATGTCATGTAACTCATGTCCATTTTTTATGGTTTCAGTTTACTTCAGCTTTATGCTGATTATTATTATTTAAGCGATCTTAAAACACTTTAATTATGTCTTATTTCTACACTTTCATTCTGTTTTCGAAACAGTAATATGAGAACAGAATGGAACTCTTACATGCGCAAACTCTAGTTGAAGAAAATAGCTCCTTGCCAAAGCTCTAAAAATCAATCTCTTTGCCTTTGTTTACCCTTAGTTGAGAAGCTTGTTCTGGACTTCCAGAAAATATCTAGGGTAATATGACTAATCCTCACTTCACAGTTTGGCCAGGGTCAACATGGAAAGCTGTTATATGCAAGAGAAGGTCAGGCTATTCATTTTGGTTGCAACATAATGAAATAATGTTACGTAAGATGTATTTTATGTCTGTTTCTCACTTCCTGACTTTTTGCAATTTAAGATCTTAAATTTTCCTTGTATAGCCTGTGGATCAGCAGGCTCCTGTTACTGCTATGTTAATTTTAATAGGTGTACCATAAATTCATATCCTCCAAGGATTAAGGGCTTTTTCAATATTTCTTTTCATGTAAGATTTGGAAGTGAATGCTTGTCAAACATATCTATAGGAAAAGATACAAGCGTATCTTTGTATTGTGTTTATATATAATAAGATTTTAGGATATTATTCTGAGACTATAAACTTTTACATAAAGGGTCTCAGTGTGGAAGTAATTAGCTTATAAAATGAAGTGTGTTGATAACTGAAGACTTAAGTATTTACGCATAAATTTCCTCTCTTTTTACATGAGTAAAAAGTTTAATTTGTACCTAAGAAGCAAATGCTGGACTGGGGCTGATAACGCGTATGGCATAAAGTAGTTACCTCCTCAGAGTTATATAGGTTACCTTTATAGTTAATTGAGGTGAATGGACACTTGTACAGAGCTGTTAACTTCATCCTAAAGTAAATTTTGAGGTGGGTTTCCCGACTTGCACTCCATTGGTGCTTATTTCTCATTGCTGGCTATAGATCTGGATTGACCCAGATATGGATATCCAGAGTGAACTGAGATGATATTGCTGTGGCTATATCTGTGGCTGTTCCTGACTCCACAGCGGACAAGCCGCTCACTTGTTTCAGGACAATTTTGGTTAGAGGATCTTTATGCTGCAGTTTGCCACTATGATTGTGGCAATGCAGTTGGTTTTGGATAAACTCCTGAGCTGACTCCGCTACTGCATACAACTCAGTAGACAGCACCGGAACTGTCGGTTCCCTTACCTGGTGGGGTGTGAGGAGGGTGCAGGCAGAAGAAGCTGGAAGCGATTTAGTACTTCTCTGACTTGAGGACTTCAGTTTTACCCAACTTCCTTTTGGGAACAGAATAGTAATATGCTTAGCAACTCTTTTCAAGATAGTCAACTTAAACAGTGTTATTCATTGTACAGTGGTTTTCTATTTTGTCAGCTCACAGTGATCTAATGTCTCTCAAAGCCATTTTGTGATCAGGAACATCTGTATATTCCTAGAGCAAATGTATTCTAAAAGTGAAAGGAGAAGCTATACGAACTTAAGCCCAGCAAATGTGCTTATATCTTGTGGCATTGATGTTAGAAAACAGGATGAAAGAATCCAACACTTACACATCTGGAAGGAGCACTGTACTATGAATTGTTATGAGATATCTTCAAGAGGGACTACTTAAAGCTAAATTCAGGGTAAAGGTGCCAGATACAGTATTTTTATTTTCAGAATCCTAAAGTTCAGTGAGGTACAGAAAGCACTAAGAGGATTACACTAAGAGGGAAACGGCTCAGATGCATGTTCTGGAGATATATACTTTAAAAATACCTTCAGGTTTAGGTATTAGAGCTGAACCCCTGGCTGTTACTTTTAATCGTTTATTGCCAAGTAAAACCTTTCCAGCAGAGGAGAATTCAGGATGCATAATCCTTGTGCATAAGCCCGGGATTGTAGCTAACCTTCACAATTACAACCTGTAGTTCTTTTATCATTGTTGAGAAAGATGACCTATAACCCAGCAAGTTGGGATAGACACCCATCAACTGATATAATCTCTCAGCATTTTATCAGCTGTTTTGGTTTTTGGAGAGAGCTGAGGGGAGAGTTCTTGTTTTTCCTAAGAACTGTTAGTTATTTTTGGTTTGGTTTCCTCAAAGAACAAAGTATATCTCTGTCTCCATATTCCTGTGTTATTGTTCTGTGTTTTTTGTTTTCAGTTTTGTGGTGGTTTTTTTTTTTTTCCAGATCATGAAGTCGTTTCAGCATGAAATTTAACAGGTAAGATTTTTTTTTTTTAAGTAATTCAAGTCTCTTTAAAATATATGGGTTGGTAAAGTCTAGCATACGCACAAGTCTGTCTAGGTACCAAGGAATCCACAAAAGAACATTGTGTGTCACAGCTGAGCTGTTGACCTGCAGTTTTTCACCTTGCCTACTTGTACACTGCAAATCCAACTCAAAGACATAAATAAATCCATAGGAAGCTAAGCTTTGCTAATTCTCTTTTCCTGTGACTGGTTGCTCTTTCCTTTTGAAGATTGAATTTCCTCCATACAATGCACGTTCCTCCAACTTGCACTGCCCAGCAGAGGTTCTGCTACATCTTGGGACAGTGAAGAGGCAATTACCAACCTGAACAGAAATATTGACCCTTCCATCAGTCTGACAAACACTGATTAACTCCACAAGAAGAAAATACAATGCAGTATCTGTGGTAACTAGATCTTGATGCAAGTGGGTTACCTCTAACAAAGAGCTGCTGTTTATGAAAAGGACTCCGGTCTTGCATCACAAGAACATGGGAGCTGTGCCATCCTCCTTCCAACAAGTGAGGAGGATTTGAGGAGAGGGGCGGCACTCCTGATGTTTCTGTCAGGTGTGGGCTGTAGAAAGCTTGGAATTGCCCGTGGAAGGGCAGTAAGGAGAGCTGACTCTTCTTTCACTGTGTTCGCACTGTCACTAGGTCTTGAATTTCCCTCATGACAAGGGCAGTGGTTTTGGTACTTCCAAGTTGAAGAGGCTAGATTGATTTGAATTACAAAGAGAATTGAATTTTATAAGCTGGGAAGCTACACCATGCAGGACCAATAATCTCTCAGACTAAAACCTAAGTAATATACAACAGAAAAATAGATATTCCTTAGCATAATTGTTAGGACTTAATCTCTAGTTTCCTTAGTTTTGCCAGTATAATGATAGTACAAGTCACTGAGGGGAAAAAAGAATCTTAAAGTGCTTCTAATGTAAATAAGCCCCTCACTTTTATTTTTTTGAAGTAAAATATTGCACGGAAATGTGATCCAGTATTCGCAGGGGAAGGGGAAGCTGGCTTTTGTGTTTGGATTTTTCCATGGTACTTTGATCAATTGGCAGAGAAAGCTTTACTGTGCTTGGTGGGAATTATAGTGTCTAAGCCTTGTGGTCATGGAAGCATAAGCTGATGACAGAAGGTAGTCGTAAGAAAAGTATAGATGCAGCTGAAAACTTCTAACTAATCTTTCCTTGGAAAAGGCGTGTTTGAAAATAATACTAGAGTTTAATATAACTCGTGGTTCTTACGAGTACCCTGTAAACACCATGAGGAATGGAAAAATAGCTGAATATGAGATGAGTCCTGAACAACAGAAGTAAGCTGTTTGCAATTATCACCACCCCTATCTAATTTTAAACTTTCTTCTCTTAAAATACACCTTTCCCAACCATTCAGGTGTTCTGACAAGTTGTCCAGGTCAGTAAACTTGCCTAGAGAAGGCATGAGGCAGTGCCAGGTTCACTTGATTCTAGGTTTGGGTTTTTTCCAACTCTCTCTTCTTCAAAATCAGGATTTGGTTATTAGTTTCCATTTCTAAACTTGTCCCCTGTGATTCAGCCCTACGTTCTTCTCATATTACATTGGAAAACAAAATATGTTAGATTTATTTTTCTTTTTACATTATCTCATCATTTAATAGTGTTTTTTCGTATGTGCAGTCTGGAATTTTCCTAACTAGCAAAGTGATATTTTGAAACTTCTGTAACAAGAATTTGTTTCCATCAGGAAAAAAATTTTCTGTATAGTTTTAACCATCCATTTTTTAGTATGAAGATCAGCTCGTTAGCAATAAATAATATATAATAAAATCTGTGAAGCTTATAAAGGTTTTAGAAAAACTCAATAGAGGCTGTGTACTTAACAACTGCTTTTTGCATATTGAATTGGATTTTTCTTAATTTTTTTCTATACCTTTTCACAACAGGGCTCTGTGGGAGACTTAATGTTTGTGGCGATTTCTAAATACTCACTTAGACTGTGCAACTAAGAATGATATAAGGGAGAATTTGGTCAACTTGAGTAAGTGCAGCAGAGGATCACCAAAATGGTCAAGGGGCTGGAGTGAGCACAAAGAGGCTGTGGGAAATGAGCTTGTTTAGCCTGGAGCTTTGGGGAGACCTAATAGCAGCCTTCTAATACCTACAAAGAGGTTACTAGTAAGATGACTTCAGGCTCTTCAGAGGTCTGTGGTGGCAGACTGAAAGAAAATAGTCATAAATTGAAAGAAGAGGTTTAATGATGCAAGGTGAAAAATATTCCCTTTAATCATAGAGTCATGGAAAGGTTTGGGCTGAAGGGACCTTAAAGCCCATCTAGTTCCAACCCCCTGCCATGGGCAGGGACACCCTCCACTAGACCAGGTTGCTCCAAGCCTCATCCAGCCTGGCCTTGGACACTCCCAGGGATGGGGCACCCACAGCTTCTCTGGGCAACCTGTCCCAGTGCCTCACCACCCTCTCTGGGAAGAATTTCTTCCTGATATCTAATCTAAATCTCCCTGCTTTCATTTTAAACCCATTAACGATGACTAAGCACTGAAAGAAAATGCCAAAAGAATTACGGAATTTCCATCCTTGGAGACTTTCAAGACATGAAAGGACTAAACCCTGAACATCTAGGTTCAAATGCAGTGCTGACTCAGCCCTGAACAGGATTTTGGCGTGATGAACTCCTAACATCTGTTACTTAATCTTTTCATATTCCTTTGTCACCAAAGCCTTACAAAACATTTTCTTGATGAAACGTTTTCTAGAAACAACGGAGCTGATGTGATCCTGCATTTCACCGTGGCCTTCCTACACTGCTCCAACAATGCAAATAGGGTAAACCAGCTCTGACTGCCTTCGTAGTCAAGAATTATCCCTGTTTTTCTGTTCTCTTAAGTGACAGCAGAGGGAGTATATTCAAATGAGAGTTCATATTCAAATTCTGGAGAGAAGAGTAGTGACAGGGTCTCTGATACAGCCAAACCCAAGTTATTGACTAACTGAGGGTAATGATTTTATTTCTTGGCAGGGATCTGGTTGGAGGCAATGGGAGCTATGGGGACAACTGCTATTGCTGTCCTGTTCTACAGTCACTCTCACTGAGTGATGTAGCGTAATCTGATGCCATAAATTGCAAGTGCTGACACTTCTATACCAATTCCTGAAGAAAAGGAAACAGCTGCCTTTTGCTACTGTGTTGTGCACTTTCATATATTTAACCTCTTAGAAAGCTTAGAAAAGCCTTGGAAAATGTATTTGTGAAGTTCAGTACAACTTGGATTAAGCAAAAACCTGGGATGTATTTTAGAAGTATTTCTACATGAAAAACAGGTGATATTTCCATGTCAAATTCAAACAGTTTTGTGATATGTTTTTTTTTTTTTTTAAAAATAATACCAGATATTATTAAAGCCTTGCTTAACCCACAGCCACATGCCAAAGACCTATTATTGGTGTTCTGAATACTAATTGCTTCCACCACATTATCTTTGTTGTGAAGCTTCACCTCTTGATGAATGTAAGCAGTTGCTGAATGCCAAATCAGCCCTATCGAGTTCAAGTCAAAGGTCTGGCAGCAGCAGGGCCTTTCCACACTCATCGAGTACATTAGCATATTGTCAACTTTATCGCTGAATGTGAACTTGTACTGCGCAGATTTATCTGAAAGGAGATGGTGATACTGTAAGTAGCACATCATTCAGTCAGCAGAAGGAGTATTTACCCAATTAGCTGGGATAGCGTCACCCCCAACTGTTATTTGGAGTTCTGGTTTCTGTCAAGGATTACAGGACAAATTGTAGAAACAGCTTGTTCTGGGGGGTAACACTTTAAAGTAAGTTATGTGCTGAAGTGATTTAGAGTTTAGCTAAACAGATGAACTTAGTTATTTCTGCAATTCATAGATCTTTGTTACTGATACACCTAAATGGAAACCTTCTTGTTCGCCCCAACAACTGTGACCATCTAAAGTCCATCCATGAAATCTCAGTTGTATGCCTTTTCTGAATTTATTATTTTTACTTTATTTATTTTTGTGGGGTTTATAGGAGAGATTCACAGCACACTTGAAACATATAAAACAAAACTGCATTAGTTTTTGATAATCCTATCAAATGGTAAACTTTTGAACCGACCTAAGCTCAATCTCTTTATTTTACTATAAAGAAATAAGCATGTACTGAGTGCCTAATTCTACTGTGTGGCCAACATGAATTGAATGCTCTTTAACAGACCGTTTATTGTCTCATATAAATTTGTCTGAGTAACGCTTTGTCCTGTAATACAGGTCTTGTTATAGTTCCAAGATACATGATAACCACCATCATGCCTCAATTCATTCTACAGCTATGTTACCTCTGTCACACTTGAGTAAAGACCAGTGGTCTTTGAGCGATGGAAACACTGATATTTATGTTTTAGAAACCTTGTGTTTGTTTGCTTGCGCTTTTTTTTCATTCTTTCAAGTCACACGTCTTCCTTTTACATCTTAATGTTCTCTGTAACTGAGGTTCACCTGAATTGTTTTAATGAAAAGACTTAATGATTTGTGAAAAGCAACCCACACATGAAGCCTAACTAGTAACTAATAACTGGAAGCCAAGCTTGAGTGAAGGACCCTCAGAAGTTCAGTTAAATAACCGTAGGGCACTCTGAAAGCTCCTTTAAGTCCACCCAAAAATGCCTTTGTTTGGAAAGCTCCTGAAACTGGCATTTTTACGATTTCCCATATTTTCTGTTGAAGTCAAGCCAGCAATTCAGGAAAAACGTGTCTCATGGTGTTTCCATTTCTGACGTCTGGTAGCAGAAGAAAATGCAACACCTGTTAAAATTCAGATACAAAGCTTTGTCAGAAAACGATTCAGTTCATTTTTTTTATATGCTGCTGAAACACTTATTTTTGTGCTTAATTGAACCAAATAATGTTTTGCTGACATTCTCCTGTACACAGGTAAACTTCAATTATCATTTGCTTATCTCGCCGTTCTGTGGCGTAACTTCATCTGAAACTCTTCCAGATATTAAGCTGTATCATACAGCAGATTTTTCTTAGAACTGCTAAACCGTCTTTGCAGATTGATATTTTTGTTATCTCTTACTCTGTGGTTCAGAAGTATTATTTACAGTTGTGGAGAAAGATGTACAAGCAGAAAATATTCATAGAAATACATGTAGAAAATCTATTCATATTCCCAATATGAGGAATCTGATTAGTGGCATTTTCTCCTATAAATTGTTAAGTGAAATTTGCAATGATGACAATCACTGTAACTGCCAATGTCCTTGATAGAACCATTTGCTCGGTTCCTAATTATGCCTTGCCCTACAGCCAGTAAAATGAAGTGTTGAAAACAGTACATTAATGATATTAATAGAGCCATTGCTGTTTTATACAAAAGTATTTTTGAGCCATTCATTTCTAGCAAAACTTTAAATGATCTGCTTCTGTCATCAGTGTGCACATGGGAAGCAAAAGCAATTCAGACTGGACTTCTGGATGTTTAACCAGCATTGTTTTGGACTTGGAGTCAAACTTTATAGTGGCTCCGAGACTCTAGGTTTGTTGCAATCTTTGCAGTTCACTGAACTTTTTTTCCTGTGCATACATATTTCAAGTAAACTCTGTAGTTATAAGTATAACAAGTGACACGTTATGGACCCTAAATCGTTGCACTGTGAAATATGCACAGAAAAAGGACAAATGAAGATATCAAGGGTCTGTTCCAGTTTGCACTGAACTGTAAAATGCCACCCTTGTTGTACAGAAGATCACTGGTTCTGAGCAGGGCTCATTGACTGCTAAGTTGTGGATAGTGTTTCACTTTCTGCAACTGTTAATATCCTGGGTTATCCAGGCATAATGACCTCTCTATTTGTGACACATTGTTGAATTTTCTGGTTCTTTTAACTTATTCAAACCTTTTTTTTTTTTTCCTCCATTCATTGGAAGGCTGGAAGGAATCAGCATTGAGCTGCGGTACAGAGCTGCCTCGCTGTTGGTCAGCCAATTGCAGTTGAAACTGGTGGTGGTGGCACATCTGTAGATGAGTATAAACTAAAGTGTTCAGGAAAGGCAATCCACATCTGCACTAGATTTTCTGTATAAAAGCTAATGCATGTATTCTGGATAATATTAGAATATCAGCAATATTGTTTGGGTTTTGGTAGTTGTTGAATCTGATAATCCGTGCTATAATAATCCATATTGTGTTATAGCTGACAGTTGATATTTAAATCCGGACTGGAAGTAAATTCCAATTTTGTAACTAGTCATTGAATTACAGTTGAACCATAATACCTTATCTATTAAATATTTTAAATGCTGATAAATATTTCTATAGTTTAAGAATTTTGTCACTTTAGTCTCTTTCTAAAATTCATATTGAACATGTAGTGTTCAACACTTGGTTTCCAGACCTGAATGCTTCCGCTGATCTTGCAGGGACTGAAGTTAGGGGAAGTGTACCATCTTGATTCATACTTAGGACCCGTGTCTATATTTCCTTTCTTCTTTGTTCCCCACCAAAACAGTGTTTATTTTGCTTTTATTTCCATAGTATATTCTAGATAGTTCTGAGTTTACTCTGGCCCTATAGTGGGTAAGCTGCATTTTGGAGGGCTGGTTTAGCTGCCTCCAACCTGTAGGAGTAGAGTGTGCTTGTGGATATCTGGAATATGTCAGGTGTATAAATATTGCATATCTTCAACATTACTCTCTTTCATGCTACATTTTCTATGACTGCCTCGTAAGATGTGTAAATCTTGCTAAACTTCACTGACATAATAGAAAAGAATTTATTGGTTTCAAAGGACTGAAACCCACGCCCCGTATGCCGGATATTATGGTGGTTTTAATATTTAATACCCAAAACTTGACTCCCAGTATCAATCTGTATTGTTGTTTCAGTCACTGAAATGTTATGAAATTCTCTGTTGGTAAACGAAAGCCTCTATGATGCGACGAGATTATACCAGAAAAGGCATACATTAGATTTAGATATTGATGATAGGCTTCCATAGCCTTCAAGAGCCTTAAAAGAATCCACTTACATAATTACTGTCTCTCTCTGTGGCTCTTGTGCAAGCACCTGCAGATACTTATGACGCTTGCAATAACTAGGCCTAGGCCAGCGCAGAAGGATCAAGGGTAAAGCTCTCTTCACAGATGATACCTATTAGCTTGTTCAGCTTGGGAGGTCACTCGGTGGCATGGATGTGTTCCCCACGGCCTAGCTCCCAGGGTCGCTGTGCCTTTTGCGCCCAGACTTCGCAGAAAAGAAACGACTGCGTGGGATAGGGTGAATGTTTTACTAGACCATTGGGCACATTGATTTTTATTTTCATGGATATGTAGATCAAATTGAAATAACCTAAAGGGGCTGATGTGATACCCTGGGACTGTTAGGGATGTCAAGATTCATAGTAAGTCTGTATATTTATCCTTCTTGGTACTCCCTGTAGAAAAATAGCATGGGGTGTCATTGAGATCTGTCACTTGCTGACACTAAGGGGAAAAATAACCCCTACCTCTGCTAGACATTCCCAAGACATGTCCCAGATGAATAAGATTGTGTGCTGAACCTACTTTTGATTTATTTACATTTAAAGGAAGTGTTATGCAAGTCAGACACGCATGATCCTGGCTGGCTGATATATCCTTAAGCAACTGTCTGCATACTGGCATGTGAAGAATTCTTTCTTGCCTGATATAGGATGGTACTTCAGAAATGTGTTTTTGTAAACACCCTGAAACTACAGAGCAGGAGTAGCTTCTATTTCAAGACCTGATAAAACTACATCTATTTAAGCAACCCCTGTTCAACAGTCATATTAAAAATAAACCATATCACCACTACGAATAGTCAGAATCAATACGGAATAAAGAAATATAGAAAACTGAAATGAAGAAATCCAACAGAAACTGAAACATATTTGAAATTTGGGGTTTTGAATTTGCCAGGAATATTATGCTTTAAATGAATTTAAAGATTTTAAAATGTTTTTCCCCAAGGCTTTAAGTAAATGTTATGGGTTATTTAAATCTCAGATAAAGCAGGAAATATAAACTGTATTTTAAGCATCAGGATAATATGGGTGGTTTTTCCCGTTATGTGTGCAGTACCTTTTATTTTTGAAGCTGTTTTTCAATTTAAAAAAAAGGTATCAGACCGAGGTAAAGGTAGCTTTATGTTTACATCATACAACTTCAGCAGTTCTACCTGTGGAACATAAATTTAAGTTTTGTGACTATTTGATTTTTGTTCAACTAATACAGATAAGATTATGTAAAGCTTATCTACTGTTATAGGGCTTGCCAGATTGACAGGGATATTGCAGTTCTTGCTTTAGTTACAGCAATACAGAGAATTTGTTTATGGAGTAAACATGGCAAAAACTTCAGTAAATAGTGAAATGTTCTTTGATTGAAGAAGTGAAAGACATCCTATTTTTACTCAAATCATGCAGCACCTTTGTGCAAAATTAATGTGCTGTGGGGAAAATTTTAAAATACAGTCCTTAATGGTGTTATGGGTGAATCTCAGTGTCTCAATAAAATCCTCTGTCAAAGCAGGTATCCTAAAAACTAGCACTGAACAACAACACATTTTGTGTCTCTTTGGACGTAAGCAGAAATGGCAAATTTAGAAACACCCCTCCTCTCAGTGAAGTAGAAAAAGTAATTGCAGCAGAAGTTTTTTCAAAATAAAAAGGAATTACTGTTTGGTTGTGCTTCCTCTTGCATAGCTAAATAAAACAGCCCTTTTAAAATAGATTGCGGATTAAAACAAAATACATTTTCGTGGAAAAATCTCTTGGTGAGAGATTCCTTTCTAGTAACTCTGGTCAGATCAACTGTTTGAATGGCAACAAAATCTGGATGGTGGGAGGGCAATGGTCTTCAGTGCAGAGTGTTGACAGAGGAGCTGTTCTTCATGTGTGTTACGCCAGGGATCTCGGTGAGCAGCTGGTTTGAACTCTGGTGTTTTGAAGGCCATCTGGTTCATACAAGTTACTATCTGGAATCCGTGGACAGCACTGGGAGGGCAGTAGAATACCCTCAGAAATGGGGGTTATCCCCAGCAGCCTTGTTTTCTTCAGACAAATTAGAGGTGGTTTTGCATTAACATACCAGTTGGTTATATCCAAAGATCTGTGTCTCTGAGTAGTCTTGAAACTGTACCTTTTTTTCCGAGCATTTGAACCTTTTGAAGACATTCACCAAAGTGCAGTATATAATCTGCAGCATTGTATGCTGTTAACCTTGAGATAATTGCAGAGGAACACTGTCCACTAGGAAATTAATACCAGATATTCCTCTCTAGCACCAACCTTCCTTTTTCATCCTTTCCTCTGGACATTGCATTAGGCTCTGTTACATGGCTCCAACAGTCTGATGAAATGGAGACTGTTCCCATTGCTCTGTCTGATATCTGGAATTATGCTAGAACAACTCAGGTCATCCTTAAATAAAAATACAGTGTTCAGCTGTACTATTCTTTATTTCATTATGCATACTGATTTATCTATATATTGTTATATATATTGAATATTATGAGAGAGGTTTCCAAAGTTTGAGAGTTAATAACTGTAACACTGTCCAGTTCTATCCTGAATTTCTTCTTATCAGGAAAAACATGCTAGTAGTTAGTAGTGGATCTCTCTGGAAAATGATATATTTCTCTCTGTATTTCCTATCACATTCACTTTATCTGTAGTGTCATGTTATTTTAAGCTGCAGCATATGTAGGCCAACAAAAACTGACATAAAGGAAAGCAGCATAATACAATGTAATGATATGTGACACATCATTCAGATTGAGAAGGAAACTCAGTTTCTTGGAATTAATACCTACTACTTAGTGTGTTTGCCATTAAGACACTCTCTTCTGTGCATACACTCTCCCCTGTGCAATCAAGGTACACTTTATTATATCAGAGTACTAGCTTTCTAGAAAATCAGTAAAATCATCAAGCGTTGTTTTAAGATGTTGATTCATAATTCAATCTTGGTATTGCTTTCCTGTTTCCCAAACTATTCTTATGCAGAAGCAACAAATTAATCTGGATATTTTTTCCCCTTACTTTTTTAGTTAATGGACTAATGACATCCATATTTGTGATAGGTCAAGTTATGTAGTCTCATCCATGTAAACCTTATGGGTAACTTAAATAAAATGTGTAAGTCAATAAAAGTATAAGTAAATTTTAAAAAGTATATGTAAAAGTAAATTAAAGTACATGTAAATAAAAATGCAACTCAATTATCAATTCTAGAAAGCAAGCAAGATGAGCTGCTAGTGCTCTTTAACCTGGGCTGAGTTTTGGACATTTGTTTCACAGTGGCTTTCAGCCTGCGGTGTGCACTGAAATGTATCCTAGACATGGTGGGACACACTTCAGGCTAGAAATTAAACTTTCCAAGGTGTTGTTCTTAAGGGTAGAACTAGCTGTGAAATTTTTCTTGTCCTGGGAAAGCTTGAGGCTTCTATTCCATTCTGCACTTTTTTGTTTTGTTTCTTCGCTTTCCCGAAGAAGAGAGGTTCCCCGGAATACTGATACAAGTCATTTAGCGTAAGGGAAATGCAGACCTATAGCCCTGGAGCAGAAGCAAGCAGACAAGGACTCCCTCACCAATTTCCCTGCTGCCTGGCATCATGGCACAAGTGTGCCACCCAGTGAACTGGATTTGAGTACACATATGGGTAATAACTATCATTTTACTGTGTTAATTTTAACTTAGGTCAGGTCTCTATATTCATTGCGTGGCTGCCAAATGCTTTCTTCTGGCACAGACGCGGTGACGGCATGGGGTCAGGCAGAAAAGCTGAAAAGTGAGAGCCGAAGAAACCAGAATCCCTTGTTCTTAGCAGCACTGGTAGGTAGAGTGTGAAGTGCTTGTAGAGGAAGAGTTTGTTATTGAAAGACATGGGATCTTGGCTCCCTATTCATGCAGCCAAGTCTGAAAAATATACCAAAAATCTAAGTTAGTGTATTAGATCAGAATTAAAATGCAGATGGGACTATGAAGTAGGAGAGAAAAGTTCATAATATATTGTCTGTACCAGGTGATAAACAGCAGGAGAGTTAGTATTATTGATTGGTGAAGGGTTTTTTTCTCAAGAAATAAAAGCACCCCACTGTTTGTTGTACTCTTGCTGTTGAAGGGATTTATTTTAAAGTAACATAATTGAAAATTATTTGCACTCATGGGAAAAGTCTGACAGAGAGCTAAAGAACAAATGATGCAACTGAAGCGAAAAACTGAGCTTTATTTTTAGGAATGTCTAGTAAAAATCAAGATCAAGCCAACAAAATATTTTAACATTATAAAGTATTCCTAAGACACGAGCAAAAATGTCTTCTCAGAACTTGAAGGGAGGTTTCAATTTTGGTGTCCCGCTTTTTACTTAATCTTAAAAGTTTCACTGAGTCTTTGGGATGTCCATGCAGAATTGGCTTTGGAAAATATGCCCAAGTGCTTAAATACTGTAGCATTACTTATGCTTATGAAATTGCTTATGTTTATTCACTAATGAGCAAAGGAACAGAAAAAGGTGGCTTTTCCTGTACTTGTGAGAAATGTCATTCTGTAATCGTAAGGGTTTAAAACATTATTTATATCAATTTGTTAGTGTTAACTGTCAAAACATTGGAGTAGCTCCTAATTTTGGTCTGATTTGGTCTAGTTAATGTCTATACATTTTCCATTAAAAAATAGTACAGATTCTCACAGAACACTAAACTACAGTTTTCAGTATAAATAAGAAATACTTCAGATAAAGAAAGATTCTGCCCATTTCATCATGAGGACAGCAGACTGACTACTGCTTGAACTGAAGTAGGACCTGAGAAACTGCAATGTAATCACTTCACAAACTGAGCTAAAGAAATAAACCTGATCATTTTACCATGCAAGGTCTGGGGTTATAGCTGAAGTAGCTGAGATGTTAATGTCTCAAATTCAGCAGAATATAGTTGTTGTGATTTTTATTTTTTCAAATCTATTTCTTTTATTATTTGGGGCATTTTGCCATGTAAACAAGGACCAAAAGTGTAAAGAATCAACTGACTTCATTAATGACTTAAAGCGTTAACACTTTGTTTGTTGTTTAAAAACCATCGGGAAGGCTTTTTCTGTATGTGATTTGTCTTGATTTCAGAATATGCTAGTTTAAATTCTTTCAATATATTACCTTATAATGCCTACCTAAATGTCACCTACACTTAATTAAATCTTACCTAAAGACAGGAGAAGAAAATTCTGTTTCTTCCTACTTATTAAGAATTTTCATTTGGACAGCTCTGTCTTTATTCTTAAACTGATACAGAACGTTCACATATTTTATGTTTTTCACTTTAGTGCATACAAAAAGGTCACTGTCTAACACTGACTTTTAAAACTTTGTGAAATACAAGGTTATTTACATGCCTCAGCTTCATGATTTTGTGTAAATCGACAACCACTTTTCCCATCGTTCCTGATGTTTAGACTGTTGTGATTCTGCTGATGTAGCTGATGTTTTTCTTCATTATTCCTCTGCCTTTGTCCTTTCCTACAGGCTTACCCTGAGTTTGTCCTGACCTACCTAGAGGAACTAAATGAAAGAGGAGGTGACCCAGACAGAAAACCGCATTCACCATGGGGCCTGGTCTGCAGCTCATCAGGAGATAGACAGCAGCTCAGCAGAAGAGGTCATAGTATTAAGCCAGAGGCAGGTCAGAGACAGTCCTTTCAAAAACACATTTTGAAAAGAGAAATATCAGTGTGGAAGTCAACTAGTTTCCTTAAATAAATAACCTCATTTGATTTCTTAATTTAATAAGGTATTTATATATTAGACAGATGATAGTTGTATACATGATTTTACTAAATAAAAATGTATATATATTTGTGTCTCAGAACAGTTTAAGCTTATAACCCTTGTAGGACGATTTTTTGGTATTTCTTATTTCCTATGTGGAGAAACTCAAGGAAGGAAGGGAAACAAACAATCACTAGATCTCTAGATTTGTGCTTCTTGATGCATCTTGACATAGCTATTTGTATTTTTGACATTTTCTGCTAATCAACAGCCTTACTTGAAAAAGTAGACACACATTATTTTAATTAGCAATATATAAATTACATGGTTGTACTTCTATCTCCTAGGTTCTGCAAAAAAATGTCAGCAACCCCAATCAGAAACAACTTTCAAGACCTTTGGACGCCCATTTAATGCCTGCAGATCCCCTAGGGGAGACTACACAGCTGACAGTGGCACTGGTGAGGAAACTAGAAGAGAAACATCCTAAGGCCTCAGCTCAAAGGTAAGCCACTGACAGAACTGATATTTATTGTTCAATGACATTAGATGTTTTCCTTCAGTTTCATGTAAGATTGATTTCCTGGATATTATTGAAATATCTCAGAAACCCTCTGGCTGATAAGCAAACGCGGATTTTGACCAAAATTAATGAAAAGGGGTGACATTTATGTGCTTTTTTTATTTATTTTGAAGATTGATGTAGATGATGTTTGGTAGTAATTGCAAATTTACTTTTTAATATTTATCTACAAATCTCACATTACAAAAATTACATAAAGAAATAGGACTTGCGTCAACATTGCGATGACACATTTTGTGTCACAAGACTCAAGTTTAAATGGTAAAGGTTTTGATAGAAATGTGGAAGTCATGCTGAGCCAAAATACTAGGTGATGCAGACACTTTCAGTTTAGGACTGTATTTTAATCTCAATAAAAGATAAATAGTAGTGTTCTTAATTACTTACGGCAGACAGAAGACTTTGCCTTTCTTTAGGTAACTGAAACTCTCTTTTAGAAATGGCATTTGGCTAGTTATTCTTGAACCCTTGGGTATTTTTAGGTAAAAATATTCTTTAAACAGACCTTCCATTCAGATGAAAAGCCATGAGACATCACTTGCTATTAGAAAGAAAGCTTAACTGGTTAGTGTTGTTACTACTGGCAGTAAGTCAATAGCAGTAATTTACAGGTGACTGCAAGCAACAACTGGATTTGTTTACCTAGGTTACTGTAACTCTTCTCTTGGAAGTATTAGGCTTAGAGAACCCCTAGATTTGCTCCTCAGGTCTTCCTTCAAGGAGTAAAATTTCTGGTGTTTAATTTATAATATTATCTAACAGATATGTCATCTTTGAATATCCAAAATATTTCTCCAATGAGCCTGAAGACTCTGATATGACTGAAGTATCTGAAGGTATTGGCTATCAGTAGTTTTGGGGGAACCATGCAGGTAACCTTTATTTTGGGTAATTTTGTTTTTCAGTGAATCAAATTATCTTTAAATCTTTGTTAAACATAGATGGTTTAACTACTAGTAAACACTGTTGAATGTTTACAACATAAAGTGCCAAACTTAGTATTGACTACACTGGCTCTTTGAAAAGATGCCTTCTGCAGTGTAAGGTGAAGTGTTTTACAAGACCATGTTTTCCCCAGTGCTTTGAGTATGAATTGTTATGCTCTGAATGTGCAATATGACGTCAGGGGCACTACAAAGTATTTCGCTTCATTTAAGTACGGTGGGAAAAGTGAAATTTCTTCAACTAAATGTCCGTGCATTTAGCCTCAGATAATATATATAAATATTAAGCTAAAAAATCTCTTCTTGCAAAACACAGATGTTTGATATAGGAAGCCACCTGCTGTCAAGATAGCCTTTAAGCACTGAATGCTTGACTTTCTCTGTCTTTACACATCTCTTCCAGCCAAAAGCAGAGTTACACAGTCTAAAACATTTTCCTGAGCTAGATTTAAATATAGAAAAAACCCCATTTTAATACTAAAATTACATTATTTTACTGTCAGAAACATTTGGTGTTAAATAGTAATGGTAACTAATTCAAAACTTTTGCAGTTTCCTCTGTTATGTGAGGTACTAAGTGTTTTAAATCCTCTTTTGCTGCTATTTTTTCACTAGACTGTGATAAATAATAATGTATTCTGCCAAATAGCTGCCACATTCCACTCTGCACTTCAGAATGCTTTCATTGCCTGAAAGGTGATGTAAGAAATAGGAGACAAGATTTTATTTATCCCTTGAGATTTGAAAAACTGTTCGATTTCCAAGTAGCAATGAAATTTGCCATCCTTTACAAAATAACATGAAAAACTGTCATAAGCACAAATGAGGTATGAATTGTGTGTTAGTAGAGAAAACTGTATCTGTGTCCTAGAATTTTTGTTTCAGGAGTTGGTCCGGCTATTTGGGTCTATAAAGTGAAGGTTATAATCACTGTTCCTCCTAAGGAGTTCAACAGGTTTTTATAATACTCTTTGAGGTTAAGTGCTCTGCTCAACACATTTGTAGGTTTTTGTAACTTTGGCTTACTGGGGAGGGACCAGTGTCTCTAACTGGAAATTCGTCTGCCCAGGCAGACGTGTTTAGGGTAACTTGTAGGTGTTGAGGGGTATGTCACCAGCTGCTTCAGGTGACTGCAGGTCTCCTGCCAGTCCTGCGTTGTATCTGTGAGAACTATGCAGATCCTTTGGGTACATTAGCAGACTCAAATAACAGCAAGGGACTACTTTGAAGATATTGAGTCCTGCCCTAAGTGTTTCCTTTTCTGGCTTAGTGTTTTGGAAGAACATGGTTTTCAGAGCTGACATTCTTGGTGTTTTTCTGGCTTGGCTTCTGAGAAACGCTTCATGATGAGCCTCATCAGCATGAAGTCAGCCCCGTGTTGAAAGGAAACCTATTCTATAGGATGCTGTGGGAAAAGCCCTATGAAAAGGGTTAAGTTTCAAAGAATGTGGTTAATTAGATTGCAAGTTGGTCTGTTTGCAATAATTTTCATGCACTTAGAATTTCTTGATTCATTTTTACTGGTTGAAGGCTGCAGTCAGCCCCTTTCTTACCTGCATGTTGTACAGCAGTAAAGGCGACAAGGAAATGAGCTTGTTTCTTATGTGTGTGTCCTACCTGAGCAGCCTCAGCAAGTCCTTAGTATCTTTGGGGACTCTTTATTCAGTGTTGTTTCCAATGTTTTGTTTTTTTTTTTTAATGCATGTGATTCTTTTACCAATTGACATGATACATGATGCCTGTAAGATACAAAAACCTGAACCTCATCTCTGGTTTACCTGACTGAATCCCTAAATTTCTATGTGAAAGGTGAAAACCTCATCCATTCCAGCAAATACCATTGAGAAAAAAATCCTTTCTAAATGACAGTATTGCCCCAAACAGACCAAAATCCAGCCATAAGCTAGTTGCTAGACACGGAGGGTTCAAGTTGCTGGGAAGATGTGGCCTTTAAGACAAGGCTGAGTAGGGAGGTGAGCCTATGACTCTGATTTGTGTACTTCCCTCAATACACAAGAACTAATGACTTAGTTAAGTAACTAATGGTCACTAATTTCCTTTCCCATCCTTATGCTCATCCACACTGTTTATGGGAAATGGCAAATCCATTGCCTACTTTCACTCAAAAAACTTTTTGAATGGATGCTTGTAAAAAGAAATTACATAGCATTATCTTTGCCTGGGTCAAGCTAGTAACAATGTTTGGGGTGTTACCTTGTGGCAAGGTAACCCCTGTAACTTCTGACAGCATTTTAAATGACTTCTTTCATTCTTATGGTCTTACTTGTTGGGCCCAACTAGGAAAGTAAGAGAGTAGGACAGTGTACTGTCCTAGCAGAACATCCCGTTTGTGAATTGTCTCTTTAAAAGGCACTGATTGCATTTCTAAAATTAATGCAGTGTTGGTTTGGGGCCTTATTGGATCACTTTGCTTCCATAAGTAAGCTTGATTTCACAAGTTTCTGAATATTTGTCTCTGATCCAGATAAGCATCTAAGTATGCTCCAAGTTAAGTACATGCTAGGTATGAGCTTCTTGGATCTGGGTCAGAACACTTATGACCTTGTCATATATAATACAAAGACACATGTGGGACAGTTGGTTTCATTTTAATTTTTCTGAATCAGATGAATTCAGTTATTACATTCTTATAAGACTTATTAGTGTAGGAAAAATGACTAAGGAATTACCCCGAAGGAGATGGGAATTTTCTCCCACTTCCATCAATGGCACAGCTGTGAATTGGTACAATTGTTTGTAACATATAAGAACAAGCTTGACCTTGATTTTTTTTTTTATACACCGTTCATTCATTTTAAGTTCCAAGTGGGCAAAACATAGGTAAAAGTCATAATCTACATCTGTATTGTGAATTTATGACACCATGATGATAGATGAGAATGTATTAAAAATAATCGAGTCGTGAATTAATTTTAAACCTATTTACAGATGTTCCAAAATAAGTGCGCTTTAGACTGTATGTTCAGCCTTTACAAAGTGTGTATTCAAGTACCCCCCTCAGATTTCTATTTGTGAAAACTCTTCCATGAGAAAAACGCCTTTTCACTGAGTTGCAATGATTCTCCATTATATATCTGCCACGCAAGTGTTGTAAAGGTTAAAGCTCTGAATTGGTGACAAATTAGCTTTCATTATCTGCTTTAGTCACATCTTGACAAAATTATTCTAATAGCTGTATCTGCTACAGATCCAGATCCAGTTCTCTGCTCATCACGGAGAGGAAGCGTTGTATATCCACCTGAAAAAGAAAGGAAGGTTTAATAAACATTACCTTCCCATTTCCAGAAAGCTTTTGAAGATATTTGTTTACATTGGTGTACCAATTTCAACGGCTTACCTTTATTTAAATGGAGTAAGAACTGGGGGGACGAGAGGGGGTGGGGAAGACTGTAGCAGCCGACAAAGCATGGTGACCCAGCTTGTCACCCAGTGACCTGTGAGAAGGAAATAATGAACTGTGAGTAGCTGTCATCTTAACTGTTTCTGACAGTTTGGCTGTGGGCACATCTGTGTTAGTTGCATGGAAAGGCCTTTGTTGTTTTCCCACTAGTGACTTTGCAGACCGCTGTGGGGTTTGCTGGCTGCCCTGCTCTTACACTTCCCCTGCTTTTTTAGTAGTAAGAGCAGCTGCCACTGATAGAGCTGACATTTCTTTTAATGATTTACTTGGCATTTATACCATTAAAAGCAAAAAATTAAATTGAAATACAGCTTTCTGTTACTGTAAATGAAAATGCTCTCTGTGTTCGTGTAAGAGCTGTTGTAAGCATGCCTATAATCATTCTGTCTTATCTACATAATTCGCAGCAGTGTTCAATGTCTGTTGGCACCCTTCCTTCCTAATATCTTGTCATACTTAAGTATTTCAAGTGAATCATCGAGCCTACTGGTAATAACATTTTAAATAATCCACAATGAATCTAGGCAGCTTTTCATGGTTAAATGATATATTACAAAACAAATAAATAAATCTCACCCCTTATTTAGTATTATAAGAAACAACTGCTTCCTTTTCCAGACTGACCAAACTATGCATGTCTTTTCTGGTGCAGTGCCGCTAAGTCTTGGATAACTTTGCTCACACTATTATTAGCATTTTCAGCTGGGAGACTGTTAAATATAGGCACGCCTGCTCTCATAATAGAGTTCTTAGTTGATGTGTGAAAGACGATTGTTAAGGAAAACTTGAAATCATGACTTAAAATGAAACTAACGCAATAACTTATAAAGTGTAAAGCTATCTATTTTAACAGAGTGTAAATATTTTACATGGTTGATATACCTTATTGCTTTTATATTATAATGTGGTTGGAGTAGGTTATTACAAATTGCTTTGCAGGAGTTAAATATTCAAGACTCCACTCACTAGGCTGAAAGTACAGCATGCTGAAACGGAAATCTTCGTGCTAATTGTTTTCCTGCTGTAGGTTTTGGGGAGCTTAAATTTACCTTCTCATATTTACATGGTTTTGCTCTTTCTCTTTAGCTGTTCCACGTTCAAGCTGTATTTGATAGTGTTCACATGCAAGGGAAAATAAATTTGTATTTTAATGCTGAGGACAGAAATTTATGAATTAGTTCCTTTGAGGACTGTAGGGCAAGCATGCGACACCATCTAGAACACAGGTCGCAGTGTCTTGCCTGATGAGGGGTGATGGAGCCAGTAGATGTATACAATAATGGGTCCCGTTGCTCCATTTTTGCTCTGTCGCTAGTGCAATCCTCTGTCCTTACTTAAGTGGTGCAAAGACACGTTATGATGAACAGGGGCTGTGCAAATACAGCATGATTCTGTACTGTGTCATATCTCGTTCAGAGAGGCTGTAGGTGCCTTCTGAATCCACATTTAGATGTATATATAATATGAAACAAGTGTAAAAAACCAGAATACAAGAAAAACCCAAACCCAAAACACCCCACCTCCCCTCCCCCCAAAAAAACCTAAACCCAAACCCCAAAGAAAACTAAACAAAAAGCCCCAAAGCCAACATTTTATTGAATGCTGGTGCTGCTGTTTTAATCACAATCCTTGCTTGAGGATGCAGAAAAAGGTTGCTTGTTCTCTGAGTAGATCTGCAATGTCTTTATTTACATACGTAAGGCAAACAAGGGATAGATAAAGGATGCTGGTATAGAGAGGAGGTGACCCGTCCGGGTTAGTTTAGCAGCGAGCAGCAGAGTCAGGGTGCTCCAAAGGGATGCTCTAGTTCCCAATCTTGTTTTTGCTGGACCAGTACATCTCAGCTGTTAAAAATTCTCTCATGCCTCTGTGTGGCATGTGACTCCTGGCGGTTACAAAAGGGTCCATATGCTTTGTACCCCATCCCAGCTGTGTGACTCCCTCAATGGGGCAACGCACGTCACAAACTGGGAAGTGCAGCAACACTTGCAGCTAAACAAATTATGTCATAATTTTTTAATTGTTTAGGTAAACACACAGGCCAGTCCACAGAAAACTTGCAACTAACGGCCTCCCTCTGTATTTTATGAAGCAGTTAATCAGTTCATACCTCTGCACTGAGCTAGTCAGCTCTAAAAACATTTGTGAAAGGGAGGGAAACGTATTGAGAAAGACCTGAAATTATACTTTGCTTTTCCTGGTGGAAGTAAACAAGAGCTGTGCCACTAAGAGCTTTTATCAAACTCACTGAAACTCGCTTCTTTGTCTTAACAAATGTTAATGCCATAGAGAAACTTAAATATTGATTGAAGCTATGGCGTTGCACAGAAACAGCCATCAGATTCTAGAATTTGCTTACTTGTTGTGGAGACATTGCCCTACTATCCTATTTATGCATACATCTATATGCATTTACGACAGCTTTGCTGGATTACAGGCATTATTTTTCTGACTAAAATATTGCTTAAAAAAATAACAGCTGTACATTAACACACTGCAAATTTGCAGAGATGGTGTGCCTCAACGTTTTTCAAGAAGATGCTACCGTTTTCATTTGTGCCCCTTGCAAAGGCAAAAATACATTCACTGTAAGTGATGTCCTCATCACTGCCAAAAAAAAAAAGGCCAGGGATATTTAGATCCTAGCCTGAGACTTTTAGGGAGGTGATGCCTCATTGCGTAAGTGATGAATTTGGGATTTTTAATTGGTGAAAATGGTTTCAAATTGGTTGGTCCTCTAGGTATGTTCATCCACAAAAAGACTTAATGAGAAGCAGTTAAAATCAGAACATCCCCTATGGGTTGTTTCCTTTTCTAAGGTGACATTCAGAGCAATTAAATTGCTAGGTAGTTGGCAGTATCTTGGTAAGAGAGCATCTCTTTTTGGTTAGTACAATCTTAGTTTTCAGGGTTTCTCTGCTTCTGATGAATTGCTACATTTGACTTTAGGGAGAAATCTGCATTATGAAGTACACAGTCCTGGAGGAAGAGCATTGCCTGCCAGTAGAGAGCAGCATAACCAGAAAGCACAGGGACCCTGCTTGGGAACTAACCATCTTTTTACCACTCCTGCTGCGTTTGGGCGGGCTTGCTGTTGTTCTTCCAATATAAGAGTGAGGTCTTCCATTAAAGTTGGGATCTGTCCTTATCGAAAACTTTATTTCAGCAAGGAACTGGATAGTAAATGCACATTTTGACAGTTTTACTTGGAAGCCATATCCCTTCTTTTTCATCACTTTCAAGGGTTCTTCTGGGTTGCCATTTCAATAGTCTTACCTTTCCACAGAAACAAAGGAAGTATTTTAATAAGGTGTCTTAATATGAACAATAAACTGTTCTAGAAGTAATGTATTTGAAGGGGAAATTAATAGAATTTTTATTTGTTGGCTAGTTGGACACTACTTGTATCACGTTTGTTGCTTGCAATCGTTGTCTTAACAAAACACTCATAATTAACCTCCAGATGTTTGAAAAGTGGTAAATTGATCTTAAATTCCAACTGCAACAACTACCTCTTGACAGAGCCTGTGAACTATTTAAGCTGATGTGAGTGGAAGAAGATATATTTATCAGTCAATCCTGAAGAAATCTAAGAAAATGAAAGTTTTCAATCAGAAAAATTAAAGGTGCACTTATTTTTTCAAAAGAATTGAAAAAAACTAAAAATCTACATGTATTTTCATATCAAATGCTAGCTTTACATTTTTCCTGTATTTCAAAGAAAATTATGAAGTAGAATCTGAGGTGCTATAAAAATGTGGAGAATGAAATTGCACACACACACACAAAAATGAAATGAAACGTCTTGCTTAGGCAGTTCGTTATATTTTTTACAGCATCCAATTTACTCATAGATAAGTGTGGAAGTCTATATAAACGAAGATATGGCTTGAATTCTGTACTTTCCTTTAAGTAACAATCCAATTTTTTTAACCTTCAAAATCTTTCTCATCACAGTTTTGTACAGACCTCACTCATTTTCACCATTGCTAGTTAACAGATAATTTACATAAATTGTATGAAGTGCTCTACTTCAAAATCACCTTAAAATAAGCCAAAAAATCTTAAAAGTCAGCTTTTATAGGTAGATTATGCTTGAAAGCAGACACCTTTCTCATCCAGGTTCATGTATTTATCAAGTGCTTATTATCGACTGATAATAAAAACAAACCGAATGAGTTAATGAACTTGAATGAGCAAGACCACAGCAGGAACTGAGTCACTGGCAACATAACTGTGGTTAGCAAAGGTTGCTGCTTTTTTCATGCTTAACATACTGGATTAGGAGGCAGAAGGAAAAAAAGGGTTTCCTAGACAGCCAATGTTTGTCAAGTGTAAATCAAGTCACTGTTGTTGCAATCCTTGTCGATTTGTCACAATGGAAGGGGACATGCTACTTTTCCTTTGGTGATTACGAAACGGGAGTAAGCTCACAAACAATCTAACTGTGGCCTTGCCTTATTTCTTGTGAGTTACAGCCTCCTGGCCCACGCCAGTCAGCTGTCATTATTTCAGTTGTGTTTCCTTGTCCTGTTCTTCGATCTGAGATATTTCAGAAACCAGTAACAGCAATATCAAGTTATTTAGTTGCATTTGAAGGAATCCTGCTTTTCAAAAAACCCCAGAAACCCCAAAAAAACAAACCAAAACAAAAAAACCCAACCAAAACCCCTTCTTCCAAAGATAGAGAGAGGCCATAGAAAATGCTGGAGAAATTGAATTATGAAGGTGGAAAGTACAGAATACAAAGTAACTAAAGAAATAGTAAAGAAACTTAAGAGCTCTGCACAAACACTCTCCTGAGTGGTGATTATTTTTTTTTTTTTGTTACAAGTAGTTTTTCAGAGATTTTTTGTTTGTTTGTGGGGGTGTTGTTTGGGTTTTTGATAGTTTTGGGTGGAGTGTTTGGGGTGTTTTGTGGTTTGGTTTTTTTTAAAGAAGTAAGCATCTTTTTGAATAAAATGATACACAAAAGTGAAGAGAGAAGGAGAAGTGTCATTCTTCTTAGCTCATATTTTGACGTAATCATACCTCATAATGCAAATATAATCTAACTAATGAAGATAAATGGTGGACATGTACCCTAAATTACAGGATAATGTAATTGATATTAGTTTGAATTATAGTTACCTAATCCTCGTTTCTTGCTAAAAGTAGGTATATCTGGACATCACGGTGAAACTGTTGCCTGCAAAGAATTGGGCTGAATATTTTTTCAGGTCAAGCTTATAATGCAACAGATGGGGTGGTGGGGGTTTGTGTTTTTTGATTGTTGCTTTTCTTTTTTCTTTTTTCTGATATTATGCGAAAAATCCCGAGACGAGGTTAAGAAAGGCTAGAAAACGTGTCAGTGACTCTGAAATGGAGAGAATCTGATAGATTTGTAATACAGTGTGTGACAAAAGAATTTCATAAGAAAGCTTTGTGCCGGTAATCCTCATGTCAGTGAAAAGTCTTAGGATATTAAAATTAAGAAATCTTGTTTTACTTACTTATCTCATTATACCAAGCATACAACCCCCCTGACAAAGATAAAACTGACAAATGCACAACTAATCTTCCCACTCCCAAGAAAAGCCAAGAAAATTAGCTCTATGGGCTGTTGGAGCGCAACTCCAGGCTGCAACAATCATAGAGATTAATTTGTAATTGTGTGTTGCCCCCTGCTCCTCTAGCCATCTGTAGATGATGGAAGTGGTTGTGAATGGCAAGAAACAGGGAGGAAACCCAATGACAGGCTGGATCTCCCTCCTTCCTATGCCTGGTCTGTTCTCTTCCATTCATATTCATAAAATGGCAGAAATTAGAGATGCGAAAGATGTAATAGGTCATATTAAAAATCTTTCAACAGACAGGGTTGTTTCCTACAGTATCTTTGCTCTCGTGCATCACCTAATCCACTTTTAAAGGACTGAGGAATGAGACTTCTATCACTTCCCTTGGGGGTGTCTTTTCTACAGTATAATAGTCTTCCTCTCTGTTAGGAATATTTTTTCTGACATTCAGCCAAAAAATATCGTCTGCTCAATTTACTCCCATCACTCCCTTTGTAGTACATAGGTTTGTACCTTTCCCGTATTTTTAATAGGAATTTATCCACCTGATCCTGTGGTGAGGCTTAGTTAAAAGTAGGACATGGTCACTTTTCTAGCCTATTTACATGAGAAATGCATCTTTCTTCATTTCTTGCATGACTTTGACTTACCTCAGTTCTGGGGAATCTTACTCTTCGTTGCAAGGGTCCTTACAACGAAAGAGTTTGTTTTCTGAAATATTATAACCATTTCTTTTTCTGCGCTCCAGCTCACGCACCTTTCTTTATGCTGTTTTATGCTATAAGCCCATTTGAGAGGCAATTCTGGCATTTAAGAGCCTTGACAGCAAGCGGTATTTTTGATGCTTATGCTCAAGTTTCCAAATGTGCTTGGAAAAGGTAGGATCCAAAATTCACTGTTCAAAAGTGGCTTCACACACAGATTTAATGAACTTTCAACAAGGCCAGTACAAGTCTTAAATATCTTTATTGTACTCAAAGCAAGAGGTAAGTGGTAAACACTAGCAAATACTCGTACCACCTCAGCTTTTTGACCGAAAGCCTTATACATGCTGTTGTTGCCCTTCTGACTTGGATTCCTACACTGTAAAAACACTTTCAATCACTCAACCTGTTTGACTGCAAGGGTTTTTAATGGGACTGGGCCAATATATTATTGTTCTAAAGTGGTTTAACATCTTTACGTTATCAGAAAAAGTTCAGTTAATCTAAAGTTGGTTCTAAATACATCTTGTTTTTCTATCAGCGTTACTTCGTATGAGTACTATACCTACTAGGACACTATTCCTAGTGCAAACACATATCAACTCATTTTATCTTTGTGGCTACATAGTAGTACTCTTTCCTACTTGCCCCCACCCTCAAGTAAGAAGTTATACAGGTGAAAGCATCGGTTCTGTTTTAATTTCAGTGTTGCTGTATTTATCAAAGATGCTGCCTTTTCTCGTTTTTGAGTGGTTGGCTATGCTGGCAGAACTTCGTAGTGTGGACGTGCCTCTTGCAGATCACAGCGATCACTGTTCCTTACAGCAAAGAGAGGTCGAAGTAGCACTTGCCTGATGGTGACTGCGTGGTGAGTCATGGTATTACTCATAACGCTTTTTCACATGAAAACACTCAGAACTTATAAAGTCAGTGGATAGATTTTTTTTTTTTTTGGATGGTTTTTATTTTTCAGAACTCTAAAAATTTATATGTACTACATAGAATAAAACTGAGTTTCTTTTCTTTCTATAAAATATTAAATTTTCACCAGCTCTCAAGTATTTCAACATTTGTTGTCGGCTGGCATCTCTACAGCTTTTTACAAATGTATTAGAAGTTAAACTGTGCTGTCAAATGCGCTTATATTTGACTGTTAGAATGTGGAATTGTTTTCAAACTTAGTGTAGTATTTGTAGACATAAAAAAAGTCCAAAAGCCAAATGCTAAGGGATTTGCCTATTTACAAAGTTAGCTATTAATATAAGTGTGTCTGGGTGTAAGGGTGAGTGTGCATATATAAAGTGCCAGACCTGTAAACACTTCTCACTCTAAGTGGCTTGATCAGGTGAAAATATCCCACCAAAACAAGAAGACCCACCACAAAAACCAAACAAACAAAACCCCCAAACCCAACCCCCTAAAAGGAACAAAACCCCAACACCCCCACCCCCCCAACAAAACCAATAAAAAATAACCCAAACAAATAACCTTCTCTTGCCAGACCTCCGTCAATCCTGATGTAAACTGGATTTTTATTATCTAAATAACAGAACTATCAGAACTTGAGCTTTCTTTACGAAGTCTACGGCAGTCGTTTTCAAAATACATTTTCACAGTGGAGCTTTTATTCCTTTTTCATTTGACTTTGCCAGTAGGGACCTCTGTTCAGTGTTTCATCCAAAGAAGACACCTTTGACAGTATGGTTGCTCTTCCCCTACGAGCACTGTGCCTCCGTGTCATCGCTGAATTACAGCCTAAGTTTTTATGTTGTCCTTCAACCCCTGACCTTCTGGCCTGAAGGCAAGAACATTACTAGCACAGCTATGCTGCAACGGAAAGCAGAGAGCATGCAAAGATGAAACAGTGTGGAACCAGTGGAAACTAACCATTCCTGTACGTTTTCCTCTTCAGATCAAACCAAACAAACAAAGGAAAGCAAACCCCTGTTTCTTTTCTCTTGAAGCTTGAGCCTGACTTTAGGCGGCTTTGGCTTGTGCACTGACCCAGGAACAAGTACCATCATCCTATTAGTACCCTGAATGTGAGATAGCCGTACCATGACAGTCTCTTGAACCTGCAGTGTAATTCATGTTTTGAGGCAGATGAGGATTATGTATTTGGGTTTTTGAGGGGGTGGTGGTGTTTCTTCATGGTGACAATTATGATTATTCCAGTCCATTAAAAACAATTTTTTAAAAAAGTCTTATGTGGTATACATAATGAATCCACAGTAAGAATAATTCACAAGAATATTACAGTAGGATGTGATAGACACGTGTTCTATCTGCTTCATATTGTTGAAATGAACCGTTGCAAGGATTCACAGCATAATGAAGGTAGCATGGACTTTTAAAAGCCCAAGACAAGTTTTGCTCCTTGACTTTGCGCAAGAAGTATAAACCTTTAGTAGCTACAACACTATATCTCAAGTTATTCCAAAGGTTAGGCATTTATTAAGAAGTGTTCCTTTCTTTGTTCTGAAACCTGTAACGGCTTGCTCTGTCTGATGACTTCTCACATCAAAATAGACAGCAAAAAGTCAGGCGGTCATCCCTTAGTCCCTTCTCCGTGCTCATGTCCTAGAATCCCATCATACTGCCTGTCTTCTCCTTCCAAACGGAAGAATCATATTCCACTCTGTTCCTTGTTCAGGAACCGCTGCACACCTTTGGCCATACTTGTGTCTCTTCCCACTTTTTGCTAGTTTTTCTCTACATCCTTTTCCAGATGGTAAGAACCAGAACCGCTTGTGGTTTTCTTCAAGATGCTGTTTCTTCCCAGATTTAACAGTGGTGTAGGGATATTTTAATATTTGTTCAATGCTCCTTTTCTAATGATGCTTAAAACGTGATCTGCTGTCCTGACACTGGTCTGCTGTGCACATTTCCGGAAGGCCTTCTGGTATTGCAATATCTTGTTCTTAGGCAGGCAACTGGAGTTAAATAATATATGTAGAGAGCACAGTAATGCAATATTCTACAGAAGCGTAAGCCTGAGCAGAGAACAAAAACCTTATTTTGGGGTTTTCCTTCCCCTTTATATGTAAAGATTTGGTCTAATAAGGATGATAAAGCTTGCTAAACACTGCAGAAGTATCTCCGCACTGTCTCGCTAAACTGAAACTGTGATAGCTGTGATATGCAGAGGCGTGGTAATGGAAGATAGGAGAGGGGTAATATGAAACTTTGCTATAACTATTCCTTTCTATTTACAGCCTGGCAAGAGACTGCTCCAATGTCTAGTGTTTTGGCAATACTTCAGTTAGATAAGCAGCAGCAGATTTGCAGGACTATCAAGGCAATCTCCTGGAATCCAAATCCTCCAGCACTACTGAAGTGCCAGGAAAAATTATAAGACATGTAACTTGAGTTTAGTCTAGGTATTTTTATTACTTAAATATTGCTTATCAATGGAGTTTTTCAACTGATAGGAAAGGGTTTGTCTTACTCTACATGGTTAAGGTTAAAATCAGTTATCTAAAACAAAGGAACTGAAAGTTGGAATTTGCATTCAGTTTTAGTTTTGTAACAGTTAATTGTTTAATTGCATGGTCTCATTTTCCAAAATATTCATTTTTGTAGACTGCAGATGACATTTCACGTCAGTATATGAACCTTGTAAGAACTGTTTTATCCTAACAAAATTAAACCCCAAGACCTCAGTCTTTTTCTTTGTGGTGTAACCTAATCTGGTACCGCAAAACAGTTGTTACAAACAGTTGGATTTGGTTCCTGGGATTCCCAGCGTTACTGGAACTCTGGGTGCTTGCATCAAGAGTGCTCTGGCATTTCACTTTCTTCTGTCAAATAGCTTGACAGAATACAAGGGGCTGAGAGTGGTTCTTGATTGAAACTGAGAAGTGGCAGTGAGATGGAGAAGGATGAGGCCATCTTTAATATCTGTTCTAACGCTTTATGTCTCCCTTTCAGCACGAAGCCACAGTAAGCAAGCTAATAAACCCAGATGCTTAAACATGCCCTATATCTTTAAATTAGGGTTAATGTAACAAGACACGTTTTCTTCTTCCAAACCCTTAGGAAAGATTCAATTCCTACCTTCTTCCCTGATTTTGATATCAGGTGTACTCCTTTTGGACTTTGCAATATACTTGTGATAGAACAATTTTTTTCTTAGCATGCTTATTTCTCACTCTCAAAGATTTTTTACTTATCCTCCATCTAATCTCATCGCTTGGGGGGAAGGGGAGTGTTGGGATGAGAGAGAAGCAGGGAAAGGAAGGAGTCCATTTCACAAAATTCTGGTTTTCAATATAGAGAAATTTTCAACCGATTCCTTGCTAGATTATGTATTTTCAAAACTGAGATCCATCAGTTATTTAATAAAGATTTTTATCTAATACTTTATTATGCATTGCTTATAATTAGATAAAGTAACAGGAAACCAAGAAATGTTTCTCTTCACATACGTTTATATAGTGAAGGTCAGAACAACATCATTATGTGAGGAAGAAAAACATATTTAGCACTCTGTGTAGTTTTGTACCTAGATACATATGCTTGCAATAAATAGTGGAATTTATTGTAATTCCACATTCTTATTAATTTCTTAAACTGGTTTCTCAGAGGATGTTCCTTTCATATTTTGCTAAAATGTTCTTTCTAAAGAACCCTATATATATGCTAAAAAAAAGCTCAACTATGTTAAAAAAAAAAAAATCACCCAAGTCTAGGGTTTGGATAGATGCAGCACCTGTATGTGTACTTAAAATGAAATGGTTTTTTCATTGTCTGAAAAGTAATTTTTAAAAAATACTTCAATGCTTAATTGGTTTTCTGTTTGTTTTGCATTTGAAGAAGGGCTATATTTTCCACTGTGGTGTTTTCTTCATTCAGACAGATAATCTTCTGCAATGCTGCAATACATTGCACACATTCTGTCCAGTTAGTTTAAATGAAAATTCTGTGTATCATGTAATCTTCTTATTTAAAACGTTGATGGAAATGGGTTGCTCAACTGTTATGACCTTTATCCTTATGAAATGTATAGTGTCTCAATGATTAATCTGAAGCCACATCCATTCTGCATATTTTCTACTGTACATTGTAGCAACATAAATGCCTGAAGAGATATGAGCATTCCCCTACCAATCATCATTTCTAATGCAAAATATATCATATGCACACTGTAAGATTACTTTTTTAATGGACATAGTCTGAATAGATGCTATTTTCTAAGAAAAAATGTAGAAGAGGTTAGTTCCTTAGTGCATTTTTCTTAAGTACTCAGAAACACCTTGTTACTTTCAAGCTCCGTTGGAAATAATCTGTAGCCAACATATACAGATGTTATTTTTATGCCTAACAGAAAAATGAAATAGATTAGAAGGAAATACTACGTGTTCATTTTCTTAAAGTGAGGTTGAATATTTGGATTACAATGATAGCTCAGGATTTAATGGCAATTTCATAAAAATAATTGTATAAATAAGTTGGATCCTAGGAAAAACCCTTTTTTTCTATGAGCAAGGCAGTCTTGCATTTGAAAACTCTTACTAATCCTACTATTAACCTCTGGGTTTTTACCTTACAAGATTCTCAGCATTTTTCTCAAGTATAATAAATTCTTTATGCATCTGGTGAACTGAATGGCATTTACGTTTGATTTTTAGACCTTTTGGTTGTACTTGTCTGCTTTGCTTGGTGATGCCCGCTTGCTCAGTATCAAGTGCTTTGTCCAGGACTACTGCCTCAGATTTGTCAGAGTACAGAACTGCAGTGTAGCTAGACACTCGGAATACGGGGAGCTCCTAACTGCAGGAAGCAGTGCCTCGATCTGGTTCTTCTCTCCTTCATTTGCCCTTGACCATGTACCTTATTCTGTCTAATTTTTAAGCCTGAGGAGCCCCAGGTTATTACATTTATTGTATTGCTAGTGTGGCTTTTCATTTTGGAATGTCAGGAGTCTTGGATCATCCTTCTGCATATTAAATATTTGTCTTTGCTAATTAAGCAAGTTTTTATAGATTCATGTTGACTCTGATGAATTTAACTCTATATTCCTAGCACTGTTGTCAGAGCGTCTGCTGTAGGACTGAGATGATCTTAACTCTTGATTTGTAAGAGCAAGCATAAACCCTGCCTTTTTCCGAAGGACTGGTAGAGCTGAAATAGTTTTTAATGTGTCCACGAGAGAAGCTACCTAGAGCTCTTCTGTTACCCTCTGACAAATATGATCAGTAATCCTTTCGTAAGAGAGACAGTGTCCCAATATTTTGCTTGTTCATAATGGGCTCATTGGTATGTCAAATGAATATGGAAGTAGGAAGGAGGGAATTGCATTTTACACTTTTAATACATAATACATCATCATACTGTGTTATAATTTGTTTTGCTTAAGCTCATAAGAACCTAAGTAACAATAACTGCGTTCAGAAGTAGTTTTCTCTGCTTAACAGACTCCAAGGGAGGAAGCTCTAAATTAGTTTCTTCCCCCTCCCAGCAAACACACAGCCCTTTATGTTAGTCCCATTAACGTTTGGTAATAAGTTAGTCTTCAAATATCAATAAGATGATGTGGTCTTGATGGAAGTTAAATGTCCCTAAATCCTCTGAATTGATCTGCAGGAGCTGTTTTCCACATGAGCGGTGTCTTCACCCAGGCATACATCCGCAGAGCAGCGGAGGTCAGGGTGAGGAAGGAGGAGCGGGCTTGGCGGCACACATGCACTCTATTCCTGACAGTGTCTTGCTTCAGCAAAGGGAAGTGAAGCGCGTATACCATGCTCAGTGGCATTTCCAAATGCAGCTCAGCTGGGGGCCTCTGCTTATTGCATCAGTGGCACATACTGAGAAAAAAAGGAAATAAATAATTTTGTCAAAGTAGTAGATCACAATCTCCCCCTCCTCCTTCAAAATCATCACCAGCACACGCTAATAGCTCTAATAGATACAGATTTTATGCATATTTCAGTCACAGCAGTATTTCTAATGCATATGTGAAAGGGTCCTTAATTTATGTCTACCAACTGTGTGGTGCCCTTCTTTTGGGTAATGTCATCATCCTAATGGTGTTTCTATTATACTCAAAGGTAGCAAATGAGGCTTATTGCAGGAAGGTAATTGATTTTCACTGAGTGAAAATGTAAATAGCCATAAGAAATCCTATGAAAGACAAGCCGTTCAGAATTGCCAGAAAAAAAAAATTATTCATATACATTATTTATTGGTGTTAGTACCTGTAAAATGTTTCTTATTATACAAAGCCCGCAATGACTGTACTTCACGTTATTGTATTTCAAATCGAAGTAAAATTTAGAGAATTTAGATGATTTTGTCTTTACCAGTTTGACTGTGCGTTTTATGAAAATTACCATCCTGTTCAGTATGGCTTCATTTTGTCAGGTTTCTCTCAAGTGGAAGTGAATAAAATTTCTGATATAGACGTGTAAAGAAAAATGGTTCTTTAGGATTTCAGCAGTAAGAGGTAGTCATTTAATGCACCCTTTGTGAATTGTCAGTGTGAGCTTTCCTTTGCATCTTGAAGGGTTACTGGGGATGGTGCAGTTTACTCAGACCTCAGGATTCCAGAAGAATGCATGAGTTAAAAAGAAAACATGCCCTTCGTGTTCTGGCTGCATCACAGCCACCGTTTTAGGGAATTGTTTTAGGTCAGCAAAAATAGCCACCTGTGGTTACAGTTTTTCTGTGTATTTTGCAAAGTGTGTGTGGGGTTTTTTCCACTTGGAATATTGTCTTCCCATTATTTTTGCTATCCACAGTGTGCTCCTGATTGCCAAAGTGATACCTGCTACGAAGGGCAAAGCCGATTAGATGCACATCTATTTCCTTCCAATATTGCACTGCGAGTTAAAAGTTCTGTGTGTTTTACGATCAAGGACTGATGGCAATAGGTTATTTTTCTCCCATGAATAAGCTGATTTTCAAATCTTCCAGTGAGTAAATGACCAGGAAATCCTGCACATTTTAATCCCTGCTGTCTCCATCCATTATTTCCTAAGTCATAGTTTTGTCCCAGCATAATTGTTTGGAGGTTTTTGCTATTTAATTATTATTTTCATAACAAAGCCTCAGTCTACAAATAATTTATTTTGTTTAGAATTGGAACGCTTTCGGCTTCCTAACTAATGAGTATTTATCCTTCTGCAGTTAGCTTGGGCGAAAATAAAAAGCCCAATAGCAATTTCACTTAAACTATGGAGTTGAGAATGCTCTGAGTTTTAATGTGGAATAACAATACCAGTGTTAAAGATGAATGTAAAGGGTCTTAGAAAGTTACAGATGAAATTGTTGTTAGTTTCTTTAACTTTAGTTGGCCTCTGCATTTGGTATTTTTCTGTATGTCTATCTTATATGTTCTGGCCGGTATACATGAATACAGGGCGAGCTTAGGAACGTGTGCCCGAACCAGAAAGCTCTCTAGTTTTACAGGAACAGAAAGCAACAATTGTGTGCATTTTTGTAATGTCAAGTGCCTGCCTCCAGCTTCATGGAGCCCATTGCTTGACTCTTACTAGTACCTACAGTTTTTACAAAATCAATCCAATATTCTTATAAACAACTTTTCACCTTCTAATCTGAAAAAATTACATCTTAACTTTCAGAAACTCTGTAGCATTATCAGTATTGCATTCAATTCTATATAGGTACAAACTGTAGTTTAACATCTTAGAGGTGTAGAGTACGTCCATTACTGCCTGTTTCAATTTGACATTAATCTGTGAAGTTAGAAAACAAAAATCATCCATGAATGTTGCTTAAATCTTCATATGTGGTGTTACCAAATCAGCAGGTCTGGTGATTTTCTCGAGTGTTTTTATGGTGAGTCTGTTTTTTGTCTCTGAAATAAATCTGTAGATTCTAATACACTTGTTCATGGTGCACTTGATACTTTTTGATATGAAGATCTACAAATTAAAAGATGTTTAAAAAACTTTTTACAAAAATAAATACAAGGGCACAGGGAAGCAAATATGAATTGCATGTTCTGTCTCCATAGTTTCAGTAACATGGCCTATGCAGGGATGTCCCTACTAATAAAGCTACGGAGAGTTGGAACACAGAACAAAAGGAAAACTTCTGTGCAGAAACAATCCACTGTTCAGCAGAGAAAAATGACTGGGATAAGCACATACTTAGCAAAATGCTAGATCTGTCCAGCCATTACCTAAATACGGCTGTGTTATCTAGCCGTAGGTTTCATTGCTCTAATAATTGCAGTCTAACACTAAAGTTCAGCATCCTACATATCTTCTCTTAACACTGAAAGCCTATCTGGTGGTGTGTAATTCTATAGGAGGAGTTTGAATCTGGAAACTTGAATACTGGTTAACTGAGAGTATTTGAAACTTGAATCCAAATGCTTTTAAAAAAATCATGCCATTTTGTTGTTTGACACTAATTTTCTACCCAGCAGGTATTAGCAATGACTGAAATTAGCTCCCAGTGAATTGTAGTTAAGCCACTTTCATGCCATCTGCAAAGAGTTTCTGATGGCAGCACTATCTCTTATGGGGGTGGGAGGTTTTTTTGTTGTGGTGTATTTTTTTTTTTTTCATTTAATTCTCTGAGAATTTAGAGCTCATGGAAGGTGAAGTTGACAGCCTTGTGACTCCCAACTTCACAGTACTAATACAGCAACATCAGTGCAGTTGCTGCTGTTACAGGTCTTAGCCCTGACCTAGAGGTACAGATTTAGACTCCAACCTGGTACTAATTCTAACAGCTCCACTCGACTAAATCAATGAACTGACTGTTTACACCAGATGAGGGTTTGGCCACCACTTCGAAGTGGATGTGGCTTTACGGGGTCGTGGGTGAAATCATAACCAGACCAAGATCAGTGTGGGCTAGTTAACCTTTGACCCTTATGGGACTAGGATTTCACCCCTCACAACCTTCCTACTCAACTGTTAGCAGGACAAGAATGTCCATAGTGCCCGGTCTGATGGCAGGTTTCATGGTGCAAGTCTTCACCAGAAATTGCACTAAATCTATTTATGTCGCCAAATCTGTTCTTTATAATTAACCGAATTTTCTCAGGTACTATCAAAGCATTTCTTGAGTATTAAAGAGTACATGAAAAAAGAACTAGATTGCTGGTAGGCTGGTGGTTGCATGCCTACCTTCTGTAATTGGTGGGAGTTTTTTGTTTTGTTTTGATTTTTTTTTAACATTAAGCTTCAGAAGGGTAACATTTTTGTAAAATTTACATGCGGTAAATTATCGTGTACTAGATGACACTTAGTGTGCACACATTTTGATCCATATTGCATACTATGATCTAATAATTCTCTAATGGAGAAGGGAAATATCTGTATCTCCTGGAAAAGAGGGATGATTCTTTGAGCTTTGGACATGCTGGGTTTTGTCTCAGGAATTTGAACCTGAAACTATAATATAGAATTACAAAAGTTCTGTGTTTTTAGATCAGGATCTTTATCAGGCAAACAAATTTGCGGTGGTAAGAGTAAGGCAGTATTTGACCTTCTCCACCATTCCCCACCCCTTATAAAGAAAATAAATGATGGTGGCTAGTTAGTATTCATAACAAGTCACCAAAGAGACGATTTGCCTTAGAATAAATATGATTGAATTAGAAATGCACAGCACTGATACCCTGACCTCAAGTAAATGGGTTCCTTATTTATAAAAATGTACTTAGATATACTTCTCTTAGTCGGTTAATTGTGTCCATATATTAAGTAAATATGTAATTCAATTCCAAACTTAATTGAAAGGTTTTATATAGGAAGATGAAAGGTGAATGGCAGTTCATTCAGACTTCTGAAGCTACTAATCAGAATACTCTGGAAATCGATACATATTTGCATTTTAAGATATGAAATGAGTCTGCTCTTTCATAGAGTAGGCCTATTATTTTCAGGACTTTAATTAAAAAGGATTGCAGATTATTTTAACCTTCTGTAAAGAATTATTGTTAAGCTTTGGCAATGCTGTTTCTTTAGTATTGTTCTGCAGTTAACGTTTCTAAGCTCTGAAACAACTGATAAAGTAGTTGAAGTAAGTAAATAAGTAATAAAAAGCACATCAAAGTAGTTATGATGAGACAGCCAGATGGCAGAGAATTGCAGTTCTTGCTGTAATTTTATCAAAATTACTATTGTCATGGCATGTTAGTTTTCATAAGAATTTGTACAGTCACTGATCTTATACAGACAAATTAATTTCAGGTTCTCTCATGTGTAGTCACATAACAGCTATACTTGAGCACGCACAAAGGAAAATTAAATAATCATAGTCACATAAACTTGAAAAGCGGCACAATTTAAGTTTACTATTCCATAACGTCTTGGGATCAGTGATCATTTTTCTTATGGTAGACTCAGTTTGATCTACGGCAGTTCTGCCATTATATAGTTTCTGCTGCATTTAATCTTCATTATGAAAAGATATAGTATCATCTAATAGGGTGGAATTAGTAGTAATGCACAGGCATTGTAATAATTCCTAGGAGTTATATCATTTCATGGAGTTTCATACTTTTTGCTCTCTCATAAAACTACTGGGATGAAAATAATTGAACCCTTTAAAGTTTCATAAATATGTTATCGTTACGTGTTCCCTCCTTTGGTAAAGGATACCCTGTGTCCTATAAATGTTTGCAGAGGAGAAAAAATTGAGAATTGCATACCACGAGGGTGTAATCCTATTTTCACCTGAAACCCAGGTAGGATAACGGCAGGCTTGAACCTGTTTTTCCCCCACCCCCACACAGTCCCAAGGAGGGAGCCCCATGGCAGACCATGAGGGCATGCCTCTCCTGAAGATGGGCTTTTTAGGCAACTGGGTTTTTCCTACTGTTTCTATTGCTACATATTTCCATGTGAATCCGCTTCTGTTAAGAATTGATGGGTAAAATAGGAGTGTTGGCTTATAGCATTTAATCTAGTTTTAAAGATTCACGTAGTCTGGCTGCAATAGATGTCTATTGTATCCTTAGGCAATTTAAGGCAGTGTAACTAAAGATAACCAATTTTTTGAGTTGCTAGTCCTGAGCCTTTGGGACTGACTTTTTATAGACTCACATATCTTGCTGTTGCAACATGATCTCTTCAGCAAATAAAGCTGGAAAACCTTATGGAGAAATAATCAGGCTGATGGTGATAGACCTTTATGGTGCTGGAAGCTTGTCAGCTTTCTTAGTAATCTTAGTAATGCCAAGAACAACAGAAGTAGAGGCAACTGAAAGCTCTGTTACATTTTTACTTTGGCAAAATTTTATTTACTACAAATATTCCTAATTTTTAAGTAAATTATCTAAAATATATTCTTACTGTAATGAAATTACTAAAAAGTCTTTTGACTGGTTCTTTAAACTTTAAACATCTATGCCAAAAGTTAGGTTTTTATGCATATACTCCTTATTTTATCACTTTCTATCAAGTATAGAAGAATGTCAGTGCAGGAATCAGTTGTTTGAGGTGATGGTGATAGCATTTGTCCCAGAAGGTAGCCCCAGATTAATTAACTTTGGAGGCTGTCTCAGAATAGATTGTGCTATGCTGACAGTATGAAGATACCAATGTATCTGCCTCAAAACCCACATGGTATTGGTGCTGGCTTTGTTTTGGTTGTATTTTTGGCTAACTCCTATTTCCATTGCTTCGGAGACTTTCTTTATCTGCAGAGATTGTTGGTGGTGTTTTGAGGCTTTACAAAGGGAAATGACTGGGAGCATCAGCAGGTCTGTTGGAGAACGATAATTTTTTTTTAAGAAAAACCAGTCCAAGCAAGGGTGAAATATTAACTAAACCCAAAAACGTTGTTATCAACAGATTACTCTTTATGGCATTAAGATTTGAAGTGTACAAGAAATGTCTCTCCATGTATAGATAACTGTGTACATCTTTGAAAGCGTAAGAATACATACATGCATATGAATCTATAACTTGAAAATTTTTATTCACATGTATATAAATGAGAATGTTGTGCTGTTATTCTAAGTGTGAAATCAGTGTAAGGATGCAGATCTGGTGCTGCTCTTTGATCAGCTTTCGTTTTGTATCCCTGTGTAGCTCCCCAATTACAAAAACTTTTATCAATGCAAAGAGTCAGATTAGGTTCTGAGATTCGTGCCTGTGGTTCCCACTGATGTCAAAATATTCTAACGATGATATTGTAATCACTGAAATTTAAGTTCTAGTGGCTGTTTAGTGACTGTGTCATCACAAGAATATGGCAAAATACAATGGAAACATATGGACAATCATATTATTTCTACACAGTTTGTTATCAGCACATCTGAGAGTAAATTTGGCATGAGAAATAATTATTCATATAATTCTAAGAGCAATGACAATTTGGTGGACAGGTGGTTTCTGTTTAGCCCATGACTGGCTTCACTTGTGAAACTGTCCAAGGGACAGAAGTTCTGCTGGACTGCTACAATACTGCAGAGCTGGACCTTAAAGTGCCCTAAACTGCAGAAAGTTTAGATAAGTAGGCTTGGACTGAAGCTAAAGAATTGGCTACTGAATGGATTTTCCCATTGCTACAGGATGAAATAGCTTTTCGAGAAAGCAGCTTCGTCTGTCATGCACCTTGTGCAGTTTGTATCCTGCTCGTGGCATTTACTTAACGTGCCTATGGTTTCCAGTCTGCAGATCACCTGCAACTTACATGTTGCAGAGGGAACAGAGGGAGGAAAAATTATTTGCTACCATTTTTAAAGCCCACAAGCAAACTCAGAGTTGAGAGTGAATGTTAGGGTAATTCTTCTTGAATATAAATTCCAACAATATTGATTTTGATGAGCTGATGGTATGTTTTCTTGAGATGGTAACCAATAAATAGAAAGCTGAAATTATACTGTAGAATGAAGCTGTATTCAGCCACACATTTATCTCATGTATATTTATGAAAAAAAAAATCACTCTAACAGGAATGACAATGAACTGATAAGATTATTCTAATTTAAAATACCAACAATAAATACACAAAACTTACCGACACGATGGGAACAAATCCCCGCTAGAGAAATCTACCACAAAATAGAATAGTTGAAAACTAGAGCTGAAACACCTGGAGGGAGGGAAGATCGAAAGAGAAAAAAGAAAAATTAAGCAAGTAATAACATGAGCAGCTGGAGACATAAAGAGAAACAAAATAGCAGTTGATGAGAGAAAGAAAAGAAAAAAAAAAGTGTTTTGTTGAAAACCTATCATTACCAAGAAACAATTTTCAGTGTGGCTAGAAATCATGTTTAACAACAAAACCAAGACTTAATTCATTAAATACCCAAAAGCCATGAACTGCTTTTCTTGGAGGTTAGTAAAAATAGTTTTAATCCTGTACTTTTTTACACGTGCCTCCTTTGTACTGGGGTATATGTTTAGTAGTTGGCTACTACTGAAGTGTAGGGTGAAATCACTCATATTCCACTTCTCTCTTGTATTCTCTGCATCGCCATGCTGTTCCTCTGAGACTGAGGATACATGTGGTTTTGCCTTCTTCAGCAGTAAGATTGCAGTGCATTGCCATTCCATTTGAAATTAGTTGAAACAGACTTAGCAGTAGGGGAGAGGATCTCTCATGTGCTTCAGGAGATCTGAAATAGGCATTTCCTGCTATTTGCTATTGAGCAGCTCCTCATGGAGTATCCATGTCCAGTTTTAAAGACTTCTCAGGGAAGCCTCTTGGTAATTCTTCTCATTTGATCTATTAAAAAATCCAAAAAAGCACATCACCACTAAACACCCCCCACACCCACCCACCCCCCACCCCCCAGAACCAAAACACCCCACCTTTTCTGTACTTTTCTCCCATTACAAGTAATTGTGAGTTCTAAGTACGGCTCAGGGTGAGGGGAACGTACCTTCTACAATGTAAACGTCTTTATGCAGGTCTGTCATTAGCTTAGTTACGTTAGATTTTGGTTGTGGAGTATCTCCTGAACAAGTAATGGGATCTGCGTTATTGCATGTATTGGGTTTGCGTGTCAAGGCTTTGGGGGGGGGGGGTGGCTATGGGGGTGCCTTCTGTGAGGAGGCTTTCTCCCATGTCCGACAGAGCCAGTTCCAGCCGGCCCCAGGACGAACCTGCTCCTGGCCAAGGCTGAGCCCATCTGCGACGGTGGCAGCACCTCTGGGTAACGTACTTAAGGGAGAAAAAAACCTGAGGAACAGCAGGCAGAGAGAGGAGTGAGAGTATGTGCGAAACGGGTCTGCAGACACCCAGGTCAGTGGAGAAGGAGGGGGAGGAGGTGCTCCAGGAGCAGGAACAGAGGTTCCCTGGCAGCCTGTGGGGCAGCCCATGGTGAGGCCGGCTGTGCCCTGCAGCCATGGAGGGTCACGGGGGAGCAGAGTCCCCCCTGCAGCCCAGGGAGGACCCCACAGCAGAGCAGGGGGATGCCCAGAGGAGGCTGTGACCCTGTGGGCAGCCCATGCTGGAGCAAGCTCCTGGCAGGAGCTGTGGCCCCATGAGCCGTTCCTTAAGCTTTCTCTCCCTTGTCCAGCCGAGGGGGGGGAGTGACAGAGCGGCTTCTGTGGGCACCTGGCCAGGGCTAACCCACCACGTTGCAAATATTAGACTAGGTGCTGGCGGAATAGCAGGAAAATTTCTCCTAGAATGAGTGTACGGTAAATAGGGAGAACTCTTCCAATACACGTATTTAAAAAAAAAAAAAAAGGTAAAACACCAAAACCAAACCCCCCATCCAAAACAAACCATCACACACGTGAAAAATTGCAACCAACCCAAAACTAAGGGGTTTGTAACGAAAGTCGTTGAGATGCAAAATTGATGATAAGCAAGCACATGTCTTCCTCACACAAACGCTGTTAGTTCTGTACACGTGTTTCTGGAGAATCAGGATTTGCAGCCATCGTTTATGGAAATGGCTTTGTCTCTGCAAGTTGTCTGCCCTCAGCTCTTCCTCCCGGCATTGTTGAGAGCAGCAGGGCAACTGTCAATGAGGATCAAACTTTCTTGAGGAGAGGCTGTGTAGAGAATCTCGCATTCATAAAGGAACAGCCAGCCTCTGCCATGGACGGTGCCCTGAGGAGAGCACGGGAAGGAGCAGCAAATATTGTCAGGGATGAGGGAACTGTGGGAGGTATGTTTTAACAACAGTGCTTTTTGGCATGTTCTGTGTCAGAAATGTATATAAGCAGTTATCTTTATATACAACAATACTCTCCCATATGATTTTTTTTTAATTTTATATAAAAATATGTATTTTTCTTTAATCTACCAAGTTGAGAGCTAAAAAAAGTAGTTAAAATGGTTTGGGATTGTATTTTGTTTGTTTGTTGTTGAGCACAGGACCTCATTTAGGAAAAAAGCCAAGTTAAATAGCTGTTTTATGTCGAAATGACTACTGCTTTGCCTAGATAGTCACAGTACCCAGTAGTGACTATGAATTGCTGGAATAACCGGCTCCCAATGTGGTAGAGCTTTAAGCAGGAGCCAGAGATCATAGCAATGGACAGTGAGATGCAGAGAGACTTTATTGGCCTTTTGGCCAGCTACAGAGTGCCTGCTTGCTGTTCCTGGGGGAAAAACATTTTTAGATGTGTTAAATGAAGCATACTAGTGTTGTTTATTTTTTAAAGGACCAGAGGTACACATAGCACTTTACAAATGTGTAGCAAATCAAAGTTCCTGCCCTTGTAATCACCTGATGCACCAAAAAAAAAAAAACCACAAAAAAAAAACCCAAAACCAAAAAACCTTTGATTGTATGGATGAACTACCAACAACTAGCTGGAAACAGCAGAGAGAGGGAAAAACCCCCACCCTCCTTTCATTAGCTAGACTAAAATAACACATAATTCCACTGTGTATGTATTTATTATACTAGTTATCTGTAGCAGGACCAAAAGAGACTCTTCTGGCCCTTGTGCTGCTTTTTTGGTTTGTTTTTTCCACAAATAACAATAATTTAAAAAATTACCTCTGTAGGCTACACATGAAATTGGCCATTATGTTCCTTGCAGCAAGGCTTTATCGCCAAATTGGGACAGTTCATGTATATTTTCATGTGCAGAGGCAACATCCGGAGTGAATCATTTATGAAGAGGCACATGCCATCCCTAAATAAGATCCCAATGCACAGATATGCACTTCAGAGTACATATAGAGTACACCTTGAAATTTTATTTTAGACTCATGAGTACCTGTGCTGACCCACTTGTGTTGCTTTATAGCTTGTGTGACAACACAACTTCTGGGCCCTTAGGCAGTTTGAAGAGAGAATTCAGACAACTGCTTATCCTTAATTCACGGTCAACAGGGTCTGTTTCCTAAGAAGTCCCCAATTAGTTGTTTAGGCACTCGGATTCTTACGTTTAGTATTTCTAACTTTAAAAGTATGACGTGGTTTTTTTGAAAGTGCCAGAGGCGTGTTCACTTCTGAGTGGAACGCTCCATGGTGTGCAACACCCTCTTCATTTGGAGTCAGGATATACCTACAACAAGGCACTCCTACTACCATGATGGTATGCAGCAATGACAATTTTTAAGGAGTCCCTCAGAAATATTTATGTCATACTCCAAAATCTATACCATGTATTTTTCTGCATGCTTACAAATTGGTTTTAAAGTAATTTACTTTATTGTTTTCATAAAGTAATCATACTTTTTAAACAGAAGGTGTCTACCATTCCTTCCAATGTACTTTCATATTGATTTTGCAGTGACTGCTGTCTCATCACATGCTTTAATTAAGAGAAGACAATATGTGACTACTTTTGGAAAATGTACAGCATTTAGTATAAACAGATTCCAAAAAGTTTATCTTAATGGTTTTTTTAGTCCTTTTGTGTCAACAAAATAGACAAAAGATAAAGGAAGTGGAGGAACATTAGTGTCAAAATATCCTTGAGGTAGCTAGAATTTTATGCAGGCACAAAACACATAGTGGTGATGAGGCTACAGTTTCTGAAGTATTTAAAAAACAGTTAAGTATCAGGCCTACGTGCATGTACATCCTGTTAAAGGGAAACTTCTTCCAAGCCCCACCTACTTCATATTCTATTAGCAAAAACAAGTTATAAAGCCATTATTTCTCAGAACTCTTCTATTTCTGTTTTGCAAAGAGCCAGCCAGATGGTTATTAAAGTATACACCTCCCTCTTCGTGGTTTCTCCTAAAATTCCCAATAGGGTAAATTCATGTATTTATATATAAATATATAAATATTTATATTTATTTACATATAAATATATATAAATAAACAATAGTTTGTTGTATACTCATGTATTGGAAGCAAATTTTAAAACTATACTTTAAGAATCTTGCAAAGAATTTTCTTTTGAACAACTCTTGTCTGTTGCACATGAGAACGCAGAGGCTGCATGCAGAGAAGGCTCTTCTTGGAGGTGAGTCTTTGATATCTTGATTCTGATTTTGTAGTTCAGGGAATTGAATGTGACAGAGGAAAAAGTCCATGGATCTGATAAAAAATAATCTTAATAAAAAGCCTGTAGTAACCTGTTTTCTTCCTTTCGTCAAAAACTGCGAAGTCTATAGGGACTGTAGTCAGTGAACATTAGGAAATTTGCCAGGTGGAGGTATTCATGTAGCACCACGATTTCTTCCTGCATTCTCCTGAGCTCCAGTACTGACAGACTCCTCCCAGGCAAAGGTCCCCTCCTTGTGGATCCCTCGTTCTGTATCTGTCTTGGCAGGCAAAACGAGGAATGATCAGATGGAAACACTTTTCTTCCTGCTTTTATGGCAAGAGCATAGCTATCATTAATAAACCTGATAAGCTTTTGCCATGTTCAACAAAGGGCACTTGTGTACTTCTCTTGCCAAATATATATCATCTCTGCTCAGCTTCTACAGAATGTTCCCAAAATTAGAGAGGCTCTCTCACAATGGTGTAAAGGTTCTCCTGTGTACAGCTGCCCAGTGCTTCTTAAAACAACTGGTCTTGTGTCTCCAGAGGGATGAACTAACAACTTTTGTTCCAAGGATGAGGATGTAAAGTGGAAAAGGAAGCAGATTTTGAAGCAAATTTTTCATCCTGCCGTATGTCTGGAGTAACCTCAGAGAACTGTGTCACTGGGCTGTATGTTATTTTCCTTTGTAATCTCTATAATTTTCACTCCTTGCAACGTTCATCCCTCTGTGACCGTTGCCTTCCTGGCTGGTGCACACTCATCAGGAAGAACTCACGATGTTCAGGCGCTCGTGGTATGATGATTTCAGAGACCAGGCAGCTCGTTTGATTACAGAAGGAGCTTATTATTTGAGTAAGTCATCCAGCCATTCACTTAATCTGGAAGGTCCAAAGCCTGAGTGCTCTTAAATTCAGGGTCTGCCTGGAATTAAACCATACACCGAGTATGAGGTACCAGGGTTCTGGAATCATCAAAGTTTCAGTTAATTTTTTAGGCCTGATTTTTCTTGGTTACTTTCTCTTCGTACAAAAGCTTTTGTGAAGGACATCTCATCCCCCACTTTTCAGACTGCTTGTTGATTTCCCTAGCAGAGATCCAGAGAGTTTTTCAGAAGAAATGGGGAAATAACTTGGCAGAATATATTCTTGTTGTAAATGGTGCTTTTTTCTCTTCTTGGTTCTTCAAACTTTAAAGAAAGAGAAGTGAGCTGTAGGTCTTTCATAACCTCAGGCAGGACACTCAAATCTACACATGATGTGCATGACTGGCCCCAAAGTCTAACTGCTTTTAAATCGTTCCTAAACTGTATGACACTACTGTTACTGTCTGTGGGCAGACATTAACTTGGAAGGAGCTGACTAAAGCAGCTATAGTGTGATAAACCTCCGTGTAGTAAGCACAGTCTTCCTAACGGGACTTTTAAGGTCAAATTATTACTGCTAATAAGGAATTTGATTTTCCATAAAATACTAAGCTTAGAATGGAAAAATATTCCAACAATAAAAATTAACTTCTCTGTGTGGTATGAAGGCTAATAAATCAAATTTATTGTAGAACTATTTAACTGGGAACTACTGATAGCAATATAGTTCTAATAGCTCTAATCCCTAGAAATATCTATCACAGACTGTTGTAAAAATTAATTTAGAAATTTATGCATGGTATAACGTTGTTCCAGTGTGGAAGGTACTACATCCCAAGCCACGCATATTTGATTATGACTAAAGTCATACCTTACGCAGAAATCAGTGCACTGCATAGTAGGGAATGCTATAAACTTGACTCCAACAAGAAGGCACTCAAACATCATTTCTGTATTCCACGCCCCTACGTTGCTAGCGTGATCTCAAGTGAATTGTGTTGCAATAGTCATTTTAGTACCGGTCAAGACAGAGATCAATGCTGCAAATTCACAGCATTAAACGATCCTTGATGTCTTTCCTAAAAATGTTAGAGGAAGGAATGGAAACATAAAGGATATGTGGAGTCCAAAATGACTTTAACACAAGCTCTGTCTGTAATGTTTGATGTTACTTTACTTGCTCCTCCTGTTCACACTCCTCTTTCCTTCCTCTGTGGTAATTATCGGTGTGTATATCCCATTCTCCTAAAAGGAATCTTTAGAAACGGATGCCTCGTTCCCCTTCACTGTGTTAATCGTACCACAAGGTAAGCAAGCATGCCTCACATTCTTTGTTTAATTTTGGAGGTTGGAAAATACTGGTCTTCAGAGAAAAAAAAAAAAAAAAAAAGAAAAAAAGTGGTATTTGTAATGCTAGTCAGTAAAGCCCAAAAACTTCCCTAGGGCTTTTCACGGGCCATTGGGAGCGAATGCCCAGCTTGCAGGTCAAAATCCTCAGCACTGCTAGAACCTACGTACATAAAATCTGCCGTGCTCCATTGAACACTATTTCTCCTGTCTTGTTTTGACATTACTCGCAGTGAAACAGCCAAATCAATCTAGATCAATTCAATCCTTCCTGGGTGGAAAGCAAAAAACTGTTCAAATCTGTTACTTTGCAGAGATTTGCAACACCCCTAAAAACCATAAAATTTCCTTTCACTTAGTGATCATGGTTATTGTAGAGTAAGGGCAAAAAATCTGTTTCAAATCTAATAACCAGATTCTCCGCTGGGATTCAGCTGGTGTGTTTCCTAGGGTATTTTGTCTTGCAGTGGAAATGATATTGGCAATTATAGCCAGGTTTTATCGTTTTGCCAACTTTCCTTTTTAGGGTGATGCAACTCCTCTAAAGCTCCCACATAATCGTGTGAAGTTTCTTCATGCCACAATTACGTGTCATCTATAAGCGAGTTGGAAGTGTTTAGGAAACAAAGATTGATTGGAAAAAAACGGGACAGTCTTCTGCTACCCTAGAGATAAGCAGTAGAGGTTTCCTAATACCTCTGAAGAGGAAACAAGCAGAGAGGAACTTGCTAACCATTGTGCATTGAGCTGTCACCTTCAATGTACCTTTGAAATACTGGCTCTTTCTTAAAGGGGAAGATGGGAAACAGAAAGTGTATAGTTTCATTCGCGTAGACTTTGTCAGAAAGTGCGGCTGTGATATGATTTCTGTCAGAAACAATCTGCTTGAAATTTTTCTGTCTTTACTTTTGAACACGGAGTTGCTTGTCTGTATTCTAACCCTAGGTGATGGGATCTGCTGCCTTGTCAGATAACATTTGAGTTCGCTCACTACCTGCTTGTTGGCTAGCGCACAGACTCACTGTGGTGGCAGGCAAAGCCTTAAGGCTACTCAGCATCTGTCTCTTCTTGTAATTAGTTGCAGCCTTGTGTACAGAGCAAAACAGAGGGGTTTGGGTGGGTTGGTTTTTTTTTTTTTTTTTCACTAAAAGAGTAATGTGCACAGACAGGAGTTTTTAAACCGCAAAAGAGTTTGCTAGTGTTTGTCATTCTTCTTTTTCAAGATGAAATAGCTTTTTATCTACTGAGAATAAAGTGTTGACATCCTTTTTTTCAAATTACACCAAGGATATAGATTTTTAGGAAAGTTAAGCCCAACTGTTAATCTGAATAACAAATATTTCTGTTCTTACGTTCATGAGGGAGTGTTGCTAATTATGCTTCCGTAGACTCCTGCTCAAATGATTTTGTTGCCCCATGTAAGAGTATACTTTGCTAGTAGTAGTAGTCTGAGGGTTTGCAGACTTTAAACAGCCACCACGTGCTGTTATCACTGAGTGATACTCGGAGAGGATTTCCTGAAGCAAACTTCAAGAAAAATCTTATTAGAGAAAAAAGACATTTTTGGATATTTGAATGGCTGTTTTGTGCATTAAGAAGGCAATTTTATAAGGTTGGCAGTAAGTATGGGTGCGGATTCCTGGGGTTGATTTTGATCTTCATATACTGTCACAATTAGTTCCTCACAGAGATCTTACTTGTGGCAGTTTGGTGTGAAAGCAGGAGTAATAATCTGGATTTTCAGAAGGATTTGATCTACTACTGTAGATCTGAATCTCTTGCATCGTCATATTTTCTTTTTTTAATTTAAAAAATTATCAAGAAAAAAGCTGTTCATTCTGATAATACTTAAAATTTATTAAAAAGTTGAGCAGCAGCTTGGTGTAACACACGTAATTCATCATTCAAGGTGTAAACCACCCGTAACTAATAAAGATGGGAGCAACATTCTGGAGTGGCAGATCAGTCTCTGATTGTTTGTAGCTGCATTGCTTCAGTGGCAACCACTGTCGGTGCTGGGACTTGATGGATCTAAATATTGCTATGGCTGTCCCTAAATATTAGAATTTTTATTCTCATCATTAACAGTAATGAGGCTTTGACGGGAAAAAGTCAGTCATGTTTCTTCCGTATTACAGTGTTTCCCTTTTTCGGGTTAATCCTACATGAGCAATAATTTAGGTATTTCCTTTCTTTTACTTCCATTCTTATTTGAACGGACACAATGACATAGGGTTTGCATAAATAAAGGCAAAACAACTGCATGATTTTAAAAGTCTGTTCTCTAGATTAAAATATGTCATAAAGATATCTCTAATGTTATTATCTAGAATTCATTTTTTATCTGAGGGCTAAGCAGAGGTAGACTTTTCCCTTAGAATTTTGATGTGAGTTGAGCTAGATTTCTGATGTAGAGCTCTGCTTGTTTTCAGTGCAGCAGAGTGCACTGTGTAGATATCAGATTAAATAAATATTTATACAAGAATAATAAAGAAAATAAAGACCTTTTAAGATAGGTGACATTTGCTAAGTTCCTGAGAACATAATGAGTGTTTTCAAAAGGTGGCCTAGGCACGTGGTAGCCACAACTCTTCTCAGGTCAGTGGACAACTTGGGCGAGTTTTAGTCTGGACTGACTTCTGACTGTGGTGTGAACTGTGGCACTAGCAGCAGACTGATGAGACAAATGTGGCTTTGTGACTAGACAGACAGGACTCCAAATATCCGGTTGTGATCCCTGGCCTCTCCTATGTGGCTAAATGGATGGGGGATTCACACTAGGTGTTCTAGAAAAATGGTTCCCAACGTATGGAACCCTGAGGATTACTGAAGTAGTGGCATATTTTCTTTTTTTTTTTGGATTGTGTTATTAGGTAGAACCAAATTTTAAAAACCAATAATTTAATCCAGATTATTTGGCAAGGACTTAATTATTTTTATTCTTCTATTTTATTTATTCTTCTAATTCAGCTCTGTTAAAACTGATTTGGTGGTGGTCTTGCACTGGACAAGTAGAAGAAACAGGGCTCTCAGCGACATACCACAAACAGTGCTGGCCTGTCTGATCACTTCAGAGAAAGAACAGTATTGTCTGTTCAACCTGCTCATCTCCCTGTTCAGTGCCTGTATACAAGTTTAGCTTCTGTGGCCTTATCCTGTGGAGCTCACACACTTTCCTTGGGACACAGATTTATTAGATTTCATTGCCAGGACATTTTCTTTGTGTGTGTGTGTGTGTTAATATTTACACTGAGTTTTGCCATTCCTTATTTCAAGTTATTATTCACTGTATCTCATATACCACTCAGATAAGTAATGTTGTTGTAGTCTGCAAGGACTGATAGATTTATGGCTCCTTTGTTGTCTCTGCTAATAGTCTTTAAGGTGGATGAAACCAGCAGAGAAAATAAATTCTACTTGTGTTGATCTGAATAAACACATGGGCAAATGTTCTCTTATGCAGAACTGCCCATCCTGTACTGTTTTATGTAACCACACTTCTTTGTAATGCACCAGGTAGATCACACGTGGTATTTAATATGATATAGCCTATTTTAATGTTTTAAATATTTTTGCGCTTTTTAGTTTTAAATTGAAAATATAGCCTCCTTAGGTAACAAGATTTTTTCATAGCTTATAATGAAGACATCATTCTTTATTCAAGAAGTCAGCATCTGTCATGTAAGTGTTATTCATTGTATAGGTAGCCACTGGGGAACTACATGATGGAAACCAAAGCTTTCAGTGTTTTATGTACTAAGTAGCAGTTTCTTAAGACAATTGAACCCTAATCTGGTTTTGATATATGTGGAGTTATTAGAATTTTGTAGATGTATTAAATTAACCATGGTCCTAAACATCTCTTAAGTGCAAATAGAAGACGTGCTACTTGATACGGGCTTTGGATTGGACAAATTGCAGTTCTGTTCTGCACTCTGTTGTCCAATAACTAATTGGCAATGCTAGGTTATTTCCTGTTCAAACAGATTTCCAGGGGACATGCAGCTCTGATGCCAAAACTGATCTGCTTGTATTCTGAAGGGTTACAGAAACAGCACTGAAGTGCAGAGTCTGAATGTATTGGGTTGTGTATGAATAATTTTATAACAACCAGGAACCTCCTGCCTCCGTAATCAACAAGGTCCATTTCAAAAAAAACCCCAGTGCCAGTGACTGGCCAGCACAAGCAGATCTGCATTGCTGGAGTGCAGTTTAAAGAGTTGTTTGGTCTAGAGACTGGAACAAGTACATTCACTTCTATGGATCTTGCTCTTAGAATAACTTTTCCTCGTACTTGCTGCAGAGAAGCTCAGGCATGATGGGTGCAGATTTTTGTCCTGTACTGTGATATGATTGAAATTCAGTTAGCAAGAACTGAGTGAAAGAAGGATAGAGAGACCAGAGCTAAAAAAAAATCATGGAGTCTGAAAAAATGGATCTAAGACCAAGCAAAACAGATGATGAGTGAGACAATATTAACCCTCCCCCAGCACACACAGAAAAAAACCACAGAACACCAAACCCAAACTCCAACCTTCTCCCTCCATAAACCCCCCCCAAATTACACACACCCTTCCTGCAAAACCCACTAAATAAACCCAATCCACATAAAATTCCTGCAATGCTCTGTTCCATTCACCATGGCAGCCTAGCTCTTCAAGGATGCTGTGCCAGTAGCAGGGACATCCCTTTGGCTCACTAAAGGGGAAAAGAGGAAATACTAATACTCAGAGTTGTGTGTGGTTTACTCTGGACTAGTTAAATGATTTTTCTTCTTTAATGTGGCTTTATTTAGATATTATCATGCCAATATTTTATAGTATGTGCTTTCTGGGCAAAATGATGATATGTGATTATATAGTTAGAAGTAAATATGTAGAAAATGATAAATGTCTACTTTCCCTGACATTCCTTCTCAATATCATTCCATTTTTAAATATATCCACAGAGCTCTTTGCTTTCTATTAGCATCTGTCTCCCTGATTTCAAAGAAAATATTTCTGTCATATTATGAATATTAATTTTATCTTCCTGATATTTTGACAGTAATACTTAGCTTTCAATAGAACTTTTCACTCTATGATTGCAAAGGACTTTATAAATCAAGGTAGTACTTTCTTTTTGCAGAGGAGAAAACCGAGACATATATTCAGTGATTTGTCAGAGGCTAGCAAGAAGCAGAATCTTAATTTCTTACCTTGCAGCTAGCAATGAGTGCAGATGTCTGCATAGAACCATAGAGTCATCACAGGCTGGTTTGGGTTGGAAGGGACCTTAATGACCATCTAGTTCCAACCCCCCTGCCATGGGCAGGGACACCCTGCACTAGACCAGGTTGCTCCCAGCCTCATCCAGCCTGGCCTTGGACACTCCCAGGGATGGGGCAGCCACAGCTTCTCTGGGCAACCTGTCCCAGTGCCTCACCAGTCTCTCCGTCGACAACTTTTTCCTGATACCTAATCTTCATTCAGAAGTCAGCATTTAGATTAGGCTGTACTTCTTTTTCTAATATATCAAATTGTCTGTATTTTACATTTATTTTTCCAAGACTATTCTGAGCATGCATCTCATCAGTTGTTAGGATGATTAAGGGACTGGAGTAGCCCTTCTATGAGAAGAGGCTGAGAGAGCCGGGGTTGTGCAGCCTGGAAAAGAGGCGGCTAAGGAGGAAAGCTCATTGATGTGTACAAATATTTGAAGTAAGGATGTAAGGGTGATGGACCCAGGCTCTTTCCAGTGGTGCCCAGTGATGGGACAAGAGGCAGTAGGCCCAAACTGAAATGCAGGAGGTTCCTTCTAAACGTCAGGAAACACTGTCTTACTGTGAGGGTGACTGAGCACTGACACAGGATGCCCAGGGAGGTTGTGGAGTCTCTGTCCTTGGAGATATCCAAAAGCTATCTGTCCTGGGCAGCCACTTCTAGGTGGCTCTGCTTGAGCAGAGGGGTTGGACAAGGAGGCCTCCAGAGGCCCCTCCCCATCCTCAGACATTCTATGATTCATAGTCAATAGTAAAGAAATGAAGAATTATATATTTCTTCTCAGTTACTCAGTTAGCAATAAATTATTTAATCAGTAATTCCCCCCCCCCCCCCCCCCCCATTATCTTCCCTCTCTCTTTTTTATTCTTGGATCTACTTCCTTTTGGCAGGGTAAGAATACTTTCTTTTTGAAAACATTCCTGTCAGTAGTACATAAGGAAGTGGAAGAATTTGGAGAATCCAGGGAATGTGACAAAGCACTATGATGAAGGGGATTGTGGAAGCACCGTTACCAGGCTTACAAAGGTCAGTTTTGTACAAGTCCAGTTAACTAAAGAGCCTGAACTGTATTTGGGTTCTAGACACATCTAAAAATCATAGTTGATTAGCTTATGGTGGGTTGTGTACTAGTCTTAGCAACATGTTGCATCCATTTGGCTATCCTTCAGAAACGTATCTCCCATAAAGTTCAGGGATACCATGATAGTAGAGGTAACATTCAGATTATCCTGTTGTATAAACAGAGGCTGCCAGCATAGATTTCACTTTTCAGTATTTGTGTTCCCTTTGCTTTACTCTCTAGTAGTGTTTACACTGGTATCCTTACACAAAAGATGTGAAGTGTAGGGAACCATGTTAGAAAGGGGAATAGGTTTTGGATGTGTGTCTCTGTTTCAGCTTGGCATTGCAGGAATAATAACAGTGCCCACTGACAGGGATGCAGTCTTGTTCCAGATAGGCTTAAGGTATCCTGTGGGCTTCTGGCTCCAGCTCCAGAGCAGTATTGGGTCTCTTGTAGATTGTGATGCATTTTCAAACCATGTGCAGGTGCTATTAAACAGCTGATATTTTCCATCCTAGGATGTGTGACAGTGGCTGGTAAAATAATCTCTTTATGCCTCTCTGATATTCCGTAAGATTATTGTGGTAGGTATTTGGAATTAAGCACCAGGATATCACTTTTAGCATATTCAGCTGGTTCAGAAATCTCACTGAAGCTGCTACATAGTACTTTTTCATATATTACTTATTATGATAGCAGAACTGTTCCAGTCAGACATCATGACTGCAGTTTATGAGAAATTGTATGGAGATCTGTGACACAAAGATAGATATGGAAACCTGCACTATAGAGGAGGCGGGCTTGATAGCGCTCTCGTATTTATGTAACAATGCAACCAGAGAAGGTATTTTCTACAGAAGATGCTATAGCTTGTTGAAGACAGTGAATGGTAAATATTTTAACCTTGGCTCCATTTACTGGGATTCTAAATAGGTCAAATGATCTTGTAATATTTTTAAATAGTCTTTGCTGGTTTTATGACTTGGTCTTCAACGTCTGGTTTCATGGAAAAGTGTTCCGTGGTATGGGGTTTTTTTGTGTGGTTTTTTTTTTTTTTTAATTAACTGTCTTCACTCTTAATGCTTTACGTTCATATATTTTTTTTCCCGAATAGCTGAATTGTATCACTTACGTAGTCAACTTGTTAGATACGATCCAAACTTGCCACAATACAGTCTTTCCCAAAACTCAGAACTGGGGCAGACAGAGGAATGAATATGTAAACATTAAAACTGGTGGGTCACGCATTGTCTGAGGTATTTAAGAGGAACGGTTGTGGCCTCCTTGGCTGCAGGCTGGACAAAGCTCTGGATTTATTGAGAACAATATCAGGACTCTTGCTGGCTTTGCTACAGTTATGACCTCTCCCATTATCTCAGTGATTTAATAAGTGATGTGGAACTTGCAGGGCTTAAAGGGAAGGTCTGAGTATAAAATTGATCATGTCTGCATATGTGCAAACATATATTTGATTTGAATAATAAATAATGTACATTCTGCCGTACAGATTAATGACAGGAAACTCATTAAATTGTGGGTTAATCAAACCTATAAAATTCCAGCTTTCTTATGTCTAATATGTAAGGGAAATCTTTACTCTAATGCCCTAAATTGTCTGGTACATGGGCCGCTTTTTTTCAATCTTTAACTAATAAAGACCATCTTTTGTCCATTACACCTCACATTTACTCCTCTGAGATTAGCTTTAGGGGTATCGATTTGTGAAAAGACTTGTAAAATGAGTGTCTGAACTGACACTGCATATTACAATTTTCAGAACACTGTTCTGAAAAGAAACTGCTTCTTCAAAATGCAGCTTCTTTATGAGAGAATGCTTTTCATGAGAACATGTTCTTGCACCTGGATACAAATTTTGAGTGCATATTAGAGGGACAAGTGTTCAGACTTCTGAGTGCTATTTATCTTACAGCTATAAACATACACAGCTGTGGCTGATAATATTGCATTATTCCTTAATGGCATAAAGAAACAGTTTTGGTGCTTTCCTACAGGAACAGCAATATACATTTGTTTTATAGTAAATAACAAGATTAGTTTTTCATACTTATACTCTTCAGTATTAGTATCAATTATTATAAAATGTCCATCAGTGTAACCTTCCAATCCTAAACTGCTTTTAAAAGCCTGTTGTTTAGCAAAGTCTAAATTTCCAATTTTATGATAGGCCGATGCATGCATATAGATAGATAGGGATACATAGAGTAAGGCAGAATGTATTCATTTGGAAACAGAATTTACCTATTTGTGTGTCTTAACAGCTTGTACTCTAACATTATAAGATTGTTTATGTAAGGCCTTTCCCACTATAGCATATCACTGGATGATTTCTTGAATTCTATCTCAAAATGTAAATGAGCTATGTACTTTAAGTGTGCTAACCAATACAGGTTTTTTTCATCACGAAGCAATGTATTTTTTGCAAGTACATTTGTTTGTATTCTGAAATGGGAAAAATCCCCTTATGTAGCATTCCCATAGTCAAATGTTTACAAGAGCGTAAGGAATATAAAACAAAGACAATTTTTAGGATTTTGTTAAGACTCATGTTTATCACAGTGTGGACAAAAATGCAAAAAGAAGCATTTTCTTATCTATTCCTGTTACATTAGAAAAGTTCATGCCCTGCTCTTAGCATTTTCCAACACAGCTGTAGAGTAGTTTAAAGCCTATTTTTTAAATAAGTGATGCTCAATTTGTCTTTGATGATCCGCATGATTCAGGTGAGATGGGAGCACGGTCGGGCCCTTATTTGCATAAAAATTAATCACAGAAAAATGTAAATTGATAAAATTTTGCCTGGCTTTTCCCCCCTATTCGGGAACCCATGGATGGCTCCCAGAAGCAATCATCTCAGTATGGTGCCGCATTGGATGCTATACAAATGATCACATTTGTGTTGAATACTCACTCATTTAAATGTCAGCACTGATGGGGCGGTACATCACTAGAAAAAATGAAAAATAAATACACAGCAGCTGAAGACCATCAAATCTGTGGGCACTCTTTAGAGATATATGATCTAATGTGAAAAAATTGTAGATTAATTATCCTTTTTCAAAATGGTAATTGTTTTAGTATCACATCAGAAAAAAATCCGCAATTTATTTGGAATCAAACAAAAACCAGTAATGTTAAATACGTCATTACATCATTGTGTTTATTAGAAGGCTACAATTAATTCCTGAGGCTGCTTTGGTCTCCAGAACTGCATAAAATGAAACAAAAGAACATCGCTATTAATTTTCAAACACACTCTAATCCTGCAAATAATTTATCCAACAAAAATGAAGTAGTAACAATTCAAAAGTACAAACTTTTTTGTTTTATCTGCAATGTATTTTTTTTATTTTCCTAAACCATTTGTGTGACATTGCTGCCGTATAATGGCAGCTCTCAATCCTTAATGAATTTGTCATCTTTTCAAAGGAAGGCAGTAATTTCCCCCATTTCATAGCTGTGTAAGCGAAGCATAGGTATTGTAGGAAAACTGCAGCAGCTCCCAGGAGTAGGCAGCACAGCATCCAGCCCCTCTTGTAATTTTATATCAGAGAACTAAACTTTCTTCTTCTTTTTTATGGTGTAAATTTCATATGGGAGAGTAAATAACTTGGGTAGCCTGGTTATGGCTCCAGATTCATATTTCTAACTGAGCTAAATCTGGCATAGACAGAAGAAATGGTAGCTTACACTTTTTTTTCTTTGCACATTCGGGCTTTAAGAAGCAATCTCTAGAAAATTATAGCAACACAAGGACTTCTCTAATTTATAATCATCTGTAATAGGTCAGCCACAGTGCATTAGATTAGTGCATTAGATCTTCAGGGGCTGGAACGCAGGGTTTCGGCAATGCAGCCTGAGTCTGAACAGAAAGGACAGATTTTAAAAGCTGTTTATTACGCTTGCATTGGAGAACTTTGAGTATTAGCATAATAAGCATTTGTAGGTTAAGAATTTTTTATGCTTTTAATTTTTCTTTATTTTGAGAGATCTGGCAGTGGTTACATGCGTGAATTAGGAGGGACACGTCCCCACTTTAACTGACACACCTTACCTTCCATACCATTTACTGTGCCAGTATGTTAAAAAAAGTATGCAATGCACGCTGAAAAACCCACTTAAATGTAATTTCACAGAACTACACCTGTCTTTTTGCAGCTATAGTAAATGCAGAGCAATAGTTGTAGATAGAACCATGTGTTTTATGGGGTTTGTCCTTTGTTGAAGTCATGATTCAAATCCCGGCTGCACTGAAATCGGTGAGAGTTTTGCCAGTGGTTTCGGTTCAGCAACGATTTCACTAAGGGTATATATTACTTATTTTCTGAAAAAAAGTAAGGTAGTTGTAGGTTTGTATGTGAATAATTGTATTTATATACTGTAAATGATCCTGTGTGGGAACAGCGTATATGGCTGATGAAGGGTTGGAGCCTATCTGATAGCAGAGGTGAGAATGCTGACTTCAGTGCCTTTGTTTGTCGTTCGGGGGCTTTGCAAGCGTTGTGTGGATGGGAATTTAACCCCATACTGCAGTGCTGAGGATTTTTTGAGATTACTGTCCTTTACGTTGTTCACCTATACAGCTGTCAGCATTGGCACTGTTGTTGTATCCTTACTTTTCGTATATTTCAGTTGAGCATTTAGACTGCTCTTGTTCCCTCTCGTCTATTGGGCATACAGTTACTTCTCTTATACTCCACTGTGTAGCAACCACTCTTCCTTTGACCACGTGCCTACGTATTGTCCAATTTAACTCTTAAATATGGATTCATATCAACAAGTGGCTACGTACATAATCTGGAAATAACCTGCAAGAAGAAACCGTTTAGGCTACACGCAGCATGAAGGAATGTGTGTACGGAGGAAACTGTGACCAGGAGCAGGAACATGACTGTGTGAGAAGGATGTGGCTAGCATGTAAGTGATGCATTGGGTAGCCTATGTGCCATGCGTAGTTTACTTGGGAGTATCTGCACTCCAGATAGCTGCTTGAGATTCTGCATGCGGGGTTTGTTTTCCATACTCTGTCAGCTCTCTGATACCTCCTTTCAACCTCATAGAAGTAGGTACGTCATTGCCTACTTCAGTACGTCAGTACCACCCACAAGGCTTTCCTGCGTTCCACGGTAAACCAGGAATGCCAGCCCTATTGTTCCCAGTAGGCACTTAAAGAACTCTACGACCCAGGGCAGTGCTGGGGATGCCACATAATCCTTGCAGATCTGCAACCTGACGCAGTCTTTCCCTCAGCTATATTGGGCTTCTCTAGTGGAGCTTAACTCATTGCTGTGGCACGAAGCGAACAGAAGATCTCAAAAAGCAATGGCCTTTCCTAGAGATTTTCCTTACAGGTGAAAGGGAAGGGATTTGAGTTTTTTTCTTTCCCTCTCCCTCAGCCCATGGATGTAGAGTCCAGAATAACTTAACTAGGTCAAGTATATTTGGAGAGATATTTATAAGTAGCACAACACCAGATACATGAAAAATACCATAGCTTACAAGTGAAAGTATTAGTTTCCATCAGATTTCATTAAAAGACTATATTTTATAAAGAACATAGCATATAATTTCAATTAATGGGTTTATTTTAGATTAGATTTCTTAAAGTCTACCTGTGCAAACCTAACACAAAAACTGACTGGATTTTCCCAAGCACCAACAGTTCCTGCTGACTTCTAGGTTCCTCACCAAAGGCTCTTGGAAAATCTGATTGTTCTTCACTACAAAATTCAGAGTGAAATTTTAAATACCAAGGTTTGAAAACTTTAATCTGTACTAAACACAAAGAAACTAAAGACAGAGAAAGAAAAAAATGTGCACTGCTGTGTGCGAGCTGAGTAACTGAAGAAAAACATTTGTCCTTGGCAATAACAAAGTCCTAATCTGTTAATTTTTTCATATGTGTTCATTAAAGACATGCTGATTGGGCTACTTTAGGTTCACCAAAGTAATTATTATATACAGTATCACGTCCAAATTATATACTGCATTGCAGTTTGTTTTATTGCAGCATTAGAATGAATATAATTGTTTCTTGATAGAAGATGGAAGGCTCCTCTTGTACCTTAAAAGCTTTTAATCTTTTATTTCATGTCTGCCTGCCCACACAAAACCAAATCCTTGTTAATGTCCCCATGTAATGAGAGCCTTCTCAGAAAATATGGGAGAGAAGTGTTTGTTTTTTTAAAACTGTTATTTCATAGCTGGCTTTAAAGGAGTTCATCCTACCAAACAGGCACTTCTACCTCTTATCAAAGTGCTTAAACTCAGATTGCCAGAGGGAAAAGTACTGCTCCAAAATTTATTCCACTGTCACCAAAATCCAGTCCAAAGCATGTGCTTACCCTGATACTTTTCCTGTCCTATCATGGATTCTCCCCTGCTTTCCTCTGGTGGTTGTGAATACACATACCCAGCATGGTTTGGGGAAGTTTTTTATTACCAGGAAGGCAGATTGCATGTAATTACCTTCTCCTCTTTGCAAAGGAAGTAAAGGAAGGGGTTGTGAGTGCATCAGGCATAGCCATATTTCAGAAGCAGGCTAAGAAAAGATGAATGCAAACTACCTAGTCAGGAACTCTAGCAATGCAAAATCACTGCAAATGATAAATAAACGCTGTTGTTGCTGGAATATAACAAGCCACTCGGTATAGGTGGGTAGCTGAGTAGTTATCTGCTTGTTTCCCACCATCTACTCATTCTTTCCTGTAGAAAAGTAGAACCAGATTCAAGTTTTTTAGTAATAAGTAGCCTTATTATGTTAAATACGGAATATATGAAAGAATCACTGAAAAGAAATGGAATTAAGAGAAAAAGCTAGATTTTTTTGTTGTTGTTGTTCATTTGTCATGCACTGAAGACTGAAACGTTACAAGCTGGTGGTAAAATATTCTGGAAGCAAAGCCTGGATTTTTTTCAGTATCCATCACAAACTGTAAACACAAATCTGCCATGCCCTGAGTAGGTCCTTCAGAAGTCCTCTTTGGTCCGTTTCATATAAATGGTTACACTTGAGCATCCTTTTTCAGGTTAGATGTCAGTACTGATAATTTGTTTTAAAGATCGTGATCTCATCGAAACTGGTAGGAGCTTTCTCATTTCCAAAATAGCTAGAAAAACTCATAATCCTGACTAAGGCATGAGCAGTTAGATGGATTCAGATGGAAGCACATATTAATCATGGAAGTTCCTTACTTCCAGTAGTAAATTACATTATAGATCATTTTGCTGAATGATTACCAGGGAGGTCAATGTATCCTAACTAGCCTCAGCCGCTTCCTGACCCTCAAGCAGCCTGCCCAACACTCTTTTTTTTCCCTTTACCTCGCACCAGGCAACAAGCTGTAGGACAGCTAAAGACCACAGCATCCTGCTCTCTAAGAACTGTTATCTTGCTTGCTTGCTTGCAAAACCACCATGCATTTTCTTAGTTTGGATGTGCTGTCACATCAATCAACAAATAGGAGTTGTGTTCTTAGAGAGCACTGGATACCTTGAAGGGGGCTCGGGTGAAGCCAATTCATCTTTCTTGCTGTTGAACAAAAGTCATGAACAGCTTGTACCAGCACAGCAATAAATGCTACTTCTCATCCTTTTCTCTTTGAAAGATGCAATAGTGCAACCAAACCAAAAGAAATCAGCCCGGGCTGTATTAATCCCAGCCAGTTTGTGACCAAACATCAGCAGTCTGCTAGTGCAATTTGCCAAACACCTACTACGGCTCTGCTGACTGGAGCAGATGTCATCAAGACATCCTTTTGGATGTGTTGTCCCAGTATGGCTGCAGAGTCTGCAGTCAGCTACAGCTAGGCTCAGCCTAATTCCAAATTTGAAGTTTGCAATTGGGAAATTAGCCCACACTCCATTGTGTTTAGATGATTTTTAAGTCAAAACACCCTCACTGCCAGGAGGTCCCATCTTTCAGACAGTAGGGAGATAGTACACCAGCACAAGAACTCCAGCTTCTTTTGCCTTCAACAGCAGCCTGAATAAAAGGACTAACTATATGTCTGATTTTAACTTCTTATAATTTGATCAGATCAGATTTGCAGACTGTGTAGTTACTTTTTGCTAATTATGTGCTGTCTCATATTGATGCCGTATACCTTCTTAAACCACTAGCCACTTCTTAAATTTTAACCTGATACATCTGCAAAGTGGTCTCTTGGCAGTTCTTTAGTTGCATACAATTATATTTCCTTGTTGGCTTTTCCCCTTTAGCTTCTCTTAATGAATTCAAAACTGGATCGTGTGAAGGTAAAGAAAGGGACAGTGTGTGCGATATCAGTCGTTGCTCCTGACCGGCGTCTGGGAGCTCTCTCTGCTAACTGGGAGACCGCTCTGTGGTAAGGACAATTACATACGCTGGGGTAGGCTCAATATATTGACTTCACATGGGGAGTGTAAACTAACGCATATGGATTTTTTGGGGGTTTTTCTAGGAATTTCAAAAGAATATTTGAATTCACAAAAGCTTGTGTTAATCGAGTATGAGAAGGTATTGTCCAGCTGAAAAAGTAAATTTCAAAACATGGGTAAGGATTTTTCAAGTAAAAATATGATCAGAGTTACTGTTGTGAAATAAATGTCACACATATTAAGCCTGGAAATAAAACTCTGGTACTTGGTTTAGAGTTTGCCTTGAGTATCGTGTTTTGCGTGTGTGTGAAAGAGATTCAGGGAGACCTGCTAGCTGCTCAGAGCATGAGTGACTTTATTTTACTTTCCTTGACACAACCACTGAAAAAAATAAAAATTGTGACCCTGCGATCTGTAATAAACGGAATACAGAAAGGAAATAACGTTAGCTGGCAGGGCTGTGGTTCAGCAGCTAGAAACGGCTCGGTTAGGAAGCATTGTGTGAATCACTGTCTCCACCTAGTGCTGGCTGCCAGAAATGAGACTTTTAATCCCACAGTTGCAGGGGACACCGCAAACAAGAGATTCTGTAATGATACGGTTTCTTAATTTTTTTTGCATACATATAGTTACTATAATTGCAGTCATTAATTCATTACAGTTTAAAATAAGTCAGCTTTTCATTTGTAACACGCAGGGCTTATAAATTGGCTATAAAAATACAGCAGATGTTGAAATTTGCCATCCTTGTAGGGTCTCCTGCAAAGACCTTTTGGCATATGTTCACTAATACGTGCGTTGTTATTAACTGGTACAACCATTAATAACAACACAGAAAACTTGGCAGAAACTTCACAGGACCATGGAGTGCGCTCGCTGCTATTGCCTGTCTGGTCCGAGAGCCTCTGTCTAGTGCCGTTACAAACAGAACAAACAAAGATAGGAACTAATTTCCAGCTGACAAAGTATGTAAATCAGTGGGTGCCTGATACATTATAGACAGGGTTCTGAGTCAGATGTGGGGGCAATGATCAACTTCCTGCAAGGAATTAAAACTGACATGACTGTTGACACTAGAGCAGCTTCCTAACAGTGAAACAAGTATCTTCTCTTTTTTTACATCATCTTTTACTCCAATACCAGGTTAGAAAATGATGGCAAATTCAGTGTTGTCTACATTATCTCCTTCACCTACCTGGGAACCTTCAAACCTGCAAGAAAACTGGTGCGAAATAGCAATCATTCCTATGAATAAAGCACCTGCAAAGCGTAACTTCGGCTTTATTCTTAGCTGAAGAGATATTACTTTGCAATAATGCAAGAATCAATAGAAATATGAAGACAAACAGTGACTTCAACCTGCAACACGTTTAAACACTTGCTGTGAATTCTTACTACACATTTCAGTCTTGGCTGTATATACTGAACCCAGCACACGTAATTAGCTTGTTCCCTTTCAAGGCATTAGAGTTGTGTACAAGTGTGACTGATGGACTCGTGTAGTTCTGTGCCTTGACACTTACCCCCACAAACTCTTTTATTCAGAGTAAGAGAGGACTAGGAACTGCTATGAAATGTTATAGTGCTTTAAAAGGCTCAAAACCAGACTTCACAGTTTTTTTGGTGGGTATATCGTAAATTTTGGATGGAGGGGGTGTGGTTTTGATTGTGAAATGTATAACAATGAGGAAAACTCATCACTGTAATCGTTATCTAACCCACCTTTAACTCTTTGGAAAATTTTATACCCATGTTTTTTCTGGGTTATGAACTGCAACTGATTATCTAATCTTGATCAAATTAGATATTGTCATATCTCAGTTTTGTAGGACAGGTTCTGAACTTTATTAATAATTTAAATCAAGATTAATATTATAAACTTTGGCTATGAGTTACAATAGGTAGCTTAAATAAGGCAAGACAATAGTAATGAAATGCTTTTTCTCATTTAAATCAGACTTTGAACATTGTTTAGACCAAGTTTTACCATTTATTATATAAAATGTATGTTAAGTGGTTTTGTCCTTATGTTTTCCAGACACTGGAGACAAAAAATTTGGGACAACTCTGTTTTGCCCAGTCTGAGTTATGACTCATGAAGAATGTGTAATATAAGCCTCATATTAGTTACTTTCCCACATCTTCCACCAAAAGACAATTATAATGGTAAACTCAACATGAACATAAACTAAAACTTGACATAAAGGTTTCAAATAAGTAAAATAATTTGCAAGGTTCATTTAAGTCTTTGAGTTTCACTGTACTGTCAGGTGGACCCTTGGATTTCTCCAAGACATCAGTGCTGTCACGTAATGCCATGTGGATTAGTCTTCATTTTGTCTGGGCTGAGGATGCAGCTGTTTAATCCTATTACAATTCTTTCTAGTCTCTTGGAATGAAACAACTAGGTCAGAGACCCTTATGGTCCCCTTTTGGGATTTGAGGAAAGTGCCACTTATTTTCCACAGTATGGGATAATAACCACAGGACTGTCTTCTAACCATGTTTGTGACCATTGCTTCCGATTGTAAAAATGTACAGCATCCAGGTTTGGGCAGTGTCCAACAGAGCCTAGCTCTCTGCCTTTCTGTGTACTGGAAACTGAGGTGTATAAATTCAAGTCCCTTAACAGGAGTTAGACAAGGCCTTTCGTTGCTGTGGCCTGGGTGTCAGAAATACTTACCTACACATCCAAATGCGTCTGGTGTATACAAGCCTGTGTATAGGCTTTGTGAGCATCCCTTGGCCCCTTCATGCCATGTAAATGTCAAAGCAAGTGTATGGGATCTTCTTGAGGATTCTTTTTAACATTTGCTAACAGAAAGAATTTTAATTGATGTTTCCCTAAGATCCTGCACTTCAGGTTGTCTTTTACTTGAAATGTGAGGTGATGTTAAAATCACGTGGTAAATAGACTACCACTCTGTGTTTATTCCTCAATGTCTTTCTCATACTTTGTTTAAAAACTTTCAGTGTCTGATATCATGGATAAATTATATCCTGATTTGGAGATCTTATAATTCCTGAGCATTTGACTGAAACTCCTGTGTCTACATTATACTTCAGTGAAGAACAGTGAGACTCTTAAAGCCTGTAGAATTTCACAAACTCTTATGGAAGATAAGGAAACCTCTCTAGTAACAGATAACATATATCTCAACATGTGCCTCAGCTTCAGCTTTAATTCCAGGGATTTCAAAGGGGACTCAGGTACATCTAGCATTCATGACCTTTCATGAACCTGAGATCGATCTAGTAAAGAATCTAAAGAGAAAGTGTAATATGCTGAAAACCTCTGTGTAGTTGACATTATAAGACAATTCTGGCAGAATGTTCTGTTAAGTCACTTAAGTGATAAATCAAATGTAAATTTGAGTATATACATGAATTGAGCATTCTTCAATGAGATTTCTAAGTCAGTTTGATATTTGTGTGTCTAAGAAAGTGGGAGGTGTCCCTTTTAAATGACATGACGTAGTGAAGTACGTCATGATATTGTTAAATTGTTATGGCGGTACCTCAAGCTGATAACAGACCAGCTGATCATTTTCTTTACTATGCAATTTAATATTTACTATTTAACATTTATTATTTAACACATATTTTAATATGTCCTGTATTTTTGCATCTCAATAGTCCATAGTATCAAGAAGTCATTTAAAGTGAAACTCAAAAGTTGAAGCTCAAATGTGGACCCATACTGAAATGTGTAGGTGTTCTGGCAATTTGAATTGCACAGGATCAACTGCAGGCTCAGTGTGTTATTCCAGTTTAGATTATGTTTTCAAACTACCTGTGGAAAGTGTGTCTGAACACCTACTTCAGCACGTAATGCAGACTTAAAGCCTCTGAACCCAGACCTTCAACTTGCCCACCTGTGGTTTCACAGTGCATCTGGTGAAAGAATGGAAAAAAATTTTACTATAACTACTTAATAATCATCCTTGATTGTAGTTTTGTAATTGTAAAAGGCTTAACTGTACTTTTTCAGATGGCCATGACGGGAGATGCATGAGGGGACAACTAAACTGACCAACAGACACCTTCCAAAGTGGGAATCTCTTGTAGGACAAGGTAACGTATGGTTGCCCATCATTCCAAATGGAGAATTAAATGAAGTAATTGTAACACACGACAAAATAGCGTTTATGGTAGCTTGTTCAGTTTATGCTATAGCTAACAGAGTGGAGTAGGTGTAATTTGCCGTGCAGACACACCGTGGGAAGGTTGCTATTTGAAAGACAATAAATGGAAATAGGCTGTGGTTTTGATAAATCACAAGAAATATAATGAAGCTTTGGGATTTGCTCTATTGACCTTTAATGCTGAAACACCAAGTTTTCAGACCTTGCTGTGTCCATAACTACATGGTACTGAGTGTTTAGCTTGTCAGAGAAACTTCTCCATTGTTTATTTTGCAGGCTTTCACCTGTAAATCAGATAGTCACCAATAAGAGGTACTTTATTAGCGCAGGATGAACTTAGCTCACTGATGGCCTTTTAAACCTGTAGGACTTATTTGCATTCAACAACTTTATATGTTTGTTTTTTAAATATACCCAATAATCTTAAATTACAGCAACAGTGGTTTCACGCTTGAAGGATGCAGCTCCATTCTACATTGACATACTCGTTGCAGTTAACAATCGGTAAGTACAACTTGGAGGGTTTTAGTGTGACATAACTGGGCTCTAAATGAGGGGATTTTACAACTGTATTAAATCTAGACTTGATAGATTGACTTTGCTCAATAAAATAATTATCAGAAATTGAATCAAAAGTTGTCTGCTTGAGCAGGTGCCTGTTATCTGTCAGGCTGTGTAGTTTTAGTAGCCTTCACGTGCCGATACATCTGTTCAAGTAGAGGTAACAAAATCACATGAGGGGGTGGAAAGGAGACAGTAATAATTTATGTACACTCAACGCTCATTGAAGAAGGGGGGAAATGCCAGTCACCTCAAAAACTGTTTAAAATAGCTGGATGACTTCTAATAGCACTTTCCACCAGGGATGTTGTACAGTCACCTCTGGTCATAAAATTAGAAGGCAAAGTATTCTGTAAAATAGCATAGCCCTAATCCTGAAAAGGCTTAGTTATGCTTGATTTCTGCAAGCCAAGGGAACTCTTCATGGCAGTGATGTTTAGAAGGCGTTTGCTCTGTTGCAGAATGAAGGTCATACATAAGATGTAATAGATCCTGTGGAATACTTATTTTGAAACTTCAGATGTCTGTGAATGTTCATTGCTTTCAAGGTTGAGAGGCTAAAATTATTTTCCTTTGTCAGCCCGTGTGTTCTTGAATATTGGATGTCATTGCTCTGTATAAACATTTACAATACGCTTGTATGAGGCTAACCTTTAATATATACAGTGTTCTCTGCAGCACACTAATAAGTCAAAGGAAAATTGAGAAGGTTTGTTGAAGCAAATGTATCAAACTCAAGTAATGTTTTGCTCTTTCACTGAAAGCCTTTTTACTAGCCACTTGCAGTACTGGTCGTTCTTAATAATCCATTCACTGTAGAAGTCCCCAGTCAGGAAGTCTTCCTGCTTTATGCCTGAAACTGCAAGTTTTATGTAATGGAGATGGAGGCCAAAGCAAAGCCATCAGCTATTATTGGATGAAATATCACAAATGTATTAAGACAATAAGGAGACAGCAATTCATTTTAATAGTGCTGTAAAATTAATTTATTTGGACACAGTTAACTTTTACTTAAGTACATCTTCAACTAGAAATAAAATCGGTTATCCATAATTTAATCAGGAACTTCCTTGAAAAGCCACAGTTGCAAAAGTCACCACTTCTTTATCATATAAAGAATTAAATTCTTAGTTCAAGCAGACATTGAAAATTACCCTTTGCTCATATCTTACTTTGTCAAAGGTTTGCATGCACATAGTCTCTTCCCTTGAGTCCCTTCTCTTTGGATCGGAAGTGATTTAAGGACTTCTGTGCTAGAGTCGATGCCTTCCTTGACACAGAAAGTGAAAGCCATATAAGACTTGGGAAGATTTTATTTATTTATTTTTTAATATTTCATGCTTTGTTACTGTTTACGTGATCCATGAGTGTGAGGTAGTGAATATGGAAAATAAATATTTCCAGTTCAAGTTTGTCAAAAAGGTGTTGCCCGTTGGCATAGCTCTCGTTCCTTTGTGCAGTGACTTTTCTGGCTGGCATGGTGTGACTTCCACACTAACCAAACCCACTGAGGTTAAATCTGTGGTGGTGTTAAGAGCTTTATAGCCACAACATTTTAACCTACGGCACCCACTGTGAAAAAGCTCTTACAAGGTGGCCGTCGGTTGGTTGGACAGGGACTGAAATCCTGTCTGCACTTCATGTGGAGCAATGCTGGACAACGGGGTTGGAGCTGCTGGCTCGAAAACGGATGTTTTTCTCATTCATAGCTTTGGACAAATAGTTTCTCATGTCTAGCTGTCTTGTTCAAAACTAAGATGACATGTTTGTCATTGTGTTGGTGGCCCTGGAAAGATTAAAAAGGATAAAATAGAGGCTCATGTGGTGGCTTTATGAAGATCAGGTTTGGATTGTAATGAGAAGGACTTTGGAATACTTGCAGAAATGGGATTTATTAAGACAACTTTCCTTGATGGCAATTACCTTATTCAGTAATAACTAACAGATACACTGACAGATGATTTGTTGGTGACCATGAGGGCTGGCCTGTCAAAGGCTTTTGCAGCCAGACATTTAAAATGCACATCACCTCTCAAACAGTTATTTAAATATCTCTCAGCAAAACATTGAAAACTTATTTGATCCACTATATATGTATGATAGTTTAATCAAGGGAATAAAACCCTGCATTTTACATTGTAATTTTATGTGGCAAAGGATAATGTATATGCCATGAAAACCCTGGGTGCAAAGAACAAGGTGAATACAGTGTTTCTCATATGTTACCTTTTGACCTTTCTTTTGAGACTTTTTTAGAACATTTGATGCTTCTGATAATAGTTTAATATTACTTTCTTCACATTGATTAAATACAGTTCATACATCACTGAACAATGAGTAACACTCAAATAAGGCTGTCCACTGAACTGCCTGCAAAAATGATAAAGTAAAAAATTAATCTCCAAAGTAAAGTCAAGCCTGAAATTGAAATCTTTGACGCATACATTTCATAATTAGTTCATTCTGCTATATCTAAAATGCAAATACAGTGCTCTTAAAATAATTCAGATCTTCTTGCGTGGAGCATTAATGAATTGTTCTGCCTTCTGCACCCTGACTTTGACAGACTCTGGAGCCCTTTGACTTTGTTGTCGTTTTCTTTGTTAAGTTGTTGAATTTTCTTTTCTGTAAGGCTGCTTAAAATAGTCGTCCTTATCTCTTGTGTTGCTCTAACATTTGTCCAGCCAGTGGACCCACCTATACGTCACGGGAAGAGGATTTCACAGAATACCTGCGGAATCAAGGCATAGGGATGTAGTTGAAAAAGTCCCCACATTGCTCTGTCATCAGCCACTTTTGTGACCATTTTTATTGTTTGTAGGACTTTCCTCTGAACGAGAGCAGTGAAATTATTCTGTCACGGGGGAGGGGGGTGGTTGGGGTATTTTTCACGTGTGCACGTGGTTTTTGGTTTGTATTTACATATTTTAGCTTGGGTCGCTTTCCTTGAACAATGTACTTGGCAACCACAGCAGCAGGTGTCTAAGAACGGGCAGAAACATTGCCACACCGTGTCTTACCAGAAATCTCATGGCGGGTACAATTCCTGCAGCAATGCCCTTGCGTGGTAACGTAACGAAAAGGACATATTTGTTGTCTTTTGGCTTTTCCAGGCTTATTCTGTGTGAAGGTTTTAAAGACCAAGCTTTCAACATATGTCCCTGAATCTCACTTAGATGACTGCGGCATCCTCTGGGTCTGGCTGAGTTCCCACGGTATGGGAAAGTGCTGACTAGTTACCAGGCTAAAACCCTGCAAGATGTTGGGAACTGAAGGGTTAAGTCATAGGTAGTAGCTGTGTTAAAATAATAAGCAGATAGTAATATTCTTTGTGTGGTTTTTTGTTCTGAGGCAATAAATCGTTATATTCAGGGGTAATAAAATTGAGTGATGCAACTTCGGTGATGAGCTGAAGGGGAGAATACGTCCTTACATGTTACTCCAAAGGAGTAAATGCCTTCTTCACCAGACAAAAATAATTCTTGTGAAGAAAATGTTAACGTTCAGCTCACGAATAAGGAAAGTCTTTGTTTCATAACATGTGATCTAAGCTAGAAAAATAATTCTTAATAGGAATTTTTAATGCTTAAGAAAGATCAACACTCATAAATTCTCAGAAAGCCCGTACATAAAGCTGATTAAAGCAGAAAGCCAGAAGACGGACTCCAACTCAGCTACAGTATAAATGTGCTGGTTTGCTTTACGTGTCTGTTCCTTATTTACCCTGGCTGTCAAATGAGGTTTTATTTCACAGATGTTCTCCTGCAACTTAACAAAACAGTGTTCAAGATGGTAGTGAAAGCTATGCACAGCAAGTGCAAGTTTAGATGTAGGTGTAACTCATGGTTTAGATACATGTGTGACCCATATTAGCAAGAGGAAAGCTAAGGTTATCAACAGGGTGAGGAACAGCAGAAAATGAGAATGAAAATACTTAACAGGGATGGATGAAATAGGTTTAGATCTCACGATGTACACCTAGGATAATCCCGGAATTTTGCTAGTGTCTGTGTCTCCGAATTAGTCTTCAGGTCTTTAGGAGGTAGACAGAGGAATAAAGGTACAATCATAGCTCCATCCTAAAAGTTCAAAAAGCATTCTGGAGAATGGAAAGGTGGGATAAATGTTCAAAATCATCATCCTTCAAAAAATAGGATTGTTACCGATCTTTATACAATAATACAAGTTCATTTTTGTCAGTGCTCTAGCAATGCTTGGCAGCTAACCCTTCACTGCATGTACCTTTGCATTCGTAGCTCGTTGTAGAAGTGCGAGGCAAGTACAGCTGGAGCCAAACTTCCTGTGGACAGATGGTCTACTGCTGAAGAAGAAAAAATCAAATAAGGAGCTGGAGGAAGAAACAGAAGGAAGTGATAACACAGAAGACTGCTAAAATCGCTATTTGTAAGTACTCTGGAACTGCCATATTAGCAGCTGTGATGTATACATTTTAGCATAACAGAGAAAGGTATATAAACTACTTTAAAGCCAGATACGTACAGATTACATACTATCGTGGTATTTCTACAGTGACTATCCACAAACCCCAGCTTTAATCTAATAGGGTCTAGCCTGTCTCTATGGTTAATGCAGCAATTCATTGCTCAGTGGACACACCTTAATAAGAAGCCCATTCTTTCTGGTCGCAGATTATCCTCTGTAAACAGCCCTTGTGAATAAATGCCTTGTGGACACCCTGAAAAGGCTGTGCTGCCCATGTTTGTAAACTAGATATGTTGCTTGTGCCTTTTGGAAATAACACGTTGGGAACAAAAACTAACAAGACCCAGCTGACATCAGCTTTGAGTTATTTGTAGCTCCTCTACGCTATCAGTTTCGCATGGGAAGTGATACTATTCCTCAAATTTTCAAGAAGTTGTAGATCAAAACTAGAGGGAATGAAAGAAGGCATGATTTGGAATCGGGAAAGGGCAGCTGACTGGAGCAGAATAGGAAGGATAAGGATGGGGACGTTAAAGCAGGAGATGTTTGCTCAGAAAGTCGGAACCAGAATAAGATTAAAAATGCTTTTGAGAGAATGGGTGAAACTGGCACTGATCACAGGTTTTTGCTTTCCTCCTGTGAAATCTCTTTTGCTCCCTCTCCTGTCCCATCAGGTGCATGTCTGTAAGAATTCAAACCCAAAATTTTAAATGCAGACAGTTGAGTCCAAAGTCCCACATTCCTACTAAATGCAACTAAATTTTTCTAGCCTTCTATAACCTTCGTGTACTACTTGTGTGTGACTTGTGTTGGTAAAACAATAATACAGTACAATTTGAACTGGGACATTAGAAGTGAGCAAAATAATTGGAATAAAATGTGAATAAAAGAAAATCATATAGCTTATTTGGAGTTGAAAGATTTTTGTTTTGCATGGATTTTTTTTTTTTTTTAAGTTTTCTTGGCCATTAAAAGATTACATGGTGACCATAAGTATGAGTGAAAAAAAGAAACAGGAAAAATATACATCCTTTCTTAGATATTACATATTTGAACTTCAGAAAGAGCATGTGTTAAAATAAGATTATCATTCTTCCCAGGTTCTTGTGTATTGTAAATTCTAAACTGTTTCCACAACAGTCACCTCAGGCCATTTGTTTCATTATAGCATCCAGGAAAGAGTCAAGGATTTTTAAGTAACAGTGACAGCACTAAACGCACTGTTTTTTCTCAGCAGCCCGGTGGTTAGCCACCCCAACAGTTAATCTCTAACAATTAAAGGAATCACCCTTTGCTCAATGACATAACTCCCATAAATCTTTAACCAACCCCATTATTGAAAAATAAAAGCATTGTGCTTGTTTCAACCTTTTACCATGTAAGTTCATTAAAATTCATTAAGCTACTCTAGTGTGAAACAGGAATAACCCAGCTTTTTCTGAAAACAATTGGATTTGTAAAACAGCGGAGGTACGCAGAAGGTAATGAAATTGGTTGCAGAAAATAGCTGCACTTACTTCATGGAGCAACAGATGGCGACATCTTCTTATGTGTTAGGAGAGTTCGACAAGGTGTCGCACTCTAAAATAATTATAAATCGTATATTGACAGTTATTGAAGTCCAGCATGAAAATAAGGGTTTTTTTCAGAAACTCAGTGTATGTGTCACTTATGGATAAATGTTGGTTTTAGCAGCAGATTACAGTGTAAGATAGCCTTTTTGACATATCCAGAATTTAAATCTAAAAACATCCTTTCCCTGCTGAGGTCACTCTCTGAGTTTAATTACTGTGTGGCCTTCGAGCCTAGAAGATGGCATGTTATGAAAGAGCACCAGGAAAAGGATGCTTCCCAAGGAACATTGTTAACACAAGGGACTTTACCTGTTTAGAAGAGATGCGGCACACCGGTCTGCGAAAGGTGAAGAGGCTAATTTTGCTACTTGCGGAAAAAGACTCCATAAATTTCCCGTGCAGCAGCTGCACAGGCACTTGGCCTTTGCATGTGAATGCAAGGAGGTAGCTCTTAGCAAAAGGAAGGACCTCGCACTGGCTGCCAAGCCCTTGGCGCGCCCCGAGAAGCCTATGGCGAGCTATGGCTGTGACTTCCCCGCATACTGCCTGGTGGGTGCCCATCTGAATTGCCGTCATTTCTGCTGGCTTCTCCATGAAGCAGACCAGACCAATTGGGAGATCAATCTTTTAGCCAGTTTTTCTCTAGTAAAGGTAATAAAAAGTGAGCTTCTCCTGTCTGCATCATGGAGAGGGCAGTAAATCGTAAGCGGGACTGTTACTGCTCCACAGCTAAACTCCTGCCACAGCAGAAACCATATTGGGTTCTGGTTCCTGGACAGGAGTATTCATGCATTAACATGCTACTGCTGGAGATAAAAATAAATACATCCACACACACATATAAAACAATCCTGAGATGAAATCCTGAGTGTACCGTAGAGAATGAGACTCCTGCTATTCACTGTAGAATACATATTTCACCACTTTGCATAGGAAATATCTGCACCTTCTCTTTTTCTTCTTTTTTTTTTTTAAGCAATTCGCATACAATGCCAAACCGTAATGCAGATCCTTGCTTTTTAAAATACAAATTCTCCTGGCAAAAAGCACTGGTGAATTTGATGATAACAAAGGATCCTCAAAAGATAAGAATGAAGAATCATTTGAAGATGGTAGGCTCCTAAAAATAACAAGACAGTGATATGTTTATACTTTCTTCAGAATATTTTCCCATCCAGTTCCCCTTCCTCTGCTTTTTCTGTTTTCCTGTTTAAAACCAATCTCCCTATTCTACCTCCTCGCCATAATTATGCATTATAACTACTTTTCTAATTTAGATCTTATAAGGAAGTTGGAAACCTGAGCCATAGACTGCAAACTACTGTTTTTATGTAACACTCAACATTTTAGGTTCACAGAGTATTTTGTCAACCCGAGATTCAGCTGTTTATTCAAACCTTAACCAAAGCTCTCCGTGGGATTTATGGAAGCACAACCCGGCAGTTTGAGTTGAGAGCCCAATGCGTTATAAGCCGTGCCGTCCCCAGGCCCTGGTTTTGGGAGCGTGGGGTTGTGGCTGGGAGGTAAGGACCGAGGTCTCATTAGTGGCAGTCACTGGATGACAGCAGTCACACTGGCTGTAGAAAGAGAATGACAGTGGAACCGTTGGCTTGAGTTTTAAGACTAAAAGCTAAAACTCGTTTTATTATTTCTTGGGAATTAAATGCAACTTTATAGACGGTTACCCAACTGTCCTTTATTGTGTTTGAGAAAGAACTGGGTTTAATGCTTTAATAGGGCCTCAATATTCTTCTGTCATTTCCTCACTTTATTAGCCACTATTTCCTGCAAAGAATCTCACAAACGAACTTGAAGAAAGCTAATGTGCTGCTCTAATGACGGATCGCTTTCAAGGCTGATCTCACGAACTTTCTTCCCATCCAGTGAATGAATCACACTCATTCAACAGTAAACTCTTGGGCAGGTAGGTGAAGTGCTCTTTGTTTTAAAGCACTCCCAACGTGAGGAATGATCTTAGGGCCACAACATCATCAAATGAAAATAGTACACTTTTACAGAGGCTCAGATTAGCATTAATAAAATAAACTCAGACACGGTGTCCTTCAAAACCGGAAAGAAAACACCACAATGTATGCGTCATTTGCCTTTGATCACAGAAAAATACTTAACATGCTCAAAATGCCAATAGTTTTATAGATTGCTGTGCAGTTTACTATTCTTCTTCTCTACTTCTTTCCCTTAAGAGATGAAATGCACAGCAACAACAGAGAGAAGATCCATTAAACCAGTCACTGGACCCCTAAAGAGAGAAACTTCATCTTCCTGCAGTAACAACAGAAATTCAAAGTAGGTTTCTTGAATAGAGGAAAGTTCAGACTCCAACAGCAGCACTGCCTTTGCATGGCCTGTAAATCAAAGTCAACAGTGCTGAAGATTTCTGTGTCCAGGACTAGATTTCCAAGTTCTATACTTTTCTGATAAACTAACTTTTCATTATATCTCAACTTGTGCAACCATTTTGCATGAAAACTAAAACCCAAAGAAAACTCAGCAGATTTCACCTTTTTAATTCTAACTTATTGATTTTAATAACAAAATATTTTTCCTTTCCTCAACCCCATTGATTCTTACCGTCTCAAAAATAGAAGCACATCCTCTTTCTTTTCTTTTTTTTTTTTCTTCTATAGGCTCTAACATCCTTTTGTCTTCATATCAAATCTTTTGTCTTTCAGAAACAGTACTCCATGGCTGTTATTACCAAAATACTGTGTTTTGAGCTGGCTGTAACTGTAGGTGTTGTATGAACTGTACCACTGCAGAACTGCTGCTGCGATTACACAGTTTGTGTTTAGCAAGGCAAGCTGCCATCGTGTCACACTCACAACCATTCTGGTGGCCTCTTTTTGAGAAACAGAGTATGGCTGGGCTGGTCTTTACAGTTAATCGTAGTAAAAATGAATGTTTTCAGGGGCCAAGCGTGTTGTACTAGAGATTCTTGTCCCAGCTGTTGTCTTTGAACTAAATATACTTCATATGAGTTTAATATCTTTTATATTTTTGACCATTTTGTGTGTGTGCTATAGCAGCACTGGGATTCCAAATGCTAATACAGTTGGAAAAAAAATATGGAAAATACATGGTCAATGAAAGAACATATATATCTCAGATTTTGGAAATTATAAGCTAAGGCTTCACACCTACTAGTTTTAAAATTAAATATATATAAAGTCACATGAGAAAGATGTATATGGATATCACACTTTTAATCTCTGACTGGTAAAAACATTCTGTGTTTTCAAGTTCTGAGTATGTAGATTAGGAATCACTTTTCTCAGTCTTTGTTTGACAGTAACCAATGTGCCATAAGGTAAAGACTGTTCAGACTTGGAAAGTCTAAGCTTTTCAGGTACGTGATACGTGCTTTTGCTTTTCCATAGCTGCGTCATCTCACTTCTTGCAGCAGTTAAACCTGTTGCTTACTGATCTGAGGAACACTTCTGTATGTGAACAGAGACTTGATGGAATCTTCCTCTTGTGTGTTTTTTTTTTCCACATAGAATAACTCACATTTTGCAAAACCTTTGTAAAATTTGTTCCTGTTTGTGATTAAAATATCTGTAAGATTCACACGTGATAATGGAATGGAAGGGATGATGTTTGTCCTGCTGAGCTCCTCCCAGTTCAGACAAGCTGAGGTCATCACATGCTCCAGTGGTTTGCAGGGATGCTGGCATTCATTTACTCATTAAATCAAATGGGAAGGCTCGCTTATTCTCCCTTTTGCTTTCAGCCTTTCTCTGAGCAGAGACAATATTAGCTGCTACAGATCTTAAATAGATATCCTTTCCATGCCTGAACAGGTGAGTTTGTTTTGCTTGACTGTGTATGCTTTATTATCCTGCTCTCCGATGATTATTTCCGGTAAACAAATACTTTGAAAATAGAACATAAAAATGGATGTCTGAGAGAAAATCATGCTGAAAAACAGGAATAGAGAAAAGCATACCGGTAAGAATACCAAATTTAAGCTACTATATCTTGGGCTGCCATTCGAGCCAACCCTTCTCTTTTGGGGTTTCTCTAATCCAGTATGAATGAAGAACATTCTCTCTGATATAAATCAAGTCATTTCAAAGCAATTGGCTACATTTTGCTGTAAAAATCTAACATGGCATAGAGAAAATGACTTCCCTTTGATTCCCTTATACCAAATCAGGTCCTTTAGGCCTACATAAAGTTTGACAACGTTGCATAGGTGACCAAAATATTATAGTTTCGATATCCATTTCCAAAAGAAAGTGTGAGAAAATGAGACATAGAGCATACCCTGCTTTTATATCCCTTGATTTTTTTGTTTGTTGGGTTGTTTTCCTCTCTCAGTGTAGTGTCTTTATCTTGACCCACAAGGTTTGTTTCACTTTTGCCCTTGCAGTTCTCTCCCCCATCCCGCTGGGTGTGTGTGAGTGAGCAGCTGAGTTGGGGCTTAGCTGCTGGCCGGGGTCAGCCCACCACGTTATGGATGTGTTAGAGCAGAAGATTATAAGCCACTCCAGTTTAAATTCCCTTTACACCTACTTAGACTTCTGAATTTGACCTTTTTTTTAGTCCTAAAGCACTAGGTTGCATTTTGCAATGTCCTAAATTCCATATGGGTACCTATTCATATTTCCCAGAGCAGGCTGCCAGGCAAGAGGAAGGTGGTATTCAAATGGCCTTTCTATCCCTTGAGGGTCTGATGTAATTTTGAAATGTGAACAGTATTATTTTATACACTAGAGTTTTATTTAATTTCTGTTATTGTATAGTACTTAAAGAATGCTTTCCATGGTAGAAGACGACTCATACTGCAGAATAAAATATTGTGCCTTTCAAAATAACAAGTGAGAATACCAAGAAAAGATAGCAAGAGGTTAGGGTTTCGTTAGTGTAGTAATAGGATACGGTCCAGGGCATGAATCACACGTATTCAGCCCAATCATATAGGGTCTATGACAAATATTTCCCTCTAGTCTGTAAAGACAGGCACTACTTGGTAATTGTGAAAATCCTGGACACTGAAAATCTGTGACCTTCTGGGGAGGTTCAAACAAGAAACATTTTGTGCAAGACTGTCTTTTCATTCCATCAAGAAATTGTAACTCCTTCTAATCCCTCAACTTGCTGACATTTTTACATTTTCTTTTCACAAACAGAATTTTTTACTGTAGGAAATAGGAGTGCTCAATAATTTGGTGATGAACTGGGAAAGCAGTGTGTGTAGAGCTATTCCAGAACTGCATTTTAGAATAGCTAGAAGCTGCAACACTGCTGAAGGAATGGCTGTAACGGACATTGCAGGTGATGACCATCTTAAAGTGTCAACTCTTTTTTTTTTGTGTGTGTGAAATTGCACATAGATTGTTTTTTCCCCCCTACAGCTACAGTATTTTGTTGTGGAGCTAAAGAAAGACCATTTTCAAATAACTGCTTAAAACTGTCTTTACATAGCCTTGATTTTCCCTTTCTAATGCTATTAGAAAAAATATTAATATTGAACAAACATGCTGTTTATTTTTATATTTTAATAGGCTTTTTAAAAGTTTAATCTTGCTGGAAAATATAGCTTTTTTAGGCTAAGAATGAACTGCACTGCGTATAAACATTACTTTGAAATATTTGTCGAAAGTTGAAGGGAATACACCTAGAAGATCAGAATTCTACACTATCTAGAGCAATGATGTGCCTAATTTAAGAGCATAATTAATGTCACCGTATGTACAAATTATACTAGTTGCTGCCTAACTGACCATTGCTTTTACAAATTTTTAATCTATGTACACAACTGCAGTCATTGCACAGGTTAATTAAACACTATTGAAAATCAGGGTTGGTGTAAAGGTTATATTAAATAAATATCAGACTACTGAAAAGATATTAATTGATCAGTATTGCATGCAAGACGACATACATTTCAGAGTAGCTCCTGAAGTATTTTTGTGATATTACTGTTAATCATTTTTATTGCTTACTTGATACATCCGTGAGTACGTAAAAATTGCTTATTCTTAACACCTTTAAAATAATTATAGGAAAAAAACCCCCTGTTGGAACTGTGAATCCATTTTACATACCCGTCAATTGAGAGTAAGAACGAAAATATAAAGATTTGAGACTCATTCAAATTAGTCTACATACATTCAAATGAGATACTGCATACATAAAAATGTACAGGAACTTCCTATTAAAACCACAATTACATTTTTAATATCATTAATTATGAGACGGATATCAGTCACGTAAATCCAAATCAGTTCAGAATTACAACCAATCCAAAATACTACTGGGTTTGTTGGAAATTTTAAAATTGAAGTAATCATTGAAGTAATCAATTCATTTAAAAATGAGGTAATCATGAATTAAAATTCATGTAATCAGTGGCAGGAATAAGATACCACAAACAGATGGCTCAGAAGTCAGCAACTTGCTCCCTGCTTCACACAACACCGATTCGCTAACTGCGCTAAGGCAACACGGAGACGGTATTGGAGAGGAGAGACCAGACATGAAGTTTTTCCATCTTTGCTACGTAAAGTACAGAGGGTGGTGAGATTTCTGACCAACTGCGCTGTAGTTTGTTAGAAGAGGCTCCTGAGAGTGGGACAACCAGAATGAGGCCCCCCCCGACTTCTTCAAAGACTCTTTTAACAGCTAAACTGCACTGTAAAACCAGAGGATGCAAACCACCTACCCTGGTTTTGCATAAAGTGGCGTGGCTGCCTTCTGTTGTCCTCCACTCTGCTGTCAGTTGGTGAAAAGCCTGCTGAGATGCACATAACTAGGACCCGCTAGTCTGCCTAATCTGGAGATTAGATACTATAGCAAGACAAAAAAAATGAAAGGGAAGTTACTTCCATGCATATATCGGAGCCTAATTGTAGGCACTTAGGAAAAAAAATCAGCCTAAATAATACAAACTGAGTTAAATCAAGAGCCTACAAAGTGAAGTACCTGGTGAAAAGCATGTCACTTCCTTGGATTATGGGTGAATTCCTTGGTTTTCAGTGTCTTCCATCTTCAATCCTTTATATTCACCACAACAAATATCTTGATATTGTCCATGGTTTCTGTTGAAGTGCAGTGACAGCCACACACCTGAATCCCTCCTATGACTCTGAAAATCTCCACCAAAAGTTATTTTTTAACCCACCGAGCAATTTCTGCTGCCTAGTGATTAGATCCATGCCTACCTCATTGATATTTTTTTCCCTTTTCCTCATTCTTCTTCCAGTTCTTGAGCAGTATTCCTTCCTCCTTTGTCCATCCTCAGGCAGCTTTTACCTTGTTGCAGGTGTATTCTCACCCTCAGATAATCAACACCATTTACCTCCCGTAAAAATGATAAAGTCCGATGAAAAGTCATCATAAGAGAGGACTGTGTGGTAGTTACCAGTGTAGATATAACCAACATATCATCCTTGCTTCAAAAGCTGCCAGTGTAATATCTTCTTTATGCCTTTGCTAGCAAAACTGGATCGACGGGCAGAGAATGTACAAACTTCAGCTGACTTTAATGAGCAGCATAAACACTAGCGTGCTGCTTGGAGAATTAATAGATGGGAAAGAAGACAAAACAGATAAAACACACCCTTTTTCGAAGCTATGATGTTGGAAAGAAGTGTGATTCACTGTATCAAAAATAAATAGACAGAAGAGGGAAATCTAGAAAACCAAACAAAATGAAGAAGAAACCCACTTTAAAAACTGGAATAACAATCTCTTAAATTTCAGAATGTTCTAACGTTTGTCTGACATGGATGTGCTGTATAAAATGCATTTAAACCACATTTGGTGCTACTTCAAATGAAAACCGTGCAATTTTCAAATTATGAATTTAACATCTTGTGTGCTTTGAGTGGTTTTAAGTGTTATTCTGTGTCTTAACAGGAGACAGATCCTACAGACGTTAAAAACGCACGAGCAGTGTATTATTCCATACTTTCAGCAGCAGGAAGAATTTATTTTTGCCTGTGTTGCAAATGTGAATTTCCTCACTTCCCAAAAGAACTTTTGCGACTCCTTAATATTGTGTAGTATGAAATTTTGTATTCTGGGTAACGTTAAAATAAATTGCACAGGTAGACACAAATTCCTGTATTGAGGTTCTTTAAAACTTCAGATAAAATTCACTGTATTAGCATTAATAATGTGTGATTTGGTTACTTGAACCACTCTGTTCTTTGCATAACTTGGTATAGCACACACACAAAAAGTTCACATGCTGCCTTATCTAAGATTTTCTCTTAAAACATGCTACCAGAGCTGCCTCGGCTTTGGTTTAAGAACTGTGCTGAAGAGGTGATCCAACGTTTTCTTTTGACTGTATGTAATGTGAATTTTGGTGATCGTGTTTTTGACCTGTTTGACCTTCTAATCTGTGTAGTTAAATACTTTTTAGTTTTCTTTGTGTTAAGCGTAATCAGAGAAAAAGCACTTTGAACAATTAATTCCTGATTGCTCTCACTTCCTTCATATTTTCTATTTCGTTGTTTGTGTAACTGTCACTATATAAATTGTTGAAGTAAACCCACTGTGATTCAGAACCAAGTATCCAGATAGCTCTAGTCAAACCACGGACAACTAACATCTTTTAAGATGGGTCTGTGATGTTAAGTTTTTAAGTTTCATTAACATAGGAAAGTATGAAATATTATGATATTTGATGCGTTTGCATTTGCACGTGCCATTCTGTGTCCTACAGTTTTAGCCGTAACATAACCCTGAATTACAATGACAAAAGATTCTAGGTTTAAAAGCTGTCATCTTCACACTGTAAATAACCACTGCTGTCACAGAACAGTAGTAGATGACTACATCTGAGTCTTTTAACCTTCCTGTTGTTAAAGCCAGGGTTTTAAAACAATGTTTACATGGCATTATAATATCAAATGTTCTGTTTAAAAAGAATCAAGTGGGAGTTACTGCACATTAAGTTTCCACCTTTTATCTGTTTAGGATGAATGGTAAAGTGTTTGTCTTAGTTTGTTGTTACTGCTAATGCACAAAATCCCTGCACTGTTACTGCGTAACAGACACAAATAGCCTGTATGGAACACAAATGTGTTCAGGAAATACACGATATAATTCATAGCCATGCTATTATTCCACATTGTCTTCCTCTAATGAAATCCAGGATTTTGTGCCAGAACAGACCTGTTCCCAAATTACATCATCGCACCTTTGAGGAGAGCATACCTGCTGGAGATTGGAAAGGCATTCCTAAAACGTTACCCTTTACGTGAAGCAAACAAGAAGCATGGTGCAGGTGTGACTACGGACGTGGGCCCATTAGCGAGCTGTGACTTGGTGGCAGAAAAGCATAGGTAATGCTGGTGTTTTTCAGTTTTCACTTTCTTGCTTCTCTTGCCTCTGTACTTATTATAGCCAGAATAACCAAAACAAAGTGGTTTTGGGAAGGTGAGTACATAGGTTCTTTTTAGAAGATAATTAACAGTGGTTCAGGTTCCCGTACATCAGGGAAACCCATCACCCTTAAGCCCTCCAGACAGATAAGAAGGAAATGGCTGAATAGTTTCATGGGCAGTATGAAAGAAAAAGTAACTGTTTTTTCCTTTGTTAAAGATCCTCACCTTTCCACTCTTCAGCTTTTTCCTAGGCAGCTTTAATAATTTCCAGAATTTCCTAGTCTTTCACAAAGTAATTTCTGATTCGTCAAAGACCATCTTCATCTAAAAAAACTAAGATGCATGACCTAAACAAAATCCATTCTCAAGGCCCCTTGGTCATTTCAGAAAACATTACTGAAGGCGTATATCAAAAGGCAGTCTTATATTCTAGTCCTGATCTTTAAAAAAATAAAACAAAATCTTGTTTTCTACAAAGTTGGGTTTTTGGGGTTTTTTTTGTCTACAAAGAGTTACAGTAATTTCCTGTCATTAAGGAAACAATTATAAAACCCTATAAAACTAGGCTTTCACTATACTGGATATGAAACTTTGCTTTTCTGTAGCTTTAGTTTATTTAAAATGAGTTCAGTAAAAATCTCACAAAGGTTGTTTACCTACATTTTCTTCTCTAACCCTGTAAGATTTTGATGGTGCACCTCCTTTATCTTCCAGCAGTAATGGTTCAGACTTGACAACATTTGCATTCCCATATATTGCTCAGCTTTAGTACAAAGACCTTTATTAACATCCACTGAGAGAGGGGGGCATTTTTCACATCTTGTTTTTTCGTCATGGACCATTCTGTAATGTTACCACCAGCCCCTGTGGTACACATGTTTATTATTATCGTCATCATCCCCATCATCATCTTCTGTGATGTAACTATTATAACTCAAACTTTTATTTAAAGTGCGAGTGAGTAATATCCAATATATGAACAGATGGATGAAACAGAGTGTAGGTAGTTTTAAGTATTAAGATCAGAATAAATTCTTTCTTCTAACGTATTATAAACTTGGTCTTTGCTTCTCTGATAATACAGGTCAAGCAAGAGTGAACAGAGTGAAAATAAAATCGGCATTATCCCCGATGGCTCCAGGCAGTTTACACATCGTAGCTGACTCTTTGTTTGTGTACATCCCCAGAAAGCTAACAGACACCTGGGTTTCCCGTGGAGAACTGCTTTTTGTCCGTACGGTATGTCTGTGCAGTACAGAAAGGAAAGGCGGGGTTGGACCTGCCCTCCTGTTAAATGGCTGGCCCGTGTGTATGCCACTGCCTCTGGGAACGAAAAAGCCACGAGTAAGGATTGCCTTTCCTCAGGGGAAAACCTGGGTCTGCCTCATATACCCTATACCCATTTTTATGTAATTTTTAGGAAGGTAATTCACCTGAGTCTTTTAGTTGTCTGTCAGAATGGATTGAAATTAGCCATCGGATCTGAACGATGTTATGGAAGGATCAACAGACAGACAAACAGACAGCTCTCTTGTTCTTGCATGAGCCTTATTGCTGCAGGTAAGGAGGCTGATTTTCTGGTAGTTTTCATTTGTTAGAGTAAGAGCTTGGAGCAGTGGCATGATGCCATCTTCACTGCTTTATCAAAGTGTGTAATACTAGAACACTAAAGGTAATAAGACATTTAAAATAAATGCAGATTTTTTTTTCTTCACTGTCAAAGATTTTTGTAAACTTGCACTTCAGAACTTCTTTGGAACACTTTCAATTATTTTTATATAGTCAAATCTCCCTAATTTATCACTCTTCACCTTTTTAAAAGGTGTTTTCCATAATAGATCTGACTATACTAACTATAAATCCATAACAATCTATTAATGTAATCGTGGCAAGAAATATGAGCTATAGAAATACTGTATGTATTTTATGACACATTTAGAAAAAAAGGCAAAGTTATTTATCTAGGAAAGAATATACTTTTGACTGACCTAGGTGCCACAACACTCAGGAGGAGAAAGCTATAGGGTTGATATTATTAAGCGTTCTGTAATGCACTATTATTTATGTATTTAGCAATTTTTGTTATAAGGTGTTATGAGGTGTAAGTACTTTTGCAACCCAAACTTGTTCATACAGTTCAGCGATCAGGCACGTCCATTTTTGACCTAGAGAAGCCTTTGTGCCATATGAAGCTCCCCCCATACAGATTTTTGGCAAAAGGGATCCCTCAAGAGGCGTTGGAAGGATAGCATTGTCTGTGTCGAGGAAATGAACTGTTAGAAAGCAAGTTAAATTAGGCATTTTAACAAATGAGGTATAATGGTTGGTAAAAAGAGAAGAATAGAATCCACTGTAGTCTTTATAAGTACATTGGTTAAGTGTGAAGCACTAATATTAAAGTGTAGCAGATAGACCTCAGTGTGGAAAAACCCAGCAGTTTAAAATATGTAGTTAAATATAGCCGTGTTTAACAGTGCCTGCCGGAACGGTTGTCATGTAATAGGTGTCTCCTAGGATAATATTAGATAGAAAGCACAGGCAACATAAAGTAAATTGGGGTTATTTTCAAGCAATCTCATATCCAAAAATACTTCTTTGAACAGTGGGAAAAGGCTTGTTGTTGGAGAACAAGACAGAAGTTAAACACAGAGTGGAAAGAAAATTACATAGGCCCTTTTTACTTTAACAGCTAATCAAATTTTTTGTACATATGACTAATTCAGATATAAATCTGATTAATAGATGATTTGTTCCTTTCACTTGGTCTGAAGAGAATATCTCTGAATTAACTAGAGCTTTGTATTCCTGAATACTTTTTAGTTTTGCCTTACAAATCACATTTTCAGTATTACAGGCTCAATAACCTTAAGGATATTTTTTCCACCTGAGGGAAATGAATAACAGCCTTTAAACCAGCTACACTGGCTCACGTAAGGAGGCCTATACAGCCTGTGGTAGTGAAAGCCTGTGAAAGAGGGGCTAAAAACTCTGGAACAAATGAAACTCGTTGGAAATATACAGTATACAGAGGTATTTCAATATACTTTGTGTGAATCTTACATGAATAATATAAAATACTTTTTATGTTATTCAAGAACTTTATCAAATACTTTGATTTTTTTAAGACACCAACAAGATACTGATCAGATAAATTCAACATTATCTGTGAATTTATGGTTTACATATATAATATATATATTACATTACCTGTGAAAGCCTCAACAAAAGATGCAAATATACTTGCAATTTAGACATAAATATATTTTGACTGATTAGAAGTCAAGAACCGTGACCTTTACAGAGATGAAAAAATATGGACATGTGCATGAATAATTACACACAGGGCAGTAAAACAGGCCTGATGGTTTCAGCGCTAATAAGTCCTTAACGTAACTGTCAAAACATGAAAGGAGCAAAGAGAGGTACTGTTTACTTTAGGGGCATGCAGAATTTAGAAAGTAATTTCCATCCATATGGGTAAGCAGTCAATATTTTAACACCTGGTCATGCAGAGGGTATGTGATCAGACCCTAAGGTATGAGATATGTAGTGCAACTGGAGAGGATCTTTTATTTTATTTGCCTTTGGAAACATTTTCATCAAAACTCTATTGAAATTGCAAGGATTATAAAAAACATAACAACAACTGGTGCTAATAACCTTAATACTGCGTAGCTTGTTGATGTGTTATGGAGTTTGTTGATGGTGTTGACATCATGAAATGAGGCCCAACTGGAGATAACAAGTAATGCTTCAAGTTCAGACTGGAGAGATTATCTAAGCATATGTTCTACAACATAAACTGTGCACAAACCTATTTCTGTTCTGAATATGGAAAACACAGGAAAAGCAACCATTTTTAAATTGAGCATTATGATGGGAATAGCTGTTTTCTCCAGTATAAGACGTGTAAAGATCTAGCCATGAAATATAAATGAAAAGTAAAACATTCTCGTTATAGGTAAGCAGTGTTTGGACCATCTCTTGCCCATAATCGAATCTTGCATCAGCTGGGGTAAATCTCACTCAGGAAGATGCAGTCAGCTAAGCATACGTACCTGGGGTGTTGGGGTTTTTTCAAGATACTACTGAAGTATTTAAAATGGATTGTTTTATTTATTTACCAAACCTAAAATCCTGGGAGAAATTTGTGTTAATCTCATTCCCTGAATTTCTTGCCACATAAATACATTACTCAGAGTCGCAATTCAAAAGCAATTTTTTATTATTACTTAAACTGCCGTCACCCGAACAGAGATGGCTGTCTGATCAACCAGCTGCCAAAAGAACTGTGCTTATCCGAGTGCTTATAAACCTGACCAAGGTATTTATGCCTCAGGAAAAATAATTGTGGAGGTAAATGTACTAAAGAAAAGATCTGACTCTCAAAAGATGTGCCTTGTGTCACAGAGCAGCTTACCAGACTCAGAGCCCAGAGGAAAAATGTTAAGATTCAAGGACTGATTTCTTTACTAGATTACTTCTGCAAATTCCTGTAGTACAGTCAGAATGATGAGAATTTGACAAAAGTATCAGCATTTCTAACTCTGATGTGTATAAAGACCTATTCTATATATTATATTTATATCTATTATGTTGTATGTTAATCATATAATTAATGCAGAAATAGTCAACACTAATTTTCTCATTGTCTACTTTTCTTGGGTTCACCAGGTATTTCTTTGATGTGCCCAAGCTAACAGTGACCCAAAATGAAAAATTATGTAATTAGGAAAACTACAATGGAAAAAAAAAAAAAATCAGTATCCTCAGTAGTATCACGGAAAGAATTTGTGCCGAAACATTTGTAGTGGTCTCCAAACGAATGCAGTAACAGTGCCCATAGCTCTCCAGTTTACAGGGGCTACCGAGGTCTCAGCACTCTGCCCTTGCTCGTAGCTGACCCCAGGCATGTCTTGGCAACTACAAGAAGTTCAAATCATCTGCTCCAAGTACTGCAAAGAAATGACTCTAAAAAAACCTTTGCTGAAGATGCTGACTGTGCAGTACAGGAAAGGAATGAGGAATAATGCACTGTATGTATTTATTAAGGGACATACGTGTACGCTTATTTTGTAATAAATCTAATAGAAATATTGTTATTTGTTAACAAAAGCTGTGCAGTCCTGTTCCCTTGAATCCAAGGAAAAATTAACTATATGGGCTATAGGCTGTAGTCTGTTTAGATATTATTCACAAAATCTTTTACCAGTGTATTTCTTATCAGGGTCATTCTACTAATAATATCTTGTTGCCTTCTTTGTCAGTCTTTCAGTGGTCTTGGAGCTTTCTGCCCTCCCTCATCCTTTCACTAAGATATGTCCAGTAAATTACAGCTGAAATTATCCCTATTTGCAAAGATATGCTTATTAAGTGAGAGTCTTCTATTGCTTTTGACATCTGATGCTACAAAGAAGCTTAATGGCCTTTTATATTGATCTTAAATGTATACAAGGTCTTGAAACTTTTCTTCCTGTTTCAGGGAGTTGTAAGTCAAACTGGAATAGTGCATTCACATTCGTGGTATGAAACACCCTATTCTGTGTATTTATTTGTGTTGGTGTGTTCCTGAGAGTTGTGTTAGAAAGCAAACATGACTTTGCTGGCCAAGTACACAAGAGAGATCTGCCCCGCACCAGCAGATTGTGCCGCCTTTGAGGGTGGAACAACACCACACACTTGTAGCTCTGGGTCTCCCATGTAAATCAAGAGTATTATTCACAAAGTTGACATCTTTTCCGCTATTTTGACCACCTCTGTCTTTCTATGTTGCCATACCTGTGCGTGTCTTATATTTATTTCTTCTGAGGAGTTTTGAAGGAAAATCCTAGCCCCACTCTTTGTGGTGCGAGGGTTTTAAAACGGAACAAACCTGCAGCAGCAAGGGTCGATTGTTTGTGTACGCACCAGAATGAAATACCATCTTTGATGTTTGCTGAGTTATTACTGTGTTTAATGCATAGATCTGAGACCTGGGTCAGCAGGGTCACCTGCGTTGTTGAGAGTCACATACACCTACCCCAAAATCACTGCTGTCTCTTCCTCCCACATAACTTACAGTCTTGTCCCGACCCGCAGCGGCCTCCGTCTCCTGCCCTGGACTGCTGTACGCCTTGCCTGCCAGCCAGGCTCTGCTCGGTGCCTGCTGCTCCACAAAGAGAAAGGCCAAAGCGGGCATTGAAGCCTTTTGCCTTCTGTTTGGATGCTCAGGAGCACAGTCTCCTCTCGTGCCCAAGCCTCCCTTGGCTGGCCCTGTGCTACTGGGGGCCCGGTCAGCAGGACCCCACGGAGGAGTGGGCACATGTCAGGTCCAAAATAACATTTCTGCACGTTTGGCGCAATCCATTCATTTGGCTTGATTTAACAGTACACGTCTAATGCCCGTTAGGAGTTACTGAAAACAATATTACAGAGCAACGTATTATTTATTGTGTACATACGCGTGTGTGTGCGCGTTCACACAGAGAGTTCTCTGCTTAGCTCTTTGCTAACGATCAGTTTCGTTAACTTTGGGGGGTGGTGTGTAACATGTGGTAAGATTGTGATGAACTCGTAATGTAATTTGTCAAAAAATGAGCTAGATCACCTTTCAAGCCAGAGTGAACTAGACAAAAAGGTCCAAACTGCTATGGAAGAATTCATGTTGATATGCTGTTTGAAAAATATTTAGCCTTAAAAATATGTTAGAATTCTCCGTCTACAGTGGTAACTGTATTAGACTATCCTCAGTGGTTTCTGCTAATCCTGTGTTGCATGGATCACATCCAAAACACTTATTTTTTCCTTTTTCTTTTTTACCCAGCCTCTCATTAGCAACTGTAAAAGATTTGTGCAAGAACTGTAAGCGTGGACCCCGACTGAGACGCTGCAGCAAGAGGTATTGTAGCATTTCTTTTACTGGCGTGTGTTCTGTTCGATCGTTACACACCAGTATTTTTTAAAAATTTACGCTACTTAGAGACTTTAAGAAAAGCCTCTGGTTTAAGTTGCTACAAACACACGTAATGACTCGTTTCATGTTTTCTTCATTTACCAAGCGCACCTTCCAGCTAAATGTGCAACAGCCTGCTCAAGCTCTTTGCACGCCAGACGGCGAACTGCGCAAGCCACGGGCTGAAACAAAGAGCGGCACGGTTCTGTTTGTTTCTTCAGGAAAACCTTTCATGAGCGGAGAAGGTAATTAATCAGATGTACCCTTCTACAAAAATGGAACAAGTTGCCAAGTCTTGCCAGATGGCCAATGCCTGTTATTGAGAAAGAACGGACTATGACTTAACTGTACGTGTGGTTAAATCCAAACCCTTTTGAAGCCAGGACTTTGTCTAAATTTAAAACATCACTAAGAGCAATCCACTTTTGTATAAAACTCCCTTTTTTCAAAAACTCAGTTCTAAAGGATAATTTGGTTTAACCCAATGAGCTCCTTAGTTTATTTGATCTTTCTGTTTTCCTTTAATGTTTATATCTCAGATTATTGACATTTGTATGATAAAATATCCTTATTGCAAGCAATTTATCAGTTTGGCTGCTGGTTTCTAAACTAAATTTATGTTGTCTTCAACTGAATTGAACATCTGATAAGACGAAGATTATAGATGAAGGAAGCTGTTCACTCTATGATTCCTTAGCTTTTGAAAGGCGATACCACCATTCATCAATTTGGATGTTCTTGAATTGTATTGTAATTTGACTTAATGGAGAAATAATGAGAAACTGAGTGGGAGCAAAGGATGCATGCTCATTATCCAAAGTAAAAAATACACACTATAGGAATTAAATCGTAAGGGATACAGAAATTACAACAGATTTCATTGATGTCGTATTCTCTAATAAAACGAAATATATTCCATTCAACTGATATGCCTGTGGTAATCAGCATCACCAATCATATTTCAAACCAGCACGGCTGTGTGTGAGATTTACCAGCAAAGAACAGTCAATTAAATGACTGCATGTGAGAAGCACAGACAGAATTTCCCCCTCATTTATTCAAGATTGAACATAATAACCAAGGAAAACTGATGTAGCTAACCGCTTCTGACTCCTGGAAATTGATACGGGATGGAGCTGTCATCTCCTAATCAGATTAAGTCCTTTCTTTAGGCCATTTTTAATCCAAGTTCTACCATGAGGTCTTACTTCAGGGAAAAATAAACTGTTAGGTGTTCAGCTACTACACATTATTGATTTAATAAGGTGACCGAAGGACAATATTTCACTGGTAACCAAACATTTTAGTTACAGTATGTACTTTTGTGAACGGCTTTTTGCTTGTTCCTTGCAATATTTTGGATAGTATAAGTCAAATGGGAACCGATCGACTACCTTGCTTTAAAACTGAATTTAATGTTGTAGCATGTTTGCTCTTTTGAATTGCTGTGACACAGCAAAACTCGGATCATGCTCATTAATATAAAAAAACACACGCATAGATGGAAAGGTAATTTTTATCAGGCACCTCACAAGGTAGCCTCTGATTGCATATGCAATTGGAATTTGTCCTGGGAAACGTAGGAAATGCAGCAGCCGTACTTATAAGCAATTAAGAAAGTAGACTGACCTTTACTGGGGTCAGAAACTTCACAGAGCTCCACGCTGTAGTCAGACACAATTTTAAAATTTTCCCTCATCCTAAATCATCAGTGACAGTTCTCAATTATCTTTTCGTTACAATGAGTTAATTTACATTCCTGATGCATTACAGATGTCAGCGTTTTTCTGGGTTTGCTGCTTCATACTTCAACCGGAGGCTTACAGTTTTTAGATCTCCTTGGTTTTTCCCACTCCATAGCTTCTAATATTACAATCCCCCTTATGCTAACTTAAATCTACCTAATATCCCAATAATGCTTGAATTCTAAAACCTGATTATCCCTTCCACTTCTGCAAGGGATGAAATGATGATCCTCTTTCCAGAGGTGATGAAGGAGCAGTGGCAATAATCCTAGCTTTATTAGGATTCCGTCAGTGCTCTGTGCATCAGAGGTCCCCGGGATTTTGGAAAAATGGGCAAAATTAAAACAAAATATGCAGAAGTGATTTCACATAGTGTAATATGTTAGTAAGTCATGTTATTTGCTAGATGGATCTCCTGTGGCCCTTCTGTTGTAGCTGTTCTGGAGACATGATTGGTCTTTGGGAACGGCATGAATGATCTCTTCGGGAAGAGATGCTCCACTGAGTTGTTAGGGTAGGGCCAAAAATACTGAATGCCTTCCCTCCTAAACTGGGACCACTTTTCCATGATATCTGGGACCAAGGACCATATCTCCTTTCCTTTTCAAGCACCTTGCATCTGAGAATACAGCAATCTAGAAATTGCAAAAGCCAATTTGATCTGGTTTTGCAATATTCTTTTCTACTTTGATTTATTTCTCCTTATGTATCAGCTTCTTTCTGTTTGCATCCAGCTGTCAAAAAATACAAAATTGTTTCATATTAAAATGATCAATAGGAGACATAGGAGCAGGCTGAAATTCTGATTAGTTGCCTTTAAATTCCATAGCAGTTTTTAGTCTGCAGTCTGTAGGCTGAAGCCAGATAGTTTATGTTAATGTTTACGTATTCTTGATATTTTGTCCTTTCAGGTTGTTAGACTTTTATTTATAGAATTCTGCCTGTTGTTGGACAGCATACAAACTAACCGCATAAAATAAATGCAACTCTTTCTACATTTCTCTTTATTAATGTACAAATTTTAATTGTTATTCCAGCATCCAAAAGCTGCCACAGATACTGTTTCTCCTCCAGAGAAATGTACACAGGCGGGTGTTTTGATACAGGTTTTTACACAAAATCTACAAAAGATACGTGGCTATTATTTTCTTTTTTTTAACTAGAAATTATTTATTCTATCACTGTGACACATCAGTAACAGCTTTATACAGTTCATCTGCTATACCCTCTCACTTCAAACCATTACAGAATTGATCTCTAAAAGAATTAGAAACAGTAATTTAGCACGTTGGAAGTTTACCCTAGAGTAAACACAATATTACACCTGATAAAGATTTTTCTTTGACTTTTTATAGAATAGAGAATGTATTTCTAATAACCACAGATGCTTTAAAATTGCTATGTGTATGTTAATCATTTCTTTCAACAGACTCCAGTGAATCTAAAGGAAAATTCAGTGACACTGTTTTGGAACTAAATTCACATGAATCAAATTAATTGTGTCCATGTCCTGGGAACCTTTGTCATCTAATCTGTGACTTGAGGGGACTGATGCCACTTGTAATATTATTTTAATGCAGTTTAGGCTGCTTTCTCTTCAGCAGAAATTAAGCAATACAGCTGTCAAAGCAAATACAGCGCAAAAACCAAAGAAGTTGTCCAAGTGAGTAAAGGAGTCTGGTATCTAGGTTTTCACAAGGGTACGAGAAACTTAAAATGCATGAGAAAATTGCTTTTGATGTCCTAATTCATTTTACAAACATGTAAATAGGGGGTCATAGTGAGTTAGGATTAATTGTCAAATCCTGGCTGTTACCAGTTCATATCTCCTCTCATTTTTCCATTGCATCTGCAAGGAAACTGTAAGCCTGCTGAAGGGGTCTCATTCAGCCCGAACGCTCACTTCCAAACCTCTTCGACTCTCTTTTTCCGGGTGAGTTTTCCCATAATGTTATTTTCAAGTGTGGTTGAACTGGACTAACATTCTGAGTGTAAATGAAATCCTCAAATTCTCTCTCCCTCCCCATGACATGAGTAGTGGTAATTCCTACAGTGGCATGTAAGTATTGCTCACTTCTAAGGTCATAAAAATCATCCCAGCTGTATGAAATAATTCTTCCCTTTCTCCCTGTATGGCAAGGAAGAAATCCCAGTTTGCGAGGCAACGTCTGTTGGTTCTCCTTGCTGAGTTTCTCCAGTTTCATTAGATTTCCTGTTAATACTCTGAAACAAACCAAACAAAAACAAATAAACAAAAAACCCCAAATAAACAAAACCACAAACTAAGAAAAAAAAGAGCAAACACAAAAAAGGTAAAAATGTTTGTTGTGTCCAGTTCTACAGCAACCCCGGGGTTAAGGGAAGTGTAACTGCCTAAAACTCTAGTACATTATTGACTACATAGAAAAACAAGTGTTGTCATAGTTCAATAATTAACCAAAAAGGTGTTTTAATTTAAGTCTGAGTAAAGAGATTTCTATAATGAAACAAACAGAATTGAAGGCAGATCTGTATTCACTCTTAAGTGAATACTTGTCAAGTAGGTTACATAGTTTACCCTTATAAATGCTTCCGTTTGTGGGTGTGGAAATATTCCCTGTGGTTAAACGTTATACGGGCTCTCCCAACCTTATGTGGACTCTCCGGCTAAACCTTGGCTTACAGTCGTGACTGTCAAATATCACAACTTTTTAAGAAACCTGCTAATTTCTGAAAGGCTTTTAAAAATTTACATCAGCTATTTGAAAGCCACAAATCAGATTGCAGTATTTTTAGATGAATGAGAAAGCATGTTGTTATTAAACTTGAAAGGTACCAACATCTCTGAGCTTGACAGCATCCCATGGAAGATATATTTCCTGCTGCTACGGAAACATTAAGGTGATCCAAAGGTAAATCAGCAGTGACAGATCAGTGACCATATTGCACACTCAGCATCCTCAAGAGAACTGTGTTTGTCTGCATATCTCCTGCTTTTCTTGTCGAAAGAGTTTTCTTATCCATAATTAACGTAAGGATTTGATAACCACAAAGCGTTTATTTGCAAGGTGTTTTCAAGCAAAATAAAAAATAGCTCATGCTGTGACTGCCCCCCTTTCTGTGACCAGACTACAGCTTTGGGCAGAGTGGTGTATAAATTGAAGTCTCTGACACTTTAATGTTGCTGTAGCAGCTTCAAAACAAAATACATTGAAATCAATTATAGAAGAAGCCGAGATATGCATTGCAATATTGCAAAATATGCAAATATAGCCCAGGAGTTTGTTGTTTCTCTTATCGCTGTAGACTTTCGATGCTTGCATTTCTGTTGATAGAATAACTCCGTATTTATACATATAAATAAGATTTAAAATTATTCATAACTTTAAGGGGACATTATGGGTACCCTTCTTTCTCTGGATTGTTTTGTAAAAATATGTGATTACTTACGTAGGGGCAGGAGCTCTTCTTTTTCCTTAATAAATCATGAATGTTTTGGGATGGTTTTCTAATCATAGGATGTTATCATCTACATGTGTGCTGAAAGCAGTTAAGAAAACAGTGTTGTTCTAGCCTACTGATTTTGAGTTTTATGTTAAAAAATGTCTAATTTCAGAATACGAGAAATATTTATTAATGTTACACAATTACGATTATTGTAATTTTCTAGTAATGTCAAAACTCCCAGTTCTAGCTCTTACTAGCAGTTCCTGTCTCTGCTCGAAGAACTAGGTAAGCAGCAGATGTGGCCACGGCTTTGTGACAGATTGCTCAGTATGTGATTAGTCAAGATTAGCCGTGGCAGGGGGGTTGGAACTAGATGGTTGTTGAGGTCCCTTCCAACCTGAACCATTCTGTGATTCTATGAAAGTTGTGTATCCATTGTGCACCACTCTGCAATTAGCTCACAGTTTGCTAAACTGAAGCCTAAGCCTGTTACCAGCACCTGATCAAGCAAAAAAGCAGCTATAATGTAGCTTTCTACACCCCAGCAATAAAAGGAAACACCCAAATCAGTACTGAAACGTACCTGTAGAATACCAGAGGTTGGCAGTTTACAGAACAGATCTTAGGGGAATCACTTTGCTGCTCTCAGAAGAATGTATCTCAGGATCGCCCATGACTCTGCAGGACTTCCTCGGAGAATGTATTGCACTGAGGGGCATATGAAGTTGTTTCAGTGTTGAGGAGCAGGTGTCTGTACACCACCACAGGATGAAAACAATGGTTACAATGCAAGAAAAACTGATAGGCAATGTGAGTACAACACGAATGCAGAACGACTTATAATTTCTGAGGAAACATTCTGCCTTTTCTAGCTAAAAAACATTGTCATGCTCAGGGTCAAAGTATGATGCAAGAGAACCATTAAGAACACTTGTATCTTTAGTCAACTTGGAAGGCCAATTGTCTTCACTGGAACTCTTTTCTGCTTAAAATTATGGAAATATTTAAGCCTTGGAGAATAAAAAACTAATCTTAGCTGCTTATGTGATTTTTCAGTATCACAATGGTTAAGCAATTCATAGTTGTTAATGTTGTTAGCAGTCTTGCCCCAAGACAGATCACTGGCTACATGAGGCTTGATAATTCAGTTAGAAACCCACCTTAGCACAATGAGATTCTGCCTATCATCAGTGGACTTACATTAAGAACTCAGGTCCCCACTGGGACATTAGCCTGGTATTTCAGGAGTCTTGGAAAGGTACATTTTGAGGGATCAGCATCCTGCTCATAATTGCATTGTTTTATGAAAGTAGCTTCCCGGTAGCTGCTACATGTTCTGTGAGAATACAAGAGACACGAATCAGTACAAATGCCTCACCATGTACTGTGCTGTTGGTGGAGAAGCTCCATTCTCGGAACCTTTCCAAAGTAATGCTGGAGTTTCACCTGATGTCAGGAGTGCCTGCACTCCTCCCACACAGCTGTTCCTGCCACAGCAGTCTCAGGAAATGGTTCTCTCTCTGCACAGATCATTAGAGAGGATAGGAGGTATGCTAGTAGATGCTAAGGCAGAGCCTTTCAGGCATGGGGGCCCATGTATCTAGAGCACAAATTAAGCCAGACAGAGCCCAATCCACATTTTCACCAGCAGCAACACGACTGCAGAAGAATCCAGGACAGCTGTTGCACTCGATAGGGCCGTCCTGCAGTGACAGCTCTTCAGACCGCATTCTCTCCCTCCTTACCCTCCTTCTTGGAGTCTCCAAATCCTTGGGTAACAGACCTGAGAGGACACAGGATGTATTCTAAGAAGGGTGTGGTTTGAACGTGTCGAGGTGACGTACTGTGGACAAGAGAAAAAGCTAAAACATAGACACCAACTGTGGGAATGACTATGTAAACAACGTATTTTTAACTGTTCTTGTTATTTGAAACTAACCTCCCTTCCTGAGGGACGCTGCTGTAGGAAAGCAACAAGAAAGCTGTGTATTCCCACGAGCAGCAGTATTAGAGCACAGCTTGAGCATCACATTTAATTCAAGTTCTAAACCCTCCCAATGCATTCCGTTGTAAAGGAAACATTGCTTCCAAGGTACATTCTATTTTCAAAAGCAGAAAAAAGAAAACTTGACGTTATCCCCTTTAAAGAGTAATCTTGCTCTTATTCGTTATGACTAGATCCTGAACAAAGTAAAGGTACTACATTAGGTGACTTTAAAGGACCTAAAATACATCAGTAGCTTCTTCTTCAAAGGTGGGATTGAAAAAGTTACCATGATCATAACTACAAGAAAAAATGGTATGACACTAAAAAGTTACCGGTTAGGACTTTCACTTGTCTTTCTTCCTTTGATGTAAAAAAATCTTCTAAGAGATGAATGTAGACTTAAAAACAGTGATATTACTTAAGAAATACAGTGGAAGACTTAACCTTTTGACTTCTGCCCAGTGTCCCAAAACCTGCTGAAAATGTTCAAGGTGATTCAGTGAAATGAGTTCAAAGTACTAACGCCGCATCTGCAACTAAGGCTTGAAATAGCCCTGTTACTTGAAAAGTTTTCTCCTTCCATCTCCATATTCCTCCTCTTCCTTTCCACGATGTTTCGTTCTTAAACTCAGTCATTTCCCCATCTTTCCCACCTTTCAGTGCTGAAATTCCTGATGGCACTGCTAGATCACGTTTGCTTCCGGGCTGAGTCAATCCCTTCTCAGCTGCAGCTCCCGGCTGTGTGTAAGGACATTCTGCTTGCAGAACTGCCGCGTCAGCAGAGGGTGAGCCTACTGCTCCTGCCGTGGAAATAGGGAAAAAAAGGTGAAAACATGAACGCAAACCACTGTCTACTCCACAGACAAAAATGGGTCATTTTTATACCAGCTGTGGCTATGGATACGAGTATGAAATATTGAAACGGGGAAAAAGTGCAATGTTAAGAAATTCTTTGAAGATTTTTGATTAAGAATTTGACATTAAAAGAAAAAGTAAGCAGTTATTTAGATAGTAGACCTTACATCTGCATAACAGTACACATATCTCTGCTATCACAGTTGCAAACAGCATCATACAAATCTGCTCAAGCTCTGAAATAAATAATATAGAGGGAAATAACTGCCATATGTTTCCGTTCAAATAATTAAAGGGTCACAGCTAATGAACTAAGAATAGTGTCTTGTGATAATGTTTTCCCATTCTTAAAAAAACCTCCTCCTGCTTTGTGATGTTGACAGTACAAGGGCATAAGGGGTTTTTTACACTGCAGTCAGTGGCTGGAAGCTGAGAAGGAAATAGAGCACAGAGAGGTAATAAGGTACTCTCGTCCACATGACTATTGAAATGATGAACATTGGGTGAAGAAACCGAAGATTAATGAAGAGGTTGTTATTATTTAACACTAATCAAATACTAATGATGGTGTGGATGATATTTCTTATGAAGAGTCTGTCAGATACCTCTGCATTGAATCAGTTACCATAAGCTCTAAAATATACTAATAGATTCAGATAGAATGGCTTGAGTTACCATTACTACAGCTTCATTTTAATGTGCTTCAAGCTAGTCACCTCCTTGTAAAAGCTTTCTAGCATATAATCAATCCCCTCTGGCCTTTGCTTGGATGTACAGAATAGATTTTTAACTGTCAGCAAAATAATTAAGTGAAAAAATCTGAAGGAAAAATATTTTGGAGGATACAGAAAAATAACAATCAAGACCTCCCATGAAAAAACAATGAACCAGCTTCATTGTTCAGGTGGACCCAGACTTCTTCAGTCCCCCCTCATCTACAGAGCCCTTCATATAACCCCGTTCTGGACATGCTATGTAGGTGACTTCTGCAAAGAACACGGGCATCACTGAAAAATCAGCTGCAGTTCTTTGTTGTGCACCGACTGCAAAGAGTTTCCAATTAGTATTACAGCTCATCAAGACAGTGCCAGCAGGCTTCTGGGTGGTTAAGCCTCCAATTTTAATTGAACTGCCTTTAGCTGGAGATAAAATCTGTCTTTTTAAACAGGGAAGCTGCATAGTTCCTGTAGCAACTTAAATTCAAGTTGGGTTTGCATTCAGGATAATTACATGGAGTTGGATCTAATTGATTTAGTTGAAATGTGTATTTTATTCACCTAAGTGCTACAAAATGAATTTTTTTTTTTAGAGTATCCTGCTTTTTTCCATTTCCTGTTTCTCTCCTCCTGTTTTTCATTTTCACCATCATGTGTTTCCTTTCAGAATAATTAGTATGTAAGGAACAAGACACGAGGAGAGTTCTCTGGTTGAAAGTCGAGGTTCTTCAGAGTTTCCATACATATGGAAAAGTGGTCTAAAGACTCAACTCAATTCACATTATCCATTTTGTGCTGCCAAAACCACTCGGCACTCTGTGAAATTTAGAGAAATATATTGCACTAATTTATAAGATGGTAATACCAGAAATCACTGGAGTTTTGCCAGCTCCCTATGCAACAAAAGAAGGAAGAAGGAAAGACTGTATTTTTTCCAGACATTCACCAACCAGAGCATGTTTTTAAAACAAGCCCTCTCCAAGGGTAGCATGACAGGCTTTAAAGGTATGGAGCCATTCCACTGCAGCAAACAAAGCCAGTAGGAGTGTAAGATAACCTTGGGGAGGGGGAAGCGAAAGTGGAAGCTTTCTTTGAATCTCGTCATAAGAATGAAGTTATAAGTAGTAATGAAATGAAATTTTTAATTAAAGAGGTGGTATAAGGGTACCTTTTAAGTATTACAGGTTACTTTTAAAATTCACGAGGTGTGATAGGGACAATACGAAACCACCACAACTGTACGTGGCGTAGTTAAGCTCTCAGCATCAAGAAATCCGGCTTTTCCTACCCGGCAAAACAGGCAACCACAACTATTACTGTGAGTGCACCAGTCTCCTCAGTTATGTTTATTATATTCATAAAGAAAACAGGAGATGACCAAAAAAGTGTGTTTTGCTTTTTTATATCTGCATCGCTGTACAGGCATTTCTGACAGCAAAATAACCTGCCTGTTATATCCTGGCTCACTTGTCCAAGGGGTGCCATTTAGCTAGAGGCCTAATTTGCCGCTGATCAAATATGTGGACATGTAATTATTTTTCAATGATGGTGAGAAAGTAATTATTGATCTTCAGTTACAAAAGCAATATTCAGAGTGAAAAAAAGGATTTTTGAGGCATTCAGCAGCAAAAGCTAACAAACGCGGCAAAAATTATTCTCTAAATTATGCATGTTCTTGATTAAAAACATTCTAAACCTCAGATTTTTCTGTCTAAAATAATCAGCACTGAAAAATGACTGATGATCCATCTCCCAGCAATGTGCTGTAATCTTTTCAGGACAGGTGTTCAGGGGAGGCACGCAGAAGTCATTCTGAGCGCACATGCCTGGAATACTGCATGGGAGTGTGTTTTCTTAGAGTTACAATATCCATTTAAAGTTTGTGTTTCCGGTGATATGGGATCTGCCACTCAGGATTATCCCAGTGTAAGGATGGACCAACTGCTTTTACAAGCCCTTTTGCAGTGCTGGAGGAAGTCCCGAGTTACCTTGTCCGTTGTAATGAGTAAGAATGAGGGCAACAAACCCATTGCAAAGTTGTAACATCAAAGATCACCAACTTTTTCTTGGCTCCTCATCTCTCTCCTTTATGGTGTTTGCCTTCTTTTTGCCAGCAGTTAAGTTAGATGTTAATGGAAAAAACATTAAACCCCCCTATTATCCTATGAAGAAAAAATGAACGCACTCGTGTGTGAAAGGAAGACGTCGATCGATTTTCAGGTAAACCCTCTTGTGAGATGCTTAGCACCAAAGGAATGCGTTTTTATTACTTGGCCAGATAGTTCAGATTTCTGTTCACTCTTAGTAAAAACCTTTTTAATAGCATTTATAAAACTTTATTACAGAGCTATGAGAATAAAATTAGATTTCATAACTCACATGAGATCTTGAGGGACCCGCGTCTATAAGCTTTAAAATCATTATTACACTTAATGCATTTCTTCTGCTAAAATGTGTCTTCTCATTTCTCTAAAAATTTTAACCATATTTTTCTTTCCTTGGGCAGGTGAGAGTGTCTTTGGCAACCATTAAAGAAGTTAATTTATTTTAAAAAATCTGATAATTGTAACTGGTTGATGTTATAAGTCAGTTGGAATTTACAGGCATATTCTTTTGAGGGATTTAAACATCAAGGTAAAACACTGCAGTTGATGTCACCTGAACTCCCCTATGCAGTGAGCATGTTTTAGGAAGCTAGTAGCTGTTCTGGTAAATGTATACAGCGTAACTACGGACAAGTATTCGTACATTCTGTCTCAGTAAATAGTTGTGAATTGTATATGTTCTCATTACGAGTACTAAACTAATTCTAGAGATGTCAAAATGAAATAGGAGTAAGTGGCTGGAACATTAGGAAGGAGGTATTCCCAGTACTGAAGGATATGTTTCTGCCTAGGCGGAATTAATGGGGGTTCCTCCAGAAGAATACTCAGAGTTTGGAGCCCGGTCTAGATTCTCCAAACTATGCCCTGCGGGATTCTGTCTTTATTTACTGTGCATACAGCTGAAGGACATCAGGGGCACAAGGTAGATTTTTCAAGTAAGTACCTCAATGTAGGTGGTATGAGTATCTCCTTACAATGAATTTTTAGTTGTCTTGGAAATCCTGTCTGATGTGGTTTGAAGTTTAGTATAAGCATTCACATTGTATATTCTAAAAGACAGCTTCTGAAAAACATCTGAAGGTGTATTCTACCTCTAGATTTAAAAAGTGCAAGTAAGTTAGGATGGATGATATAATTTACCAACTGATAAAAAGCTTTACTCATTAGACGTTCTAAAATCTTTTGAACCTCCTTTAGAACTACATATTGGGCTAACTTTCACAGAGATAACCTTATGAGTAGCAGTACCATTGTAACTCCTGTTGAATAGATTACTGTCTTCCTTGAGCTAGAAGATTGCTAAATAGCCAAAGATTCTGTCACGAAAAAATGTAACAGTAGGCTTCCTTGAAAAGTTCAGAAATGTTATACAATCAGCAGCATCCTATCGGTAAGTATTTTTCAGTTAGAGATACTAGGCAAGATCCTCACCACAGCTAACTTAGAAATGTTCCAGTTAAGTCAACTACACCATAACTTCAAAAATTGTAGTTAAAACCAAGTTGGTTTCTTTCCAGGGTGTTTTTCTGGAATGAGGTTTCGGTATTCTACAGATTCTAAGATCCATTTACCACAATATTCCGAAAATTCCCTCCTCCTCGGGTCATCTCTGAGTTTAAAGACTCTCATTCAAACTCAGGCTAAACTACGACTCATCAGGTAATTTGTTCTTCTTTCAACTTTATGCTGTTCACATTTTGGGTTTTTTTCCCTAGAATTCCCACTTGTTGCATTTCCATGACAAAATCTTATTTCCAAAAGCAGTAAAATCCTAAGGGTATACTATATGGATTAAGGTGTGGGGATTTTTTCTGAAAATACTGGAATTCCACTAGTGTTTTAGAGGACAGATTATAGCCAAATTCCCATTGTTCTGACTACTCATGGGTTGCTTTTTTAAATTATTCCAGATATTTAATTATTTTCATAGATAACATGATTTCTGCACCGAAGCTATCTATGTATTTATGTCTTTCTCTTAAGTAGTTAAAGGTTTTCTGCAATCCTTAGAATCCTGCTAAGTAAGGCTGCACAGAACTGGTTATCCAGAGGGGAATATACAGATAGTTATTTCCAGAATCCATAGATAAAATAATTTGTTCCCTGAATAGGACTGCTGAATCAGAAAGTTAAAATTCAGAGTCATGGCTATGATATTACAAGCCAATACAAGTATATTCACATTCCAAAAAAAAAAAAAGGAAGAATAATTAAAAAAGGACTAATAAGGGATCAGGGAGAAAATTCTCTAACCCTTTTCCCTACTGTCTGAAAATATATACTGAAGGAGATCATATCCAACCACTAGAGTGAGAAAAAACAATATATGCATTCCCTATAGGTGTGGATGTTTGGATACACCTGCCTATAACTGGTTTCACATCACAGCCTATTCTCCAGCTGCAGTTCTGTAATCTTGATTTATTTATTATTTTTTTTAGCAGAACTGGCTACTCTTGTATTTCCTTCTTTGATTACGAATTTTCCCAACATCATCTATTATCATGAGAAAACAGTTTTCAACATTACACTACACTAAAGACTGAAGAATTAGGACTTACTACTACGGCAAATTTCACTACTGTGGGTAATATACACAGATTTTCAAAATGCAACTGAAAGGTGGCAAGGGAATGGCATAATTTGTTTGATGCATTAGAATAAAACTTTCATGTGGTTTAATGCGATTTTTAAGAAAGGATTGTTAAAGCTTTTCCAAATACACAAAAGGCTTGGCTGGAAGCTCTGGTTCTTCAGCTTGTATTACTTAGTACGGTTTAAGCAGACATAACTCAATAGTGTGGTCATGTTGTGTTTTAATTTAAATAGTTCTGATCTCGGTATTTTAGATTTTGGTTAAAGTTTTGAGGGTATATCAGGAAAAAAAATTAATCAAAAGGGAACAAATAACAAGTTGTTAAAAGTCACTTTGATTCTTACTATGTTAGATCTCATTATTGAAAGTATTAAAGCGAAATCATTTTCTACAAAAAAGCTACGTTTCATGCCCACAGTGTTGTATTACGTAGATTGCAGCAAGTGGACAACGATGTCTCTGATCTCCATGCTGCTATGAGATAATTGAAGTTGATAGGGTTATTCTAATGTAACAGAGTGATGGCCAGCCTTTTGAACTGTCTATTTAAAAATCATGAACGAGAATAGTTTTAATAAGAGGAGTTTCTGCTATGAAACGTAATTCTGATTGTGGGGCCCCCTGACAGGCAAGAGATTTCCTCAAGTTTCCCAGGCATAAAACTGGAACCATCACGCAGATGTGACAGGAGGAAGCATGGCTTCTGTTTTGGAAAAAACATAGTCTTGCGCTCTTTTCAAAACCTTCGATTTCCAGGCAGTGATGACAGAGATTTGTACTCATTATAGCACAGTTTTAGTGGACATAAACATTTATAGCAGGCTGATGTAATGGCATGCTACAGATTTCTCTGCAGAAAATAGGGGTCACCAGTACATACCAAATAATCTCTAAGTAGAAGTGTGGGGAACATTTTAGAGCGAGTTACTGTCCACCCTGAGGTGTGGGTGGTGAGTACCTTGGCACACTCGTGTGCACATCCAAGGGTATTTCACCAGCTATTTTATTTAGATCAGTTAACTAAAAGTGGTTAGGTGAATGACTCCCACTGTAAAGAAAATGTGAGTATATGACTTGCTGTCAATGGAGTTAAATTACAAAGTTGTTTAAAAAAACTTTACTGAATCATGATCTTATAACTTTAATTTTCTTGTGGTGTATTAATTGAATAATATAATTGTTTTGTGGTATTTTTCAAATCAGAGAACAAAACCAGCAGTGGGAAAAAACCCACAAGTGATACCACTGTCCACTGCCCACTAACCAACATCCAGCCTGTCCCTGAGCACTGAGAGCAAGAGAGAGCTCCCCGACTGACTCTCCCCAACTTACATACAGAGCATGATGTTTTATGGCATGAAATATCCCTCTGGTCAGTTTGGTCAGCTGTCCTGGCTGTGTCCCCTCCCAGCCTCTTGTAGAGAAGCAGCTGGGAACACGGGTGCAGTATGAGAAACTGAAAACGTCCTTGGCTTGATATAAACATTGCTTGGCAACAACTATAAATATTAATATTCTTCAGTATTCTTCAATTCAATATGCCTCTCAGCACACATCCAAAACATAGCCTCATACTAGCTGCTGTGAAGATAATTAACTCTGTCCCAACCCAAACCAGCACAGTGAGACAGACTACATGTGGTTGGTTTCTCTGCCACAAAATTGAGTTCTCTGTTATGTCTTGGTTACATCATTACTGATTCCAGAGATAACTAAGTTTGGCATGGATATAACATGTACTTCTGTGCTATTGTTTCTATATGTATATCCTCTACTATTTCAACTTCCTTTTTCTTTTGAGATGGAGCTTTGCAAAGTTCTGCTTATAAAGCATTAGAAATGAAGCTGACCCTGGCTCCAGCTACAAAGCATACAGTATTTGCAAAGTGAAACTAGAAAGATGTAAGAGAATGGTGGAAAACAATGCTGTCACAGACCTAACAGCCAATTAATAGCTGTGTCATACTGATAACATCAGCCTGAGTCTGTTTGGGTCATGCCCAAGCAAACTTTTGTACCAGCTGTTACCTTAATTCCCTTGCATCGGAAAGTGTTTTTACATGAGCAAATACTGGGCAGAATAGCCGTAATTTAAAGCGCAGTGAAATAAATTGGAGTGGGGTTTAATGGTTTGTTGGCTTTAGATCTAGTTCCAGAAACAATTCCACTGAAATCAGTTCATACTATGTAAAGCATGTGCGTGTGTCCTTGTACAGTCAGCATCTGAGCTTGGAGCCCACATTATGAGTTTAAAAGATTCAGGATAGTTACTGAACTTTCCAAAAATCATTAATGTACATCTCAAAACCACTTATGTACAGTGATTAATGCAGGAACAATATTAAAATAGAGGAGGCAGTGTAGCCAAGAAGCAAGGTGTTTGGCAGAACCTCTGGTGGATTTGCTTTTACAGTTCTTGTCCACTCTGGGTACACTAAATTCATGCAGAATCCTAAGTGCAAAGAAAAGTCCTGTGCCATAGGAGGCCATGGTTTATTGTGCTTCTTTTTTCTCAGATTTTAAACATGAAAATTATTCATTTTTCAGGTTCAAGCACAAATTGAACCTTTCTTCAGAGTTCCAGCTACTCTGATTTAGTCTCTGATTCTGTACTTCTTTAAAGAAATATGAAATTTTAAGATAGTGGCATGTTTACTACATCTGTATGTAATAGAGGTTCTTAATGTTATTTGACTGATACAGTAGATTTTATTAAATTGAAGCTATTTTATTAATTTTATTAAATTAAATCTCTTGCTCTAAAGGTGCTATTAAAACTTGTTTCTGATAAGAAAGGTAGCTTTTTCTGGAGAAGAGCATGTTTTTGGTCCTAGGTAGCTACAAGAAGTCGGTAAATTATACCAATTCCTCTGATATTTTTGCTACTTCTTTTATGGTAGTGATTCCAGAATAGACACAGATTACCAGTTCCTTTAACTCCTTTCCATTTCAACCTTCAGAGGTTCTGCCATTCAGCAACTTGCAGGAGTGGGCTCAGGAGAAAGACCCCAACATACAAATGGTTAAAAATATTTTTTTCCTTAAAAAAAGGACTGTTGAGATTAAAGGTCTTATATTTATCATAATACTTGTAAGAGTTTCTATACTGTATTACAACAACTGCTATTAAGACAGATATTAAGACAGGAAATGCATCTACTGCATTTCTGAAAAACAGCTATCATATCAAGGGAGAATCCAACAGAACACAAGCATATTACATGTAAATATTTTTAAATATAAGTGCCAGGAAATAGTATTTTTACTCTAATATTTCATTTCTGTAACAGGGCACACAAAAAGCCAAGAATGCTTCGAGCCCCTAAGCTTAATAATGTGACTACAGTCTTCTCTTTCGTGGTCCTTAAGATACAGAATAATGATCATTATAGATTTTTGCCTTACGCTGACATCTAAAACTCACGTGGAAAATGCACCAGAGCAGCCTATGATGATAGCACAGAGAAAGGAGGCTTTTAAAACTGAAAAGGAAGTGCTGTTAGGAGCCAACACAAATCTTTTTTTTAATTGCCATGTGGTGAAAAGGGAGGCTGTGCCGTGCCATGACTCCGTCCTGCACAGGACTGTAGCAGCATTCAAATATCCCTTTAGACTTCATCAGTCATTTTTTATTCTTGTAATAGGAACATGTCCCAGCCGATATCGAGGCCCAAGCATGCTGAATGCTAGAGTACATAAAACGCACCACTCTGGAGAGCATCTCTTTGGACACCAGAGATTAGGTGATGCTTTCGCTCTACCGAAGTGTCTGATGAAGTTGTTGTGGCTCCCCACCATGTTGTTATTCCCTCGACTTCTAACGCCTCAGGCCTCCTCCTCGTTGGACAGCTGGGTTCTCCCTGCACCCCGAGCAGACAGCTCCCCAGCCTTTCCATGCTGGACTGCTGGGCAGCGCCTGACTTTCTTCTCTTAAATACTGTTTTTACTGTAATACGTCTCACTTGCGCTGTTGATCTCTAAACAGCCAGGGCAATTGGGTAGGTGGGGGGGCCAGGGAGCAGGGGAACTGTGATACTCCCTCATTCCTTAAAATCTCCTCAACTAACATTTTGTTGGACTGTTCCACTGATGGAGAGACGCGGTAGTTTCAGAGGACTGTCAACAGCACTGCCTGTCTGAGCCGTGGGGATGCCAGGCCTAGACAGCTGGCAGGACCTGCCACCGGCACGCCACCGCCCGCTGCTGCTGAGGCCAGGGGAGGCCGCTGCTGGCCTTTTCCGTTTGAAGAGGTAAGGAAACACGTTTCATTTGTCATTTGCACAACAGATTGACTTCTTTTTAATTACAGGGAAGGGGTTCCCCTTAATTACGGACGAGTCGCTTCAGCGAGGGCCGCCGCCAGGTGGCGTCTCAGCGCCGGCAACCACCGCCCCGCCCGGGCCTCCCCGCCGACCCCAGCAGCGGCCGTCGGCCCGCGGCGCTGAGGGGAGCCGGGGCTCTGCCCGGGGGGCTCTGCCCGGGGGGCTCTGCCCGGGGGCCTCTGCCCGGGGGCCTCTGCGCTGCCTCAGCTCGCGGTCCATGGTGCGGCACGGCGGGAGAGGGGGAGCCGGAGGGACTGCCGGTAGGTCAGTGAGCCCGTGTGGGCTGCTGCGGGGCAGCCCGGACAGCGTGAGGGGAGACTCCCGCCGGAGGGAATCTGGCAGGTTTTAACCGTTTCTGCCTCTTTTCAAGTAGCTGCCCAGCTGCCGGCCCAACGCAGGTATGGAGTTGCTGTGGTAGGGGAAGGGCAGAAGCCTGCTTTGTCCGAAGGAGCGTGTGAATACCCAGTTCATGACCTGGGCTGCGCTTGTGTTCTGCAGACCCCCTGCACTTCTTGGGTCACGTATGGCGAGTTGGGCTAGAGGGGCGTCCAACGATGAAATAGAGGTTTGCTGTGTTTGTCAGAGGAAAGACTTTACGTGCAGGTGCTTGCTAACACCCCTTTGTACTTGCTGGAAGCTTCAGTCCTTGAAGCGCACGAGCCTCCAGTCCACGTGTCTCGGTGGGTTTCTCTGGCTTGTTAGCTGTGGGTTGGAAGTCTCCACCCGGTTTATCCCAACTGTGCCCAAATGCATGAACGCAGCTCCTCACCGAGGCGGGCACACACTCCACATACATCTGTTCCTTGGCACATGAGCCTGGTTCAGTGAGCTCTGCGATTCCCTTGGGAGTTTAACGAGCGCCCCGACGGGCTGTGGAAGCGCAGAGGGCAAAGCGTGCCGCGTACGCGGGCAGGAACGCAGCAGCTCGGCTGGCCGGTTAATAAAGGTTTTATGGTTTAATGTCTTTTCTGTTGAAGCTTTCTTGGCCAGAGGACAAAATATACTTGTATCTTAATATATGGTTGCACTAAACCTTCAGTGACTTAGATGTATTTCAAACGTGAGCTCGTTAGCCCCTTTCCGTAAAGGTACGGCAATTGTATTTCTTTCTCAGGTGTTGCTTTTGGAGTAGTGAGGCTGGAGGGAACCGATGAGCTGGGGCATTGGTTGTGGGTGGGCATATTAATACAGCAAGTATTACTGAAATGCCTCTTTTCAGAAGAAGTAGCCTACTTCCAAGTGCCTATGCCTTGTGTTGTGATGCTTTTTTTTTTTCCCTTGGAAAAACAAACACCTGGTTGAGATGTAAGCCTGTACATTTGGGGTAGGATATGGCTCCGCCACATCAAGGAACGTGGCACAAGTCTATGTGTTTTTTGGCTGAAGGACTGATAAGGAGGCAGGGAGCTCAGGTGGATATTCTCCATTTAGATGATGCTCAGGTGCTCCATTTTCTTAATGTGTTTTTTTCTTTTCTCCACCTGTTTTAGTAAATATCCTGCAGTTCATGTCCTGTGAGTGCTCTTCATTGAGTCGAGCATGATCTGGTCTTCTAGTGATGTAAACATGCAAGAATATATATATACCTAAATTGTTTTACATTGCTAAAGTTGGCAGTATGTATTGTTCTCGAATCGCTCTTCACTCAGTTGGCTGAGACATTTCTTCTCTCTCTTTACCTCTCAGGCACACAAAACTTATTAACTGAGAGTAAATAGTATCACCACCATGTCATTTCTTTAAAAATCACCCAGCCAAGGGCATCACTCTTCTTATGGTAATAAGACACAAATACATCCCCTGATGTGCTTCTCATAAGCCTAATTTAACTGCTTGAGGGGAGACAGGGGTGGATTTTAAAACAACTATTTTAACTGTCTTGTGGCATTAAATTGTTTGCATTTTAAATGCTTATTTTTGGGAGAACTTTTCATAATGAGATATATTTTAGATTGACCTTATAAATATGCTTTGTGTTTGTTTAAGTTTTCTATTTCTCATGTGTTTACGCGTTTTTCCTGTAAATCAGCTCTGGATCAGATCAACTACTGAAATGGAGCATAACCGTGCTGATGTCACAATAGCTGTTCTCATTTGTACCAGCTGAACACGTATCCCTCTATGGTCAAAACCTACATGGGATTTATTTTAAGTCGAGGACAGGATGGCTTCTTGGTCAGATACAGGATTCATTATCAGGAAATACAAGTTCTATTTCTGCGCTGGTCCAGAGTTCTTGTGTAACCTGGAGCAAGCACATAATTCCCTTAGACTTCATCTACACACGGAGGTAATTCTCTCCCCTTTCGCGTGGGTGTTATTAAATTTAATTCAGTGATGCATAAAATGGGATAAATACTTAAAGTTGGTATGTGGAGTGTCAGTCAGAGTATGGAAATAAATACATTTTGAAGCTGTGGGCCGTTTCCTCAGCCAGGTTAAGTTGAAATAGTTTCCTTAGACCCCTGAAGGTATGTAAGCACACAAGCTGTATGTATTTCTTGAGAGGTCTTCTGTAGCTCAGCCTACGCAAGAATATTGGGTTTTGCATATTGGAGGTGCTGTGAAGGCTGGAAGAAATCTGTAAATGTTACTTATTAATGGTATGGTCTCTATTAAAAGAAGGAAAACAGCTTCTGTTAAATTTTTCACATTGGCAGTGCATTTAAAGCTGAAGTAAATTTAATCCTGCTGGCTGCCCGTAAGTGAAATAGGTCACCATCACAACTACTCTGGTTGGCTTTTTTCCTCCTTTGCTTTGATGACACTTTGTAAAGCTTGAGGACAAAAATTACACACAGCTCCAGTATACTTACTTTATATAAAAAAAAAATAAAATAATTATGTGTGCGTGCTCTAAAGGAAGGGAATAATAAAGCTGGGGAAAGCCCAATGTATCTGCAGGCTACTTGGCTTTGGTAAAATGACTTTGTCTTGAATTCATATATACTGTACTTGCACAATATAATGCAAAATAGCATTTATTTACCCTGTGATACTGGGTGACCCACTTATTTCTGTCCCATATTAAATGGAAAAGGGGGATGAACACTATCTCCAGGTGAATATTTCACTGTTCTCCAAGGATTTTTGTCCTTGTCAAATATTCTACAGCTTCTGTATATGGCCAAGCTATTCTCACTAGAAGTGGTTGGATGAGAAAATTAGGTTTGGCCCATGCTGTGTAGACCTTTAAAAGAAAAGGCCTGAGGGGGAGATTTTATTTAATAACCCTCTACACCCCTGCATAGCAATCAAGTGCTTCAGTGCAGCCAGGAATGGATTTGTGCAGCTGCGAAAGGTACTGGCTGGTGTGTGAAGGACGGCCCGGCTCAGAGGTAGGCTAACACCGGCACATCCCTCTAGCCCTGGGCTGGCAGAACTGGATGGAGAGTCTATACAATGCTTCTGCTCTGGGGCCGTGCTACAGTCACACACCGTGCGTGTCTTTACGGTCCTTTGGTTTTTTGCCTGTCACACCCTTATCCATCTAAGGAACGAGCTGTGATTTCATAACCTGTACGTAATCTATAAAAATGGATGCTTGTAGAGAAGGGAGGCCACTGAGCAGAATGTTTCGTGTTCAGCTTAATGCTCTATATGTACACACGGCACCTGTTTTCTACTTCTTTGTTTCCTTATGTTCTCTGCTATTTCTTTATATTTGATCGATCCAGTTCTCTTCAGTCGCTGTGACCAACAAAGGGTGTCTGGAGTACAGAGTAATGGAGATCATTTGCTTCACAGAAACGTGTTGCCTGTCACTAACACAGGGTGTTGGTGCTGTGAACATCGAGACATTAAGAGTGAATAATGAAAGAGGATGCATGCACCTGATTTTCATAGAGGCTGGTGGACTCTGCTGGTGTTAGGCACTCAGCAGTCCTTAGCTTTAGGGTATCAGTGTTGGAATACACGTAGCAAGAAGGTGATGTCTCCAGACATCTTGTCAATAGGTAGATATCCGCATTGTACGTGGAAAGAGTGGGAGGGAGAATGAGGTGGAAGCTGCAAGTCTATCCCAGGCAATAATACAAAAGCGTATAAGCTATGCTAATTGATACTCTGAGCGAGTCTAATTTATTTTCCCCCTTGTACTATAGGTGATGAGAAACGGTGAGCCTGATTCTGTTCCCCCATGCCAAGAGTTTATATAAATATATCCGCACAGCTTGACTCGGAGGGCAAGTTTACTTTCCCCCCTCTGTTCTTTATACTTGGCCTATTGGCAACTCTGACATTTCGCTAGGACTGTCAGAGTCCTAGCATAGAAATACTGCTTCTCATTCACCAGTATGTACTTTTATTTACAGTATTCTCCTTTTCCTCCCCTACATCCTCCGGAACGTTTTGACTTTGAGTTTTGCTAAGCCTTTTATTGTATGTTGGTCTCCTTCTCTCAGAAAGATGAGTGAAGAGAAAGCTACGACTTCGTCGTTGTGCTTTCTCCTTTTTGGTGTCATTTTGTTCTGCTAGACAAACTATCTTTGATTTAGTGGTGTTGAAGTATGAGTGCATAATAGATTATCTGTCACTGGACCAAATCAATCACAGTTAACAGTGTATTGACAGAGCATATAGCAAGTATCCTTGACCCGAGGTTGAAAATACCTGTTATCAACATCGTGTGGTTCTTGCTGCTGCTTGGAATGAACTTTGAGGCAGAATATTCTTTATCAGCTTTTTAAATTCTAATATATGTACTAGTTTTCTCGCTGAGCCTTTTTGAACCAACAGAGGCCTCCTCCTCCATTAGCGGCGCGTACGATAGCCCAGCCAGGCATGGCTCAGACTTTTAAAAGTAAAAGGGAGAGAAACTCTCGTGGCCTAAACAGAAGCCAGCCCTTAAGTGTTGCGATTGCAGTGAGGTTTTCACTACAGTTAAGCTGCCATTTAATTGCCCAAGCCAGGGTGTCTTACATATTCATTCGTGGTATCTAACACTGTATGCTGTTGGAGGGAAAGTATGCAATCGGTCTTGTCCATTGTGGCAGTTCCTTTGTTCCTTTATTCGTTTTAACCATTTATGCTTAAGCATTTCTTTCACACAGCCCTGGACGTTTCTAACAGCATTTTTTAATGTAAAGATAAACGTTCCTGCTGTTTGTTGTATGGCATCAGTGCTGGAGTATTTTCTGTTAGAGGAGTGGCTTTTCACTCCTCAGAGAAGGTGTTCTGGTATTTGCCCCGTGCTTCTGCACAAACGAGGGTGTGTAGCTCCTTGAAAAGCAGTCAGGCGATGACAGGGTCAGACCGAACCGTTGTTCCCTGTTGCAATGAACAGGTGAGGTGTGTGCTCGGTGAGATCTCGTTCCCAGTGATACTGCTGTTCATGTCTGAATTCAGAAATCAAAAGCTCCTATTTGAGCATATGAATAGCCCAGCTGAACTTACTGGTGCTTAAGTTCAACATGTGCTTAAATGCTGTGCTGAAGTAAGAACTTACTTTGGGTGTGCATGTGTCTTTAGGAAGGTGAAATGGTGATGTGGAGTAAGTAAAGTAATTACTGCCAAGTGAGAAAGGAGAGACTTGAAGGAATATTATTCATGTCCTTTGCTGCTTCTGGAAAAATATATTTGCTAAGCTTCCAGGAACCATGTCTTTGCTCTGGTTTGGCTTGCAGTTTATGGACAAATGAAAATATATTTTGCCTATGGACAATGTAACTAGACCATCTTTATCTTGCTTATCGAAACCTACATATATTCATGCAAGAATGACTGAACTTCCACCAGAATGGATTGTTCTTCATTGTTACCTATTTTGTTTTATGAAAATTATTTTCTGTGAAAAATGATTTCTCATAATCCTGGCATCTGAACGCCTTCTGTTTGTGTAATCAATGTGTTAATATCTTGTCTTCTCTTTATCTCCCAAACAAGGAGTGTATGTTTTCTGAAGGGGGAGGTGGAATGTTTTCTTCTGTGGACCAGTTTGTAAATACATGCTGTTGGCAAGGACAAGGTTGTAGTTTGCTTTCTGTTGGGGTCAGAAGTGATTTTATGGTTTATGGTGTTTCTTAGCTCCTGCTCTTCTGTATTTGTTTCAGTTTCTTGTTTGACCTGTGCAATAAAAAGTTGGCTCAAAGTTGGGAGCATGGCACTGTCGGCCCAAGTACTGTCTCTCCCAGTGTCAGGAAACCACATGACAAACGTTGAATCCTGAAAGATGTGCAGAACGTCTGCAGCCTGGCCACACAACTGTAACTGTTCCTAGTGCTCTCTAATGGGCTCAAGATACATGTGCAACACCTAGCATTTTACTACCTAACACAGCATCTTTGGTTTCTTGATTAGTACTGGGGTCCGGGCCTCTGAAATACCTGGGTTTGTGACAAATGAAATTCACAGATGGTTATTGGAAGGAGAAATTCCCCCAAGATGGTTTTTTCTTAGTCTGTCATTGCAAACTGACCTGGAGAAAATTCTAAATTCAAATTACTGATCAGTTTAAACCTCACCACAGAGGCACAGCCAGGCTCTGCAGGGTTGATCTCCACCCATGTATCCCGCTGCTATTGGCAGTCATGTTCCTGCTCCATTCATTAACAGAAATGCTGACATCATCCCCAGTTATGTGTGCCACGGTGGGGAAGTTAAACTGGGGGGGGTGGAATGCCTGTCTGTGGAGTAAGTAGATGATGGTTTGCATCTGGAGCCCCATGTCCTGTTTCAGATGGTCAGGGCCCAGGCTCCTGCTGCTGTGAAAACAGGTGGAAACCCTGAGCTCTTCTCATTGAAAATGTCGGGATGTGGAGTATGTTCTGTTCCCACAGGTATTGCTAATTGACTTTTCTAAGAATTCCTGCATGCATGCCAAAGGGTAATTACGTGAACCGTGTTCCTAGCAAAGTTTCAGACGTAATTCCGAAGTGAAGCAGTACCAGGCACTATCAGCTGATTTGTGTGTGCACTGCTAAGCAATAGATCATGCTTTAAGAGGACCATGTACTGGAAAACTGCAGGATTCCAGCAGATTTACTCCTTGGGACAGAACTGTGGAAGTAGGCAATTCTGTGTCCTTCTGTCTTTCTCATGACACAAGTGCTGAGCTTCTGCAAGGAAACAAAACTTTAAGAAACTCTGAGCATCAAAGACTTCGGACTACTCCTTTTGCCGAAACCTCCTAATGCATGGATGAATTCAACCCAAAATACAGTTGATCATGATAAATGTGGTCAAGCATAGAGTAGTTGAGCTGAAAACAGAGAAACTGCCTTTTACATACTTTATATTCTTCTCATGGGAAGAATTTGAAGACATCCATCTGTTTGATTTTTAAATTTTTTTTTCCCCTTAGCTAGATTTGTCATATCCGTATATTCCTCATGTCCAGAGCAGCAGAACTGAAATATGGTCCTGGCTGTGTGTGAGAGCTGTGACGGATTTTATATCTGTTGCAAAGTTTCACATCTGTAGCTGCCAGACCAGGGACCTACATCTCCATTTCAGAGAAATGAGCTCACAGCATGCCTACTGCGTGATTTGTGTACCGATCACACCTGTCGTCACCGCGTTCAGCAGTGCGCACAGGCAACGCACTTCTGTGTTTGGCTTGGCTCAAACCTGAGGGAAGCCAGGCTGTAAGGAAGTGTTTACAGTTTTTGTTAGTGCGCTTACTACAGCGTAGGGTTGCAATACCGCCTAACTGTTCCTACTAGCCATGCAGGAGCCCAAGCAGCACAACAGTTTGGTGACATCCAAGTAGCACGGCACTGGTGTCACAACAAGAGATGAAGGAGCTCAGGTGGAGAGCTCCCACCGCTGCTTAAAATAGGTATGAAATAAATAAGCAGCTATTGGAGGGCAAACCCCTGAGCTTTGCTTTGTTCTAGACAAAATAATGAAGCCCTTATTTCTTTATATCTCTATAAAGCAAAGATGGAATTGGTGTAAAATATGCAAATCTGACTTCTCTACTTATTCACAGTGACATAACCTTGTACTTTTTATCGTCTCTTTCTGTAGGTAAAATAGGAAAAAATAATTGTACAGTACAGGCTGGTTTGTCTGTCATCCAGTTCCCCCGAAGCTCACGTGAGCCTGACAGAGTTTTCATCTGAGACAGATATAAAGTTTCTTCTAGGCTAAAAGAGAGAAAATAATAACTCTCAGTATTAACTTATAGACCACAAAATACTCATAAAAATAACATTCCTAAGAAGTGAGATCGCCAGAGATGTGAACAATTGCTAATCCTTCTCAGACTTAACCCAAAGGGTAGTACTGACATGCTGCTCCTTTGTCATCCTTGGGGGTTGGCGGGGGTAAGGTTTGGATTTCTGGGAGGGTTTTTCTTGCTTGGCGGGGGTTTGGGGGTACCGTGACACTCAGCTGCAACTGAAGGAGCAACCATCTGATAACGTTTCCAGAGTTTCTTACCTAGAAAGGCGGCTACTTTTCTTCAGACTTAAGGATGAGGCTTAATTCTGGGTTTTCTCTTCTTTTATCTCGGCTGATCTGTTTTAAGCTGAGTTCTGGTTCAGCCCTAGCTAAATTAGGGCAAGTTTTAAGTTTAGAAATCAAGCAAAACAAAGCTCTAGATACAATGTATTTACCTTTCCTAACTGCTACCTTTAAATGTCTTTGTGTGGATGTCTGGTTGGTGTAGTGTATTACAAGGATGATGTAAACTCTTCTGGTAGAGGTTCACTTCTCTGAAGTTTTTCCCTCAGATCAGACCTATAAACAGTGTTAAATGGGAAGCCTTCCTAGGGACAGGAGACAGGGAAACCCGCAATGAATGTGGTGAGCAGAAGGAACCGGAGCACAGTGAGGGAGGAGACAAGAGGAACGGAGTGGGGAGGAACTAACTCGCTGTACTTCTGCGAATGGATGACCACGCTGACCACTGAAACGTTGCCTCAGAGTCCAGGGAAGCTCACGTGAGATAGTCATTGCCATCGTCGCACACCCAGCTGCTTAGCGTCTCCCGTTGTTTCAAGCATCTGTGGTGGGCTTTGTGGTTTTGTTTTGTGTTGCTTGATGTTACCCTGCTGTTACGGCTGAATATGCTTCATGGTTAACACCTGCTGAAGGTTTCCAAGCGTGGTGGTGGAAACCGACTGATTACGGAGAAGAGATGTGGGCTGCTGGGGTTCCTGGCATAAGGTCTAGTGGAGAGGGGATGAGAGGAGGCTTTGGGGTCTTTTCCTGTGGTGGTTAAATGCCAAGGCTTTCAACAAGTTCAGTTCCAGGTGGGTCACTGGGACTCTGAACTGTGTACTTCAGCACAGCGTATGGATTTTAAACCTGCCACATTGTACTTTTATTATAGATATGGTCCTGCACTTGCAAGCTGTTTTCTTGATCTTTTGCCAGCAAGGCTTTTGTAGCAGCCCTTAGATATACTGTAGCAGTTCCCTTTTATAATATCTATCATTAACACCTCTTTGGCATCTGTAACAGTTTCTTCTTTGCTGGAGATTGGAGCAGTTGATTAAGCAGCCTTTTGCTGTCCACAGGCAATTTCTCAGGTTTCCACCTTGTTTCAAATCTACCTTTTCTAGCAAAGGTCCTGGAAAAAGGTTGTGGCAGGGCAACTGCAGCCCTTACCTTCATGGTAATAATAAACTGTTTGAAAAAATTCAATCAGGCCAAAGCAGTGAGACAGCCTTAATGAGGATTTGTAGTGACCTTCTGTTTTATAGTAGGTGGTTTCTGGCACATTGTCAATTCTAATTCTTACTGATCTTCCTGTGGCTTTTGATACCAGAGATCATAGGTTTCTCTTAGAATACCTGTAGAAGATCCTGAGCCCCGTGGGCACTGTTCTGACACTGCTTCATTAGTATTTGCCTCAGTGGTGCCAGTTTGTCCCTGTAAATATCTCATCTTCTGATACTGCCCCTGTGAACTGCCAAGTTCCCCAGGGCTATGAATGGGGCGGGTCCCTGGGGTTCCTCTATGTATATGTGAGCTGCAGCTTGCACCTTCAAAACTTATATGCATTGTAATCGCCTGCAGAAAGCGCCTGGACATATTTATTTCTTATGAGTATTTCTGTGTATGACAGCAGTGCTTGCCTGCTAAAATTTAGAGTGGAAAATGTTGCAGAAGTAAATGCAAAAAAAAGGGGTTATGACTGCCTGTTATCTCGTTTTGATTGAATCCCATTGTTTTAGTCTTGATTCAGGATCTTAAATCACAGAAGTCGTCTAGGCATGGGGAAGAATTGTAGTCTGTTTCTGGTTAGTCATACAATGCTGGAGAAGTGTTTCTGGATGCCAAGAGGCAGCAGAGACTGACTGCTGTTACTCTTCGATGCGGTAATGGCAGTGAGACTTGCTGATGGAAAGTCTGCTAAATCATCAGCTTATTCTGTGTAGCAGAACTCTGTTTATGGGACATCTGTTAGAGGCTTCTGCCTAATCCTTAAAAAAATAAATCCAAGATGTGGCACCTTTATTTTATGTATGGAAGGAACTTTTTTAGGGTTAATCTGATGCTCTTTTTTCCTTTACTCCTAGTCATTCATCTGGTGACTTGTGATAGAGCTAATCTTGTATTGAAGGTATCAGTAGTTAGATAAATAGCTGCCACTGGGCTAGATATCTCGACTGCGGACTTCTGTCTGTGGAAAGACAGAATAAATCTGTACCGTGATTAATTTAACCCATAAGATGGCTTGTACAGTGTAGACATTCAAACCCTTGGCCTCAGCCAAGGAACTGAACCATTACAGTTTGGAGGGTGGGTGTATGTAGAGGTTTGTGATCTAAACAGATGTAGGCTTGGGAAGCAAAAGCGCAAAAAAGCCAAATGTTCAGGGACCCACCACTACTTTGTGCGATGTTCTAGCAGTACTACTTTCGGTTATCTTGTACACCCAGGGTGTGCTGCACCTCTGCTGGGGGCTGTACTGGCTGGCTTAGTGAAGTGGTTGGGCTAACTTCTGGGGGAATTACTTTTTGGGGTGAGGGAAGACACACGGGGAGAATTAGTTCCCCGGAGGGCTGCCGTGTTGCAATGCAGAGGTCAGGACAAGTGTCCAAAGTATGGAAGGTGCTCACAGTGCTGCCGACTGCCACAGCTTCATTCCGTCCCTGCCGCGTGGGCAGAGGTTCCATAACACGGTGTGTCTGGGCTCCTGGTTCACTGTGGCATCCATTCGGTTATGCTGTCTCTGTCCGTCTTAGAAGAGCTAGTTGCTAATCTACCTTGTGATTCAGTGTATGTATTCTCAAATTGTACTCGCCTATTTGGATCATATTTCACTTTGGAATGATTTCTGAGGTCTCTTATTCACAACCTCTGTGGATTTAGCTGTGGCAGCTAAAATCTGACAGAGATTATGAATTGGAGCCCTCCACCACCACAGTTCACAGTCCAGGGTATTAAAGTGAACTGAAATCAATAGTGGTTTACATTCTAATGTGCCTGGCTCTGAACTGGAAACTGAAGAATGGACACATCACCTGGTTTTGCCTCCTCAGCTTTCAGCAGAAAGTAAGGTGGCCAACACCAAGAAAGTACTTGCACTTTGCTCAATAGGCCTTGGAAGAGCTCACAGGGAAATGTTCTTCTTTGATAGTTTGCTTTCTGTGTTGCTTGTTTACTTCTTCCCTCGGTGCCTCAGATTATATTTGCCACGTATTAAGTTTGCACGTGTTTCTAATTTACCTATTTTCTTCAAATTTTGTGTTCTCATGCATTTTTGCCAATTCTCTCAAATTACTACCAGCTGTAAATATCACAAGTATGTTCTTTCACCGTTTTCCTAATTACGAATGAAAACGCTATCTGCGACCAAAACAACAACCCTCCTACTCCACATGAGAACTAGCGTACTGAATACCCTGCGTCAAGTCGGTTGTTGTTCAGTGCTAGAGCCATTATCTGCGTAATTCCCCGTCCTGTCTCCACCAGTGGGCATCAGTACAAAGGACAAGGCAGCAGCTGGCTTAAATACACCTCTAGAAATGGTGTAATGAGTTCAAGTTATTTTTCCTGTTTCTAGTTTTATCAAGCTGGCTTTAAATTCCTTATTGTCTAATTAAATGTAAAAGAGATGCTAGTATTAGTTACTTTGCTCAAACAAAAAAGTTACGTTGACCTCACAGAACATTATCAGATGAAAGGAAAGAAGGGTTTAGTAATTTAATTAGATTTGAAGTAGTCTCTGTAAACCAGTGGTATTTAGTAGATGCTATCCTGCTTCTTCTCTGAGTTCTTTTAAAGCTTGAAAGTCCATAAATGTTGTTCCTATCTAATGATGCTCTCGTAATAGAAATTATGAGGAGGACACCTGCCTTTCCAGTTCTGCCAAACAATGCTGTATTTTCTTTTCTAGTTTCTCAGTCTCTCCCGGCTGGCTGTGAGCTCAAAAGTCCTCTCAGTGCTGTGGCTGTGAACTCCCTCCGAGCCCGAGGATGAGAATGCCTGAACTAACAGGTAAGCTTCTGCTCTGTTTTCAAAGGCTACCTTACTTGCTCTTTTCTGTTCATCGTGTTTCTGATGAACCCTGGATGCTGTGACCATCAGATAGCATTGCTGAGCAGTAATGTTAAGATCCTGTTTATTTCCATGAAGCAGAAATACAGTGGCAGACCTTATCACCCAAACTAAATATCCACAGCACAGCCCCCTCCCCCAGGGCCTGCGGTGGCTTTGTGTTAAATGGCATATTGATCACAAGATTACACTTTTTATACACAAAATGCTGTATGGTCATGGGCATTTAGATTTCAATTGCCTATTTATCTCTGTGGAAAATTGTATATATTCACAGAAGAACTGCTTGGGGGGGTTCCCAACCATGTGGGAGGAAACAAGTTGGGCCAAAGAAGATGCACGCACTTTGGGGGACTCCGTTCTTCAGTAGTCTCATGTGCCTTGGTGCGTCAACATCAGCGGCAGCAGAAAAGGTGTCAGGGTTTTGCCTGTGTTATCACCGATGCACAATGGAGCGTTCCCTCATTCCTTCCTCTCCACACCTAGCCGTTACGGGTGATGTGTAAGGCACGAAGGATTTCTTCATCCAAACTGCTACATGTGCAGTTGCAAAGCGTTTCTGCTGTGGTAGGTAAGGAAAATGCCCTTACCTTTCCAGTGGCTACGCCCACTTTCATGGAAGGAATCAAGTGTTGCGTTAAGGTTACCTCTAACGGTGTGTTTTTTGAATGACTGGGTAAAGCAATTTCCCGTGCGACTTGGGAATGCTTGGGATACGCAGTGCCTTGCGTGTGGACCGGCGCTGGTACAAATAACGTATGTATGCATAATTTGCAATAGACCGTGGTCCACTTCACCTTCTGGTTGTAATCAAGTCCATTTGGCCACTCAGCATATGGATGAGTTAAGTATGGCTGCTTCCCAGATAGTGCAATATTTCAGTGTGGTGAATTAACTTAAAATCCCGTTGCTGTTCTCCTGTAAAGTGCCTGCCTCGCCTTCTTTGAAGTGTTCTGAGGTCTGCCTGGCTGCAGCAGTGTATCTAACTTAATTTAGAAAAGCATCTTTGGTCATTCGGGGCAAGTAATAATGTAATTTCTCACTCTAGTTCTCAGGTTTTAACTGGTGGCTTATTTTTCACTCTATTCCTCCACGTTTTCATTAAAACTTTGAAAAGCCAACCTAATATTAGGAACTGGATGCTAGTATAAATGTTAGAAATAGTGATGAGAAATTTGAATCTGTACAGCTCTGTGCAAAACTGTGGCGTTAGTGAAAAGTGGAGAATGGCAGATATTGAGCATTTCCTGACGATCTGGATGCATTTAAAGTATTCTTTTGACACTTGTACACCATCCATGTAAAGAATATTTAGTTAGTCATACAAAGGTCAAGTACAATGTAGAATTAATTGAGTCTGAAGTAAGCCTTTGGACAAAGTCACAGCTAGAATTGCATGCATTAAATCCTGATGCTGACCTTACTCAGGAGCTCCAGCTGCCACTTCACTGTATAACCTGAACCTCTTTGGTATGCCAGATTTCCTTTAATGCATACAGAGGGAGTTTATAAAATAAGTGAGAAAGTTATCTCCTAGTTATGCTCAAAATACAAAAATCTATACTTGAAATTTATAACGCTGTCCTTCCAGACATATCTGCTGACTTACAGATCAGCTACTGGGCAGTATTGGTAGCAGAATATGTTCAAATATTTCAGGTTATCAATTCCAGTCAGACTAAATCTGAAATAGGCAATTTATAAGAATGTAATAGGAGTCGGCTGTGACGTTATCAAAGTAGGGAAAGTTGACTTTGCTTGACAGATACTGTACTAAAATCTTGATCATGTTTGATGCACCTATTACCAAAAAAGGCTGATTAAAAAAAAAAAAATTTTGCTTGCACCTGTATCACTATTATTGTGATTTTTGCATGCATAATCCATATCGTCAGGTAACTGCAAAAATTAAGGCAGAGGCAAAGGAGATACTAGAAAATTTAAACCTGGGAACCGTCGGAGAAGTACAACTCTTGGTTAAACTTTTGTGTAAGCTGCACTGATGTTTATGATGAGCTGTTGTGGGCAAGCGCTTTGTTTTGTCACTTAAAATAATCTGCAGGTTATATGTATGAACGTAACAGAATTCTGACTGCTGAGCAGGAGCACCCTTCAGCAGTAAATCTTAAGCGATTGTGCAGATACGTGTGTGAGTGTGTCTATACAGCTGTTCGGTTTGCATTCTTCAGTGGGTTTCGTAGCCGTGCTTGTTGCCAGATTTTACGTTGCCCGTGTTGCTGCTCATCATGCTCTGTTGCCCAGTGTAACATCAAGCATAGCGTGCTGTCTAGGCTGTAAATGCCAATGTGTAATTAGTGTTTTAAGGATCAAGTCTTCTGTGATAAGAACTAGAGTGCCCTAAGCTGTATCAGGTCTCAGCGGCAGGGAGAACAAATAGGCTGAACTGTAAGGGGAAGGGCTGTATCCTTCTGATTACCCTGAATTACCTGGATTTCAAAACATAAAGATTTGGTGGGTTTGGTTTTGTTTATTGAGTACAGTGTATTACGGCAGATGGAATCCTTTTTCTGCATCAAGGTGGTTAAGGATATGTTACTTTGGAAGGACTCCACAAAGTAATAATTACCCAGTTCTTTAACTGTGACAGAATGCAGGAAACTCAGAGAAACTAATAATTAAAATCTTAAATGAGTGTGGGTTTGGGGCTAGGTTATTTATCTCATTCCCTCCTAGAAAACTCAATTGTTCGAATGCCTGCTAATTAGAGCAGGGATGGTCCATATTAGATTACCTTCTCTCCTCCTCCTTTCTGGCGCATTTGGAGAGGTATGTTTCAAATTATTTACAGTCTTGAACTGGTGAGATATTCCCAAATGTTTCAGTGTTGTGGGTTTTTTTTTTTTCCCTGCTGTTGCCTTAGATTTAATGTAATTAAGTGTTTTCCTTTTCATTAGGTCGCTTAGACTGACATATATCCTTTTTGTATGTAAGTAGTAGTTATAAATACTTAACCCAATAGGATCTGATATCTATCTTGCTGGTTTAAACCCCGATTTTCTGCATTTCACAAATGTGGCGCTGAATATGTAATGTACCTTAATTATTTGGGTTTATTTTTATCACATGTGTTGCTTTGGGGCGTTACACAGTATTTTAATATCCTATTAAACTGTTTTGGTGTTGGTTACGTGGGGGTTTTTTGTCATCCGGAAAATACAGTTTTAAACTCACTCTGAACATACACCCAAGCCTCGCACAACGCTGTTGAATCTGTTCTCTTTGCATGAGATGTATGAAACTTTGATTCCTGAGTTATTTGTCTGTGTGGTTTTTTGTGAAGATTCCCTCTCTTCTTCCTTCTTTGTCAGTCTGGTCCCTTTCACTCCTCGTAGGCAGTAGGGAATAATCCTACTATTAAGATGAGGATACACAATCAATATCTTTTTCCTGCCACGTTCACAGCAGTCTCCCTCCAGTTGCTAAATGTTTTGTCCTGTCGGCTTTTTTGCAGACGAGGTTGGTTATTAGGAAGTAGAATATTGATTATTTAGGATGAGATTTTCAAAGCTTGCCTAGAGGGTTGGGGTGTCCAATTAGAAATTAATGACCTAGAGGCAGCTTTGAAAATCCCACCTGTAGCGTTGAAGCTCATTTAAAAAAATGAGTCTGAAGTTGAGTGCAGCCATAATGAGTGCGCAAATGGTGTGATATTTTCCTGTGACTGGAAGAACTGTTAAATAGCAGCTCTCTATCTTCGTGTCAAATAATTAAAGAAGTTACCAGAAGTAGACTTCAGATCAGTAAACTGATCCTCTTTTCTTTGGAACAGGCTAACAGGCAGTTATTCAAAAATACTAAGGCACAGTGCAGCCTCGGTAATGACAACTTTTGTCTGGGTAGTCATGTTGTATCTGCTTTGTAAAGGTAGTTAATCAGAAACTTTGAAATAAGCCTGGAACAACAATGAAAGCAGGAAACATACATGTAGATTCTTTTTTTTCCCAACGGAGTGAGTGAAAAATATTTTAGTTGTTTGTAAGAAGTAGAAGTAATGGTACATCAGCTGTAAGAATAAAACTAAAGTAAGGCTCTTGTGTGCCAAAGATTTTTTTTTTAATGATTCCAAGGGTATGGCAGGTGAATCCATTTAGCAAGTCTAATGACTGGAAAGTGGAATGTTTTTCAAATAGCATGGATGAAACGATCTGTAGCCCATCAGCGTACAGCTGGAATGATGTCATACATGGTTATGCTTTAATTCTTCCTGCATTGCTGAAGGGGGAATGGGGTCTGTAATATCCTCAGACTGCCTTGTTGAATGCAAATCCTCAACCTGGAAATGAAGAGCCTTCTCTTTCTCCACATGACTAATGTTAATTTCTTTAGCAGAAAAAAAAAATTAATATGTCTCTCTAATGGTAAATTACCATTTATTGTAAATGTGCCACATAAAGGAAGTAATAAGTCATTATTATTGACCTATTACGGTTCCTTCTGTTTTACCTTTAATTAAATAAAAATGTGCACTTTGTGTTAATATGCTTTTTGTTTGAATATTCTTTTATTACCCCAGAACTGCTGCTGACACTCCAACACACTGTAGTAATTAAAACTTCCTCTTAGACTTTGCTTGAGCTGGGGGTGAAGATTTCACCTTAGTTGTTCTCCTTGACTTGGATTCCCTCACCCCATTTCTCTTCCTCTGAGTCTTCTAGTCCCAATATCGTATTGTTAGGTGGCATTTCTAGTCACTTCTTTGCTCCTCAAGTACAAAGGTGTCAGTTTTTCAGTGGGGAGATAGTGCCCTACTGAGCTCATGATAACTTAAAATATGTAATATAGAAAAATAAGTAAGAGTAGTTACAAAGGAAAGCCAGAAATTTGCAGGGTGTGAGTGATGTTACAGTGCAGCTGGTGGAACAGCTGAAGGATTGAGGTGGTAGAGCAGTGGGTATGCCGGATGGTGTTAGAAAGGAGCCTCAATTCACTCTTCTCAGGACAATGTTGCATTTACAGAAAACTGCTGTTAGGGTAGAAGCTATCCCAAAATAGGCTCAGGAACTGAGATCATAATCCAGAAACCTAGAGGCAAAGTACCCTGTCTTTTAAAACCAGGTATGCCCATTCTTTTGCCAGTCTTTCTTTCTGCATAATAGCATGGAGTTAGCAGGAGGAATCACTCTGTAGCTTGATATACACCCTGGGGCGAAAGGCACTTTCCTTGGAGCTGGAAGACACAGACTTGAACCTCGTTAGGTAAGGAAGGCATTGAGCCTGACCTCTCACACTATAGGCAAAGGCAGGAGTGGTGTGATAGTGTGTGAAGGTGAACAGTGTAATCACCACCTTATTATCAGTCACATTTAGAAAACCCCCACAATAAAACAGGAAACCCTGATCAGATCTCATAAGGAAGAGGAGCAAAAGCCTACCCTCAGAAGAAGGTCCAGTACTTGGTGTGCCAGCACTTGTCTGCATCTCTGAACAAATGTATTCATTCTGGAATTTAAGGTGCTCTGTGTGCTTAGATTTTCCCCTGGAATTCAGTGCACTGGCTCTTTCGAATCCCACTCTGAAATGCCAAGTTCCTCCATGCATTGCAGACCTCAGGCTCTGAAATCTGAATTCCCTCCTTGGGATCAGAAGCCTGGAAGTTAAATGTCATTGCTCGTTCTTTATGGAGCGCTGTGTCTTTTCTTGGACATTCCTAATCCCAAGCGTGTAGGCAGAGTGCAAAGGCTGTATGTTACCTCCTGTCTCTTTAGTGATCCTGTTGCAGTAATTGTCACTGGGGGTACTCCAGGGTCACCATGTTCAACTGAACGTTGGCAACAACACTGGAACTACGGCGGGGCTGAATCTTTGCCTTGTAGCTCTGTTAAATTAAAATGTACTGATATAAAAGCAACAGCGCGCCAAAATTATCACAGTGTGATGGAAATGCAACCATTGAAAATTGATCTTCAGCTGACAGTAACAAGCCTGTTAATAAATGGTACATTCTAAACCAAAATTTAAAACTGAGTCCAGTCTTCCTTCTCCAATGTACGTGCCTAATCCCACTAAATCCGACTCAGTTCTAGCTCTCTAGCCCCTTCACATTTTTTAAGAAAAGATATTGCAAAATTTGTTATTTAAAAAAAATGCTGCATCGCTTGAAAGAGAGATGCTAAAGAGCATTGCTGGGTCCCGTAAGTCCTCAGAGTGGTAGGACTGCTGATAAGCATGGCAGGCTGTGGATGTTGCTGAAGGAGTTAGAAAACCTGCGGAACCACCTGTCATTTTGAACTTCTCCTTGCACGTAGGTATTTTTCTGAGCTTTGAAGTCTTCTGAAGTGCTGAATCTATTTAAATTTTGTTTCTTGGTAGCCACAGTTCCCTTTGTCACCTCTCCTCCAGCCTTTCTCTTGCTTGCCCAGTCTTCCTATACATCCTCTGCTCCTTCCTTTGCCTCTGAAACACACCTCTGACCTTGATGTCTTTTCCCAGAGTTCAGCCCCTTTCCACCAGTCCCCTGGTACCCTTCACTGAGCTTTTGTTCTTTCCCTCTTTCATGATACCTTCACTTACCTGCACTTTATGTGAGGAATACTTTGAGGAGCTGTCACGAAATGAGTGGTTTAGGCTGCTTAAAAGATCACAATCAGGTATTAGAAGGAAAAGTGGGTTTTATATGAATTTGTGAAAGCGTGACTTAGCAGAATTCGATGGCAGGTCCACTCTTGCTTATTCAACATGGAAAAAGCATACAAAAGAGAAATCAAATTAGCACTGGGTTAGAATGTTTTACACATGGATTCAGGAAAATGTTTACATGCGGTCAGAGACACCAAGTCAGAATTGGGTTGGTGTGGTTTACGTAGGGATTAGGGAAGGAGGGTAAGGCAGTCCTTCCCGTTGAGTCGCGAGGTTCAGAGTGGGCCCCTTTGCTTTGTAAACTTCTCGGAGAGGTGTCTGGGTGTGGCTCAATCCACTCCTGGTCCCGGACTTGACCAACGGTATATGTCTAAGGGATTAGGTGTAGGGATCACAGTGTGGTGATGTTGTGTTTTGTATAACTTTGGAATAGCAGCAGTTTGAGGTAGAGTGGTAATTTGAAGTTCAATACCACTATGAAGATGAATCACAAGATTAGGTTACTTGATTATCAATGAATCAACATAACTTTAATCAAGACTTAACAAAGTTACTGCAATCAATTTGCATGCACACGCACAGTGATTATACATTTGGAGATATATATATATATATATATATATATACCTGTTTAAATTTCCCCTTGTGTTCAGTGGAAATATTTGTGTTGAACACCCCTCAACAGATGAAGAGTTCATTCTAAAGGAGTGAGGTTTCAGCCCAGGTTTTGTTTACAGTCCTCTGATTTCACAAACTTGAGAGTTTGTGAGCTTGGAGAGGCATCTCACTCAGGGGGAGATGCTGGGTGCATCCTGCTGTGGTCCAGGAGAGCTCAAGGGGCCTCGCTTGGGACCACCATTTATAGGGTCGTGAGATGATGGACTTCAGGGATCAGTAAATTCCCATTCTGGCTACAACTCAGGTTGGTAATTACTAGCGTGCCAGTAATTGCCAGTACCAACTTGCCCACGTTTTGCTGTGTCTCAGGGTTGTCAGGGAATGATTATTCCATTCTTATTCCCCACTGGCCAGATGGTCAAATTCCAGGTGTGCACCGTGGTCAGGCAACTGGATTCCCAGTAGTGCACTCTCCTACCTTAGCAACGCCATAGTGCTTGGTTCGGTCAAGGGACACGTAACTGCCAAATTCACTGTGCAATGGCCAAGGCTTGGCGGGAGTTTCTTAGACTGTAGAGTGGTCCAGGAGTTGGGGGCAGGGAAATGCAGGTAACTGAGGCCAGGTGGTAATGGAATAATGTATTTTGGCTAATTGCCTCTATCCAAGAAAAAAAAAAATCTGGCAGAAGGGGCATTGCCCCATAGTAAGAACTCTTAGAAGAAAAAAGATTTCCTAGAATTCCCAAATGGTGATCTTTTCAGCTCAAACTTTTACATCTGTGGTGACTGTATTGTCAGTCTTCAGCAATGGTCCTTAATAAGATAGAGAAAAAATAGGGAGTATAATTTTTCTTTTAATGCTCTTTGTATAAGAGTCCTGATGTAGAAAATCAATACCTGCTATTCAAAGGAAAGCTATTGAAACAAATAATATTACTGGTTGGCAGGCTCAGCAGGCTGCTTGCTTTGATTACATTCCTGCTGACCTGGTACTGCACTGGTGCTTAGAAAACCTAAAAAACAGTTTTAAGTGCTTATGCTAGGAAACAATTTAAGCAATTTAGTGTTTGGGGTGTAGCTGAAATAAACCTCAGGAACAGATTAGAATGTTATTTGAGCTTAAAAAATGACATTAATGAGTAAATATATTCTGCATGTCAACTGAATGACAGCTGCTGTCCCACAAGCCCTTTCCTTTGATTGCTCATGGTGGGTTTTTTTAAGTTTGTTCTTTGTTGAATTCTTAGGCTAAAAGTATGATACCTGTATCTTTTTAAAGCTATCTTTTAGCCCGTACTTAATCACAGGCATTTTCCTGATTATATCTGGAACACAGATTACTCAATGGTCTTTCTTTGTCTGTGCCAGCTCATATAATTCACATTTTTATTACCCTGATCAATTGAAACATTTTATTAAAGGTCAAAAGAAAAGAAAAATTGTAAAATTAGAAATGGAAATGGATTTGATTAACGATTGAAAGCATAAATATGGAAGCAAATGATCCACTATATTACCTTTTTCTATTTAATAAGTATCTTTGATTTTAGTTCCATGGTTTACTCCAGCTGCTTTGACTATACCACTGTCTATTCTTTTTCCATCTACCCATTTGTAAGCATGGGAGAAATCTGCGTTATCCCGTGCGTGTGTAAAATGCCTGGTAACAACAGCGGGGTACAGCATAGTATTAAACCTGGCCAAATGTGTCAAGCGTTCCTTTTTTCATTTGCAAATTCAATGCCGTATGGAAACTGTGTGCGTGAGAGATTATTTTCCCCAAGACTCAAACTGTAACGCTCAGCGTTTATTACTACTGAAAGCCCGTTTTGCAATCAGACTGCGTACGTGTAGTGCTTGGAATAGCAGCCGCTGTGATTGTGTCTACGCTGTGGGGCGAGTACGTTCGGCAGCCGTTGGTGACACTGGTGCTGGCTGCGACTTCTGCTGACGGTCAGTCGGACCCAGTCCGAGCACCCGCCGTCTCCCACTGCTGCCTTCCTCTGGAAGGAGACGGGGTCTTCGAGCAAGAAGGGCGCCAAAGTGCAATAAGTCAACAGATCTGGTGATGGGGTGACCAGGACTGGGGACTCTTCGTGCATGTCTGAGCATCCTCTAATCCACAGTGTGCACACAGTGTAAGTCACTCGGGTTTGACGGTGGTGGTGTAACTGCTGGGTTCAGCAGTCTTTAATAGCTATAGCTGTTTTAGCTGTGTGGGAGACGGTGTCTCCCTGTTACTGCCCAGCTCAGCAAAGCACCAGGTATTTTCTTAACTCGTGTGTGAATGACCCTCATGTCAGTTAAATGTGAGCATGTCTAACTTGCTGAGCCACACACTATTTTGTCTTTCTGGTTAAGGCTCTAAGGGGGGCCTGGAGACCCTTTGGGAAAAGGAAGCCCTCTAAGCAGTCAGTGACCAAGGCATCAGGCCGGAGAAGGTGCTCCCTGTGCACAACACGCTGCCTGAAGTGCAACCAGGCTACATCAGAAAGCGGGCAGAGGGCAGGTGGTGAGGGCAGTTGGGCTTAGAGAGGGAAGCTGGGCTGACAGTACATCTGGATGCTCCCCAGGAGGCTGGCCTGCCAAGGCTTCATTCCCCGTCATGACCCAGCTGAGATTATTTATAGGGATGAGAGTCCAGATGGTCAAGTGTTGATGGCTGAGGTGAGGTGGGGAGCACAGAGAATGTCCAGTGAGAAAGTAAAACTGATGAAAGTTGAGGATAAATAGGGTGGAAAGACAGTGCTTACAAGGGTTGTTCCAGAAAAGCTGGGGACCACTGCACTGATTTTTGGATGCTGAGCGTAAGATGCTTAGGACATCCACTATACAATACTTTGTGGCAACGAGTACTTCATAGGCTGAAGGCTCAGCTTGCACTGAGGTCTCTTTTTGAACGTGCTCTATTTGCAGAACTGTATTCACACTTCTGTAAATCAAAGCCCATGCCTGAAGTCAGGACTGACAAAAAGAAAATTGAGGAATTAGTGACCATCTGAGGGCAAAAAAAAGTGATTTGCGTGATTCATGTAGCATCATATAACATTCGATGCTTTCCAGGTCAGCTTATCAACTAACGTATCTTTCATTTTTTTATCGTCCTGGTCTCTTTCAAAACATACTTTTTTTTTCCCTTCCGCAACAACAAAAGTGGGTGTGCCTTTAGTTACAGCTCAGTTCCCTCCCCCCAAAAAACCCTCTACCATCTGCAGTGAATGAGGCAAAAGTCTTGTTAAAATATCATTACGGTGTTTTGTGTGTGTTGCAACACTACACACAAGGGGTGAATGGAGCTGTGTGGCCAATCCTAGTTTTATATTTGTCAGGTTTGGAATTCTGGATTTTTGAAAAATCTGTTGTAACAGATCATACTGTTGTAACACAAGGGGTTTTTTGTGTGCAAGTATACGCTACTCCAAATACGTTAATATGCAGTGATTGAGAAGATTGATGGATTCTAAATATATCAACAGGGAATTAACTGAGAGTATCTCAAGGGGTTATTTTAGAGACAAACAAGACAAGACAGTTATTTTGAGCAACAGTCATATAATTCTTTTACACGGAACAACTCTTTGAGAGATGTCTGATTCACTGATAATTAAAATTATAAATGAGTCTTGTTTGGCCTGAGTGATTATGTTCATGCTCCAGTGACCATGGCCTCTAAGTACTAAGGCATATAATTAGACCCTTCTTTGACCTTTCAATATCATGTTGACCATATCTAGGCTATAACAGATCCATAGCCTAGATAGTTGTTTAGGGCCAGATGGTGTTTTCATGCAAAATTAACGCAAGAGGTTGCTTCAAAGCTCCTTGTTCCGTGCATAGCAGAAGAATAGATTATTGAAACAGGGGCTCTGGTATGATCTCATGAACTGTAACTGAACTTACTGAGCATGGGCACTTTGTATGTAACATCTTCCTTCCTGTCCTGCTTTCCCCATGTCATTCTGGGTGATTTAACTTGTAATTTTTTTTAACGATTTTTTTTCTATTCAGCAGCAAGATGTAGGTTTTAATCTGACTGTAGGAATGATTCGTATATTTTACCAATAACAATCTTGTGCGTATATAGCTAAATAATACAACTTTCAGAATAGCGTGACAAGGTACATAACTTGCGTGAAGTGTCTATGTACTTTGTACACCCAAACTGCAAGAAGAAGAGGGGGGTTTCATTCAAATGTAATTGTATAGCATGGTAAACTTTCACATCTAAAATCCAATTACTAATTCCTGTTCCTGCAATTTCAGTTCGGCCATATCCACTTCAAGCATTTTAGATCTTGTCAGTTTTTGTAGGATGAAGGGTCACACTAGGGAAAATGACAACACACAGGACACCACCAAGTCCATCAGACACTGCTGAGAATTTCCCCAAGTTAGAAGAGAACAGCCTAGATAAACATTCCCTTCAACTTTCACAAAGTAGTTCACGTTCAGTGTATGAACACAGCACTACTTTTAGGCACCAAAGAATACAAATAATCACTTTGGAAATTATTTTAGGCACCCAAGAATACAACTAATTGTTATGGGAATTATACTCGTTACAGAAATTATATAATCATTATGGAAATAGAATGAAGATATGAGGTAGAAACCAGGGAGAAGTATGTACCAGCTCTGCATTTTGGCTGCAGTGGTTACTTCACCTTACCTACTTGGGAATTCATCAAGAAATAATGAAACAATCCTCAATATTCCATGCAGTCTTTAAATCTGTGCATAGGAAGGCGTGAGACATGCAATTTTTACATATTCATTGATTTGATGCTAACAAGTTGACAAGATATTGGGCTAAACTGTACCCTGGTGTAACTTTAATGCTGCTTTATGGAGAACTAATATTGCCTGCCTTTTCCCGAGGTCGGCTGTGAGAATTTCTGTAGGGCAGTTTCCCTTTAATGCACTCGTACAGACTTTGGAAATGACGTCCAGCAGTAACTTTTTCTGGCAGTGCCTCCGTTTTCCACATGTTTGTTTAGATGATTTACATCGTCTTCTACCCTGTCCCCAGCCGAAGTCTGCGTTCCGTACCTACTGCTGCAGGTAATGGGCATTTAAAAGCCCAGATGAGAGGTTATTGAATTTACATACTTTGTGTACAGGGCATCTGAGAGTCCTATAAATAGTCTGACTGATGTCGGCAACATAAAGGAGCACAATACTTTTCAATTATTGATTTTAAGCTAGCCTTTTGGTAAACACGTCTTTGCTTGTGATGTTTCCAGCTCTTAACTGTGAAAGAAATTGGTGTGGTTTTTTGTTTGAGTTTATTTTTGCCCTCCTAATTTGTTTAAACTGCGCTGCTGCATATGCTGTCTTTACAGTGGGTGGTCAAGGGGGTTCTGTTTCCTTCTGTTGGCTTCATGTGTAAGTCAAGAGTGAGCCACTAACTTAACAGAGTTATAGTAGCTCTGTGTGGTTATGAAAGAGATGATTTGTTCTCTGTGTTAAGAAACATTCCGTTTTGTTGGGTGTAATTTCCTTCGTAAGTATTTATTATGAAGTCTGATTTGCTGGAAGTGATGTGCCTGTTCATTGCATGGAATTGTCTCATGAGCCCTGTTCCTCTTTCCCGTGAAACTTATATAAAACATGTACTGTGCAATGATTGCTCTACCAGAAAAATACTTGTAGGCTAAGGTTGTACTAAAAGGGGCTGAATAAACTAATTCTTCATTTGTGGGTCTGAAGGTACCGGAAGGTGTAATCTGAATTTGAACCTTTTTTTAATTACTAGGGAAGATTGTCCAGGTCATTGTTTAATTCTCTGCAAAACACTGAACCTCAGGCAGTGGGTGCCTGGGAAGTCGCTCAGGGTTTGGGGTCTGGCCCTGTTCTGTAAAGGATGGATTTGATCCTCGTATGATTCTTGTTCTCTCTCTGTCACCTCGCGTGACTCCTGTCAGCTCCCCTGACTTTTACTTTGGAAGGGACAACTCCTGTTGTGTGGGGGAAAAGATGTGTTTTGACCTGGTAGCCCAGGACATTTTGAAGCCCCTCTGAGAAACAGAAAACCTAATATAGAGATCTCGAAGAAATACGAGTGAGGTGAATTAGGATATCATTTTCCATGAGTGTTTTACCAGTGCAGAACCAACTTTAATTACCATGTGGTTTCTTTTATTCTGTTATATTTTATCCAGTTGTACTGGTACTGTCATTTAACTATTTTGAAAATATGAATACTCCCTTTTGATTAAAAAAGATGCTGCTCAAGTAAAGAGTGCACACCTGCCTTGCATCTTCGTGATTACTTGGGAGGACGCTGTCCTAAAATAACCCCTCTTCCAAGGCAAGCGTATCAAGAGCATCTCCTTTCAATTGATTGTATTTTAACTATTGGCTATGAAATCCCGATTTAAATGTGAATAGGTGTCATTTTATTTTTCCTGGAGTTAAATTCTTCCATTTGATTTTGGGTCTTCGCTTGTGTATTCTCAGTTTGTAAGGCAGCTGTTTAGGCTTATGCAATACTAGATAATGCTGACTGAACGTCCTGTGTTTGTTTGCATTATGCTTTTGTTTTACTCTGCAGTTCCAAATGATAGGTTGCAGTAAGTATTCAATTTTCTGATGAGGCTTAAAAGAACTTTGGCTCTCCAATGCATCAGCACACGACTTCTGTTTCACCATGATAAGAAAGTGTTTGCCTTTAGGGAAAAGGAAAATGATAGAACGCGTGTGTTTTACATTACTTGAACCATGATCATTTTACTGAAACAGGCCAAGACATTAACAAGGGTTTGGCCATGAGGGAATTAAGAGTCAGTCATGTATCTTATATCCTAGTCAGATGTTGCTTTTCTTTTCTTCTGTCTCTTTTTCTTTTTTAACAAATAGTGGTGCTGCAGAAGACTGCAGTTGGTTCTATATAAACATATCTAGATAAGAGCATTTGTGTGTCCAGCCACACACAGCGGCAGCCTGTATGCAACATCTGTATGTAAAGTACAGCGTTATCACTGAATGTTGATAGTGTTCTTCCACTAGCAAAATGTATTTGGAGAAGAAAATACCATTTTAGCATTTACATGGTGGTCAGAAGTAATGAAGAACGAGGTGTGGTTATATCAAGTTCAGTGTCATTATTCATAAAGATTTGAATATAAATCAAAGGTATAGAAAATCCATATATAAAACTTGGTTCTTTATTATTTATTCTGTTATTCCTTGGTAATTATTTTAGCATCCATCTAGACTTCATGACATTTTGAGACCTTAGATCCACTCTCCTTGAGGAGTTGTCTGGCCACAGTCTTCCTTACTCTAACAACTTGGGGTTTTGATGTCTTCCCAGAAAAACTATCATTTATGAGCCTTTGAGATTCCATGTGTCACTCTGCTCCCTAAAAGGTTGTGCAGTCACTTGGATGACAGTTCAGATGATAATCTAGATGTTGTAGCATGATCCTTTATGCTGTATCAGTACGGACGTTCGTCCGCCCACTTTCTTTCCACTGCATTGATGTCCTCTTGTACGACGGGATGTAAGGGGCAAGCACTGGACCGTGCTGGTGCTTTGTAAGAAGGGGTGTTCTAAAAGATGAGAGTTGTTTGCAGCAGTACTTCGTAACCAAGACGCTTCCGTAAACTAAACCGTGACAATGAACAGGGCGTGGAAAAGGAAATCCTGAAATCTTCCTACCAAGAGCAGAAGGCACAATTCACAATGCCTTATCATTTCAAACAATGGTAAAAATGAATCGTCATGAGATGCAATTCAGGCTTTCTCCTGAGCCTGGTAGGGCACCAGTAGTTTATCACTGAATCATTTAGGTCGGAGAAGACCCCTAAGGTCATTGAGTCCAACTGTTAACCCAACACTGCCACTTTAAAACTCTGGAAATGGTTGTCTGGCTTAGAGAATGATACTGCAAACTCTTGGAGGTGCCAGGTCGCTGGCCCTCTGGGGGTCCCCATATAGACCACTGAAGCTTGTGCCAGCTCCCGTGTTCCTGGGCAGCTCTGGGGTTCAGCCCTGAGCCAAGCCCTCTTATTTCATGCGTCCTGGTGAGACCGGCGGGCACAATGTGTTTCAAAAACTGAAACGGTTGCAGTCGGCATGTCTGCATTCATTAATTGCATGGACCAGGTCCTTTGGCTGTTTATGCCAGTCTGTGCTGATGTGGGGTATGTGTCTGTTTACATCTTTCCTGTGTATTTTGTTTGGTTTTAAGGACACACCTTATGAGAACACAGCTCTTATGACATTTCCTTATATGTGCCCAGAGTTCACGCTGATCTATAAGAGAAACAGTTTAGACTCCAGCCAGGCTTTTTGGTGTTAGATTTCAGTAGTTTCTGAGGCCTGTTGTTTTCCTTGCACTGCCAGGGTTTCCTGGGGGGCACACGGGAACTTTAGGCCTCCTGGAACATGCAGCATTAACCTGTGAAATCAAGATTTTCACTGCAACATAAGCTGTCACCCAGGAAAGCAGGGTACAATGCATTTGTGAAATGTATGAAAAGAAGTCCAGGAATTCAGTTAATTAACCACATCAGTTTCTTAACGTGATCAATTTTAATTAAACTGAATTTTAATAGAGATCTGTGTAGTCTGTAGAGAGCAATTGCTAATTCTACAAAGCATGTGCTGCTTTTCACTTCAGATTTGCTCCCATCTAATTAATATGGATAGGGCATTAAGCCTTTTTGGACTCTGGTGGTTTTCATTTCATGACTATTAATGATTTTAATGAACTGGACTAATTCAGTAGTTTTCATCCTAGTGTTTCAGAGCTTTGTTCATCACAAATTTCAGGTTTATAATTGGTTTCCAGGTCTTAACAGTGGTCATTGATCAGCTTCAGCAGTTTCTTTTACAACCCAGTAGGAACATAAGAAAAGTTTTTAACCCTTTGCTAGCACAAGGGCACATCAGAACTGCCTCCGTATCCAGGGGAAGAAGACAGGATCTGGGAGTTCATTGAACATGCCAAGTTGTGCCTGAATGCAAGTTGTGTAGCTGTGTTGCCATTTAAGACATAAGACAGATGAAAAAGCAAACACGGACGGTGAAACCCTGTCAGTCTTACTGTATAATTAGGTCACACAGTTTACAATACAGAGGACCAGATTCTGCAGTGTTCCTCACGGTAGATTTTATACCGATACAGATCTATCTTAAAGCATTGCTATTCTAAATGTGTATTACCTGTGTGATTTTTTGATATATGTGTGTGTGTATATATGTATAAAAATGGTGGTGAAAAGTGTGGAGACCGCTTGTTCGTACAGTGCCATGTGTATTCAAAACTTTGCATTAATACATCAACAGACCTTTTTAACTTCCTGTACCTTTGTGTTTAGAATAGAAACCCTTCCCAGGTTGATCTCTCTGGCTGCACCAAGACTGGCACAAAGTGTCCTTCTCTCAGTAGAGGCCTTTAGTGTGCTCTGTGTTATTACTAGTAGCCAACACCTTCTTTCAGTAGGACTTAACTCCGCTGTTGAGATAAGTAAAAATGCATATACATTATTTTTTGCGGTTAAAAATATTAAATACTTTCAGTGGGCTTTGAGCAAGAAACCTTGCACCTCTAAGACAAGTTTTATTGATTCCTACATGAAACATTAATGCTGGAAGTTCTCTTTCAACAAATAAGTAAAGCCCCTGTTTTTGTTTATTCTTGTACTACCTGCACTGCCTTTGTTCTTCTTGAATTTTAGGACAGCCAGTTCAGAGGAAGCAAATAGTATCACGATTCATTTTTAAGTTAGCTGCTCATCTTAGGCTTGGGAACATAAAAATAAAAAAAAACCCTTTGCAAATTTTAGATATAAACACTTATTTTCATTTACTAGCTACGTAGAATGCTGTGCAGCTGCTATAGGCAATGTGCTGAGCCATGGAAATAAGCAGCCATATGCGTCCTGATGTCGTGATGATGGTATCGGTGGTTTGTTTGTCGAAAACCTTGGTCACTGAGCAAGACTGAGTGTAGAAGGTAGGAGAATAGGGTTAGCTTGCTGCACAGCGTACTCAGCAGGTACCTGGCGGTTTGCAGATGGCCATCAGCAGAAGGACACAGCCCACCGCGGGACCACTGCTCCTTGGCATGAGAAGGCAGTGTGGTCTGGCGAACCGAGCTACCTGTGTGCATTGGCTTCCACCCAGATGAGTCAGGAAGGTCGTCTACAAGGCTCTTGTTCAATTGCGTGCCAACCTGTTCATTTCTGTCCCCTGGGCCATGCACATCTTTGCACACCACCCATTTCCTAATGTTTATATACATTTCTACTCCTCAATTACTTGATTTCAAGTGTTAATGACAGCTTAGAATGCTATTTGCAGTCTTAAAAAAATAAAACAAGTGCAAATCTTCTCTAGAGGCATATCAGAGACACCAGTAAAGCACCAGGCGGCTATGAATCAAGGGTGAAAAATAATGTGGTAGGGTGGGTTTTTTTGAATTTTCATATGAATTCTACAAGTAGAAATAATAGCAGCTTTGATATAATACTAGGGATATACTTTGTAGGTTTGGTGCTGAACAGAACTGTATTTGTGCCACTTCACCAGCATCGGTTGGTGCCACGTGCCCATCGCCTACCGCTGCACATTGAGTTCAAGTTCTAAATGGATAGAGCAAGTTCCAAGAGAGAGAAAGGCTTATGTATATTCAGAAGATTAAAGGATGATCATAACTATTCTCTCTGTTCCTGTAATCTCTGCAGGCATTAGCGTAGGGTTCCGTTCCTTCCTCCTCACTCCTGACAGAAGGACCTCTTTCCTGTTGCTGCCAGCTGTAACCTCTTCGGTTGTACCTGTGATGAGCAGATTCTTATCCCACTGCACTGTGGTTTGAAAATATCTGTTTCAGCACTGATGTGTGTGACTCTTATCAGCTCCAGTATGGATCCATCATGCTTTCCAACTGTCTGTTAATCCCACTTCAGTCTTTGTCAGGGCTTGGTTTTTAGCTGCCCTCAGACTGGGTCACTTCTTCAGAATATGACAAGGATTTAATGTATGGATGTGTAAGACCAAAGCTGTTGGATTGTGAACGAATAATGTTGGAAAAGATGCTAATGGCTTTCATTATTCTCTGAAACAATGCTATTTTTGGTGCTCTCTTTTTTCATTCACCATTCAGCATTTTTAGCACTTTAAACATGCTGAAGTAGTAGGGTCTGGTGAGTAGGGCAGTGAAAGATGGTGAGCGGCATTTGACACTTGGTGGCTCAATATTTTCACTGAAAAGTGAATAGAAGCTCTCGTTCTGTTTACTTGCTGTTTGTGAGGTTTGAGTTAGGCCAGTAAGATTCTGGTATAAAGCACTGTGATGATTTCTTGGATTGAAGGTGAGGGGGAGATTTGTCCATATGCTTATTAAATTTCAAAAAAAGGGAGTTATTCTTGGTTTCCTACTCTGTCTTGAATAGATTTTGAGACCACAGGGATAATGCATAAGACAATCCTTCTGGACAAAATTAACAAAGTAGAATGAGCCTCTGATTCCCCGTCCCTTTCCCTGTTTTGCACAACACTATCTGTGTGCGTGTGTGTGCCCCAGGCAGAATCCATTCCTGTACCATAATTTACAATATGCTGTTCTGTAAAGTCAGGAAACATTCTAAGAGGAAGGATTAAGAGCTGGGTTTACAGCTGTAAGAAATGCAGGTATGTAACCATGTTTTGTAATCGATTAATTCTCTTTCAGCGATGAGTGTAAATGTTAATGTGTTGACATAAAATCCATTGACACTGAGACACCACTGTTAAAGAATCATATAGGTAAATTCTTGATCTAATGGTGTGGTCCACAAGAACTGACCGGAAGGTGTTTCAGGGAGAGCATACGTAAGGAAGGGGTATGGTCTTACTAGAAACAGTTTGCCAACCAGACTTTAACCATTATGCTTGGTTGGCTGTTGTCGTGTCAGTAGACCAAAAATGTGTTTAAACAGCAGATGCCAATTTATCCAGTTAATTTGAAAGTGGCTTTTCCAGTTTACAGTTTCTCCCTTTGATACAATGCAAGTGCCACTGCAGACAGTAGGACAAAAGAAGAATAAATAATGGGGAAATAAAACCAAAATAACGTAAACCCACAACAAACTGCAATCTGTTTTATTTAAGGATGTAGCTTTGTAATCAAGGGTCAGAGGGGAGGTGAAATATTAAAAACAGCACCAGAAAGGGGCAGAACTATGTTATATTGTATACCTACAGTCCTGCACATAGTGTTGCTGCAACACAAAAAGCAGTTGTGATTTAGAAAATGGTCACGTTTGAAATGCCTAGATCCCAGTTTTCCTTTTTCTTTCATCATTGCGGTCAGCATAGTAACAAAAAATAGCTCTCATGATGTCATAAACTTTACTGAAGAAAGCAGTGTCTTTCTTGAATTATTTATTTTACATAAAACATTTATAAAGTGCTACCAGACAACATGTAAGAGCAGTATAATAAAATCAATAAGCATTAAAATCAGAATGAATTTGGGCACCTCATGCATTCTGTGGGATTATTCTTCAACTGTGCCCTATGTGTGGCTACAAAACACCTTTTCAGCTGCCCTTGATCCTGTGGCCTCTCTGGGGAGGCTCTCAATATTTGAACAATGTTGCTGGACTGTCCTCGCCCAGCTCCCACCTATTGCCAAGGGACTGTTTCCCAGCTGGGAGCTGCATGTCGTGGTTTGTGCTGGCCTTTCCATTCTCTCCCTCCCCACCTCCAGTGCCATTCTCATGCTGATGTTTGAAGTGTAGCACAGAGTTGGCTGACTTCGCCCATGAAGCACTGTCCTTATGGCTGGGGATCTCCCAGGTGCGGCTACAGCAGAGCTTCAGGTCCCATCTACTCCCTTGGAACAGCAGGATAAGGACCAAGGAAATGACCTTTGCAATGAACAGTGATCATTAATCTCAAGTTTGGAAAGATGATAAAATTCGCAGTGTAATAAAAGCGGCTAAGGAGTTCAAGTAATGTGGAAAGGAGAAAAGATAGCTTTTGTTCTTACTGAATAAATACATTTGTAGTTATCTGAATTAATAATGTCACACAAATTTGGGAGTGCTGTGAAATGACAGCTTTACATAGAGCATATCAAATTACATACTGTTCCAAAGCTGAGTCTGTATATGTGTACAAGGCAGAGGCACTGGACTCTGAAAATACAGTTTGGCACGTGAAATTAGATCATTTTGTCGCACGCAGAAGTTTGGCACTGTACACTCTGGTGTCATTATTCCATCACAACATTTATTTTTTAAATTGCTGAGCAGTAGTTTTGTTGTGAGGTGGTGCTGCTGCAGCCAAATACCTCCTTGAGAGCGCTGCTTTGTCCCTTCATAGAGATCTCAGGTACCTGTCTTCAGCTCATACCCTGGTGAGGTAGGGGTCATGCTACCAGCTCTTGCTGTGCTCAGTATTTCTCATCTGCTGTGTCATCTCTTTGTTTCGGGGCGATCTCTTGGGGTTTCCTGAATTAGTACTGCCTAGTCCCCCTGAGGCAGTATTGGCATTGCCTGCTGATAAGCTGTCAATAGGTTTCCCAATAAAGACCTGTCAGATGCTATGTGCTCTGGTGTGATTCCTCGGCCTGTAATTTGTTGGTAGGGTATAATAGTTCCCATCTAGTTTCTAGACAGTATCAGCCAACAGATGGTCCTCATTCTTGTACCTCTTCTTGGTAATCCTGTTGGTTCCAGATCACAATCACAATTGAGTATCTGGAAATAATTGATTTTTTTATAATAGAGTCTTTAGGTCAGCTGCGGAGGAGAAAAAAAGCTGGCAGAAAATTTACTTTGATTTGGAGCAAATCTTAACTATTTATTTTGTCATCGCAATGAAAGAGGGGGAAATTGAACCAAGTGTATCATTCAGATTTAAACGAGCACAAAAAGATTTCTGTTTCACTACTTTTCCCACAAGAACCTGAACTTGCATCTCTCAGAAAACTGACCGTAAGACCAAACAATGGAGATGCTGGGCTTTGGTCTGGTTTGGTTTTGTCTCAGTAAACCTTTACATGTTTTGTACTAACTGAAGGAGTATCAACAGCAGAAGCTGAGAGCGTGTAGACAGAGGCTGTGTATGGTTCTGGCCTGTGGAGTGAGAAATGACGGTCCAGATTTTCCAAAGCAGAGAGGTTGAATCTGGCCTCCCATTGCTGTCACTGGACAACGCTGCTGACAGCTCCACTGACAACTTAGTGAGTTGATCATCTTTTCGTTCTCCAAGCCTGTTTCAATGGGTTCCTCACTAATTTCCTATTGGTTTTGGCCCATGTGGTCTCAGGTGGCCCAAATTAAACCTTCCAGTAAATAACTTGGATAATGTTTTCAATTTTGCGTGTGTGTACTTGCTTGGGTTTTGTTGTTGTTTTGGTTTTTTTTCAAAGGGCATTGTCTGCATGGCAGTCCTCTTCAGCAACAGGCAAAAATAAGTGGTTAAAGTGATGTTTTGCCAAATGTTGCAGTTTGTGAGTGTATGAAAGGCTCAACAAATAAACATTTTTAATTGTAGGGGTGCTATTTGCTTTCAGAACTGCAACTGTCACTAGTACAGTTGAATGTGCTTTGTGCATTGTAATAAGAAGCCTAAACTGCTGATTTTTCCATCGTGTGTTTTGCTGGGCTGATCAAAATGTACTGGACTCATGACTGAACTGCTAAAGCACGTAAAAACCTTCTAAGACTTGATAGAAAAGCCACTCTATTGTATGACTGTTGCATGGGTTTGCAGGCAGGCTCACCAAACTCTGAGGTTTTATTTTTGCAGTCTGAGTGTATCTACAGCAAATTAAACAAGAGATCTGCTTGCTTTGACTAGAATTTGTACCACAGCAAAGCCCTTTGCATGCCTATTGTTCTCAGGTTAAGAGCAAAAATGCTGGAGTGGTAGAATGCTACTTGGAATTAGGTTTTGCCCATTTAAGTACTTGCAAATAGTCAGATATAATAGTCAGACTATAATGGAGCCCATTCTTCCTTTGTTTGCACAGGAAAGACTACTTCTAGGAGGCAGGAAGGGTTTTGCATAAATGAGGCAGTTGCAGTCTTCTAGATGGGCAGTATTTCCCAGAGCTGCTCCACGTATTTGCTTTTGGCCTTCAGGCTGTCCCCAATACACATAGACCCCTATATACCATAGGCACCACCCACCAACCTCTTCAGGTAGCTACGTGTCATGGGGCGCTCACCAGTAACCAGTACCCTGAGAGGATGATTCAGTCGCCCAGTTTGGATAGAGTCCCGAGACTTCACTAGTGGTCCCAGGGTTTGTGATGGCTTGGGATGTTGAAGATCTGCTCTGATGCAGGAAGTTTGGTGCCTTCAGGTCTGCACTCCCATCACAAAAATACTGGAAGTCTTTTGACTGCAGTGGTTTGTGGCAAAGTGCTGCTTCTTTTTAAATCTAACGCCATCCAAGTGGCAGATGTCATATGACAATGATGGAGGATGGGTCAGTGAATAATACATATCCAGTTGGAATACACGGTTTGGGAGTAGCAACTGAAAGCCTTCCTGTTGGTCCATGCTAGTCAACCGAGTGGAGTCTGTCTCCATGGGATGGTGGACGCCTCCCTGTTTCTCCTTTCTTGAAAGGTGGTGGGTACTACCAGTTCATGTCAAGTACTCGGGACTAGGTGGGACCCAAAACTGGTACCTGAATTCGTGAAGAGGGGGAAAAAAACCCAAAAAACCTTATTTCCGGTTGTTTTTTTTTTTAAGTAGCTCTTTTGATTTAAGAGATTATATCTTGAATTCTCATTGTTAAGGTATTTCTAGATTTAGACTGTCTTGTAAGGGTGGAAAGCGGGGTTAATTTTCAGAGTTAACGGAACGGCTATTTGTTATTTTAGAATATTTATTCTAAATAATGTCCTGTTATTTTAGAAATCTGTTCTTTGCCAGGTTCTCTGGTTCAGTTATAGCTTGGCTGGCTGGCTGCAAGGCAAATGCTTTGAAATCTACTTCAATAATAACTAGAATAATGACAAATAATTTCTAGAATCTGAAGAATTTATTGTCTGAATTTGGTGTTTTGTTGATTTATTTTTATTGTTATTTTTAAAGTAAGCCTGCCTGCTCTCGGAAATGAATACATCATATAGAATTATTACCCAGTTAAAAGAATCATCTGGCTAAACGTCAAATATAGATAAAGTACTAGTTAGACAATGGACCTGCCATTCTCCTGAAAGCCCAGAGCCGTTCCATGGAGTACTACTCTCTGCCCTGCAGTGTTCGGTTCTGTACGCAGCGCCCAGATAAGCACACAGGGATGGCTCTTCTCTAGGCAGTAGCACAGCGCTACTGTAATCTATGAACTCAGCCTGTGCAAGCCTCCACACTGCTGTTTGTTCTGCTTACTACTGCCGAGCAAGGCGTGGGAGTGCGAAATGGGATGACAAGACAGCGTTGCTGAGCAAGGTCACCTGGAGCTCACATTTCACAGCTAAGCAGGCTACTGCTCGACTAAATTCCTGGTGAGTTCACTGCCTTGAGGAGCAGGTGTCCATGGCTAAGACAAGACTTGCTTGCTTACTTTTGGTAGGAGGATAAAGATGATGCTTTATGCCTGAGAAGAGACACAAGCAGCGAATTCTGTCTTGGAAAGCTGTTTATGCTTATTCTTAAGGTGGCAAAATTCAGTTTTGCATGTGCTGTATGGAGCAGGCCATATGACAATGATAGTTTAGATTTAATTTTAGTAAGTTATGAAGAACGTGGAGATGACAACTTTAAAAGAAGTGATCACAAATGGTTCATTTTAAATTACACTGAAGGATGTACATAAACACCGAATCAATTTCAGAAGGAATGAATTTGAGAAACCTCAATTGAGGATCAATTAAATGAACTGAACTGAAGAATTTAGGGAATTGAAAAGTGCTCTGGAACTTCAGTTTAAAGAAATTCCAAGGTTTAGTGTGAAATCTGCAACCAAGAACCTTATTACAGAGCATCAGGTACAGTTACTATGGAGATAATTTTGGGCCAAAATTAAGGGATACAACCCATAAACAACCATGTTCATTGCGTACCCCGAAACTATAATTAATGTAACGCAGATCTGGTGGGAGAACAAATGTGCATAATTGTGCTTTGAATAAATTCAGGTGGAAAACTAGCTACTGAGATTCTGGCGCAGCTCCTCAAAAGAAGTGTCAGGAGACAGAAGACCTAAGGGAAGTTAAGGTGGAGCCCGATGTACTGTTTAAATGCGTTACCTACTAAGAGGGTGTAAACTGAAGGTGTAAACTAGATGTGAATGGTAAGCTGCCTCTGCACTCAACCGTATTGCGCAATGTAGGTTTACTCTCAGAATTGTCAAGCCTCCCGTTGACTATAAATAGGCTTTGAATTATGTCCCAAAGCAGCAAGTGGGGTTTAATTTGCATAGCTCCTAGTACCTCAACTGAAAGCATTCCTTATTTTCCATTTCCTGCATGGTAAAGCCTAAGAGAAAGAAAAGTCTGATTACCAATGCTTTATGCATATACCCTGCAGCTGGTATTTTTAAAAAGAAGGGAGGAGAAGAGGCACAGAAACACCATGTGAAAACCAATATCAAACTTGATTCTGATGGTTCAGCCCTAGCAAAGGCTGTATATTTGGGAGGGACCAGAGAAAGGGGGACCTGAGGTGCTCTCTTCCCTGGTGCCTTACTTGCTTCCTCTTCAGTGTTCAAGAAACTCTATACCTCTGACATTTGTAACACTTACCTGAAAATTTACTTTAAATAACAGTATTTTAAAGGCATGCAGATTATTTTACTGGACAATAAGGTAAGTGTAGAAGTGCAGAGTCATACTTTTTAAATTTCAGAACCTGTCTGATGCTAAGCAAGAAGGAGTCCCAGTACAATCAGCAGAATTAATCTTTGGCTTAAATGAAATTATTTGTTTAATTGATACATAGAAATATCCAGACTCTCAGTGCTTAAGAAATCAGTATAATATATCCACTGCCCACTTTGTGTTTTATATTTTGGGAACCCAGGGTTTATACACTTTTCAAACATACTTGAAATCAAATCTAAGAAACAGTATTAGCAAAGCTACTGGACAGAATATAAGACTTAGCAGAGAGAGAACATTTGAATTTATTAAATCATTATCTACAGTAGTACCTAAAATATTTTAGCTACATCTATGAGAACTTTGAAATTCGCTTTAAGGACTGTATAGTTAAACACTTTTTAAATGCACTGCTTAATTTTTTCTCACATTGTAATTCATTGTTGGCCTTTTCCACAATGAATTGTTGGGATTAACCAATAAATCAGCAGAAAAGACATGCCAATTTCCCCAACAGTTGACAAATTACAGTGTGGGCAAAGTACTATATGTTTTATTTATTTTTTTTAAATTTATTTCATAAGGAAGGCTAACATTCAGATGCCCTCAAAACATGTTTTTATTTGGTGATATTGCATTTAATTATGTTCCACTGTTTCTCAAGTAGTATTTGTAAATGTATTGCTAGTAGTCATTACCAATATTAAAGTAACATCTTCTTTGATTTGCGAATATTTAATTAAGAAAAAATAGTATTATTTGGGAATAGACTGTTTGTAATTACAAGGTTTTTCTTTCTAGAGCTTCATTTTAGTAGAATACCTTATCTTGGGTGTATTTTTTCAGAATAAGTAAGTAAATTATAAACTAGAATTTTGGGTTTGAAAATTGTAGTTCTGAATTATTTAAATACTTGCGTTTTGGTTTCTACACGTTCATTATTGCCTAATGTTTTGGCACTGGGGCTGTGCAGTCAGTCAAACTAGGCCCGGTGTCTGCTATATACAAATGCTGTATCTGTATTTACAAATGGAAATTTAGCAGGCCATTAGGAAATAGCACTTGATATGTGTGAGAAATAGTGATAAATAACCATGCAAATTAGCCCCCTAATTGTGCATTAACTTGTGTTTCTCAATTCCTAAATATCATTGCCTGCAACAGTTAAAAGGATAAATACGGTATCATTGCTTGTCAGGAATGCAGTCTGTTTTGTCTTTATCATAACAAACTATTGTTTAAGACAAGCTTTTGTTAAGTGCTCAGAAAGTGCCAGTAGAGAGAAAATGTTCCTGACCTTGGCCATGTACTACACCCTCTGAAATTGTATTAGCTTTTATACTGCATGATGTATGAGCAGCCTTTTGAGATCTAGGAGTCTGCACTGCGATGCTGAAAAATAACCATTCATGCGATCCATTCAGTGCTTAAGGTTAGGCACATCAAAAAGACGGTGATGTTGGAATGTATTACAACATCACGGGGTTTCCAAAGCCCTGGTCCGCACCTTGGGAGCTTTCCTGGGGCACAGGGAAGTTCCCACACAGCAGCTGCCTTGGAGATGGCATTGAGACTTCTCCCTCCCTAAGAGATGCCCAGACTGTGGCAGAGCAGGGTGTTCGAGACTTCTCCCTCCCAAAGAGATGCCCAGACTGTGGCAGAGCAGGGTGTTCGAGACTTCTCCCTCCCAAAGAGATGCCCAGACTGTGGCAGAGCAGGGTGTTCGAGACTTCTCCCTCCCAAAGAGATGCCCAGACTGTGGCAGAGCAGGGTGTTCGAGACTTCTCCCTCCCAAAGAGATGCCCAGACTGTGGCAGAGTAGGGTGTTCGTGCAAACTGTGGTGTGCCAGAAATGAGGCAAAGCAGAGAAAATGCCCTGTGGCCAGGTCCTGGTCTCGGCTGCTCCTTGTGCACAGGCCTGAAGCTGCTCCCCTGGCAGGCACAGGGAGAGGTGAAATGTCCCAGAGCCAGGGGTGATGCAGTGATTAAAACCCAAATGATAACAGTAAATCACCTGCAATTTAGCAAGATTAGTAATTGAAATGGAGCTTATGCTGTCTGATGGCTCTTGCAGGGAGGAGAGGGGGGTCCCTGGTGCCTGTGGAGGGACCAGCTCAGGTGGGCGAGGAAGAATGGTGGCGGAGAACATGGCTGCATCTTCCACCTCCCTCTTGTTTCGCATGCTGAGACTGGCTCTGCCTTCGTCTCTGCTTTTCAGCCAACATACATACATTCATATGGGTGGCATCGCACCTTTCTAAAGCTCCGTGGAAATGGAAGGAGCTCACCTTATTCAGGGCCAGGGTACCAGTCCCAGCCTGCCATCAGGGTACCAGACAGCCCCCATGTCCCCACCCCTGGCTTAGTGCACCTTGGGAGGGCTGAGGCAGAGCTTTGGGAACACTAGGCTTTTTCTTGCCGCCTTTTGTTAAAAATGATTTGATCTTCAAGTATGATCTCAGTCAATAGCAGTGTAATTTCTCTGTTGCCATGTGCTAAAGTCGTTAGCCTGCTTCTGGACAGGGAATGTTCTGGGAAAGGTGAAGGCCCTGGGGGGGCCAGAATGGAGATGGGAGCCTTACAGTGTCTGTTTGCATGTTAAAACTGAATTTCTGTTTACTCATTGAAAACCCCCTAGAGAATACGGCTAGGTATGTATTATTTTAGAAACCACACATTATTTACTGAGCTGTGACAAATGTGTTCCTGATTTAGAACCAAACTGTGCTGCTTGTTTAGGTACCAAGTGAAAATACCCCCTTCGCAGGAAGAAGTATAGCTAATGAAAAGCATCAGTGGTGTTAGTGTGTTTGTGGGAAGGGGGCTGGTTTGCCTCTGAAACTACAAGACTCGGTGGTAAGATGCCAGTAGACGCTGTGATGTGGATACAAAGCAGGGTTTTGGGGTGTGAAGATGCCTGCCATACTGGCATTAATTATAATTAAGGGGAGAATAGTGTGAATTAACAGCGCTTTGGCTTTACATCCAAACTTTAAATGATCAGCTAAACTCTCTGTTGCAAGAAGCTCTGGCTGTATTTCTGTATTCTCACCAGTGTATGAAACTCATCTGTTTGTACGTCACAACTTTTAAAAGTGAGCTTGCTTTCATAATCTGAAAAGTGCGATAGCACCATTCAAGCTTTTTATTATAACTGCTGCAGCTAAAATCTGAAAAGCTTAGGGGTGCAGTTTTACAGTTCATTGCTATTGGTAGTTGGGCTGACTTGGGTGGCTTCCAGACCAGGATGATCTTGTGCGTCCCCTCGTGCTCACATGGCTTTCTGTGGCGCTCCTCTTGGCGGAAGCACTTGCTAAACACAGCCTTGAAGGCAGCTGAGGAGACGAAGACCTTGCTCTTTGGGGTGGAGAGAGGGAAGACTGCTTGTGCCAGCCCTGCCAGCACAGCCTGAGGCTTGGGACATGCTCCTCCTCAGCTTCTGCCCTGGCTTGCATGTTTGCCATTGAATTAAAGGTTTATCAAAATGTTTTATTTGTTACAATACAACAGTATTTCACCTAAGAGTTTCTTTTTGGTTTTCCCCAAGCTTCAGAAAACTGCTAGGGAGGGATAAAGGGAGGTTTCTTTTCTTTATGTAGGCACTCTACCTCTCTCGTATTATAAAAATGTTATTTATCTGCCTTATGAAGGTTGTAAATGAGAGCCCAAGAAATTTGTATTTAAATATGTGTTGGATCTGAATAGTCTTGGAAGGTTACTTAAATTTTGGTGGTAATTTAGAACTAATTCTGAAATCACTATTTTGGCAATACTTCCTCCTTCTGTGAACAAAATACAGCACATAAAAGCGTCATACCAAGAAAATACAGGAATATGCAATACATACAGCACATCTTTCTCTCTTGCACCACTAGTGATACACAGTGAGATACGTAATTCGTATAAGCAGTCACTGATGGAGCTTCAATTTCGCTGTTAGGATCTCTCGTGAAGCACTAATTACGCGGTTTAAAGGAAAGCACTAGGGAAAAAATGGGCTTTGTGGATCAGAAAGAGGGAATGTGAACTAAAGTTTTTGTTTCATAATTACCTGCAACTTTATTTTGGTTTGGGCCATGCCCTGACCCAAAAACCTCTGAAAAGGAAGGTTTCGGTTTACAGATTTCAAAAGCTGTATATCTGACTCTCTGTTTTCCCATTGGTAAACATACACGAGCCACTGGTTTCTACAACCTGCCACTTCTCAGGTAGCAGTTGAGTGTTTCTCTTGCTGTGAATATTGCTGGCAGAAAAGAGATTCTTTCCTGGCCTCCTATTTCCCAACATTTGCATGTCAGAAATGAGATCCTGACAAAAATTTAAAAAATACTGTCTCCTCAAAAGGGTGCATGTTAGGACAGGGCCCACATTTGTGATCTTGAAGGGTGAACTCAAAGAAAAAGCTGTATTTGTTGGGCTTTTTGAAGTCAAAGGTCTTTATAAAAGTGGGTAATTAAAAAATAAGATTATGGAACTTTTGTCTCAAATTGCAAGTTTCTGGCTCTAATGTTTGTCCACAGATGGTACTAGCAGCCTTTTCACTGTCTGAAAAATTATTTGGATCACCCACAAAGCCTACAACTCATTAGTATGATTAAATCTTCTTATCCTGTGGGGCCACCCTAAACCACCTCAAACATTTTGTAACTTATACAGTCAAAGCATCCTTACTTGCGGCTGGCAGAAGCAAGTTACATTTTAATTTCAAGGCTTAGTTGGCTTTTCTGTGGCTGATGAAATTTGGATACGAAGTCCTAACGTTAGAAGAATTCAACCTGCTTCTGGTATTCCTCCCTTCATGCTTTAAGTGCTCGATTGCGTGACTCTTGATTAGAAAGCATACGTATGTGTATGTGCTAATAATTTTATCTAGGGATTAATAATTGCTGTGCAGATTCATTTAGGAATAATGATGATTTGAAAAATATTAATTAACCAGTCAGGTTGAGAGCATTGGCTAGCAGCATTAGATTTCCAGGCCTTGGATTTCTTACATATACTTTCGTTCCATGAACCTACATTTTTTTCTGCATCTAACTCTAACCTTTAATCAATTTTTCTCTCATTTCTAACTCTTTGCTTTTAGAATTCAATGTTCTCGTTCTGTTTATTAAATACAGGTTGCTTTCCAAATACAAATGTATACTGATGAAAATTAAGATAATGCTTAGAATGAAGTGAATGTTGCGATTTATGTATGTAATCAATACTAGAACACTTGGAACAACGTTCTGCAATGAATGGGGTTTGCTGATGAGCTGGTTTATGTTTTATTTTTTGATACTCTCCTACTTCTCCTAAAGGGAAAAATATTTTTTGTTCTTAGTCCAGCGTTTGTCTCAAGAATAAGAGTAATGAGCATCTGAGAGTTGACTGTGGGTGAAATGATGTGACATGCCAGTGAATCAGACATCTTCATTAAAAAATATTTTAATGAGAGCAGGAAAGAGAAGAGGGAGAAAAACCCTGTAGGCTCCAATGCACTGTTAGCTACCGAAAAGTACAAGTATTTACTGTGGATTGTGGTGGGGTGTGCGTACATATATCTGTATATTCTTGCCACAAAATAATCTTTGAAGAGGTGCTAAGGGTTTTATAATGGGATACAAGTAACACAGAACATACCGGTAAAGTAAGACTTAAAGTGACATGAGCTGCTCCTGTGCTTTGTACTGCTGGGAGCAGGAGACTCTCAATAATAGCTGGTTTTAGCCATTCTGACAATTTGTTCAGATACTACGCCCTTGAGAAGAACTGGGACATTTCAAGGTGCATGTGTAGCACCTTTTTGTTTATAGCAGCAAAAACTGTGTCATCGGAATGAAAATAAAAAATAAAGTTAGAAACAGAGAAGGTCAGCTGATCTCTGCCAGGTGGATCCACATCTAAAACTACAGCAGCTTCTACCACTTTTGGTTTTCCAACTAAACTTTGGGTTTACTTGACTAGTACCAAAGCAATTCACGTTTAAAGTGTTAGGGAGCATAATGTAGATAAGTACTAAGGCTGAATTAAAAAGAGACTTGTGTTTGGATAAGAAGCCTGTGCTTTCCTTCCAGTGCATCGACCACTTTTATGAGGCATGTTCTAGTCGAAGACATAAGGACTGTAATAGCACGCAGGGTATACAGGGCCAAAGGATCATCTTCCCCAGAATGCTGAAAATAAAGACTCATTCTTACCTTCTGTGGTAAATAATATACTAATGAATGGATCGCCAAATCCTTAGTGTCAGTGTAAAGCTCGAGTCTGCGTTCAGTTACTTGTAAAAGGCCACGTAATTGGAAAAGAACGAAGACTGGCCAGTGCAGCAGCAGGCAGGCGCCCTTGGGTCTAGCTGGGGGAGTCCTGATGTACCACCCAGCACTTCTGGGACCCTGTTGGGGAGGGAGCAGAAAGCACACGTGCTGCAAAACTTGTTGCGCTATGTTACCTTAAAGTTGATGAGGCCTTACAGCTGCCTGCAAAAGTATTTTTGATTACAGAAAAATAAATGTTTCAAGTCATATAAGGGAAGGCAAAGAGAAAAACAGATGTTTAACCCTCTTCTGACTGTTGGCCAGTGTGTATGCGCCTGACATTATTGTTTGGAATCAGTCAAGATGTTCTATAAACTTTTGCAATGTCATCTCAGCCAGTAAGAGCCTGAGAGGGTAATTCAAATGAGTGAATATGTTTTGTATATCTCAGAACACTTAGACAATTAATCATTCTCTTGAAAAACATTTTGGCTTTTTTCCAGTGCTTATATTGGTACAGAGCCAGTGCAGAAATAATTGTGGGGTCCTTGTGTGTAAAAATCGTAATATGCAATAGAATTCGGAAATGAGAGAAAGGTCTGGGTTCACATTGCAGTGATGTCATCCCAGAGCTCAGATACCACACGAGAAGGGGGGTTGCAGGCTAGAGTGGGACAGGAAAAAAATCCCTGCCCCCTCTTTCTCCTTTCAACTGTTACCATGATGTCTCAAACCCTTCTCCCCTGCCACATTGTAACTGAAATCTGAAGCCATTCTTCTTCTGGTCTTTAAATGCAACACAGAATGAGATGTGGAAAAGTCTTGTGTAGGGGGGCTGTAGACCAGAATAGTAACTGATCTTTAGTTTGGGGTCTAATAATGTGAATGTGTAAGGACACCTTCCTTCATTAATATCCCTTCCGTGCTTGGTAGGCAGGGATCCTGAGGTTCTAATAAGTATCAAAAACCCACCACAATTGTCCCTGGCAGTAACAAACTAGATAAATGAGACCTGCATAGCTCGCTCCAAGTGCGCACGAAGGCAAGTTTCATGCATTTGCCTGTATGGTCTCTCGGCTACGTCTGCCAACTCAGTCTTGGTTGCCCTTTCAACACCCATCATACTTCTGCTGTGAGTTCCCTTAAAACAGAGATTGACAGCATCACGGCAAGCTACCTTAGGCAAAAATTAGGAAATGTGTACTTTCACCCCAAAATATTTTTTACTTGTGCCTTTGGGTGAATATATAATAATAAAATTATTACCACAGAAGAATAAAATTCTGACTGAGTAATATATTGGTTGCTTATTTTAAAAGAAAGCACTAACTACATTTTATCTACAGCGGGGTGTGCCTAGTTTTTAATGTCTTTAGTCCAGTGTTTAAAATTCTGTTGGTTTCTAATATTTTTTTAACTCAGAAATACATTTAAATTAAAATGCATTAAGTAGACTGATTCTCATAGCAGAAATAATGACATGTTTTCTTCAGTCTCTGACCTTACAAGTTGTGTCACAAGGAGATTTTATCTTTTCAAACAAACCAAGTACTTCTGTGCAATGAACGAACTCTGAATGGCTCAAATTCATAACACATAATTGTGGTGGAAGGGATAAAGGCAACTTCCTTATGCATTTTCTTGGCAAATAAATACTGGATTTTATTAAATATATGTGGTGGAGGGGCAATGCTCCACATATGGAGGAAATGACATTTATCCTGCAGATGCAGAAGATGCATCCTGCGCCTTCCCCAGGCACTGAAGTTCACTGGTCAGCGATTAAACCTATAAACCAAGAAACTGTAGGACAAGATGCCATGGCAGTGATCAAAAGGTGGGGGTGGGGGAAGAGAACAAATAAAAGGTTTGCTCTCTATGCTTACAGGAACTAAAAACCAAACCAAACCAAAATATATAGAAGGGTTTATATATTATGTAGTGCCTGGAAAGGGTTCACAGAACTGAAGCAGTGGCGTTTCTCGATCCTCGTCCTCTCCTTGTGTAAGGACAATCAGTCCATTCCAACTTTGACATTCAAATTGGTTCAAATCTTCAGCATCCAAAGGCTGCATTTCAGGAGGCCAGTTATTTGCTGTTCAGGAGGCCAGTTAAAAACCTCTCTGTTTGGGGTTGAGTTTTTGGTGATTTTCTGGTTTACTGTAGCTTTGCTGTGCGTGTGGAGTCAACATTATCTGTAGAGATCAGTCCCACAGAGTTCTTGCAGATGAGGAGGGGGCTTGTTTGGGGGGGGGTGGGGGGGGGGTGTTGTTTTTATGATTGATAGCTCTTTCTGTATCGCGTTCGATTAAATTAGGGTATTTTAACGTCAGTGCCTCTAGAATCAGCATCTTAGCGCTAACATTTCCCAGTAATACGAACGAGCTGAGTTTTCAGTTGTGATACGGATAGTGTAATACCGACAGTGTTGCAGCTGTGATCTTGTAGCAGACAAACAAAGCACTCCACTGGAAATCAAATAACCTCTGAGTTGGCAGTCCTAGCCACCAAAACTGTCACTGCTGCGTTCAGGGAGGAGAGAAGGTGGTTGTACCTAAGCAGACTGTTGAAGCCTTCCAGCAGAAGAATTTAATGGCTCTATCAAAATGTTCGAAGAGTAAAGATGAAAAATGCCTTCAGTGCTGCAATTTTGCTCTCATCTGAGAACTGCAAAACTGTACTGATTCGGACTAAGATCAGTGTGGTTGACTTGGAGGCTGCCTGATTGCAACTTGGATACCAATTTTAACTAAATTGGTTTAGAAACCAATTCAGATCTATAAATCACATGAGGCTTAATCAATTTAAGGTTCTCTTAAACTGATTTAAGAGAGACTGCACCAGGGAGTAGCACAGATTTAACTAAATCTGCTTCTAAACCACTTGAGTTAACTCAGTGCTCATACTGTATATAAATCAACCTCTAGATGTAGAATTTAAAAGGTCCATATTTTATGGTTGCTCACTTTGTTCATTTGATGCATCTAGATCTATGTACGAGTGTTCACTGTGCACAACTATTTCATTAGCAAGGAGCAGCATGGAATACGAGTCATAGTTTTCTTTAAATTAAACTAATATTTAGAAAAGGAGAGATTTGAGATGCATATAATAGTGAGCGCTTTCTGCTGAAACCTTTAGAAGGACGAAAAGACACTGGATGACAATGAAATTGTATTTTGAGCTTTTTTCCATAAAATGAAGTAGTCATTCTAGTGTGCGAAGTGCTATAATTATAAAGCAATTTGCCACCATTAATGGGAGGGCTTTTATTTCATAAAATATTAACAAAATATAATATCAGTGCAATAGGTTAGGAACAGTCTTATTTTCTCCATAAAAAGTCAATTTGTAACCACCGCAGACGGTCTTTCTCCAAATGGCTATATTAGGGTAACTGATCCTTTTATAGAAGTATCAAAATATAAGCATGAAAATAATCACAGAATCACAGCCTGGTTTGGGTTGGAAGGGACCTTAGAGACCATCCAGTTTCAACCCCCCCTGCCATGGGCAGGGACACCCTCCACTAGCCCAGGTTGCTCCAAGCCTCACCCAGCCTGGCCTTGGACACTTCCAGGGATGGGGCAGCCACAGCTTCTCTGGGCAACCTGTCCCAGTGCCTCCCCACCCTCTCCGGGAAGAACTTCTTCCTGATATCCAATCTAAATCTCCCCGCTTTCAGTTTAAACCCATTACCCCTTGTCCTGTCACTACAGGCCCTTGTGAAAAGTCCCCCCCAGCTTCCTTGTAGGCCCAATCACAGCAGATGTCTCATTTACCTTTATCCTTAGTAATCAAATAGTTTTCACTGCCTGCCTCCTTAATTTAGAGGCTGGTGTTGTTTCTGCAGATGATTGGCCAAGGGAACTAGCATTTAATCAGTGCCTAAAAAAAGTAAAACACATTTGAGTCAAAACTACATTTAAGAAGGGTTATCAGCTAGACAACATGCACCTGTCTCCCAGCTCGCCTAAACAAGCGGCTGTATTAGGCTAGCAAGTAAGGAAAAATCAAACTTCTTTTTCCACAGTGAAGCAAGAGGAAGGAAAGTGAGTGAGCATCTGTAATTACAAGAGTTCAGCTCTCATCTGGGCAGCTGCAAAGCATGTGTATCATATGGAGAACAAAGGATTGGAGACGCAGAATTAACCAGGCCTTGATGGAGTCACTCTTTCATTTGCTCTCTTTGTTACTATTTTTAATTAACCGGTAGATTTCCTTTTTTCTTTCTTTTTTTTTTTTTTTGTTTTTATTTGCTGCTGCTATTGAGCCAGTGTCTGCTCAAGCAGAGCTCGGTCAACTCCTTGGGAAGTTGTTAATGATATTCATTTTGATAGTGCTTCAAGATCAACTAAGAAATGGAACTCCTTAAATAGTGGAGACAAAGATCATGGAGGAAAACGTTTGAGCAGAATGATAAACATCATTTTTTCCTAAAATAAATGAGAATCCCCACCCTGTGCTCGTGTGAGCTAGGTAGAAGGGTGAAGAAGCACCAGGAGAGACAGAACAAAACATTCAGTTAGCAAAGGAGGATCAGAAATGCAATGTGAACCACCTCTTCCTCCAGCTTTCCAGTCTGTCTGATCAGTCACTAAAAATGAATACCACGAACCTTATGGCAATATCTAATTGTTGCGATGGAGTTGATAAGAGAGATTTGGCCTGCCTCTTCTCTGTTCGGGATGAGAACTGTCAGGGCTAAAGCTTGTGTGTTTGATGGAGCTAAAGGGCCAGGAAGCTGGCCTTTCATCTTAGCAAACTGTTAATGCTCATTGGCTTCAGTGCAATTGCACCAGTTTACACTGAAGATGATCTGGAACCCGTGTCTGGTAAAACAGTGTCGAGTTCTGCCCAGTTGTTCCACTCACCCAGAACACTCAGGTGTGAGAAAACTAGGTGGAGTTGATGTTATCTCTGGGAGCTATGATTCCCTGCTCTGCTTTTTTTTTTAGTCCATAATGACAACATATTAACAGCATAGCCCTCTGTACCTAAAAACAAACCAAACAAGGAGAACCATAGGTAGTCCACGGGCTGTCATTTGTATATACTGTGGAGTTGTGTCCGTGAGAGAGCATTCCCCAAACTCTTCTCTCAAATGCAGCCTCAAATCTGCTTGGCAAAAAATGAAGCTTTTTTTAACTGGACTAATCCTCTGGTTTAACTATGGCTGTTGCTTGTTTGCATTTAACAAATAAACTAAAAACGAAGCCAAAAGGTACAGCACCACAAGAACCAGTTGAAATCCTTTATTTCTAACTGGATTTTAAGAGTTCATTTTCTGAATAGCGCAATAAGGGATAAGGAAATGACATGTTTCTGGTGGAGGAATGCAATCATCAGTATTTTAGCCATTCCAATGCCGCGAGGTCCCATCTTAGTGTCCTTTATGCAAGCAGAGCTTCCATGGATGTTACACGGGCTTTACCGGGATGTTAGTTGGTGCTGAAACTACAGGATGGGATCCCAGCAGTATAGTTAGCCAACACGTTTGGTCCCTAAGAATTCAGTGTGCAGTGTAAACTTCATTATTAGCTAACAAATCACGGCGAGCTGAACGCTTAATCTGCCAAAGCTGCTGCTTGGAAAATCTCTATCTAGCAAAGTCATTCACACTGGAAACCCATCCTGCATCTGTTATTAACAGGGTGGAAGCAATCTTGCTTATGTCTCTATGTATGTTCACAGCTGTCTGGCAATCAGGAGTGGTGGAAAACACAGAAGAAACATTGCCTAAACTAGTTGCTTGTGGGTTGAAAAAGCGGTGTGTTGCTATTTATCCCTGTCAACAGCAGGCCCTATTAACTATTTTTAATGAATCACCACTGCTTTTACTTTTGCCATCAGCCATGACCTTCACCATTTAGAAACACATGGTCTCTCATAAACGATAGTCTATGACATATAAACTTGAGAAGGATTCTATCACGGCTCAAACTACCATATCTATCACTAAAACAAACTGCTCATTCCAGCTGAAGAGACACTCATATATATCATGGAACCAGCCTTCCATATTTTGAAATTTACTGTCCTGCATTGGTGCTTCTTTTTCTTGGCTTTTTTTTTTTTTTCTTTTTAAGGAGGCCATGCAACCTTGCTCACTTAATACTTTTGATAAACTTCTACTGACAAGGAACTTGATTAATGATGGTTAAAAGAATTGAATCAAGAGCAGGAAAGACAGGGCCAAAAAAGCAGACTGCTGGGCTGATGGAAACTAACGTCTCTACAGAAATATATGATGGACCCTCCTTTTTGCCATGCCAAGTAATTACTCGCACAGGCCTGTTGTAATAATTCCTATTACAGCCAAAACGGAAAAGTCAGTAACTCACAGCCCTGGGACAAGGTGAAGGCAAGGCCAGAGTAGCGTGGATCAATATTTCATTTACTCACTGAGGTTAGCTTCTATCCCTGTATCAAATTCTTTTACAGAAAGCCATGAAAGAAATGAGGTTTGCTGAAAAACACCAATACAGGGCCCTCATTTCCTTGGGGGTGCTCATAGAGTACACGGAGCAACAAAACCTTTCAGCAAAACAATATGCACTCAAGGTCACTCATTACTTGCTACTGTTGGAAAATAAAGTGCCATTAGCCTGATATGAGTAATGTACATCAATCAACTGCAGGCCAGCAAAAGTATGTTTTCAACATGGTATTGCAGCTGAAAATGAATGAACCATGTTAACGCTTTCCGAACAGTTTGACAACAGTGAAGGATTTTTCCTTTGGCATTATCATTTATTTCAGAGTTTCATGGCAACTCGTCCCTGTGAAACCAACCCAGAGCATCTCTGTTATTTGCTGTACATTATTATAATTGAATTAATTCTCATTAAGCAGAAGTCATTATTTTGATGGGGGCAGTTGGATGCTTTCCAAAAAGCTCCTGTCTGTGCCTTGCAGGACACTCCGTCTAAGGGCAGATAAACAGATGTAAGAAGAAATGATCTATTGTGTTATTAAAATAATTTAAAGCACTACTTGCTTAGAATATAAGATGACGTTGAGGTATACCTACTTCTACTTTGTGGCATACAGCAAGTCTGTTCTTCCATAGGGTAGTTTTGAGGTAAGGCTACCACTGTGCTGATGTGAAAGGCAAATGTAATATATGCTTCTGAAATAGCTAAAGTACACTGTGGTGTGTTTAGTTGCTGCTTCCTCTCACAGACTTTCTTTAATATTTTAAATGTTGTCTTCCCTGTAGGTTTGGGGTTTCCAGAGAAGCTATGGAGGGAAGGTGGTAGCTGAATGTGTTCTGGGGCTACATACAGGAGACCTTATGAAGCACGGCCACAGTGACATAGCCACTGTGCACAAATAATGTTTTTTCTTGGTGTCTGGGGCATCTATCAAAATGCAGCCTTTCTTGTTTGAGCTTTCTCATTTGTAAATATTTCCGTGAAGACAGAAGAGAAAGTTCTTTTGCTTCTGTGCATTGGTAGGGATGCAATCTCAATTTTACGGACCGCTTTTTGCAAAAAGTACCTGGTGGGTTTTTATGGTTGCTCATATAGTTAATGATGGTTTAGATCTTTTCAAATTGTGATTGTCATCTGGCCAGAAAGTTATTTTGCTCCTTAAACCCATTCTTTTTTGCATACAGCATTTTTTGAGTATTTCTCCTTTCCACTAAGTTAGGGCATGAATCTGTTTTGTGTTATTAAAGTTCAGAAATCTCTAATCTTACGTGCAGCACTGAAAAATGTATATCATAGTCATGAAGGGGTGCCTTCCCAAGAACTGCTGTGTCATCCCGTTCAAAAATAAAGGCATTATGTAGGCATTAAATAAACTCTTAGAGTAGGGAAAACTATTGTGTGCAGAGCACATATTTATTTTAGTATGAGATAGTAATCTTGCCTATTTTACTTTTCTCTTTTGTAGCATTCTCTTTGTCTTTCTTTAGCATTTTGAATCACTTACTAAATAAAAATGTTAAGTCTTTGTTCCAGAATCTTATCCTGAAGACTCACTGAGGCATGCAAAAACAGTTGACGTGTTCAGGATTTTGCACTATTAGTGGCTTTTGTAGCGGTGAAGATAAAGTAGTTTCCTTTTCTAGCACCATCTCCTGAGATCAGATACCCAAAGCAAAGCACCCTCATCCATAATGAGCGTTGAGCTACTTCCAGCACTGAACTCCCTTAACCCGTGTTAGTTCTGGGCAACGCTGTAATGTGTAAGCGAACACAACCTGGAAATCATGGGCCAAGGGGAAAAGGACTGATTGAAGGTCATCTGCCAAGTCAGAAATGATTGAGGTCTTTCACAGCTGGCATTTTGGAAGCTGGCATTTGGAAAGTTTGTTATGTTTACTGCTGTTCAGTAGAGTCTAGGGACATCCAGTGAATTAATTTCATGTCTCCTGCACCCTCTACAGTTGTTAACAACTGGATAATGTTCTTAAGTTTTCTGCAGTTGTGATATTTTATATTTTCTTTTACAATTTGGAAGTATTGGTAGTTTAGAAAATATAGTCTCAATCCCAGTTCCTTGCAGACCACGCTGCTTCCATTTAAGTAAATCAGTTGCACCACTGGTAAATGTGAGTTTGTTTATATTTTGGGTTGTTGGTTTTTGTTATTTTTCCTATGGATTTCCTTCTTTAAAAAGGCAGATTATAGTAATTATAGCACTGCAGAACACTTGGCTCTACTTCCTGTTGTTCTTCCTATGAGCTATTTCTTTCTAATGATTTCATATAAAACATTGTACAGTGTATGAGTCCTGAGACCATACTGCGCCCTTCTTCGTGTCTGCAAGGAGAGAGAGATGAACATTTATAACTGCCTATGAAACTAATTAGATCAGTTTAAAGAGAGCCTTTCTCGTCACATAGAGAGGCTCTCTTGGATTAAAAGGGTCCACTACATTTGATTTGCTCCATGGCTTAGATTTAGAGTCAACTTTTAAAGAATGGGTAGTTCAGTCATAAAAAAATCTAATAATTCCTTAGAGAGATATTTTGAAAGGCACAGAGGAGAATTAGGGAACCTGTCTCCTGTACTTGTAGGAGAATTAGAATCACAATTTCCTTTTTGTTTTTTAAATCCTGTTGTTGTGATTAAGTTACTTTTCAAAATCTCATTCACTACAGGTAGTAAGCTTATAATGCTGTATGAGGCTTATCTATGCCTGTGTTCCTACAGCTCCGGAGACCCAGGTCCTCAAAGTTATTTAGGCGACTAAATATAATTTTGAGTGACTCAGTGGTCTTAGTAGTTCATTCTCATGAACCTCCTTCGAAACAAGGAGACAGTATTACCTACATTTACGGTGAGGAAGAGGGATGGTGAAGCCCAAACAAGTTTAAAAGCATTCAGGTGCCCAGTTGAACCAATGGGCATCTAAATACTCGTGGAAGATCTCGGTTTCATTTACTATAGGGAGGATCAGCACAGAGGTATTACAAGTCTCTGGAGATTTCCTATGCTTCCACTTGCAATGAATAAATCGTTCAAGACTGTCTGAATCTGGGCAGGAGGGCCTTGTGATGGGAGGTTGGATGCTTCACTATGTTTTAAAAGAAAATGAAGCCACTCCTTCCCCCCTGACTTTCAGTGGTATAAAGGAACCACAGTTTTCCTTTTCTGTTTGCAAATTAGCACCCCGACTTTTGGACTTGCTTTATTTTTCATTTCACAAGAAAATATCCTGGTGGCTCTCGGTGTCGCTGAAAACGAAGAGTCATTACTTTGTGTCGGTGAGCACTCTTGTATAGCTTTCATACCAATAAAGTTGCGTGCGGCAGGATTACTCTTTGAACCAGAGTGTTAACTGAGAGATTGGGGTCACATCCGTCACCCAAATGTGAGCCGGTCTGCTTGCACTCATAATAAAGAACAAATGTTTGGTCTGGAGGTCAGGATTTTGGATTCACAGTGCACTTAGTTAGATCAAGGTCTGATCCAGGGTTAAAATCAATATCGCAAATTGCAGCTAAAATGACAAAGAATATGTTTCCATCTATGTTATATTTTAGGTACAGTAGTCTTAATGTATACGTAGGTCAATTCCATTAAGATGTAATTTCATTAAGGGACCATAACTGCAACTGGAATTTGGCCACTAGATCTTTTTTTTTTTTGTCTGTAGCAGCTGTACAGACACACACATCGCTCCTTGATGCTGCTCACTGAGTAGTTCTGCTTTAGAACAATAAACCCAGTAATCACACAGTGCACTCCGAAAGAAAATTTGAAGGAAATCAGTAAAGAATGTTTGTTTGTAAGGAATGCATTCTTTTTTTGAACTTTGCCAAGAATACCTTCAAAGTAGTATAGTAAAGGAGTCATACGTTTCCAGCCTTCATAGAACGGGATAAGCAAGTACATAGGCAAGTAGGGTATTTAGCAGTAGAGCCTTCAGGCTTGCTTTCCTAATTCAAAAGGGCCATGAGACAAAGCATCTGGTTTTTGGAACCTTCATGACAGTTTCTACAATGTGGCAAATCTGACCATAGTTGTCCATAAAGATTTTAGTCTTGGAATAAGGACATGAAAGCGTCATTTGGGAGGAGACACATTTTCCTCTGGCTAAGGTGCCATGTCTGGGCATGGTGGATGAAGGGGTGGCAGATGAGGAGGAAGGGGGAAGTAATCAAAACACTGGAAACAGAGGAAGATTGTGGGATGTCTTTTATGTAATCCTCTGTGAGGATTAATTTCATGGGCATAAACGTCATGTTGAGCTCTGCAGTGGAGCGTGATGCCGCGTTCACAAAGGGCGGCTCTATGTGCGCTGGTGGTTGAGAGTCATCTGACCCATAACTGTTGAGCTAGAAGCGGCTGTGTATTTCTTGCACAAACTAGAAGAGTTTATTTCGGGTTCATCCCCACTGCCCATTCCCCTAAGGGCATTGCCCAGCACTGCCGTACAGCACAGAGTGTAATATGCTTTTCTCCACTTAGAGTGCAGAGTCTGGGAGGAAATACAGCCAAAGCTGCAGCCACGCAAAGAGCTCAGGCTCTTTCTCGCTGCTGTGGGGGCCTTAAGAAGCCCCAGCTTGCAGACAAGGATCTGGTGCCTGTATGTGGAAGAGGTCTGGGGAGAGAGAAGATCATAACTGGGCAACAGCTGCTCTGTACCACTTGCTTCCCTGGTAACCTGGCAGCTCTCCAAGTCTCAATCTGAATAGGACTTAAACTGCTCGAAGCGCTAACTCCCCTTACAGTCACCAGCCTTCTCTCTCTCCTCCCCACTCCTGCTGGAGAGATGCTCAGCAGAAGTGGAAGTGTCCTACACCCCTGTGGGTTTTGGAGGGTTCACGCTGTCAGCGGAGGCGGGGAAGACGTTGCTGCACAGCGTGGTTTATGGGTATTGGCTGCCTGCTGTAACAAACAGGAGGACCAGGGTGTTGGCAAGCGGCTCTTCTCTCCTCCCCGCGCCCCGTCAGTTGACATGGCCTGATGTTAGGAGGAGTTAAACGCTGCATGTGAAAGCCTTTGTGTTGATATTTGGTGATTCCTGTTTGCATGGAAGGCATTTCCAGGAGTTTCCAGTCACGTGTAAGAATCTCGGGAATACTTTCTGCTGCCTCTAGGTGACTTGGACATCCTCCCCCTGGTATTCTACATGAGCAAAATTTTCTTGGCAGCTTTTCAGGACTCCCCAACTTATTATTGGGTGCTCTTGAAGTTCAAAGTGCTGTTCTGAATCTAAATCCTGTTGCAGAAGTGCAGTTTTGTGTCCCTTGGATATATATAGACATAATGCTTTAAATCTTCTGGTTTCATTCATACTATAATTTATGGGGTTTTTCAAGTACCTTCTAAATTGTCCTGTGTCCTTCCTGCTGCCTTTTGTAACAGTTTTGAGTTTTCAGTTAGTGTACAACACTAGTGACTCATAAATTGCAAAATACTGCAAAGAGGAAAAACTAAAACTTCTACCTGTTGGAGAGTGCAGAGATATAAGTTAAGCTGGGTGCAAACTGAGGCTTGGAGCAACCTGGTCTAGTGGAGGGTGTCCCTGCCCATGGCAGGGGGGTTGGAACTGGATGAGTTTAAGGTCCCTTCCAACCCAAACCAGTCTGTGATTCCATAAATCAGTATCTGTTGACAAAATGATGGTGGCTGTTTTGTCAAAATCCATAAAACAACAGTATAAAATGAAACAAGAAATACCTGCAGCTACTTTGTGCTTACTAGTAGGTTTTCTCTCTATGGAGGCAGTAACGGCAGCAGCCCAGACAGTTTCTTAAGGCTTTTCCTGCTCTTCTCTGCCATCTATTTGATCATTTGCCAAGGCTTGCAAATAGTGCCAAATCAAACAGTACAGCATCTCCATAAGTCTGCTCTTGGAAGCTAAGGAATTCAGCAGTTGAAGTGCAATGTCAGATATAAAAGAAGCAATTACAGTGGACTTCCAGGAGTTTATGTTGAATAACTTCAATATTTGTATAAGAGATATTTTGGGGCTCCTTTTACTAACTGGACTTGTGCTTTCTGTATGCTTTATCAACGGAATCTTAATCTATGCAAATATAACCGTGCAAAAACATGGGGTTTCCCTCTCTTTTTTTTTTTTTTTAGGTTCTGAAGTTCCATACAAACTTTGAAGCCTATTTCTGTGTGTACTGGAGTTGGCAACTGAAGTGCAGCGTTCGTCGGTGAAAGAGAACCTTTGCAGAAGGAAACACAGCAGTTATTTTGAGTATAGAAGACCACCTTCCTCGCATTTGCAAGTATTTCTCTTTCTTCATACTCACGCAGAAGTTTTCTCGAGTTTGTTGTCCTTCTTACTTGGTAACAGTGAAGAAGATATTTGATGTGGTATCTCACAGGTTTTTGTGCTTTATACAATGAAATGAATTAGTGGGGCAATGACATTGTTTAGATTTCTTTCATCAGATTGCAGTGTGGGCACATGCCGGTTCTGACAGAAGTAAAATTCATCTCACTGTGGTTGACCATCCAAAATCTATTCAACATTTAATCGTCAGGAGCACAAAGAGGAGCTTTTTCCCAAAATGAAACTCTTGTTCCGCACACGTTAGTGAACAGCCGTACTCTCTTGGGTGCTAGAAAGGCAGAGTCCAATTGCACTGATTTAACACGCTGCTTGCTTAAATCCTAGATGAGGGGGCAGGGAAAATCTATCTAAACTTGAAACTTGATTACAGCGTGACAAGATTAGGGGAATAAATGGGCAAAATCGATCTCACATTTACTGATTTTCCTTGTAAAGAGTCCCTTCTTAGCTTTGTATGTATTTTCTTGTTGTCTCATAAAGAAGCAATGGCTTATTCCTTACCCACATGACCCAGACCTTCCACTCTGTGCCTGTTTGTTACATTCACACCACTGTGTTCAAGGGGGGAAATAATTTCTTAGAATAGCTTTAATGAGATTACATTTTGGTCTGTTCTCTTTGTTGTTTCAGCCATTTGTACCTCGGAATACTTGGACTGTCATGAAAAAGGGAAAAATGGTTGAAGATTTCCACTTTTATGTGAAATTTATTGAAGTAGTTTTTGATGGTAGTCAGCTCTAACGAACACTAAAACAAACACACACCCCCACCCCCCCACCCCCCCTTTTTCTTAATTGTATGTGGATTTTTCCCCTTGTTATTTTACTGTACAGGCTCAAGTCTTCACTACAGTAGATCAATAAAGAACTTGTTTGCATTAACAGGGCTAACTTTACGCTTGATGTAGGTGTCTGGCTGTATACAGAGGTCACTTGCACTGGAAATGCGTGAGAGAAATCAAATCTTTTACCTGCTTGAGTGGAATCTCGGGACACCGTCAATATGTAAAAATTTACTCCTTTTCCCTCCAGAGACTTAGTTCTTAATTTTAGCTACTAGAGCTGTGTTATTTATAGTCTCTGTGAGGTTTGCAGGAGTAATAATAGTAAAAAAAATATCCTAGATTTAATTTTTTTTTAAGCTCACAGCAAAAAAAAAAAAAATCAGTCTATTTGTCTTGTAAGCTTTGCTTCACAACATCACAGTCAAATCCATTTCCCAACTATTCGTTCGGAAACACTTTGTAAATGCTATCTCTTGGACTAACGGGTGGCTTCGTTGCTGCGTAGGCACAAATTTTCTACAGTAACATAGTGCAGGCTCATTGCGGAAGATCTCCCGCCGGTGCTCGGGGGAGCTCGCTGGCCTTGTTAGCTGACTTTACCTGTGGTGAGCTTCCAAGTTGTACTGGCATCTGTTAACGAGAGGGCTACTTTCTGTCTCCCCGTTCCTCACTTCCCTTGCTCCCCCCATTCCCAGTGGAAGATGCAGCAGAGGTGATGATTACCTATCAAGCAGATGCAGGCTCAGCTATATATAGACAACCCTGTGGCAGCGCACACCGGTCAGGTAAGCTGGGCAAACAATCCTCATGATGTCTTTAATGACATAATGCCTAACTTCTTTTCACCATGAACTGGTTTGTTTCATCCCTGCAAACGTTGAAGTCCTTACGCACCCTATGCGTAGGCATCGCTTTGTACCCTTTCAGAGGGCGGTCTCGTCCGGCAGTGCCGAAAGGCTGGGGCTCAGCCGTGGATGTGGAAGGCACTGTATATAGCCTGGCAATCTTGGGTCGTGGTTGAACTTGTGGCGGAGTTAGATGTCTCGTTTGGTTGGGACGGAGAGCTTTGGGGTACTGTACTGTACTCAGCTTTGGGGTGCTACAAAGGCACATGCTAAGAAATGTCAAAGAGAAGGCTGCATCTAAAACTTCCCACCGCAGGCGTACGTGCCTATGCTCAGGCTTCAGCCAGGCCTCTGGTGAATGCCCGATTCAGGATTTGGAGCTGTGCTCAAGCAGAGGTGTAGGAGAGAAGAGGGAGGAACGCTGTTTGGGTTCTGAGATCTGGTGAGATTAAAGTTTAAGTTCACAGGTCATATTTGGCCCTCAGGATTTAGGGTAGAACTGATGGAATGATTTTTTACCATTTCTTCTTTCAAGGCTCCTTGAAATGTGGAAAAACTGGTATTCTAAGGAATCTTTATACCTCATGTGTGCAACCTAGTATGTTTTTTACTCAGCACTTCACATCATTTAATACTTTTATGTTTCAAAGGAACAAGTCTCTAGCTTTGGGTTTTGCCAAATAAAATCCACACGTGTGTGTACATATGTGTTGTCCACCAGGTGACATTTTCTAGTATCTTCTTCCTAGAAAAGTGGCATATGTGGAAAAGGGAAGTAGAAGTGAAATAATTCCACTTTGCTTTGGAACACAACCTTTTGTAATGTGTGATCCTATGTTACCACTTCCTTGAAAATGCTTTCTTTTACCTAAAATAAACTTTCTGAAATAACTCTCACCATTTGGGAAGCTTTCAACACATGGTAGGACAGAATTCTTTCTTTTTCTCTTCCAATAATGCTTTGCACCATGCTGTGACTTGAACTTTATTTTGACGTGTTGTGGGAGCATCTGAAATCTCTTGACAATCCACCTTTCTCTCCAAATCCTTGAAACAAAATTAACAGAAAAATGGTGTGTACGTATAGGTATGCTACAAATACAAAAATGGAGCTTTCTGACATCATTCCCGTGACAGATGCTAACAGCGCGTGCTGGTTTTACATCAGGTTTACAAGGAACTGGTGAAAGGTCAGGTGTTACAGGGACAGACCAATGATACTGTATGGTATAAAATAGTGTTTACAGAATACTTTCTTTTTAATTGCAAACTGGGTGGGTGCTCTTCTAGGGGCAGAGTCAAATAAGACAAAGGGGTTTTTACCTCAAAGAGAAAAGTTGGGCTAGCGCACTGGTTAGAAATGAAAGCAGGAAGGGTATGGTGAGGATGCTTAATCCACAGTCTGCACATTGAAAAAATCTGTTGGGTTTAATCTGGTTTGTGAGAAACACTAATGGATTTTTCACTCTGTGCAGTTATGTCTGTTGTTTTTTACCGAAGGAGTTTAGGTGTAAGTATGCAAAATCCTGAAACCCAGTCAGGCAATGTTTGTGAATTCAGCAGTTCACGTGAATAATCCAAAATAAGCCTGCTAAATGGAAGTGTGGTTGTGACTCTCACTTTTTCTAACATGAATTTTAGTTTCATGTTAACACATGTTATGTTCAAAGAGAACTAATTAAGATCCTGATCTTACAGGCCAAATTTCTTTGAATCGAAAACTGTATGATTGGGTCTTGATACAGTAACAGTTAATGTTACAGGTTCTTGCATTCACCTTGAGCAATTATATGGTTTAAAGTTTATGCAGCAAATTATTAGGTTTGGCAATGACTCAGTCGTCAAGATTAGTTTTACACCAAATGGCTTGCAGATACCAAATGACAGGTTTTGTAATGAAAGGTTGCAATTATTTCTAATTTCTTCAGTAGTAGTCACAAATCACTGATGCTGATTCTGCTGTTTGTACATGGCTTTCTAAAATAGTATCCTGGTGTGTCTGCCTTACCAGTCTTTTAATCTGTTCACAGAGTTGAATAAATCGGGTAAAGTTACAAGTGTGCAGGGGGAACTTTCGAGTAAGTTATTACTGAATGATCAGGGTGGGTGTTCTGGGTTTTTGCTTTCAGCACATTTGGTTGGGGTTTTTTTTTTCATTGCTTGTTGATTATGTTTGTTATTCCACTCACGCCACCTCCCTTCCCCCCACCCCGAATGATTACAGTGAGCTGCAAAAATGGGTAATTAACCGTGGCACAGCGTTTCACTGATGGGACTATTCTGCTCCTAGTTCTGCAGGTAGCATGTGCAGCCCTGGCTCCGGGATCTTTGCGTTCTGTGCTACTCAGTACAGCATAAACGCTTGCAGTCTTCCCAAGATTCTGAAATCATTCAGTCCACAGAGGCTTATCACACTGCCAAGCTCATATAATCTTATCATGGGCAGTCTCGCACAAGTAACACCATGACTTATCCTTACGGCCTCCTGGCCAATATTAATGTGTTCTTTCCAAATAAAACAGCGTCGAAGTGCCTGAGCTGCGTGTGAGCTATCCTCCACGTGGGTACTACTGCTATTACAAGCTTTTAATGGCTTTGTAATACCATGAATGTGAAAAAAACCCTATGTAAAAGAAACTTGGGTTTATTTTATGTCGTGCTTCAAAAGCCTGCTGAAACAGCACTGGCTGCAACAGTGCTAACTGGGATTCTAATGCAACTTTCTGATCAATGCTTTTGTTTGTGATGCACGTTTAACTGCATTTTACCAAGAGCAAGACCGTATTGCCAGGCAAAGCACCTAAAATCACAAAAACTGTGTGGAATCCTGTTCATTAAATACTTGTTTCATCCTATCCAGTTTTGGTCAAAGCTGTGTTAGCAGTTTACACCTATTCAGATCAGGACAGGCAGGTGGATGGCAATGCTATTCTGGACTGTGTGTATAGCGACAGCCTAAGTCTTCAATAGGATCTGGATTTAGATATTCACCTCAAATTCTTTCATACTTGCAAGAAGTAACGTAACTAATGACACATGATACAACATTGTAGAGTTAAAGCAATACCTCATTTGGAAAACACACTCTGGGAGCTTTCATGGATCTTTGGAAGAGAATTTCCTCTCTTCTCTGCCCGCAGTCTTTGGGAGAGTGAAGGAAGCTCCCAGGGATGGAATGTTTGTGTTGCATTTGTTTGCCCAGTACAGGTATTCTTGTAAATGAAAAGCAGAAGTGCAGATTGTTGCAAAAACCTCGGTTCTTCTTTTCTCATTCTGACAAGATCATAGAATCGTTTAGGTTGGAAAAGACCTTTAAAATCATCAAGTTCAACCATTAACCCAACACTGCCAAGCCCACCACTAAACCATTTCCTTAAGTACCTCATCTACATGTCTTTTAAATCCCTCCAGGGATGGTGACTCCACCACCTCCCTGGGCAGCCCCTTCCAATGCCTGACAGCCCTTTTGGTGGAGAAATTTTTCCTAATACCCAATCTAATCGCTTGTTACTTGGGAGAAGACACCAAGCCCCACCTCTCTGCACCCTCTTTTCAGGGAGCTTTAGAGAGCAGTAGGGTCTCCCCTGAGCCTCCTCTTCTCCAGGCTGAACACCCCCAGCTCCCTCAGCCGCTCCTCACAGGACTTGTGCTCCGGACCCTTCCATTGCCCTTCTCTGGACATGCCCCAGCACCTCAGTGTCTTGTTTGTAGTGAGGGGCCCAAAACTGAGCACAGGATTCGAGGTGCAGCCTCACCAGTGCCCAGCACAGGGGGACAATCCCTGCCCTGGTCCTGCTGGCCACACTGCTCCTGATGCAGGCCAGAATGTCGTTGGCCTTCTTGGCCACCTGGGCACACTGCTGGCTCATATTCAGCCACTGTCAACCCAGATGTTAACTTTGAGAAAATTACTATCAACAGACAAATAAAAATTTCTTCCTATTTTCCTTAAAAGTTTGTCACTAAAAACCTATGTCAATGTTATCCGTGTATAAATTGCAGTAACTCTCTTGGGGTCAAGCTTCTTTAACTTTCTGCAATTCTCAGATGAAGAATAATACTAAATAAGCCAACATTAGTGGATGTGCAATTATCAAGTTGACTGTCCTCAGTCAGTTTGGATTTCTCTGTGCTCAATTTTTATATTTGCAAGTATGGCCATTAGAGAGGGTGCTTATTATACATTTTAACTTAAATAAGTTATTATTTAACTTATTAACTTGAAAAAGCTTTTATTTCAGTCAGTGGGCTTTAGTTTATATGTACTCTAAATATTTTCTCAGAAATTCATAGTTTTTCTGTTGAGGGAGGAAAGTTTGATATCCTTAAGCAAAAGGGTTGTAGAATATAAAACCCAAAGATACACGGGACGTTATTTCTCTGAAATGCGGTTTGTTCTCAGAGGTTTGGGATTCTCAGAGGGGATTCACGTAGAGGGAAGTCTGAGACACCCAGTTCCTTCACATCTGTGACCTTCTCTTATAAGCAAGAAAGCCTTCTCTGCTTTAGCAGTCCGACTGTGGTATCTGCGGTATGATGCCGCTTCGTGGGAATAACATTGCCAGCAAATCTGTCAGTACCTAAGAAATGACAGTGGTAGGCACTGACAGACTAAAGCAAAACTTCCCTGAGATCTGACAAACCCAGCAATATGTGCGAAACACGGTAGGGTAAGCAACCTTCTGGCCATTTAGCACAACACAGTGAAGTTTAGCAGTGCATTCCAGAACCTGACTCTACCTGATGGAACAATAATCCCTAATGCTGCCTGGGAAAGGAGAGGGCAGCAAAACATTTTTTACAGAATACTTTGAGGAGGCAGCAACCTGACCTCTTCAGCATATTTCCTGTGCCACAGACTTGCAGTGGCAGCTTCCCTCTGTGGCATCTTGGCGCTACACAGCTAATATGAGACATGACATTAATTGCAAAATAGGTAGGAAGACTTGCAGCTGCCCGCAGATGGGATACGCCTCCGTGTATAATCACACTAGGTCAGTAGTACCAGGGCTTCGGCAAGCATTTGGGACCCTTTGGCGTTTTGATTTTTTTCCCCATTGCCAGGTGGTTTCTGGTCCTTATTGGCATTTACGTGTACTGTGCTCTTGTGTGACCCACCAGGCAGCCCCTGTTGATGGTCAGGATTGAGTGTGTTTCTCATCATGGTGCAAGGGGATGACTTTACGCTCAGAGTATTGCCTTATGAATAACGCTGACCAGAGCTTAAATCCGGAGCTCTATTCTTTCTGTATTACTTAATTTCATTCTGGGGCAACTAACTTCATTTCTCGCTGCAGTCTCAAAGAGTTCTTTATAAAACAATTTTTCTTCTAAGCTGCAGTAAATATGAACAATGGGTGAAATTATATCACACTTTTGAAAGTGTATATAGTAATCAATAGAGACAGAAGGCTCTTTGTAAAAACAAAAGTTAGCAATCAAAATACTGAAATACTGCAGAGGTTTTAGTTACTGTTAATTTATTTCTCTTTTAATTACTTGCCAAATGTTGCCTTAATGTTTGTCAGATAACCTTTTTATACAGGCTTGGGTCAGGCAGAATTACAGAGGTGTCACAACGAAAGCAGGAAGGTGGCTATGTCTCTTCCCGTCCTTTTCTGGTGTGTAGGTTTTGTACACGAGGATGAACACCTGGCACATGGCAGGACTGTAAACATTGCTGAGTTTTCTCTCTTAAACCATCAAATATATCATTTTGTTTGAGAAGTTCAATGATAAGAGGACTGTGTCTTTCTAATGAGACTTGCTTTTAACACCTTTGCTCATCTCCAGAAACACTAGTCCCAAGGTAGCTGACTTTTTTGTAAGCCTAGAGCTATAACAGCTTCCTGAAAGGCATGCAGCCTGCAATTAAGTTTTTTTCTTTACTTTTATTTTTTTTGAGTAAGAATCAAATTTTCTAACATACTCTTGACATCCTGAGTCATTTGATGGGGTCCTTGAAGGTAAAAGGGTCAGGAAACATCACAAAAAAAGGAGACTTCTTCAAAAAACCCAGACCTTAGCCTTTGCTAGAACTGTACTTCCTTTACTTCCCAAGAAGAAACACTGTGCTTCAAAATGAAATGTTTCCATCGTATAGTAATAAACTAGTGTCAGGTAGGAAACAGGTATAAAATTGCTCATCAATTCGGTTCTTTTTTAAAGTCTGCATTGGGAAACATGTTCTTATAAGGTCCGTAACAAAAATTATTTATTTTCCGTACCTTATTCTTTGGTCCAGGCTCTTCTTCCCAAATCAATTTTATGAGATACTACTTGGGACTTCTGTTTAAGTAATACCCATAATACCAAGAGAATTTGCAAAATTGGACTTCATAGGGCAATTATGAGGATCCACCAGATGCCGCCAAAACTAATAATGATGTGTTTGATCTCAAACATCAGACCTGGCAGTCGGTCTAATGCTTAACTGTCGCACTGGTGGGAATGAAATCTTGATCCCGTTGCCACGAGTGGGGATCGGCTGCATTGCTGTCAAGGCGCAGACGCTGAGCTAATCACTATCAACCATAGCGTTGCTTGCTTTTCAAGCGAGAGACTGACAGTTGTGGAAGTTCGTTTGTAAAAGGGCGAATTATATCATCTGTATGACAACTATGGCAGCTTACCTGAGTGTGTCAATACAGCTATAAAGAACTATTGGTAATTGTGTAAAGTAATTTTACCCTTAAAACAGAAACTAAGGGCATGAAAAGCACGCTAATCTGTCATTAAAAGAAAATGAAACTTCAGAATTTATGTCAGTTCCCCTAGCTCGCTGTAGCCTTGTGGCACTTGTTACGAACATTCATCAGGAAGGACATAATGGTGGTGATAATAATAGTCCGGTATGTGGCAAGGTAATTGAGAAAACCGTCTAATCTGATTAGAAAACTGGCAGATGCCACGAGGAAGCGCTGAAATGTTTACAGGCTAAACAATAGGACCAAGGACCTCGTCAGTAAGATAAACAGACATGCTTAGTGCAGACTGGACACTAGACACTACGGAGAGTCTAAGAGGAAGGTGGGTAAGGGATGGTGTCTGAAACATGGCTGTCGAAGAGTGCGCTTCCTTTAGGAAAGATAGAAATTGAAGTGATAGGTGGTCTTCTGTGCTAATGAACCTGTAAAGTACTACAAACTAATAGAATGGCTACGACAAGGGGTTTGGAACTAAAAGGGTACAGTGTTGGTTGAACGATGAGCTAATGGAAAAGTAACAGCAGTGAGCTATATACTACCAGGCTACATTTTGGTTGTGAGGAAAGAACTTTGATACGTGATTTGGGGGAGTACTGCGAGAATTGTGTTGTGGTGAAAAGGTTTAATGTCCCACATAAACATGGGGGAAAACCTGAGAAACTGGTGGTAGGACCCTATTTTAATTCAGCATAAGAATGATGAGTTTCTTTATCAAGTCGTTACAAAAGAAATCAAAGGTGATGCTATGCTGTGGTAAGCAGTGAGTACATAGTAAGAAGCTGTTCACAGAGAAAAGCCTTGGCTCAGTTGATCCTTTGATAAATTTAAAATTAAATGGAAATATATCTCAGGCTTTTTTTTAAAGAAATGACTTAAAGAAATCAAAGTAAAGAGCTATTCAGTGGAGTCACATGGACTGTAGAACTCAGAACCTGGAATTGGTCTCTACTTTTGGTTTAAAAAATGTTTGAAATTTGCTTCTTAAGCAAGAGGGAATAAACTTCTAAGGAAGGTTTTGAGGTTCGGTTTTGTGATGTTAAACTGGGCAACCAGCTAAAAGATTATTAAGAGCAAAAATCTCACTATAAGTTAAGAAAGAAGCCAGAGGAAGAGATCTGTAATGGGTAGGAAAACTGTCTGGTAAGTATGACGTGACAAGTGCCAAAGTCAAGATGTCTTAGTTTTGGGAAAGAAATTGGATGTAAATCAATGGTAAACTGTTCCTTATCCATATTTTTAAAGAAAAGAAGGTGGTGAGAGAAAGTGGGACTTGCATTTAATGTAAATGAGGTGTAGACTGAGGATAATCTGGTTTTGGCCAAACCAGTTGGAGTTGGGTGGTGGTGGTGGTAGGGTTGTCAAGGAAGCAACACAGTTCTTAATGAGAATAGAAAGTATGAAAATATAGTCTTAGTAAAGCCAAAATAAAATGAAAACTTGGAAAGCATAATACATACAAATTTGACAGGGAGAAAGTAAGAGAGAGAAAAAAAAAAAGAATAACTCATTAAAAAAAAGGTATGTGAAACTGCTCCCTGTCGTTCCTTTTCGAAAAGATCAGTAAAATGTTATATGGTGCCAAAAAACAGGTGAATAAAAGTTTTGTGTAGGTGTATGCATGGTGGTGAGGATGCTCCTAGGTAACTGTCTGTAGTTCTAGCTGTAATAGTATTCAGAACTTCAGAGAAGAAGTTAAAAGAACAAATTAAGAACAAACAAGAAGTTTAGGAGATTGATTTAAAATGGGTAACACACACTGAATTTACCAAAGATAAACTATAGCACATCTCTCTGATAAATTAGATTCTTCAAGTAAAGGATCTTTTAGCTTAATCCTGACTTCAGTAAACCATCTTGTGTGGATCATGTGGGAAAAACCGTGAAGGATGGGGTAGAGGGAAATAAAACAAAAACTGTAAGGTAGCTGAAGGATTCTACAAAAATCTGTTCTAAAAGTAGAAAATTTTCATTGGAAGTAGGTTGAATGAAGGCTTTTTTAAAGGCCACCTTTGAATCATTGTTATATATAACAACATTGGAATAAAAAGCAGGTACAGCATAATTAAATTATTGCAAAGCCCCAATTATGAAGTCATTGTTATTAAGAAAAACTTTATAAAGGAAGAATTTGGTGACAGAGGATAATGGAAATGAAAAGGCATTTCATACTACAAAGGATGATGCTGTGCTTTTGAAAACTAGGATTTCTTTTGCATGAGCTAATCAATTGGAAATGACAACAAAAAGAACAACTTGAATATATTAGCAGATTACAGAAGGAGGATGAGCGACCATTGTGGTGTGGGTCGTTGGAAAAACAATAGTTCGGCCCCCCTGGAGAAGCAGTCCCAAAAGGGACAGCAAACTGCTAAGCTCCTATATGTGACAGTGCTATATGTCATTTAAATTATTGCATGCTGTTCTTGCCCAGGTTCCAGTAATACAATTCCAATTGGAAGAGGGTGTAGGAGAAGTCTGCAGTGATTATCGATGGGATGGAGAACTCTGCTGAGAGGAGGCCCAGCTAGCTTGGTTTGTTTAGCCCAGCAAAGTGAAGCTGTAGAACAGCTTGCTTGCTCTTCACGAGAGTGTGAGAAAAGCGAGCACCGGACAAACAGCTGCTTAAGAGAAGGGAAAACACTGGCACAAGAACAAATTGTGTATCACCTGGTGTTAGGTGCATCCATTTGGGCTGGAAATGACATCTCTAAGGATTGGAGAAAGGAGATGCCAGAAACGCTGTCTGACGGTAGAAATGGGAGGAAGATGCCAAGGTACTGTTAAGATGAAGTATGATTAATTTATAAACCAGATTGTATGATGATGTGGCTTGTGACAGCAGGCAATTAATTTTGATTTAGGAGATTCCTTCCTGCTCTGTGTTTGAGAATCATTAAATGGTCTTCCCACCTACATCAGAGTGCACGTTGAACGTGATGGCATGGCACTGAGGGAACACCGGTGATGGCGTTTCCTACCATGTCATAAAATCAGGGGATAGACCAACTGAAGTCGTTTAGGATCCTATGACTGTTTTCTTGAATTCTTTCTTCCTGTGTATTACCTCGCTAGTTTGCTGGGTTTATACCTACCTTCTGTCTCTTGGAGTTTTGCTGTGTTAATATGGGTCAGAACATTTGACCAGTTCTAGCCTTCCCTATAGAGCACTGAAGGACAAGGAAGAAACCAGCTTTCCTCTGCTGGGGTGTACACCTGAATTCCCTGACTGTTCAGGTTAGGGGGTTGCATCCCACAACCCTCCTAACACCTCCGGCATGGCGGGAGTGGATGTGGGAGTCAGAGGGCAATGACTGAAGTGCTCTTGAGCTTTCACCGGTCAGTGCAAGGCAGGGCATCCCTTTTGGGAACTACAGCCAGGCGGTTCTGAGCTCCTTCCGGCATGCTTAGACTCAAGTCTGGCATGAAAACCGGCCCTAGAATCAAAAAGCTGTTGTGCTACTGATTCCTTTTTGTCATTTTCTTCTGGTAAGCCTTGAGTTTTTCTGCAATTGCTGGGTGATAGGAACCTGGCAGAGCATTACTTCACTTTGTTGTTGTGCATTAGTAAGCAGTGGCTGCATCCCTGTTCTGAAATATATAGGCTTTAATGAATGAAATTACATTTATACATAAACTGAAACAAGTATGAGTGAATATATCTTACACCAATGACAACTGGGGGGGGGTTATTACATTTAGTAAATTAAAATGTATATGCTGATGGTAGGGTATTAACACAGATGCTTCAGCCTCAAGGAAAAAAAAAAAAGGCAGAAATGAGGTAATGAATAATCTCATTTAGGTTTGGTTTGGTTGGGTTTTTTTTAGGAGGTAGAATATTAATCATGAGAATTGGATCTACAGTGGGATTTGTGATGTAGGGTAAGAGTTAGATATTGCCTGCAAAAATCCATGCAGCTGGATTGTTTACCAATGTATCTTTGTAAGAAATCTTTAAAATAAGGAATTTATCTAGCAGAAAGTCTTTTCATGTTTCTTTCTACGAAATTGTCATGAAGCTTTGACTCTAGATAAGGGAATTATAATGAAATAAAGGAAACATTGTTTAGTTGTCAAAATGAATTTGAAGTGTGACATGTGTGGGAAGAAAGAAAACACAGAAAATGGGATATTGGCTCCTTGAAATTTACGTATGTAATGTGATGACTGTGGTTTGTCTAAAAGAATCTAGTCCTTCATGGTTGGAAAAATCACCTATTTTATTGACCTTTCTGGTTTTATGTTTTAAAGAGTATTAATATTAATGACACATAATCAAATACTGCAAAAAAGCTCAAGAAGTGTTTATTTGTAATCAACTTGGTATTCACTGTTTCTGCCTTTTTCCAGTTTTATTATCATGCTTGCTCAAATTTTCTAGTAAGTGAAACAGGAGATTTAAACTGAACGTTGCAGAGTGTCCACGAAACAAAACACTTCTTGTATCATAAAGAGAAGATTGGGTTTACTTAGATGATTAAGATTGCTTTTATACACATAAGAAGTAGTTTATTGCCTTGCCTGTGAACCAAAAATCAAGTATTTTGGCATAAGAATGACTGATGCTGCTTCTTTCTATTGCTGCCCCTAACCTTTGCAAGGCTGAAGTCTGTAATGTTCAAGTATAAAGGAACATACAGAAATAGATTCTCTCTCTCACGCATTTGTATCTGAGGATAGTCAAATGATGAATGAGCATGTTTTAAAATGCAGATATGAATTTAAGGCATTGTGCGTATCTTCTAGTAGCCAAACATTTGCATAATCAGGATTGTATCAACTTCACAAAGCTATAGCTTTGACAGCTATAGCACAGGGAGCTACCTCAATCTTTTGTTTTTGATGTGCCGTTGTAGAGAACAGTAGAGTATAACGATAGTGCCAATGAGCTTCTGACAGTTTGTTCTCTCAGTAATATCATTCAGTTCTCTACAAAACGTCAGTATTTTTAACGTTTCTTTTGAATTCTCTAAGGCCTTTATAAAATGGCTCAGGAATATGCATATATTATGTTTATGTTGACAAGGCTAAGAATCTGAAGTGAGGTGCACGAGTGTCTGTGTTACCGCAGCAGTGACAGAGACAGCACTGTAAAGCTGCAGACAGCATCATCTGATGCTTGGTTTTTGCCATTTTATGCTCAAAAAATTACTCTGGAATGCTAGGAGTAGCAGTAATTTCCTTCACAGACACTAGTCTCAAGTAAAATCTTCCTGTTCCAGAAGAGTTCATAGGAAAAGTTTACTATTACCAACTGATCAGTATTTGGGGAGGGGGTAGGCCTGACGAGTAGGTGACAGGCATTGTGTCAGTGGTTAGAAACTGCTGGAAGCTGGTAGCAACTGCAATCGTCATCCAGATGGCAGTTTGATAGTTGTGTAAACCAAGTTCATGCTCATTCAACTCTCAGGTGACAAATGCCCTGAATTTCAGAAATTGCCGTGGTGGTTGTTACCCGCTGCGATCCCTTTCTCAGTAATTTTGCACTGAATTTCAGGAATGAATGAATGAATTGTAGAGATTTAGATGTTCCTTTGCTACTGAAGCTGCTGGCCCTCTTTGCTACACCTGGAAGCGTCCATATGGATTTATAAGGACGCAGTGGTTTGAGCCTTAGCTGTGTTAGGCTTATGGTAGAGTCTCTTCCTTTATGCTTCTCCGTGCAATTCTCTTTCTTGTGTTTTCTTACTATGGGCTTCCTGGCCAAAAGGAGATGCTTCACAAGGTTCCGCGTGGTTGCGGGAACAGGACCCCAAAGGAGCTGTGGGTCAGGCTGACAGGCCTTTCCCTCTGCTGTGCTTGCTCGTGAGGGGAAGTAATCTGCTGCCTCCTTAGTAATTACAGGACCCACCGCACCCTCACCTTCTTCCTATACCGTGAGGTGTCTGAAATGTTGAAGAAAAGCTTAAGTTCATTTCTTTCAACCAGCTCTGTGCCTTCTCTGCACGAGGAGATGTGAACGGGGGCTGTGATCCCCTCTCTCCAGGTGTGCATCCATATGAAATGACATGGTGCTGTGCAACTGCATGGCCTCTGCGGGGCTGGGGGCAAAGGCAGGGAACCAGCCAGACAAAAAGCCAGTGCCCCCCGGAAATAACAGAACTTAACGCTGTTACTGTGTGAAATGTTCCAGCAGCAGCAGTATTTGTATTTAAACAGCAGTTTACAAAGTCAGTTCAGCAGATCAGAACTCACTGAAAGGAAGGCGCTAGTAAATATTTATTTTTTATTGAGTGAACGAAATTATGAAACAATTAAAAACTAATTCGGAACAGAATGTGTTGCCAGCGGACAAAGCCTGTTCAGGAAGACCTACGGTTGCAGTTAGCCTGTGGGTGTGTTTCCCAGCATGGCCTTTCACACACCCCAGCACGTTCTTCCCTTCCACTCCCTATGCACCAACGCAAGAAGCGATTGCAGCCCAGGCTAGCGCAGGCAGAGGCGCTGCTCCTGCTCGCTGTAAGAGCTAAAGTAGTTCCACTTATTTTGATGGTGTCAATCCTGATTTACTGTGGCACACTGAGCTTGTAACCTGGCTCTGAAATAATAAATTGATGCACACTGGAGGGGAAAAAAGGTCTTATATATAATCAGGAAAAGACTTGTGTTAAAGGACTGTGAGATTTTTATTTTTAGGATTTGGTTTTGTTTTAAATCTCTGGTATAAATTTCAGATTTTTGCCAGCTCCAGATTGTCACATCAGTGTAAAATAAAAAGAATATGCATTAAATAATATTTCAGGCTTTGGGGAAGTAAATTTAGTCAGTGTGTTATTTCTACCAGTGAAATGCATGCCTTTTTCAACATGTCAGGGCACTTCTGATACACTTGTGTTGGCATCATTATACCATGGTAGGAGGATGTCGTTTGTTTATTCCCTTTTTGGCATCCGTAGGGCTTAGAGATGAGACATTGCCCTTCTGGATACCTAATCCAATTCTGATGCTTTCGTGTTTTTTTCCAGTAAAACATCAATAATTTGATATGTTTCTATTGTCTAAAGCGGTTTTGTCTTGATGAAAGACATTTTAAGTGGGCAGTGTTTCGGAACAAAATTTCTCTTATGTGTCTTGTCATTATGTGTATACTGCGTAAGTAAATCTTATCTATTAAATTAATGAGAATGTGGGGAGCAGGAAACATTTTTGATCAGCGGTAACCAAACTCTGAGAACAGGGAGGAAAAAAGATGTGCAAAAAGCTTCAAAATACAGCGCCGCATTGTTTGCAAAAAGCCTGCTGTTTCCTTTATGTCTAACTGATCCGTGCCAGAAGCCCTCTTGAATTTCTACAAGAATAGAGCTTCAGATCATCTGCATTCAGTGCCAGAGTCATGGCCCTGGAACCGATAATTGCCTCTGACAGGATTTAATTACCTTCTCCAGGACCTTTTCTCTGTTTGATTGGAGACCACCCCCTGCCTCCGATCAAATCAGACAGTAATAACACGCCGCGGCGCCGGAGCCAATCGCGGGCCCGGCCGGTGCGGTGACCTTGCCGAGCCGGAGCCGATTGGCGGTGTGGGCCTTGGCGGTGGTGGCAGGCGGCCGTCACCGGCCGGCCACCGGAGAGAAGAGAGCAGCATTAATGCTAATGGAGTCTGTCAGCGTGCCGGGCTCCGGGTCGCAGTCAGAGCACGGCGGTGTGGGCAGGCACAAGGGCCGCGGAGCAGCCGCAGGCCCAGGGCGCCCGGGCCTGTGGCCATCTCGGCGGGCCAGTTGCCTTTCGGCAGCGGCCCTGGCAGCCGGCCGGCCGCGTGCGCTCGGCGTGACGCGATCGTTTTCAGGAGAGTCTTCTGCACTCGCCTCCCGAAACAAGTGGGGTGAATTTCCCAGGGCGAAACCCGGCGGTATGTCGTTACGTAGACGGAGACCGTTGCTGCTTGGTATGCATCACACAGCCCCTGTTTTTAATATTAACTTGACACGTGCAGTCACTATATTATTTATGGTGGTTTTAATGTAGAGTCCAAATGTACCCTCAGCTTTAAGAAGGAAAACTGCATTCCTTTAGCAGTCGGCTTTTGGAGACCTAACGCTTTTGAGGTGAAATAACAGCAGAATTGAGAGCGCGGTAGTTTTTAGCAAATCTTTTCTCATTCTCAGAAATGAAGCGAAATCTTTTGCCCGCACCTCATTTAGCAGCTGGATGTCTTCACAGCATCACTGCTTCGTGAATGTAATTGGCTGGACTTCAACCATAAGGTGTGCGTAGCAGCCAAGAGTGAACAGATATCCTTTTGTTTTAGTTCAAAGTTACATTGATCTTGGTGCAGGTAAGGGGCTTGTCCCTGCTCCAGCGAAGCCCGTGGCCGAGCTCCAGGTGGAGCAGGGGTAGGTCCAGGCTTATTTCATGCTGTATTTGTTGCTTCATCTGTTTTCACCTCGAAGGGAGATGTAAATGCCGCGCAGACAAATGGAGGGAGGGGGTGATTTGGTGTCATGGTAACTTCTCCAACTATCCATACAGCTGTACATAAAATCCAGTGCTGCTAGAGGCAACGCATCTCACAGCACCTCAGACAGCAGCGGGGGATGCTGATGTGATTCTTTCCCCGCGGTTCCACTGAGAAGAGCAGCCGTTACCCTGGCAAATGCCTTGCATCATGGTATTGCCCCTTCCCATTTGAAAGGCCTACCAGTACAGGCAGGAGAAGGGATCACAAGCAGCGCTGCAGAAGCAGCGTCGCTCAAAGAAGCACAAGCACAGAAGGGTGGGGGAGCAGGCTCAGTTCTGCATTAGATAATCCAGCCCTTTGTGCCAATGCTCTGTCTTCATTTTGCCAGTTACCCTGTTTTTCCCTTTTCCTCAGTTTCCGTATAACTGAGGATCCAAGATGTTTTCATATGCTCTGAACGGGATTACAGGGACGTGGGGCTGTCCTATGTCAGGGGCAAGAAACTTCCATACGAACGCGTCGTTTGGTGAAACTAAGTTGTGTTTCTACAAGGCAGCAGATAACCGTGTACGTGTGCCTCTGGTCTGACCGTAGCTGGGAGTTATTTCACCCTTCCGTGGATGGGCTGCAAACACAGCGGTCTTCTGAGATGAGGAGAAATTAGAAGGAAAAAGGTGGAGGTGGAATGTTTTTCTTTCAAACCCTAGCTAGCGTATAGCAAAGCGTGCAGACCGCTTGTACAGGCTGAGAGACCGCACAAACGCGCTTCACTGCTGCGCAAAACCTCGTCCCTTTTCTCAGAGCACTGCACGATCAATTAGACAACGAACCGTTCGGAGTGCAGGTCCCTCCGGAAACGGGGAGGGGAAACCCACTAACCCTGATGCTGTAAAAGTTTTAGTTTACAGAATGGGCAAAAACACTCTTTTTTTTTTTTTCTTATTTGAAATAGTAGCGGAATGAAAGAGAGTGAGCGGTGTGCTGGGGGAGAGTGGGTGGAATCTGAGCAAGTAACATTTTATTTTTTTTTCATTTGCCCAGACAGATTCCACTGTGAGCATGTAATGGTTTTCACTGAGGCACTGTGTTATTTTAAGGTAAATCTGCTGACTTCAGAATGCATAATCACTTTCATGATCGTAATAAATTATATCACAGCCATCTCTGGTGGGAAAATGGAAGGAAATGCACAAAGCAGGAGTGCTAGGACAGCTTGCTGGTCAGGATGCTAGCCTAGAACCCATTTCTTTGTTGCTTTTTTTAGCAAATAATTTCAAAAGCATCTAGGTCAATTAAAAGCTCATTTTGAAAGCATTGTGGGCACTCAGAATTTTAAGTCTCTGAAAGGTATTTTTGAAAACATTGCTGCAGTTCAGTTCCATAGCTGTAAACTGAGAGCTGCAGCACTTCTTGCAAAGGTGATGTGTGAATAAATGCATTTGAAAGAAATTGGAACAAAATAGAAGCCCTCTAAGAACAGGCTGTGTAGGCTGTGGTACTGAGAGCATTTATTCACGAGCAGTCATGGCTTAAGCAGCTCGGGCATCTATCCCCCCTCCGGTTGGGTTGTTCCCAGCTCTTGCGCTTGTTGCCACAACTGTTTGCACAGCGGCACAGTGAACTTGATCACAGAATAGATCCAGCTGGTAAAAGATAAAATATATGCTGACTACATGGCAACACAAACGTCTGTGCCAGCCAAAACAGTGGTTGGCACGTGGGGCGGAACGAAGGCTGGGAGAAAGGAGGATGGGAGCTACTTAAGCAACCTGCCACCGACTGCAAAATCAGAGTCTATTTTTAGTTTCTAAGTGCCTTAAACATTAATCTAGAACATTAATGTTTTTGTTCTAATGTGCAAAAAGGACTGACTGTGGTCTGATGAGAAAACTTGGAGGTTTCTGTCACTGATTTCTATACAAGCGAAAATGGCGCTCTCATTCGTATATCAACGGCAAAACAAAATTAGTTATGTGACGGCAGTAACCCGTGAAAGAGATGATGTAGGAGTCATACTGTCAAGTGTTATAGTTTGATTTTTCTGAAGTATTTAACAGAAAATGTGCAGGTGGAACACTGCCTTTAAAAGACAGCTATAATTTCTTTGTAACTTTTCTTAGAAGCTTGTGTAGTATGTTTGCTACAGTATTACTTTTTTTAATTACCACTGCCTAATTACAAGATAAATCATTGTTGCGTTACCCTTTTATATCTGAGATACAGATACTCATACTTCAGGTTTGTCTCTCCAGGCTTCAGTGGCGGTATACTAAAGATGAATTTCATCTATTCCGTGTGACACAGGTTGTTTAACAGGAAAATGTTTTTATTAGAAGAGCTGGGTTAAGGGTCCATCTGGAACCAATTGAATTCTCTAATGGCCTAACCTTCTATTTCTGGAGGGAGAGAGGAGAAAAAGCAGGGAGGAAATTCAGGCTAGCAGTGTAGTTTTGCAGTGTGAATTTAAGAACTTTCCCCTCTGCTCCCTCCAGCCTCTTGTTCCTGCTCTCTTGCTGTAGTTTGCCACGTCCTCAGCTTTGTACATACAGCTACTCCTATGACGCGCTGTAAATTATGCTGTTCAAATAACTGCTGTTAAAAGTCATCATCAAAAAAGGATGGGGGGAGCAATTAAATAGGACAAATGAGGGAAGAGTAAATTGTGCCATGGGAAAGGAAATGAACGTGGGGCTACGAGGGAAGACCAGGAGCTCTTCAAGCCATTATCACTGAGCCAGTCATCACTAAAGCCCATACAGCATATAATTACAGACTTTGATGATCAGCAGCCCTCTTCAGGTTACCCAAGTATCGCTGTGTACCTTTCAGGATGCGAAGCCTTCAGCATGCAAAGGCTTTAACAGTATATGAAGTATGCTAAAAAAGGAAGTCTGCATGTTGCAGCCTGATTCCAAAGTCCAGTGATGTTCCCAGGTGTCTTTCCGTTATTCCAAGTGGCTTTGGAGAGAAGCTGTGTGTAGCACTTCCACATCAGGTGGGAGGAATTCTGCCCATCGTGTGCTACATATCAGGTTGAGCAAAAAAAAAAAAAGAAGAAAAAAAAAATGCTTGCAGTAACATGTCTTTAAAGGATTTTCCCATATCAGAAAGACACTGAGGCAGCATTGGTTCTGATATTTTGTTGTTTATAAACCCAGAACTTACCGAGCAACCTGTTTTGTAAACCTGTTCTCACATCCAGGCACAACGTTCTGCGCTTTCTTTCTCAGATGCGGCCAGCCGGTGAGACAGCAAAGGACTGCTGCTTGTGCTGGACGGGAAGGGTACGGTACCTATATTCATACGTGTAACAGGATTCTGGACTTTTTTGGATGCATTGCTTGTTTAGTTTCAAAGCAGAGTGTTAGTGTCGTTCTTAATACATCACTGTATTTGGCTCTGCTGTTTTAGCAGCATAAAATAAGCTCTCTGCCCCAACCACCTGAAAATGTTGCTAGTAAGTGACACAGGAAAAAAAATCATTCCCTTTTTGAAGTTGACCACTGCAAACATTTTAGTATGAACTCACCTCAGGGTGGGCTGATAGCAAAATGCAGAAAAGGAGTACCACGTTGTTAATAGAAACAAACCGCTGTGCAGTCTGAAGCGGTGAAGTTTGTGTACCTTGTGTTTCTTAGCGCCACATCCCCGGCAGAAACATTATAGGGTAGAGTATGGCTAGAGGAAATTAAGGTAAAAAGTGTTGATTATAAAATATTGCCGAATATATTTGCGTGTGTCTGGGGAGGAGATAACTGCGCGGTTTGCTCCTAACCCCGTCTGCTTAAGTGCGCTGCACAGTTATTTGAAAAACCTTATAAAAAAGATAAAATCCTGAGTGCAAAGAGCCTAAAAATGCATCTATATTGAGAAACTGTAGCCAATTGATTATTCAGCTGGCAAAATGGAAATTTCAAGTTGCATAGACAGCTAATTGTGGCCTGCCTATGCAATGACAGGTCTATAATTTTTAGTTTTGTGCACATTCAAAGCCAGTCACCTTGACACTTAACAGTCCATTATCTGCCGGCCACCGACCATATGATGATATTCAAAGAGTGACAGGTCTTTTCCATTACAGAATGATAAAATGCACTATGCTTTATTTGGATAAAGCTGTCCTCACAGACAGAACAAACCAGGTGCTTATCTGATCCTTGCATGCGACAACGGCATTGGGACACCTTTTACTCCACAGAACTGACCCTTTTTTTGTTGTTGTTGTTCTTTTGGGATAAAGATGAGTTAAACTGGTATCCTCAGTAACGTTTTCTAGAAGAACAGGTAAGCTGGCATTCATATCTATGACTTCTTTCAGTATTAACTAAGATGGATTGCAGGAAGCATTGGGACCCAGGTCAGGCAACTACATGACTCATAATCTAGGGAGAAAGGTTTATTTTTTTTATAAAAATGATTGTTGTGTTTTCAGCATGAATGCAGAGCAAGGTCAGGAAACACGTCCCAGGATACTTGCTATCAAATAATAAAAAAAACCCCAACAAACCCCCCCAAATCAGGCTGAGACCTAGCATTTAATTCAAACTCAAACAGGAGGCCAAGTCCAGCCAGGGACTCTGTTGCACCTTCGCTGGATGTGGTAGATGTGTCTGTGGCTCTGTTTGAGGAGTGCAGCAAGAACACAACCAAGAACCATCTCTCCTTGTCGGAAAAACATAGCTTGAAGAACAGCCGGTGCTTCGAGCTGGTTCCTTAGGTTAAGGAGTTCTCTGTCTGGGTATCTCTTCAGGGGGTTGTGTAGTCCAGGGGTGGCAGGGAACCGGTGCGTCTGTAACAAAAGCTCAGCCCACGGTGGACAGTCTCTTCCTTGTACCTTGCTGTGCAGGGAAAGCCGTACTGTCGAGCACTGCAAACCCGACAGGAGATTGCAGTTTTCAGGAATCTGATGGGAGATGGGCCCACGCCCAAGTCATAAACTCCATTTTGGCCTCAGCACTAGTTTCTGTGCCAAATTGTTCCAATGAATTTATTTATTTCTAAATGTGAATTTCTAGTTGGGAGTTCTGAATGTGGCTTTAGAATATCTATTTTTTTAACTATTTCTGAAGTTTTAACAAGGGTCAGTATTGTTTTTCTTCGCCAGCAGAACCTGTTCCAGCCCCCAGTGACAAAGACCCGCACCGATTCATGGTGTGCTGGAGCAAGTGCTGTATGAGTAAGCGTGCAGAACATTGCAAGAGATAAGTTCTATCCACAGTTCATATTGGAGTGATCTTAAAATGAGAAAAATCCTGTGAGTTACAAATTTACAAAGCAATTTTCTTGAGCGTCGCCTAAAACCAGCACAAGCATTTAGAGTTAGCAATAGTAACTTTTGTCATTTGAAAAGGTGATTTGTGGATTTTCCAAACGATACACTTCAGTGTTAAATATTATTCTTTTAGCTCCTTGCTTATTCAGTAACGACCTACAATAGTTTTGTGGGTTTTTTTTTCACGTTAGAGATACACTTCACACGCAAACGTTCAGTCTTCTATGCTCTCCCATGTGCAGTATATTGCACGTACTTATAGCTGTGGCGAAAAGGCTGATGAAGAGAGCGTACTCTGAAGAGAACAGTCATGAGACTTCATTTGTTCCCTACATGCTGCAATAATACTAATACACCTTTTACTCTACAGAATGGCTTGTGCTTGGGGAATTGTGTTTCATCCAATTTTCTTGCAAATAATGAACAAGTTCCCCCAGGTTTATTGGCACTATCTTGTGCACACTTTTTTGGTGTAAATTATTTATTCTACTAATTTAACAGCAAACAGTCCTGTATAGTGAGCTTAGAGAGGCAATTTCATACGTATTGGTTGTAGGTTAATTATTTAGGGATTGAGATATCTCCGGTAATGCCAAATGAGTACAGACCTAATCAGAGAAAGCAATTGAATGCATCTAGGTTTTCCAAATCTCAGATCATGCAACCATTATTTGATGGTCATTAAGCCTGGTGTGTTATTGCACAAGAACACGAATGTGTTTTGAGGTAGCCCACAAGTTAACCCTTGATAGTTCCCATCCTTTGCCAGCTGATCGACCCTTTGGTCGCTATGAGCCAGCTAAGCAGAATGTTCACATCCCCATATTCTGTTGTTCTGGAAATGGAGATGGTTAAGGATGGTTTTAGTTAGGCGTCTCATGGGGTAGTTTAACAGTTTGGATCTGTTGAAATCCGAATGCTGAAGAATCAACAGATAATCATAAATCATATTTAGGGCTAAAATAAACATCCCTGCTGATTTTTTTTTTTTTTTAAATGTGGTGCGCAGCCACAGAGAGGAGAGAGCGTAACTGTTACAATTGTCACCGCTTGATTTTTATAGAGAGATTTTGATGCTAATCGTTTGAAAATCACAAAACATCTCAAGTTCTGTGTAGCATCACTATCCAGTGTCAGCTTAATGGGAATGGGTATTGTGTGGGGTTTTAATTCAATAAGGAAAATATTATTCTTAATCAGTATGAGATTTTTTCAGCTGACATAAAATAAGTCAGGCAGTTCATTGGAGAGACATGTAAGCTCTGAGCAGAGCCTGAGAAGACAATGAATGAAAAGCAGCATGAGGAGAAATCTGTGAGCAGTGCTTGGTGTGGATAAAATGTTGATGTTAAGGCATGGTTGTTTCCATTCTGTCACCTTTATTTCTACAACAAAATTACTGCTCCGTGCTCTGCTGTGCTTGACTCCTTAAATGGCACTCAAAGCAGCCCTTGGGAAGGGCTAGAAACCCTTTATCTTATGTCCATGTTTTAGCACCTCTTCAGTAGCAGTTGGGGGGATGTTTAATTTTTTAAGATCCTCAGTGGAGAAATCTGCTCTGTGGGCTCTTTGTTTTGGTAGGGTTTGTTTTTATTTTCTCTTTGGTTTGATGATTTTTAAATCTGCATGTGGATTCCTTTTTAGTGGTAAATTGAAAGCAAGTTCCTAAAATGTGCCTTGAAGTTGGAGCAGATGGTGGGGAAGATTTGAGGTGATCCCTTTTTTTCTAAGGCGGTTAGTTCATTCCGCAGTTGTAGGTCAGCCTTCGTAGAAGTGCTTGTTCCCATCCAGATGAGCCCTACCTTGTTGCTTCAGAATCTCTCTTGCCAGAGGAGTGAGTGGCTCACTGCAAAGCTTTAGGATTCGCAGGCTTTCCAGTGCAGAGAGCCGAGTATATGATAGTGAAAGCACGATAGTTTGCGTTGTCGAAGGGATGTACTGAAGCGTTCTGCACTAATTGGATTTTCTTTGGCACGAAAGCCTCCGTGCCAGATGTGTTGCACGGGCAAGAGAGATGACTAACTGCGGCCAGATCGTTACCAGGCAGGATAGGATGGAGTCACTTAGTGGCAGACTGAAGGAAGCCCCGTTCACGGCCACATAAGGGCATTCTGCTAGCCAGAATTTCAAGAGCACAGCTAAACCTGTTTCTCATTTCACCTTCAATTGACCTGAGATGCATCCTTACAATATATTAATTTTTTCTATTTCACTACGTAAAAATAAATACAATCCCTCAAGAAGGATGAAAAGCTCAGGTGCGTCCACTGTTCTTTAGTAGGAAGACATGCTAATCTGCTAAATTGTCCCGTTGCAGTGGGCTTTTTGCATTACTAAGGAGAGAGCTAATAAAACTCATGATTAGTGGGAGAACCTTGGATAGTGCTTTAATGATGGAGTGCTGCAGGGAAGCAAGGAGGAGAGTCTAGAGGCTAGAGTCTAATGGCCAGCTTCTGAGAAGAAGCCCCAGAAGGTGGCTGTTAAAGTCTGTCCAAGGTTCTGTGTAGCTGTGAGGTGGAATAGATACTTCCAGCCATGAGCTTAGAGATCATTCAGCAACTTATATTGTATGGAACCACAGAAACTAAAAATTAAAAACATGAAAGGAAGACTGTAATAGTTGGAAGAGTATATGAGGAATCTTGGCAAAAATATGAACTAAAACATATACAGCTGGGTTAAGAAAAATATTTAACTCCAGTTTGTGAGTCATTAGGATGTGTTAAAAGGCAAAAAGCAGCACAAGTATCGTTTTCCTGCAAAAATGACAAAGGAAAGCTGCATCTCACTTAATTGTAAAATGTTTTAATTACAGTAGTATGCTGCACTGCTGCTTAGGTGCAGTCCCTATGCTTTTAAATCCACCAGCTTAAAATTGTGCAATTACATGTGGAAATGGACACACAGATAATCAAAGGCTTCCGAGTTACACAGGGTGAAGACAGGCAGGGCTAAGTGGGTTATGTGGAGGATTTGGACCTGTGCTAGTTATTTCAGAATCTCGTTTCGTTAAGACAAGGTGCCAATGACTAGTAAAAAAATGACTTTTTCATAATTCAAGAATGATGTGACCTGGTAGGCTGGAAGAAAAGGAAGAATCTCTCAATATTTGGCTTCTGTGCACTATTCATACAGTACAGCTATTTTTTCTACAAAGCTGGGAACGTGTAGGAGCTGTGCAGCATAACTAGAATTGAGGAATGGTGCACCTAATTTTGTGATATTAGTCTGCCCAGTGAGTGGGAGCAACAAATGGAAACACAAGTTCATAAAATGCATGATATTCTTACTACCATAAACCACTCCTTTATTCAGTAGGAGAAAGGGATAGACTTAAAGAGTAGGGATGGATCGGTCTTTAAAAGCCTCCTAATTTGGTGAAAGAAAAAAAAAAAAACACCAAACAGTGACTAACCTAGATGAGGACAAGCTAGTTCAGTGCTTAAAGTTATGACTGCATTACACATCTTAGAGGTAAATGAGCAAGCCAGGTACTGGAAACAATCTGGTTTCTAATAGTAAGGAACTCAACAAGCCCTAATTTATCCTGTTTAAGAAACCACTGGTCTGGAATTCCTCAGTTTTTCTTTTCTGCTTATACATTTTAAACCCTCAGTGCGGGATGCAGTGGAACTGATGGGTTATGAAGGTGTGGTGTTGCTGGTCGTGATGCTGCTCCTGGGTATGTATTCAGTAAGAAAGCCCTGGATCCTACACTGCCAGGTTCCTTGCTGATCTGAGCTGAGACACGCTTGGTGTAATACGGCATGAGATCCAGCACTGTATTTCTAGTGACAGACTTCTTCAGGTTCCTCCTTCTCTTCGTGGCATTGAGTTGAATTTTCGCAGGGAGGATATTGTAGTCAGGCACAGCAGTAAGGATTTTTAATCCTTTTCATAACAAAGCTCAGTGAAAACCTTCAGAAACTCAACAAACCTTGTCTGCTAGGCTTTGTGCAGTAGTTGCTTTTTTATTTCTGCTGAGAAGCAGCTCTTAAACAGAGTGCAAACCAGTAGGAATGGCTGTACAAAAGCTGTGATGCTTTCCATCGTGTTCCTCAGCTGTTTCCTGGTTTACTTTCTGGCATCTCTAATGGCATGGAGACAAAGCTCACAGCCTATCTACATGAAAGGAGGGCACAGGGGTGATTTGGATACAGCCAAACTGATCAGAGGAACTTGAAATAAGAGCACCGGACAGGTTCAGGGTTTCTGGGTGGAATATAGCCTTTAAAAGTCTCCAGAGAATAACACGTTGTCTTTCAGTGACATGTCTTTCAATGAGTCCTCTCATTTTCACATTGTTCTTTAGCATGAAATGTTAAACGGAGGTTCCACCTGCCTGTTCCACAAGTAGGTCAGCATTTGATAACTGTATTAAAATTGGCCTTTCCTAAATCCTTTCTCTTTCTGTAATCCTCCCCGTCCCTCTCAATTTCCCTATGTTCTAATGCTCCCTTAGGGAGAAAATGTTCAGCGTTTTTTCAGATTATTTCCAAACTGTCACCCATGTTGGAACTGTTTTGGTTTGGATCACGTTTCTTCCCCAACAGCTTCTGAAGATAGACATCAAAGATATGATGCCACGTGGGAAAGAAGGGGTGGGGGTTTTTTTATGCTCGTGCAAAATTCCATGTCTTTCTCTATTGTTCTGTGGGGAAGGAAAAAACCAAACCCAACCTGTTTTGGGCTTCTGAAAATGTCTTAAAGAATATGTTCAGCATATTTAAATATATTTGCTAATTTAATTCCGAAGCCTAACATCCAGTTCATTTTCAATGTGGCCTATCACTTCTGGTGTGACGTTACTGAAAACCACCTGATTAAAGCCAGCTCTCTTATGCATACTTTACCTCTGTGACCTACGAGTAGCTTGAAACCATTTGAACTCTGTCTAAATTGGATCCCCCTGGTTGTAAGTGTTACTGCATGTCAGTTCTATGTCAGTTGGATGGAAATCTTGCTGCAGAGGATGAAAGTTCACAGCTCAGTATTAATCTACTGGGCAAACTACATCTGATGCCTTCGGTTTTCTTGAAATACGGCTTCCGATGACCTCTGACAAGTAAAATACAATATAGGATTTTCTAATATTCATTTTTAGTGTAGATATTTAAACTGTAGCATGTATCATCCTTCTGTACCAAATAAATGCTACGAGAGACAAAATTAAGAATAGTGACAAGTGGGTTTTTGGACGTGGAGACTTGTCAATAAAATACGTCTACATCCACCACTTCACAGTCGTCTGGTTCTCAGAACAGAAAATGCAAATCCTGACTGCAGCGAAGGAGGCTGTGTACCGATGCACTGCTGGCTGGGATTCCCTTGATATCTGTTGGGTGAGACTTTCAAACCGGTGTGTGAGGAGGAGCTTAACAAAAAAAAAAATCAGTGAAGCTGCGTGGCTTCTGCGGCGGGCAGCCTAAATCGTGCCGTGCTGGTGGAGTCTGTCTGTAACTCGCACATAAGAACTTTGAATTTAGCACCAGCTACTGTAAAAGAGAGTCTGGACAGATGTGTGCAGCTCAGCCGACACCATAATCAACATCCTGTTACCGAGAAACACCTTTACTCTGTCAGTGTTAGGGAGTCTTAAATTGCAAGCACATTACATCTTAAAACTCCAAGCTTAGAAAAAACCCTGGGATTGGTGCAGGTGTGTAAATCTGCAGCTTCACCTCACTTCTGTTCAACTAACGGTAAAACTCACGCCTCTTGCAGTAGGGGCAAGATTGACCTTTAAATACTCAGTTAATATCTGAAAGGAACCTGATCCTGTGTTCCTTCAAATCCCAAATTGTCTCTGAAAATAGTGGGATTTGGTAGGGGGAAAGAAATCGAAGATCTGGTTTGGGATGGGGTGATGCTGATGCTGGGAGGGATGTTTTTTAGGCACTAGACATGAATCAAATTCCTCTTTCTCAAAACCCGCTCCAGTCCTACTGAGGAGAACTAAAAGGTGTGCTTGCGCTCGGCCTCAGCGGAGCCTTTGGCACGTTGGGAAGCCTGTGCTTCAGCCCTCGGGTTCAAAGAGAAATGCTGCCCCATGGAGTGTGTACCTGGTTGACAGTATCTTTGAGCCCTTCCAACCACTCGTGTTCTGTAAACACGGTTTGTCACTACAAAACTTTGCCATTTCAGAAGTCAGATAAAAATCTCAGCTGATGACTCTCATCCCATCATTCCTCTTAGGGAAGTACAGAACAATAGCAGTAACTCAGTATTGGTATGGCCAGAGGTATTTTAAGACAGTGGCTGTTGGGTCAGTTCTTGGACAGCTTAAGAGCATATTTTTCCAGTTGTTTCCATTTTTAAGCCCAGACTTCTAAAATCCTGAAAGCCCAACTCTTTTTCCTATGAGTCACACCAAGAAATAAATTTTTGATTACAACATGTACAGAACCAGAGTCCGAAACGTTGGAGTTCTCTTCTGTCAGAGCCTCTAACGCCTCCTGTCAGCAGATGTATATGTCAGAAGGCGGTGGAGCTTCCTGTGGGTGCAGTGCTTGGGTCACACAGATCTCTGGGAGACCGGAGCTCGTTGAGCAGCAGTGCCGCAGAGGTTCTCTATAGGTACACATGCTGTACGTACACACGCTCTAGTAGCAACAGAGTGTAACAGCGCAGGGACTCTTACAACAATGTAACAAGAACAAAGGATTAAAACAAAAAAGGGAAATGAAGCATCTTGCAGACTACGGCAGTCGTGTGGCTTCTGCGCTTTAATGATTGATTTTTGCTTTGTTAATTTGGCAGTATTGAACGTAGGTAACTGTAGCGTTCTGATCTGACAAACACGTGGAAAAGAGCACGCTGATGAAAATCCATCAGAAGATAAGGGACTGTTTCAGAGTAACAGGAGTGTGCACAGTTAGATTCTGAACGGAAAGTACTGACGTGTGGACTGACAGTGGTGGTCTCTTCCTTTACTGTTCATTGGCTCACACTATTCATTTTAATAGAGACCCCCCGATATGAAGAAGTAATTTACCCACTGCAGAACTCCCATATGTGGTCAGTTTTCTTGTTAAGCTTATAAAGTGCTTTATGATAGGCTAAACTTGAAAGAACAGGAAGAAACAAACAGCAGTGGATCAAATAGTATGGTTTAAGAGTTTTTGCGTATGAAATAGCTCTCTTAAAATCACGTATACTTAAAGATATTCTTTTATATCAACAGCTAATGGCTCATCTCAAATATAAGGGTCTGATCTCAGGACAGAGAAGAACATCTGCTTCTCTCATTTTTATCAATTTTGCTAGAAGTGAAATGAGGGATTTCGGTGGGATGAAGGTGATTCTGTAGCTCCTGCTCTCTGACCCAACAACGTAAAGTATAGCCTTTAGTCTGAAGCTTGGGCAGAAGCTTAAATATACATTTGTCCAGGTTTATTCTAGATTTTGTCCTTCTTAAGGCTAACAGCCTGTTCTAAATGGGCAAGAGTCACTGTCAGACTATTAGTTTATCTTGCATCTGGGTAGAGACATCAGCTAATCTGGGCAAGTTTTGTGTCTGGATTTGTGTTAGAAGCTATAGAGCTTTGTCGGCTTAGCCCCATACTGGATGTGCCAGCAGGCTTGTGGAAAGTTGGGATCTGAACCCCTACTTTATCCTTTGTCTTTTGCATTACCCTTTGTGTATTTTTATGTTTTTCCCTTTTCGCTTCTCCTTTCCAGAGGTGAGACATCTCAGTGGACAGGGCACTGTGACGATGAGGGTGCTACAGGCAGACACTGTGACTCTGCTTCTGTCAGCTGCTGTCGAAGGCGATGCTGCGTGCGCATCTGAACGCACCACGGGAACCCACAGGAACCCTAGGTGGACAGAAAGGTACCCTGGTTACATTCTAACTGAGATTTATAAACTGATGCTATAAACGGGTTTTCTTTTAGAAGGCATTTTTAACAATAAGATCAGAGTCTTGAATTTGCATTAATAACGTCACAAAAGACAGAATTGTGGTCAATAGGTCTGGGGAGGGGGGGAGCCGCTGGTAGAAGGCAGCTCCTCAGGTGCAGTTTGCATTAACAGTAACTGACAGAGAAAATGGCTTTTTAACACAGAGGTTTTGAGAACACCTCATGGGAAAAGATGATATCAAAACCCATGGAAATCATGCCTAGATTAGTTTAGAAACTTGAATGTATAACCAGAAAATCCTCTCAAGATTCCACTTACCCTTCTCCTGCTAAGCCTCCTATCTGTGTATTCCCTCACATGAAGAAGTCTTCTAGATATTTGTTAGCACAACTTTCTAATTAGGCTTATTGATAATTAATCTGGATAAATCCATGTGCAGAAACTTCTCATTATCATTCTTTTAAAGCATGATACAGGACTTTCAAGAGATGTTTGTTTATAGATATTTTCCATTTCATGGTTTCTGCTATGTGCATGCCATGGCGAGATTGTGGGTATAGTTTAGTTAAATTTCCAAAGCAGACTACGCTTTGAAGAAATTAGCGCTCGGCATCCACTGGTTGATCTTGATGACTGCCTTTTCTGCATGAAAATGTTGATGTGACTGTAATAAATACGCTGACATAAATACTTTCATTTACAATAGCACGCTTTCTATAATTTATGGGTCTTTTTGTTTTATTTGGTTATTTTTTTTTTATTACTTCCTGGTTCTTGTTCAGCTCTACAAGCACACTGCTAAGTGGCAAGAGGAATAATATATAGCTTGCAGTCCATCATCTGCATTCCCTTTGCATTAGGTGTAACACTGGCATGAAAATCAGAGCCCCTGCTCCAATTTTTCCAGCTGTCTCTGTCTCCCTGTGATCTTTTTGTACAAATTTTCTGGCAAGTCTTTGAATATGCAAGCTTCTATCCCTTTCTTGATCATACGTACACATGTTGCTGTCTCTGAACATGGGTACAACTGAATAGAATCATTAATGATTTTTTCAGTAATTTTAATGTGTTTACTGATGTAGGCAAACCCTCAAAACCACACAGTATCTTCTTCCTTTGTCCTCTTGCTCTCATTTTTCTATGTAAGTTTGTTTTGTTTTCATTTAAAATGTATGAATAAAGCAGTATCAGGATCTTTTCACTGCCATCTTCAGGTCTTATTTATAGAGTACTTTTACAGCTTCAGGAATTGTTAACTTTTAGGCAATAAATGTCATCTTACTTCTGAGGTTACATTTGTTTTATTTTCCTTAGCAATATTATTGCTTTAAAACTGTAATATGTTTTCTAGTTTGGCCTTTTTTCTCTTGCCCCAAGGGACTTGAGCTATAACTAGGATTTGCATTGGCCACAGTGCTGTTCTTATCCTGTACATGGTTACGGGCAGACAGGCGGGAGTGCCAGGGCCTAACACGGTGTTCTACTGGGAGCGCTTGTGCCAACATTTGGGCTTGAACAATTAGGAGGAGACATGACGTCACTGTCTCCGAAAAGTGAATTTGGACAGGAATGCTGTATTGTATTTTGGGCGTGTGCTACAAAAATAACGATTAAAATAATATCTTGTTGGTTTTCTTAATTTTTGTATTTACTCTCGGGTTTCACAGTCCTTGCCCTGCAGTTCTTGTGTCCTAGTGGTATTTCTGTTTCATTATTTTTCAAGCAGAGTTTGATGACACTGATTTAGCAGTTTCTCACAGTTCACTGCTTCAGTTTTCATCAAATTATACTTCTAGTTATAGTAGACACTTTCATCATCAATTTCCATATGCCTCAAAGACACACAGGGGCCAGTTTGCCAACACCGAACTCAAATGCTAGACAATAACTGAAATACAGGGTTTTTTTTTTTTTCCTAGGATGTCTGAGACAAAGAGTGTAAAACCCCTCAGTTCTCAGCAAGTGTTTTCAGCCTGGATGCATTAAAAATCTAGACAATAACTGCTGTGGAATATTGATTTTAAAAAGTCAAATCAAAGGATAAAAATTAACACTCACCAGAGATTATACTGTGGGATCTTATCCATTTCTTTCCAGAAGCCTATCTTACGTTAGAGACCACTCATGCTAACGCAAGCTTCGCTTTTTCACCACAGAATGAGAGGATTCCTAAGCATCCTCAAGTGCATTTTCTGTACAACAGAGTTTGATAATTATGATAGTTAGCACATAATAAAGGTTTTGGCTGCAGGCTCTAGGTCTACACGTACCTTCAGATTAGCAGTGTTACTGGGGACATCCAAAGTGACAAGACTCCTGAGAATGGCTGTGAAAGCCTTTTCCTTTCTTTAGGGATTCTTGTTCTTAACTTCGTGCTCTATTTGGAAAGATCTCCATGTTGGAATGCCCAACCTCTTTAAAGGCTTTTCGTTATGTTCATCTTACAATTCCCTACAGTTTTCTGTGTGAAGGGACCGCATGCCCAGCCTAAAGGTAATTTGGGACTGGATGTAGATGAGCTGGAGACCGTGGTTCTTGCGTCTGTCAAAAGCATAAAGTTAATTATGTAAGGCATGAAGCGAAGCTCTGGTGCCTATTTGTTTGGATGTAAAGAGGCTAACTCTGAGTAACTGTTGACAGTGGTCATCACCATCAGAGGAACTGGCCGTGAAATCTGTAGCCTTCCAAAAAATCTCCAAGACAGCATGGGAGTAATACTCTCTCTACTGCACCCCATGTAAATTGTGTGCTTACGCTGTGGGCTAAGGTCGGGTTCAGTTTCACAACTTGCTTTCCTTGTGGAATTTTGACTGATGTTGAGAATTTCATATATAGCTTTCAGTGCAATAGGGACCTTCTCTCAGGAACAAAGAGAAGAATTTTTCCCTGTCCACAGGAATTTCAGTTTGTGCAGTCTGCCGTTTGCAGAACGCACTCAACGCGACGTAAACCCATGTCACGGGATCTTCTGCCTAAAGTCAGAAGGACATGTGTAGAGGGAGCGCATAGTCAGGAAGCTGTCTGATATCACTGTGACTTCTCAAAACTCATGGGGACACAGTTCATCTTACATCCAGGAACAGAAAGGTAGTGCGGGCTGAGTCTGCTACAGGATGAGATGATCTGTGTGATGAAGAGAGGAGGGAGTTGTTGGATAAGGTAAAGGTCAAGGAGAAGAGAGGTTTGTAATACTCTTTACTGTAGCACTAACTGCCTGTTTCCTGACAGAACTTGAAGTTTTGGAGTTATTTGGTACAATGAGCTTTCAGTGCCTGAACTGAGGCTGAATAAAACTGAAAGTTTTCTCATGCATTGGCTTTGACTCAATGCATTGAGACCAAGTAAGTGATAAAATGTTCACCTGAGGAAAAAGACATCTACCTGCTCCTAAACGGGTAAACTGATATGCAACAAATAGGATGTCTGAACACCTCACATTACTCGCGCAGTTCCGTGTGCCTCGCCACAGCTCATTGACCAGAAGGTGACCACCAAAAACCTCTTGTGCCCTGAGCCTTCAGTATCTGGGAGTTCCTGCAGTAATGTCTTTGCAATAACTGCTGTGCATCAAACAATACTTGCATCTTTATCTGCATACAAAACTGAAGTCACTGCCTGCTCTGTTACGAAGAAAAAAATCACCCATGTATCCTTCTCAGTTTTGAAAGAATAATGTTTGGTGGAATGTTCAAAAAACCACCAACAAAAAAAGAGTAGGAGTGGTTTCTTCTCTAGGTCCCTTGTGAGCAGTTACAGTGGGGGGTTTTAGAAGGGCAAATGCTTCACCTACAGCTTGTTTGCATCACTTTTTATTTCTACACAGAGCAACTATGAACGTTCCAATCAAATATTTCATTCCGTTTAATAGGGGTGAGGCAGCAGACAACCATTATCCTGTGACAGCGTTCTGGTCCGTGGAATATAAAAAGAATGCTCACGGGACAGCTAGTGGTATTTCCTTCAGTAGTCCGACCTGATGCTCTATCAGCGTTATAATGGCGTGCTGCTCTGTCTGCGGATTCTGACTGAAGGCTGGAGCTTCACTTCCTTTGGAGAACTGTCCTACTTCTCAAAAAGTTGGTGCACTTCTGTGGAGAGGCCATGGATTCTTCCTGAAGATGTAGTGCTTGCTGGAGTGTTGAACAGGTTAGTGTGTAGCCCGTGTTTGTGGGAGAAAATGTCAGATAAAACTTCACATTGGTAGAGATTACGAAAACCAAAAGCCAGGAGGCATTTTTGTTTTCATTTTAATTCAGTTTTTAGGATTTAATTAGCTGCTAGTTCCAGTCTGTGATTTTCTGAAGGGAAAGAAGCTCTAAGAGCTGAAAAAAACAGTTTTTATCTTCAAAATTTGAATTCTCATTTTTTGTTTGTTTGTTTTTTATATCTAATACAGTGCTTTTCTGTTGTTTTCACGTTGTTCCACGCACAGGTAAGTGCATGCGCACCAAATGCTGTGACGTACAGGCTACACACGGAGGAAGAGAGCAATGGGGAACTTTCAAACCAACTATATTGCAAATTTGGAATGTAGTATCTGCTCAGTGGGGCATGAAGCCTAAACTAACAGTTTTCTCTGGTTGTCTTCTGTCCCACTGTTACGAAAGAATTTCTGCTTTAAAGAGGACAACTAGCCTGCTAAGATACAAGTTCTGGCAGAATCACAGTGGTCTGTATTGAAATATGGTGAGTCCAGTGACTTTCAGTGTAGATTGCTACCAGTGGATGTTCGCTGGCTCAAACTCCACTTTCCTAAAATGTGAACAACCAAAATACGCTTTGTCTAGTGCTGTAGGTGATTTACTAGCACACCAGTATGCCCCAGTCTCTGCAGGCTTGCTGTACCTGGACAGGCCGACAAGAAAGCTGGAGGGGGGGCTTTTTACAAGGACCTGTAGTGACAGAGCAAGGGGTGATGGGTTTAAATTGAAAGAGCGTGGATTTAGATTGGATGTAGAGAAAAAATTCTTCCTGGAGAGGGTGTTGAGGCACTGGGACAGGTTGCCCAGAGCAGCTGTGGATGCCCCATCCCTGGAAGTGTCCAAGGCCAGGCTGGATGAGGCTTGGAGCAACCTGGTCTAGTGGAGGGTGTCCCTGCCCATGGCAGGGGGGTTGGAACTGGATGGTCTTTAAGGTCCCTTCCAACCCAAACCAGTCTATGATTCAGTGATAGTGGGAAACACTGGCCTAACCGAAACCACAGCACACTGTGCCGGTGTTGGTCCTGCAGACTGTGGCCCTCTGTATGATGCCAGCATAAGCATTCAAGAGACTCGTTCTCGTGTGGTTGGTATCCCTGAAATATGGGAGCAGGAGTGGCAGAGGACTTGTGGGAGTTGTGGAAACACCTTTGGAGTAGCATCATTCATCATTTTGTACAGCGAGGCATGGCCTTGTAATCAGGTCTTCCCTCGTTCGGTCGGAGGATGAAATATTCTTGAGACATCTTACTCTGAGAGTACCCTCAGCGAGCACCGTGCAGCAAGCTGTGGAGCACAGCAATGTGCCGCACGATGCAGTACATCCTGGCCAGGCGAGGCGGGACAGTGTCAGGACAGTGCTGTAACCACAGACCAACCTCCTGCTATGCAGGTTGAAAGGATTTGGGTTTGGTTTTTTTTTTAACTCCTTTCTGTGTAAAAGATCACTCAAAGAATCTTACTGTTTAAGGAGCGAGTTTCCAGAGGTGGATTTTAAATGATGCCTTTCTTGCATTGCTGCACAGATACCCTGGGAAGATTTTCCCCACAGCAAAGGGCAAAGTGAGACGGGTATCCATGCCCTGCGCGTCTCAAAAGTTGTTAGCTCTTACTTGTGATGGGCGGAAACTGGAGACAGTCGTACCTATGAAGTGTTTTAGGGGTGACATCATAGATTTTGAAAAAGCCAGATGCTTTTGGTGGTACTGTAATGTTTTATGAGTTTTAGCATGCGTCTGCTGCATCTGTACATTTGACAATACTCACTCTGAATTTGTAAAAGTGAAAAAAAGAAAATCCAGAGCAAACTCTGAGCATGCCTAAGGTTTCGTGCGTAACGTACACTTTTAACTTTATGGATAGGAAGTATTGAAGTAAACAAAAGCTGCTTGTTCACTGTTCTGAATTTCGCCCAGCTAGAAAAATCACTCCTGAGACACTCACAATAAACAGCTTGTTTGCTTTTTAAGATTTCAGATTTATCTCTGAGATCCTCATGTCGAGTGTGTATTAATAAATACATGTTCCAGCCAAAATAAAGACGTTTTCTGTACTTACAGACTTGCATTTTGATGCTGCTCTTCTGAATTAGAGAAGAAAGGCAACAAAATGCAACTCTTTTCCTCAGAAAACTCTTTAATCCATTTCAGAAAAAGATTTCTTCCTTTTTTTAGCAACTTCAGGGCCAACATGTTTCTAGAAGAGGGTACATCTTTGGAAAGCATACTGCTCTTGGGGAAAGAGCAAACAAGCGGTTTGTGAAGAGGAAGGGTTTCGTGATGTGCTTTTGACAGAAAATACCTCCTAGCTTGTCAAGTTGTGTATTACCAACAGTTCGCCCGATGACTGCGTCACAGCCTGGTGGTGTTGCCGAACATCCAGTATTGTGGAAAAGACGTGACCTCAGAATGAGGTCCCACTCTGGATTCACATGAGCAAAACCCAGGTACCGCAAACTTTCGGGCCACGTATCCTGCTTTTTATGATGACTAGTGAATTAGGTAAATGCTTGTTTCAGTCCCAGGACACAGAGACACTGGGGTCATGCCTGATTTGCCTGTCACCATACAAGGCATCAGAGAGAACGTCTTTGAGCTTTCTAATTCCCAGTCCAGTCACCTAGCCAGGCTTCTCGCTTGATTCTCCCTCTTGTGCTAGAAGCTCATTTTGCAGTGCTGGGGGCTCTAGGTGTGTTACGAGGACACAAATACAGAGAAAGTCCTCCTGCTGCAACTGCAGAGAAGGGATGCAGCAGGTTCAGGATCAAATCCGCTCCTCCCCGCCCCCATGGTTTTATATTTAAGCTGTTAGTGGTACCAAAGAAGCTATCCTGTCCTCTTTGTGTCCCCAGTTGCTCATCCCGCCCCTGCCTTGTTCCAGCAGAAGCATTTGTGCAGTTATTGAGTGGATGGGATGGGGGAGACGGACCCACACCAAGAGACTGCTTTTCCCAGGTGCTAACTGGATTCCCGGGTGGAGTTCCCTATTCTCACACCAGGGCCAGCAGCGGCGTAAAGCGGGCTGAATGCTGGATTAAGACAGCTAGAATTGTTTGTGAATCTATGGCCTCAGACTCCATTCCAGGCCAAGACTCCCTGGAAATGTTGCTTTGGTGAGGAGGATAACTCCTCTGTGGGCCATTTTGTCTGAAACAGGAATTTTCCTTTTGTGGTGCACTGTGCTTACTTCTGTTAAAAGGGAAAATGGCAATAGTAAAAAAAATCAGACTGAAAGGTCCAGTATCAAATTTAGAGAAAACTGATGCTTTTCAATCTTTTTTTTAGATTGATTTTTCTTAATTTGCCATGCTTCTAAACAGGACAATCCATCCCAGTGGATTTCTGCCTGGCAATACTGGGGACCCTTCTCATTGTTTTCAACAACAAAGACAAAACTGCCTAGTTGCCATGCATATCCGGAGGTTGGCCAGAGCCAAAATTTCTTATGTAAAATATGTCGGACACTGCTTACCCTCAGCGGCCTGGTAGGGGCTTTTCTTTTCTGTCAGCTCGATTATTCCAGGTTATTTGGAATTTTTTTCCTTTTTTTTTTTTTTCCTGCCCCTTGTAAGTGTACGGCTGTGGAAGTCCCCCCGTCTGTTTGCTGTCTTGAAAGCAAAGGAGCCAACACCTCTAACCGTGACTTTGTTACTGTTGTGGCTGTTGACAATTGTGGGTTTCCGGAAAAAAAACCCCAACAGGCAGACAGACAACAGCAACCTCCCTGATTGCGCCTTCTCCACAGAGAAGCCCCCGTTACCCTCCGGTGATGCTCAGCCTCCGAGGCTAACCCTACGGTAGTGCTCCTTTATGCTGCTCCGGTTGCTGGGGTTAGCTCATCCACACGAGGAGCAGAGCTCTGCGTTCAAGCCCAGCGGGGAAAGGTGCGGGAGATGCGAAAACCTGTTGGGAGGTTTTTTCCTTTTTTTTTTTTAAATTGCTGTTGTGTGTTTATTATTTATTTCGGCAGAGCCGCGCAGCGATGCGCGGTGCCGGGCCGGCTGCGTGCGAGGGGTGCGAGCCGGGCGCCAGCCGCGGCCTCCCGGGCGCTGCCCCGCGGCGGGGGGGGGGGGGTCCCGTTGGGCTGCCGGCACTGCCCTCCCCGCTCCCCCGGGGGCTGCGGCGGCCGGCACCCCGCCTTGACCCCGGCCGGGCGGCAGAGCCGCGGCTCTCCTCTCCTGCCGGCTCGGCGTGGGGGAGGCTGCGCCGCACTTGGGAAAATGCAGCAGCGATTCCTCCCTCCCACCCTCCCTGCCCGGGGGGGTGAAGTGCGAGGCAGCGGGAGGAGCCGTGCGGGTGTGTGTGTGTGTGTGTGTGTGTGTGTGCGAGCAGCGCTCCGTGGCCGCCGTGTTTCCTGGTGCCTGCTCCCTGACCCCAGTGGCGGTCCCGCTCACTGCACCGCGCCCGCCCTCGCCGACCCGCACCCGGCCCCGGATCCGCACCCGGCCCCAGGCCGCCACCGGGCACCGCCGCCGCCGGGCACCGCCGCGGGGTCGGGCGCAGGCTCTGCCCCGGCCGCGCCCCCGCAGCCCCATGGAGCGGCCCCGCCGCCCGCGCTGAAGGCATCCCCGACCCGCCCGCAGCGGCAGCCGGCGGAGGGAAGGTGAGCGGCCCCGGGTCGGTGTCTGCGTGTGCCGGGAGGGGGGGCCCGGCGGGGGGCAGCGGCGCACAAAGCGGCGGGTTAGAGGTGCCGTGTCGCGAGCGGGGGGGGGGGGGGGGGGGGGGCGGGCGGTCGCTCCGGCGGCGGCGGGGCCAGCCTTCTGCAGACAATAATGAGGCTGAAACCGGCCGCCCGCTCCCGCTGCCTCCCCGCCGGGTCGGGTCGGGTCGGTGCGGCGGCGGTTGTCGGCGGGCGCGGCGGCTGCCCTGCCCTGCCCTCCTTCCCCCGGCCGTGCCCTCCTCCCCCCCGGCCGTGCCCTCGCTGCCCTCCGCCGCCTCGCTCCTTGGCCGGGGTGGGGGCTGCAGCGCTGGCAGCGGCCTGGGGGCGGGAGGCGAGGTGCCGGCTCTGGGGGTCGGGGCCGCAAGGGTAGGCCGGGGAGCATTGTGCTGGCCGGGGCTGCCGGGCGCGGGGGGGGGGGGGCACCCGGCGGGCGCAGCGCCGAGCGGCCCCGGGGGTGCGGGGGGGGGCAGCGCCGCAAAAGTAAAGGAGGGTAGCGCGGGTTGCTCCGCCGTTCCCCGGCGGAGTTTCCCCTCCGGCGGGAGAACCAGCCTTGGAACCGTGATCCCGGAGGCCTCAAGCACTTGGAAACCTTCCGGGGCTGGGGGCATCACCGAAAAGCACCGGGCATCCCCCCCGCCCCGTCGCGGTCGCCCGCGGCTCGCTGCGGAGTTTATCGCATCCCTCCGCCGAGCATCCTCCCCCCCGCACACCCCCCAAAAATAAATCGCGTCGGTCCTGCGGCGGCCGGGGGGGATGATGCGAACTTGGCGCGTATGGCACAGCAATGGCAGCGATGCCCGAGCCGGGGGGGGCAGGGCAGGGCAGGGGGCGCGGGGCGGGGGCTGCGGCACACGCCGGGACGGGGCCGAGCCGGAGCCATTGGCCACCCAGAGCCATCAATCACCGGGGGGGGGGGGGGGGGGGTGGCGAGCCCGGCGCCCCGCGGGGCCGCGGCCGGGGCGGCCCGGGAGCCGGCGGCGGCGGGGAGCGGCCGGGAGCCCAGGTACCGGCGGTCGGGGCCTCCCCCCGGTGCCTCCGCCCTGGACTTGGAGCCCGGAGTTGCCCGCGGGGCTGTTGGGGCAGTCGATGATCCCCGGGCGCGGGGTAATAAACTGCGAGGAACCGGGGGCGCGGGGGGGCGTTGGGGCGGGCAGTGCCCGCGCTCCGGCTGGGTCGGTGTGTTTGTTGCGGTACCGGTGTCGGGATAGTGGATGCAGCGACGGAAGGTGGTGACACGGGATTAACCCTCTCCGTCTCCTGCCGTTCAAAATCCCCGTCTGGAGCGCGAGGCCGGCCGGCGGGTTTCTGGAATTCGCATTAGGAAGGCGTAAATATTTTATTTGGGGGAAATGCGTTTTTCGCGTGCCTGTGTGTGCGTACGTAGAGCCTGCGTGTGGCTCTCCGAGAAGTGTAACGTTTCAACATCCCCGATCTGCGATAGGGGGTTGGTTTTTGGGTGTTTTTTTTTTTTTTGGACACGGCAGTGGGATTTGGATTTAAAATGAGCTGCGCCTAAGTTTGTGTCAGCTCCGGTGCGGAGAAGTGCCGGTTGGTACCCGTAAAGCTGAGCAGATGCGTACAATAGCCCATCCCCGGGCTCGCTGGCGGTGCACAGCCACGCTGGGAAGGGTTTGTTGCTCCCAGGATAACAGCTGCGGTTGGGAAAACGTCGTGCCGAAAGTCTTGGTTGGCGTTCTCGGTGGTAGTCATTCTTCCATTGAAACTGCCACGTAGGGTGCGGAAGATAGCGCACATGGGTTTACCTGACAGATGGGAGAAATAACGCAACTTTTATTCTTTTGTGCTCCCCTCCTGTATGCGGGCAGTGATGGCAGTTGGAGGAAGAAGAACGGTTGTGATTCAAAGTAGCCTTTTTCATTTATATATATATATATATTTTTTAAATCTTGGGCCTAAAATAAATTGGGTTTTAAAGTTTTGACGTGTTCAGCTCCTCTTTGATATTTTCTTCGGAGAAGTTCACAGTGAAGAAAGCAATAATTACAGGCTTCTGGTAGGTGAGCTGCAGCGCTCTGGAGCACAAATGAAAATCAGAGAATTTGGCACAGAAGCCACCTTCAAATTTTACTTTTTTTCCAGTGCGGCATTTGTTGTTGAATTTCATTTTTAAAAGGATGCTGTGTTCGGCTCTGTCTTAATTTAAATACAGAGGTTTGTTCTTAAGATTAAAGATTGGAACAATGGGAAGCAATTGCAGCTTATGTGCTTATAATCTTACTGAAAGTCAACTTTGAAGTATTTAATACAGCTGTTCAAGAGTCCTCTTATCGTTTGTTTTACGCCAGTTAGTTGTAATTTCTTTCTGTAACACGGGTTGTTAGAAACCTTGAAAAACACTTATTATCTTTATGTATAATTCACTCTCGTGAACAAATTGGATTTTTTTTTCCCATGAGTGAACTATAATATGAAATTTAATGTTCTGACCTTTCTTATGCTAGATGACTGAAAACAGCGTGATTTAGCTTTTCTGAAAGCCCGAGCATATTTTTGTTGTTGGTTTAACGTGTTGTTTTATATTGTAGCTTTTAATTGCGGAAAAAATAACATCAGACGTGTAATTTTCACGCTCCTTCTTAATGTATGCAAGCGCTGAAGTTCTTGCTGTGTGAAAGAAAAACTTGGTTTTTTTTCCTGGGAACTCTGATGGCTGGCATCCCTGCTAATGACAGTCATTTCTCTGACGGGAAGATGTTTCCATTTGTATTTACTTCTCAGTGCAGGGCCATTATGCTGCTCTGTGTTGCACACTCCTCGGAGTTTCTGTCTCAAAAGAATTACAGTGCTTGGAACAGGACTGCAGTTTGAAGCAGGTGTTGTGTTTTACTGTTATGCAAAATAACACTAAAATATAATTGTAAGGGAAATTAAGGAAACAGCTGCAAACTTGGTATGGCGAGCTATGGTTCGTGAGCAGTTGTTGCACGCCTCTTACTGCAAAGATTGGGTTTAGTAAACCTCACCTTGCTGATTTTTACTCCTTCAGCTGCTGCGCTTATTATGAGAGGAGGGTTAGTGCAATGGCCGGACCATAAGCTTAGTTACGGAGATATACTGGCTCGCTGGTGACTCCGTTTCTAAATGGGAACTCTATGGTTTAGTTCCATCTCTCTCTTTTTTTTTTTTCCCCCTCCAATGCTAAAGAAGATGAAGGATAGAACCCAATTACTGGAATGAAGGTTGCAGAATGTCTTAACCCAACTAACATATGGAAGCCTACATAGGCCTGAGGTTGTAAAATAGTAAAATAAATGGCCTATAGCAGGCCATCTGCCATTTGCAGGGCATTTTTATCGTGCTGCATGCCAAACTGGAAATTAGTCTTTGTATTAAAAATATATTTTGAATACAAATCAAAGATTCCAAATGTTGAAATGTTACACGTGGCACACACGTTTCTGTCTGGGAGCAAAGAAGAGCCCAGGAGTATAACACTGGAAAAATACTGCTTAGTTTGATGCCCAGGGCTCGAGTCGCTCTCTCCTTCCTATCTCTTTGTCTTCCCCGTGAGCACTGATTTACTTCTGTAAATTACACACCAGATATGACAAATCCACTATTGCTTGAAGGGGGGGAGGGTCAGCAGATCCAAAATGTCATGATTTCACCTAAGTCCTTGCAGCGAGGGTGGCGTGCCCCAGCTGAGCATCTGCCTCACAAACAGGCCTTTTAAAGACTTGCTCATCTCGAAAGGGTTCTCCGAACATCAGCGGATCAATTTTCCCAAAGTCCCTCCGAAGGGAAGGCAGCTGAGGTATCCTCAGTTTATTGACTAAAGAAACTGAAGCTCCGATTCCGTGCAGGGAACTCCGCAGAGATCAGGTTTGGGAAGTTTCTGGCTCTTGGGCTCATATTGTAGAATGCTTCCAGTCTTAATGCAAAATATGTTCAAGAGCACTTCGAAGATGTGAAGTGCAGGGGTGTGCAGAGAGGGAAGAGCGTATTTCTTCACCTTATGCAGAAACATTTATGCGTAAAATCGCACTTAAATCTGTCAGATAAATCACTGCTGTCTGGTGATGAATCCAAACTGGTTTCGCTGCGAGTGCACTGTAACATGGATGTTTTGTTAACGTCGTCTGGATACTTGCTAGCCTTTCTCCGGCCAGATAAATCCTTTGCTTCAAAGGTATTTGGGGTGTACCTTTTGCTATGCAGCTGTAAAATTTCCTGCTTTCCGTCAGCTTCTCCTAAACATCTCAGATGTAACTTATTTTGTAAAGCTAAGGGAGGGCCTTGAAAACAAGCGCGGGTGTTTGTGGAAAGGCATTTGCCCTTCACGAACCTGGGTCCACTTGTTAATTTTCGTGGTTGCAGTTAGCACAACGTGTTGTTTAAAATAAAGAATAGTTAATGTGGAGTATGTAACTGGAGCTTTCAACACAGATTTCCGCCCCCCACCCCCAGCCTTCCCGAAGATAAAGTCTTATTTTAAGCATTCATCCTTTGGTTGTATTTAATGATGATGGAGTTAAATGATGAGGTAATTAAAAAAAATGACTGAATAGTAATGCTGGAGAGTTGCATGATGGATACATCAAAAATACAGAAAGAGGTGTTGGAGTGGCAGGCGGGAGAGGATGGAGTAATATTTTACATCTCTTTGGAGTTCATAGCAGTGTGCACTGTCTTTCTCTCCTGGCAGAGGTCCGTGGGGTTGATGAGGAGCTGCTTGGAGTCTGGAGCCACCTGGAACACCATGTCCTACCCCGCTCCTGGCCTTGGGAAGTTGTGAGCTGCTCATGTCCATAGGGAGGAAGGATGGCTCATGGAATTCCTTCACAAGGCAAAGTTACCATAACGGTGGATGAATACAGCTCCAACCCAACGCAGGCGTTCACGCACTACAACATCAATCAGAGCAGGTTCCAGCCTCCGCATGTGCATATGTGAGTATTCCCGACACGGCCTGCGTGCGTGTGCGTGTGCCTGCGTGTGCCTGCGTGTGCCTCCCCCCTGGAAGGGCTGGGAGCTGGAAGATGGGCTGGTCATTAGCTGATAGGCAAAATGGCTATGAAATTTCTTAACGTGGCGTGCTTGGCTCCATCATCTCCTAGAGAGATATCTGTCTGCCTGAGACACTGCTCCATCATCTCCTGGAGATAATTCCTCCTGCCTGAGGCACGGCGAGGCTTGGGGGGCTCCCCCCAAGGATGAAACTGGTCACCTTACACTGATCTTGCTTTACATCGCCTGAGGGACCCCACTGCTTGAAAACTTAAGTTCCCTTCCCCCTGCCCTTACATGCAGCTGCGAAACAGGCCTAATTGGGACTAATTGTCCCGCTGTCGCTGGATCCTCTGTCCTGTCGCGAGTGGGATGTGTGCCGCATGCTGCGACCCGCCGCACAACAGCAGGGCAGTTCCTCCCAGGGCATACAAATAGTGCGTTAAAACAACATCCATCCCTGGCCCGAACTTCAGCCAGCAGACTGTGGGAAGTGAGGAGCCGAGTTACCTTGTCCCTCCCGGCTGTCGTGACTGTTTGCGGCGGGTACCAGGCACAATGGCTGGCGCTTGGAGCTGAGTACCAGCGTTAACTCTGAATTTCCTTCCCATTGTTCGCTGAGGTTTGATCTTTATCGGTTATTTCTGTGAAGGTTCTTTCTCTTTCAACATTAATAGACTGAAAAGCACGTGAAACTAAAACAAAGACGACATCGCTTGACCTCCTGCGTGCCATTGTTAGTCAGGATTGTGAACGATGTCTCACTATTGAATTTGATAAGGATTTTGCATAATAAGGGGGGAAAAGTTGTATGGAACTTGGTTGCATTTTTGTTATGTAGAAGCCCGCCGGAAGAGTCACAATGTAGGAGTTCAGCACCTTCTAATAGGATTTCGTGTGGTTACAATGTCCTGGAGGCAACTTTCGGAAGGATGCTGACAAGTGTCTGGCCTGCATGTGACTTTTCAAGGTGGAAAGAGTTTTCATTAATTACATTCGATTCCTTACTACAACGATGCTGCAAGTCTCTTGTAGAAATATTTTCTTTTCAGGCCTTTTGTCAGCAAATTTCCGTTTCCTGTTTTGCACTCCAGAGCGTCGGGACCACAGATTCTGTGTAGAGGGTGAATTGAGAACAAACAAAAGGAATGGAGAAAGCCCTTTTAAAGAACCCCTTTTTACTGACTTTGATTTCAGCGGGAGCTGATTTTAGGACCAACTAAGTGGGGTGTTCAACATTATAAAAATGACTCATGCTTTGTTTCAAAAGCTCACCAACATTTATACAGCTGCTTCCCTACTAATTTGTGCATCTCTTAAACAGTATCGACTTGACAGGTGTCTTTGAACTATTTTTACTTGTTTGGAGAAATTGTGTAATTGAAAAAAACACTGAAACTGTAAAATGCAACATGGCACTGTATTTTAAGGCAATTTTAGCTGAAATACTGCGCCTTTCTTAAAAGCAGTTATTTGGTTTCAAGGAAAGGTGTGACATACTGAAAGGGCCATCAAAATTCAGGAAAATTTTCCCGGGGTTAGTCTCCATTTGCGATGGGAGCAAAGCAAACGATGTTGCGGTGCAGGAGGTGAGTTCAGGTGAAGGTCTGGATAGCAAATTACGGGTTTTAGAAAACCTGTTGAGGAAGAAAGGGCAGGATCCTGCCAGGTGTCCAGAGCTGTGGGTGGAGGGAAGCGAAGGCATGACTACGGCTCTGGGTTTGTGTGGTGGTAAGAACAGCAGAGTTATTTCTGAGGAGGAGGGACTGGAGCGCGTGGTAGCTTCAGGCAGGGTCCTTACTCGTCTTCCCAGTGTTTTGTACTGGAAGCACTGTGCACGTTTGTGAAAGAGGGTGTCATCAAGCAAGAAACCTGAACAGAAAATCGGTCAAACCAGTGCAAACAAAGGAAGGGTGATCTTTTTACCCCGCTGTGTCTTTGCCAGTGCCACATTGCTGCAGCTGTCAGGATCGGTTGATGTGATGTGGTGTTGCAGTCTGCTGTACTTTTTTTTGCTATCTTAAAATAATGCATGCATAATTTTTTTTTTTTAAGAGGGAGTTTGAGGAGGTTTTATTCTTCTCTAGTGAAAAATTTATTTTAAACATCATGGGATGATGAGAAATGAATAAAACAACGTAAGACCTGTGTGTTAGGAGATGTATGTGAATGGCAGGGCAGTATATTGCTACAGGGCCCTGCTGCATACCGTAAATCAGTGGCTGGATGCAGCATTAGGACAATGTTCTTTCCTAAAGGAAGTAATTTTTTAAAAAGTCATTTCCTTATAGGTATGCATCTTCACGTGCAAAGGTGGGAACTGGATTCTCAGCTTATGCTGAGCAATTTCTGGTTCTGCTGTCCTTTGGGCCTGACTCTCGCCTCACACGGAGTCTGTGGGGTATTGCCAGTGTAAACCTGGCGGCTAAGGCACTGCTGGCATTACCCTGCGGGTCCCGTGGGACGCGTGTCCCGCGCTTTTTCTCCTGCTTTCACTTTGTGCCTTTCACACGCGTGTCATGTAGTTCGATCAGCAGCGATACGGCTCTCTTTTATCATCTTTGTATGCATTTTTACACCAGCAGTTCTTGGTGAACCCGTTGAAGTGTACTGTCGGGTAAATAACCGTTTTAAGGCCCCTTAGGTTAGGCTGGCTGCGACACCAGTTTTGTCAGGTAGTTGGGCTCCGGTGTAGTATGACTTTTGAATCAGTGTGCCCAGTCTTTGTATTTTATTTCGCTGCTAATTAATGTTTGAACAGGTGTTCTAAAGACAATTTTTACTGTATGATTATTTTGGATAAAGGGATATCGTGTTAAATTTTTGTCATCACGAAGCAATGCTCCCACCCACAGGTGTCACTTATTTTCAGACGACGTTCTAAAACGTTTGTATTTGAATGCTTTGTACAAGTCACGTTTACTTTGTTACTTTTAATGAACTATTTCACCTCAGTTCCCTGTTTTAAAGGGCAGCTGCAAAATAATAATTATAACGTGCCTGACTTTGCTTCTTAGTGATTATTATTCTTCTGAAAGTCTTTGCACTTTCCCATTTCTTGTCAGGAACTGTGACTTCGGGAGGCAAATGCTTCTTGCTCCCTCGGTGTAGTGCTGCCAAGAACTGTAAGGTTGTAAAGAAATAGCTTGTAAGCCTGCTTCGCCCCGTGAGGTGTTCAGCATGAGGCAGCGGTGAGTGGTGGCAGCGATGCTGGGGAGCAGCCATAGGGTGGGTGCACCAGGAGAGGCTGGCAGGTATTCCTGAAGCTGCGGAGAGCTTTGTGCTGCGAAACCGCAGCCTTGGAGCAGAGAGGATAGAGAAGATTTCTGCTGTTGTAAGCCAGCAGTAGGGAAACCAGTAAAAATGACTGAACTTGGAAGATAATTGAATTCACCAGGTGTAGTTGTCATTTGCTTAGGGCGTTCTCTCTTTGTAAAACTTTTTCTTCCTTTAACTGCGCAGCTTTACAGCAGCCACCACGGTGCGGCATTTTAATTTAACAGGAATCACTGTGGCTCAGTTCTGTGGAACCTTCCTGTCTCTATTTTTTCTCCTCAGCCCAATGGAAAGGAGCTGAGGAGAAAATGGGACAAATCCAAATGGAAAACTACTTACTTGGGTTTTAACCAGAGGGAAAAATCTTCCTGTTTGGGTACGACACCCCATTTATTTTCAGGGGAAAAAAAAGGGAGAGCGAAGTAAACTTTGTGTATCTCTTGTGGCAAGTGCTCATTTTGACAGGCCGAGCCAGTGAGGATGAGGGGGTTTGTGGGGCTCACCCAGCTGTGGCCTGAGCTGCCTTTGAGTGGAATTCATGAGCTTTCCTCCAGTCCTCCAGAACGGCTTGGTGGTTTGCTTTTGGGATACCTGGGCTCCACGTTAAAACTTGGGTATGCTTTAAATTCAGTACCGGGGGAGTAAGAATATCTGGACAGAGGGTTCTCTGCCAGAGTAAAAGTCTTCTAAAGGAGTTTATACATACCTGGCATTGAATAATCTGTAACTACACAATTTTACTGCCTTTTCTGTACTGGAGGAATTCCCCATGGGAATACTCTGATTTTAAAGCAAAGAGCATAATCAGAGTTTTATATTAGTAGAACTATATATGTGTAGTTGAATAAAGTATTTAAATGCATGAGTATGTGTAAATATGTACATATAATAATAATAGCAATATAAAAATACAGCTGTATAATCATAGAAGAGGAAACTTTCAACTGTGACGAAGCCTTAAATTGTTAAAGCCGAGAGATCTGATGAGACTACTAACCTTGAGAAATAGGATCTTGCAAATCTTTTTTTTTTTCCTTGAGGTAATCATCCTGCATTTAATGGTCTTTATAAACTCCTGAGATTAGTGGGAAATCATGCATTTGATTTGTAATATTCTCGACTTCTGTTTCGTACAAGGCGTGTGATACTTAGGGGGAGGGGGAAAGAGTTGGCATGAGTAGAACACGCACTCCTTTGACATTTACAGAACAGGGACGTTCCTGTGTGTAATGGTACTGGTTGAGGAATTCGGGTTTAAGCTAGCTAGCTATACCTGGTGTGCCTGGGCAGGCTAGCTCAGCTGATGAGGGTGCGATAGAGGATCACAGCTTTGGTGGAAATTGTTGCTCTGTCCGTTAACAACTCTTCTCACGGAAGCATACACAGCTCTTGACCACCTAGTTCCTTTTCACTACTTATTTTTCTAAATAAATTGTGAGAACCCAGTGCTCCCTGAAACAATCAAGTTACATTTAGGCTCTAATGATGAAAACAAGGGTACATTCACCCGGCGTAGTTAAAACTTGAGCCTTGCTTTTGGACACAGGTTTTGCGTGGCTCGCAGTCAGTCAGCTTACCTTTGTGCAGTTTCAGTTTCCTTTCCCTCGCTGGGGTGGCATGGGTGGCTGCTGGAAGGCAGTGGTTTACAACCAACCCGTTTTTCTTAAGCCAGCAGCAGTAGCCCTTCAGCAGCTGAGCTCTGCTCTCCTGCAGCTGTGTGGGGATTCCAGCGGAAAGGCGGGGATAATAATACCAGCCTACCTTAAAAAAAAATGATACGACATCCCTTGAAGGCTGATGCTGTAGAAGAACCATTATTATTATTATTATTATTATGCTAAATCTAGGATGGGTTTAAAGTAATGTTTTTGTCACCATCGCCCCATTAGTTACTCTCTTTCCAGATTGCCCTGTCCTAAGACGGAAGCCAGGTCTGGTTTAAATTGGTGACGCTTAGGGATCAGCCAGCGGGGAAGGATGGCGGGAGATGGACATTTCTTCATTGACCAACTCAGGCTGTGAAAACACCACCTTGCAGGGTCAGTCTGGCCTCTGTGGTAAACCCTGAGAAGGAGAAAGAAAATTGTTTGGTCTTTACGCGCACGCACGTTAATGTTCTTTTACGCTGTATTAATCGCATACAGAAATTGCCAGGTAACAGGTCCTTAAATTGTAAGGCCCCGCTGCAGCTGCTGAGCGCTAAAAATGGAAATTTTCATTACATGGTCTGATTCTGCGTTACAGTGCTACCCGTGTAGTTCCTTAGGGGTCAGTCGTGCCCGCTGACAGTTGGCTTAGGATTTCACGGCCGTGTACAACACGCACAGTGTGCTGTTGTCACACGGGAGCTGTGCGGTGGGACCTGGCCAGGAGGGCTCTTTGCAGCACCTCGCGCTGGAGGGAGACTGCTCACCGAGGGGGCTCTTTGCTGTGAAGGGTTAGGCAAAAAAGAGGGTTGTAGGTTACAGTCGGATGTTGTACTGTCACTGGAAGCTTGTAATTTCTTTTTTAAATATCAGGGCTGTAGGGATATTGTTGTGGAAACAGCAGATCCTTGCTTTTGTTTAATGCTTGAAGGGTGAGAGTGTGATCTGTGCTGTGAAACAACTTCTAGAGTTAGATTTTTTTCAAACAGCGAGTTAATACTTTACAGAGTTTGCAGACCCATCACTGGGAATCCCATCGTAGCATTTTTCTGGCTTCGGGTTTTCTTCTGGCGGCAGGACGAGGCTGATCCTCCCTGCCAGCAGTGATGGGAGAGCGTGTTCCTGGTGACGGATGGACTTCCGAGCCCAAGGAAAGTGCTGCACCTACCTACCATGCATCTTATTATTTTGTTTCACAAATCCTTGTTTGAGTATCTTGTGAGATGACTAAGCAACAGGAAAGCCCTGTAAGCAGTGTGGATTCAGAGGTCTGTGTTACCTGTGAAGTTACTGCATGCAGCTGTGTTTGGTGCAGGACTGTTTCAGAAGTGTTGGTGAGGAACATCGATTTTGTACTGAACGTTCCACGGTAACTTTTTGAGTTTACATTTCCAGTCTTGAGCTACCAGAGGTGACTTAATTGCCTAGCATGGGTATCTGTGGAAGAATTCAGGAATGGAGGGCCAGCATATCTCCTTCCTTGAAGCAATGGCTTCTTGTTTCCAGCCATTTGAACCGTATTCGGCATATGGAGTTGTGGTTTCATGGACATCATTGTGATTGTTTCTGCTTGCAGAAGGCCTGATGTTGGCTCTCTGATGTTTTCTGTAATGTGTGTATGCAGAGCAGTGCAAAACAGGAAAGGGTTAAGCCTGTCTGCATAGATACCTGCATTTCACAGGAGGTGTTTCAGAAGATCTAAAGAGCTTTGTTGTTTGGTGGGATTTGGGAATCCAGGTCTTGCACATTTACTCTCAGTTTTGATGTGGGCCATTAAGATTGCAATTTTTAGGTCTTATACTGCAGAGGGCAAGTTTTGTGATACTGTTTGTGGTGGTTTTTAATTACAAAATGAGGAAGCTGTGGCCAAAACGTGTGTTAAAACACAGGAGTCAAACCAATTCTGTCCTGTAGTAAATGGGACTAGACTTCATTGAACGCTTTTTACCTTGATGCCTTTTTCAAACAAAAAGGCGGCGTATGATAACGTTGTACCCAGTAGCATGTGCAGTGGCCAGTGTCCTGCTTGGGGCAGTGCCGGGTGGTTAGAACAGAAAACTGCAAGTCTGGATTCCAGACGATAAACTTTAGGTACCTGGAGTTGCAGTCATTTTATTTATCTCCTGAAGAGTTGGCCGTAAAGCCTGGTCTTAACCTCCGTAAAACTGGAGATTTCTCCCAGCTGGTGAGCTGTACGTATCCCGCGGGATCTGCGGCGGGAAGGTTGGCTGAAACAGCGTGCTGGGGTGGCATGCTGCTGCTGAAGCTTTCGGGGTCGGGGGGGAGAGGATGGCGAGAGGACAAGTCAACCTGTAATCCCCATGCAGTCATCCTTTTTGTGGCCCAAGCCCTTGGTGTGTCTTTTTCTTGTCTTAGCGGGATGCTGTCAACAGACTTCCCCTCTGTACCCTCCACTGACAGGGAAATGCTTGTCCCTGGTTTTATACGCCCTCTCTTCTAATGGGCATATCGTCTAAATTTAAATCGTTATGTCGAGGCCAGAGACAAATAAGAAAATCCCAACTCTCCTGGTTTTACCAGAAGATCATTGAAATGATCGTGCTGTGTGGTGTCTGGCAAGCTTCGTTCTTGTCACAGGTTATGGATTTCGTATTCCCAGACCCTCTTCCTTGCGTGCTGCTTGACATTAGGGCTGCAGAGATTCCAGTGGATGTTGACAAGGAGAAGCAGTACTGGAGGCTTCCTCGCAGCAGAGTCCCCCCTTACTGTACTGGGCATTAACTTATATCCAGCACATTAGACTTAAAAGCGCGCGGCCATTAAGTGTAGCACTCCCTTCCCAGGAGGGCAGCAGATGGAGAGAGGATGGGGGAGGGAAGGAGGAAGGCGTACGACAGAGGGACTTCATCTGATGTATTTGTAAGGCAGGAAGCTCGCTATTTACCACGTTTACAATTTCTCTGGTCTAAGGAATTGAGTGTAGTGGCTGGGAGCATCAGGGTCAGCACATTACTCCTAAATGTTTAGCTATTGTATCAGTTTATGGGAAGGAAAAGGTGCTAGTCCAGTACATTTCCCTCGTGCTCCTTTTATATAGGGAGCACAAAGAAAAAGTCATTACTTTTTAATTACTGTGGGCTTCTTTGTTTCTTAAAGCACATTCGCTTTTGGACAGCAGTGAGAATTACCAGAGGGTTATTTTCTTTCCTGTGAAAAGTGAAGTAGTAGTTTTTGGGGAAAATAATTGTTCAGAATTAAAGTTTCATGTGGTCCAGCATATTCGATAAAGAGAAGCCTTGTCCTGTACTTGTTAAACGCAGTGATTAGTGACGCTCTTACTGCTTGCAGTGGGACAGGCCCAGTCACTTAGAGATGCCAGATTCAGTGGCTCCCTCATTTTTAAACCATGATTCTTTCAGGGCTTCTCTGGTTGTTAACAATGCACGTATGAGATTATGATAATTAACGGATATTAAAGAAGGGGGAAATTTCATCTTCATGGTTTGTTTATATTGTGAATTTCAAGTCAGCCAGGCATTCACTTTTCCTCCTGGTGGAGAGACATGAAGAAATTAAAACCAAATAAATACATAATTATAGATTAAAAAAATAGAGCGCTCAGGTGTAATATTTGGAATTACTTGGAAGTTTTTTAAATAAATTGTTTTCATTTTGATTCTATCTCTCTTGACATTAGTTTGATTTTTTCCAGCACCTTTTGTTTGTTAAACAATGATGTTTGCAGCTTTGAAAGGAAGGCATGTTTACCGGAACCAGTTTTGTTCCGGGATCATTATTATTATGGACCTTGAAAGCTTCCACTTTAAGACACCCTCTTTGGGTTACTGAGGGAGAGTTATGACCCACATTGCAACTTCTTAGATCTTTTGGAGGGTATTTTAGTTGTCTGTACAAAGTGCTTAAGAGAGCTTTTCTGCGAGCAACGTCAGTACAATGAGGCTGCACAGCTCAAATACTGTAATACCGAGTTTCGGACACCCTCGGAGGGTTCAAATGATGATAATCCTCTGGGGTGGTACATGATTTTATTTTGTCTTATCTTCTTTTTTCCCCCCACTGTGACTTTTGGTGTTCTGCTCGGCTTCTTCGCAGTGCTGCTTTGTGAGAGTGCCGCTGTGTTAGTGGAACGATCACGCATACTGATCCTCTCGGAAGCTGATACATCATCTTGGCAACAGGATGAAGACCTTTAACTCTTGGCGTTTTCGTAATTTGTTGTCGGTTATCTATTGCCATAAATTCCATGCCTTCAAGAAAACAGGTTGTTTTTAAAATGTCTGTGAGTAGAGCCTTCGTCTTCCCTGAGCCAGAGGAGAAAGGACATCCCTGGTTATTGGTTCCAAGGAATTTAAGTGATCCGTGTTTAGGGGGATTTTGTTTTGTTTTCAGGCTCATTCATTTATATATCATTAATACAGAGCATATTTTCCTGCAAAGAATCCTTGTATTCAGTTTAGATTGTCAGGAGGAATATTAATTTACGTTGAAAACTAACTTTGGATCGCCTGGCTTCCTTGATAGTCTGCTCATACCGTCCTTTAATACCGGGATACGCAAGGCTCACGATTTTCTGTCACTGTTTCTCTCAGAAGGTTTGTAAGACATTCTGCAGCATGAGAAAGACCTTTTATGTATCATTTTATTAAGTGCAGAGTTAAAAGGTGTAAGCTGAAACACAAAGTGTCAGGAAGTTGGTAGAGGTTTTTTTTTTTTAATTAATTAGTGCAATTAAATGGAATTAAATGGGGGTCTGTGGAAGGTTGGTACAAGAAGTAGCAATTTCTTTAGGGTCCAGACACTTGTCCAATAAAATGCAAGAGGAATGTGCGGGAGGTGACTAATAAATAAATGGTAGATGAGAAATGGATAAATGATCTCAAAGACGCAGAAATAACCAGAGGTAAGATGTAGGCCTGAAGTACAGTTCTTAGCACACCTTGCACCTGCGGCTGTATTTCATGTTAGGGTTTTACTGTCTGCATATGTGTTTGAAGGCAGTCTCGCTCTAGCGTGAAGCGTACCGGTAATAGATGGCGCGTTATTGCTGCAGCAGGAGTGTCGGAGTCTGCCTTTCAGGTTTGTGTGTGTTTTATTATTTTCCTAACAAAAGCTTTTTTAGGTTTTGAGCTTCCAGACGTATGCCTTGTAGCTGTTCACAAGGGAATCTGGCAATGCTGACCAAGAGGCTGTACGTTCACACACTGAGGCAAGGTCAGCTGAACCTTTCAGTGCTGTGCCCAGAACCTGGCAGCTTTAAAGGCACGCTTTCTTTTTTTTTTTTTTATTCTTTACAGTTTTTCTTCTGTTGGGCTTCGTGTGCGTGTGAGCAGTGTCAGTGCGCTGGGAACAAATTCCTTTCTCCACGTATGCACACAGAGCTATTGTAGTTACTGTTAGAGCTTCCCTCATAAGTTCTCCACAAATGACTCTCGCCTCCTCCCTGTAGGGACTTCACGTGGAACCGGGAGGGTAGATTAGTCTCTGCCACCATTCAAACTAGTCTCTTCAGAGAACACCAGTTGCAGTGGTGGTCTTTGTTACGGGAACATCTTTAAAGTCCTTTGTGGTTTTTTTCTTAAGGCACTAAACAGCTGTCAGAGGGTAGGATTTCTGTTTGTTTAGGGTCAGATTAGACAATGAGCTCTAAATGAAAAATCAGCTGTCCTGCTCTCTATCCCGAGTCATCTAATCTTCAACAATATACTGTTCACTTGTAGGCCAAGAACTGTGCTGACAGGTATCTTCAGAGATACTAAGATTTTACTCCCCCCCCCCCCCCCCCCCCCCTTATTTTCCCAGCAGAAAAGAGCAGAGAACTAAGAGTTAAAATGTTGATGCATTGCTACCTTTATACCTTAAGTGTATTATGGGTCAGCGACAGGGGTGGCTGCTGGAGTGGCCATCCCCAGCGTGCACTTGCAGGCTGTTACCCTGCAGAAGGAACAGTTGGATGGAGCATGAAAATGTCCTGAACTGCCCTAGTTGGTGCTGCAGTGTATTACTGTAAAAGAGTATCAGCTCTAGTGTACCTGAATACTTTGACTTGGAACAGTGCCGGTCAAGAACCATGATATCTGGGTGGCTACAGCTGGGAGAAGTATGGGGGGAGAGTAAAACTAGGCTGTCCTTATTTAATTTGTTGCCAAACATGGGCCAGTACCTTGGCTCCGAGTGGGCAGTGATACTTGTTAGCAGCAGTGCTACCCCTACTCACATACCCACGTTACATGAGGCAGCACTGAAACAACTGTTTGAAAGTATTTCTCTTGACTTTGGCAGTCATTTCTTGTTCAGTACTGTGGAAGGGTTGTGTTGCTCTACACCTGACTACAGACGGGACTGCCTGCCTGTGTTCTTTGAGGATGGCAGAGTTGAGGTCAGTTCTCTGAACGTCGTTCCACCCGTTGCCAATCGCCGGTAGTCGTGCCACAGTATCTCCTAGTTGTAGGAGGCGTTGGGGCTACTACCTTAGTTGCAACTTGGCATTTTAGTGATGGTGGTTCAGTGGTTCTTGCGGGTCTCCTGACTGAAAGGGCCTTTAAAAACAGGTGGGTATAGTATTAAAACAGTGACTGCGTAAGACATAGCAAAAACCGTTTTCTGCTTGTCTTCCTGATGCTGCTGCCTGTGGTTCTGAAATAGCCTTCTGATCCGTGACACAGCTACGCTTCTGTTTTCTCTGAGAAGCCCTATGACTGTATTTTGGACATGTCTTCTGCAATGTGTGATACAGCTGCCAGTGACCTGGCAGCTTAATTAAGGTAGGAGTTCAGCTCTGCAAAGAAAAAAGAAACCTCATTCATTAACCCCCACGTAGCCTTTGGCAATTAGTAGAGGTGGTATGGGTAATTACAAAAAGGGCTAGAAGGTAAATTGAGACATTTTAGTAGGTATTTCCCCCACTGTGAGAATCTGACTTTGCGATGGCATGGGGGGACACCAGTCCACATTTGCAATTTAAATGCGTCTGGATTCCGCATTATAAATATGCACCGGATGCAGGGGAGAAACCCAGCACATTCTCTCAGGATGCTGTTAGGGCCAAGCAGAATCTCATTAGGGACAACTTCAAAGATCAGTTCCTCATGTCCATAAAAACAAGTGTAAATTATCTTCTGTGAGCCTGCTGTTAGCAGTTGCACTGTTACATTATGCATGATTCTAGACTGCACATGGTATGAACAAACTGCACTATATTTCATTAGCCTGGTCCATTTTTATGCTAAGCCTGGCAACTTTGCTTTTTATTGGTGGTGTTTTGACTAAGATATTATCGACATAAAATTTCCTCTTACGGTAGCTGTTGGTAGTGACGCAGCGTCTGAAAAGGACTTTTAAGGTTCTACAGTGCTTATGTGTTTACAGAGGAATAGCATATAGACAACTCCCTGTATTGACAGCTTTACTTGCTTTCTCCTCCTTCTGCGCCCTGCTCTTACCAGGGAGGGGCTGCCCCTCTCTCCCTTGGAGTGAATCTTGAAGGAGCTTTCTGCGATGCTGCTCTGTAGCACTTGACCTAAATATTTCTGAAAATAATAAGAGGGTAGAACCTCAATAACTTGCGCTTTTCCTGAGCTACATACCCCGTCATACACATTTGAAAGACCAGCTTGTGACTGTTGCTGGGGAAATGTTTTGAAACAGCCAAGTGCAACCTCTGTGCGTGGAAGTTTTGTCACGAGTTTCAGTGGGATCAAGAATTTTGAGTTTGTCTTCATTATCCTTGCAGAAACTGTAAGATGCTGTAGAATATTTTCTTAAACTGAGCTGCATTGCTAAAAAGGGCAACGCTTTTTTAATTTTTTTTTTTCCTTGTGGTATTTCTGCATTTTGTATATGGCATAATGACTGTTGAAGCCAAGCTGGGAAAGCGTTCACTTGCACACCTAGTTGAGGCTCACCACTGCCTAGATGTGACTAGGGCTGCTTTAAGCTGCCCACACTAACATCCTTTGTAGCAGCCACTGTGGTTTGAGAGCTGGTTTAAGCCACTGCTCCTTAAATTCGTGGTGACGAGTGTGTGAAGCTGTGGTTTGATGAAGGCTTTTTTGCCCCCTGTTCTTTTTGGGGTGCTGGTACTGCCAACTTGGCTAGCCCACGCTCCTTTGCACCGCTGTTCTGTTCTCCCGCACGTGTCTGTGTTGTACGTGTAGCACAGTTGGGAATTCAGAATGATCCCCTGGAGTGAGAGCAACGCTGTGTAGCCCAGTTCAGCTCTCCAGCCCTGTTCGCCGTCTGTCCCCGCAGACAGCGGCGCTGGCACAACAGGCAGGCTGCCGCAACTGGAACCAGCAGAGCGAGGCGGGACTGGGAGCTGCGGAGGCCGACGGCGCTAAGTCAAACTCTATACCCTCACTGGTTAGGAATGGCCTTGTGTTTCACCTATGGCTGACTTGGCAGGGATTGGGAAGACGTACCCCGTTTTGAGCTGTCGGACAGTGTGTTTGGACCCTCTCTGGTACCGAGGCATCAGCGGAACTGCGGGCATGCAGCATGGTCCCACTTAAGAATCTACTGATGGGATGGGATGAATGAAGTTCATCCAGAAGGCTTTGTTACACAGAGCCTTGGGTAGGATGTTCTTCTCTCCTTGAGACCCCTTAATCCTCGTTCAGAGCTCCTACCTGTGCCCCCCCTGGAAGAAAGGGCAGTTAGTCTGAGCAGAGGCCAAATCTAGTATAGTCCTAATGTTAATCATGTTAACAGATCCACCTAATGAGGACACAGCTTATGCTGGTAAAAAAGCTTATACTCTCGGCAGCAAGCAGCCAGATGGAGAAAAACTATGGAAGCAAGAGGCTTGCTCCTTCCTGGGGTTAGGTTTTTGTCTGGTTTCATACATACCAGCTATTTTACTGTTACAGAAACATTGAAAAATCAATTTTCTCCGACTGACATAACTTTCCAGTGCAGAGTTGTCTGAATTTTAATGAAATTAAAAAACCGTTGAGTTCTTTACTCTGGAAAGCTCCCAGCCACTTCAGCTGCCTTTTAAAGTCTAATGAGCCAAAAAAGCCTCCTTTATAAAATTTTTTTTTTCTGCTCACCAGGTGCCACAGGGGAGATTTTAATCTTTTTTTTTTTTTCCCCTGTGATTGTGTATATTTGTTTCTAGGTGTGTGTATACGCATATACGTATACATACAGCTGGTGCTTACCTGTTGGCTGGAGAGGATGTTTACATGCAGAAGGGCTTTTCCGTTTGCTGGAAGCTTGGTTCCTGTGGACATTCTCTTGACTTCGATTTTAAATCCTGTAAACCCCGGACATGATCTGTTTCTCACTAAGGAGTGATCAGTTTCATTAGAAGTTCAAGACTCTGTTGGGAGGAAGTCTTCATTTAACATCATTGTTTAGGCCTGGCTCTCTGACCATAGCAGACAATGTTTGAAACGGCGATAAGATAAGAAGTGGCAGTGATAGCCATGCTGCAGGGTTACTGGAAGGGCATGAAACAGCGTCTGGCCGTTGGACTTTAGAGGTCTGATTCGTAGTTGTAATGGGTGATTGAAATGTTCGTGTCGTAGAGTTGGCAGTTAATGTGGCATTCATGTCAGTGTGCCCCGCAGGAAAAAAATGAAGTGGTTGTAGGAAAACAAAAAAGGAAAGAAGCAAAGTCTGTAAAACTGAGCAGAGCATATGATTTTTATATACAGCATGGTCGCATGCTACTTTTAAAGATCAAATAAATACATGAGACAATGAAAGGATACGGTTTTGTTCAAGGAAGATGTGAATAAATGCAGCAGCGAACCACAAGGAATGGTTAGGACTGAGATGCTGGGAAAGAAAGATGTGAAGAAGGTTGTGAAATCAGCCCCATAACACAGTAAAGTCAGTCCAGTCAGGGCTCTTGTTATCTCAGTATATTAAAGTTAATTACCCCCTTTTTTTTTCTTTTTTCTTTCATTGTTTTTGTTTGTTTGCTTTTAATTTGTCTGTTTAGGAATTTTCCCTTTCTAGCCTAATACTGTCTAAGAGGAGGAGCCATCTAGATGTTGAACATATAACGCAGGATCAAACTGTCTGGAAACAGAGAACACTCTCAGACCAAGGAGTTTCTTATTTTTGTCTTGATAGGAAGGAAAAAAACCCACCCTTGAGGTTTAGGAAGGTTGCTGTGTTGATCCAACATGCAGCTTCTGAAAGGAGCAGCCCACTGCCTTCGTTCCTACCGTGCTCGTGTTGCTTCGGTTGCCCTTGTACTGGTGAGCTGAGCCGTCTCGTGGAGGGGCAGTTTCCTCGGTTTTGCTTAGCGGTGTGAAAAATCGCAGCGGAGTTTATACAGTCGCCAGCACTTCCCTGCACTTACTTGGAAATCCAAAGGTGGCTGTACCTTGTGCTACCCTCAGCGTGCGCCTCTGACATCTCGTTAAACTGGTGGCAGGCCCTACCTAGTGGCCCAGGGTTGAATTCCCTTGGCACCACGCTGCAGTTGGCCCGCCACATACAAGCACGTATGTATTCTATCACGCTTGGATTGGAACTGTATTTTTGCCATCAGGCTGGGAACCGAAAAGCGAGCGACGCACACGCCGTGAGTTGGACACCTTGTTAAATTCCTGCGAGGTTAGATTCCCTACGGAGAGTTGATAGTTGGCTTCTCCGAGTCAAGCGCCGCTAGGCATACCCCTGCTTACCGACGGTGCGTACGCCGGGCCGGTCGCCTCCTGCTGGGAAACGGCTCAGCGGCAAGTCTGTAATTCCGGCTGTTCTCTGGGCACGGTTATTCAGCAAAGGTCAAGGGCAGAGCGGCTCACTGGATCGTGTGTGGGGCGTGTGGGCGCAGAGGGAGAGCGGCTTGTAAGGAAGGGTGTTGTGACACCGGGAATGTCATTGATCCATGTGGAACTGATCGTTGGCCCCTTTCATTAGCTGTTCACAAAAACATACACTTGTGCTTGTTAAACTAAGCTGTATTTGCTGCTGCCTTGGTGAAGGGTATACAGGTATCAACTCGTAGTAACAGCGCGGTGAGAAGTGGCCTTTGGAGGAGATTGTGAAGTTTCAGACAAGAAAAAGTCATTGGCGAGGGCGAGATGAGCATAGCTCTTTGGAACTGCATGATATTCTCATCAATTAAAGATGATCGTTATTTTAAAATGAAATCTAACACGTTATTTGACAAGGAGAGAAACAGATGTGGGCCTTGTTACTGTCGGTGATACCGGTGGAAGAAAGTCAGCGCTAGAGATGGTTTCTTAGGCAAAAGTAGTTGCTACTGGAAAGCCTCTGAGTGCATTTGGTTTCTGCAGCAGCCTGCAGACAAAGCCGTTCTTGAGGGAAGTTTAGAGCAGTTGATTTTCCAGAAGGGAGATTAACCAGAGCCTCTTAATTCTAGAAAGAGCCAGTTTTGCCCTTTAGGGGTATAGTTAGTCTCCAGTCTTCACAGTCTGCAGAAGATGGAGCTCAGGGTTTTATAGGCCGGAGTAAATCAGGAGAGTAGAACTAGATGAAATAATCAATTGCAGAAGGGATTTCTGGAACAGACTGAAGCATCTTGCCAGTTTTGCCCTTAAGGGCGGTATTCGTTATGAAACAGTCTGTACGTCTGATCTCGATTGCCAAAAAGTTTGGAGGGAGGAAGGAGGAGAACGGTGGCAGGAAATTAGGCACTTCAGTCAAAGAACCAAGAATCTTAACTGCTGATTCTGTTTAATGTAGATGACTGTTAAAGTATGGATGTGAGCAGAGTAGTTGCACTTAGCTCACATTCCTGTACCATTACGGTCACGGTGAACTTTGACTTCGTTGACTTCAGTGAGCGCGAGCGCAAAGCCCTTCGTGCGGTCCAGCTGGAAGTCTCAGTGGCAACGCCAGAGTGCAGAAATGTAAAGAAAACTAAAAAACAAATGGATCCAGATGTAAAGGAAGAAATGGTTAAGACAGCTGTTCACAGGTTTTAACAGTTGGGGTGGGGTTTTTTGGTCTCCTCGAGCAACTTACTGAATTAGCTTGTTCCTTACTTAGAAAATACCCTGAGAGATACAAGCCTGTCAGAGGTGCAGGGAAGTTTGAGTTACTGTTTTTTACAGAATGTTTGGTGATGATTTCTTTGCTGAAAACTCATAGAAACATTTTTTTATTTTTAAATTTGCAATTCCCCGTAGCCTTGCAGAGCTGTTGTGGAGTTCTGTCATAGCCTGTCCCTGGAAGGTGTCTTTCTCCGCTCCGTAATGACGGGGAAAAGAGCTGGCATTTCACTTGGGTAGGTGGGTGCAATTTTGCACATATTCGTAGTCAAAGCAAAAATCACTTTGTTTAAAAAAACCCCCAAACCAACAAACAACAAAACCCACCAACCTACCCAAATTAGTGTCGAGAACGATGAGCGTACCCTGATGTTCCATACACTTACGTATTTGGGTTTTGCCAGTTTATCAGTTTTACTGTGAATTTTCAAGTAGCTGAAGCTTTGCCTAACTTTTTTTTTTTTCTTTAATATGTATGCTGATAATACATTTAGTTAAGTTTCTTTTCCTTTTAAGTACTAAGAGGAGTATGAAGGTGAAAACCTAGACTTGGTGTGTATCCATACAGGGAAACTGATTGATATAGTTCCTACAGAAGGGCCGTTCTGCAGCTGATACTCTGAAATTCCTCTTGCTGTGGACACAGCCTCTAGGAAAAGTGGTCAGGCTAAATCAGAACGCAGGACTGTGCCTAAGACACAGCCTCCCTGGGGAGTCACGTAGAGAGAGCTTTGGTACTTTTAATTCACACAGTCTCTGTCTTCAGCGACCTCCTCGTATTCTCAAGCTTCAGGAAACCAGAAGGTGAATAAAACCAATGAAAAAGATGCCTTTGCATAAAAAAAGGTGTGGGGTGGTTGGAGTTTGGGGTGGGGATTTTTGTTAGTTTTGTTGTTGTTTGGTTTGGGGTTTTTTGAACTCATTGGGGGTTCTGAGCTATGATTTCTGTGTCTTTAGCTTTTCAGTGCCAAGTTTGGAATTCATCTCTGTGCATGAAACTTGATGTTCCACTGCCTGACCTTAGGTGATGTGTTACCCGGTGTATGCCTCACCAGCACCCACCACAATAGGATGAATTCACCCACCTTGGCTGTTCCCATCGAAATGTGAAATGGTGGGTTTTTGTTCTGCTGCAGAAAGGTTGTTTCATAGTTTTCACATGTCTAATGCGTTGGTTGAAGTAATGAAATTCCCTCTTCCGTTTTGAAACGTCATCAGTGAGACTGCATTTGCATCCCTTGTAACGGGATCACGTAAGTGCAATTACACTGCCCCACGTCTCATTTTGCACGGTAAATTGTCACATGGTGCAGCTTGTTTCCCCCTGTCCTGGAGCTTTTCGTGGCGATACTCTGAATCTCAGAGCTGCAGAGTGTTTGCTTTTTGCGTTGGGCATAGAAATGACTTTCTGCAGAGCGCTTGTACATCTGCCACGTGAACCAGCCTTTTGATGGTGTGCGGCATATGGCTTTGAAAGCAGCTAGTTTTCGAAGCTTGCGAGGTCTCGTGTTCCGTTGCATATTAAGTGATTACTAAGTAGGTTTGTACAATTAGCAACAACCTCTGAGTCATGTGTGATAACAGCTCACTGCTATTCACACGTAGAAGCCGCGTATTGAGGGGTTTCAGCTTATTTGGCTTTCAAATTGACTTGGAGATAATGTTGAAATCCAAATGGTTCTGTTCTTCCCCCCTTCACTGACATAGAAGTGAAAGTAAATGCATTTTAAAACTGAGTTTTCTAAAAACATCCCTGAGGTAGGTTCCAATCTTGCCTGTCATTCGTTTTGGGATTTATTTGATTTTTGGGGCTACATCTTTGGAGAGAAATGGTTGAACACAGTAAGAATAATTGCAAACTACAGAAGTCGGTAACAATTCCGATAAATGTCAGTGTCCCAGATTCTCCCACCGAGGACTTTTAAGTCATTAATTTTTATGATAGAAGTATAAACAAAGTAAAAAATGTTCTTAGATAACCTATAACACTGTGGTTGCCCACAAAACCTCGGCCTATTAACTACGTTATCGATAAAACCCCCTGATGGTCCATGCAGCGCTGCTTCTCGTAGTGCTGTCTAAACGTGACGTGTGTCAAATAAATGCTGTAGACGAGTTGTCGTGACGGCACAACACAAATATTCCGTGCTGCTTTTTACCCACAAGATTTTTATTTTCTATAAGAAGGCATTGGTGCTGAGTTCAGTAGCCTCTAGCTACTTTACTGATGGCTTACGAGAAAAATGTATGAGAACACCAAATAATGAGTGAGATTTGAAAAAGGAAATAAAAGGGGGCATAAAGTAAGTCAGAATGAATTGTTCATTTTCTCAGGAGTGTCTCCAGCTGAAGCTACACTTGTGCAGTGTTCTGCTACTGCCGACATATGAGATTTTATTTCTCCCCCCGCTATAGCTTTATCTACCAAGCTTTTTCTCCCTCCAACTAATGTTTGTACCTTGAAATATTGTGGAATGTGTACTATTTGACCTGCGGTTTCCTTGTCATAAGTTGTTTAATACTGGAGAGAGAGAAAAGAGGGAGACAGCTATCTGGTATAATCTTTTTAGCTAGGAATGGATTCGGCCCAGTCTTTCTTAAATAAAAGAACCTGTTCTCAGTATCTGCAGTACAGCACACTACAGCCCTCTCCAATCCAGTCACCAAGGAATTGCAGCGTTTTGTTGATTGAATCCGGTTCTGTCTGCGACTGGGTTTCATGTTAGACGTGTATGTGAGGGAGACGGTGTTCGCTGTAATGAAGGCAATTGCACTAGGAAGATAAAGGATAGAAAGATAAAAGTGCAAAATTCTCTCCTGTAGATGCCCAAAGTCCCCTTTTATGTTTCTGTGTCTCCAGCGATGTTGCTGTGAAGGGTTGAGAGCCTGGCCAAGAGCAGGACCTGGTTCTGGTAATTTCCCCCCCCTACTTAAAAAAAAACCAAAGCAAAACCCCCAAAGTAGATACACATTTTTCTGTATATCCTGAGACTCATTCAGATCTCTCACCAGTCTAAATCTAGAATTCAGGTTGATCTTAAGATGACTGGTGGCAATGGGATTACTAGGAGTGTAGAAATGTTAGGGCAGCTGCCTAACATGAAAGCTTACATGATTTCAGTAAACCATTTTAATATACCGAGCTTTTCGGTAACGGGGATGCTGAGTCGGAACCTGTATTTTGCTGTTGGTAAAAGCTAGTTAATAATCTCTTTTTTCTATTCCTATTCAAAACAAGGACTTACCTTTAGAAGGAGAGCTAAGTTGCTGTCTGTATTTTATCACATTCCCTGCGGAAAGCTGCTTGAACCTTAAGAGCAGCCAGAAGCGGCAACCTTTGACCAGGGCTGAAATAATTCTTGTACATGAGCCTGGGTGGCAAAAGGCCTTTTAAGACATCATGGCTGTTCTGATGAGTTTCATTTAGTATGAAAATAATGTTGGGTGCCTGGATTTCGATGGGAAGCATTTTATTACTAGTATCTTCAGAAAGTTTGATAGAGCTTGGGTGCAGTAGAGAATATACATCCCAACGAAGACAGACTTATGTAGTGGTTCAGACCCACAAATGGGCTTTGTAGATAACATACAGGGTCTGCCAATTTAATACCTTAAAATAGGATCTGATGCTACATGAATACTAGGAGATTTCTTTTTATTGGAGTTACATGTTCTGCTCTATTTGTTCACCGGTCCCCTACGAACATTGGTGATGATTTCATAGGCGTATTGATGGCACTCTGTGCCCTTAGTAACTTAAAAATGGGAACCGGGGGCGTTTGCCCAGCATGAAGTGTCCTTCCTTTGAACAGATTTTTTGGACTCGGTTCCATCACCCCTGTGGAAGTCAAATCATAAGGCAGAGCAGCAGAGCGGCTCATGATTACCACTCCGTTTAGGAGAGAGAGGGCTAACACTTTGCTGGCATGGAGATTGGATCGCATCTCATCCCTGGAGAGGGCGATACTGTCAGGTCAGGAACCGAAATGATTGAGAAGGCCAAGTGTAGAGTTTCCTGCTCCCACCGTGTAGTTAACTTGCGGATTAACGATGGACACGTGCATTTCCTGAGCTGCAAGTCAGTGAAATCTCAAATAGCCACTATACTTTACACCAAATACATACTACGGGGAGTGAATCAGATCCAACCTCTGGGCTTTCTCAGCCAACACTCTAGGCTCGGTCCTGTGGGTGCCTAAACACTGGGCATTTGATTTTGAAACCTGAAGATCCATTTTAGATTTCATAGCAGATTCGGCAAGATAATTGGTTTTCAAAATTTGGTGTGTTACTGCCTGTTGCTGAATTTACCATCTCCAAGAAAAAGGAGTGTCATGCTTTTGAGTTCTGTGTATTATTTTACAACACTCCAGATTCTGTTCTTAATGCAGAACGGCATAAGAAATGGTATATATGCTGCAGTAATTTCTCGTACACAATTCTTGTTTTGACAGAAGCTTACAGGTTCTCTCATTAGTTTTCTACGTCTGTCCGTCTGACCAGAATAGCCCTAGGATGGCATTTTTGATGTGTTGTTAGAGCGAAACCAATTCAATTTATTCTATCCTGAGATCTGCTTCTATTTGTTTTGATTTGGTTTTTTTTTAATTACAATTTGAAAAACTATTTTACTGTTGAAGCAAGGGCTAAAGCTTTCTCTGTGGTTTCCACCCTGGAAATACGTCCACCCCATTTTATGACTCAGTGAAGTAATTGGAGGGATACCACACGTCAATTTAGCCTCACTCTTGCTGAGAGATAAAAATGTGAATTTTTTCAAATCTCATTGGCCTTAAATTAAAATTGGACCTAAATTCTCTTCTGTTTGGGATACCAGATTATACTTGGAGTATATTTAATGACTCGGTGTTTGTATAGTTTATGGTAGGGAAAATAAAAATTCTGCCTTCGGTGTAGAGACCGTACTGACGCACCTTTCTAGTAGGTGCAGCTTTATCAGCACATGAGTTCTTTCGGGCTGAGGCGAAGGCATACTTTATAGCAGTTCTCCAACAACCACAACAAAAGAATGTGGGAAGAGTGCTTCTTAAGGACTTCAATTGAAACCGTACCAGCACAAAAATGGTAATTTACTCTTTTATTTAAATGGGAAACTTTCGTCTGGACCTTAGAGTGATGCTGATACTGGTGTCGATACTGTTTTCAGTTCTGTTTTGCTTCTCTAACCTTTGGAAAGCCACTTATAACCAAATTTTAGGAGGTATTTCATTGCCCAAAAAGAAATTTCATCTGTACAGGGATGTTTGATAGGATTTTCAGAAGTGCTCAAGCAATTCAGTTTCTGCCTTCCCATTCTGTACTCCCTCGAAGGAGGCTGGGTACTTCAGAAAAAAAGAGCAGGTGACTATTTGCCCCCAAAGAACACCATCGAAAAATCTGGATTTTACCTCTTCCTTTTCTATTCCTGACCAGAATCTGGGATTAACGGAGTTCAGACTCTTAATTAGTTGAGGTTTGTGTTGGGCTGGGAAGACATATTATTATAAATTCCGTATAAAGGAGGGTTTTCTTAAGTTTGCTCAGATGATGACAGTGGATAATATAAGTCTTTTCTGTTTAATCTCATAAATCTCACTGGAAGTAAAACAGCTCCAAAACCTGTAATAAAAAGATCCATCATTTCCCTGCAGCTATAATTGTTGGAAGCGATAGCAGTAAGCTGCTGAGTGGTGCATTGAATCCTCCTGTGGGTTTGTAAATGTAATTTATTTTTTTTCCACATTGCACCGAGACACAATTAATGCAATTTCTGAAATAAATATCAGACCTCTGTTTTACAGTTTCCAGAGCACGCTCTAAGGTTTTGATGGTGCCACACGCATGTGGAGGTTTCCAGAAGAGGTGTGGCTTTCTAGCTAATTTGGGGTAGTCCATTCTTGGATAACTGTGCTTGCATAAATAAGGTCTACCCGTGAGAGTGTTGAAAGGTATTTGCATCCCTTTCTTTTTAGTTGGAGAAGAAACCAGGTGTTTTCTTGGTGTTTGACCATGCTGGAAGATGGGGACAAGTTAACAAAAGCAGTAATATGTATGATTTAAACAATTAATGTCTGACAACAGCCAACCAAAGCAATGCTGTGTTTTGACGTTCCTTGTGTTTATTGTGAGGAAATGAGTATTTGGCTTTGTGTCATTCGGCATGTGTTGTATCACAAAAACAGCTCTGTGTATCTGCACATATATATTTTTTTCTGGTTGGAGAAGTCTGGATATCTGTATGACGCACTCAGTTTATGCGGTAAGAATTTGCAGTCAGTCCACCTTTCACTGGAAGGTACAACACAGTCAGATACTGTCTGTCCCCTTCATCAAAGTTCTCATAGTTTTTCCTTTCAAAATCAGGAGATCAGTTAATACTGAGAAGTTAATTTGTTTTATCAAACGGTTTGGAAATAGTCACTAGAGCTTCAAAAATCTTTACAAAAGGTGTGTTTTGTTTGGAATTTTACAATTCAAGTTATAAAGTGATGGTAATTCTTGGCTGAGCAGTGTGAATTTTCAGGCGCACGCTCCTTGTGTGGGAGTGTCAGCACGGTGGGTCTGGAGGTGCGTCTCCTGCGTGACGGCCAGGAGTGAGACACGTGCTGAGCTTTCACGTTCCCTTCGTGACCCCCGGAGGGGCCACCAGTGAGCTCTTTCACGGGGCGGGTGCGGGGAAGGAGCTCCTGGAAGGGGAGGCAGAGGTGCCGAGGGGGCCCTGTGGAGATGGCTGACTTGCGGTTGTTTTCTTACCTGGCACGCTGGCTTTTGCAGGCGTCAGGCTGAAGCAGGTGTCTGCAGCATGCCAGTGTCAGAGTGTTTGCCCTGCTGGGTTTCCTTCCAGCCCCACCACCCCACCTGGCTTTTTTCTCCAGTTTATTTGCTACTATTTTGGCTGAGGAAAGCCCTGGTAGCCTGTCTGGCTTTACTCATGAGTACTAGGATTTCTTAACTGAGAAAATGGAAGTGGTTATGGACAGCTGGGTGTGATATCCTCCTTCACCTCCTCCCCCTTTTCCAGACACGTACCTTGTTTTCCTCTTTATAAGTTCCTACTGCTGGGCCATCTTTCTGTAGAGTCTCATTTGGGATCGGGATCTGCAGCTGTGCTTAGGACACCAGCATCTACCCTGTGTTCAAGGGCAACCATGGCAGATGACTCCAGGAGGTAGAGTTCGGGGTCTGCTGGACTTGGGGAGCTGAGCCAATTCAGGGAGCAAAGCCAGCGGGTCGGAGCGGCTGGGGAGGCGCAGCCGTGCATGCCAGGGCCGTGCCCATCTGAGCATGGGTGGCCTTGGTCTTGACTGTGCACGGTTAGCTCTGGTGTGTGCCCAGCGATGGCCCTTTCCCTGGTGTTTCGTCGTGGTGGGCGAGGTGGCACGCTTGCTCTGCCTGGCCAGCCATGGAGCGTTGCAGATGGGCAGCATGTGTGGGAAGGCTGTCCCGACACGCCATCGCGGCTGTGGCTCTGGCTGCCAGCATCCTGCAGCTGGGGCCCACAGGGGAGTCGAAATCTGGGTGTTGAGATGGGTGCTGTCACGATGATGATTGTGAGACATTCATAGAGGCAGAAAGAAACTGCCTGGATCTTCCAAGGTGCCTTACAAATTTGGGGAAGCGCACCCAGAGCAACACAGGGACAGAAAGCTTTGCTCCCTCATAGCTTTGGGGGAGTGAAGCAGCTCAAAGGATTTTGGGTAGGTTCTAATGAAGACCAGGGACACGCTGTCTGCTCCACACTAGATGCTGGAGTTTTGGGGTTTAATCTGAAAAGGCGTATGAAGCCTTTAGTAAGGTGTCCATGTTCATGTCAGCCTGGTCCACTAAACGAAATCACTACATTTTAAGGCTTCTGTTAACATTATGAGTGCAAGATTTTAAATTCAGATGTTAAATTCTTGTTTCAAAATGTAGTCACTTTTACAGTTTGATGTTTGATATGGTCCTTCTGGTCCATGGCATTAATAAATGGTTCTAAAATTACAAGGTTGGCCTTGAAAGTCCTGAGATTCTTTAAAAAGTAAGAACAACTACACATCTTCTGTTTTCATTCTGTTTTTTCAACATCTGCAGGGCATACAGATGCATTTCATGCATTTTTCTTCAACTGAGAGACCTATTGATAGACGTTGACAAAAATAATTAAGCCACAGGTCTCACATGATCACCCAGTTCCAGGACTCGGGGCTGGCTCTAAGACAAATAACAAATACCACAATATAACAGAGCCGTGAGATTTGGCTACAGTGACATATTTTAAGTACCATAGCAAGGAGTTTTCACAGAAGTTCCCTTTATTCTTTTCTCTGAACTTCCCATGCCAGAGGGAGCATGTGTAGAGGCAGAGGGATGAATTCCAAGAGAGAAGATGAAGGTGTACAAAATACATTGCTGTTGTTTTCCAGTTCCAACAAAACTATCTTTTGTCACCTTAGCTGATGAGAGGGAACTAACAGCACCTAAACCCAAAACTTTTAAGTGTTTTGCAGACAATGTTTGTATTTTAATCCTAAATTAAATATACCCAGCTAACTGGCTCTTTGAAAAAGTATGTTGTTTACAAATTTTGAAAATAGCAGTTGCAGAAAGAATATGAAGATGTTGCAAGAAGAAGTTAAAGTGTAAATAAATCAAACTGACTGTTCATGGTAAGTATGAGTAGGTTGTTTTTTAAAGCTAGTAATACAGGTACGTTTTTAATATAGAATAGTTACTAAATAGTGTGTCTTCAAATGACTCCCAAACCAGTAGAGTAAGTGCGACAACACACAGAGGTTTTATGTGGTACACAGACTTCAGGTCTGTGCTTAAATCAGTCTACAGCGAACGCTAATTTAGGTGTCATAAAAAGGAAACCCACAAATTCAGTCCCAGACATAATAATTTCTCCTCTGGGTTATGAGATGGAAAGACAGCACATGTCATGACCAAGCCTGGGAAGGACACGGGCCTGTGTGTGTCAGGGGTGGTGAGCTTGGGAAAGAAAATTCCATGGTTTTCGGCACTGACTCCTGACTTCTTCACCTGTAGCAAAGCCAACAGAGCCAGCTTAAAATGTAGTGGACTGTAAGCAGTAATGGGGCTGGTTTAAACTGTAGGGTTTGGGACAGGGAAGGGGTTTTCAGCATCTGTAAATGTTTTGTCCAGCATAGGTGCTGCATTCACCTGAGTGATTTATTCGACTTTAGGAACTGGAAATTATTCCTGGCTTAGTCTTGTAAGATTTTTATTCTGTCTTCGTGGATGAATTGGTTTCTTGGGAACTGTTCTGTCAGAGGGGATTTGGGGTCTGCATATCTCAAGAGCCAAGCGAACGGGGAAGCGAACAGGCTGTGGGTTCAGCTCTCAGCACAGGTGTTCCTGGAGACCGGCTAACCCAGCCAGAGCCCTGTATTTTCAGCATTCAAACTGACCTGTGCGGAATTATCCTTTGGAATCAAAACTTTACTTCTTTCAGAAAAACGGTGCTTGTGTCTCTTCTAAATTTTCCTTGAAAGCAGGGTCCCAGGGTAGTTCTGCGTGCAGCTGTGTCTCTCGGAGGGCTGCAATGCCCTTTCTGTCTCGGAGGTACTTTCTAACGCTGCTGATTTATAAGACATCGTTGTGAGTAACTAGCGTAAGCTTGGGCTGAAATACACAGCTAACCTGTCTGTTCCACAGCGTGACATCCTAAATCAAGTCCTTTGCCTCCGTGCATGGGAAAGGCCCGATGCTTTTCTCCTCTGAATTTCTGAATTCAGTCCTCCTGCCTTGATGTCAAAATCCCCTTGCTAACTTCTGCATTGCTCACTGTTGTTTAATTATTTAATCTCGGCTTTTAAGGCCTGAAGCCATGACAAAATTTGCTGTCCGATGGATGGGAACAGTGTGCTACCCCGAGCCGTGGGAGCAGCAGTGGGTGCCAGTGGGGCCAAGGCCCCGCGTGGGCCGCCCGGACAAGGGCAGCAGGCCCAGGGCTTACTGACAAGGCCCCCCTGCCTCCGAAGTGCCATGGTAACCGTGGGTTTGGAGGAAGGTACTGATTAGTGACAGCTGAGCGACCCACATCAGAGCCTGGTTTACGCTGTGGTTTGGTTCAGCTGCAGCAAAGTGTGAGGAGCTGTAAATTTGAGGTTTGTACCTGGGGGACTCTTACTCTAAATGAAACAACTGGTGGTAAGGGCAGCTTAGTCAAGCCGAGTAATTATCCGATAAACAAGGTCCGTACAGAACTGTATGAAGATTACATTGTCCCTTCTGATTTCTAAACCCTTGTCATAAATGGATTAAATGTGACAGATCTTACATTACTGTCATGATCTTAGAACGCAGTCATTGCTCAACTGCCTTACGGGATTTCATTCTGGGTCTTACATAAACTTTTGAAAAAAAACTACCAAGTGCCTGATTTTTCTAAGGAGTAGGATATCTTAGCATAGATAAGTACCTATGAACAGCTGTCTGTAAAGGAATTTAGATGCCCCAAATAATTTACTAAAGGCAAAAAATCCTCATTTGTTGTGATACTTGGCTATTTTGTTAGGTTGTCTTGTATTTCCTGTTTGCTGATTAATCGTAGCGTATGAGCATTTAAATTATTCTGGAGTAACATTTACTGCCTCTTCCCGTGAGCATGCTTCTCCAAATATAGTGATCAAATAATCTGTGAAGTGCTTCAGTCTGCCAGCTCAAGAATAATGAAAAAATAAAGTGTTGGTGGTGATGGAGAAGGTCAAAGGTAGCTGGATGCCCTGTGTTTGGAGCAAATGGTAAAGGATATGTTGGATTCCTTAGGCATGTGCTCTGATCCAGCAGAGGGGTGGTGGGCGGGGCTGAAATTATTTCCTGTTGAATTGCTGTGAGGGTCGGATGTGTAACTACTACAGAGCTTTTAGAAATGCCAGTCTGTAATCCCCAGACGCTGGGTTATGAGGTAGGCAGACTACCAAAAGGAGGGGTGACGTTTGCAGCCCAGGTCGAAGCCTGCTAGTGAGCAGTGTGTCACCAAACACTGTGAGGGTAGCGTCTCGCCTACTGCGGGGGCTGTTCTCTAAGTTCAAAGGTTGTGATGTACTGAAAGAGAAAAATCTTGTGTTACTGTTTGCCATACTGTAGCTGTGGATGAAAAGAAAATTTGAGCCTTTAGGACTGGCAATAACACCACTTTTATTAAGTTTTTATTGAAGGACTATTTTGAGTAAGATAAATTGATGTGCTGAACACAATAACCTTCAGTATCTCACTTTCAAATATTAGTGGGCAAGCACTACTGAGTAAGAGAAGAAATTAAGCTAAGATGTAGAAAAAAGGTTACTTGGCAACATCATAGTGTTTGTAAAGAGGAGAAAGAAGGGTCAAGAACTTAATGAATTTTGATTATAGAATTTTCTGTAGGTCAGTCATTGCATCGATAAAAAAATCCTAAACCAGGTTTTGGTGTCGTACGTGAGGATTGCCTAAAGCAAACCAGGGTTTGTTTGGAATCAAGCTGCAGAGAACAGCAAAAGCATAGCTGCTGTGTACGAACAAAACTGGAGAATCCATTGATTTTTAAAGTTCAGATTTCTGTAGTGGTGAATAGTTGTACGCCTCAACTAGTTGTACTTGGTGCTTTGTGTGAAATAGGAGGTGCAATACCAAACCCAAAAAATGTTAGCTACCCACCTGCCCCTTCCCATGCAGTCCATGCAGCCTGCAGTAAAATACTGGTTTTAACTAAAGACCATATTAAAATAAACATCATCTGTAGAGCCTGGATTTTGCATGGACCGTGGCAACCAAATGTGGTACATTTATGATAAATACAGCTGGACTGGAAATACTTAATTATGACACCTAGGAAAATGCAGTCTAATAAATAACATCTTTCCTCCCCCCTGCTAAAATTTTTCCTCCCTGCCCCCCATGCTAAAATTTTAGCAGTTGGTAGATGTTCTACCAAATATAAAAGACTCAGTAGATTTTGTTAGTGTGTTCACATGGACATTTTTCCATTGGAGATCAGTATGTATCCATGTAGGGAAGGGAATGGCTTCCTGAGGATGCTCTTGGTCTTTCTCACTTATGTAGCGAGCTGATGTTAAAGACACTGATGGAAGTTTTCGCACAGTTGAGTGGGTAGTAAATAGTATTTTAGTTTACTAAAAATCATAAACACACTTCAGTAAATAAAGGCTACTTCAAAAGTCTGTATTTTCTTAGGATTTGTGCTTAATTTTTGATCATTGATCACGCATTTTGTTACAGCTATGGGGATTTAAGAAGAACAGATTCACAGTTATGTGTGCTGGTTACTCGTTCTTTTCATTGTGTGGAGAGCAAAATTAATAACACCAGTTTAATTTTCTTCTTACTTTCAGGCACTGATTTTTGAATGTCTGTTGTGCCAGTTTCTCACACTAAGTCTTAGAACAGCATTATTTTGGGTGCTTTCAGATACTTAGAGCTTGGTTTCACTGCTCTGATGATCTGAGACGTAAGTGGACTATTACTATGGCGTAACTCCTAAATACCTCAAAACTTCTAGCTGAAGCTAGAAATCTAACTGTGATCAAAGTGGCACATCAGTGGAGTAAGTTGAAGTTTTGTGCAGTTGGGATGGTGTTTCTGTGGTGTTAATCCAGATGCTCTGGTATTCAAATGTTAAGTTCAGCAAATGAAATTACGGTAACTGTAGAGAAATAATTGCTATTCCAAAGTAGGCAATGGGTCGCCTTTTGTATTTTAGGTTATTCTGTTATAAATTAGAATTTATAATCACTAAGTATGCATAAAGCATTTCTCTTCCCTCTTATTTTTGCCCATTCTGCTTAAATTTAAAAAACAAACCACCTCAAAACCAAACTTCTGTATTGGATCATATATATATATATATAGTTGATAAGATTAAATTAACAAATGTAGCATGCAAATAACCAGTTCAACTAAATTTTTTAACATCACTGGCTGTAGGGGAAAAAAAAGTTTTATCTGTGCTTGCATAGTGCTCTACCACATCACTTCCTGACTTTATAGATTTGTGGGAAGATGAGCTCAGAATTTGGAGTAACAAGTTGCCATTAGACTCAGTTCTGTTATTTCCAGGCTTCCTCGAAGCACTCCTGAATGTACATGGTTGTGTGTAAACAAACATTCCTGCTGGAATCTGTAGGTGTGCCTATGCCCTTGAACAAAATCAGGTGCTAAGCTGCTCAGCTCAAGTGAGAGCCTGTTGCTGGCCCACTGGCGAGACCTGTTATCCCATGGCTCAGGTACCTGTTCGTGCGTACAGCAGATGATGGAGAAAATATGTCTGAATTCAGTCTTTCAAATCCATTTTTTCCAGTGTTTAGATTAACTTTTTAGCATCAGAAACTGGCCACACCTTGTGTATTTTTAAATCTTCCTTCCTTACCAGGTATTTGAGCGGCACTGTGGTCCATTCTGGAATTTTGGCAGTATTGCGTTACAGTTTTTTCTTTCAGCGTGGTGTGTGTAAATGGATGTGTGTGCATGCATGCTATGTAGAGACAGATCTGTGGTGTTATCTGAAATAATAGATGTGAGGGTTTTAACCTTGTAACCGTTACGAGATCTTTATGTGTCTGCTTTAGGGTCGACCCTATCCCATATGACACTCCAAAACCAGCGGGCCACACGCGATTTGTCTGCGTCTCAGACACACACTCCAGAACAGATGGCATCCAGATGCCTTATGGGGACATCCTTCTCCACACGGGCGATTTCACCGAACTGGGACTGCCCTCAGAGGTTAAGAAGTTTAATGACTGGTTAGGTAAGGAATTACTGCGTTTTGGTGACCCCAATTAACCTTTCCTGTCCAAGTGTCAGTCACTGCCTCCTAATTGAATTAGAGCACTTGAAAATCCCCCCTACCCTTGCTTCAGTTGTCCTCATGTGATGTGCTGTTTCTAGCCTCAGTATGATTCTGTTAATTAAGACAAATTTAGAGCCTTGACTGTATTTCTGCATTATCTTGGGGGAAAGGATTCTGTCATTCGGCAGCAAGGGCTGTGTAGCTTTCTGTGTGCCTAGAGAAGGCGGTGGCATGTAGCATATAGCATCCTATTAGTTGATAGTGTGGGGTTTTATGTCTGCAGCCAAAACCATTGCTCGTTTTATTTTGGGTTTGCCATAACTGAAAGTAGTGCTGAAAGCTACAGCGTATTTGGAAATCATGGAAGTCCTTCTTCCCACATTATTGGATGGCAAAGTCAATATTTGGAAGAGGAGAATTTTTTGGGGGTGTTACTCATGACTGCCCCTTTGAGTCAGAGCATGGGCAGTTTAACTGTGAATGCAAGCGCCCAACACCTCTTCAGCAGTACGCCTTTCATGTTCTGCTGTATTTTATAGCAGTGCCTTGAGAGCGTGTTGCTGCAGGTGGGGGCAGTTAACTTGCAACAGCAGAGACCAGAATGAAGGACGGGGACTCGTGCAGGATGCTCCTGTTATAAATGCCACTGGTAGCCTGGCTGTCTACTGCCACGTCACTGCTAGAAACACTCGAGGAGAAGGTGACTCGAGCAGCTGATCTTCAAGAAATGTTAGAAAGAACTTAGAATGTTACATGCAAACTTTTGGAAGCATAGCTTTGTCATCACGCGTTACCTCCATTGCTGCACTCTGTCTTGCCTGCTGTACGATGGCCACATCTTTACATGCCTTTAATAGCGTCATTTTCTTCTGCTGGAGTTCCTTGACCGACCCATCAAGAGATAAGTAAAGAAATTGAGTTTTTTAAAATTTATATAATTTTCTAAGTTTTCTGTATAAATTTTTAAATAGAAGAGCTTCCACATTCTCTGTCTTTTCACTCACCTTTGCATTTTCTGCATACTGTTTATCTTCCCTCTGACCTCCTCTGGTTTCCATAGCCCAGTTTGAAAGAACATTTTTCCTTCTTTTTGTCACTGTGCATGTGGGATTAGGGCTTCCGGATACGGCCACGTTACTGTAATTCAGTTCTATCGTTCTTATTTCTAGAGAGCAGTACTAGATTTTATGGGCTCAACACTAGCCTTTGTCTAGGAATGTAATTCCAGGACCGGGAAGTAAGAAGTGGCATGAAAAGTAGGTGGATGTGTGCATGAGTTGAGAGAAGGGATAGTAGGAATCATCCTCCTCAACTTTTTTGTTCTTTGTGTTAACCTGTAAATGTGGGTGTTGTGGAGGAGGCGGAGCGAGCAAGGTAAGGGCAGGGGGAGGCTGCACGGCTTCCCTGGGAGCGGGTCGTTCATGGTGCCACTGAGCTTCAGTCCTCGTAGAGAAGCGAGGCAGCACTGCTTTTCCACGGCGTGCAGTTGTTTCAGGTACCAGGCAGCTCCAGGAAAGGAATTGCTTTCTGGAGAGTGTACCCCTCCAACGTCCACCCTCAATACACTGCCAAAAGCAGTGTCTGGTTGCCAAAGATGGACCTCAGGTCATTTCACCGGTCTTGATACAGCCAGAGCTCATGCCCAGTGCTTGGGATTTGAAAATGCTGACTCAGTACTGCTGAAAGCCAAAACCCATAAGCTGCTGCTGTGTTTTCACCCTTTCACAGGGAATCTTACACTACATAGCAGCCACCTGTCTATTTCTTGTATTCAACAGGCGTTTCATGATGATGATCTTTTATCACTTACGTCCTCAGTTTAACATTTGCAACGGAGGAATTATAACCCTTTGAACAGGTTTTGTTCCAGCCTCAGTACTTCATCATGGGGCTTTCTAAGCATATATATCCTCATTCTACAATTCTGTTTGGTATTTATCTGAGAAGGCGGATTGTGCATTCTTCAGCAGTCAGTGTCACTGAAACTGGAAGCTCTGAGTATGTGAGAACCTACTGGCTTTGGCCTCAGGCTTTCATGGTTCAGGTACAGAGAAAACGTCTGTTATTTCCTTTCTTTTTTTTCTTTTTCCTTTAGTGGCAGAGAGTCCATTTGAATTTCTATATATATGATGGTACCAGGTACTAGGTTTCTGTTTCTGGCATAAGGTGAGGCAGCAGATTGATTCCACTGTGGAATCTTGTCGTGTTGGTGAATACTTGCCCCAGTGCTGTCCTCTCCTCATCTGGAATCAAAACAAGTCAGGCATGTGTCCTTTTGCCACTTTATTTCAGGCTCCTAGCTGCAAAACGGGAGCAATCATGTCGTATATTGTGAAGATTGATACCGTCAGGGTTGTGAGGTGATGACACGTAACTATAAAAACCCACATCCCAGTGCCAGGCAGGAGCAAGCAGGATTCCTTTTTCTTCTGCTATATAGTGTGAGGCATCTTTTTGCATCACGGTTGGTTGGTAGGAACCTTATTCCAAAGCAAGGCACTGCGAATTCCCACCAAATACGCTGCCCTTTAGCAAGGGGTTTTCATACCTTCTGTGTGCATGGTTTCTCCATTGGCAGTCGTGTTGTAAAGCGCCTGTGTCGTTGATACCTTGTGGGAGAGAAATGGGGTCGCAGTTAGGCTTTGTTCTGTGGTAAAACAACGGGGTCTCATCTCCACTAGAAGTATATCATAGGCTAACTAAGACACAAAAACTGTCCGTAATTTTCTTGGCAATAAAGTCAAGGGAAAAGATAAAAGATGATTATTCTGAAGTCCTGCCTTGCATGTAACACTAGGTGTTACACATGCCAGAGTTATGCAGGACTGAAATCGCTTCTATCAGCCCTGCAATTTTACATTTTGTGGGTCTTGCATCCCTTGATAACGCTTTAGGTATCTCATCTGAGCAAAATGCTCAGTATCTTGTTCAACCATTTCATCAACATTTGTCCTTCTTCCTCATGTCTGCAGCTAAATCACAGAGCATGCTTTCCATGCCCTCTTTCCTGCTCCTCCTACCTCTCAGCCCTTCCTGCAACTTTTACTGATTCTTACGCTTTTTTCCCGTTGGCTGATTAATTTTCATTATTGGTTTTGCATGAAAGTTGTCTGGGCTCATACACTGACTAACCTCTGTGGTCACTTAGTGATTACATACACTGGCTGAGGTAATTTATTCACTTTGTTTTGGTGTGAACATGTCCCTTGGGCCTTGTAACTGCTGTAATCACTTGACCTTAGTGACTGTTAAATGCTTTAAACACAGTTATTTTAAATTTATAATTGTTTTCATTAAAAATCTCTTATAGTAACTTAACTGACCTTGCAGTAAACACAACATTATGTGCTGAGGAAGGATTAAGACGTTATTCTATGCCCAATATATTTCTTACTGAATGTTTCAACATGCTATTATTATCATCACTGTTCATATTTTTCCCATCCATTCTCTTCCAGTCATATATGGGAAATGAAATACAGGAATATCTAATTATAGCTCTGTCTTCGTAGTGCAATGTTTCCTTTCCTGCGCGATGGGAAATGATTGAATAACTCATAAGAATTGGAGAGAAAGCAAGAGAAATTCAGGCAGATAGATCTTTAATGAGTGACGATATGTTTACTGTACTCAATTAGTGTGGGCCTGAATGCGCATATTCTTACTTTTGTGAACAATTTGCATCTGTTTAGTTATTTTTCTCAAATAGTAAGTTTTGTTCTTCAGACTTGTTTTGTCTAGTGATTGTCTCTTCTTGTGGCCTGAGTGTGTTCCATTTTGGGGGGGGGGGGGGGGGGCAGTGCTTGGTTGTTTGGTTTGGTTTGGTTTTTTTCCCCTCCTTGCAAGATTTCTAATTTAAGGCTTACTACTTGATGAATTAGGCGGAATTTGACAGTGGTAGATAAGGATCGATCCAGTAGGTGAAATCACTGCTGGTAACATCTGTGGAGCTGGGAATAGAATATGACTAGGTGTTTCCCAAGGTGTTGTGAGGTTTGGCAACTTGTCTGTTTCATGTCTTGCTTTTGTTCTGAATGCACGTTTCTTTTAATTTCTGTGGGATAACGACTTAAGGAACTGTGGGAATAGTTACGTGGCCAAATGTATATGGCCTTGTACTGCTGCAAGTTTTTTCTTTACCTGTAATACATTCTTGCCTTTAGTATAAATGTTGTTGACAGAGGTAAAAGAAAAATTCCTCTGTTTTTTCTGTGGTGCAGTTCCTCCATCATGTCACTTAAAGCGAGAAGAAATAATGATTATACTATTTTATCGTGGCAGTTATCTTGTTACACTCCGCAGTATGGATGTGGTCCTTGGGAACCTGTTGTCAGTTCTTTTCAAAGTTCTTTTTTTTGTTGATGTTTAGTTACTGGAAAATAGCTGCTGCATCTTGGCTGTTACATGGAATAGATGACAAAATGGGAAGAGCACTGGCAACGTGGTGTTGCTCTCGGAGGTGTGGACAGACACTTGGGTCCAGTCTACACTTAGATTTCTGCACTAGTACCGTAGAAACTTGAAATTATATTCAAAACTAAGCCAGACACTTGCCAAAATAGTTTGATCTTGAAGATAATATAATTTAAACTGAAAAAAATGACCTGTAACAAAACAGTGAGATCAAGCTCTTATGACTGTTTGGAAGTGCAGGGTCACATTCCTCTTGTATGCTTTCTCAGTCTCTGCTCTGGCTCAGTTATTCCCTCATTTTATCTAGGCTTCATCTCCTCTCTGGGCATATTTCATTTAGCGTTCTGCATGAGTGTGTTCCTTTTGCTAATGTACACTGGAAACAGTTTCATTGTGACAATGTGTTTGTTCTTGAGAACTTTTGCTCCTTAAATGTGTATTTGTGATGTGAATGATGTTAGCAACTGGCATGCCACTTTTTTATAAGAACAAACCAGTAAACCCTAAATTTCTCCAAATTCAAAGTAAAATTAGGGAAATAAAACCAAATATCTTCCTATTTTTATAAATTGATTTATTTCTTATTTGTCTTTTTACCATCTGGAGCATATTTTGAACCTTATATTGCTCCATGTTATAGCCAGAATGAATAATTGACTAAACATAAAATAGCATTTCGATGAACACCACTCTTAGCACTTGAAAAAAACCCTGCATTCATTGCAAGTGAAAGAAAATGCTGAGGTAGCTTTAATCCCGTAAGTGTGTATGAGTTTTGCACAGCTGTTCTGGGAGAGAGGGAAACAACTCCCTGGAAAATCTATTAGTCTGATTCTGAAAACAGCTCTGTCTTCGGTGAGTGGCTCTGGTGAGGAGCTTCTTCAGGCTTCAGGCACTGGAATGGGATACACCTGTTTTAATCAGAGATTGAGCTGGCTGCTGGAGACTGTGTGTTGGTCTTGGCATTCTGCTATCCCTCTGATGTGGTCAGGAGTTCCGTGTGATTGGCAGGATGCAGGCCACGCTGGCTGCCTATTTCAGAGATGCTCTGAACTGGAGAATAATGGAGTCCTGAAGGTGCACGGGCAGCCCTGTGCAAATAATTTTATTGTGACTACTTGCTGATTAATTCTGGTTGCTAATAGGTGCTGAACATTATGAGTTTGGAATGTGTTGATGCAATTTCTTTTAAAAAAACCCTTGCTTTTGTAAGATGAAATCTAAAGCCTTCAAGTTTGGGGTGGGTTTTTTTACTTGCTTCTCTGGGGGTATGTATCTCACTTTGTCTTTATGGTAAAGTTTTTAAAGCTTCTTCCAAGTTTATTTAGATTGTATTGCAGTATCACTAATTAAGAATATTTCCTTTGTTCTAATTTGAACTGTGTTTAATGTCACTGTTAAGTTCTCATATGTATTTAGTTTTAAATTCCCATATGGCTTTATGAGATTGATCATCAGTGCTCAGCTTTTATTTGCATACACATTTTTTAGGTATATTAATGCAAATTTTAATTTTTTCTTCTCCAAGGAATAAAAAAAATAATTTGAATGTTATGTTTTATTGTGGATTTTTGATAATAGCCTGAATGATGTTTTTCTGATGTAGCAATCTACAGTGAAATGTGAAAGCAAAAGGGAAAAAACTGTAAAAATTCTGGTTTTGTGCTGTGGCTATTATAGCTGTTTCTTCATATGTATATTCTTTGCTCTGAGTCAGAGACTAGATGCCTTGCAGAAAACAGAACCCTAGAAGTATAACTTCAAAGGTAAAATAGAAGAAATTGTATAAAAATGAGTGTCAAGATAGCAAAATTTCCACGGACTGAAGTGGAATTTGTGCATGAGGAGCAGTGTAGTATCAGATCCGTATCTGATCAGTTGTTTCTTGTTTTGGTCTTCTTGTTCCTGGCAACTTTTCATAAAGGAATTTCACAAGAAACTAGTTTTACTATCTGTTAACAGCATGCAGAGCAACTTTGGGCTTTTTTCTTACACTGCAGTCACTACCTTACTGGAGGTGGAGTGTGAAATGCTCTGTACAAGTTGTGTACAGTCCGCCACGAGCAGTCAAGTCAAACGTTAAGGTGTTATTTGACAGCCATTAGAAAACTTGGCTCTGGTGAAATGTGCTTTCAGAGAGGACAGTGTTCTGGATGGAGTGGCTCCTTCCATGGTTAAACCTAACATGTTTTTGGTCATTTTCAGTGTAAGCAAGGAACCAGCGAGCACTGGAAAGTATTGCACAATTCTTGGACAGGACTTTCAATCGCAATAATTGCTCAGTCATTTCTTGGATGTGCTTCCCTGGACTGCTCTTGTCTTGAAAGGGAGGGGGATGATCAGGTTTCAAATAACAGACCATAAGCAAAACAAATTTATGAAACAACCAAAATAATTCTTCCTTTCAATTCCCTCTTTCCCGCAAATGCGCTTTAAAACAGAACAGAGATTTATGGTTGCTGTATTGACCAGGCATGAAACAAGCAATGCCACCCAAATAGAAAGTTTTATAGACATTGTCATCAGATTCTCCCTCCAGCTTTGCTGCCGCAGCCACGTGTCCTAACGTAAGAATGATTCCAGTGGAAAGCAGTCAAAGTATGTATTCTTTGTTTATTTTGTCACTCAAAATTAAATCTCTTATCAAAAACGTAAAGTGTGAAATTGTCTCTCCTAAATTTTCACATCATGCGCACCGTATTAGCAGCATCTAATTAAAATAAGAAATCTTTCTGTTAGTAGAGCATCACGTTCCTGCTTAGAAAGAACAATGGTTTCAGGATGGAGGAGTTGCTTTGAGCAGAGAGAGATTGGGGCTGAGGGGAGAAAGCACTGCAGATTTTAGTGTAATGTGAAGTGTTCAAAGAAATTTTATTTCATCATAAAGATTAGCAGGCTGTGTAATTCAATTTAAAGCTGGTTGGCAGTGTCCTGTCTATTACAAAGCCTTTTTTTTTTGCCTTAACCGCTGCTGTTTTTTAATGTTGTATGCAACTACAGAACCTTGCAGACAGCAGGAATGATCTTGGGGTTTTGTGCTTTCCACCCCCTTTTCCTCTTTTCAGTACTGCATGTTAGGAAACGTGCAAGATGACCTTGCACTGAGCTACTAAACGGTGTCTCAGTGAAATGCCATCCTGCATTTTTTTGGCTTCTATAAAATGTTGGGTGGTTTTGTTTGGGCTTTTTTGGGTTTTTCTTTTTGTTTGGTTGTGGGTTTGTTTTTCTTTGGTTTTTTTTGTTGTTGTTGGCCAAACAAAACAACCACTGAGTGAAGATCTGCTAAAAATGTTAGATGGAGGGGGATTGAATCAAGCTTAAAAACTCAGTGTTAGCATTTATTCACACTATTGCGAACATTACTGTGCTGTAGAAAAGCAGCATGCAGTGATTTATGTTAATGCAAGACTGGCAGACCTTTATCTTACAGTAATTGACTATACTAGGGGGTTAATAAATATTCCAAGAATTCCTTTTTTTTTTTTTGTTAAATAAAACTGGAATGTTGCTTCTTGCTGGCTGTAACCAGCCTGCATGGCTTGTTAATTAACCCTCTTGCTGCAGTGGGCTGCAGCTGAGTATTTCAGCTCGGACAAATCCTGCATGCATTTTACATATTGGGAATGATGAGTCTTGGCCCAAACGGGCTGCAAAAGAAAAACCTGTGCAACTCCACCTCTGTCACTCACTCCCATCGCGCCTGTTAGAAAAGCTTGAAATCTTCATTGATTGTGTTTAGAGAGTGTATTGATTTCAGAGGATGGGTGTTGTATTCGTGGGCAGGTACCACTGGTGGGGAGAAAAAGAAAAGAACCCCTTCTCCCGGAGCTAAAGGGATTTGCGTTTTCTTTGTCTTGCTTTGTCATCCTGAGCATGACAGTCTGAGGAAGGGTGCTTGCTCCATGGGGTGGTTACAAGACCCGCAGCAGCATCTGCTCCCAGTAAGCCCCGTGCCAGGCCGGGAGGACCCACTCTGCTGCCATGTCCTGTGGCACCAGCCGGGCTCGGCATTTGGCTTGCCTGCGGGCCGGTTCGTGGTGGCCCTTCCACAGCCTTGGGAGCTGAGTTTCTCTGGATTTCAGATCCCTTCAGGGCTCAGGTCACCCCAGTGCCTCACTTCACTGCACTTTCTGGTTTCCCATTCCGCACCCCAGCTGTGAGCTGACCAACCCCTCACTTGCTAGTGATGGTACATTCAGTAGAGAAGGAACAAAGCAGCACAACAGGGGACAGCAATGTAAGGAGAGAGGCAAGGAGATGCAAAGCTAATGCAGAAAGGAACAAACCAGCATCAGACTAGGGGAGGGACAGTGGCTTGCAAGAAGAGACAGACAAATGAGAGTGCAGGGATGTAAAGTTGTAGAGATTTACCAGCTTCTTCCAGAGCTTCATTTCTTCCCAAGTTAATAAAATTAAGAAATGGGAGCTCAGGAACGCTGTCCTTTGAATTTCCTGTAACTGTTGATAAGTGAACCTTAAAGACCTCAGAATTACGTACGTCTTTTCTAATGAGCCAGAATCTTTAACATCGCAGGCCAGCCTGGGTATCAGGGTGCAATGGCTTCTGTTCTCCTGAAGGCTGCCATTACGTTTTCCTTTTTAATGTGTCCAGCCACAGAAACACAGAGAGTTTTAGTCTAAAACAGAGCTGCAAGTGACCGTTAGCTGTGTTCCTTTGCTTTTACCTGAGCTGCTCTCCTCCATACGTTATTCTGAAGGCTCCCCACTCCCTAAGCAGCATTTGGCATTTGTGTTCGCTACTGAGAGAGAGGTTTCCAGCATTTTTGTGCTCAGGATTTCTCCGGAGCATTGTGGGGAAGGAGTTCATTCCTTCTGTTCTCAGTCCCTGCTGCAAACTTCGGTGATCACTGGGAATAAAATAATGTAGCTGTAGCAACACTCGTGGTCCTGAGAGTAAAGGTCCTGGACTAACGTCCCCTGGGTGAAGTAATTCCCAGACTAGCACTGGTTCGGCTGTAGCAAAAGCCATTCTCCATTTGCAGTCTCCTGGTTGTAAATTACAATCCTGTGCTGTTAGCTGGAGTGTGGAAGGCAGGGAGGGATGGCCAGAGCAGGCATGGCTGAGGGGATGCCCTGCTGAGGGGATGCCCTGCTGCGGCTGTCACCGGTGCCCGGAGGCTGAAGGGAAGGACCAGCTGCCGCTCTGCTGGCTGGCGCTCTGGCTGTACAGCTCGGGATGGGCCTGGCATCTCGGTGAGTTACTGGAGAGGATGTGTGTACAGTTATAGTGGAAGCAATATAGCCATTCATAAACAAATGCTTCCGTGAAGCCAGCTGTAAAAACAACGATGCTTGCCTGTGAGGTGAAAGGGCAAAACCTTAGCAGAATGGCGTATAAATAAGAAATAAGTTGTTACCTTTGTGTAAGTGACTGAGATAGCTGTTCTCTTAGTGGTCTTAGCAGCCAGCTCTGATTAACTATAGTTGTCACTTTATTCAGCAAAACTTAGAGTCTGCGTAACATGCCTTTTTCAGCAGTTTTTTCATTCCTTTTATATATATATATATATTTATTTTTTTTTTTTAAGTTTGGAAATGATGGCTAAAATGTTAAGTGAAGAGAAACTGCAGAAATGCACACTAGATGGAACACTGGAAATGCTGCATACCCCAACATGCAATTAAATACTATCAGTTAATGATAGCATTTAATTACAGAGAGAGATTTCTTCATGTACCAGGATCCTTGGTGTACTTCTGTCCACAAAAGGAAACTACAGATGCTGCGTCTTACAGATTGTGCAGCACCTTGTGAAAATGTCACTGTAAATTCAAGTACCATAAATTTCACATGGCCATGTAACTTCATTTTAAAACGTTTCGCTACCCCAATAGGTTAGGTGCCTACTATTACCCTTATTTTATTAAGAAGCAGAGACGGCTGCTGCAGAGAGGGCCTGTGTACTTGCAGCAGCGATAGGAAAGAGAAGAGTTTCACCTGAATGCTGTCGCAAATAAAGCACACAAACTCTTCATGTTGCAGAATGGAATTTATGTTACATATACTATTTTTTCAATCATCTCTTTCTTCCAGTTAGGAGGTATTTCAGCACATATGTTTGCCCACTGAAATTCAAAGAGCAATGCCTTGGAATTTAAAGAAACTTCAGTCTGAACGTTCTGTCATGAGGTCCTTGGGTGCTGTAACATAAATAATTTGGTCATTAAAATTCTGCAAACCCAGGAGAAGAGAGGAGGTGTCAAGAAATAGTAGCAGGGGTGAGATTTGGAAGTCAGAAACCTCTGGCACCAGTTTCCATAGTTATCGCTCTAGACCTTTATCAGGCTTGAAGTTTCCTTGGCTTTTTTTTTTTTTTTTAAACTTACAAGAAGGTATCTGAGGCTGTGTGCCATTCTGCTCAGGCAGTTCTGGATGGTGGGGAGAATAAAAACCTGCATAAGAGGAATTCAGTTCCTTGTAATAACATGATACAGCTGGAGTGATTTGGCCATCTCCTTTAGTAGGTAAGAAACCTCTCTGTGGGCAGGGTTATTAAAAGGAATTTCCTTACAGGGCTCAGGAGATTCCTGGTATCCAAGTTCATCTTGAAAGACTATAATGGAATGTTTAGGTTTATTTAGAATAATAAATTGAAGCATGGGATTCAGAAAATAATACTGGAGGTTCATAAAGACCTGCCTAAATATTTTTAGATTCTCGGCGTACTTGCTCTTTGGGTTTTTATCCTCTAAAAATTTCAGGAAAGGACTGTGGAGGTACTTCTGAAATGCAGTACAAAGTGCTGTCAGATGGATATCGGGCTGCTTCTGGAAGTGGAGTTTAGTTCAGGTTTTAGATTTCTTCTGACTTAGAAAAGGAAGAAACAATTCCCAGCGTCAGCATCACCATCCAAAACTATGTTTAAAAACACCTTTGCATCTCAAACTCGCTGCTTGCACTTAAATGTTTACAAGTAAAAGCACAAAGCATGATGACAGGGTAAATTTTCAAAAGCAGCTAAGCGGTTTAGCACACTGGAGAATATAATTTTCTCAGAGTTATTAAAAAGCTGATGTCCTGCTTTTAGACAGTAGTCCATGGTTTTAAAATCTTTGGGATACTTAAAAAATGTCTTATTTTATTTCTTCTTTTTTTCATTCAGTTTATTTTCCCTGTGATTATTCTGTCCCTTCTCATTTTGTTTTCCCTTAGCATTAGCGGAATTGATCCACATTACATTAGTATTGGTAGTCAGTTGAGCCCCAGTATGTTTTGTAGTTTACCAATAATGTACTCAAAAATGATAGTTTTGAAAGCAAGGATTTCAGTTCCGTGTATAAAAATAGAGAAGCTATGTAAAATATAATATATTATAGAAAGAAAAATAAAGTAGCTATCAGAAATTGAGATTTTTCTTCTCATAAGAATCACTCTGATCACCTTCCTGGAATGTAGAAAAAAAAGGAGGCATTTGGGGGGATTTTTTTTCAGAAATATTGTCTAGACTTTACCAGGCTGCAAGATAGAGGGAGGCGTGTGCCTACTGCTTTGTGCATTTGTAAGCCTTAAAGCCTCTATTTAAAAATGAGAAAACAAATAATGGGAACCTGTTCAGAGAGCAGAGAAACAGGAGAATGTTTGCAGTGAATATGTGTTTCCTGATGGATTGATTTATTTGTTCATCAATAAGGCAGAAAAAATTGGGGCAGAATTTAGATCCGGGTCCTGCATTCATAATTCTTATTTCCTTTATTAAGTTTTCCCTCAGTAAGTAGTGGAGAATTGATATCCAGACTTGTTTCACTTTTAAATAAAGATTTTACTTTGTCTGGAAAATCTTGACCTTAGCATTTGCTGGCCTTTTGCAGTGTGAAAATATATGTACATGAAAATACCAAGACATTGTCTGTGATAATTATGATTAGCTTAATTACTTTCTGCATAATTGTTTCTCTAGATGACCTCCTTTTTGATGGCTTTTATTCATTTATTTTAGAAAAAAAGGAGACTTAATTGGAATTGTAAATTACAGAGACAAAAGGGTATGTTATGGGAAGTAGGCCCAGATCTGTTTGTGTCAGACAGTGACTGTTGGTTTTTATATTCTTAAGATTCATGGAGAAAAATCATTTAAATTGATACAATATGTGCGTGCACAAGGTAATATCAACAACCAATATATTACTTCAAAATCTGGTGAGTTTCTTTATAGAGGATTAGGTTATATAGCGTGGGGACTCTGAGAAGAAAATAGAATTGTGTATTGATGCCTTTAGAAGTATTATTTGAGGGCAATAAAATATTCCCTGAAATTCCCTCCTGAGTGGAGAAAATGGAGTTTGTTTGCAGTAATTGCATTTTCTAGCATTTGCTTTTGCACTTTCCAATATGAGTTAAGCCAATTGGAACCTGTGATTTCGTTTTGCTTATTGGCAGAAGTACCATGTAAATTGATCTGTGATGCATTTATAGAGAAGGCTTTGAAAATTTTGAAATAGAGATGGCTTTTTCTTATTAGATTCAGATAGTATTAGGGTTCATTGCTATATTTTAGCCTAATGTAATAGTAGCCAAAAATGTTCCTTTTCAATTTAGTCTTAATCAAGTTCAAGGAGAACATTTCTACTTAGCCCCACTGGCACTGTGAAGGCAGAGTGTATGTCCCAATTCTCCGCCTTGGTATTCAGAATTAAAAACCTGAGCCATTGGAAACCACACAGAGCTGAAATCCATCTAAAACTTGTCAGCCCCGGTGCATTAAGATCTTGATCACAAGAGAAAATGCAAAATTCTGTTGGACAAAATACAGCGTATTTCTGTGTATTTGCTGTACACATGCACTGTAGACCTTAACCTACAGGGGGCTAGATGCAAATCTCATTGTAAGTGTAAATATGGGGTAATTCTGTTAAGAGGAACACCCTTCAGCTCTGCCAGACAAAAGCTTGCCTGAAATCCTCACCCGTTTTCTCAAGTGAGTGCTCTTGCTTAAAGAACCTCTCTGCAAGCGCGCGCGTAGCGCCAGTGCGGTCGCGGTAGTCCTTCGCGTACTGCTTTGCTGTGGCAGGGAGGACAGCTGCAGGAAGCAGCATTTCCGCAAGAATCCTTTTTAGAAATGAAGGGGAAAAAGATAAGGATATTACAATTTGCAGGGAGGGGGTTTCCAGATTTTTTTAAATTTGAAGAGAAGCTTCATAGTTGTCAGCTTTTTTGTTCCATGATTTTGTTGGTTTTTCCCTTAAAAGCTCCGTGGTTTCGGTTACATAATTAGAAGCCTGAAAAGAAAGCCTTTCCAGGGACTATCAGGCAGCAAAATCTGTGCTGCCTATGTTTCAGATTTCATAATTTTAAAGTCAGTTTGGGAGGCCTTTTTACACCTAAAGTTGGCAGCGCTGTGAGCTGCAAAATCTAGAGGCTTTTCTAGTTTCGAGGTTAGACTAAACAAAAACTTCACGTTCTGTCTCACAACAAAGAAATGTTATTTCTGAATTGATGAAACCTTAGTGAAGCTTTCCATGTTTCAAGGAAAAATGTTTCAATAACAGTAGCCCAGTGAAATTCAAGCCAACTTGGGTATCAAAAACCAACACACGGCATGCTGAGGCTGGGACACTGAAGTGAAACAAAAGATTGTCACTTATGTTGTGCTACGTTTTTGATTTAACAGAGAGGAGAAGGATATTAATCACAAACAGTTACATTAGAATAATGTTATGGTTGAGACATAAATACATAAAAGCAAGGAATTGTTACCAGTGCATCAGACCCGTAGTGAACTAGGTTCTGCGGTGTAAACGGCCCTGTTGCGGGGTTCGTGCTGCACGTGGCAATGTTACGGCCCAGTGGTGTGCAGAATTCACTACATTTATGGGAGAGAGCGAGGGGAAGCACTCGGTGTTGGGTCCCGCTGATTCTGCAGTATCAGCCCTCTCCAGCGTGCCCACACGGGCTGAGTAGCACCTATACGTGCGGTCGCTTGGAGAGGGCCATACTGGCTGCGATACCTTGGCACTACGCAGCCGAGTTACAGGTGCTGAGGCGAGATTCACTCAGGACTTCCTTGCTTTCGTGGGTTTATGACTCAACCTTGGCATTATTGTAACGTAGTTTTTTGTGTTTAATGTTTCTCAGACTTGGTTTTCCATTGCCAGCATGGAAGAAACCCTAATGCATGAGTTTCAGAGGAGAAGGTAGCAGTCTGAACCTGCTGTGTGGCTCGATCCGCAAGTGTGAGTATTAACGCTAGAGCTGTCAGGCCTTGTGAAAATTAATGAAGCCTGACGGTTACAGAGTGAAAGGTCAGAGGCAGAGCTTGCACTTACCTAACATTTCTGTTTTGTTGTGTCTAACAGCGTTTTCAACAAAGGGGAGCTTTAATGTACAAGCTTTAGATTTATCACAGGAATTCAAGGGTCTCAGCCTTTGCTTCTCCCTCTGCTGTGGTCTGATGTTTTCTTTGCATAAAGGCAAAACAGTTCAAACTTTTTCTTCTTCTTGCTGTGTTGCCTGTGTGTGTTTTGACTGTATTTTTCTTTCTCCAAAATTTGCTTTGGGAGGGGAAAAAAAAGAAAGGCTTCTGAACTGGTGATAGTTTAAAAGCTGGTGGAGTACTTTTATCAAGAAGATTTTGCGAGATCTTGTACCTTAGCTTTCGTACTTCTTTAGAAGCACGTTCTGTTTCTGTGCATGTGCTGTCTTGTATTTGCTTGCTTTTTTGTTTGTAGTTACTCTGTGGGTTTCTACAGATGCAGAGAGGCAAAATGCATAGAAATACACGGGTTATCTTTTCAGCCATTACGTTGGTTGACATCAGGTTTAGATATTCCATTGAGGCTTTTTTGTGAAGGCTGTTTGATTAAAACAGCCGGAATATGTTCATTATCAGTTAGGCAGTCTTATTCTAGAAAAGATGTTTGTTTTTTCCGAACTCCAGTTTTGGATCTCAGTACCTGCAGCTGATTGTTGGTGAGAGAAGTCCAGCTTATCATTTGAAAGTTTGAGTCTATATAACTGTACTTACACAGTCCAGTTAATTTGTTGCTGCCGAAGGAGAAATCGGGGCCTTTGAGATACTCTGTCTTTCTTTTTAAAAAAGCTGAAACGGCCTTATGTTGCACCATGGGATGTTCAAGGTGGATATTGGGAGAAACTTCCTCACCGAAAGGGCTGTCAGGCACTGGAATGGACTGCCCAGGGAAGTGGTGGTGGAGTCACCATCCCTGGAGGGATTTAAGAGACAAGTTGATGTAGTGCTTAGGGACATGGTTTAGGGTAGACTTGGCAGTGTTAGGTTGACAGTTGGACTCGATGATCTTAAAGGTCTTTCACAGAATCACAGAATTGTTTTGGTTGGAAAAGTGGCCTGTGTTTCTTGTGATTGTGCTGTAAATGTTGGGAACAGAAAATAGCCATGGCTCTGAGATGGAGTGGACTTTTGATGAGAAACCTCTATGGAGAGTTACAGAGCTGCTGGCCAGTAGCACGTTCTGCTGGTTGCCCTTGCCTGCTGCCGTGGCCAGGTGACTGATAGCAACCTGTGCTGCCGGGAGTCCATAGGAACAACACAGAATCTGCTCCTTCAGTGTTTATGGCTGGACGTGTGGATAGGTGGATGCTCCATGACCAGTTTTGCACTTTTGAAGCACATACGCTATTCTATAAATCGTGTATAGATAGGGCAAGATTCACTTGCACATCTCGCCTGGACAGCTTTTCCCTCTTCTTGAAGGGACTGCAATTTGCACTTCAAGGTTTCTCAGCCCATTTCTCAACATATGGCCAAAGGGTCTATAAGGCTATGAAATGGGCAGGAAGACGCTTCACATTTCATGGAAGCGTTGTGTGGTTTGAATAGTTAATGCATGCGTATGCATATTCAGAGCTTCACATCAAAAGCACAGCATTTGGGTGTAAATACAGGTTTCTACCACCACACAGACAGCTAGTATCACATTATTTCTTATTCCCCTACTTCCCTGTGGGTTTTCGAAGAAAAAGTAGTCCAAAAGTAATGTGATTTTTCTATTTTTATAGGGACTCAGCAGTTAACATTCATTGCCAGTCAGACTCCTTTTCATGTCTGGCAGCTCTACCGAACTCGGGTTGTGTGACTAAATTGTACTCATATGAAGCATGCCATTAAAACAGGGATGGTTATTCAACAGATTAAGGACTCCTAGGATCAAGGACTTACGGCAAACTTAAAAAAAAAAAAAAAGTGGAACCTTTACATAGGTTAAAAATACCCAACAACCCCCCACGTCCCCCAACTTCCCCCCTTGAGCTGTATTAAAAGTCAGTTTGTTGTTCAGCTAACACTTTAAAGGGATGTAAGTGGTTGCAGCCAGCAAAATAAGTCCTGCCCCTACCAGTATATACAAAGCCTCATTTTTCAGTCAGGTTGTTTTCCTGATCTGCTGTGCTCTATGGCCACCAAATACATGTGTTGGCAGAGTCATGGTGGCACAGGAGTGAGGATGAATGATGGTGGGGACAAAGGTACTGTAGCTTGAGGGCTGGCTTGTTAAATGAGAAGTCACAGAGATCTGAGACTCCCAGATTGATTTATTTACTATAAACAATTTAGTTTTTACAAGTCACTCACAGTTAACTACTTTGCTCGTTTGAGCAGGAGTTATACTGACCTTTTGTCTTCCAGAAGAGAACAACTTGCCTAATTGCAATATTTTCTTAATCAGTGGTTACATTGTGCCCTTGTTTCTACTGCTGGGGGCAGATGGTGAAAAACGTCTTAGCCAAAATAATATAAAAATATATTGAGGATACACATGTGCGCACGCATATGCAGAGATTAATCTGGTCAAGATGAGACTTGGAGTAGGAGATTTTGTGTGTGACTGTTTATGTTTCCATATTAAACACAGAAGGTCAGCAGATTACAGGCGAAGGGCAGGACTGCCAAAGGAAAAAACGCCAAAATACAGCATAAATTGTATCAGGGAATGGATGTTGTGTGCTGTGCGGGGCCTTTCAGAAGGGAAAACCTGAATGCGATGAATAAACAGCTAATCGGATCGCAGGTAATTTATTACTGTGATTAGTGCTATATAGGCTTTCCTCAGGGAGGAGGGGAAATGGATGAGACTTCTCTTGCTGCTCCCCTTTGCTTGGGCCTGGCTCTTGATGTGTTTGCGTTTTGCTGAGTCGTGTTGCTCACCGCCAGCTCCGGAGAAGGAAAGCAAAACGTGACAGGTTAGAAAGTCAGGGAACGAGGTGGGGAGCCTGGTCAGACCTTCGTGCCCATCCTACGGTAAATATTAAAGTACGTACAAATCTGGAGCAAAAGACATCTCGTCGCTGGACGGGTACCTGGGTCTGGAGCCGCTACACCCACAGCCAGCACTGGCTACTCCAGCTCGCAGGCTGCGGGTGCGTAGTGCCACCGAGCTGGACTTACAGGTAGATGTTGACAAACCTTGGTCTCCGTGGAGTTTCTCCTCCAGGGCCTGTTTTGCCTTTTTGCTCCTCAGTCCTGGTGTTGGTCCTTGGGTTTCATTGGTGTGGCCCTGTCCTGCGCTCCCCAGCTGCACTGGGGAGAGGGCTCTTCTCTCCCAGGAACCCCTTCTCCTTCCTGCCCCTCCAGAACTGACCGAGCGGAGCCTCTCAATAGTCTTAATAAAATCAACGACTGTCTTGACACCAATTGCAGTAAATACCATTTGGTTTTCCCTACGGGTTTCAGGTGCTTATATAACACCTATAGCAGTACGTTTATGTGTTTTAATAATCACTGATGCCACCGTTGGTTTGTCTTTCCGTGCCTTCAAAGTAAGCCCTCTTTTTTCAGGGTGTCAAGGTAGAAAGGGTTGTCTTCAAGCAAAATGTTCCCAACTTAATTGCACATAATATCAGCAAAATGTGCTGATTTTCAAGTCTATCAGAATTAATGGGAGAAAGTGTAACACTTAGACGTTTATCCAGTAAGACTGGAAGTTTTCTCTGCTAAAACCGGAAATGTTGATAACTTGGCAGAAACCTGAATTTAACTTCTCCATCCTACTTCTCCAAGGATTTAATCACATCTAGCTTGTTTTGGGGGATTGATAGTTATGACAAGTGTATCAAATTTCATGCCAGTGGTATCTTTTATGTTTCCTGAGAGAGGAGAAAATAGCAATTTTACCTTGTGCCCAGGAGTCACAGGGAGCAGGAATTGTAGGTACCTGCCACATCGAGTTTTTAAATAAAAATGAATTGCAGAGAAGCATGTAGCAGAGATGGGGAGGGAAGAGGGAAAGGAGTGAGGCATGAACTGTAGAGGAGCATTTATTGCATTCCCCTAGCTTTTAATCTAATGTAGTGCAGCAGAGAGTTATGAATATGTATGATCCATGTGGGAGATGTCTATGAAGATGTCTGCTTGGTTTTTTTCAGGGGATTTATAGCTTTTTGTTTTTCTATCCAAAATTTACTAATTTTGCAAAGATGATGTTTCTATACATATCTGGTGTAATTCCTGTTCCCCTGCTGTAAATATTGAAAAGCAGAGGGTTTTGGCTGGTTCCCCTTCAGTCTTATTTAGGGGGAAGTTAATCGTACGTAAATACTTCCAGCTTTACTTTGAAACTTACTTGTAGAAAAAGAGCACCAAGCCAAGCAGTTTGTAAAGTGGAAAGGCAAGTTTTAAACTAGAAAAGCCACATCTATTTAGGAGAACTGTATTAATGAGAAATATATAGCATCCAGTTCTGTGTTCCTGAGGGCAGACGTTGGGACTACCAGAACTGGAGGATGGACCCGTAGATGTCCACCTGCATTTTGCTGCCTTTATGGGAGGAAAGAAAAAACAAACAAACAAAAACCCCAACCTTTTCTAAACCATCATTAGGAATATACAACAAAATTAATGTGGTGTAAGACTAGGAAATCAGGTTTACGGTGAAGGCAGTAGAAGGGGGGAGATGTGAGTTTGGTTCTAGCTTTGATGCAAACTGCCGTGTGGAAGTCACAGTGGGCCAGATTTTATAAAAGAACCTAACTTCTCTAAGACACCACAGTATGGGACCATATTTTTAAGGGAGCTCATCACCCAGTTTGTTTGGGAAATCTGGCACTGATTGTTGGTACCATGTGCTTGAAAATCTGTCTCTGAACTCTCAAAATCTGGCTCCGTGGGCCTGATCCATGCTTTGTTCCAAACAGTGAAAATTAGTTGCCCCGATTTGAGGTGCTCAAGCCTGGAGTCTTTCTGTGACCCTCATGGTAAATGAATTAACTGCATTTCCTTTTCCCTACGCGATGTCCTGCTTGAATTTCATAGTTTCTTCCACATACGTACATCTTGCTGAAATGAGATACTACCATAAAGTGAAAGTCCATTGCAAATGAACTGGAGCTTTGAAGAAGAGGCTAGGTCTGGAATAAATGCCACTGGAATGCTTTGAGTTCCGTGCAGATTAATCCAGGTAACTCCATGTTTAAAAACAACGCCACCAGCAGCCTAATTCAGTACCGCGTGCCTGGTACCATCACATCACACTGATGAGGCGTGCTGTGGTCTCTGGTCTGCCCACCCGCTCAGACACGTGAGGTGTCTTCGTGGCGGGTCACTCCTGTGGATTAGGACTCCGGACTACTGCCTGTGACCCAGTCCCATGAACGAAGTGGTGGAACTAAGTCACCGCTTAGGCTGATCTAAACCAGTGTATCGTCAGTTGAAAGCAAGGGAGCAGTGGTGGATTTTGCCACTTCTGGAGCTCGTTTGGTGTCCACCAGCTTGTTTTGTTTAATTCTTTTTATTGTGACATTGCTTTGCGTGACGTTACTTTACATTTTAACACAGTTTCATTCAGTGGAAGAGAAGCGGCGTTAATAACTTCTGCTCAACACGGAGACGCGCGCAGATCTTGGGTATTGCGTTCTGTCGCTGCTGGCTGTCTGCTTATTGTGCCGGCAGTGCTGGTGTGGGAGGAAAATGTGCTAATTAAGTCCTCTTTTTTGTTATTTCAGGAAACCTACCATACGAATATAAAATAGTGATTGCTGGGAATCATGAACTGACATTTGATAAGGAATTCATGGCAGACCTTGTTAAACAAGATTACTACCGCTTTCCCTCTGTGTCCAAATTGAAACCAGAGGACTTTGACAATGTTCAGTCACTCCTGACAAATAGTATTTACTTACAAGATTCAGAGGTAACAGTTAAAGGATTCCGAATATACGGTGCCCCATGGTAAGTCCCAATTTAAACTTTCTTTGCTGTTTATTACTTGAACCCCAGCAGGAATCATTCCTGCTGGAAATGCATGAAGCTGCTTTGTTGCATTGCCCCGCAGAACAGTGTCAAACTTAGCTGTAAACCACGCTGAAACAATTGCACATTTTTTGTGGATAAATAGGCTGTATTTAGCCATGTGTATGAAATATGAGAAAAAGAATTGTAATTATCTTTGTTCTGCCTGCTGAATGCACTTAAACCATGGACTCTATAGCTACTCTGCTTGTGGATTAACTGCAGTGGCATCTTATTTGTGTCAGTATGTATCAGGAAGGGAAGCTCCCTTATACTGTATGCTGATTAGGTGTATGTCTGCCGTGCTAAAAGATTAGTATGGCAGCCTTTAACACCCCCACAGCACAGGGTTCAAGGTGGCAGGTGCTTTAAGCATTGTTTCTGATCAGTTCTAGACCTTTCTTTTGCTTGTAATGTTGTGATAACAAAATTCCAAGCCAGTTTTGATCTGATTCCACCCGTGCCAAGCATATGCAGGAAGAACTGCTGTCCGGTTTTGTACTAAGGAGACTCCTCTTTGTTCTGTTCTACGTGGTGTTTAATATCTTTGTGTGGAGTCCTGGGTCGCACTTGTTTTAAATTCTCATGCTAACAACAGCCACAGTCCTTTGAGGCTCTACCAGAAACCTGAACTTCAGTGACGGTGATAATCATTATGCTACTTGGCGTTCTCAATTGTCAGCTGAAGTACTTAGACACTAATTTATGCACACCTATAAGAAGGGTTTATTATAAGCTTATAACTTAACACTTTTGATGTCAGGCTTGCTTTAAAGGTGAAATTAGGAGTGGAAGGCGGAATGGCAGGAGCTGAACCAAAGAATGGGGCAAACCTGTACAGTCATTAGAAATTTTCCTCCTCTATTGACTGTTCACTTGGCCCTGGTGACAACAAAGACACACGCTGATGTGTCTGATGATGCTTTTTTGGTCATATGTGTACGTTAGTGCTGGCTAGAAAACTGTGATCTAGCTCTGTATCTCACATACTTGATTTAAGCTACTGATCTTCTAAATTTAAATCATAGCCTTTGGCCATCAGTTTAAATCAGCCCGACATTGCTTAGCTAAACAAAGGGAACGTTCTAAATCCTGCAGTGTTGGCTAATTGGGAAAGATGATCTTAATTCAGGTTAGGGATCATCTCTTAAAGACATTTCCAAGTATATTTTTTTGCAGTATAGCAGCATCTAACGCACAGGAGAAGACAGGGTACGTAAAGGCCTTGGGTAGCACGCCGTGGGTGTGAGTCTTGCTGCAAGGCGAGCAGCTGCGTGAGCTGTGAGGTTAGCTGCTACGTTAAGGGTGTGTTCAACAGCTTTGACATGCATGTCTCAGGCTGAGAGGGCTTGTATTCTGCAGGCATCCAGTGGCTACAGAGTGTAGGCATCTTTTCAAGTTTATTTGTGACAGATTTACCTGAACTCTTCTGCATTGCTGCTGGAGAACGTAAAATCTGGTGAGTCTGGGGAAAAGTATCTTTGAGTGAGAGAGAGCTTGGTATTCTGAAATGGAGAACCACGTGATATCCCTTTACACTGACATTTATATCTACTTGCAAAATCTAGTGATCTATTCTCCCCTCTTTTGCTTCCCGAATCCGTAAGGGTGATCTGTTATCCTTTTGTCTCCAGCTACATTAAAGAGTTCCTTCATTTTGCATTTTGTATACACATGGACTCAGAAAGTTTGTTCTGAAATACTCAGGGATGCCACTTCAAGGACCTGAGTTGTTTTAACTGCAACACGTGAATGGCACATGTATTCTGACCCAGTCATGAAAGACAAGTCTTAATTATTCCACCCTATAATCCATTCATAACTGGATTTTTTCGATTAGTGATCAGTGGGAAATAAAACTCACTGAGCTCCAACCAAGTGCAGACTTCTCCCTTGCCTTGAAGGACGTTTCATTTGTGTTGAGCTGTGAAAAACTATTGTTAAAGCATGTTTTGAGCAAGTGTTGATGTGGAGTTGAGGCTACCATTTTGAATACAGCGTTTTAGATCATCTAGTCTTGTGTTCGGAGGATAGAGTCTGTCTTTCTTCTACCCCACCCCCCTCCATTCCTGGAAAATGTGAACATTCAACTGTTTTCCTGCATTCTAGTTGGTCTTTGAGAGGAAGGAAAAGTCACATCAGATACTGGAAAAATCTGTTCCAAACTGTTCTGTGCCTGGAAACTGAGACAGAATGATCAGACAAGCCTGTTAGCACTACTTGATTTTTTTTTTTCCTTCTTCCCTTCCAATCACATCTCACTCTGCTATTATAAATCTTCAGATTACCCCAAAGGAAGAGAATTTGTGGGGGTTTTGCATGTATTTATGGCCTCCTTACCCCAATTAGTTCTGTCACAGAAGTGGAGCACTGGTCATTAACCCAGAAGATGCTCCAACCCTAAAATGAGATAAGTTGGCATGTTCAATTTATGTGCATTTTTGTAAGTATTTCCAGAGGGGAAAAAAATTCTCATTTGCTGATAAAGCTACTGGTTTTAATTTAAAAAGAGGGATCAAACCAAGAATAACAGCTGTGATTCTGGAGGTTTCAGCCTGTCAGGGGTTTCTAAGAAGTAATTGCCAGAAGACTGGGAGAACTGGCTATAAGTCATCTATCTATTTAGAAAATGTAAATTGCCAACTCAGTGTAACTACAGGAAAGAAATATCAGTCCATATTCATTACATGTTATTACTCATGGTACATCTGAAAGCTTTCTAAAGACCTAAGAGAATTCAAGTAGTGCCTCCTAACTTACAATTTAGTAGAATTTGTATGTAGAAAATAACTTACAATACACGGGAGCATTCATGTGTATTTGCAATTGGAATGTGCGGTGGTGCATGTCAACAGCCTCTAAGGAGCAGAAAATTTGAATTTAGCCTGATGGTTCTGAGAGTATTAAATGGCATTAGCTGGAGGGGAGTTGAAAACAGAGTATCAGCCCCTAAAAGAGAAAAGAGCAAGGGTGGGACATGAATCACGCTCCGAGCTCTGCTCATTTTCAGAGGTGGAGAATGTAACTGACATTTTCACACCTTAAATGGGAGATTCTTTGATATACCTTGAAGGAGAAAAATGGCTGAAGATTTTCCGTTTGGCCTATAGATAACAATCCATAAAAACATTTCCCTCCTTTCTCTTCCTTCTGACTTTGCCCTATCAACCTGGCTTGTTTGGTGGGAAAATAAATTGATAGTTTATACTTTATGCAGTCAAAACTCTTAAAGGTACCAGTGGAAATATTTTTCTCTTTTCGAAATTTGAGATCGAGGCTACTTATGAACAGGACAAAAATCGCAAATGGTGATGGACATACGAATTTTTAAAACTTACAACTCCTTTTGTGCAGTATACTTTAAGCATAACTTACACTGATGTGTCTCTAAAAGCGTGAGGAGAGAGTGTTTTTACTGCAGCTTTGGGTGCTGAATATGTATAAGTGAATATGTCTACGTTTTATTTAAACTCAAAAGTTGTTATTTTAAAATACATGCATTTTTTAAATTATCTTTGAAATTGTTCATCCATGCTAAGGACTGAATGTACTATAGTGTGCTATAGACATTTGAATACAAATATTCTAGCAATGTCTGGTTTCTAATGAAGCTTTAACAGCATTCAAACCACCAGAGAACCGCAGTTAACTGGAGCCAGAATTTGTTTAAACCTCGTTTTGACAGCAACAGTTGTTCAGGGGGAATACTTTTCTCTGTTTTATTTCGTTCTGCTGTTCAGCTCTACAGGCAGCTTGTGTATGGTTTGTTTGAAAGGCAAAAATAGTTCAAATGCAAAAGTATTCTGATAAAGTTCATTTTGTGCGTGTATTTATGGTAGTTAGTTTCATGAATAACAAGGCAGTAGACTTACTTACGGATTTTAAAGGATCTTCTCCCCAAAAATTTCACAAAAACTTCCATAAGTATAAAATAATCTAACGAAGCAGTCATTTACATTATTTCAGCTATTAAGAAATGGGGAAATTCTACCCATATCTAGCAGAACGAACGGTAAAACAGGACTTTGAGTGTAAATATTTGGTTAGATACCTCCAGGTAGAGGAATCCTTTTGAGGGAAAAAACGTTTAATATATAAGCTAATTCGATAGAAATCAATGCATTTCAATGTTTAATGGAATCAGCTTTATGGAGATAACTGAAAAGTGCAAATGTAAAAGATTAAAACTGATTATTAAATAACGACCGAGATCTGCGATTTGCATCATTGTGATGAAAATCAATTCCTCCTGAATAAAGCTGGGAATAAAGCTCTTCCCTTCTGACAGGGACAGCAGCATTGTTCAGCAATATCCTGCACATTTGTCAAGTTGTAGCTTGTTCAGGTCTCAAGAACAGAAGCACAAAGCAGGCCTCCCAGTTGCTTTTAATGAATACTAGTGGGTTTTTCCTATGTCCAAGAATTTGATCTGTAGGGTGATCCAGAGGTCAAGAACAAACGGCTCACTATTGCTCACCTCTGCGAAGCCAAGGCTTTCATTTGCTTTTTTTAGTAACTCTAGAGGAAGTGCCTTAACTCTTTTTCAGAAGCAAAATTTAATTGGCATAGATAATGCAGCCTTAACAAAGTATAGACAGGTTCAGTCATCTCCTGTAAAAAATAGTATTTTGTGCAATGTTTTTTCTTCTCTTTTTAACCCAGTGGAAAATTTGGGGATTTCATTGAATGGGTTTTTTCCTAAGTTTGAACTTCTATAATTATTCCTTTCTCTGCTTCATTTGCAGTCATATTTTAATACAAGTCGCTGCGTTAGTCCATCTCCCTTCTTCTACTCGGTGTTTTCAGACTTTGTGTTTATCCTGTCAGAAAAGCATCAGATGATGGGGGTTTTTTTTTCCTTTTCAATTATAAGTTTGGTAATGCATCATGGATTTTGCTGACAGTCTTGAAGTTCTTGAAATAGCAAGCAAATTAACAGCAGATATTGAGCGTGAGGACTGGAAAACCAATTGGCAACTCACATGATAGGATTCAGATATACTAATGGGTTGGAATGGATCTCATTTCTTTTATTTTCGTAGTCTTAGTTGGCAATTAGCTTGTGCCTGAGAAAGGGAGGGATAGAAATTGGACTACTCAGCAATAAAGTTCTGCATTGCTATTTAACGTTGAGGAAACTGAGGGAGAATGGACAAGACTTGGTGCTGTACCAGTTTTTCAGGAATTCCGGCATTTTGCGGTAGAAGTCAGCAACTGAGAAAAGTATTGGCAAGGACTGAAGTCGTCTGTCTGCGTGTTAAACAAACACACCACCACTCCAGCACGGTTTGTGTTTAAAGGTGCAGGCTTCTGTTTCATTTTTCTTGGCATTTGTCCTCCGAGTCTCTCATTTTAGGATCGAAGAATGTATTCCCCCTGGTCTAGAACTGCAGTGGTTTGTTTACATTTTTTGCCGTGTTGGGGATGTCGCTCATTTTTCTTCAGTCTCCTTGATATCAGATTCAATTCTGAGTAAAAAATAATCCTGTTTACTTTTAAAAGCTTTTCTCCCCTCTCTCTCTCTTTCTTTCTTAAAAAAAAAAAAGCTCTGCATCCCAGCACTGGGGCAAATCATGGAGTCTTAACTTTTCCTTCCGCTTGACTTCAGCAGGAATAAGAACTTTGGAGTATTCATTACTAGTGTAACACATGAAACTGTGTCTGTTTGTGGGTGGAAGCCTAGCCAGTTAAAACACACATAAAACGGTGACTCTTCTAACTCCTGAATTTGGACTCCTTCACAGCAATACCAAGCAAGCGAATGTGGGAATCTGCTCCGTCCCTCTGATTCCTGCACCACCTTCCTGGAGTACAGTAGGTGCTGTGCAAAAAAGCAGAGAGCCAGAATGAGCATGAGCTGTGCTGTTGAGGGGCTAATTATTTAGGGTGGACTCCTGTTTGTAGGTTGAAGTGTGGGTTGCTCAACAGCGAGGTCTTCTTGATATGCAGGTTGTGCATACAAATCCCACAAGTTGTGCTTGTGTTTGTAGTTTTGCCTTCTTTTAATGTTTGTTTGGGGTTTTGTGTGGTTGTTGTTTGGGGGTTTTTTGTTTGTTTGTTTTTTGTTGGTTGATTGGTTTGTTTTTTCGCACCTGCCAGCTACCCAGGAACAAGAAGTTTGCTTTCCTTTTGCTGAACACTGGAATAACACAGTAGTCAATGTGGCATTTGTGTTTACTGAGGAGGCTGGAAGCTTTTGATCCCCCCAACAGGGAGTTAGGAAGAGTAGGGGTTAATGAGAATACTACAAAACTCCTGAAATTTTCAACTCAGCTGCTACAGACTTCATCTGGGAGGAAGGCTGAAAACTCTTAGAGAATGGGAGCTGGAGGAAGAGGAGGGAAGGGGAGAATTAACCCAAATGTGAGTTAAACTCAGTGTTGTGTGTTGGAGCTCGCTTGAATAAATTCTTCCATGCAGCTTCTGCACTTCAGGGTTCCTACTTTTCCATTTTCTTCTACGTGCATGTGCACCATACCTCTTTGTGGTGGTCTAGTGTAGAAAGGAAGAAAGACAAAACTGAAAATACCATGCTGTTAAGGTTAACTGAAAAATTATTTCACTCGAGGACAACCACCTTCACAGTAGGAGCATGGAGAAGTAAGAGAGGGGCTTGAGCTTTGACGAGCTGACATCAGAAGGGATTTTGCATTGGATGGTGCTCTTCAAGCCTCATTACTTTCTTCCTTCATTGTCCCTATGTGGCATACGCTGAGCAGGGTAAGTAGGGAGCAGCTGGCTGCTTTGAGTGACAGGCAAAGAGGATGCCGGAGGACGTGTGGGCAAGTGCAAGCCACTGGAGCACAGAGCAGGAGGAGGCTCAGGGGCCTCTGGGTGAGCTGGTGAGCCAAAGGAACCAGGACTTCATCCCGGAGCTACATGGGAGACCCAAGACCTTGTTGGAGGGCTAGGCAGGCTACGTGAAGGCTGTATCACTGGAAGGGCAAGGCCTGTCCAGCCTGATGTGCATAAACGCGTGTGTGTGTTTCCAGCAGGATATTTAGATCCAAACAACACCAAGTTAAAAGCACTGGATGTATGAATCGGTTCCAAGTCAGGAGTTGTGACCCAGAGTGAGAAGAGATAGATACATGGGCTGATACCTTCATAGTTGTGAGTGTCGATCCACACTGGAAAAATGCAGCCAAAACCCCTCACTTCAGTGAGGTGGTACCTAAATGGGCCAAGTGTGGGACGTGGGTAGTTTCACTGACTCAGTGAGATGTGTAATAAGCCTTAACTAAATATACAATTATCAGTTCAATGCAGATCTCCACATAAGGTTTGCTGAATTAAGTTGTAATTGGAAAAATAGGGATACTTTCAAGTGTCTTTACAAGATGCAGTGAAATGAATGAGACTGCGGGGGGACAAGTGTGACAGTGGGGAAGGTAGGTCCTGTGTACTGTCAGGAATGGGCATAGTCTACAGGTGGCTTGCTGCGTCGTTCATCTGTTCAGGACACACAGGAAAAAATCTGGAAGAATCTACGTTGCTTGATGTGGAACTGGTGATAAAGCTCACATGAAGTGACGATAATAAAATTCAGTAGAAGCGGAAGAGAAATTATGTTTGAAAAACTGTACTTGGTTTTAATACAAAAGTAAGTCAAATATCAAGTGACTAGATTTTGTTAGCTCCCAGTGAAGGATAGGATTTCTCATGACTGTCTGCAAGATGATTTGGGTCATATTTATCTAATACTTATTGATCAGAATGCTAACTTTACCCTGACATGTGTATAAAACGCTTAAAGTAGTTCACAGAGGCTATGAAATAAAGCAAAAAATTGCACAAGCACTTCAAATAAGAGAACACTGATCATGAATCTAAGCATAGACATAAAGGTCAGGAGTGACAGCTACATTTATCAGATTTTCATGAGAATCCGTTCAGTAGAATAGATCTGGCACCTTATTTCAGAAGTGGCCAACACTCACGGATTCAGTTGAAAAATCAATGAGACTGCCGGGTATTTATAACCACCTCTAAAATGTTTAGGTGCTAGTGTATATTATGGCTTGTGTGCATCTAAAGTATGAGAGTTGCTGGCATTTCTGACTCTACTAGTTAAATATCAAAATCTTAATAAGGCTCTGAGGGTGTGTATGTGTTCGTGCCCACAGAAGGCTTAAGCAGTTGTTTACAAACAGGAAGAGGTCAGCAGCTTATCATTACATCTTCATAGGTGTGGCTGAGTTGTGTACACCCTTGAGCAGGTACAGGAGGCAGTTATGGTTCACGTCTACCTCCCCAGTTGATCTGCGTTATCCAAAATTGCCTGCTCCAGCACCGCCTGGTTTATATGACATAGCACCAACAGGTCAGCTGTACCTGCTTATCAACTCCGTGTGTGCATGAAGACCTGTAATTTGGCCAATCTTGCTATAACATAGTCTTCTTTTAGTGTACAGTTGGCGGCATTAACATAAATAAAGTTTGTCCTGCCTGTCCTCTGGGTAGTACAGAATGAAAATAGTCACAAAGAGATATGTTACAGTACGTGCTATTAATTTCAACAAATAAGGACATTGTTTTCTCATCTGCATGTACAGCATACCTGGGAAAAAGCAATGGGAGTTGTCACCTAGTAACTCCATTCTGTATTCCTCTTCTTTAGCGTTTCCTGCAAAGCCTTCTCTGTAAACAGCCCAGTATCCTTTGATATATGTGCTTAGCTGTTTGCCTCACATATTGACGTGCATGTCATGCTTGGAAACCCTGTGGCTACTTTGACAAAGGAAATAATGCTTCCTAGAAAATGAGCTCGTGATGATTTGAAATCATCTGACAAGTGTGTTGTTCTATTGCTTTTGGAAGTAATGTTGTGAGTACTTGAGTATTTTATCTGCAGATCTGCCAGCTTGTTTATCCTCTGCTCCTGGAGAGCTCTCGCCTTCTGTTTCGATGCTGGTTGGGTAGGACTGACAAGAAAGTTGTATGGTCTGGTTCTTCAGAAAGCCAGTTTATTTCTGTATGCAGGTGAATCACTGTATCTTACCGACAGAAGCTGGTATTTGCAGCTGCTAACTGCATCGCCTTCTTGAGTAAGGTTTGTGAGTTTGTACTTTGAGAATATACCTATGGATTGTGTATCACCTCAAACTTTACATAAGAAAGCTTTATGTAAGAAGGAAGGAGGAATCTTTCACTCTCCTTTTCCTGGCACAGATTTTAATGCATCTTGTTTCCAAAACTAGGGGTGTAATAAAAATAAACCGCAAGAAAGGTGTTCTCTTTAACACCTCTCTTGGTGTTCCATCTGGGCTGCTTGGGACACTTCCGTGTCCTGCATCACAGGAAGATGGAGGAGAAAGGCAAACAGTGCTAGTTCAAAAGCTGTGGTCGTACATTGTGCCCATTTTTAATACGAGATGCCCCGATATACTTTATTCCCCGGGGTTATTGGTACCGAATTTTGTTTTTCTCAGTTCTTAGCAAGTTTGTCTCCCTCTTATGTTTGTGAATATAACACAGGGTTTGTATTTGTTAAGAAACCTGGAAAATGCTATTTTAAGAAAGAATGTCGTCTCAGCGTGCAGATCCTTTTTAATAAACCAGGTTTATAAGGTTCACGAATGACACTGCTTGTGTTCTTGTGCGTGTAGCGCTGGAAGAGGTTGAAGCAGTGCTGTTTCCATGTGCCTTAGCGTAGCTTCTAGGAGGATCTGTTCCTTGATCTTCCCAGGCACAGAAGTGAAGCTGACAGGTTGGTAGTTCCCAGGGTCCTCCTTTCTACCCTTTTGAAAACTGGGTGCAATGTTTCCCTTTTTCCAGCCACCAGGGACTTCACCCGACTGCCATGACTTTTCAGGTATGATGGAGAGTGGCTTGGGAACTACATCGCCCAGTTCCTCAGGACTCTGGGATGCATCTGCTCAGGTCCCATAGACCTACTGGTGTTCAGGTTACTCAGGTGGTCACGAACCTAATCTTCTCTTACAGTGGGAGGGACTTTGTTCCTCCAGTCCCTGTCTTGCGGTCTGTTCACTCCAGAGGTGTGGGAAGAGAGATTGCCAGTGAAGGCTGTGGCAAGGAAGTTGTTGAGTACCTCAGCCCTCTCCTTGTCTGTTGTTACCAGTTTGCCAGTCTTGCTTATTGCTTACTGGGAGGGGAGGTGTACGCTTTCTTTGGTCTTCCTTTTCTGCCTGACGTACCTGTAGAAACCCTTCTTTTCATTCTGTGCGTCCCTTGCCATGTTCCGCTCCAGCTGTGCCTTGGCCTTCCTGACCCCATCTCTGTGCAACTGGGCAGCGTCCCGGTGCTCTTTCCAGGACGCTGTCCCTGCTTCCACTGCCGGTGCAGTGGAAAGAAGTAAAGTATAAATAAATCTCTCTGGTAGAGCTCGGTATATTGTTTAATCTTTCTGTAGATAAGGAGGTATTCTGAAATAGAAAGGGTCTGCTGGGTCTTAGCATCTGCTATCATATTGCAGTGGCAGCAATGTTTTGAGTAGCAGTCATTCATTACATGCCAGTGTTGTGCTTGCTATGTATGTATAACTGAAAAGTATAGTTCCTGCAAATTTTTTAATCACGTGATCTCAAAAGAAATTGAAGTGATACTTAAAGTGTGAGTGAGGTGCGTATGCTTTGTTTCAGAGAAAGATTTTGTCGTTACCATTCTATAAATTTTTGAGTTAAAATACAGCTAAGATGCTCAGAGGTGCAGAGGCTGATGGTCCACCTGGAAGTGGTGAGCTGCTTTAGCACGGACCGGCGAGACCTCGCTGTAAGGATGTGCCTTTAGCTGATAATTACTAGCAGTCAGACTACCTAGAGTGTACACCTTTTCTTATTTATATTCCAGGCCTGTAACCTTCCCTATTCTCTTGTGCCTCTCTTCTATTAATCTACAAAACAGGGCTTGACTTGTGATTAGTCCTTAGAGGTTGTTTCTATTAATCAGGCTGCAAAACAGGTCTACTTGGATGTTCTGTTGCAAGTGCTTAATGTGCTTTCCTCATCAGTCCATGGCACAGAGCTGCTGGGGTTGTCTTAAATGGCAATGAAATCAGTGATGTGTCTGCTGCACTTTCTTTGTGTTTACGTCTTGATTGTGTTGCTGTAGGATGGGGAAAATAGAAAGAGGAAAGTAATTGCAGTCCCATAGAAAATTGCTGAAGTTAGTGACATTTGTGGCTGCACGCTGACGGAGAGCTGACGGGCGCTGCAGGACGGATCCTGTCGCGGCAGAACTGCTCGTTAGGTGCGTTTTGAATGAGGAGGACCTGCTCCGTCTTTAAATGCAAGGATTAAAATTCAAACTTTGATCGCAGATAGGAGGCGAAGCTTTAAACTCTTTTGCAAAGTTTTAAAAGGTAAATCTATCCCCAGAACGTACAGAAGGTCATGTAAGATAGTGCCTATTTTTCTGCAGTAGGTAGAAAGCCGGACAGATTTCTGCTGAGGTATATTTAACAAAAAATAATCTAAGAGTTGGTGGAATATAAACCAAAAAACCCCCCAAATCAACTGTTCTGTAACGCTTCCATTATTAGAACTTATCGTAAAATTTGAACAATAAACAGCATATGTAGCGAGAAACTAATTTAGTTTAATTACAGAAGATATGAACTATAAAAGCGTAATGATTTATGCCTCTAATTAAATACAGTATTTCCTCCCTGTAGGAGGAAAGTACCTATTTTTGAAATGTATCAGAAGAAACAAACCAGACCCCTGCTTGTTTTTCCTATACTGTTCCTTTGGTTTTCTTTTTTTTTAAAGTTTATATGTTGATTATGTGTTTCTTTGCCAGCTCAGTAAAATCTGTTGCTGAACTAAAGAACCTGGGCTGCTCTCTGGAAAAATCCCTGGCGCTGAGGCAGCAGGGCTTGTCTCAGCTGCAGTGCTTGCCTCTCGCTGTGTTCATGCCCGTTTTTTCTGTATTCCCACCGCACGTGCCTCCGCTTCTCTAGCGCACCAGCTTCAGTTACCAGGCTTTGCAACACTGGCCCGGGCTTGACTTCCAGGGAAGCCCACGCCTCAGTTCTGGCGGCCGTGCTGAGACCTGGTCCCTTACCACTTCGTACCATCACTGAACCGCGGATCGGCAAGGCTTTGTGCTGCCTCACCCCCAGCTACAGCCCGCATCGTTAGGCTGGGGTTTGTGCCGTTTGACCTTGGGTGGCCTAAGGAGCAGAGTGAAATGCCGGCGTGACACCTCCCTCCCTGGGCTGATGCGGTGCAGATGTAATGCCATCGGTCGTGCCTTAGGGCCGACACGCTCCTGACAGGAATAGCCGAGTGAGCAGCTTACACACACCCAAGGAACCTGGTTCGCAGCAGTTTGGGAAAAGGGTTTCCCCAATGTATCGTGCCTTACAGATTGATTGTGCCTGCTCTTCGTTGTGTTGGTGGAGGGGGAGCTGGGATTCTGGGTTACCATCGCCTTCTCCCTGCCCCTGACCTGGGGTGTTACAGAAGGCTGACCATTTGAAGGCCCATATAATAAAGGCATTTTCAGAGGTAATCACAGTCACTTAAACAAATCAGTACTAGTTTGTACTGTTGAAGGTGATTTTCTTTCCAATTCTAGCTGTCTTTGGGTAATGCTGTTTCAAAGCCACCACTGAAATTTTACACATATCATTCCCATTAGGAATTCAGAAGGAATAGGCCCCTTAACATGGTTTTCTCTAGTTCTCTTTTGGTCATTTCATTTTCACCAGCTATTTCTACTGGTTTTTTCCCTATTTCTTCTTTTTTTCCTCCCTCCTTATAATTTCCCCACTTATCAGAGAAATCACTCTTCCAGCATTGATTCATTGTGACCAGAGTCTGGAAGGCACAGAGAATCAAATTAACTAATATTTTGCTTTTGCATATGATTAATGCTAATGCTTACAAAGAAGAAAATACTGTGATTTAATTTTCATTCTCTGGTTGATTCCTAGTGATTTAATTTCAGAGAGGGTTGTCTCTGCTTATTGTCTCTTATGGAATCATTGAAGTTAAAGATGGAAAAGACCTATTAAGTCATTATGCCATGACAGGATCGTCTCCTATGCTATATCTTTGAATGTTTTGCCCAGTGTTAATGAATGAAGAAAAGCAGTTTCAGGTAATTCCATTCGAGATTGTTACTTAGTGTAGTAGGTGTTAATAATGGGAACTAGCATTCTGCTTATAATGGGAACTAGTATTCTGCTTATATTCTTCCCAAGTTCATTTAATTTTTTAAAAAATCCAAATTGTACCATACTCAATGAGGTGACCCTGAAGGTTTCTTTTCCTGATGTTTACATTCTTGTAACTTTACACCTTGTGTCAGTTACATTATATATTTAGTCTTTGTAATCCTTTCAGATGGTTGTCTCTTGCTCGCTCTTATTTCTGGTGAGGTTTTTTTATGTTTTTATGTTTTAAAAAACATCTCCAGAAGAGGCTCAGAACCAAACCCCTGTATTCTGCACGGGTGTCACTAACGTACTGTACGTTGAGTGGAGATGTGGCTAGTCCTGAGGTACTAGTGATACTGATGTAGTATGGCAACCGCATGTTTCACTGTTTCTGCAGAAAGTCCAGGCTGGCATCAGTGTCTTTTTTGATGTCTTGGGATACATCCATGTGTGTAGCCCAGATCATGTTATTCTTTTTCCCATTCATGTGGCAAGCTTATACATAATTTGCTCTCAGCTGCTGCCCTTAGGTCTTTTGGTTTAGCTTGATGGCACTCAGGTTTCTTTCTTTCACTGATTATTTACAGGTTTTTTAATTCTTCTCAAATGTATTACCCAGCATTTTTTCAGGAGTCTGAAAAAATTACTTCTCTCAGTGTTTCTAACCTCGGTTTGCATAATTTCTTTCCCCACTGTCATGTTTATAACACCTCTCACTATATTGAAATCTGTGAATTTAATTAATGTGCTGTTTACCCATTCTTCCAGATCATTAATAAAGATGTTAAATAAAACTGATCCTAATACCAGTCCCTGTGGCAATCCGCTAGCACCTCCCTTGTGCTGTTGCAATCTATTTGTTTATAGCCCTTTAGCTGCTATTCATCTGTGTGATAGTCCTCACAGGCAAGCCAATTTTGGTTTTTTTTTTTTTTTTTGCCAAAGACTGGGATGATAAAACCTACTATGAAATGAATTAAATTTAGTCAAATCGGTAGTTTAAAACAGTAAAGAATTACATGTGATGGAGTAGAGCTACGGTTTTGGAGCACTTTGAAATCTGAGCACCTGAGTAGCTATAATTCTCCTTTCTTAGAGAATTACACCTCCTTCACCCCCACACCCCCGCCCCACTTACACTATAATTTTGTTCTGTGCTGAATTACAGAATACACTTACTAGGAGGTGATTCTCGGTATCACTCCTTAATTCATGGTGTGCGGACCAGCACCATGTTTCTCACTGCTTCTTCAGGGTACGATTTTATAAACAAAAGTAATCCAGATAGAATTCTTCTCATAGTATTTCAAGCTTTGAACTGTCTGTCGTTTGTTTGTCAGCAGTCATCATGGTCTGATCTTTGTTTTTTGTGTATATAAATACGTGTGTGCGTGCACATATGCCTATTTGAAATGTCATTCTCCTGTTTGCAAAAGCAACAATAAACTCTTGCCTTTAATTTTAAGCGCACGCTTTCATCCTGGAAAAATTTGTGAGATTTATGTGTGTGCTGAAGTTCAACGCGGGCTTAAGTGCTTTCTTGCTGTGCAGCTTGGGGGTATGTATCATTTGGTTAGCAGCCCACTGGATTTATGTTTCATTCAAATTCAAAGATATTTGAAATTGCAGTAGGAAAAATCTTTTGCTTTGTGACTTTTTCCATTTGCATTGTGTGCCTCTGTATGAACTTGAATAGCGAGTTGCGTCCTCAGCAGATGAATAGAAACAATCTGGGGAAATTTGTGTTGCTTTTATGTATGTTTGGCTTGAGTTTACAAGCTCCGTGCAAAAATCGATTTTTACATTATGAACTGTGGTGTGGAGAGTTTATTTGTCACAGCTCGGTTGGAATGGCAAGCTGTTTAAATCACAACTGAATCATCATAACCGGGAGAAGAAAAGGTATTAAAATATGGGTCAGAGCCCTGATTTACAGCTGTGCTGATCCAGAGCTATAGTGACATAACGCCAGAGCGCTTGTTACCTGTCGGTTGGCTAGGGCTGGCGAGAACTGCGGGCTGAAGGATGGAATCAACCGTGGCGTGCGTGGTGCTCGTGCATCGCTGGCTGCCCTGAGCTGGGATTTCTTGCTTCTCTTTGCTGAAGGGAGCAACTTCTCCAGTGACACTGAGCACTGAGGGGTTGTATTAAATGCCTTCAAACACGGAGGTTTTGATGTCACCCTGAGAGCATTTAAATCCCGCTGAAACTAGGGAGGGGAAGGGAGGTTGGGAGAAAATCTCCATTCCACGATCAGTAATACTGGGTCTGCGCTCTGCTGTGTTACCCGTGAATGCAGACATCCTCCAAGGCAGCCGGGTTTCTGATTGATTCCCCGGAGCATAAACTGGAGCGTGTGCTGCCTGCGGGAGGGACACGGTTACTCCCGCACTTGTGCTCCAGGTTTGAACCGGCCAAGTGGGTAAATGCTTTGCATCTCGTTGCTGCAGTGCTTTGGTCTGGGGTTTTGATCTAGGGCTGGGTGCGCTAAAATGGGGTTCACTGTCTTGTTGAACGATGGCTTCGGAAGAGAGTTGGTACTTCAGTAAAGTCTGCTAATGAATAGTGAGAGATGGAGTCAAAGGTTGGGTGTGTGGCTTTGTACTTCTGTACACGTAAGGATGTCCCATTTGAATTCAAGTGCTTTCTGTGTAAAGCAAGCGATGGAAAGTGGCCGCGCTACGTTTTTGAACAGTGTTTTTTAGCTGGCGTATGTTTTTAGTGTGTTTGAACCCTTGAGGAGAAATCCATTAAGCAGTTACTGTACCTTCCCATCAGAAAGCCATGTGATTTGCACTTACATGTGTATATGAAAGGCAAGTTCACATAGGTGACTGCTGTGAAACGGTTTTAATTCAGCCATATTTCAGAAAGAAAAATGGAAAGAAGGAGGTAAAATAAATGCATTGGGTTATTCAGGAGGTGAACTCTTGGGTCATGAGTTCTTGGTGTAGAGGAGAGGAGTGCTGTCCTCTACAGAGGTGTCCATCGGGCTGGTTGTATATGTATGTCAGAAATGCCTTTGAAATTAATCGTTAGCGCAGGTACTACATGAGTAGAAGAATGTGTATCTTCAGGGAGATCTGGGCCTAGTGCTTCTTGTATGATACTGTGCTGGTGTGTATCACAGTATGTGACTATTTTAAATTGTAGCATTTGATCTGCATTAATTGCTGCAGACTGCGGTAATCAGCGGAACTGAATTTTTAAAGTTTGTTTGTGGACCTGCAGACTGCTAGGCAGCTGCTGCGTATGCTCTCTCTGCTTCCAGTTGAGAGAGCCCCGTGGCTGCCAGAAGGATGGAGCATATGGATGAGGGAACAGGGCAGGGGAGTCCCAGCTCTGCCACTGTCTAACTGCACTGGTTTCTTTGCCTGAGTTTCTTCGCCTACAAAATGAGGTTAATAATATTTATACGCTTTCCTTGCTTGCTCTTTGGGCAGTAGTTTCAGCACCTGAAGCACTGTGAAAGCACCAAGTATTTATTACTCTTACCTTATTTTTAGCAAGATGATCCAGCAAGGTGCTGAGCAGATGCCGACTGACTTTCATGAATGGTTTCGAAGGAGCCAGTGGGACTGGTTGCCTGCTGGAGTTGGTGTACTTGTTGAAGTACTTGGCTGGATCGTGGCACTGGGAAGCTAAGTAGGTGTCTATTTTTTGCAGGATAAGAAGGGGCGTATTTGAGATACTGTTGAAGTGGCATAGATAGCTGTGTTGCTTGAAGTGGGAGCTGATAACGTGTGATTTCAGGACACTTGAAGGCCTCCTCTCCAAAAAGAGGAAGGTTAATAAAAACTGTGCACTGAGTTTACTTCCTGAAATTTCCGTTTGGGATGGTAAGTTAAAGTCACTCATTAATAATTAGTTTAAGAAAGATTTGAAAGAATGCAGACAGGCTTCAGTCTGTACCGCAGTACAGTGGAGTCGGAAAACCATCCAAAATCGTTTGCTCGAACAATGCTTTTGTTCATGTTGTTACCCAGACCCAGCAGTGGGCTGGTGAATGTGCCAGTACTACAGAAACCGTGCCCCAGACTGCGTCTGTACCTGAATGCCTGCTGAGAACTTCTCCCTAGGAAGTGATGAGTTGTCAAAGACCTGGGTGATCCCGTTCTTCTTCATCCCACCCCAAACTCCGAGTTCAGCCCATTTGTTTTCCACGTGGCTGTTAGGCTGTTGCTTATTTTTCCAATAAACCCACCTTGGCACTGAGTATATGTGGGGAAGATATGTGGACTTCAAAGGAATTCAGACCTTCATTTGAACTTGGGGGTGGACCACACATAAGCACCCGTGGGAAGAAATACACCTTTGTACCTCACACAATAATACTAATATTCATTCCTACCTACTAATAACCACCTCCAGCCCTTTATTTAAAATCAGACTAAAAGCAGAAGATCCAATCTTCAATCAAAGGCACTTCCCAGGTATTTGAGAAGAGAGTCCTGCAGTCCAGGCGGTGAAAGCCGACACTGCTTCTTATCTTCTATCAAAAGCAGTGTTGAAATGTAGGGGCTGTTATTGTATATTTATTCAGGCATCAATCACAATCAAGCCTCCCGCTAGTTCATCTGTAAGGGCATTGTAATCCTATTTTTATCAGTTCCTTCCTGTACATCAGACAGTTAAAATAGCATGAGTAGGGGTCAGAAATATCTTAATGGGTTCGGTTCCCAGAGATATCGGTGACCAGAGGAAGAGTTTTGCCGAAATTTCTTCCTGAGCTGATAAGGTAGATAAACAGGGGCAAGGTGCAGAGCGAGGGCATGCTGTGGGAAGTAGAGCATTGGATGGCACTGTAAAGGAGCTGCAGAAAGATTAGCCAGACACCACTACTTATGGAAAGACCTAGGGAGCAGACGGAAAATAAATGTTACTCGTTTGTAAGAGTTTAATTTTTTTCAGTGTGGACCAGTTTAAGTGATTTTTATAATTAGCTTTACTCTCATTTTCGCTTTTGTACTTCTTAAAAATCTACAAGTGGTCATTTATTTGAAGAAAGCTGATTGGCAACATTTCATTCTTGTTAGCTTTGGGTGTTTTGCTACTGGCTGTTCTTTAAATAACAGTGCAGCTTGATATACATTAGAGTGATTACATTTTTATTTTACACATTTACACTTTCCATGTATTTATTTTATTTATTCTTAATTTTTCTGGTTATAAAGTGATGAATTATGCTTTGCAAACTTATGTCATTATTTCAAGCTGTCCTAGGATAAAAATCAGAATTAATTTATGATCGAACGCAGCAAATTATTTAAAATTTGTTCTCTTATCAGAATAAAACTACCTTAAAACTGCTAAATATATAAAGAACAAGTGAGTTTATTACAGAAAATTTTATCTTACATGATCAAGTATTACCTTTGTCTCAGTTTTTAAACTGACCTATTGTTCCTGGTCCAGCTACTCTTTCAAGATTGCAGAGGTAATGGACCTAGTCTTTCATACTTAGTTTTTAGTCATGTATTGCAAGTGGCACCTTTGCTTTTCCTATTCCAAATCCGTCTTAATTTATTTTTTCATTTTAAGTAAACATTAATATGAACTGCTTGTATGAGCTAAAATAAAAAATGTTATTTTCTGCAAAAGCAGAGACTAATATTGTAAAAAATCTTAAGCAAACTCTGATTCTCAGAGCTTATTTGGGGACTTCTGCCAGTTCAGTGTTTTGACTTTTAACTTTAGGAGCAATTAAACGTTGCTTATTATTTAGAATATTAATTATTTTAATACATTCTTGTAAGTGTAGACTTTATGTGGATAGTTACAGATTGAGGGTAAATGTTAAAAATAATTAGCTGTCCAAAACAATAATAATGTACTTAATATAACTAGAAATCATTATGTAAAAACCCCAAATAAAAATCTGTTAATTAAGTCAGAAATAAGTTTGTCTCTCCAGTACCATTTGTTGCTGTGAATCTTAACTGATTTGTGCTTCAAGTCTGTGATAAACTTGCTGAAGAGAAGAGAGAAGCCACATGTGTCAAGCTACTTTTCTACTTAGTCGAGTCTTTTTCCCCCTCTATTGTACCAGGGGTTGCAGCTGCTTATGGCACTTGGTTTCGTGTTTAGTTACACAATAGGAGAAGTTTAGGCTAACAATGTGCTGAAGATTTTGAATGCCATTCCACCATGCTTTTATCTTAATTTCAGTTGTTAATTATTCTAATTGTGTATTCCAAAGTATCATTTCCCATGCAAACCTATTTAAAATAAATTGCAGGAGGAAGCAACCAATCAGTAAAGTCAAATATTTTTGGAGACTGAATGCCTTTTGCAAGCAAATTTTTTTTAGAGTGAGGGCGTCAGCGTTCTTCCGTCATGAATAGTGAAAACTAGCACCAAATAATGAGGAGCCATCCCATTGCAACCAAAAACTGCATACGTAGTAAGCTAAAACTTCAGTGTTTCTGAACTTCTGGAGTTGTGTGATGCTTTCTGGAACACCTCTAACAACAGTTGAGGGGAACTTGGTGAACCTGAGTACAGCTGGAACTTCTGGAAAGCTGTAGGGCTCCTTCCAAAGTCTGCAGAAGGTGATGGGGATGGGTGGTGCTCTCGTGGCTGGGTTCAGTCCATCAGGGCTGAGAGCAAGCAAGCGCTGCAGGTTAGTCTTCCCTGGGGATCTCTGCCAGATCTTTTGGCTTTTTTTTGTTTCCGTAATGGAAGTTCCTTGTGTTTTTCAGCTTGTCCAAAGCACTGACCTTTCATGAAGCAGCATCATGCTGGATTGTGCATTACAGGTCTGAAATAATCCTAATTTTGAGCAGCTGACCTTATAACATGAGCAATTAAATCTTACTGTTTGAGGAATAAGCTTTAGTCCAAGACGAAATTCTGCACAGTTACAATAATCTGGGTTTTGCTTTTGTTGCTGTTCTTAACTACCCTTTCAAGAAGTATTAATAATTTCTGGAGGCACGGCATGGAGGTTAATCAAAAAGTTGGTCTGAGGTTTTTTTCCTCTTTAAATGACAAGGAGGTAAATATTGCTGTGAGCAGAAGTTGTTATTCTAGTTGGAATAAATAATGGAGGTGGACGGGGTTGTGACTTTCACAGAGTTTTCGTGCAATACTTCTGATTCCAATTATATTGCACGTCTCTCTCACCCTGCTCTGATGGTAATATTTCAGGTGAATTGGTTTCACTCTAGCAAAAGCTGACAAGAAAGGGCAAACTGGGTAAAGGTATAGAAACTGCTCGTTCTTGAGATTCTGTCCCAGAAGCTAGATTTTTTCATTAGCGTGGCGATTCTTTAAAACAGCCGCCCTCAAGGTAGCTGAGCAGCACAGGGAGCTCCCGAGGCTTAGAACAGGAGATCCATCTGGTGCTGCTGCTCTGTGGCTCCCGGTCACATACACTGTGCTGGTAACTGTTCAGCCTTGGAAAGTTGCTGTTAATACTTCAGTAAGGGAGTTTGCAGGTTGTCTCGCCGATAGTGACCTGGAATTAAATCTTGATACAGTTTAAGTCAATGGGCAAACTTCTCATTTCAGCGGGTGATGCAGTTGCTGTCCCTGACTGTCAGATCTGGGATGAGAAGACAGAGGACCGTTGTTCCCCCCAAGACAGACAGGGACTTGCTGTGTTTTCATATATTTTGCAGTCAAGCAGAAGTTACTGTATGAACCTTGCTTTGTATGCCGGATACTCTCCAGCTAAAATAATTGTGCTTGCCGCAGCTTTGGTAAACATATGTTTAAAGGTTAAATGGTAGATTATAAAACACGGAAAATGGCAAACCATATTTACCTGTGTGCATACATAGCTCGTGTAAGACAGCAGACTGACCCGGGTGGCTTGGGACAAGGGGATGGATTGCAGTGGCCGTGCAATGTTGATACAGCAAGGAGAAGTGTGTCTGGTGTTTAGCAGGACTGGACTAACACGTTTCAGTGATTTCCAGTCTGCTATTGCCAAAGGAGGCTTTTTTTGGCTATGAAGTAGTACGTGATTTTGGTACCATGTTATAAAACATGGCGCTTACTATAGATAAATCTACTGTAGTCATCATAATGAACTATCAAATAATTATCTCTGATAGTTACCCTATGTGAACTGGTCTACATAATTTAATATCTTTAAATATGCTTATAAAAGTGTATCTGTTTCCATGAATAGTGTGAGCAAAAGGCCCTGATATTTCAGTCATTTTCTCTTTGGGAAGAATAGAATTGCCATCTAAAATATTTATAGCAAATATCTCAATATAATGTACCAAGTCCAGTTTGAAATCACCATTTCCCATAGCTTGAGTTCAACCCAAGTTAAAATACAGGAGTACAAGTTAAAAGTGTTACTAGTTTCTATTTTATCATGAAGTTCTATTGTCAAGGATAAAATTCCCAAGTGTACCAAATGGGAGGGGAAGTGGGGAGTCTGGAGGAAGGAGTGCAAAAAAAGAGGCACCAGATTTCCAGAGAAACAAAGGATAATGAAAATGTCTGGTATAGTTTGGGTTAGGAATGTCAAAAAGTTGAGTGGAAAACTAAGGTAACTGGAAGTTTTGGTGCTGAGCTAGCAAAATTGGCATAGTTCAGCTGAGTTTCTGTTTGTTTTCAAATTCCATGTGGAAAGCACGCAGTCATAAAAGTGTCTTCAGCATCTGCAGAAAGGCTGTGCTGATTCTTTGGAAAACTCTCTAGATGCATTTTTAGGCCCTAGATAACTTTCTGACTGTGGTCCTCTGAGTCTGATCCAAAACTTATTGAAGCCAGTAGGATTTTTTCCGCTGATCTCAGTAGGCTTTAAATTATGTGCTTGATCCTGAAGTTCTTAGACAACAGATGAGAAAAATTTAAATACTGTACTTGGAATTCTGCCTGATGAAGGACTGCAGATTTACATTATGAGATGCAGCATACAGGCTCAACCATAGCTCGGTCTTGATGCCAGCTTTGGCATCTAAATAGCTTAGAGAAGTACATGGAAGACTCCAGGCCTGTAAGAATTTGAAAATGGCTTTTGCTTTATGTCTGCAAAGAGTCCTTCATTGCAGCTGTGTGGGTGCTGTGTTTTCCACATACTGGTGTTTTCCAGTATTTCAGTGTGGTTTATTTAATTCCTTATTGAGGAGGTATGGGTTCATTATGCAGGTTAAAAAAAAAAAAAAAAAAGATTAGGGATGAAAGCCAGCTCCCTCTGAAATCAGTAGCAGTGGCTCCTCAGTTCTGTAAAGCCAGGATTTCATTTTAAAAGTTAGTTCAGAAGACGAAAGCCTTCCCAATAAAAGGCATGGCCAATACAGCTCATACTAGAGGACTAGATAAACAGAGGACCCTTATAATTCCAACTGCTCTTCAGCTGCACCGTTACTTGTCAGAGATGCAAACATAACTGTTTGAAACAGTAAGTGAAATTCTTCCAAATTTCTTTAAAAACAAAACAAAACTTTCACTAAATAATTTCAATTCTAAAATTAAATTGTTTTCAACTTTAAATTGTGTTTGTGATGCAGTCCAATACTATCACGCTTTAGAAAGGCAGATGGGAAGGGTAAGGGAAGGTATCTAATCCACATGCCACCTTTATAATAACCCTATTTATAATGTGGGTTGAAAACGGAGAGCTTTTTAAGTTAAATTGTGTGGACTAGAAAGCATCAATGCTGAATATTTTATGTGAAGCTTGTCAAGGGCCCTTACTAAAATAGCTTAAAAGCAGTATCACAGTTGCCTTCTTACAAGCATTGCACACTTTTCAAGAAGAAACATGCTGAAGGGTTTTCAATAATGCCAGAAGTTGGTACATATATTTTTTTTAGGTGTCAGATTTTATATGCTGTATATATACATGCATGCTCATGTGAACAAACACCTTTCTCACCATGTTTTTCCAGAAGCTTTATTTTATATAATGCATGGTGTTCCTTAGTGAATAGTAAATTTTTTGTTGTTGGGTTTTTTTGGGGTTTGGAGGTTTGATTTTTTTTTTTTTCTTTTAATTTAAAAGCAGATTGTTGAAGCTAAACAAGAGTTCCTCAGCTCCCTTTTTAGTTAAAGGGGATAGAAAGCAGCACCTGCAGTCCAGCCCAGCTGCTTTAAACATCAGCCTCTGGACAAGTTGAATTACTCTTTGCAAGGGCTTGTCCCTCCACTGCCTGTAGACGAGCCCAGCCAACCAGCTTGTACCACGCATTTGACTTTTGAATGACTAAATTAGCTGACAAAGGACTCTAGTATCAATAGGCTTGCATTCACCGTACCTAATAATAACAGGTCATATTGTGCCTGATGCATGCTGAGGAATAAAGCTACCGCAGGTATAGACTTACTGCAGCAATATCGTGACAGTGATTTAGACACTGAAAAATGTTAAGCATTGTGGAAAACTCGTTCGTGATGACAGCCAGCAACAGCTTGTATTTTTAACACTTTGCTAATTCATCTAGCTCAATACAAGTTGCAGTCGAGCCATTAGGCATTGAAACAGAAATTTAAATACTGCTCTGCCTTTTAAAAAGTCGTATTTAAGGTGACGTTGAACTGATGTAACATTTGATGAGCAAAGTGGGTTTTGAGAGGCAAGTATGTCAGACTAACATGTCAAAACATGCTCATTTCCTATACACTTCTTTTACTTGATTATAATTGTGTAGCATGTAATAGAGCGTGTCTCGTTCATATATATACGAAAAGATACGTATGGAATATGTTATGCGTGTGAGCGCGTCCACAGACATCCTGGCCTTGCCTGTAGGGGGATGGTGAGGTTATTCCTCTAGTTTTCTGTTTGGTTTTTGAAGAGTATTTAATTCATGCCTGCTGAATGATACAAACTTTCTGAGTAAGTTTTTTAAGCACGGGAGTGTTTAATAAACTGAAGTCAGCATCCGCAGTCTTTTGTTTCCTCCTTCTTTCTCCCAGCTGCAGCAAAGGAATGGTAAGCTAAGGAAATGGCTCAGGCTGTGGGTCTCCTGGGGACAGGTGACCTGCATCCCTGGAAGAGGAAGGTTTCAGATGCATCCCACTGTTGAGGTCTGAAAATAGATTCCCAAAATATGGTCTGTCTCACTCGTATCGTCTCAGTCATGGAAGATTCTCATCATTCGGGAGCCTCAGTTGTGTACTGTTGAAGTTGTATAGATTTACATCTTCAGGGGAATCTAGCCAAAGTGTGGTGCAGAACCCATTTTTTACCCTACCTCTACTGCTCAAAAGTTCATTTCCTAATGCTTATGAGAGAGACCATGATGACCTCTGTTTTGTTGGTTTTTTTTTTCCCCCCAGAAGGTCTTGTAATAGTCAAAATTATTTCTTCTAAGGATAAAGAGAGGTGAAGGCTGAATAACAGGGCCTTATAAAGAGGGTAGAACGTCAAGTTTTAAAGTGGATGTTGCTAATAGAAATGCACCTTTTCATATCTTTTGTGCTCTCAGAAACAAAGCAATATCAAAGAGCAGAACAGCGAGAGATGACTTATTGAAAAATAAATCATGGGTGAAACTTTGAACATTGACTTCAAGGAGAGGAGCATTTCGCACACATTGATATGGGTGCTGGATGTTTCTTGATGGAGGTTGCTGCATACCAATGCTCACTGCTCCTTTTTTAGCACTGCACAGGAAGCATCACTGCCATGAGGGCCAAGTCTTCCGATCTCACCAAGGTGAGGTGAACAGAGTGTTATTCAGAGTGAGCAGTTACTCAGATGGAAGAGAGTAAGCAATATTCAGGTGTTGATTGGTAATATAAACACATCTATTTTTCTTGAAGTTGTTACCAGCTCTATGACATGAGCAAACCTATATAAAGAAGTTACCTTTTAAAGCCAGGAGGTTATTATTTCATTACAGAAAGAAGAAGAGATTGGATCTTGATGTTGTCCTTAGAAAAATTAATTGTAGTTAATAGAAATATACCAGTTAAGGTAATGATAAATATATGGTATATAGTGTGTGTATATATATAATTGCCTAGTTACTGTAATGATAAATGCATATATATAGTGCATATCATGTTTTCTTAACCACTGCAGTGTATTTCAGCCTGTATGAACCCACATTGCTGGACTTGCCTCTGTTACCATTAATACCTGGGAGCGAACCAGGAGCAAAAGTAAATTTTCACATTTGCCAGCCATGGTTCATTGGAGAAACCAGCTCTGTTGCTTTCTTGTGCCTTTGCTCATCTGTCATTGTGGCAATACATAGTGACATTTCAAACTGCTAGCATGGAAATAAGATAAAAAGTGCTTGGGACAACTGGGAAATTTAATTTAGACAGAATGTCAGACCCTGGTCTCCAGTGAAAATACTGTAGGTTTACCATGTCCAGCTTTGCGATATCATTTGATGTGAAATTAAATCAGAGGCCAGCCACAAACAGGAAAGCAGTTGAGCCTGTTCAGTTTTAGTTTGTCATACTGGTACTCCTGACCTTGCAAGAGTAAGTTACAATGGCTAACCGTTTATAAAGGTGTCTTGAAAGCTTGATTCCCACAGAAATCTCTTAATTCCATGCATCACCTTGAAGCTTGAAAAGTTTTAAGTCTCTAAAAACCTTGTTCTGGCATTGGTTGCTTTTGTGGATCGAGTTCATGCTGGCTAACAGTTATTTGGCTTTGCACGGTAGCTTAACACTGGTATTTCGGGACAAATAGGCACCGGCGTGGCTCCTGAATGGGTGAGTTACGTGTATTCATAAACTGTTCCATTCATTTCTCTGACATGGAAAAAAGGGTAGGGCTGCTTTCATCCTGCTGCCAACCCTTTTATCTCTAAAGAATCAAATTTCAGGAAACCTTTCTGCCTAGGTCAAAATTTCAAAGGGATGCTGTAATATTAAAAAAGTTTAGCTTCTTGATTCTCATAATTTTAAGGGGAGTGTTTCTTTTCCCACTGAGAAGACAAAACAAATCAGTCCCCCAAAATGAAACAGAAACCAAGGAAAAAGTCCTAAAGCAAAATGCAGGTTTGGAGAGGTGGGCGTTAGTAAAAATGTGTTCAGTGTTCCTTCACTTCCTACTATTCAGGACAGCCCATTGTTGAAACCGATGCAGTGTTTATACACACTGTGGTTATGGCTATAGTCGGGGCTATTGTTGAAGGATGTTATACAGACATTTATCATAGTATGTCAGTAAACTCATTGTAAAAATGTCCTGGTAGTTAAATGAGGCTGAGATTTAATGAGGCTGTAAGAAAGGACCGGTTTTTTATCATACTGTAAATAAGGTTCCTATAGCAATGTCATTGGGATTAACAGGCAGATTTTATTTTGTTTCAAAATAAGAGCAACATCTCTGTGAAGTTAGGCAGGCAATTTCAAGTGTACGCTTTTACAAAGCCTTTGAGGGAATAGTTGCTTGGTCATACTCTGACTACACAGTTATAGTAAACAAAGGTGTGACATTACAAAACATTCAGACTAGTAAAACACTGTGTTACTGGCTAAGGAATACATTGGCAATGGCAGAAAAACCCTCTTCGATACTTTTTAAAAAGATAGTCACTTAACATAGTTCTAAATTTTTGTGCTACTTCGTATGCTAATGGTGAACTGACTACACGTTTTTAACACTGCTGCCACCCAGAACTGTAAAAACGAGGCTCGTAACCATTAAGATTTTTACCCACCAACGTTCATCTTTTCTTTTAGTTGGGAAAACAGCCATCTAAAACTCCAAAAGGTAGTCATTTGGACTGCTTTTGAGCTTTCTGCATTTATTTTCAATCTGACATATTTTCTGTGCACTGTAGGGGGCATGCCTCAAGTAGTTTAAATTAGAAAGTATGAAACTGTAACTGGAAATAAATATAATTTTAACCATTCAAAAGGACATTGTCAGCAGCAGAAGATTAGGGAAGAGTGTCTTTATTCTTCATATGATTCTTTTTTTGGGGAGGTGGGGGTTGTTATCTGTAAAGGTATAGTTTGATGGTAAAGCTTTGAGTTTTCCCATCAGGGAAGCAGTTCCTCTCCTGAATAACCGGTCCTGAGCCCAGTGCTACCGTTCCCCAGTCCCTTATTTCTGCTGTTGAAGATGAATCCTGTAAAACAAAGTGAAATGAAAAGATCTTCCAGTCTTTTTTAAACATGGGTGATGTCAGCGGCCCCCTCTCAGTCTCACCAGTGCCACCAGAAGGAGCGGTGCCTGTGGCATGGCAGAGCAGGGAAGGCTGAGCAGGGAAGGCTCAGCAGGGAGGTTTTCCAAGTGGTTTTGCCACCAAAGGAAAATAACGATGTACTCTTTAGTGCTTAGCGATCTATACTCAGTTCAGGATGGGTAACAGCTAAACGTCTTGCTGCAAGTCTCTGGTGCTTGTAGACTGAATGGTGAGGGACAGCTGGCCCCAGCGCAGAAGGCAGGGCTGCCCTGGCTCCTGCCCCTCTGGCAGCTGGCTGCGAGCCCCGGGATGGAGCGTGGCTGCCGGGAGACTGACTCACCCGAGTGAGAGGCACAGAACTCAGTTCTGCATCATTTGATTCCAATTTTAGTATTGCTGGCTTTAAGAGGAAGATCCAGACAATGGAGTATTCTCAGGGAAAAAAAAAAAAAATATCATCATTCAGGATGAGGGTATTTGGATCCATGGCAGCAGCCATAAACACAACAGCTTTCTTCTTCCACCAAGAAAGACTTTGGCTTAGCCAGGGACTTGCATGCCCCATCGGTGTCCAGGGTTCCCCATCAGCAGCACATTTCCTTTCAGCTGCTACGCTCTCTGCTTAAACCTTTCCGGGGGCATTGCTGGGGGTGTGATTCTGAGTGCTTTATCCTCCAAGAGTAGATTCCTGCAGCTCCCTATTTAGAAGGCTATTTAATGTTAGCTCTCTATTCATTTGGAAATAATGGTGTTGAGGGAAAAAAAAATTAATTAAAATGGCTTCAGAAAGTAGTTAATTATAAAACCTACCATGGCCTGAAGTATAAAATACATTGCAGACTGAGAAATCACGTAGGGGTGCATTACTAAAATAATTAATTTAAAATTTTACATATATCACCCACACAGCAAATGCCGTGGCTGCTGCTAAAATGAGTCCAGTGCCCTTCAAAAACTGTGAGCATCTCTTATATCTCCCACTCACTCCCTTTTAGATATGCTTGTTTTCTTCTTTACTATGGGCATGCACTTTGTGTTAAGAACATCGGTTTTGTGGAAAGGCTTTGGGTAAGAAGTTAAATCTTCACCACATTCATTTTAGCATTATCATTGTGTTCTGTGGGGCCAGGGTTTAACTCGTTGAGTGCCCAATCCAACATAGGCAAGAGGTGCACAGACCTAACTGCTACCTGTGCCATGCCTCCTTCATCTGACGCAGCCTCTGCATCGATCTGGATCAGTTAGTGTCAATGTTAAACCAGTCTTGGACCATTCACAGCCCTGCCAGTTCTCCCAAGGGATGAGACATAGGGCTGCACCAGTGTGCTGGCTTTATACCACTATGGGATCCCATCAAGGCGCTCCTTTAAGTGCAGCACTATTGTACCAAATTTAGGGCTTTTCTGTGCTAGTGCCACTGTGTTTGCCTCTGTATGGAATCACAGAACAGTTTGGGTTGGAAGGGACCTTAAAGCCCATCTAGTCCCACCCCCTGCCATGGGCAGGGACACCCTCCACTAGACCAGGTTGCTCCAAGCCTCATCCAGCCTGGCCTTGGACACTTCCAGGGATGGGGCATCCACAGCTTCTCTGGGCAACCTGTCCCAGTGCCTCCCCACCCTCTCTGGGAAGAACTTCTTCCTTGTGTCCAATCAAAATCTAACCTTTCTCAGTTTAAAGCCATGAATGCCAAGTAAGAGTTAAGCAAAGCCTCACCTTTGAGTGCAAGAAAATAGCTGGTGGGGTTTTGTATTTGGGGGCAGGGAGATAGTTTGATTGGTTTTTTTCATTTGGGGTTGTTTTGGTGTTTTGTGTATGTGCATGTGGGCTTTTCGGGGGGGGGGGGGGGGGGGTGTTGGTGTTTTGGTTTTTTTTGCTGAAGAAACAAGAACATGTCCTGTGCAGGTTCTGGTTTTGTTATTACATCCAAACCGTACCTGCTCTCCGGTAGCTATCAATATGCTGAAATTCTTGCCTCGTGTCAGTCTAATTTCTAGTTGGTGCAGGTTCTTGACATTCAGCGCTTTATCAAACATAGGCTGCTTGGCACCTATTACCACTGATCTCAGCATTGCTAATAAACAGCAACATCAAGGCCATATTTTCTGGTTCCTGTCAGACCACTGCTTTCCTGGGTGAAATAAAAGTCCTATTAACATGCTCCTCCTCATTGGCTCTGACAGTTTGATTAATTAGGCCCCCTCTTTAGATGACCTCTGCACTGACACGACAAGGAGGTGAATATAAAATGAATAGTTTGCCCACATAATGGCCTACTGCAAGTTTCAGATTTTTATCAGATCAGACTGAAGTCCGGGGCCTGTATGAAAACCTACAGCGTACAGCGATATACGGCTGTGGGTTATGAACCGCAGGCTTTACGGCGTGGTTAAAGAATTAAAACCAAACCAATCCTAGCCATCCTGATATATTGACTTCTCCTCTAAGAATTAATCTTTCCTCTACTCTCTTGACCATACAATACAAATCTAATTCGTTTACATTATCAAATAAAACGACCTTTTGTTTTCAACAGATTTTTTTATTGCCAGAAAATACAGTGTGTTAACTCTGTGGTTATTCAGCCTCCCATAAAATACTAATGTAAAGCCGTTATTCTAGTGCCGGTCTATTTAAATGTCAGTCTGCCTTTCTATTATAAACCACCAGTTCACAGGCTTGTAACTCATCAGGAAAAAATTTACTTCAGGTGAGAACTTGGAATATGAGCTCACAACTTTTCTTTGGAAGCGTAATTTTTTAAAAAATACGAGTGTACGTGATCCCGGGGGGGGTGAATATGTAATTGTGAGCCCATAGCATGGCGGTCATAGCACCAGAAACATCTGATGGTGCCAGCACGCTGTGCACTGGACTGTGCCCCTGACTGGGGCTGGTGCTCTGCTGTTCCAGTTTGGGCAGCTGCCAGCGCAGAGGGCGCTGAACTACGTGGGAAGCAACTCAGGCTTACTGTAAAACCTGGAGTTTTGGGAGGTGGTTGATGAGAAAGACATCTTCTCTACCTTTTTTTTTTTTTTTTTTTTTTTGCTGCTACTTGCTTGCACTTAATTATGTTCCATTAACACTCTTTTGAGGGGAATTAGGTGTTGCCTTGGAGACATGGGGGGGGGTCAAAATCCTCTCTCCATCCAGGTGAGAACTTAAAAGGGCATGAGTAGAATTTTGTTGATCAGCTGGAGTCTCTGATACTGAGGTAAAAATTCTGCTATGATGGCTTCTAATTAAAGTTTTCATGGTAGTTTTTTTTTCACCAGAAGAGTCAAATTAACTCTCATTCGGTCTGTGGTAATCTGCATCTGCCACAAACCTCTTTGAAGGGACAACAGGAAGGTGGGTGAGCCTAAAATTAAATATTGTGTAAATTGACCTGCATGTAATCTGACCCCCTTGTTTAATGATCTTGAAGCCAACAGAAGTGAGTGAGCCATGCTTAAACAGATCCTTTTCAATTAAAATAATGCTCCTTTTTCCTCTGCGATGCCAAATGCTCTCTGCAGTCTTTTCGGCAGCTTCTGCTTCTTTGATGACCCTCATGGGTTTTTTTCTCTGTCTCTTCTGTCATTTTTTTTCTTTGTGTTCATCTGTTGATCAAGTAACTGCATTACTTTAATTGATTTGCTAAATTGGCTCATACATAAGACAGCTCCTCCAGGTAATAACCTGAAAATATTAGCTTATATTACTGGGGTCATGCTTGAGTGCTGCAGCGGTTGGAGTTTTCATTGGTTGGGGTGTGCATTGTGCTGTTTTCTTCAAGTTATTTGTTGGACTCCTTGTCACAGGGAGAGCAACAGGAGGTGAATGTAGTTTTATAAATACATATATCCCTCTACTCACATGTTGTGTGCGTGTAATATCAAGTATAGGATTTTTGTATGTGTGAGCTTTGTTTGCATACAAGTCTCCTGAGGTTGCCTGAGCTGAGGAGGAGGTGTGATATGCATTTGGAGATCTATGATCACCCTTTCCCCAGACGGCTTTTTTTTTTAGTTTCTTGGTTGACGGAATTTGACGAATCAAGTAGCAATGTTTTTGATGAAGACTGGGCAGGAGTTGCACACTTTCCTTTCCTGCAGACTCCAAAGCAGGATCACAGTTTTCAGTAAAGGTGAAATTTTGAGTAGCCAGGTGTTAAATTTCTGCACAAAGCAAAGGTGGTAATAAATGAAATGAAGCGGATCTGCATATCTTTTAAATACATGACATTTCCCAAAACTTATGATTAAATAGTAAACGAGTAGTATTGCTTGAAGTCCAGCTGTGATATTTTATACCATACCTAAATGCCAAATAAGTATGCACCGTGACAGTGGAAACTCTCGGATTCTTTTGGCTGTTTTCATCTGGTTTGTGAGGGTAAGTGACGTCACATCCAGTTTCAAGAATAAACTGAAACGGAAGGTAGCACAAACTTCAAACAAAACAGAGAAACGCTGGGAGCATCCTGTGGCCTAATTATAACTGTTTCCATTCTGTAAATTTTCAGAAGATTATGTTACAAGTTCCTACAATTAAATATCGCGGGCCATGTGTGCCTGGAAGACTGATACATGTGAAGCTTGTTTGGTTTTCCTGCCAGGCATTCTGGAAAGTTTCAGTTTCTTGGTGAAGAATGCTAAGTTGCATTTTAAGCAAACATAAATAAAAATAGTGGAAGTATTTATAGATAAACAGCACCATCTGGCAATAAGCAGTCTCAGTGCCTGATTTTAAATCACTGGAGCAGATAAAAATAATTGACTTATTGTTAAAGACTAATAGTGAAGATCACGGAGAGCGGCATTCTGTGTGTACCATCTGATTCACTTTAAGCAAGTTACTTAGGCATACATTTTGGGATATTTATTCTTGGTGTAGTCAACCTAGTTCTACCCGGTACCTCAGTGCTCTATCTAGACTGTTCCGGGGCTGAATTAATCATTACTTGTAAGGTGCTTGAAACAAGTTCTTGGAAGCCTTCGCGTTCATGTGGTTGTGATGTAGGTTTGGCTTAGTGGTTTGTACATGTGACGTGGTTTGTGCTTAGCATGCTTTTTGGTTGTTTTTTACTTTTCAGAAACAACAAACTGATTTCTTGACTCTGGAAATTACATCAGGAAAAGCGAGGGCAACCCAGACATCCAGAACATAAAGGCACAAACTCCAAAATCTTTTCTTCTTGCTTCTATGTGCTAGAGCGTGGAAGTGTGTTACATGAGAAGCTCTAAGGCAATGCAGAAAAAAACCCCTCAATTCAGCTCTGATGTAATCCCGTGGTTTGAGAGACTTTCTACCTCAGGTTAATTTTGAGTCCTTTTTAGGTGTGTAGTAACCATAGTTTAACTGTGAGAGACCAAGCGTACTGGTGATGGGTTTGATTCCCAAGTCCTGTATGAGGACTGATGGGGGTTGCAGGGTGGCGGGGTGGGAATGGCCATGAATGGGTACGTTGGCTTGGTGGTTCTTAGGGAGTCCCCAGCCAAAACTAGTCCTCTGGGGGAAGGGTCACCTTTCGTGTTGGTGTCATTGTTACATATATTAAGAGCAGCATTGGGTGCGGGTGCGAAGGTACGTAAAGGTGTTGAACAACACATAAAAATATGTACCTGGAATTCTGGTGGCTTGTGGCTTCGGCGTTTCTTAATGAAATAGCAATCCTGTGGTTCTCTGATCAGCGCAGCCTTTTGAAGGTACTACAGAGACTCTCTAGCCATGCTAAAGATTTCGGTTTTCAGTAGCATTCAAAACCATGAAGTTTCTAGAGGCTGTTTCTTAGGAGCGAGAAATAAATTCACCAATATGGGTGTTTTGTTTATTATACTAACTCTGTCTGGCGACACGTATTTCGCAATTCACTGAAACATAACTTGCTTCTTTTAAAGGCAGCCATCTTTCAGTCAGTATTTTCCAAATGCTACTTTCGTAAATACGTACAATACTCAACAGAAGCTACTGGGTGCAATTACACCTGTAGAAATTTTGCTTTTTTACATGTCAAACACACGCAAAAATCAAAAATATGCACAAATAAGTGTGTGCTGGGGAGAAGTCTTTCCTTCCATTTTGCTTTTGCTCTGCTTCAGTTAGTGTTGTCACTGCAGAAACAGGGCTACTAGTAAAACCCTCGTCCAGATCTACCTGGGGTGGAAGCCGTGTCAATTTACATTTCCTGCGTGGATAATAGGAGACACGTAGAAAACTAATTTAAGAGATGTAATACAACTAGCATATGATGATCATGTTTACTGGAAGGAACCAAGCATCATTCTGTAACATGCACAGTGGTTGAGCAAAATTGAATCAAAATTTCAGCCAACTGCTTCCCCCCCCCCCTTTTCTTTCCTCTTTCACCCTGGCATGTCCCTTAGAATGGAAATTTGATTTATATTGTGGTGAGCTTCGAGGTCAGAGAGCTCCTTCCTCTAGCTAGATATTGTATGATTCCCTATGTTTCTACAAAGACCACAAAGTTCTGCCATAGAAATTTGAGGAGTTCAAGCTCTTCTCAATACTGCAGCATCCTTCGACTCTTCAAGGCTGCGTGTATCCTGCACATGGGATGCCGTATGGGAATGAAGGGGAGAATGTGCCCACTCTGGAACGAGAAGCAGTTCTGCAAAGCAGTCCAGCATGGTACTTCCTAGGCCTGAGCTGCTGCCACAGTGCTCCCATCGCCATACTCGCTGCACGGGCCCAGCTGAGGCTGGTGCTAGCTTAGACCAGCTCTGTCCTTCAGGCTATCCTCAACCATCTGCAGCACAGAAATATGTGAAGTCTAATACCTGCTTCTATTAGTAGGCCTTTGCAATACTGTTCTTTTTAAAAGTAGAATGAAATTAGCCCTTGAGTCAAGTTTGAATTATTTTCATATTTTGGGGATATTAAAATATCTCCCAGATCTCATTAAGTAAAGCCCTAAATAAAATAATTGCAATACAGTTAGGGATTGGAAAACCTCAGAAGATTTGGAGGAAATCTCCTATTTGATGAGCAATTCAGATACTTAAGCAAAGGTTGTCTGAGTCATAAACTTTAAAAATTCATCCTCTCCCTTCCAGTATCCCTGGCTGCCTGGTGTCATCCTCTCCTCTGCTTCATTGTATATTCTTTCGCCCTGTGCCCTGCATCCTGCTGTCCTCTGTGTCTTGTGATCCATCATGACATTGCTGGCGTTTTAATCTCCTGCCTGTCTGCACCTTTGGCCTCAAGTTTCTTAAACACGATCGTGTTTTTATGTGTTTCTTTACACAACTGCCTTCCGTTTTGGTTTTGGTTAGGTTGGTTGGTTTGTTTGTTTGGAGGGGGGTTGGTTGGTTTGTTTCTGTTATGTTTGTTTGCTTTTTAAATAGTCTTCCCCACAAAAGACCAGTTGTGGTCTGAAGTACTGTCTGTGGTGCTCTGGTAGTGTTAACACAACAGTGAACTGAGCAGATGTTTCATGTTCCTTCTCCAAGATGCATCATTGACCAAGACACAGGATAGAAGATGCCAGTGGTTGGTATGGGCCATCAGAGAAACCAAACCCTGAAAGGTATCCACAGAGGTAGTAGCAGGCTTTAGATTTGGGGACCAGAGCTCAGGTACCTGTCAGTAATAGTGGAGGCAGCAAAGGCAGAGATGTGCAGAGAACGAGGAGGAGAAGAACTGCGAGACGCAGGAGGGAACTCTCTTCAAGTACTGTTTTCCAGCCATGTGTGGATGGCTAAAGCTCTACTTACTCCCGTATCTTTCCCTGTGTTAGGTAGGTGACAATCTGGTCCAGATCAGCACATCCATGGGACGTGCTGAATGGCAGCAGTCGAGGTCCTGGCCTTTTCTCTTGCCTCTCACAGGTCCAAGCACGGGCCTCTGCCTGACAGTAGTCTAAGCCAAAACCTTCATTGAGCAGTATGTACAATGTGAGGTAGAAATTGGTAAGAGCGTGGTGCAAGGAGCATACCAGGTCACACTAGTTTGTGATCACTGCAACTTTTCGTTGTGGAAGACTGCTTCAGAGAGAAAAGGCACCATGCGGACTCCTTGGCTCTACATGTGTGGGGGTTATGCTTCTCAAGGTTTGTCATTTAGACAGCCACCAAGTGGTTAGGAGTTACAGCATACAAGTTGGAAGAGAGATAAAACCTGCAAAAAAATCTCATTACCAGCAGCTGTTGAGGCTTCAGATTTTCATAACATTGTAAAAATAGCAGAGCTATGTTTTACAGACCACAGTGCAGGTCAGTAATAAGGAGATGCGTACAGTAACGTGGCTAACATAATGACGGTACTGATAACCCACTTCAGTGAGAGCTTCAGCTGTTTAAAGATGCAGGGTAAGCAAATCCCAAGGAACCAGACCCAGTGATGCTTCTTTCAGTTGTGTATTATTGTCCTCACTTTCTAAATGGGACACTGAGGCACAGCAGGTAAATGCTAGTGGGAATGAAACCTCTGCCTTTCACTGATACAAGATTACATAGAATGAGCTTTACATATAACGAGGAAATCGTTTAGCCGTTAAGATTTCCTGGTGGTTGTTACATTATGAGAAAGCATTTGAATACTCACTGGGAGAACGAGCTTAACCGAAAAAATGCTTTTGTAGCACTGAAGGCGAGTTTCTGAGCCTTTATAGAAGCTCTTATCTTGTAAAACGTGCTTCCTTAACACACTGTGCACTTGCCCTACTCAGCCTTTTGTTTCCATGATTACACATGCTCTCCTTCTTCCCCGTCTCGTCGCCCCACGCTACAGTCCCTTTCTGTGTATTCCCACCAGGCACGCTCTGTCCATGGACTGAATGGAGACGGGCACGTGTGCGCTGCTCTGCCCTGGCAAATATTTGTGCGCGGCGCTGGGGATGGAGGGAGGAGGATTGAAAGGCTTTTCTCTTCTGTGCACAAAGGCCACCAACCCCCCGCCCTTGCGGCGTGTTCTCTGCTAGCTCGGTGCGCTGCCGCAGCTTTCAGCTAGCGCTGCCGTAGATACTCTGGGATCTCTTTGTAGGCTAGTCCTGTAACCGAGCCAGTCCCGGGGTGCATATCGGGATCCGGTCCCATCGGTTTTGTTCTGCTAATGGAACGGTCTCTCTCCCTCGTGAGCCAGGTCCGTGCGCTCAGCTTGAACGCTGACAGAAATCAAGAGCGTTTCATTATTAGCTGTGTGGAAGCGCGTCCTGCTGCGAGGCGTTTTGGACACCCCCCTCGGCTATTGTCCTGTGGAAGGAAACAGACTGAGGTTTTTTGCCTCCTGTGCACTTTACTCATTGGATTAACGATAAAATTGAAGCTTTCCTAAAAGACTGGGTAGCCTTAAAAATGGATGAGTACACAGGATTAAAAATGGAGATATAATTTATTTTTTCTAATCCTGTTTAGAAGTAACTATTGAAATAAATGGATTTCCCGGTGGAGGTAAAAGGAAAACCCGCATCTAGAAAGTCTCACTGTACATTTACCGTTGAACTCTGAGGATCAGGTCATTAAATTCATAAGCCAGGGAAGAGATGAAAGTAGGTAGTAGGAGATAGCATCCTTTAAAAATGTTCCAGAAGGATTTGTAATTCCTGTATCAACTGGATGAACTTGGCCATGACCTTGTGTCTCCTCTTTCCCTGTGTGACAGTGTTGCTTCAGAGGTGTACACACCAAGCAGTGGCTGAGATTTCGTGGCAAAATAATGCTTCCTTCACTGTGCTTTTTAAAATATTTTTTTTTTTCTTAATAGTTAAACAGTAAAGCCATACAAAGTTACTCAGGAGGAGGGAGATCTGATCACCTGCTGGAGAGGCAGCTCTCTGCCGTTCAAAGCAGATGGATGTGTCTTGTCAGGGTGTTCTGCAAACACCTGCAAAGGGAGGGTAAATCTTGTGAAACTTAAGATCCCCTCCTTCTCAGTATTATGTCAATTGATGTCTGCGTCTCTTACAGCACAAGGTGTGAAGGTAACACGCAGCCTACTGCAAAGTATTCATTTAATTGCAGAAAATGTAACTTCCAAAATGCCAGGTGGAGGGGGATCTGTGGGGATTTCTGCCGAGGAATGAAGAACTGAGGAGAGTAACGATGGGCCAGGTGTCTGCCTTTCGTGAGGATATTCCCTGTGTCACATCTGGTGCCAGCATAACTGCTCTCCCTAAATGATGAGGAAGCTTTGCAGTCAGGGGAGGGCTGAGCTGTCAGGTGAGCCAGGGATCAGGAATTACCGTGACACTTTGATGGCCCGTGAAGGATGCTGTGAAGTGTGGCACGGTTCTGACGAGCAGGGCCTTAATTAGGTTCTCCCGGATGCGGGCTGAAATGCAAGGCAAGCTGGACCCGTGTCATGCCGTGCAGTGGGTATGAGGAAATGTTCTGGTCCATCAAACGTAAAATGACAAAATCATTTGTAATCTCTCATTACTAATCCCTGTGGTTTTGTGTCTGTGCCTCCCTTGTGGCCTTATTCAACAGCTGATGGCTTTCTTTTCATGTCAGCTACCTAAAAATGAAGTATACTGCTAATGTTTTTAGGGGTTAACTGAAATAGTTTACTTAGAACTTCATGGGAACAAAAAATATGTCAGATCTTAAGTATGGTTACTAATGACTAATTAGACTTTACTAATTATTTGCACCTGATTGCATCTTACCACAGGTGGGTGCAGCCAAAGTTCATTATAGGCGTTTCTGCCTTGGTATGAGGTGGTTTCTCCCAGTAAATAATCAGCCTAAGATGACGTTGCAGAAGGCATGTAACTACATGTACAGGTGTTTTCCTGTAAATTATTTAGAAGTTTAGAGCGATCCTCTACTTAACTCTTATGTATGCTAAAAAGGGTACTAATAAGAGTAAATTATCTACTCTCCCAGGGTAGGATGCTACCTACCTACAGTGCAGGCTTTCTTTCCTGCACACATTTAAAGTTTGCGGGAGGTAAACAGCTATTCATCAGCCCACTCACGGGATTCACAGTACATCACCTCCCTTTTCTCTGCACCGCAACACCACGGAGAGCAAACGTCGATGACCTTCCTTATGATCTCGGCTAAAACCGAATTTGTGCCGTAAAGCCGTTTCTTCTGGGTGGTGTTCTGGACGCCTCCTCTTTCCTCTTGGCTTTCTGCTGAGGCCTGAGCCACGTTGGAGCCGCAGGGTTTGTTGGTCAGGGCGCTGTGCTCTCATGGAGCATGCCCTGCAGGGTTGTGTTTTCACTGCCTGAAACCTAAATCTGTACTCCAGGCATTCTTCCAGTCATTCACTCTCTTCTCCCTGATTTACTCATTTCGTATGAAAGTATTTAGTATATTAAAGAAGTACTTTACCGTCTTTTTTTGTGCACAATGCTGCATAATGGGGAAGGTTTCTCCCAAGTTTTCTTACAAGTGGATTCCCATGTGGTGCCTGTTAGTCACAGCTAATTACAGGGCCTGGTGAATGAAGCATATAGTGGAGCTCAGGTTCCCCTCCTCCTCTTCCCCCAGTGCTTCAGAAGAAAATAAAATAAAAAACCTGCAGACAAATCCATTTTTTTCCATGGTTGTAGTCTCCAAAGAGCTCTAGAGAGATCACAGATGTGGTTTCACATTTCAGGTTTAACTATGGTGTAATAACTACAGTATTATCTGCAGGAGAAATGCAAGTGGGGAAAGAATCATTAATTGACAGTGAAAAGTTCAAGCTATGCGCCGTGTGTTTGTTTTTTTAAGCAGCTGAAAGTTTAGCCAAACCATATTTTAACTTTTAAGTGCAGCCCTGAAGGTTACAAAAATCTTGATAAGTTAAAACCTAGGAACATTATGGGAAAGGAAATTTAGATACGTCGTTCAGAAGGTCAGTCATACAAAAGCAGGAACACTTGTGAGTTAGTTAAAGCTCAGACACATGCTTCAGTTTTAGCTCAGTTGCATACAAACCTCCTGTGCGGTATGCTGACCTCACTTTACAACATAGCCCCTTCGTAGGTGTTGCACTGGGTGCGGAGTAAGCCAGGAGTGAGAGGCGGAGTGTCATCGCTACGCACATGAGGAACCCAGGGCTCACATAAGATGTTTAACTAATACCCGGTTTTCCCATCTTTTGTTAGTGAGCATCCAGGAAGCCTGCTAGGTTGAACGAGTTCCTGTATGTGTGTAGTATAAGTATTCAGTAGGACTAGATGGGATAGGTCTGTGATTTGTTACCAGTGACCTTCCTGCTCCTGTACTAGTAGCGCCTGCTGTTTTCCCATCCTGCCGATTGTCAGGAATTCAGACCGTACGTAAAACTGGGTATAATCTGCATTGGTCAAATTAGTGTCTCTGGAAAAGAAAATACTTTAATTACAAAAAATAAATGTTAGAGATATAATCAGCAGGGAATTTCCACTTAAATGCATATTTGAGGCTGGAAAATGCATAATTTAGAGGGTGCAGGAGGCAGATGACATAATGAAATGATGTAGGACTCTTAATGATCTCTCTCTGTTTAACAGGTATGCTTTTCTTTAAGCGTGGTTTGTGGTTAGTTTTTCCCCCCCGATTTTATTTTTTATTTTCAGAACTGCAGTACCCAGAAGACTGCAGGAGTAGCTTGAACACTCAGAAAGATGCCCCCAAGTGACTAGGGCTAGGACAGGAGTGTCCTGCCTAGAAAATGAAGCAACCCAGTCTAAATCTGTTCCCTGATCTCTAGAAAACACACCCATGGATGAAAACTCTTCAAATTAGCACCATACATTAGATAGGTATAATGTACAATATCACATTTTGTACATTAGCTGTACAAAAAGTTGTGAATAACAAGCATAAATATTACTGTATCTCGTCAGAACATTTGCTCTGTGTACCTGCTTGGTAAGGAAGGGCTTTGTGATAATAAACCTGCATCAAAATGGTTCCATTTGGCTGTCATACATTGAAAAAGTACTCCTGGAAGGTCTGCTTTTCATTACTACATGCCTGGGCCGATGGATAAACCGTCTCTGCGCAACACTATGCTATGATGGTGGAGGCTGAGGATCTCGGTTTCCTTAAGAAATAGTAAATGAATTTTAAACGATCAGATCGCTTCAAAAAGTTATTGTGAGGCTAGATGTTGTGCGATCAAGACTTCTAGGAGGCTCAGCAGTTCAAAGCTGAGTGATGTGACAACATTCTGACATTAAAAGTGCTAAAAAGAGCAAGATTGAGTTTAGTGAAATACCGGTGCTTATAGCCACTGCATCATACAGCCTTCCTGTTGAGCTGCTACCCACGAGCTGCCTTGTGCTGAGAGAAATTGTCTCCTGCCTCCAAAATCTCCTGAGATTTTTGTTTGGTTTGGTACGTATCATAAGGAAGGAGTCCATATGTTTGAACGTTTCCCAAACTTTGGAAAAAGGCTTTAGATTTAGTCTGTGTTATTTTAACTTATTTCCCGTCTCTCTGGTGGATAAGCCCCCCAGGGCTGAATACTCTTGTACAAAAAGAGCATAGGATATTAATCTAAATTAAAATGTATGGAGTAGAGTATGTATGTATTTGAACCAGTTTGGTTTAGTGACATCCCCTTCAAAAGACTATCTGCAAGTAATCTCGGAAGTATGGGAATTACCTCTGTTCAGAAAAATGGGAGAAGGGAAGAGATTTTCATCTTGCACTGATGCAGTTCATCTTATTTTCCCCTAAAGGACACCGTGGTTTAATGGATGGGGCTTTAACCTACCCAGAGGTCAGTCTTTGCTAGACAAGTGGAACCTTATTCCCGAGGGAATTGATATACTAATGACACATGGACCTCCCCTTGGTAAGTGAAACAAAAGCTGTGTGTGATTATTTTACTTTCAGAATAAGCAAAATTGCTGATGCTGTAAGCTGTCCGGTTATCTCACCCTAGCTCGAATTTATGAATTAAAGGGCCTTTTTGGAAGAAGTGTGAAGTGATGATTAGGCGTAGCAGAGCTGCTGAACGTCCAGGTGTTTTCTTAATAAAAACTCTCTGTTAAACCCAAGCGAGGGAAGATCACATGTCTGATCCCATAGCCATTATAGGTTGACATTGTATTTAAGAACAGAATTCATCTGTCACACAGTTTCCAATCCCATGTGACTTTTCAGAGATGGACTAAAACTTTTAAAACATTTTTTCCACTACAGTGATGCGTTTCCTTACGGTTATAATTGCACAATCTAGAGTTCAGGAGCATGCAGTCACATATTCTCCTTGATAATGTCCTTGTGAACTTAGAATATGTAACAGTAGTTTTTAAGATATTAATTGGATTCAACACATTTGTGGAGGAATAAAATTATGTTCTCCCGTAATTGTCCCTTACTCAAACTAATGATAGGTGAGCACAAGTCTATGAATGCATCATCTGTTTTTTCTTGAAGTAGTTGAAATTTTTGCTTAGTTAAACTTTGCTTGCCTGTCAGTGAGTAATTCACCCATCCCCATGTTAATTCTAAGTTCTAAACTAAGTTTTGATGGTCTCAGAAAGACACTAAGGTTGATCGTTCAGCAGAGGCAGGATTACTCAGGTTTGGCATATCTAAAGTCATTAAAGCCCCCACTAAAACCGTTGGAAAATTCCCACTGGTTTTTCCCTATCCTGTAAGACAGTGTCGCATATTATTTACTGCTTTTCTTTGAGACACATGTGGCAAGCAGTCTAGGACCATATTTTAAATATTTCAGTTGGATTTACAACCGCCATCTGCCTTCTATAAATACGGCTTATCAGGATAAGAAAGCGTGTCAGTCTCTTCTTCACTACCGTTAGCTGTCTGTGCTTTTGTCAGGGTTTTAGTAACCTCTCGGGTCGGATCATCACATGATCACGTGAAGTCACTGATTTTTGAGATGGTAGTGAATATGAAAAAACCAACTTCCCAGAATTGCAGGGTGCCATTACAAAACAGCATTTAAGTGCTGCCAGGCTGGCTCAGTGCTCTCACAGAGCATCTCAGCGGCCGTGCAGTCAGGAATTAATGCACGCTTATGTTTTGTACCACCATTAACAGTCAGCAATCTCAGCAGAGCTAAGGGAAAAAAGGTCCAGAAAGCTTTTGACCAGTAATTTACTTACTACTGCTTTTACATCCTGGTTAACTTTTTCATACTACTTAGAGAATGGTGTAAGACCATCTGCAAATTCTTTGTAATCTTACTAGAGCTACCAGCATGCTGCGTTGGTAAGTCAGTGGTACGCCATCCGCCGACAGTGGAGCGCACCGGATATTGAACACCAACGCTTGGAAGAGCACTCTCTTCGTCTGTTTATTTTCCCAAAGAAGGAAACAAAATACCCCACAAGCATGTTTAAATAGTTTCATGGGTGCTGTTTTAAATGGGTAGCTAATCCGTCTGCTCGGAATTGGGTTCATACAGAGATACTGTCACGCTGCAGACGCTAATGAGTGCTTTAATTGAATAAGCGTACTTCAATTTTAGTTTTGATGGAGGTAATGAAATTCAGTTTCAAAAAGTTGGTGCGCTGTATTTTAACTACAGACACAGATGAGGTGCTACTACTGTGCTTAAAAGGAGGGGGTCTAGGTCTCAGCCTGCATCATTATATCGACTAAATGCTGCTTTTTAAATTACATAAATATTAAGGGACATAGAGCTGTAACTGGACTCTTTGTTCTCTCCAAAGTTCAGTCAAGTTCATGTCACAACATGTTTTTACTACCTGGCATAAACTTGGCACAGGGTGCAGTTACTTTAAAGTCAGTAGAACGGTGCTACAGTTGGATGTGGTTCCCCATTTCCCCTTTATGACTCCTCGTTCTTGCCCTGCGGATCCTTATCAGGTCCAGGCCAGGCAGCAGACTTCTTTATTCAGGTTCTGTGCATTTTTCCGTATTATCCGTAGGACTGAGTGGCACCGTAGTCAACTGGCACCAGCTGGTGGGACGCTGTTTACTACATTGCTTGTTGGTGACCAGGGACTCAGGCGCCACCTGACCCATGCAGGCCGTGGTCTTCTGGACACTGTGGGAGGCTGTGTTTTAAATCTTTGGGGTGGCAGAGGTACCGGGTCATAGATCAGTGATCCTCCTGAGGCGTTTCACTTCTGGAGTAACCGGGTAGCTGGCTGGCTTGGGAAGCTGACTGCTGTAAGAGCCAGGGGAAAGGGAAGAAAAATCTGCAGCAGTGCCGGGAATAAATGTCCCAGGGTTTCAAGGTGGAAGATGAGTTTAAACCTGTAGTTTAAAGAAACAAATCACATCCAGAAAAATATTAACGCAGATGGAGGGAGGAAATCTTAAGGAAGGCAAAGTGACGGTGAAACATTTCTTAAAAGCCATTGTGTGCTTTAATGGAGAGGTTACGCGTACAGATAATGTAATAAACCTTCCGTGAATTACGACTTCCTGAAAGACTACGTGAAACCGTACCTGAATAGAGAGAATTAATGGCATTGATTGCATTTTGCCCTCAGGTTTTCGAGACTGGGTTCCAAAGGAGCTGCAGAGAGTGGGTTGTGTGGAACTGTTGAACACGGTGCAGCGGCGAGTAAGGCCCAAACTCCATGTCTTTGGCGGGATTCATGAAGGTAAGGAGCAGCGCTACTCTGCTCTTTGATCTCAGGCTCATCTCAAAGAAGCACGTTTCGATGGTGTATTGCAATGGATGGATAGTGGCATATTGGACTAAAGTAAGGAGGGAAGTGAGGGGAGCGATTGCATGCACAGCACTTTGTAAATTTATGCCGGAATTAAGACAGACCGTTTCAGGAACGTGTGCTACATTTCACCACCTACATCTTTCGCTGTGCAAAGGTTGTTCTGTACAGGTTATTTGAAAGCAATTCAAATTTTGACAAACTTGGTTAGAGAAACAGATGAGATCCTCCACACTTGCAAGCCAAAATGAAAATTATCCCTATTATTCCAAGCACAGGCGCCAAGAAAGGTGCTAGGGGGAAAAAAAATCAAAGGCAACTTACTGTCAGCTCACCTCCCTCAGCGTGTAAGGGAAAGCAGAAAGGAGGGCATCTTGAGTCAGACATCAGGAGGAGAGGTTGCCAGAACGCACTGCATACGTTCTAAAAGCATCCTGCAATACAGTTTGTACTGTGCGTGCTGCCTTCCTGTAGTCACATATTTTAGAAGAGATTTCCCCACTGTCAGTACCAGATCAGTCAGACTGTGAAGCTTCAGAAACAATAAGCTCAGTTTGTGGCAGTGGAAGAGGCTGAGAGATGAAATCCATTTTGGAGCTGCTTAAATATTTAATACAATGTTGTACATTTCATGTGGCTGAGCCACAAACACTAGGAGTTCTGCCCGAGAGAGAGTCTTAAGACTTCGTGACCCTGGAACTCAAAATTACACATTAAATGCTTTATATTGTCCCCCCTGGAGGTTTCTCCATTGACTCTAATTAGGTTCTCCATAGGCTTAAAGATTTGGAGGACTTCATAAAAGAAAAATAGAAAAGGAGAGCTTTCTCAACTGGTGGTGTTGGTTTTTCTGAAGCCCTTGTGACTTGATACGATGCATTTTATGCCTGGTATCTGTAAATAAAGAGTTTATAATGGAAATACTGACATGACCTTAAGTGTAGTGGCATGAACAGCAGTCTTTTAATGCACCCAGGAAAAGATTGAATGTTTTGTATAAATAATAATCTTTGCATGTTAAGTGAATACAGCAGGACTTCCAGCTAGAGCGTGTAAATTGTCTACAGCCTTTGTAGGCGTATCGGATCATGAAACTTGCAGTTGTAATAGCGTTAAGCAACAGGAGAGGTGGGTGTTTTAATGTACAAGATCATTATTATGAGAAGGCACCAAGGAACCAACGTGCAGCACCTTACATTTAAATCTCAGAGGAAAGGTGGTGGTACGTACAAGTGAACATGCAAATAATTCTTGCAAGAATACTAACAAAAAAAGTTAAAGTCCTGCTTAGTACTTACGCAGAAGGTGTAAGAATGGCTTGTTTTCAGTCCAGAAAGAAATAGCCAAGTGTTAAGAGCTGTATCTTACAGTGCAGCTAATTCTCATCCAACTCCAGCTGAGATGAACATGCTCCACGTTCCATGAAGTCAGCAGAGGCTATACACACATTTTGGTGATGCAGGGTTTTTTCCTGATTGATAAGCAGGAACAACCACAAACAAGGTTTTTCCCACCACAAGATGATCTAAATCAAAATTGCCAGTCTAAATAAATAAAGTAATAGGGGCGGACAGTGCAGCAATTCTGAAGTGATTATTCTTTCTGATGGACACTGTGGGTAGCTGTATTTATCTTAGCTTTCAGACAGCGGTGATCTGTACTGTATCATAATGGTTTAAAAGAAAAACATTTTTCCCCTGTGGGTCAGCGATGGGAAGTTCTCTTCCTCCATGAAACTCTGATGTTAGGTTTTGTAAAAAAGGTACATTTGGTGCCAAATTCTTCCTAGATTTTTGTTTTCTACTGTCTTTGTTATCTTTCTGTGGGTGTGAGCTGAGAAGAATGGCAAAGCTTTCTCTCACGTTTTGCCAGGTGGAACTGGAGCCCCTGTCTCCTTATCCTTGAGAGAATCTCTCTTAGGGGAGAGCTTCTGCCCGCTCAGTATCTCCGAGCTTTTGTTACTCGTTTCCCCACGTCACCGTTGCTGAATCAAGGCTCAGGTGTGACTCAGTTCGTGGGTTGGTAGAGTTTGCCCCACTTGCCCAAAATGACTGGAGTGTACAACCCTCTGGGTACGTCCTATTCCTGTGGGGCAAGTGGGAGAGAAGATAGAGGCCAGCAGAGAACCATCACTGCTGCTGGTTCCTCAGATGCACTCTCTCAAGGAGAGCAGTGCTGGCCAGATGTTCGTAGAAGGTTAGGAACAGTCTTCAGCATCCTGAAAAGTGATGCCACAGTGTTACTAAGGAGTCAAGTCCTTGACATGCTGAAAAAACTGTGATTAATATTTGCTGCTTCTTGCTTTTTTACTTTGGAATGACTTATCCAGGTCCCTTTCTAATGAAAAGCAGTCATCTATTTAACCTTCACCTCAATTTTCTGCTTAAGCTAGGGGTCATCGGTTGACCTCCAGTGCTCTGTTGTGTTTATAGCAGGAGATTCCTTTCCTTAGTTCTGATTTTTACTGGTAGATATATATATATATATATATATACATATATAAAAATATATAATGTGATTATAACAGATAAGTATTGTCATGAAATTAAAATTATATAAAATTATATAAATATTAATAATTATATGACAGGATGGTATAATATAATGTATACAATAAGTATGTAGATTCTTAACCTGTTTGTGAGTTTCTGAGGATTCACAAGCCCGTGTGAACACCAGCTTGGCAGTCCTGCGGTGTGGAACTGGGTGGTAAGGGCTGGCATGGGGAAAGCTTACCAGGTTCAGTTCATTGCCCAGAGAGGGCTTTTTGTAGGTGAACCAAAGTTACTTCTAAATTTTTCGCTCCTGATTGGTCTTTTTCTTATGACAGACATTACCAGCATGCCAGCTACAGCTCACTAATTAGGTAATTAGACAAAGTACATGTGTGGTTTTGTCTGTTTCTGCTGTATCCAATTGCAACAGAGGATTTTCCACGGGAGAAAACAGTTTGTACGCAAGAGAAAAGCAGCAGTTCTTATTTCAAATGCAGTTGTATTGTATTTTTTCAACCAAGCCTTTGTGGAGCTTTCAAGAGCTTGCATAGTTTTGCAGGGATTAATTTAATTTTACTCCAAAGCATTGATCCCACCACAAGCTTTCAGTGCAGCAGCCCACGGGCGGTATCGTTTGTTTATACTGCAGTAAGTGTGACCCGTTCTCCCTACAGGTTATGGCATTATGACAGACGGTTACACAACCTACATCAATGCTTCAACGTGTACAGTCAGCTTTCAACCAACCAACCCTCCAATTATCTTTGACCTTCCAACCCCTCAAGGATCATGAAGCACTACTGCACATTTGGAACTGGGGAAGGTCTATAAACTGCCATTTTCTAATTACAAAACTTCCATTCTGTTACATGTTTATTTCAAAATTGGGGGTTGGTGAGAATTTGGGGGAACCGTGGGGTTTGGTTTTGGGGTGGGTTTTGGGGATTTTAGTTTTCCTTTTTTTTTTATTTGGTAAATTGCTGGTACAAGAGAAACGAAGAAAAGTTAGAGGTTGTGCTTTTTGGAAATGCAGCGTTCATTTTAAATTGATAAAGCATTGTGAATTTGTAAAATGAATTTTGTTTTTTCAATAAATTTGCCATTGTAAATTGTTATAGTGTTCTCAAAAGGACAGCCAAGCTTTCTTTTAATAAGTGAGAAATCTTATTTTAATATTATATTATAAGCTAAAAAAGAAAAATAGGCAGCATTTAAAAACACCCAAATTTGCACAACTTATGTTATTGTCGGGGTTTTTTAAGTGTCTTCTTTTTCCCTAGGTCTAAATGTTAGCTTTTCATCTCCATTTATCTCTTTTTTTTTTTTTTTTTTTTTTGTAGTAGCACAAACAGTATTTTGAGGTCTGTTTACCTCTTGATGCATGTGCATGTACTGCAACTTGTTTCTATTAACAGTAGAAACAGCAAGGGGGGAATAGACTTCTCAGTTGTTTGTCTCTACCTGCTTTACACGTTAAAACCTGATATAGATAGCCACAGCCTGTATGTGATATCTACCTTTTATTGTTTGTTTTTAAATTATTTTAGCTTTAAAAGACTGAGGGTGAAAGCTGCAAAGAGCAGGTATTTCATGCAGTAAAAAAAAGAAGTGTAAATGCGGACTCCTTTTAAATATGAATTTATATATATATGTATTTTTTGTGCATTATAACTAAGCTAGGATTTAATATTGCCAGTATAGCATCTGCAAAATTATGCTGTACAGCACATCTAAATTATGAAGGATGTGACACATTTTCCAAGTGCTCAAGGCCTTCAAGAGCCTGAGTTAAATCTTTGTCATAGTTCAGGCATGTATAGAGTCAAACGGATACAATCAAGCCTAACTAAAATAAGGCTTAGTTGTCCTTTATATTTAAATATTCTTCTTGTCTTTTTATTTCCTTTTTCTTATTTTGCACTGTGTGTAAATGCAATCTCGCTAGCACAAAATATTGTTGCAGATAGTTATTTCTGTTCTACCACTGTAAATGCTATTGAGCTTTGTTCTGGTTTATGTTACCTTGTTAATGGAATTTAGAAAAGCAGTTGTTCTTTTAAATTTATTGTGATATTATATCTAGCGGCCTTTATATGCAAATAAAATTGCAAGATTTTTAAATATGTGGTTTAAGGGAATTTTGCGTTTTTCTGTGCCATTAGCAGTTTGGGGGGCAGTGATAAGGGTAAGAAAGAACTTTCCTATTTCTCAATAAATTTTTATTGCTTGCCATTCAGAGGATGTCAGTTGGGTCGATAAAGCACTCAGGCTTTTCCTTCCGTTTCTCTGCCATCCATCTTTGCATTCCGTTTAGACAGAAGAGATTTTGTCTTCAGATGTTATAATTCAGTGCAACCAAGTTTGTGCAGTTACACCTTGTAGGATACTATCGCAGACAAGATGAGGAGAAATTGATTAGGCAGCAACCTCTGTACTCCCCCACTTGGTCATTAGGACCGAGCGGCAAGTGCCTTGTGCTCATCCACTGCGGGTTAAGAAACGAATAGTCATAAATACATGACTTTTTCTGGATTTCTTCTCAGTTTTGTGGCTACAGCAGGTTTCACCACCAGGCGGAGAAGTGCAGGGGAAGGTGGTTCCGTGCGTGCCGGTAGAATGGCAAACGCAACAGGACCTGCTGGTGTGGCTGCAATACGGTTAAGTATATAATATATTCTATAATTAGTATGTGATTTATATATTCTATGTTATAATATATGGTATACTATACTAGATGTAGTATATAATAACAGAATCTTCTTCAGAAATAGGAGTTATGACTGACAATCCCGTTTCAAACATGAGAAGATAAGGCATTGTGTTCATAAATGCGCACCCGCAGTAGCATGAAACCAGGCCTGGAAAGCCGGAGTAGGCTGTTAACTCTTGATGTCATGTTGGTACAAAGGTTACAGACAACACGCTTTAGGCTCTTGCGGCAGTGCTGCGTAGAGGAGTGCTGCCTGTGTATTTTGATGCAATGCGCGTTACACGCAACTACGGATATAGGGTGAAATTTTCAGATTTGTAGGGCTGTTCCGCCAGTCTTCTCTGGGAAAGAAGCTGCTGTAACTCTTACAACCAGTTCCTGTATTGTACGTGGAATTTCTTGTCTGGTTTCCTTACGGAATAGGCGGGCGCCTTCACTGTTTAATGGCATCTGCCCCGCTTTGCTGGCAGTGCTGGTGATTTTATCGATTTAACTGAAGGGGTCAAAAGTCACCAAATACCGGTCCTTCTTTTTGGCTGTAGAGGCAGGATCGGTCTGGTGGCTGTTTTTTCAGCCAGCGATGGGAAAACTAGGGAATTGGTTTGGCAACCACAGCTGTTTACTGGCAAAGAACATCTCTACGTGTAAGATGGCTGTCCTTCCTCCGCTAAAGCATTTTCTTGTAGCACATAGACATCGTAGTGCACCTTAGACCGTTCTCTTTCACTGCTCTCTCGCTTGTTGTCACTGCGTAAGGAGGAAAAATCCATCACCTGGGGTGTTTTGTTGTGCCCTGAACTTCCAGATGAGCAGAGGAGGGCCGCTGCATCTGGATTGCTCTCCAGCCTTCTGAAGGACCTGGCTGCTCCCCAGCAGCTAGGACAGGCACAGTCCATGGTACCAGTCTGTCAGTCTCCAGGTATCTGCCTCTAGTGAAAACTGGCTTATTTCTAAAGCGAGAATTTTACGCCAGCAGCTTTGTTCCAGGATTGGAGCAGCCTGGAGCCTTCTGGCAGCAGAGCGAGCCGGCTGAGTGAAGGCTGGCATGAGTGCAGCCTGGAGTCTGCCTTGGGTAAGGCTGGTAGTGAGGAAATGCCACAAGCAGCGCCTGGACGGAGCAGAAGTCTGTAGCAGACGCGGCAATGAAGTCTAAACCGGTACACGTAGCTGTGGGTGTCCTTAAGGTGCCTATCTTTTGGGTTCAGCTGTTGGCCATGTGGCTTTTTGGTGTGGGGCAGCGGGTGTGTTACCGCGTGGTTGCGCCTGGGATGCGAGGGCCTGGAATGTGGCAACAGGCTAAGACTCTCTGCTTCCGTTTAGGCAGGCGTTGAGGATAGTCACTGCTTTGTCCGTTGATGTTGGTGCTGAATACGGCTGTTAATTTAGAGAAATGCCTGATCTTCAGGGGCACTTTCTAAGCGTGCGGTTTCTCTGGTATTTCATTTCTCCCAGGCTCTGTCAGCCTCACGTTGCATATCACCAGTTGTTCGGCACTGAGCTTGTTCTGCATGGCACGATCTTTTTAATTTTATTTCCTCTTTTTAGTTTTATTCCCTCAATTTTCCCTCCGTCCTTTCAGAAATTGATCTAGCTTTTCCTCTTCCGCGAAAGCCATCATTTTGGCTAGCGACAGTTACAGAAAGGCCAGGAAAACATTAGCCGTTTGGCATTTTTTCTTTCTGTACTCTTTAGAGATTTTGAAACGTTTATGTGTCTGTCTTTGCTGTCACAGGCAGGTGATTTTCCTCTGCTGGATGTCAGCCAGATCTGACAATCAGGGTAAATGGGACACAATATGATTTGAAGAATTTTGATTTCACAGTGAGGCAAAAGTGTGATGAATCTGCTTCTTCTCAAGGATCCTTCACTACTAAAAGTAGCTCAATATCTGTATGCAGAATAAACCTTGGGTAATAAGTCTTTCTCTGGGGTCTGATCCAAGCGCATTGAACTCACTGGGAGTCTTTCTATTGACTTCAGCTGGCTTTGGATCAGACACATGGCATCTATCTGGACTGTGTTCCCGTCTATTACTCATCCTTCAGACTGGAGGAGGAGATAGTCCCTGGTTAACATGCAACAACCTCTTGGCAGGAAGAGGGACCTACCTATTGTAAGTGCTGAATCTTTCCAAGTGATTGATTAACAGCAGCGTAGTCGATTAACCTTTCTTCTTCTGAGAGCAGCTTTCATCTAGTCATCTCGATGAGGCTGAAAGCAGTCAAGGCCTTTATCAGGGGAGGGCTGCAGAACAGGATGTTCCCCAGAGGTGATTGGTTCCCAATTCTCTCTGCATAGTGAATTTAGTGAATTCAGCAGACCTTGAGGTCAAGCATTTATTAGGCTAAGAGACTGTCAAATCAATCTGGTCTACTCCAGGCAAGTTCTACCAGGAGAATGGGTTTTGCCAAGACTCTGTCTACGAAATAGATTGATGACTAACTCTTGGTTGAAGCTGCCTTTCTCTTTTCCATTTTCCGTGAATCAGATTTTTTCCCCTCACTGACACCAATATTTTCTCCCTAGACAAATTTTATTAAGGAAACTCCTGGAAACCATCTATAATTTATGTTGCAGGGAAACTTCCAAACTGAGACTTCCAGCCCTTCCATTCTGTGTTAAATTGACCCAGGGGCTTTCTTTGAGGCCTTGTTTTTGATCACACCTGATAGAATTATGTTTCTGGAATTTTCTTTTCACCCCTTCACAAACACCCCCCTCGACACCTTGTTTTTTAAACTTGAGGGTATTTTCTAGCAGTTACAGACAGGCAGGGATCCTGATTTTCCCTGCCCAGCATAACCTCATACTGGAAGGAGAACTGCATTGTAAAAGCTGCATGGAACAAAGCGTGCGAGAGAAAGCGGTGCATTATGCCTTGCCTCGACTTTGAAATGCAGCTCCTAACTTCCTTGTAGGTTCCTCATTTGCAGTAACCAGTCTTTTATGCAGCGTCACTGTTTCGAATTTCCGTTTCACCTGCTGCTCGGATCAGATCACTTTATGATCAGGCTTGGACCACTCTGTCAGCCCCTGTCGGACACCCGCTGCACCTCGCAGCCATGAAAGCAGTCTGACCTACAGAAGCACAAAGAAAGCGACTCTAATAAAGGAGCACAACCTAAGTGCAACACGGAAGACTGAAGTCAGGTTTTAACATTTTCGACTTCAGTTCCTGTCAGCCTAATCAAGAGAAAATGCAGGAGAAGTCTGAGTGAAATTTAGTGCACTAAATTGGTTTTCAGTCATCCATATTGATTTATTTTTTCCCTATCTAATTATCGCTTTCCATACTTCCATCTCTCTCTTGAGCCAGCCAGTTTCGTAACGATTAAGTTATGATGTGGCTGTAAGGATGCCTCTCGTTTTGTTTTACCTTTACATTTTGCTGAGGTTTTGAGTTTTCCCCAGGCTCAGTTTGTTTTTTTGTTGATTACAGAATAGAATCAGAGGAGTCCTTCACTTGGTCCGGGCAGCATTGCCCTGATCACACAATTTAGTCACTTACTTTGTACCTAAGTTTTATATTTGTGCGAGAGGGTCTGACAAAAAACCATGTACCTCCGTTTAGGATAACCGAGTGAATGGCCTACATTTATCCCCTCCACGGTGAGCAGTATTCACCTAGGTAGATGGCTCAGTGGTACAATAGGACTTGTCAGCTTTGTGAACTGAGGAGTTAGGACTGCAAGAGTCCTAGGAGTGTAGATAAGACTTAAATCATAAAATACTGGAAACTTGAAAGAATAGATTCAAAAGTATAAAATGAAAGACTTAAGTCTTCCTCAAATCCCCTTAAAAGGTACTATTGTTACTATTAATGTGGCTCAGAGGTGTCTGTTGCCAAGGGCTTTCCGTGATGCTCTGTTGGAACAGGAACAGCACAACAGGTTTAAGTTCTTTGCGTAGGGCATACAAGCATTCTCGACATTCAGTGGCGCATGAGTATTTCAGCAAAATTCTTTTCTGGCTGGTGAGAGTCACCGCAAGTGGAGGAAGAGTGTAACTTTTTTGGTTAATTGTCAGTATAGGTAGGATTGCCCAGAGTCAGCATGGGTCTGGCTTGTTTGGGAGCTCATTAGGCACGTAACGAGATGGCCTGTGTAAGGCTGAGTCTAGAGGGACAGGATGCTGAAAAGGTAGGAGAAAAGGAGTCTCTTGAGTTAACAGATTGAGAAGTGGTCACTCAAGAGATCTTGCCATCCTAAGAACTGGATCTGCATCTCCTGAGCAGTGTTCTAGCTCTTAATTGCAGTTTTCCTTTTTGTACCCTTCCTTTGCAAATAGATGGAGAAATCAATGCCTTTTTCACCCCAGGAACAGAGCTGCTGCTATGAGAATCATCCCGGGATCCTGGAACCACAGGCTGGCTTGTGACAGGGGAGACTTCAAGCCGGATGGAAAACAAAAATCCAGTTCCTGCAGTTTTAATCAAGCCAGAATAGAGGGGGGAGGGTACTGGTGTAACCAGGCTCGTGTATCAGAACAAGCCATTTCTATGAGACGCACAGCAACACCTTTATCAATCATCGTAACGTGTTAAAGTCCATTGTATGTTTTTCCCTTCAGCAGGCAAATAAGTGATGAATTAGCTTACTTAAAACTCTGAAGATCATCCCTAGCATAGATTCTTTAAGAGGCCTGGAGAAGGTACAAAATCTTTACATTACTGTAAGATAGAGACTACAGCTCGGTCAGTAACACTACATTGTTATTGGCTTTGTGTTATGAGGTGTCTAGAGAATTTTGGAGACAACGTGTTTGAGCATCGTATTGACACTACAAGGCATCTGGCTGAAGCCCAACTCAGGCTGGGGGAGTGGCAGTTCCTAAGAGGAGCTAAATTGTATTGATTAAGGTCTCCTGATCAACAGAACAACTTCTGGTTACAAAGTGCTATTGAATTTACTGTATGCTTAAACTACAAAATACATAGGCTTATTATTCGTAATCAATTGTACTAGATATAAAATGTTGAAATTCAATAACCATATCAGCTTAAAATGAAACTCCAGCGGTTTAGTTTTATCTTTGATTTGGGTTTCTGTTCTCAGACTGAGGCCAGACTTTCAGATATTTTCACATTGCCAGAACCGTTTGAAAAATCCTACTGGACACCCCACCACTTTGTTGGCATTTAAATCCATCACCTTATGGCATCTGGAAGTATGTTAAAAAAAGAACAACATCCAATTTTGTGGCATGCCCTATGCCAAAAATCTTACCTGTTGCTCCAAGATTTCTTTAGAGCTACTGCAGTTACCAGAGTGGATAGTTGCAGAGAAAATGTACTGTTCTTCGTATAATGCCGTGCAGCAAACCATCTGTGCGGCGCAAATACCCGCTCGGAAAAGCCAGGGCCCTCATTTGCATGACAGTGGCACTCCTGCCAAGGCTGAGACCTTCTTGACTCCGTGTTACGTGTCCAGCGTGGTGAGAGTGTCGCTTTACTGCAAAGCCCAAGTCAAGCAAGAATCGGGGAAAGCGAAAAGCCGGTAACTGCTATTCTTACTGGCGGAGGAGCCGTGAGACAAAAATTAAACTAATCAGTCACACCAGTGACCTGTGGCCAAAAGAAAGTCTGAATCCTTATTTCCTGAGCTGACAGCTTGCTGCTGTTCAGTTCCCCACAGCTTTTTATTTGGAAAGATCTTACCATGGGAATGAGCCAGCTCTTCCTCATCCTAACTCAGAAAACCAGAATAATTTCAAACCCAATGGAACGTTTCACATTCAAGCTATCGTTTGAGCCAATGATAACCCTAAAGGGCGTTCTAAAGACACTGGATTTCCAGGCTTGAGTAGGCAGGCCGTAACTGCTGCAGATGGCAGACAACCGGTATTTTGTGCCTCGTGCACTGAAATCTTTCTTCTGACAAAGCTTACCCGGGTGGGTGTGTGCCGAAGTGCCCAGGACAGGAACAGCTTTAAGACCATCCCACCTAGGGTGGTTGTTGTTCGTTTGGGATGGGGAGGAACCCTTGGGTAGGAAGTGCTCTTTGTTGAAATCTTAACCCCGGGTTAATTATTTTCAGACCAGCCAGTCGGACTCCTGTACGCCGTGCGGTACGTTTTGTTTTCCTGAACGGTGTTTTGATAGCTGTAGCTCCCTGCTGTAAAGACATGCTCCAACAATGGGGGCAGGTGAGCAGCACGGCTGCGCTGATGATTCAGAGTTTGCTGGCTTTTATATGGAACAAGAGGAGAGCTGGTCTGGAGTCAGCAGTCATTACCTTCTGCCTGTGATGTGCTTTCCTGACACAGCGGTGCTTGAGAGACTGCTTTGTAACGACGTTACTACGAAAACAGGCTTTCCCGAGGAACGAATTATCTGTCTGCAGTGCAGTAACCGTATGCAGACAAGCCCAGCTGTAGCTGTGGCTTCGCTATATTGTTTACAGGCCTGAATATTTGTATAAATGCCAATTAGGCTGTGGTAGCATTATTTGTCACAGAAAGCTTGGCCATAAAATGAAAATACCTCGGTTTCTGTTGCCAGACGATTTGAGGAGGACTTTTGCTGTAATAAATCAGTCTTGCATGATTACAGGAGTAAGCAGTTCCAGCATTTCCGTGGATCTGCTTTTATGAAGTTGGCGATGCCGCTCGTGTGGGTTAGGGATGCGGGACTGGGTGCAGTGAAATCACGGAAGAAACAGCAAGACCTGACAGTTATAAGAACCGTTCTCTGATGGAGCAATCGTAAAGCCCAGGAATATGGCAGTGGAAGAAATACTGGAAATGTGTTTAGGAGATAACACAAAATTTACTCCCTACTCCAAATACACGTTCAAACAAGAACGTCTTGTCCGAAGTAAATTTGACCAGCAGCAATTGTACCGGTGATTTTAGAAATGAATGTGAAACACGGTGCATGTGCCATGAACTGTCTGAACCATCCGGCGTCATCATTTGTATATTTAGTTACTGAACCGGCTGTCTATACTTTTCTGGCCTCTGAAAAACTCGGTGCGTAGCCACGCTGTCGCGCATGTGTTACTGTACGCGTGGGCCAACACTGTGATGATCGTCTGATACATCCGCAATAAGAAGCAGATGACCTGCCCGCTAGGTCAACTGGTTCTTTTTCCTGTGAGACAAGATAGCAGCTCTTCATAGCAAATGAAGCCTCTCTAATCTTCAACCATTGTCCATTTACACATGAGTAAATAGGTTAAACTGTTCATAAAACGACAGAATCATACCAAAGAGTAATACAAAGTGGCAGTAGCAAAACTGAAAAGCAGTCCATTATATTCTACTCAGGATAGTACCTGCCAACATCCTGAAGACTGAGTGCAGTATTGGATAACGATCAGGGTAATGGCTATGGGGAAATACGGTTGTTCAGAAGAGTCTTGCCCTCATTCCTCCTGCCAGAGTACACAACGCAACGGCTCTCCAGAGCTCAGCGCAGCAGTGGACTGGTTTCCTGCGAGTGAGGACCCTGCTCCAATGTCTAAATGGCCATAAGGAGGTGAAACGTGCCCAATTACACTACAATTGTGTCTCTGCGTAAGAGAGCAGGGAGTTTCGTTATGAGTTTTTTATTTTCCTGCCTGCTTCCCTGTGGTCTGGGCAGTACAGTATCCTTTCACTCACGCAACACATTTCCTCCTCTGCAGCTGTACCTCCAAGGTTTGCTCCTGCCGGCCATCGCACTGGGTGCTGGGGAACACTGCAGGTTCCCCACGCTGGCACCCTCTGCCCCACGGGACTTCCCTCCAGCACTGGGAGCGGGTGCCTGAAACGGGCAGGAGAGAACAAGTGGCAGGCAGTAGCAATATGTTTTACTGTATGTTTGCATGCACAGCAGCGTGTGGTATTCCTCCAGGATATAAATAAACATAAAAGAATATCAGGATTACTCTATCATGCAGGAATGATTAACCGAGCCAGGCAATTTCCCAAACCCATCATCGTCCCTTACACTCTAGAAAGCTGCTATGATCCTATAATAATCACTGGACGTTATCTTTCCATTTGGGTAGTTTGTCCAATATAATTCAGCCAGGACTTATGGCTCATCCCTACTGTAATAGGTCACCATATGCTTCACATCTGGTCCTACAAAAAACCCCGTATTACACATACGATGGCAGCTATTTTAGGGGACAGTCTCTGGAGACCCATCAGTGTGACTAGCAGTCTTGACAGTTTAGCAGTTTCATTAATCAGCATTAAAACCTCATTTTACTATTAAGGCATAATTACTACTAGTTCAAATGATGACTAAAATAAGCGATTTCATGTGTTTTGTTATTTAGCGAGCTGATAGAGCTAATTTTTTCCAAGATGTAGACACTTTAAAAAAAGCCAACAGCAAGTCCACCACTCATCAAAAGTCGTTGGACCAGACTGACCCCATCAGCGATGATAGAGCAGAAGTGTGTATAATCAGAAAACGAGAGAAGGATGCAGACTTCCTCATATTTGTGTTTCTCAGACATCAGGTCTCTGGTTTATCAGAGGAGAAAGGGTTGTGTGGAATACCTGAATATCTGCTGTCAGGTGAATATTTCAGTTTACAATTGGCATCTCACTCTAGCTTTTATCTGGGAGGGGTTTGGGGGGGGTTAAGGAAAAGCACACCCAGTTTGCAGACAATAGTATGCAGAGAAACTGCCTCCCCTCTTGCCTCACACACCACATGCTGGTATCCACTGGTATTTAAAGCTTGAAACGTTTTATTTTCTTTGTTTGCTTTGGAGGATTGAAACATAATACAAATTCTTGACTTGAAATACTTGAGTCTTCCTATGAGCATAAAAGACTGGATTACTCACTGACTGCCATGTCCAATTCCGTGCATGGGATTGTCCTTCAATGTTCCAACAGCCTTTTCCTGACATACCATCCTCTAAAACCTTAGGTGGTTTAGAGGTGGAAAGGTACATTCTAACTCTAAATCGTTCATATTGTGAGCTGGCTGCCTGTAAGAATTCAGCCTGGCAAACAGGAAAATGTCCTTAAAAAGTGGCAGAGAATAAAAATTTGGTTCTCTTCTCCATTACCCAGCGAATCAAAACTCATCTTGTGGTCCATAAACCACAGCTGACAGCTTTAAACTTCACCAGCTCCAGGTCCTCAGCCCTTGAGAGGACTCTGCTTGTCACCACCGAATGGGCCGGAAAAAGCAAACTTCATCCTCCTTACGCAAAACACTTTCTCCTTCCCTACTGAAAGAAGAGTTATTTCTCCATGATTTAGTGAAGATTTGGGATTTCTGGACCCCAGGTTCAGTGGAACAGCAAGGTATGTGTACTGCCTTGAAACCTTGGCAGGATGGGCTCCCTTCCAGGTGGTTCGTTATAATAGGAAATCCTCTAAAGGTGCTCTGGAACAGTGGACACGTATGTGTCCTGTGGGCACCTCTTCAAGAACAAAGAGTTCCTTCAGCACTTGTGGCCAAAATTTCCCCGTTTCCTTCTGAGGGGCAGGAAGTTGTTGGATTCTTCCAACACAAGGGTGACTAATTGAGCGTGGTTCCGGTGGGCAGCTTTTGGGTACTTTGCATCGCAAGTAATGACGTCACCAGGGTAAATGAACTAGGTTACAGCTACGTAGCAAAGATATTTATCCCAGGGACTGCAGTTACACTGGGTTTACTCCGTATCCCACCTTTAAGTAAGCCAGATATTGGGGTAAATGAGCAGGGACGCTGGCCCAGAGCTGCCCTGTGAGGTCCCTTTAAGGGCCATCCGCTCTCTTTCCTGACTGGCTCCCTGCCAGGTTAGAAACTGGAGCAGGAGGCATTGGAAATCCCTTGAAAACTGTCATTTTTCTAACTGCCAAGAACTGTGATGCTAATCAAGGAAAACACGGGAGATGTACTGGATTCTTTACTTGAGCGGGTCTCCAGGGTTGAAATTTATTTTAAGCTTGTGCTTATTTTTAGAGGGTTTCTTGCTGTTGTTGTCAAACCTATGCTAAAGCAATTATTGCCTGCGAGGGTCACCCGGAGTTCAGTCTCACTGACAAACCTTCAGCAGGGCTGCGAATGGCCCTGCACAGACTCTGCGGCTTAAAGGAACACAGCAGCTTCCTTCTTGCCTCCCTGCCTTTATTTTTGTTTTTAAATGAGAAGCAGGTTTGAACCCTTGAATTGCATCAAGCCATTCTGCCAAAAAACCCCTCCCAGTTCCAAATGACCAACTCCCTCCCCAAATGCAAACCCTGACCGTCCTTTTGCCTGGCACAAGCCATCATCAGGTTTCAGAGCAACCCACTGAGACAAGATCTGTTTTGGCATACGGTCTGAAACAGGTGAACCAGGATACAGGCAAGTTGAAATTACAATAAATGAAAGCCAAAACAAGGGGCAAACAGCTATCTAAGGGAACCCTCAAGTGTGCTTTTCCCCCTTGAACAGCTGCTGGCCCTGAACTGCTCCTTTTCTGTCTGGCCAGAGCGGTGGGCACGGAGTTGTGCTGCTCCAGTGCGCGTGCTCCTGCCGCGTGAAAGCTAGCTCTGTCCTAGGGAATGTCTGACTTCATGCAGCTTCAGTTTCAGTTTTCTAACTGACACACAAACTCTTTTCTTAAATAAGATCATTTTTACCTTTAGACGGGTTAACAGATTATTTTTCTACCCAGTCCCTTGGCTGGGGAGTTCCTGAGTAATGCGAGGCAGCTGTTCCTGCGTTCGAAGGCGCTAGTACTAAGGACTCGCACAGGGGAAGAAGCCTGCACTAGGGAGAAGGAGTGTGACAGGAGCAGCAGGGATCCTGGGCTGGCCCTTCAAAGGAAGGATGGGGGTTTTATGAAGCTGCATCAGAGCACTATAGCCATCCTCTCCACCCCGGAAGGAGGACTCAACAATCCAGGTAAGTACCATATTCCTCGTGTGAAAGCCATATTCATTGTTTTTCCTCATAAAAAAGCAGAATACACGTGGGGCCAGAGCTGTCCCAAAATGCGTTGTATTTTGACAGTTATGCTCCAGAAAAAAGCAGGCTGGATGTAGCTGCTGTTTTATGGAGGGAAGAAAAATTTAAAAAACAACAGCAAAAATTCAGAAAGCTGCCTTCTCTCCTTACCTCATGTAGTTCTTGAAGCGGACCATCAGCTGCCGTGAATTTGCACACTTTGCTGGGGAGCTGAACAGCTTCAGTTACAGCAGCTGCAGGTGGAGGGCTGTTTTACATAGGTGTGTGTATTTATAGAGCATCATGTTTTCACTTGTGTTCGCGTATATATACACACCAAAACCAAAAGCGCGTTGATGCTTTGTGCTTTGACAAGCGTCCCCAGGCGTTAAGGCAGCTGTTTTATGGGATATGTGTGCACATACACAGACTTGGAGGACTGTTTTCACTATACCCAGGCAGGGAGGTTTTAATAACAGAGCTCGAGAAGTTGCAAGAGAGATTTATTTTCATCTTCTCAGTCGTTCATGAGAAATACCTGCTCGCAGATAAACCGGTTTATTTACTCAGTCTTGATTATAGACAATTCTCAGGACAAACCTCTTAAATGACAGAGAAATCTGCCATTTTCATCACAAAGGGATTGTATTAGGTACTGTGGAACTGCAGAAGAGCAGGTCTGATCCCGCACTCAGCGGAGTCTGAGGTTTTGCTGCTCATCTCAAAACTGCAGGTGAGCTCTGGCACTGCTAATGCTAACCAGGCACAAGGATTCGAGTTGGCAACAGAGAACAGAAACAAAATCAGAATTCTATACCAGCTTTTGGCAGAAATATATTTTCTTCTCTGATCATCGTTCTCCTATGTAATAATGAGAAGTACGTGTGCTAGGTGAGCACAGCAGGATCAAAGTAACTCCCTGACGGAGAGACTGAGGCCTTCAGGAAAGGGTCAGTCTTTATTGCCGGTGAGGGTGCCGTCAGCATAAATAATTATCATGAACTTCAACTTCAAGCAATCAAACTTCATCGTATTGAAGGAGCCCCATTAAATGCTCAGATTGTCCTTAATTTGATCTAGTGCAGCCAATTCCTTGGGGAAAGAGACTGCAGAAAATCAATGCAGCATCGCAAGGGAAGCTGAGGTGTCTTGGTTGTGTCTACCTGAGGAAGTGGAACCATCGGAAGGAGGGGAGTTTGTCTCCGTCCCACTGAGACACAAAGGCAATAGAGCTTGCTCAGTGTGGGTCAGGAGCCCTCGAATTGCTTGGACCAGATGATGAGTTTCAAAGCAACTCAGCTGAGGTAAATCAAACTTGAAGCAGCGTTTCTTCTAAAGCTCTGCTGAGATCGTATTAGGCTCCTCTTCTTCGTTTCCCAGTTGCTCCTCTCCAGCCAGTTTGCGTGAGGGCATCTGCTCGGCCGTGGGGGTGCCTTCCCCCCGCTCGCTCTGCGCGGCTGCTGGGGCGGTCGCTGCCGCCTCGCCTCGCGCTTGACTTGTGTGTCTTCAGAGCGAGGCAGGTTTCAGTGCGCCTTCTGTTCCTTTCCTGCGTGTAGCTCTGCGAGTCAAGATACGCTGCTGGATTCAGTTTGTATTTTTCTTGAAAGGTTCACTCATCACTTTCTTCAGAGGAGATGGTGAAATACAGGACGTTAAAAGGGAAAGGTCCTGGATTTGGGAGCAAAACTAAGACTCAAAATTAGATTGAGCTTTAATTTTCATAACATTTAGACTCTCTAACTCTACAGCCTGGACCTGTATACACACCTCCCCCCTCAGAGGAGCCCCTTTTTCTACCCTGTGTGTCTTGCGCTGTGAGCTTCTGCTACGCTACCTGTTGCAGCGATTATTAAAGAGCGCTAAAGAGTTGAAATAATTGGCACAAATTTTTTTGTTAGAACTGCTTTTATCTCTCGTGAGTTAAAAATTCCCCTCTGTCACTTTGTAGTGATTCTTTTAACCAAAGTTCGTATTGAAATATTTCTAAACAAAAGAACAGCTTGTGGTAAGCAGTATATTTTTTTTTCCTTCATGTTTTGATCGTAGGACTGTAGAAAAAAATTTAACTAAAAAAAAAAAACCCCGAAAAAATAATAAAGCCAAGGCCATTTATAAAGTAAAATCCCTTTTCATTTGAAAGCTCTCAGTACCTGCCCGTTTACAGGAGTGGGGATCGCCTGTGTGCATTGGTCTTCGGGGATCCGAGTTTTTCACCACAAAGAGAGATGCTTCCTCTGAACTGAGCCTCGGAGAACTACATTAATTTTGTGTCAGAGATATTACAAACGGCACAAAGACTTTACAAAAAGATTTCATTATATTCTCATTGCTGGTTGAATATTGGAAAACTTAACCTAATTCAGAGCAGGAATAACAACCCCTACTCTTTCAGGAGGGCTTCAGCGGACAAAAGATGCCTTGCTCCTACTCCTCGGAGGTGAAGAAAGAACGCGGGCTTTCATTCCGCTTTAGCCTTTCCCCTACCGCAGGTTCGGAGTGCACGCTTAAATCCGCGAGGGGAGGGTGCCCAGCTTTCCCCTGCCTTTCAACACAAACGAACAAAACTTGTAGCTTGCTTGCACCGAGCAGCCACCTTTTTGTGCAGCAGAAGATGGCTTTTGACTGACTGACACGGCAGGTGCCGCGGGAACCAAGACAATTCCGCATTTCAACCGATTGTTGTCACTACCAAAGCCTATTATCTAGGGTAATAAAGTTTAAGATTAAGGGGATTCTGCATGTTTGTGTTATTCTCCACAAAGCTTATCTTCTAATAGACCAGCTGCTTTATTACACTTCACCCACCCCTTCTCATTGTATAGAGAAGCCACATGTATGACTGGGAATGCACTGCGGCAGCCCTTGGCTACCAGCTGGGAATATCGTATCGCCCGCAGCCTCCATCTGGGAGTATTAAGTTACCAGCCGTTGCTAGCTGGGAACGCCGCATCATCCACCTTGCCCAGCAAAGCACATCGTGTTATTGCCAGACTTCTGACAAGACCATAACCCGGTTGTGTTCCCACTCTTCTTCTTCGTGACTCTGGGGTGCTCGACGTGCCACTGCCCTGGCTCTGCTGGCCCACGGTGACCACGCCGGCTCCGTGCTAGACACGCAAGAGTTCAGAGGAAAACGTCTCCTCGTTCTGTTCTCTGGCGTATGCCCTTGGAAAAAAATGCTAAGCATCCGTAGCAGAAAGTACTGAAATGAAACTGCCAACCATTCATCACTTGGAGAATTTATGGCTGTCTTTCCCTCAAGTCTTAAACCTTGCGTTCACTGAAGGCCACCACATGAGAGATTATTGCCACATATCTTGTACCAAACAGGGAATCGACTAACGTCAGGCCGGGGGTGGGGTGGGAGGGTGGGCTCTGCAGAGATAGTCTCTGTCATCCCGCTGGCTCCTTGGGGTTTCTTCCCCTTCTCTGGGTATATCCGAGTTGCATTATAGGAAATACGATCTGCCAGGGTAACATCCTGCCTTCCTCGCAGCGCACCTGGGAGCGTTAAAGTAACGCTTGTGTTTCGCTTCTGATCGAAGACGGTGGAGTGTTTCAGAGGGACAGAAGCAGACTGGAGGAACATTGTGGAATTCAGCAGGGACAAATGCAACGTCCTGCACTTTGGAAGGACTAACCCTGTGATACGGTCCTGCGGAGAAGCCACGCTGAAAACAGGCGGTGTGTCGTGGAAGGCAGTGAGCTGAACGTGAGCCGGCAGTGAGCCATGGTGGCTAAGGCAGCCAACAGCAGCAGGGCTGGACTAGAAAGAGCACAGCCAGTAGATGAAGGGATTAGATGCCTGCCCTCGGCCCTTTTTAGACCACATCGATAGTATTGTGTCCAGTTCTGGTGCCCCTGATGTAAGGAAGATGAAGAAACTCCGAATATGATTTTATCTGGTTTCTGTATTACCATCCAATTCCGCAATAGGAGTGTCCGTAACAGCCCCTCTGATAATGCAGTGGAGGGGAACGCAACACCGTGTCAACCTCAGAGACCCTGTCCTTCATTCAAGGCACTCGGTATCAGATCTTAGGATACCTTACAGCTCCAAAACGAAGAGTAGGGCTGACAGTTTTGGTCTTTGGGAACGGCACTACCCTTAATTAGCAGATAAGGCTACCCCTAACTTAGAAAGTGAGTCATCTTTGGGATTGACATAGAAAAGCCGGAATAGCCTGTCTTGCGGATTGATAACAGCTTCAAATATCACTTGTTTCCATCCCTGATAGAGACACACTGTCTTCATATTGGCTCAAGAAAACAAGCACATCAAAGATCAATATACCTTAGGGAACAGGTGGGAGGAAGAGAAGAAGAGTAATGGTGAGATGATTCTCTTATTTTTTTAAGGCCTATTAATATTTCCTTGGCCACGAAACAGAGATCATAGGTGTCCTAAACCCCAGAGTAAGGTAGGTCTTTGTTGCAAGATGCATTAATATTTGTATGAACTGGGAGCCCTGTAGGCATCTTTAACAGCTATCAAACATTTATGAGGAAAACAGGAAGAAAAAGTGGCGTTTGGGAGCCGAAACAGACTGCATGAACGTGAGCTCTTCTGCTGTTCGGGGATATCTGCAACAGTAAAACACGCTGACAAATGTAGGCAATAACGTGCATCGCTCTGCACACTCGGAGCCACAGATAAAAGGACTGGGTAAGAATTAAGCAAGCATCAACAAAGAAGCCCAAAGAATATAAACCAGGAGATTTTCCCTTCAGTAATTCACTTTTGGGAAAGATCTATCCAGTCTGACTAGAAATTGAGATGAGAGCAGAGAGTGTACATACACTACAGTGACAATACCGCAGTTCACACTCCTGTAAGCTGCTTTATCGTAAGGCAACAGCACTTAATTTAGCTCTTAATAAAAAGTGTCAGAAGATTAAGAACAAGCTGAAGATTTCTACTGCCATCCTGGGATTTAGAGGTTATGTTGAAATCATTAATACAACCACTATTTGAACTCTTTTGATCGCCAAGTATTAAATTCATCCATAAGTACATAAATCCTAGAAGCAGGAAAGCAGAGCTACCCAGCACCGACGCTCCTTTTTCACTGGCTTTTCTCATCATTGCCTGCGGTTGTAATGTCTTTCAATCATCTCCAGAACTGCATAAAGAACCAATACTGCAGTCCCTCCCTATAACGTGCTGTCCTAAATTCTCCTGGAAGCTCCGTTTTCTCATTTCAGGCTCAGAGCACGCATCGAAGTCCCACCCAGGCGGTTTCGTTCCTTCCCAGGGCTCCCGCGCACCCCTGCGTGCACCCCTGTGGCAGAGGAGCAGGCTTGACCTGCCCCTGCTCTTTGCAGCAAGCAGGTACTTCTCAGGGGCATTTGAACGGTACGGATGGGTCTAGCGACATTTACAGCATCCTCAGTTGCCACAGCCCCACTGAGCCAATGCAGCCCGCTGAAAGGGGGTGAGACAGACTTCCTGGGGCAACGTAGGAACGTGCCTCCTCGTTCCCCTGGGGGGTTCGGGTGCGTTACAGGTTCCTGCACTGAACGTCTGGCAGCACGTTAGGGGAGGCTGCGAGGTGAGACGCTGCCATCCCTCCTGTCCGGGCTGGGGCAGAGGGCTGGTTCCAACGCAGGACCGGGCAGCACCCGCTCTACTCTGAGGGTTTTGGTGAAGGACAGTCCTTTTTCGTTTCATGCTATTATCTTGCTACTGTGTAGGGCTTTGGGATTTATCCCTGAAGACTTTATTCTGTATTTTATTGTTGGGTCCACAGCTGAGTACTCGACTCCTGGCAAGGCTGACTTGGGAGGTGTTGTGACTTGCACGTGCCACTGTAGTAGGTCTGGTTGTAGGTCCAACCACCTTATCCCCGTGCTGCAGTGACAAAGGAAAAATCCCCTTTTTTTTTTTTTTTTTAAATAATGACTAATATAAAAACCACCCTCTGAAGTCAGAAGACCTCAAACCATTTATTAAAACAACATCAACACTGGAAGTAGATGAGTTAGCACAGCAGTCAGGGAGCTCTAATAGCAATTTTTTTGTTGTTGTTTTAGAAGTTCTTCACAAACATTTCTAAATCAGACAAAGGATTATGCTAATGAGCCTGCTGAGTTGACACTGCCTTCCCACAGACGCAGCTTTTAAGACAATGGCCACGTTTTCTTCAAACAACAACTGACTTCTTAAAAGGAACACCTCCAGAACACACTGGTTATCACAGAGAAACGATTCCTTTAATTATATTTTCTATCCTACTTCAACGAGTATTTGGATAAAACCATCAGTTCACAATATTATGCCACTGTTTCATATTCTGTCTTTTCACATTCTTTTCTACCCTTAAAATGGGTGTTGGTATGAAACCTCTACTTCCTATTGCAGAAAACGGTTGGTTTGGGGTTTTGTAAGCACCCCTCACCGCGGCGCTGACAGCTCAGGTTAGATTGCAGGATCTCTTAGGAGGTGAAATGGTCTTAGTAATGCTTTCGACTTTCATTACTCAGCCAGATTGTGGAGTCTATCAATTACACCTACATTGACACGCTGGTGAATTAATTGGCACATTTGACAAGGACAGCTATTACCTCGTGCTGTTCTGACAGCTGGGTTTGATATCAGAAATTTGTCAACCTTCCCCTTCACGTGAGCTGCTGGAGGAACAGTGGGGTAGATCAGGTGAGGCCATTGCAAGATTTTATTTTTTTTCCCCTCTACAATCTCCACATCTGGTGATAACCTAAACCCTAAATAAAGTCACAGACATTCACAACATCAAAAAGCAAACAGCACGCCAGACCTGCGCTATAAACCAATCTCCTGTCTGGGCTGACAAAGCGTTCAAGGAGTCAGAAAACTAATTTATTATCAGAAAAGTTAGCACCTTTCAGTAATGACTTTCTATGTGTCCTTCAAGTGCCAGTTATACTTACAGGGTGGAAGTATTTTAAGTTTATCTGGGTTTGGGGACTGGTGGTTACAAGACAGCCGATAGCTTAGACCTCACCTCGCCTAAGATCAGGGGCAAGATTTGAGTTACAACTGGATGCAAATAGCTGGGGGCACAGAGCACCTTGCTGGGGAGCCGTGCTGCTTGCTGGCTGCCGCTGCTCCGCTTTGAGGCACTTTCTGATAGTTTCTTTCTTCTCTGTGGCTACTTACGGGAGCTTTTCGCTTGCCTTTGAAGACCAGCATAGAGACTCGCTTAGTATTTTAACAAAGAAAACAACACGCAGGCGTGCTCATCCCTGGACTTGGCAAAGACTCGCTGGCCTCACAGCTTTAGCCTTGTGCTCCTTCCGCTAGAGAGAAACACTTCAGCTGGTCCCCAGCTCAGCGAGAGGTCATCCCTTTCTGGGTGAAGAGCAAAAGCCAAGCCTTGGCTTTGCCCCCTCCGCATGCCCTTGATGGGCACAGAGAGGAGGAAATGCCCTTGCAGCCAGCAGTCCCTCTCCAAGATGGACAGGAGAACAGTGAAAATAGACTCATTCTTGCAGCTTAAAGCAGCTGGAGAACCCTCAAGACATCATTAGGTCAAGAATTTAGCACTAGTCATGCTCAAAAATTAATTTGTAAACAATTAGCATATGTTAAAGCCATTAGAGAGTCAATACTTAGAGCAGCTCTGTAAAATGGGGGAAAAAAAGCCCCAAACTTACTAATTTCCCAGCTCTGCAAACAAGTACCAGCTACTTGGCTTTCCTTAGGCCACATGGCAAACTGCAGGTATACTGGGGAGAGAACCAGAGGCTTTGGGGCAGTCCTTCAGCCACAAAGGAAGTATTTTTTTCTTAAAATAGAATGATTTTTTTGTTTCTAATAATAATAATAATAATCATTGGGAGCAGGTTATTGCCATCCATTAAGCTAAGAATGTAGACATGGATGGGCTTTCATCTGGGCCCTGAAAGGGAGTAAACCCACAGGGAGATTGGTCTGCCCAGCTGGCGGCACCACAAGAGCAGCCTCCAAGCCTGAAGCTGGGATTTCACCGGTCCCGCGTTTTGGAAGACAGCATGCTCAACGGAGAGCTGCCCAGAGCTGCCTGAACTGCCCAGCAAAGGGCGGCTGAGTCCCCGTCTCGGCACTTTCCTTGGAAGCAAGCGAAGTGTTTGTCTCCACGTGGATGATCTCAGTAAATCCTTTCTCTTACAGCTGTGGTTCCCTTCCTTGAGCAAACACACCCAAGAGGAGCTGCTCCCCTCCACCCATTAGCCAGGAATCCTGGGTTGACTGGGTCTGGACAGGATTTCAGCACAAGGTAGGCACTGAAGTGCACAGCACTGAAGATTTCAGCAAAATCCAACTGTGCCAACAGCATTGAGAAAGATTTATTGGGAGGCACTTGCACACCTAAGGAATTAAAGCACAGTGGCTAGGTGGCAACGGAGCAGGAGGACAGAGGTCTCGTTGCTTCCTAAGCAGTTAGATGGTTAGGGGTTTTTTTTTTCTTCAAATTTCCCACCCTCCCCAGCCTAAGAAACCTTTAAATCTGTGTTTCTTGATATAACGCTGCTCGGAAGACCAAAAAGGACTTAATTTTTAACTGTTGTGAAGACCCTGGCGAGGTGAAGCATTGCTATCCTGGGTAGTGTTTGTCTAAAAGCTTCAAAATGCTGAATGACAGTACTATCATTAGCTGTGGACATTACTGGTCTGTAAAGAAGAGAATAATGCAGCCAGGTTTCCCTTTATACCATACTGGCTGTGATAATAGATGGTACACAGTAAAGATTCAGTCACCCAAAGCGTGCTGAAAAGGTACATAGGAGTTGCTGTTATGGTGTTTATGACTGTTGAGGGCAAATAGCTTTAGCCATTTATTTCCTTTGACCTGGTGACGTGTTGGTGGACAACAAATTCATTTCATCCGACGCACAGACACCAAACTCCTTTAGCAGCTGGTCCAAGACAAGGAAAGTTTAAAAAGTAAAGGTCTTGTTAGAACCCATTCAAAAAGCTAGCAGGAGGCAATCTGGCAGGCTCGGTCCCACAGGTTCTTGTAGGAAAAATTTGCCTCATGGAAGTCGGTTGTTCCACTGGCATGACCGGGGGCTGCTCGCCTCTGCAAGGGTTTCCAAAGCTCAGCCGCAGGGCTGCTCGCTTTCCCTGGAACACGCGCCGAGATACCTGCCTGCCTCGGCCTTGTGCCAGAAAAAAGGGACTCCTGGGTGGTGTCTTGTTCGGCATTTCATCCCAGAAAAACTTAAGGTAGGGGACGAATGTAGGGGGGAGCTGATTCCTTCTGCATCTGGCTGCAAAGCTGGGAAGTGATAAATTGTTTGCAAAGAGTTGGAAATGTGCAGTTGTTGTAGTACTAAGAAGAAAATTAACTTTATCCCAGCCAAAACCAGCGCAGCAATGAACAAAACATATCCCAATCTCTGCACGTTTGGTGACCTCACCTCTGAATTAAATGGACGGTTTAAAAAGGTGATTCAAACAGCGAGCAGAGAAAGTTGCAAAAATTGAATGCGGTTTAATGGTGAAACATTTCCATTTCTGAGGCACTACATTAAATTATGCAGCTGTACATCAAACTAACTTTCAGGTCAAAGTGACCTTTGGTTAAGGTATAATGAAATAATCTTATTTTATGAAATATTTGTTAGGGGAAAAAACCCCAAGCACGTGACATACATAGATTTTGCCATTTCAGATGCTTGTCTTACTAAATTAAAAAAATAGAGCCTTGTAAGTGTTCATTAGCGGCAAAAGAAGCAGAGGGGTACATACAGTTAGTGAGAGCACAGTGAGGTGGTAAATTACCCCAGCCAGCACTGCAGTAGTAGATTTCTTTTAGAAAAAGGATGGTCAAGTAGTCATAGACAGTAAGATTACCTTTAAAATGTTATACTGTGGACCTAAAATAGCTACCCAACTTAAAAAAATAAGAGAGAAGGGGAGGGGGAGAGAGAGAACATAATTTCAAAACCCTTAGCTTATTTTTAATTTATAGTCCTTGGAAAAAAAATAAGTGGATAGCCCAATCATTTATATGCCTGGGCAAAAGCAATACATCTATATAAAAGTACAGTGATATATTTCTGTTGCTAGTTTAATGTGCTGCTCTGTGCCCTGCGTGTTCTGATTCATTGGAGAGCAGCAATCATGTCGACAGGAGCTGTTCTTCAGTTCCCATCAGCGACAACTAAAGGCCAATTCAAGGTTGTGGTGGGGTCATGAATCTAACATAGTCACTGATAGAACAATTTCCCTCCCGCGTGACACCGGCGGTGGGACGCAGGGAATATACGGCAAGGATTGCTGCAGGTGCGTCTTGTTATTCTCATCCCTCCTCTCCTCCCCACCTTCTTTATTTTTAATTTTTGGCGATGGGCTGCGTTAATTAGGAGCCTCTGGGGAACGCAGAATCAGTCAGTGGTAAATAAGAAGAGGGGAAACTTCTAAACCTTTACGAAACCAGCATATTCCTGGCCCCTGTGCAGGGCAACTCGGCAACATCAGCCGGTTTGAAGGCTGATGATCCTCCCCAGGACACTACGAGCTGTACAACCCAGCCAGTCTTACAGACGGCAAAGATGCTGGACCAAACTCCACAGCAATTTCACCTCTAGTCCAGCACCCTCTAAATTAAATAAAGAGGCATTTTTGCCTGCACATAACCCCACCAGAGCCACTATCCTTTTGTGCTATGTAAATAGACCTGAATTGTGCCCGACAACACTATTATTTTCGCACACTGACGCCCATAGATGATCCTTGCGGGGGACTTGGCACAAGCTTTGAGCAAGTCACCAAAAAAAAAAAAGGAAGAGCCAAGTCCCACTATTGTTTCTGCCATACGTGTCCCAGGGAGAGCAGATTTTGGACCAGATGAGGATTATTTCATTCTCAGGCCACCATTAGTCATCACGAGACCGTACAGTTAATGTGGTGTGGTTTAGCCCCGCAAAACTGGGCGTGGGGCTGGTGTGGAGGAGCAACTGCATTGCAGCTGATAGAAATACCTAATGCAGTAAGCTTTACATGCTGAAAAATTACTTCCAGTACCTGAAATCTGCAGAATGCACTGTTTTCTGTCTTCCCTGTTAGAAGCAGCAGACCTGCAAAATGTGGATTTGCAGATTTAGTTAGAAAGAGACTGCATAGTGCTACAGTTCATTTGCAGTTAATGTTCAGATGATGCTAGAAAGAGCTGCAGACCACCGGTTCAAAATCTAAAATAACCAGCTACAGCAGGGTGCACGGCTATACCCGATGCTTTGTTTTTCCCACGTGTCAAAAGCCAAAAGTCTGGGTCATCTCTGCAGTGAATATGGATAGGTCCAAGCTTTTCCTACAACCAATTTTCCTCCCTTGTGCATTGTGCTCATTCACACCCGGAGCAAGGCCATGCTGCAGAGGTCTCTGGAAAGGCTGTAAGTGACCTTGACCTCGCTGAGGCTCAAGCCCTCCTTCAACGGGCTGAGCACAGAAGGGCTGGAAGAACCACGACCCTTCTTACTCGCACGGATGCTCTTCGACAGGGCCTGGGGAGCGTGGCCAGCCCGTGAGCTTGAGCCTGCTCGGTGGTTCAGGCTTCCCCTTCTGATACAAATGCACCAGGTGCAACTTGGTGAATATGGGGGAGAGGGAGCTGTGGCAGGACCAGAAAGGACCTTGCTCTGAGCACCCTTAAGTCGGTAGGCAGGGGGGGCAGGGGGAGGTCACCTCTTTCGCAGTGCCTGGTTTCACGGGCATCACTAGTACATCTGTTCACACACACTGATGTCAAACCACAGACAGTAAATTATATAAATTGTCCCGTTTTCAGTGCCAATGTTTCTTCAAAACACACAAAGCAGCTTTGCCTCTGCCTGCTTTGGATGAGTCCGTGAAGCTCTGGACACTTTCTGTGACCCAGAGATGGTCCTCCTCAGGCTGAGATGAGCTGGCAAAGCGAAGCCTGAAAAGCCACAGGGGGTCTGAGTGTATGCTGATCTATAAATATAAGGCTTCAGAGCCCAGAGTTGTCTCACAGTTACTAGCTGCAAATACTAAAATCGCGGTGTTTGTGGGAAACATTGAAACCAAATTAACAAAAAGCTCATATCTAAAAAGATATCTGCAACTTACAATTCTCTTTAATAAGATTTTATTCTTGCACTTGTAATTGAAGAAGTTTATAGACAGTGTAAAAAAAGGGACTGGAAATTTGTGTTTATGAATTAGGAAGAGCCGTAAATGGAGAGAAGAGAGGCTGTGCAGCATTCCTGCTGAAATGCAGGCTTCCCCAACAACGTCCCATCGAGGAGGTTTCCTCTGACTCTCGACTCTGGCTCAGGCCCTGTCAGCTGTACACAGCTGTGTCGAAGCATGCGATGGTTTTCTACTCTTGTTTATACTGTTGTAGTTTCTCCTGATGAAACCAGCTGCAGGTAAGATCACAGTGTGCATTTGAGCCCCGAGGTGAAAACACCCATCTTTACCCTCTTACTGAGCAACTTCCGTGTGCGTGTGCGGGCATCTGTCACACCGCGGGTGAAGAAAACGAGAGGTCTGAAACCTCTTGTCCTCAGGCATTACAGCCACACTCAGTTTTAGCCTTTCTTTGAACAGAGTGTTTTGCCATACTGATTTCACTTGCATTAAAAATTCTCTGGAAATTAAAGTCTTGGATCTGTCTCATTATTTTAGATCTGAGCTGGCAACTGAGTTAATATGAAAATGACATACACACGCAAATCACATTTCCTATGTTACAAATAACTGGAGCAAAGCGAATATACCAACATTAATAATTTACCTTATGAGCTTAGCTCCTTCTGCTTTTTCTGGAATTTCCAGAAGCAGATTGCAATTTCCTCCAATTTATTCATTATTCAAATTCAGTCAACAATTTAAAAGAAAATGTTTACCTACCAGATAGCTTGCATTCTGCTTCCCTTTTCAGTCCTCTGTTTGCAACAAAGTGTTAGTCACAATCGTGTAATTAAATCACATAATTCCTGCTCCTCAGCTAAATCAAAATGTAATACTTCTGGGAAAAAGTATTGTCGATGTGTCTATAAAAATGAAATTTCTACCAATAGTCTTGTCTGTGTCTGAATTTCATCTACGTTCATCCTGAGTAACGACTCAACTGCTCAGATCTTTAGCAAACGATCATTAAAACAGGCAAAGCGGCTTTCTTTCCTTGCCTCCTTGTAAAGAAAGACAATACATGTTCTTTCCTTGAGCAACCTTTTAACTTCATCTGCTACCCAGTTCTTCCCCTTCCCTTGGATCTGCAGGGGCCATTAACAAATATCAGGCTACCGACAACAGCTGGCTTTTAGCTGCCTTTTATTCACTTCCCAGAAGCAACCTTTGGCTTTCTGCAGATCCGTGGGCCACAAGTGGAAACCGATACTAAACCAACCTCTGGAATCAGGAGCAGAACAATGAATCTTTCACTCCTCTCCCTACGTCATGTTTTGTTTTCGTTTTTCAGGACAAGTTTTTCATACTTTTAAAATTAATTTTATTGTTAATTTCTAATCTTACTCCTCATTTACTGGGGGTTAATAAGACATGAAACCTGCACACAGAAGCTTCAAAGGCACCAAACACACTTTTGCCACTTCTCCCTGTGTGCTTTCCGTCATTCATCCTCACGCTCCCAGAAATCTCCGCCATGGTGGCGGGATGCAATTTCTTTCCATTACCACTGGAAAAACAGCATCCCACCAGCTCTAAGTCCTTACCACGTTCTGCAGATCCAAGCAGAAGATCAAATTTAATCAGATGTAATCCCCTTATGTGAACAGTGAAAGCTATTCCGTCAAGCCCCATGGGCTGCATGGTTCCTGCGTGGGGGTCTTGATTACTGGCCTCATCTGTACCTTCAGATGAGAATAAAAATAAATATACAAAGATGAAAAACTCTGTCCTAGGAGACAGCATTGCTAAAACGTACTTATGAGGGGTTTCTCTCTGCTGCTCCTCTGTAAGGGTAGCATAACTTTCAGCTGTCTGCCACAGCGGCCGCTGAATGTGACCGAGTTGCGTACAGAACCGTAGACTGCTGTTGGACACCGCGAGGAGCCAGCACCAGCACTGCACGGCCCACAGCGGGAGATGGACTTCTGCCAAAGGTAGTTCCTATGGAATTAACATAGCAAAGAGGCAAGCCCGGGTGCCAGCTGTATGCGGACGGCAGACCTTCCCCTGCTAAAACATGAACGGTTGGCTCTGCACAAACCATGGCTCCGCAGCCCTGCTTAGCTGCCCTGCAACAGGGCTTGTGCACAGCAGCCACCAGCTGCCCTGGCCACTGCTGGTGGGAGCTGTTGGATACCTCCAAGGTCTGTCCCGAGCTCAGCCAGGCACTTACAGCAGCTGCTGGATCGTAAAGCGTATGTGTGATTCGACCATGCGACACGACTTCATTCCGTGGAGGATTTCTGCCAACCCGGTCTCCGATGCGGCTAAATGAATGTAAAGATTTTAACGGCAGTTTGCATGTGTACAGCTCTTAGAAACGAGCAAAGGCTTTTCCAAAGCAGAGCGGAATCACAGCGGGAAGCACGCTGCTGGTGAGAGGGACGTGCAGGTCCGCAGCAGGCAGGCCGGCTCTGGGAGGGCAGGGATCTCTTCTTCCTCATCCTTCTGAACGGCAGCGCTCTCTGCATATCTGGAGGAGACAGAATAGATGTAGAAAGTGGCTGCTTATCGATTTATAGTCTTTATGCTGGACATAGCTTTTTATTAAAGAAAGCAGATACTCAATATTGTTAACTAGTAATGGGAATTGACTTTTCACTAATTGCACAGAACCTGGCATTAATACAGTTTAACAGAGAATAGGCCTGTGCACTCCAGATCAATCCAAAAGTTTTTCCTGACTGTGCTACAGACAAAGGCCTCCAACAACAACAACATGGCTAAACAAGACGTTTTATTTATTTATTTATTATTCCTCCAATTATCAAAATAAAGGCATATCTCTAGGGAACAAGGGAAACACTATAACTTGGCTGCTTGTAACCACTGTTTGTTTGCTGAGCACCCTCTCCCTCCCCAGCCCTTCGCCTCCAGCCAGCCCTCTTTTGAACTACTCCTTCACTTGAAAAGCTCCAGCGTCCACAAGAGCAGTCTCTGCCTGGCAACCTTGCTGGGTTTCTCTCTTTCAGTCCAGAGACCGTGTAGCTACCGAAGTAATTCTCTGTGACAAAAAGGTTGGCAGTTGTTAAAAAACCCTCGAGGCTGTCTCAGGTGTGTAGCTCCACGGGGCTCAGCGGCTGAGAAGATACCACGGGTTTTTGAGGTCCAGCGGAGGAAAGCTGGCGTCCTCGGGTACAAACACTGTATATTTCACCCAAGCGTTTTCACCAATTTCGAACATTCAATAAAATAAGTCTTCCTCCCGTTTTGCAGTTTACACGTAGTCTGCATTACCTGTCAACCACCTCCGTACAGAAGCTGAAGACAGGCAAAGCGGGATCAAGATTCAGTCGCTGTCCCACTGAAACTCTCGTAGCAAATGAGGATATGTGCTCTCACAGCAAATGGCAGTTCCAAGTGGAGCAAATTGGAGTCCCGGCCCCTTTTAGGCTCTATTAGCAGTCAAATAAAGCAGCTAATAATAAAGGATTGGTGTTTTATTTCATGCACTTAAATAAAACAGATTGGCAAACCCTCACTAATGGCTTGTGACACTCGAGCATTCTATCAGCTGGCTCCTGGAGACAGGCTCCCGCAAAACGGCAGGTTTTTTTCACCAGCTTCAGACTTTGCTAGGGTGGAAGTCCGTCACTCTAGCTGCAGGAAGTTTGAAGCACCCTCACCTTTATAATACCCCTCCCACAGTTATTGGCTGCTTTTAGATTTCCCTTTAGCCTCCGCCGAGCCCAACCAAAAAAACAGCCCTATTCCCCCCACTGCTCCTCACGGTGCTCCAGGCACTGGCAGTGACGTGGGGCTGACAAAGGGCACTACTAATTAATACTTCATGCTAGTTCATGAGGTATGAGCAAGTCATGAGAAAGTCATTTTTAGCTCCCCGTAGTTCGCACAGATTGATTTCTATTGCAGGCTTCCTGTTGAACCGACCCCGAGATGAGCCAGGATACAGCAACACCGTGTTTCTCCCCATAGAGGTGAAAACACGCTGAGAAGGGAATCCTAAACTTCTGACACCACCACACTCCTTGTGTGACAGGGGATACTCCCGATTCCCTCCCTAAACTGGTCCCAGTGGCTGTGGCTCTTTGAGAGCATTGCAGGCCCCAGCTCCCCTCTCCCTGGCTGTGAGGCTTTGCCTGGGCACACCAGGATGCAGGAAGGCAACGGGTCCCTTCTGGCAGGCTGAGCAAGTAGGTTTGCCCTTGGAAAGGACAGAGAACATGGTCCTGCAGGCAGCTGAAGGGCCCCCTCGGGATGCGGTGTAGATTGTCCTTCAGCTCAGTTTTGGCCCTCGTCAGAGGAATGAAAACCAGGAGCCGTGCCACCGGTGTCTGAGTTGCCGCAGGGCTGTGGTGGAGAGCTGGACTTGTCTACAGCGGCAGGAGATGGCTGCACCTCACTGCTGGGCTGAGCTCCCACCTGGGGATGGATGGCTCTGCATTGCAGCTCACCTGCCACACAGCACCCTTCCTGCCGGGGAGGCAACCTCCCCTGGTCCTGGTTGGGGCTACCCTGGAACACCGTGCCAAACATGCTCAATAACCGCCCAATTAAGTGTCGTGAACACCATCATCATTTTTTTTGTATTTTGTTGCTGATGGTTCATCAAAGAAATGAGAACCCAAACTACAGCTCAGTATTAAGAAAACAAGAGCAGTTTACCCTGCCTACTATTTAAAGGCATGTTATGACACTGCCTTGAAGCAGTACTAATATTTTGTTAATTAATATCCTACCCTGAAGTGACTTTGTGCCATTTTTAACCAGTGGTGAAGCCACCTATTTGTCCTCTTTTCATATTATGGTAGTTTATACACAAAGAGCCACTCTGCTAGTAGTGCCAGACGTTTGGTTGCTTCTGGATACCTGCAGATATGCAGCGTAACTTGCCCCACAGGAAGGTTTTATTTAGTAAGACAGGACTTAGAAGTGAAAGGGTAACCATTTCTGATCATAACCTTGGCTTTGCACTTCTAGTAATTATCCTTTAATTGCATTACCCTATTTGAAATAGAGTTATAATTGGAAAAGAAAAACCAATTTGACATTCCCTGATGCATACTCTGACATGCATTATTTGCTTTTTATTCAAATATAAATGTTCTCTATAATACTATCAAAGAAAGGGGGAAAATAAAGCAAAATTGAAATGTCAGTAGCAATTTCTGTCAGGTGAGAAGCATCATCAACTGGTGCTGGATGGCAGGCAAGGGTTTTCCATTCACTTTAAAAACATAAAATGGTGAAGTTAGTGGAGACAAAGGAAAGGAGAAAGGTAAAGGGGGAAAGAACTACAGCTCTGGTCCTCCAGGAGCAATCTCTGTTGCACGTGGTGGTATCAAAATACCCAGCCACCTACCAGCTGTAATTGAGTGATGAATGGGCCTTTCAGATTACATTGAAGCAGAAGATGCAGAAGGATAATTTCCAACTTTCTGATTAACTACTGAGTTATTGTTAAGGCCAATAAAAGTCAATGAGATGCTGGTCCCCTTTCCTCCTACCCACCAGGACAGAACATGCACTCGGGTGCAAAAGTGGTTTTATATCTCCCTTCTCAAGCAGATTCAAACAAACCCACTCTGATCAGTGGCACCTTACACCACATCATTTGCACCTCGTATTTCTGAGAGGTAAGCTCCCGCTAGTCTGGCTGGATCAATTCCATATACAGTCCTCTGACTTACACGTACACACACAGCTCTCCGCGATTTGGAAGAAGCAAAAACTACCTGATGGGGTTCAGGATCTGAATCAGCCTTAGACGGTTCGGAGCACTGTGCATTCTAAAATTAAATAGGTACAAAGCCAGTGGGTTAGGTTCTGCCATTCCGGAGGAAACCCCTCAGTTAAAACTAAGGAATCAGCACGTGCTCAGGCAGTATGTAAGGAAAACCCTGGCCCAGTTTGTTAATCCCACGGTTGGGATGGGGGTGCGTGCGTGTAGATGGTGTGGTTCACACACGCCGGGGGAGGAGCAGCCGCAGACATCTTCCGCAGCGACACCCGTGATGGATGTCCTTTGTCAGCGGCCCTGCATTCTCATTTGCTCCAAACCAGATCTAGCCCAAAGTGTTACCTCAAGGAGTCAGCAGTTCACAGCCAAGCCATTAACACAGGCGAGTCACAAAGCAGGGGTAGGTGGCACGGACTAAATTGCGCCTTTCTGGGGTTTTTGATAAAAGCAAAAAACAAACCCACAACACAACAGGAAGAAAACCTTCTCTTGAGAAAAATAAAATCCTGGGTTTGCCTAGAGATATATCCAACTGTCATTAGTGTAAGTTAATTACTCTGCCCTTTCTACCCAGCTAGTTTCTTATGACCACGTCCAACAGAAAGCATATGAAAAGTCATCTATTCTGCCTCTGCGTGCTCAGCTGCCTTGTCCCCATCTTTAAGCCTGGCTGAACTCCAATGGGAAGCCCAAACATTTAAGTTCCGATCCAGACATTTGGCACTTAACATTTCATAGGGACTTCAGGCTTCTCCGGATTTAGTCTTTAGAGGACAATCCTGCACAGGTTACCCAAAAGTTTTATTCTGGGATCCCAGCAACAGAAGACGATTGTATTTTAGGCATAGACTGGTGGCTGCTTCGTAGATGCCTTCCGCAGTGGATTCTTAAGATCATAAAATCTTGGGCACAGTCTCTACTGCTGTGTCAGTACAAAGCACGTAACAGGTGAGGGTGGGACAGTGCAGCTGAGATTTGGGCTCCCTCAGTGATGATCTGAGGAGCCTGACCAGTTTAAGGGGTCTGGCTGGAGGTTAGGCATACCATACAAGTGTATTTAATAGAGTAATAACGCTGATTTTTCTCTTTTCTTAGAGATTGAACTGAAACTCCCAGGAGAGTTTCAGGAGAAAGGTTCCAGGAACACTGAAATCAGCTGGCAAGGATCCAGCCCTTGATTGGAAACTGCCAAGGAACCTGTGAGAGCACTGCCATGATATAAAACAGAAGGAAAGGAGCAGCTTGGAGGTTTCCTGGTGAGGTTGTTTGTTTGGAGTTTTTTGTAGGGCAAACTTGAAATAGAAAAGGGATGAAGTGAGAAGGAAACTCATTCTCTTGAATACATCTGGATTATCAGGTACTCTTAAGAAGGATGAGCTAAAATAAGAAATACTGAATTTAAGAAACTTCTTATGCTACTGAAAGTCTGATTTTTCACCTTTAAGCACTTGTGATAATGGAACCCTTCCTTTCAGTTTCTTAGATGACTTGTGTGGCCTTAAGAACTGTGAATGGAGTCTTTGAATTCCCAGTGATTTCACTTGGAGATTTCTCTTTGAAAATCTAAGTTCTGATGGTTCCGGGTGGGGTGGCTTACTTGGGATGCTTAGTTGGTGCTTGATGGTGCTTTTTTGTTTGTGTGGGGTTTTTTAATATGTAAATTAATTTTGGCTGGTTCATGGTATTCATTTGGTAGCTAAAATGAACGATTTAAAGTAAGCAGAGCTATCACCTAAAATGCAAGAACAAAAGGAAGAATAACAAGGAGAAAATCAGAAGATGGCAGAAGAGAATTGGTTTTACTTCTGGTTGCAGTCTGGGGCTCTGCGTGGACACTAAATCACTGTTTACTCTCAGGAGGTTACATTAGATAGTGCTGTCACCTGTGGGTGAGATGAAGAACTGAGGTAGTTTCATTCTAGTTGTTAATAGCGTTCTAACTAGAGCCTAGAAGGGCGAGTCATTTAGCATGCTATGCAGATTTAATTTGCCGGTGAGTACGTGTGAAGGGCTGCCAAAGGAAGCTGGGGGAAGGACGACAAAGGTTAGGAGAAATTTCTCACCACCAAGTAATAGTAAGAGGCCCAGGGAAGTGTTTCCCATCCCCAGCTGCCCCTCGTGTCTTTCCCCACACTGGCCTACCACTGCTCGTGCCAGGCTTCTGGTTACAGCTGCAGGTACTCTGGGAAAATACTGCCTGTTTGCCTGGGAGCAGGACACGTGCGGCCCTTCAGCCGCGCATCGCACGCAGGCGGCAGCACCGGTGTGGATGTCAGTGTCCCGATTTGCTAATGCGTGCAGGACCCTGCCGTGAGTGGGTTTCTTGGCTACCTCGCTAAGGGAATCCTCAGGTAGAAGCTTTAAACCAAGGTTCCACAGTGAACACCGTAAACATCTATAAAGGGTTGTGGTGATCTGTAATTAAAGAACTAACAATGGGCAAGGCATTTGGGGGAAGGGGGTGGGTGAGAAGCTTTTATAAAGGACAACAACAACAAAATAATCCATTTCTCCTAAATGCTAATCTTGTACTTGAGTCTTTATATTTCACCCTCACAGAGGTGAGTAATGCATGTCTCCCCCTGGGCTTGTTTCCTGGATCTCTCCACCAACGAAATCCTCAGACGAGTGGGGATGCCTCCCGGGAGGCTCCCTGGTTTGCAGGGAGCTGATGCCCTCTGCTGGGTACCAGAAGCTAAACCGTAAAGCCCCTATTTCGGAGCCGGATGACGAGTTTGGAACAAACCCCCTACTGAGAGGGAACTGGGCGGTTTATCTGCAATCATTCACACCTCCCTACAGCACTTTTTTACTATGATGTGCTTGGAGGAGACCTGTGAAACTGAAATCTAATTGCAGGAAATAATAGTTTGGGTTACGGTTTCCACACTGATAAATAGTAGATGCCACTTGTAATCTCTAAATACAAATATAATCCTTTGAATAAACTGTTCCTCTGCTATTAGTAGGATTTAAAAGCATGTGTAACTTCAAGTTGGAGTGAACTGTTCAGATAAAGTTGTTGTTAGCTTGACATCGACTGGTTAGAAGTTAGCATAAAGGTGAATGTGACTTTCGTTTGCCGAAGAATTCTTGGGGAAAGTTATCTGGATCATGAGGGACAAGCTACTGCATGTCTATATATCCTATATTCCACCGAGAGATCAGTTGAAAAATGCTGAAACTGCATTTGTTGAGATAAACATGCCCAAAAATTGTGAAATCTTAATTTTAGAGGAAAACTATTTGGAACTGGAAATTGTATGTTTATGCTTTGCCACAAGATTAGGAGAACTTGGAGAACTTTAATACTGACTCCAACAAGTGGTAGCTGTTTCTGTCACATAACAAGTGACCCATGTCCACCTGAACACGCAGGCTCCATGTAGCTATGTCACCGCAGGATTTTAGCACAAGCTCTTGTGCTAGTGTCTGTGGGGCTGTTCTGGCTAATGTGGGTAACACCTGCATGAAAAGGCTAAACACAGCATTAAACCAGGTCTAAAACAGGAGAAAAAAATGCCACAATTAGTTACCTTAACTCAGTTTTCTGTTTTTCCTTTAGAGGCTTTTAATTCTGACTTCTGGATTTATAAAATAATTGGGTTTGTGTAGGTTAGTCCACTTTCTGCTGTTTCTGATGCCTTGAATAGTCAGCCAAGAGACTCAGAAGTTGAGTCTCCTCATCTTATTTTTTCAGAGTTATGAACTTAATTGATTAATAGAAAACCCCATTCAGACTATGTGTAAGCATAAGGTTATCATGTCTCCCAAAGATAAATGCCTTTTAGTAGCAGAGGTACTGAAAGTGTTCACGTGACACCTTCTCGGAGCTGATTACCCAAGTGTAGGATATTGTTCTTTGAGTATTTACACTCAAATAACTCATTGGAGTATTTAACAGGGCATGTTCCATCAGTTCGAAACCTTCTTTTCCTCCCCTTAGCGGAATTGACACGTCCTGTCTGAGGTATGACCACCAGGTTGTGTGGTCACTCTCACCAGGTCCACCCTGGAACTGACTTTAGGTGCTAAATTTGACCATGTTGTGAACTTGATGTGACTTTTTCTGTGAGAAAAAGAAACCGAAGCAGGACTGAACGCTGCACTTTTAGATCACTAATCTGGAGCTTCTGTTCAGTGAACACAGACTGACCCGTGGGATATGTATTATTGATGAAACCGATTCTTTTATTGTCACTGATGTGTCTTTGGAATGTGTAAGCTTTGTCTAGGCGTTAATTTTTGCAGTTACTATCAAAAGGCAAGTTTGACCATGGCATGGTAACTGGGGTCTACGCGCAGCTGGCTTTTAACGCATGCAGGAACTAGTGGTGGTTATACCTCATTTTTCAGCTTTGGCTTTCATGGAATGTCGCTGTCTCCTTGAGCAGCATCAACAGACCGTGCTGAACAGACTTGGTTGTAGAGTAACTCTGAAAGACGGGGAACTACGCCCGCTGTTGGGAACAGTGTGCAATGGTTTTTAGGTTACGGTGAAATAGCTTGTGGATTATATCGATGGGAGAAGTTTGTGTCGTGTTTGTAAGAGCACACAGGGAAAAGATGGGAGAAATTAGTCACTGTAAGCACTTTAAATCTAGCAGATGAAGTTTGACTTGCAACAATGCCTTTCAAAAGAAAAATAGACGAGGGGGGCATGGAAATGTGTAACAACATATTGCTGAATTTAGTAACACGCTACAACCTAGGCTTGTTATGGAAATGCAGTTAAACGGAAATGCCCTAAATACGTAAGCAGGATGTGAACAACCAACACCAAAAAGTCCCGTTTTACTGCAGAAAACCACCCCACAACGAAGCCTCCTGTCAATCCTCCAGCAATCAACAGCGCTCAGTACTTAGCACAGGCTTTCGGTCAGTGTTATGCATTTAGTTAGGGAACTCGATGTGGGAATGTACTCTTTGCTAGTGAATCTGCAGGATGAGAGACTGACCACACTAACTCCTCAAAGACTAAACGCAGATGGAGAAACACAGCGCTAATAATGGGATGCTCAAGGCAATTTAAGCTGCTGGTAGACTTGTATCTGACTTCAGTGAATCCAGTGTCTAACTGTGGACTGAAGTGACAAGTTGCATTCATCAAGCAGTTGAAGCCTGTTAAGTTTATTAGCAATGGGTACTGCTGGCTCTGGTCTAATTAAAAAAAAAAAATAGTAAATACGTTAAAACTACAAGATTGGACCAGACTTTTCCCTCTGGCTTTCACTGAGGTATGTATTTATATTTTCATCTATTCAGAAGGTTGCTTGAGATGAAACTGTTCCAAACATAGACCAAGCACACAAGATTAATTGCTGTGTCAGGATAAGCATGCTCGGTAGTCAACAAAGTAAAATGTATTAAATTCAAATGGCATAAAAGGGAAGCCATGGCTGTTACTCATGTGTGGTGTTGCTATCTGGAACAGAGCGTGAAGAGCGTGCTGCTCTCCCTGCAAACTCGCATGATGGTTCTTGTGACAAAAGTGGCTGGAATCCAAGGCCAAGAAGAGACACCCATTGGAAGAACAGCCGGTGTTCTGGTAGAAAAAGAGTCTATTTTTGTAGCAGATTTAATAAACTTGTAGTGTATGCTGATGCTAACACTTTGCTGGAGCCAGCAGGTGTCAGCAGGACTCAACGTATGACTGGCTTTTACAGATGAAACCCGCAAGACACACAGCGGAACAGACAACACTCCAAAGAGCAAGGTTATACTTTATTTCATAAAATCTTCACAAATCAACAGTTAACAGTATTCTTGACTAAATATGACCTAATACACAAGAAGATTGTCCAGTCTGTCACAGAAACAGGAAATCTATCCTTAACACAAGAAAAATACTGAGGAATAACAAACATTGTAAGACTTCACTTTAAAATCTTTTCCATAAATGTTGTTATACTGTAAGATTTTTATGTTCTACAGATGCACTGCATCAACTAACCATAATTTCAATTAATCTGTGGGGTTTTTTGGTTGGTGGTGGTGTGCTGTGGGTGTTGTTGGTTTTTTTTGGTAGCAGTCTGAATACTGTTAGGTTGGGGAGAGACACTCAAATTCACTTCAGCTGCATGTAAGCATTTACCTTAAAACCAAGCACAACTGAAAAAGGGGGGCAGGCTGTTACCAGTCCAATGTCCAGACTGATAACAAGTTTGTTGTTGGTACTGGTGTAACACAATTTGGTACCATAATAAAATACTTTAATGTATTTCTCAATGCCTTGACAGGTTACTAACACTTTCAACAGTGAGGCTTGAATTTACAAGGAAAACTTGAGATCAAATCTCTGTAACTTGGATGGGATCTGAACTGCTAAATGCCTTTGAATCCATTTAAGTGAAAAGGATTGCATTTATCAGATGCAGCCAGGATAAACTACAGAAGATAGTGTTCGCTATTAATACTGGAGAGAGCTGCACTACTATTGCATGGAAAGCCACTGAAATTTTACTGTTTCATATAAAACAATTCAAACCTGTGAGATACTGAACTAGAGAAGGAAAAATGAGGGATACATGGAGATGGTACGCTACAAAACAGTGTATGAAATGACAGTGAGTCACTCAGGGTATGTCACATGAAAATTTAGAAACTTATACCTAAGTACAGTCAAAGACTGTTCAAATAAGAACTTACCAGGATGGCTAACAAGACTGAGTACAAAGTAGACTCATGTGTGAAAAGACAGTAGTATGATTAAAAATATTCCCAAAATCATATTGAAAATGAATGTGAAAGTACGTTAACCACATGGATCATGACAAATTCCAATGGCTTTCGTTAAACCACAAAATGATGAATGTGCTGTGTTTAATCAAAGCATGGAATATATACTTGGGATAAGCAATGTGCATATACACTAACCAGCATGCTTATTCTTAATTATTTCTCCTCCTTCTATCTCGATTTGCTCATACAGCCACTTGCGGTCACAGCGACACTCCACTCCACACTTGCTGGAGCTACACTTGGGGCAAGCGTAGAAACATCCCAGGCAGTCTTCATCCAGACAATCACAGAGGTCCATCCCACTGTACAGCAGCAGCCCCTGGCTATCGTAGACTTTACTCTTGGCTGGTATAACTTGCCTGTATAATGAAAAACAACAATTATTTCCATGTTTAAAAAGCCACCTATTTTGATGCCAAGCTGCCAACAGTGGTGGACAGAAGTTTTCTTTCTTCAGGTGTTGATTTTAACACCGTTGATTTAAAAGATGTACATATGTTACTGCAGTTGACAACATTTCTCAGTCCTAACTGCATCGCCACTATAGTGCTTCTGAAATAACTTAAAGAATGGGAAGATTTTATTTTTTCAATCACACATATTCAACCACTTACATATATTCTTAGTTATATGATGTAAACCTCAGATTACCTTTCAGATGACGGGAAATGCTTCCTTAATTTATTTTTCTTTTGTAACACGTAGCTATAATTCAAAAGAGGACATGTAGAATCATTTAGGGTGAGCACATCCTAAGTTAAAAGTATCTTCTATGCTTTCGTCATTACCCATCTACTTCATAGTTCTGTTCAACTGCAGAATCACAGAAAAATGGTTTGGAAGGTGCTTCTGGAAGTCATCTTGTTTGACCCTCTGCTCAAAGCCAGGTCAACCCCAATTTTAGCTGCTTAGGGCTGCATCCAGTGAAGCACTGAATAGCTCTGATGTCAGATGCCGCAACACTTTTAATCTGATGTTTTACTACCTACACAAAAAAAGTTATCCTTGCATCTCTTCAACATTTCCCTGGTTGCAACTTCGCTCAAACTTTGCTCTTCTTTTGAGAGGAAGAAACAAATGGAGGTCAAAAGGACGTGCGGTTTGTGAACAGCACATCCAGTGTCCGTTTCTGTCCTGTAAAGTAAAACTTAGGTGCAGAACAGGGGAAAGGTATTAATGTGTCTTTCTTGCATGTTTTAACTGATACTGTGTGACTAGTTAAGGCTGGGGCTTCTATCACTCTCCTGTTAGGACAAGACTGAATTGGTCCCAACTTCTAGTGGAAAATAACAGACAAAATGCAGCTGCACATACTCGTCCCCCGCAGAAAGCGTGATTTTAAAATCAGACAGGCTAGATTTTTTTAATTTAAAAATATATAATTTTTTATCTAGTGTTGTCCAACTTGGATACTACTTCCTTTTACAACAGAAGGGTAAGGTCCTAACTTGCAACCTTTTATAAACAAAGTGTAATTACAGAGCTTATTGAAAGAGAACTCCAATATTTTAAATGTAGTCTACTTGATCTTAATGTAGTCAAATTTAGCCTATTATCAGAATTTTAGTTTATGCATAAATTTATAGCTTCATCTATGATCTGTGCAGTATTGTCATACCTTATTAAATAGAAGCATAGAATGGCTTGGGTTGAAAGGGACCTCAAAGACCATCTAGTTCCAACCCCCCTGCCATGGGCAGGGACACCCTCCACTAGACCAGGTTGCTCCAAGCCTCATCCAGCCTGGCCTTGGACACTTCCAGGGATGGGCACCCACAGCTTCTCTGGGCAACCTGTCCCAGTGCCCCCCACCCTCTCCGAGAAGACCTTCTTACTTGTTTGTGTTCTAATTGCCTGAAATACGGACTGCCTGCTAACACTTTAAACAAAACAGAAGATAATGAGATGAGCTTTAACCTCCTTAAAGCAATCCATAAACATGCAACCATCCGCATGAAAAATGTTGCAGTGTTACAGGGACACTGACCATAAAGGCTATTTTATTTTGAAGTAAAATTTGAAGACAATGTAAATACAGGAAACAGCTCACCTGTCTGAATTAAATGTGGTTTTTGTTTGCAGCCTTCTTTTTTCCCTTTTACTGGTCTCGGGGGTGAATTCAGTCTGTCGTCCTGGATTAGTAAACTGTAGAGACTTTAAAGCCTTAGCTGTACGTCCCTGAAGAAAGACAGTGAATCTCATTTAATTACAAATGCAAACCTAAATTCATAAGAGAATGTCTATGCAAGCCAGGATATTGTAATAACTTTGGTAAATTGTTGATGTCCACTCTAAGCACTGGATTTCCCAGGAGAAACAAGTATTAAAATTTTTATACTGGAAAACCGTACCAGTCTCAAAACCTGACAATACAATCTTGACAGTAGCCGTTTCAATCAATGCCTTCAAGTTTCATCCGCTATCAGTCTCCCAATCATACTGACATGTAATTGAAAAATACAGTTGGGCAACAGCTCCTAGAAGGCATTTCTGCTTTGTTACAGGCCATACGTGGATGAGCTCTTGCTGATCTGCTTGCCCACACTTGCAGTGATTACCTGCATACAGCCTGAACAATGTATCCAACAATGTGTAAGCTGTACTTCAAACTCAGCGCTCAAAGCATCCTCCTCCTCCTGCCCCCAAACGAACGCCACCATGAGTACACTTAATTCACCTCAATGCGTGTTCAGTTGGTAACAAACTGCTAGAGAGTGGATTTTTTTATTTTTCAACTGAAGAAACAAACCCAGAAGTTTATCTCAATATCCTTAGGAGCAACCTTTGCAGTGTTCAGTTTTAAGTTCACGTTTGTTTTTAGTAAGGCTTGAGTAACAACTTAAAATACCAGCAGCAGCCTGGTATTTGCATAAACTTACAGATTGTAAGTCACCCCAGTACACACAACCATTTGAATTTAAAAGGCCATAATATTTAATTAGGGAAGAGGATTTTTTTAAGGTCCTCTAAATAAAGGTTTAAATGAGTAAATTCCCACAGGTGTAAAAGACTATACCCTTTCGTGTTTCTATTAAAGAACTTAATTTATTTATGTCGGACTTGTAGGAAGCCCAATCCAATAGCTTGCAGAACCTGGGGGGGTGGTGGCGGAAAAATGGTTCTGTATACATACGTCCGAATCGAGTTTCCTCCTTTGCCGTTCTTCGGATTCAACATCCACGCTCCCATTTATTATCTGCATACATTTGGGACAAAGCTTCCAGCCAGGTACAAACTGCCTTCCGAACTTGGCACTTAGAAAAGTTGCATCATCTAAGTCAATTGCACGCAAGTTTTTCTTTGACAGTTTTCTGTGTATGTTGAAGGGATCACAACACGACTTCTGTAAGTCTTCAAATCTTTCAATGTAAGTTTTTGCATGGTGGAAGCAGATTGTATTATTCTCGGAAAGGGTTATTCCGGTCCTAAGCTGAAGTAACAGTAGGTCAGATGAAGATATGTCTTGCTTAGTCTTAAAGCCAGTGTGCCGGGTATAACAGGTCTTATGGCATTCGTTGGTAGCTTGAAGCTGAACTCCAACTGAACAAGGATCCATTTTATTTTATCAGAACTTCTTTCACTTATTTTGCCTAATGAAGATCAGCCTAGAAAAAGCATTAAAATAGATCAGATTTGTGCTGCAAACCTTTAGCTGTAAGCTTGACAGTCTAGGTTTGAATTATTTAAAAAACCTGTAAAGGAATTACAGCCTTACAGTCTAGGTAAGACTAAAAATACACCAAATCCTGGAATTAAACCATGCATCTCAAATGCCTATCAGAGACATTTTTTCCCAGCTACAGCAAGTATAAATTGAAAGCGTTTAGTAGCATTACTTCCTCAAAAGCAACCTGGGAGTGAGGTATGAGGAGGATGAATTGTTCAGATAGCAGCCAGCTCTGGTCATCAGTTGTAAAGATGGCCCACAGGAAGAGACTGCTGATGGCTGAACAATTCACCCATCCTGTTTCCAAGTAGTTTCTTGGAAAAAAAGCTGCTGGAGGCAGGCTGCACGGGCTGTCTGATGTCAGCAATTCACATCCAACAACGCTTTGCTTTGTGTTCTTCCCACGTATGCTGGCTGCACACACCATCCACCTGGGCCTGCTCAAAAACCAGCCTGTGGTATACACAAAGATGGATGGTTCTAGATGCGTGCAGTTGCCGTCATGTGGCCTTTGCACGCAGTGCTCTCCAACTTTCATTGCCATGCCTGTTTGATGTAAATACTGGGGCAGTTATTTAAAGTTAAACACAAATAGAGTTACCAAATGCAAACCAAGCTACTGCAGTGGTCTCGTACCCACGCCAGCATTAGTTTTGCAAGAAACTTTGGCCCTAAAACTTCAGAGAACTCATCTTGCACTATATTCTACTGCAACATAAAGGACAAATTTCTACCAAAGTAATTAATTTACTTTCAAAAACTCTGAGAACCTTAATTACAATGAATACAACCTAGCTGGGATCTTAACGTTCACGGCGTTAATTTCCTTCACAGCAGCTAGTGTGAGGCTATGCTTTGGATTTGTGCGAGGCTATGTTTCGAATTTGTGCTGAGAAGAATATTGATAACGCTGGTGGTTTTAGCTGTTGCTAAGGAGTGTTTGTACCAAGTCAAGGGCTTTTTCAGCTTCTGATACTGCGCCTGTGTTCCCAGCTTCTTCACTACAAGCAGAGGGGAGGGGACACAGTCCACTCTGTCCAAACGACACTGTGCTAATGACAAGTTGTGTGTATCATCCACTTGAATTCTAAGAATTCTCGGTAGCAGCTTCAGAGGCATTTCTTCCCTCCTCTCCTGAGAAGGAGCTTTTGCCTTTGAAATCTCTTTGGTGGAAACAGGAGAGAGCTTCAGCAACCAAGTACTTAAATGAAGTTAAGTATCGGTTAAGTGGTTACTGGACCAAACACAATAAACTACAGCAGAAGAGAGTGACCAGGATCAGCGCAGTGAAACACTTGTGCAAAATAAGCCTGCCACAGTAGCAGAGATTCAACAAGGATGAATTCTTAACTCCTTTCTGCAGGTAGAAACAAAGGATGGAGGAAACTAATTTAGACTGGCAGCCCTGGGCTATAAGAAGCCGAAAGGAAGGGACAGTATTGAAATGATAAATGCGAGCCCGTATCAATACATTACGCTAGATGCTCAGCAGCTGCACAGCACGGCAGGCCCTCATCCAAAGGGTAACAGCCCCGAGCCAGGGCGGTGTGTTGAGTATCGGGCGTTAGTCCAGCCTGCCAGTCCGGCTGGGCGGAGGGCAAGGCAGGGGAGGCCCGGCAGGCCTGCCCGCAACCCAGGGTGGTGGGGCACCGCCGGGAAACGCTCTCTGCAGCGCCGGCGCGGCCTCAAGCCGCAGACGGCTCCTCCCAGGCCCGATCCGGCCGCCCCGCGGGGCCTGGCACGGTGCCGCCGCGGTCCCCCCTAGCCCGCCGCGGTCCGTCCCTCCCGCTGCTGGGCGCGCACCCCCGGCCCCTTGGGCGGCAGGCGGCTGCCGCCGTACCTTGCCGTGGGCTTGCTGCCGCCGGGACGCCGCTCCCACGGCAACAGCTACACCTCCCGTAACGGTCACCGGAACCGCCGGGCAGCGCGGGGCAGCACTTCCGGCCGGAAATAACGAACCGCGCCGCCGCTCGCCTTGGAGGAAGCGGAGAGGGGCGGCCACGTGGACGAGCGGGCGCTCGTGCGCGACGTCACGCGACGTGCCGCCCGGTTGGGGTGGCGGTGCGCATGCGCTCTGTCTGTGGCGGGGGGCGCGGGGCCGTGAGGGGGCGCGGGCTGGCAGCGGGGCTCCTCCGCAGCGCCGTCCGCCGCGGGTGCTGTTTGCTGCCTGACGAGCAAGCCAAAGGCATTAAATTCGGGAAGGCTGGCAGTGTTACCAGCGTAGGACCCTCTCGGGGAGTCGGTAATTAGATCTTTTCTCCCCAAGTATCTCCCCCCTCGGCCCAGGAATCCGTGCTGCTGAAGATGTGACTTTATTTAAAACAAAAATACTGAAAATGGGTTGCTTCCTTTAGGGGAAACCCCAAACCCAGTTTCTTGGTTACGAGGATGTCTCTCAACAGCCTGTGTGTTCTTTGGGGTGTGTTTGTTCTGTGATGTTTTCAGGGCAATGGATCCTACCAGGGAGGAAGTTACGTTGACTGGTTTTCGGTTGTTCTACAGCTAGATAGTGACACCACACCCTGCTCATTCGTGGAGTTTTTCGCACAATAATGATAATAACCAGAACACTGATGTCCTAACGAGTACCTTACGTTTGTAACACGCTGATGTCCAATTGTAATGATGTGAGTGATCTCTAAAAGCCTTAAGTTAGCACTTGTGCCTATGGAAAGCTTCTGTTGGTTTATCTATTTGTGGTTAGAATTTTAGAGTTTATAAGAAGGTGCTGGACAAGTGTACCTTTCTTCTGTTTCTGTCAGGTTGCTGTTTTTCCAGACTAGATTCAACCCAGAATTGTTTAGAGGATGTGCCTGTTCTTTCCAAGCCTCTTCAAAGGCAGGATAGCCTTCTGAAAACATCACCCTTCTAAGTGAGATGTGACGTGCACGCTCGTTAGGCACTGCTCTGCCGGTGTTGCTCCTGTCCTGCAGGTTAACTGCATACTGCTGAGTTACGACACAGTGAGAGAACGGATCTGTGAAAGCATCCACTGTGTGTTTCTGCCCACTCAGAGCTACTGCCCTTAGTGCATCAGTATATCACAGCCCGGTAACAGGAGCAACAAATGAAGGCCGCCCAGTTACTCACGCTAGAGGCTTCAGTTGCCTCTCCAATAATTCACAACTAAATGGCTTTCCAGCAGATTTTCAGTGAATGGTAACAGTAAGAAAGCTGAGTTACAGTCAGAACAAACACAGAAAGGCATGGCATGAACCTTAAAAATATAATTTAATGAGGCATGGAAACATGTTAGTAACAGAATAGCGAGTAATATGGTACCCATTACTTGGGGCTTGACACAGCTGATGGGTAGTATGATAACAGATGATACCTCTTTCTAAATAAATAATGAATTGGGGATGAGGCTAGGGTAATAGTGCAATAGAAGCCATTCTTGATTTACTGTAAATATTTGGGTGTAGATCTAGGTAGCTAAAGTTGCGATTTGAACAGCTTTTGGGCCTGGTTTCATTGGAAGTGTTCTTAAGCTGAAGCTATGTCAGAATCTTGGATTTGGCGAACACTAGCCAAGCCTAAAATAAGTAAAGTTTGCCTTAAAGGACAAAATAACTGGCTTGAAATATGTAGCCAACTTAAGCTAAAAAAAAATTTAAAATACACAACTTCATTGAGGCCTAGCAGTAGTTTTTTTATGGCTCTGCTATATTTTGCCATTAGAAAAAAAAATTAGCATAACGAAGAACTGAAGCCAACTGGGCACAAGTGTTAGAAACAGCATGAAAGATCCAAAGCAGCAAAGTGTGTGTGTGGGTTTCCCTCACAGTCTGTTACTCACTGTAGCCTTTGTCAGTACTGGTAGAGAGGTCAGCGAAAGGATATTTTCAGGTAGAAACATGATTTTGAAATTGTCTGCATGCCTTTAAAATGCAAGACTGTAAATCAGGATGTCTTTTCATCTGACTTTTTGCAACAGTGTTGAAAAATTGGGGGAGTAGTTGTCTGAAAATAATTAAAAGCCTGTGGAGGTGAGAAACAATTTTACACTTGCTTCAGGAGATAGCCAGGTTTCTAAAGCACAGGAGTATAAAGGTTTAATCGTAAGACAACAGCATGTAGGCTGTGCCATTTTCCGTTTCTCCATCAGACCATTAAAGAAAGCCATTGTGAAGTCCTTATATGTTGCCTAAGTGCACCACGATTAAGACATATGTTGGCTCAGTGATGACAGGGAGACTGCAAAGTGCTGTCGTTCAAGGAGGCTTCAGTAAGGCTTCCTCTGCTGGCTTGTTCTGCTTTGGATGAAATATTTGGAATTGATGAAGGGGAATAATTCATGAGGGGGGATATTTGAGAGATAGGCTGTGACATCAATTTGTGTTAAATAAATATAGGAAGAGCAGTGAGGTGTATGGATTCACTTTTCCAGCGCTAGCGTCAATCTGCAAGGCTGATTGTATAGGGCTAGATAGAGGTTTCGGGTTGTCTGGGTGTTAACTTGTAAGACGTCTGCCATCCATGGATTTAGACCGGGTTTGGTTGATCACATTAGCTTTTATCTATGTAAATGGGATTGTGCCTTAATGAGGGAGACGTTTGGGATTTAGAGTGGAAGTATTTGAGATACAGAAGAACCAGGATCATGAGTTAGACTAGATGCGGTAAAAATATTCTCATATATTTTTGGTGATACTGGGCTGGAGTTTAAATTTGTTCCTCTACTAATGCAGGTTGACTACATATGCCATTTTCATACATAAGTGTGTCTGAAAACTGCCAAAACTTGTGCTACAAAAGGATATCTATGTTGTGGTAATTTTTAATGGATTTTGTGGTGAAGAGTAGTAGTAGCCATACTCAGAATGTTTTGGTCTGCTTGCTAAGATTCAGTGGTTAGTGGGTGTCTCAGTTCACTCCCATATAATACTGAATAAAGTAGTATTGACACACATCATCACTTAAAAATTGCTATGTGTTTTCTGTGACCCCAATTTTCCAGAATTTGAAGCAGTAACAGATTTGTTACTGACCTACAAAACACTGGAATAGTCTCAGAGGAAAGATGGTATTAGCACAGTCTGCAGTACAGTGCAAATGCTCTCTCTGGGAACATTACCTGGGGTTCAAGTTTTTTGTAACTTTACCTTGCATGTGAACAGCATTGTTTTAAGAGCTTACAGCTGATCTATAGAAAACTTTCAGAAATTCAGTTTAATTACATAATATCCAGGTCGACTGGCCTAGAAGCCAGCAAAATGCTGGTAAAGGTCAGCGATTTGATTTAATTACTTCTGTAAGCTAAGCATATTTGAGGATCCTGCTGAATTGGGTTTTAGTAAAGTGAAACGGATTAAGAGACACCATTAGTACACAACCTTTGGTATCTCATGAAGTGTCTCTTTTAAACTTAAGTGTTAAAACAGAATGTGCATATTACTACATTTGCCATACGTATAAGAAAAAAGCATCTAATTTAGGTTATATATTTTTGTTACAACCAGAGATCCTATTTGTTTTCTTCATAGTTTTTAGGCAAACATCCCTGCCTGTGTAGCTCCTAGCAGATGTGCTGTAACACAGAGCAGGCATAGATGTTGTCTGCTTTGAGTTTTTCTATGAGTTTCTTAGGAAGTATTGGCATGTACGCTTTCAAAAACATGAAGTCAGAGTGATTGTAGCAGGGAAAGAGAAAGAAAAAAAGCTGGCAGCTTTGGTAGGGAGCATCTAGGCATAAATGGAAAACTCAGAAACTTTACTATCAAGAAATATCCCAGTAAATTTGGTGCAAAGGGACAAAATCCCATGTGAGGTGCAGTTCAGATCCTTTGAAGCTGCATAAGGAGCAGGAAGACTCGATGCAGAAAAGGGGCTGTATCAGTTGAAAGGGTTATTGTGAATTACTGGGCTATAATAAAAAATAAAGGTTTGATGGGAGAAAGCAGGTGACAAATGTGGAGTAAATCCTAAAATGTGTTTGGAAGTCACCAATCTTTCTACACCTCGCATATTCCCTTAGGCTATGGGGATCACCACCTCAGGGGACTCGTTTCTTTTGTGACTGATAATTACAGTCTGGGAGTATCAGCCTCTTTAAATATTGCTTGTGGAATGGGAACAGTTTATGGAAGGGTTAAAGAAAAGGACCTCAGAGAATTTATTGTGTTGCCATTACATTTATGTTGTCCAATTGAGTTTTTTTCTTTTGTTCTGCCATTTGTTAAGGGTTTTTTTTTGACTTTACAAGGGCCGGCAGTTTCATGTGAATGACACCTAAATAAATACAATTAATTACAAATAAGGGTAAGTGTTGATTTCACGCTTTTGCCCACAAATGCAAGCATAAAGACATTCACTAAACCACAGAGTTGTAAATAAGTAACTCACGTGAGTTTTTTCTTGTAAAAAATGTGATGCCAAGTGCTGCGTTTTATCTAAGAGTTATGAACTAATGAGTCATCATCAACAGAACTGTTTCTTTCACACCAAACCTTAAAGTTACCGAAAGTCTGGATATCACCATAAAGATAATGGTTTAGAAAAGAACCCAAAACTTAAAAAGAACCTTAGGATATTTTGTAACATGAGAATAACTTTCATTTTGTAAGATATGGCTATAAAAGCATACATACGCTGGCTTAAATCACTTTCTGGCCTAATTGGGGTTTGTTTTTATTTTATTTCGATGCTGTTATAAAGATTATGGATTATTGTGAAAATTTGCATTTAAATTTTGTCCCACCAATATTGAATATGTGGATTCACATCATGCTGCATTTTTTGAGTAATCTATTTCTATTTTGTCAGGCTGGGAAAAAACCTAAAATGCCCTCAACACTTTGAATCTCACTGTGTCACAGTAAGCATCATCTGCTTTACTGGCATCTGACTTTGGGATGCCTCTTTGAGAATCTTTCGCCCTTTCCAGGCTGATTTCTTGATAGCCTTTATAAATTTATTGCCCGGAACATTCTGTCTGTCTGCTCAGTGAGATCTTGCCTTTTTGTTGTGTTGAGCAGGATTTTGGCTGCTACTTCCAATCTGCTCCTCTTGTTTGAGCAACTTCACAGATGATGGAGCATCACCCTGTTGCTATACTGTGTTCTTTGCTTCAGGGCTGAAGAGGACGTGCTTAGAAACATGGATGTCTGCTGTCCCTTTGAATTGGTGCAGCGTCTCTCCGCCAGGTTTGTATCTCATTAGAAAGCCCCAGTAGATACCACTTTGTTCTAAAATTTGTGTCGCAGGTGGTGCTGATTTTCAGAGGAAGTTTTCTTTATCCATCTGTAAAGGTATTGAATTTATTTCTGATACAGAAAGCAGGGACATTAGTTTCTGCTGTTACTAAAAGCAGTCTCATTCAGCCTTTCTGACCTCTTAGAGGGCAACTAATACTTAACAGACCTAAGACCAGTTGACAGGTTAGGGTGTTCAAGGAATTTAGGATTGTCTTAACTGAACACTGAAGTTGAGGAGAAGGGGACAGATCAGAATCCAGGTGTAGGAATGTTGGTGTATAGCTGTCACCAGCTATGGATAAGGACTGTAGTTCAGTCCTAATTTTGGAAAACCTATCCGTCACAGATTGCTAGCAGTGATTATTGGTCATATCCTGGAAACTCTTATGTATGAAATTGTAAAGGGAGAAATTTTCCTTTGATATTTTTATTGAAGGAAGCTTTTTACTCTGTTGACATGTGGCTATACCGGCATAAAAGTGTTTCTGCTACTATGGGTAGCTGTTACATACTATATTTTAAGAGGATGTTTTCCAGGACAAAGCACACCTATCTTAAAACTCATCAGTGTGTTACCTTATTGAGGAGATCCTAGACAATATCACTTAGAGAAGTTGAATGACATGCTGAAATCCAGAAGCAGTTCAGTAGCAAAGTAAGAATAGCACCTAGCAAGTCTCGGTGACAAGACTTGTGTCACTGAGGGCACCTGTGCAAGGTTTTATTGGTGCAGTTGCACTGGTATAATTCATATGGGAAACATACTCTAGTATAGCCTGTTGCTTTAGCGAGGCCCTGCTGCGAGAATACCTTTGCTTGCTAAGCTCTAACACACCAGTTCCACCACGCTTCCTCAGTTACCATCGTGAAACAGTGACTCCCGAAGTGCTTGTGACAAGGAATATCAGCAGCAGACTCTCATGTTTGAGTAGCAAGTGTGTTGCACAAATTCTAATCAAACATAAAGTCTAGGCATTAAAATGGTCAGTGCAGCTGGGTGTATATGTAAACCAACAATAAATGTAACTGTGAGCTTAGATTTTTTTTCAGGCCTCTTCTGTTACAGGAGTTGGGCTTTATACAAAATTCTGTAACTCTGTTCTTCAGTTCTACAGCATTCTGCTCCCTGACTCACCGTACATCAAACTTCTATCAGCTGTAGCTGTGGGAATTGCCGTGGTTCCTTGAAATCCTTACAGAAATGAGACAGTTATCCCATGAAACCTTTACTGAAATCAAGTTTATTTATATCCTTTCTATTTTTACATTAGAGTGATTTTTGTTTTCTTGAAGCATGGGAGACAGTTACATTGTCCAGCAGTTTTATAGCCTTGTGACAAATCAGTGACCTAAACCCACACTGTTTGCCCCCTGGATTTCATGCATCATTATGTATTTGGAGAGAAAACAGTGCATTTGTCTGCAACTGATAGGTCTGTTAGCGGGTATCAGCAAATACTGCAAATAGTCATAATCTAAACGTAGTGTGTTTTAACTTCCAAAAACTAATGTAAAACCATCACATGTTGTATTAGGCTGTGGTATTTAAATATGTTCAAGAAGTAAGATTTTGGATATTTTATCCTCTGTCTGCCTTTGTAATTTTGAAAAGTAAACCAGGAAAGCCTCTGAGAAATGATGGGAGAAAATTCAAGTATTTCCCATCTCCCCTCAAAAACCACAATGAAACATGTTCAGCCTAAGACTACTTTGTTGATGTGCTTTGGAGTGTCAAAGCCAAACCAGTACTAGTGCTCATGATAGAACAAACCTGTTTACGAATCAGTCAATCTACAGTGAATCAAGAGTGTTGTACAGTAGTTTGAGCTACAGAAACAATTTTATTTATAGCTTCTATTGAATCCAAGTAGCATAAAAGACGACATCTCGGCTTCCTGCGTTGCGAGTTAATACCAGCAACTGTATTCACAAAAGAAAGCTGTTACCAAACTGAAAAGGTGTAACTGGCCTAAAGACGACCTAGAAAAAGTTTCTTAGTTTTGGCAGAAATTCTAAGCTTTTATTTTTAAAATTAGGAGTTTTCATCTTCTGCCTTTATTCACTACTTTTGAAAGCTAGAGAACGAGAAAGATGGTGATACCATGCAGCATGCACTTGAAGATTCCTTATGGAGGGAGGAGGGAATGGCACTGTATTGAGACTTCTTGTGTCTCTAGGTTTTTTAGTATCCTTCCAGTGCCAGCGTCGTAGCTGAGGACAAGAGGAAGGCGCTGGTCGTTAGGGCCTGTAAGTGAGTCACCACGTGCCCACAAAGCACCAAGGGAAGGCCCTGTGTGTGTAGCTAACCCCTGGTTCCTGGGATCAGCACGAGTCTGCTTTAGGCCAGCGGTGCGTGCTCAATAGTGGGTTACTTTGAGGTTCCAGTGTTCCAAAGTCTGTTTTTTTCACTATATCTGAACAGCTTCTCCTAGAATATCCTCCAATGGCTTGTTAAGCAGCTCATACCATGAGCTGGGCTTACTTATTAATGTCTTAATATTATTCTCCTTTCATTGCCAACTTCAAATGCTCTTTTTAAGTTTTTCCCTGGGCAGGTTGCATACTAGCTTCACAATAATGACCTGCTGTCATTTATCTGTAAGAGTTTGCTCCTGTCTGTCTTGGAGGCGGTTGCTGCATGTAAGTTTGCTGTTTGTTTTCTGATAAAATCTGCTTTCTCCCGGCAGTATTTCTGATAGAAGAACTCTTCTTCCTCTAAGAAATCTTTACCACCATCATATCTCAAATATTTTGTTTCCTGTGTCAATAACATGAATTTACTATGATCTATAAACACACTGACTGTGGAAAAATAAATTATTCACCATTTAAATCAATTTGTTTGGTGAGTCCACAGTTTTCCTGAACTGTAATAGTTAAGTAAGTTGTTGTGACTTTTTCTTTTGTTTCTTTGGAACAGCTTCATGTCATTCTCAGACAATTGAATTGCTTTCTACCTTCTTGTTTATTCATGCTTTGATTGTTAGTAACAGTTTTTTATTAAGTCGGTGTGCGGTGTTAATGTTTCATTTAAGTAGCACAGTCAGTGTTTTTTGACAGGCTGTTTTTTTAACCAACTCCAATGTTCATTGCATTTCATGGCAAAGATGGGCATGTGCTCAGTGTATGACATGATGGTTCAAAGGGTCACCAAGGACATTCCTCCTGCTCTGTGCAATTTTCCCACGGATACACCCGTAATAAATTCTGTGTGACTGAGGATAGAGTATGCTCTTATCGCTTCTAGTCAGCACCAAGATATTTAATATCTTCTTCTAATGGTAAAGACTTCTTTGAAATTCAATGAGGTGTGTTGTAGTTACTGAGCCTTCCAGTGTCCTCCAAATCTGGTTATCTTAGGAAGTATCCCATGCTTTTGCATAGTTGATAAAAAAATGCTCAGTGGTGGCTGAAATCCTAGGGAAATGATGACTTCATGATGTCACGGGGTTAATCCTGCTTCTGAAATTTGCTATGTTCAGTCCTGAAGTACAAAGAACAGTTCTGATATTGGGAATAATGCCATTGCATCAAGACTCCAGATTCTCATTCTTTGTCATGAACAAAAAGATTCCCTTTATCTGCTTGTCCAGCTGGTATCTAGTCAGCTGCACATCACTGCAGGTTTTCCATAGTAACACCATTGCTAATTGCTTTGAACAAAATCTCCCAGCGCTTTCCCAGTTTTTATTTTAGAAGGAGCCTTTTTGTTTTATGGAGTTGAAATCTGACTCTCATTTTCATTTCTCATGGATGGCATTTTAAATAGTTGTGACGAGGCAAATATTTTTGCTAATCTTTGGCTTGTTGCTTACTCGCACCTTCGCTGTTTGGGCAGAACTGCCATGCTGTCAGAGTGCCACCGTAGACTCAGATCTTTGTTACACATTCGTTCTCAAAATCTACTTCAGAATTTTTTGTCATGGGCTGTTTGTTCAGGATGTTCGTTTCTCTGACACCTCTGAAGAGCAGAGCTAAGAAAGGGCAATAGCTGCTCAATGACCTTAAAAGTTTGATGAGCAAGATGCTCTCCACCTTCCCAACACTTATGGCCTCCTTTATATATACACGATAACCTGACTACCCGAATACGGAAGTTCACACACTTTATGCAGATAATACAGGGGCTTGTCTACACTGCAGATCCAGAACCTTCTCTAATGAGCTCGGTGTGGTCTCTGGTTGTCCAAACAGAGGGACCTGCTGGAATGTGTGACAGCTCTTACCACGTCTGGGTTTGTTTTGAAAAAGAAGGGGATGGTGGCCATCTATGCAGTCAGGATCTGGAAGCTGGGAAGTGCTGCAGAGCCTGTGGTTGTTCGTAAAGAAATGTGGGTAGGAGTGAGTTACATACATTAATTTTAGTTACAAAATATTCATAAATGTGTAGTGTCACTAACTGTGAAGCATGCTAATGGAAAGACTTCTCAGGCTTATGGAGGAGTGAGTTAACAGGCTGCTATTTCAGACATCTGAAATGAATATTCTCCTTTCTGTACGTGCTTTGTTTGGTTCTGTTTTCCTGTCTTTATTATCCTCCAGCTATAGGAGACAAACATTTGGGCCATTTGTCATCTTGAATTCATGTCATTTTAAGTATATAAATGGGACATTTCCTTATTTATTCACTTTAATGGACTGTGACCAGAATGTTATTTTCCTTTTGTGTAATTTCCTTTTCTTTTCTGTAATCTCTGTGTTTAGGGTGTTTATATTGCTTTCTTTTCCTTTATTCCAAAGCTTATGAATATGATGTTTATCAGCCTCTCTCTGATACGGTACTGAGTGGAAGAATTTTTGAAGTCTTGGTAACTCTTACTCTAAATGATAAGCATGAATTTACTTACGTTCTAATGCTTTCCATAGATTTCAAAATATTAGGAAGTCCTTGGTAAAGTCCTTAGGATATCAAAAGTCCTTAGCTTTGTAGAAGTGTCCTGTTGAAAATCTAAGTCATGTGTACAAGTGCAATATTGAATTTTGTCAGCTAGGAGCTACATTTATGGGTTACGATTTCTGTGTGTCATTTGCTGTATAAAAACAAAGAGCAAGCCCAAGAGGTTAGCTGACCTTCTGTTGTTGCATGCAAATGGCTATTAGGAAACCTGTCCAGAAACTGGTTCAGCAAATAGGTTATGAGCGACGTAGTTAGGCTGAGGAAATTTCTCCCTCAACGCACTACATTATATTGTTAATATTTTATTACACCTAGGAAATTCTCCAGTGGAATCGTTATCCTGTTGTTATGTATTGGTCTGACTGAAGAGATGCTTTTAATGTGGATTTTAATCTGAATCTTCTCAAAATGCAGAGAGACTTGACAGACCCCAGTGTGCAGGCTCATCCTGTCTCAGATTAGCGCCTTCTCAAATAAGGGATACACAATGGAACCACAGTTTTCTGTCGCAGGAGAGTATCTTCTCATAAATTAATGTTTTTGTGTATTTATCAGATGTCTGTGACTTTTTTTTTTAGTAGCGACAAACTCTTTGGGGTGGTATAACGCAGCAAAGGGCACAGAAGCCTCTGCTTTGTTCAGTGTTTGTTCCCATGAGGTAACTTGTACTCCACACAGTGTTTCATTCTTCTGGCAGCTCTTTGCTGAAGGAGTGGGAAGCTCATTTCATGAAGTGAAATATGGTCACTGTGTACTGTGCTTGGATCAGAGTGAGAATTCTGGAGCTAGGTCAGACTTGCATTTAACAGTTTGTTTTCAGTGTGGTTTTGTGTCTTAGCAATGATTTTTAAATTTTAATTTTTATTTTTTAATAGATGAAAGCATCGGAAAATAATGGCAAACATACACAAAAAGTAGAAGACAGATTTTGTGTTTGTGGGGATTAGATTATTTATGCCACTGAGTAGGATGGGTATTAATTATTTTCACTTGTTTTTACTCTCTGGATAGCACTATGACTAACAGAAAAGAGGTAATATTCTATGTTATAGTCATTTGCATAGAACAACTGTATGTACTGTCCAATCCTTTTCAGGCTCTTGTGTCGCCAAGCACCAAATGGTATCTGAACTGGCCTTTTTTAAGCAGAAGCACAAGCAGGCTGATGCTGGTAAAATGCAGTCCTGTGGGAAAACTTTCTGAGCTTTGCAAAATGTTTATCTCTGAGAAGCTAAAGCAGATGTTAGAGCAGGAAGAATTTATGCCAGAACTTAGTGAAATGCACAGAAGGGAGAAAAGGTGGTGGAGGAAAGAACAAAATGAGAGGAGACTAGCCTGGACTGGGACAGAGTAAATGGACGAACACTGGTGAGTGACTGAGTGTGATATGAACTGAGAATGCAAATAGTACAACTCAAGGATTGGAGAAGAAAGGATTGAAAGTGAAATATTTAAAGAGAACAAAAAAAAGCAAAGCAAAAGAAATGGTGGTAACAGATCAGAGCTCCAAAGTTAGCACAGTTTTTTCCCCTCCAGTTAATTTCACTCGATGAAGTAATAATGTATGAGAAACCTGGTGTTGGGCCTTCTGGCAGTCAAGGTACGCTGGCTTCATGAAATAGGGGAAATAGCGTGAAAGTAATATGTTTTAGCTTTAGGAAGCAGGTATGAGAAAATCCAGTAGAATGATTGCTTTCCTTTAGTTTGCAAAGTGGCAGTCGTTTATCGAGTCGGTGGTGCAGAATACTCTCCTGGTCACCAACTGTGCACTTCTTTCTGTGTTTTTGCACAGTTTTATGAACACTGAGAGCCCCAGATAAAAGGCATGTAAGAATTAAAACATTAGATAAGACCAGAGGTTTTATCAAACTCTATTAATACTCTTGTTATTTTTGACAAAACAACTGCTTCAGGAAAACGTGGCGACAAGTGGAAAACAGTTTGCAGCTAGGTAGCTTGTAGAGACTGGGTTAATAATAAGCTTACCAACTCCAATTTGGCTCACATACTGAAGCAAACAAGTTTAAGTTGGCATATAAAAACAATGCGTGCCCAGAACTAGGTGGGGAGGGGGAAATCACACTATCGTTGTGTTAGAGAAAACAGAGGATGAGGCTGTGGCCTTAACTCAGCTTTTCATGGTACTTTATAAAATACGCAAACAAAATTATACAATGCCTCATTTATGGTGAAATGTTCCACAGTCAGAAGAAATTAAACTTCAAGAGTGTTGATCCACTCAATTTTTACCCAAAAGTCAACATTTTGGCTATGAATGAATTAGTGTGAGAAGACTCAAGAAGGTGGTACGTGATACCAAAACATGGTAACTCAAACAGAAGAGAAACTTTTCTCACAGGTCTGTGACTGTTCGTTGTACTAACAGCTGACATCTCAAGTGGTCTCAGAATGTCTGGAAATCGTGCATTTAGATAAGTATCCCTGTAAGGGTCTGCATGTCCTTGAGTAGAAGCTCTTTGTAGGAGTGAAAAGGAACTGTTTGCAGCAGTTAACATAGAAGAATAATTTCTCTATGTGTGGGAATTTTTGATCGCAACTGCATTTATTTACACTGTTCAGTATGCCAAGCTTTTCTTTACGCCCTCTCTCCTGGCCTTCAGAAATGCCACTTCAGAGAGTTCACACAGGAAGAGGGCCAAAAATACAAGAGAAGCCAGCTCAAATGCTCGAGACACATTATGCAAGACCCATTGCGGGGATGAAAGTGACAGAAGCACTAACTTGACTTTTTGCTTGTAGGCTAACTTTGACCTTAATGAACAAATTAGAGGGGTGTCAGCAGTCACACATTGGTGTTCTGTCAGTGTAAGATGTTACTTTGTGGTCTCCCAGAGCAACATGCTTAGTCTCGGCTATAAGCTGATAAATCACCACAATTACCTCTTTGCTGTGCATGTTTGGCAAATCTTTTTCCATTCAGTTCTTGTCAGTGATGCTCTAAAATTCTGTGCAGTGTTGTATTGCAAAGCAAATCATGAAACCTTACACAGATAGTGGATTTCTGATTTGAAGCTGAATGTTTAATTTTATACTAGGTGATGCTAGATTTAAAACTGAGTATGTTTAAATTTTGAGAAACAGTATGCAGTGTCATCAGACAATTCTGACTATCATTGAACTTCAGATATAGAGATGAATTAATTGGGAATACTACAGTCTTTAGGAAATAAATGTACTTCAATATTCTGTAGTCAAAACCCCCCAGAAATCATGGAGTTGAATGAGGGTGTAAAAAACAAGGGTCAGGTTAAAACTGTGATTTAAAAGTCCATATGCAGCAATCAATACAGCTAGGAGTGGATATTTATTCAACAGATAAATCAGTTGATTTTTAAATTCTGAGGAATTTAAAATTAAAGAGGGTTATTAGAGTGAATCTGCAATCTAATATTCATTTCTAATTACTAAGCTGGGTGGCTGGCATTTTCAAATACCAGGAAACGGACAATTTGGCTTGGCCTGCAATACTTAGACAGGATTTACCAGTTTTACCCCACTAATTATGTGTTGTCATGCCCATGTAATTAGACTTTCCATTATGTTCCCAGTCACTCATTTGAACATCGAGTTCAGGAGAGAGATGGTATCCTCTAATATATGTTGTTAAAGGGAAAGAAATGTCAGCACATCATCTTGTTTTGCTAGAATGTAATAATGTGGGCCCAATTCTCACATCTTTCTTCTGTTGCATCTCTTTACAACTGTTGAAAAAAGGTTTCAAGGGCCGTAAAGCAACTGCCTGTTTTCCGAAGGGCTAATCATGGTTGCCACTGAAATAAAGAACTCCCACAAGTATTAGGAATGTACCGTTAATGAATAAAGAGTTTTGAATTTGATAGTAATTTTTTTAATTGCCTTTCACAGATATAAATGGGCTTATAGAGTCAAAGATTATAAATTTAGATGGGATCTTTAGGGTAGTTCAGTTTTATTTCCTATATTTATTAAAAAATTTTCAAAAATAATTCCTGGATCAAACACAGAACTTCTTGTTGAGCTGGAAAGTGTCTGTTCTAAAGATGGAATGAGATGATAATGCATGTGGCTATGTTTCTGCTAGCTGTAGTCCTCGCTTGCTCATACATAGAATGTGTCTTATTTTGTGCCACGTTGTTACTTTCGAAGAAATGGCATATTCTGCAGTGTAATCAAAATCAGGTATACTTACAACTTTCCTTAGCACCAATGAAATTTTAGGATAGATTTTAGCTGTATTCTTACAGCCTCTGTAAAGTGAGTGGATTTATTCCTGTTACAAATACATGCATTCATCATACATATTAAACTGGACTGAGCAACCAATGCTCCTCTTTGTTCCCAAATCCTTTCTTAGTGGGAATTCATGTTATATTCCAAGAGTGTTGTCAGTTAAGTGAAATCTCTTAGGTCTGATGGCAGGGACTTTGGGTTTTTGGAGGAGGATCTGCGTTCTTTGCGTTGCTAACTGGATGATCCATGGCTACATGCCGAAACAGCACAGGCAACAGTTTCTCTTTGCAAGAAGGGTTCGCCTATGCACGTTAGTTAAAATATGGGATGTTAGTGTTCCATCTTTCCTGGGGCAACAGACTGTTGACTCAGCAGTGCATAATTTGTAGAACAATATCTGTTTCTTTCACTATTAGTGGTAAGATCTACTGTATGATGGAACAGAAAGAAAAAAATGGTTTGGGAAGGAATAGTTCTCTGTGTGACAGCAGCATGGATCATTTCAATAATATCAGCCTATTTACTTCTCATCTTTAGAGGTACTTTTAATCACAATGTTGTGCCATTGCAAAAATCCCCCTCCCTGTTCTTTTAAATACAAGAATATTCTGAGCAGTGATATTTGTATTAGTAATGTAATGCAGACAAAACAAAAATCCTAGTCAACAGTCTACATCTAAAAGATGAGTTTTTTTCTGATTGCTATTGCCCAATTTTTAGAGTTAAGAATCAAGCTATACTGTCACACGTAGAAATGTGCAATCTGTAAAACGTTGAAGATTTGAACTCAGCCTTCTGTTGGATATTGCTCTGTGACACACACAGTGCAAGTGGGGGTTTTGTCAAACATAAAAAGATGTGTAAGTAAATGCAGTAAATCAGACTAAGGCCAGATCTTTTAAGTAGAAATCCATAATTTGTATCTTTTTCCACATGAACTGCACTTCAATGGTGTGTTGATGCTAGCCCTAAATCCTACCCTGCAGATCAGTTTTTTAATTGTTGGAATGTTTCCTGGGTACTTTACAATGCAAATAAAATGAAACTTAGACTAAATCTAAAGAGACATTTTTGGCTCTCTGTACTGTCAAACAGAAAAAATTCCAAACTTTTTACAGATAGTAAAAAGTCTTTAGTAGTTTAAGCATCTTGTGATTCATCCATTTTTAATGTTAATTTCAATTCATTTATCAATGTTATTAAGGACTAGCTAAGCCACTGCAGCCCAGGGCAGAATCCCAGCAGTTAGATGTAGCAACATTCTGGATTTGTAGCAACACAAGTGTGATGAGAATACGGCCATCAGCATTTAAAGTTTGCCCCTTGCAAAAGAATCAAAATCTTCTTGTGAGACAGGTAATGCATAAAACCTAATAATTCATTATGAAATTATAGAAAACATACCCTATCAATCTGGTGTGATAAGTGACCCTTATAGCACAAAGAAGAGAGATTCTGAGCAGTTTTCTCCTTCAGTCCTATGTTTATTCCTCAGACAGCAAGACCTGCTGCATGTGTCCAGCCTTTTGTATCAACTTCCAGTTCATCATTCTTCAGTGCAGTTGGAAAGGAGTATGTTATGCACGTCGTTTCCTTTGAAGCATAGCATGATGGCTAGACTGGAGTGAACAACTCGGCTGCTTGCTGTGTTATGGCTCAAAGTAGCCTCAGGCCGTTCCTTACACCCTAGTGGTAGTCTTCCCAGTGGGGAATATAGTGCTGCTGTATTTAGACTTAGTTTGTCCTTTTCCCAAACTTCTACTTCTTCCTAACCGAATGCCCCGTAATGTCCTTCTCAGTGTTTTTTAATCCCACAAATATCCTCTGAACCGTGAATTCATATCTTATCTTGCAGTTTGTGGAAATTCTGCGATTTCTTTATTAAGATTCCCATGCCTCTGTTCACTTCAGGAAGTCTTCAGAGCTATCGTTTTTTCACACTGTTGTCTCCTGTGTGTGGTGGGTTTTTTTTTAACATCAGTATTTTTTGATATTCAGAGAAAGACTCATTCTAAAGATCAGCTATTCTATTCGAATCATCATTTCAATCGCTGTGAGGATAGCTTGATCCTGAAATGAGGATCTGCCCCCAGTGAAGTTACTAGGGCGGTCTGTAGCAGCTAAGCAGTGTGAATGCACTAGGGGATGCTGCAGTTACACAGCGTCTCTTTGAAGTTTTCTTGTTGATGATTGTACAGGCATATCTGCTGCCCTGAGAAGCATAGAAATGAAAGCATTCCATTAGAGTAGCAGGCGGGAGGGCTGTTAATCAACGGAGTGCCTTGTTAAAGAGGGAGCTGAAGGCTTGATCCAGAGCCCGTTTAAGTCTGCAGGTGGCTTTGCATTGGATCTGGCCTGCAGTGTTTCAGCTGAAGCTATCAGTAAAGCAGAAGCTGCCATAGGTGTTTGTTGTAATAGATTCTCCTATCACTTGATCTCTGGGAAAGAGGTAGATTACATTAGTGAGGTTCTTTAGTGCTTTTTTAATTGGGAAGTCTGAGACTTTCCTGGCACTGGGAGTTCAGCGCACACTGTACTGCAGATTCCATGACTCTACGTACTGTTGAACAGGACAATGACTAAACAAGCGACACCTTTGATACAAATCTGTTTTACTGAAAATAGTTTGGGTAGAATGAGATAAATGGGTGGGAGACCTGTAATAGTTTTAGCTGCCTAGAATATTTTGCTCAGCCTCTGTTACAGTTCATAGGATCTTTCATCTGCTGTAGAATTCTGTCTCAGCCGCTGCATGCATCCTTCAAGACTGCTTTCCTACCAAAGCCTCTGAGAAGATACCGTTTTAATCTTGGTGTGATGCTGGCTTATCTGCAACAGGCCCCTGCAATCTCATAATGCCATGTGTTTACTGCAGAGATTAGCGTGCATCATCTGCGCTGGCAATAATTTAAATGGAATTTATTTGAATCTCAGGAGAACACCGTATTACACTGCAGTTTTTTTCTTTAGCTAACTGGATACTTTTATTAATTGCACAGAGAGGCTGAGTCCCCATTCCGGTGCTATTAATTGACTTAAATGTCAGCCTGCACCCCTTATGGGCCAGTCAGCTTGAGTGACAAACATTGCCTCAGCTAGAGGATTGCGTGTGGTAGGAACCGCGTGAGCATCAGTGCTGAGGATGTAATTGAGCAGGTTCTGCAGTGACACTGAGCCCGTGGTATCCCAGACTGCTCGCAGGCAGTTGGTTTCTATATAAAATACCATCTGTGAAGTGAGTACTCTGTGTTTTCTAAAAGGAAAAAATGTCGGTTTTACTGTTCTGTGTTTTCATTCCCTTTACATGTTTTCTCATGTTACTTCCAGGGGAAGAGGTTGGGATGTCACTTTTCTGCATGCTGGCTGTTTACAGATGATTCGGTGAGTACTGAACCCTCCTGAAAATAAGCAGTGAAGTGCCAGTGCCTCGTATCCCTCCGTCTGGGTGTAGTGTAATGCCATCTTGTGGAGTAGTTGTTGTATTACTCTAGATTAAAATGAGGAACAAAGTCTGTGGGTTTGGCAAGTGCTTTCCCTTTACCTCAGGGGGAGACCTGCCCATTTATCTTGTCATAAGAGATAAAATAAACCACCAGGCTCTAAAGCATTCTCAAGTGGAGTAAATAATTCATGGCTTTAAAATAACACAAAGGTACTTATAGGCAGGCTGTCAAGGAGACAATTTAATATTCTTGATCAGCATGTTAATTATCTATTTTCATACACCACAATATTATTCTTATTGGCATCATGGCAAAGGAGAATTTTAAGGGGGATATGAAGGAGAACCTGAAAGTGGCTTTTTTCTTTGTGTGTCCACTCAGTTTGACAGGAAGTACAGAGGTGCTTGTCTGAAAAGTTAAAACTGGATGATGAAAGCTGTCACTGTAGCTTGATTGGAGGGTTCTAAATACTTGATGAGAGATGATGGATAGGAAGGATCAATCATAAAGAACCTTAAAAGTGATGGCAGATAACTTATGGTTAATGCAATAGAGAAGGGACAGTCAGTAGAAGGTTGCAAAGAGCAGGGTTATAGTTAGATGGGCAAGCAATGCTGATGATTTGGGCGGCAGCATTCTTCATAAATCTATGATCTATAAAAATTCCAAAAGATTATTACTTTTCCATGCATTTTACTATTTGATGTTAACATAATCACCGACAAATAAATATTCTTCACTTTCTCCTTATGTCAAATGTGTCTCTGTGGCACAATATCACATGGGATGAGGCATATTCTTGGGAAGTTGTGCACCTAAACCATACACAATGAGACACCTATATGACACAGATGTTTGCAGAAGGTATTTATTTATAGTGTAGATCAAACAGCAGTGCTTACTTCTCCACTGACTTTCTGTTGCATTCCCAGCACACAATAACTGTACCACTCACTTGAGTGAAAGTCGGTAAACAGGTAAATATTATTTCTATGAATCTGAAATGTCCTCTCAGCTGAGGTGATATGGTGTGCCTGACATCTTTATTGTTCTGTGTATGCTACTCTGCCATTATTTGATGCAGTCTAAGCAGACAGTTTTTAAGAATCAGGTTCTGTGTGTATATTTGATTAGGGTTTGTTATACCCAAGTTGTATCAAGTTGGAGATACACTTGGTTTAAAAAAAAAAAGAAAAGTATTTTTTCATACATACCAGGAAAGCAGAGATAGTCCTCAAGGTAGAGTTTGGGTTTAATCCAATTCTAAACTGCGTAGAAAAGCACTTTTTAAAAGGTTTTTCTTCTACGTTCTTTCTCTACCCTGACTTTTTTGAGTGTGCCCTATCTTGATTTTGAATAAGTGAAGAGGATGCAGTGGATTGTCAGAACTGGTGTACGTGCATTGTGTTTACACATTTGCTGCTGAATATATGTTTGACTTTGCTCTGTTGAATGCAAAGTCAAGCTTTGATAAGTTTTTAATTGTGTAGTTTAAGTTTCTGAGAAACCTGGTAATTGAAGTGTGAAATCTCAGACTGGGCAGCTGTTTAAACTGAAACCTTACCAGTGCTGACAGAATGAAAAAAACCCCTCTTCCTCTGTTTTATAGCTTGGTTTAGTCCCCTATTAATACATCTGAGGATGAGATTTTACATGTCTGCAACAATATACGATTGAGTCATCATTTCTTTGTTATTCACTAGAACTTACAGATTCCCTTTCTGCCGTACTTCTGGTTGGTCACTTTTTCTCCTTTTTGTATTTATCTGCTTTACCTTTCTTAAGGGTTACACTTTACAGTTGTATGTTCTGTGTATCTATTTTGTGTTTTCCTGAAAGAACGTACAATATTGCTTAAGTGAAGTTTGAAATTTGACCACACTTAAATGAGCTGGAAAAACAACATATACAGTCCTGTAGATGATGCTTCAGGGGTAAAGCCTCGCTTGGTTGCTCTTAACTCTTGTGCTTCTTTTTCAAACATTGGAAGATACTTGGTATCAAGGCATTCCCACATGCTAAGTAGCTGGTTCCATTTCAGCTCTTCGCAACTTCCTGGGAGGGACATAACCCAGAGATGTTCTTAAATTACACAGGAGTTGAATAGACTTCAGGGTACTTGTATTGATAAAGGAAAGCCACTCATAAGTGACTTTTGAACCTAAACACAAGACCTTTGATTTGCATTAATGCATTACAGCTGTTAATGCCCTATAGGCAAATGAGAAGGGTTCTTCTGTTGAAAAGCCTGTTTGTGATTTAGGATTTGTCTCATTTTCATAAAAGATTCCTGCATCTAGGAAGGATTGCAGGAAGTCTTACATGTTAGGTGGAATTTCAGAGCCTAACTCCAAGCAACTGTTACTCAGACTCATAGTTTATTGTGGTAAGCTACCTGAGGACACATTGGTGTACTAAAGAGTAAATTAGATTTAGGAAACCTGACTTGTGGAGATTTTAATTTAGATAACTAAAGCTGGGTTCCTGAAAGTATTGCTTACAGTGAACTAGAGCGTGACTTGTTTTGGAAACTCAAGTGTTCACCAGGAAAATCTGTCTGGCCTTGGTTTCCCAATGAATTCTACTTTAGTGCAGGTGCCACATAAAGGTCAATCTCATCCAGGCAAAGCAAAACATAACTTGAAATCAAAACATTGAGCTCAATAAATGCCAAAGACTGTCTGAGCTGAAGAGGTGAAAGGGGAAATTATCTTTTGTTCTACATTGAAAGCAGATTTTGTGAGTTTCATTACTCATACGTGCATTTCTTCTTGTCACAATATCAATTTAATTTTCTTATTTTTTGTGATTCTTGCTCAAACAACAGTAAAATAGCTTCAGCATTGTTCTCAGCAGCAGAGGTGGAAAGCCAGCTAAAGAAACATTTGAAAATACCGGTGATATCTTGTTTATAATCTTTAGCATACCTTCTTCTGATCTGGTGATACTTACTCATGTAACACATTTTTTTTTTCCAAAGAGAACCAGAGTTTTAAGTCCTTCAGAAGGTTTTTATGTTATCTTCCTCACAGCAGAATATACACGACGCATAGTTATGCAGTGCACTAACTAGCTTTTGCTGTATGTCCTTCAGCTGAGGACTTTTAAAAAGACACATGCTGTTGTGCATTTAAGTCAAAGGCAGTATCAAACCCATCCACTTAGCATCTTAAGCAGAACTTGACTGATGATGGTTCTTGGTACCTAACGTCACTGCCATTTATCAGTTACTGAAAATTTGACTTTCAAACTTGTGTGTGTCATTTTGTGTGCCTAAAAATGAGAATGTGTCCCATTAGTATTAGAGCAAAACTATTGAATAACTGGGTATATGCATACTGAAACATTTAATCTGCAAACTTAAATAATGCTATGCACACAGTTTAGAAAAGGAGGCATGATTATAGGTGCTTATCATGTGGAAAGAATGAATACAGAGTTACTGACATGAAAAAGTTACTAGAATTGCTCTTCAGAAGACTTTCTAATGCGTTGATGTGAATTGCTGGCAATGTCATGATCAAAAATGTGCAAGTAGCCTGAAAAATATGGTAGAGAAAGGAAGAGAAGAGCAGCTCTTTTATTAAAACTTCTAAATACAAACATAATATACCCAAATAAGTAGGGCTTTTTCTTTTTACCTGAAACACTTAGAGTTACACAACCTGAAATCCTGAGCGTCAGTTAGGAGAGTGAAAGGACAGTAGTATTGTCTGGCCATCTATCCTTGAAGCATTAAATGGATGCTAAGGCAAGACTATTCTTCTCTTGGAATTTTGCTGAACAATAGGGAAAATTTATGAAGCATTGGGGGGTTCAAGCCTCATGACGTCTAGATGGTATTGACAGTTGACTTCATGAGAGAGACGGTACAATTCCCTGAGTTTAACAGATGATGTCTAGCATTTTTAATTTGACTTGAATAAGTGTCAACAGCAGAAACTGATGCTTCATAAATATTCAGCTGTATTATTGGCTCCTGACTATTAGATTCCGTGATAAAAGCCTGTCTGCACATCCAGGAAGGAGCACAGAGAGACAACAGTGGGTGCTGGTACCAATCCAATGGGTGTGCATCCCTGTTGCCAGTACCTGGGGACAGTGAGGATCTGGGGGTCAGCAGCTGGGCTAGCACTACAGGCAGGAGGGCCCATGTGCCTGGGGAGACTGGAGTGAGTGAAATCAAGTGCCAGCCACTGTGGTGTCTGCTCTGTGTGGCCAGCCGTGTATATAGCGTACGTATGTGCTCTGTGTGCATACGTCTACCTGAGGATACTTACTCAGCCTCACTGCTGTTGGACCTGGGGGTGTGGAGCTGCAGAAGGCTCATCTCTCTTAGGTGATTAGATCCAGCACGGTATATTTTTCCCTGATCAATGTCCATACCTGTTGAGTCAGAGGAGCAGTAATTGTCCTCAGAACCTGACATCAAACTGCATAACAGTTGATAAATAATGAAAAGTCCCTTTGTGAGGACACGGTCCATTTCTTTTTCATTCAGCAAGTTTACAGTTTCCTTTATCCCTTGTTTTCTTTTGAGAAGCAGCTTGTGCTGTACATTGCTCTTCATCTCTATAACTCCACTGATGTGAAATATGAGTTTGAAATATCTGTTTCTTGAATACCCCTCTTTCAGTCATCTTAGGCTTTCCCTGTGGAATTACATGTGGCAAAGCAGGTTGCAAGTGAGGGAGGGCTTGATTGGAGAGTATTATGCACTTAACTCCTGCTGGTAACATTCTTGATTCTGTGATTGATTTCTTGCTGCATTGTTTTGCAATGGTTGAGGGTCTTTTGTGATACTACAGTGATACTACTCTACTTGTTTTAACTGTGAGATCTCCAGTGCTTTTACTTCCCTTGTTTTCACTGACATGAAGTTAGATTGTCCAACACTCAGTGGCCTGTCCAGGTTCACAGTAATAAGTCCTGGTCACAAACAGGCCAGCAATATTTATTGCCATGTCATTACTTACAATAGTTGGAAGGCATTGGGAAAATACATCCCTTACTGTGTCCCCTCATTGATACGAGGAAGAAATGTGACTAAGGCATCTTGCTCTGGAGCGGTGTTGGGTTGCATTGTCCATTGCAGACAGAACAGTTATCAGCATCTACTTGGAAATAATTCACAAAGTGAAAGAAGAACTAAATTGCATGGATTTCTCATTAGGAATCATCTGAGATAAGCAGGAAATCCTTTGCCCAGCACAGACATGTTCACCGAGAGAATGTGACGTATTTCAAGCAGGAGAATCTGATTGTAACACAAAGTTGCTGATGTGTGAAAGATCTTGTTTCAGTGCTTTGTGAACAGCTGTTTGCATAATGTTTTTGGAGCCATATAACATAATCAGGATTTATGTAGTGATGTCATACCAAGACTGAAGGGATTTCCCGGTTCAGTTGTCTGTTTTCAGAACCTGGCAGGTCTAGGTTAGGCTCTTTGCATCTACTAGGAGAGTTACAGTTTGACACTTATCCCTTGTTCTTCCTTTTGTCATGGGCAATAAGCTTTTCTTTTATTCTCAGATCAAGTACAAGGATACATTTTTAATAAACCGGTGTAGTATAGTAATACTACCAATTATATAATGCTTCAAGCTGTGTTTTTATGCAGTTTTGCTAGAGTGAGAAGCCAGGAGGTCCTGAAATCTCACTTACTGATTGCCATACACCTGGGTATGTCGCTTTTCCCATTTTGAAGTCAATGGGGCTGTGTATGTCAAAAGCAGAATTACTTGTTTCTTTCATACGGCATACTGAGTTATCAAGAAAGAGAGGATCCTTTTTTGGGCTATTAATGTTACCTAGTTTGAGATGTGGCAAATAACCTGAAATAATGTGACAGACATTAACACAAGAGCGACATTAAAAGGAAATTTTCTAATTTGAGTTCTGACACTATTCCAGTCTTCAAAGTGTTAGTTAATATTTAATGGATCAGACATCTGCTGAAAGGACGTAGACTGAATTATTTAAGGGCACCACAAACCCTTGAGCATTTAACCCCTGAAGCATTGAAATTCATAACTGAGGCTGACTTATTCTGATGTAATGTTGCTCATTCCCAGGGTTGGTCTTAGGCTATTCTATTTTTGATTATTAAAGCAATATTAGTCTACACAGTACAAGAAAAACTAAATGGATATTCCTCAGATGCTATATTGGAATATTCTGTGATCCCACTAGCTATCCTAATAATTCTTGAAATAAACATTCTAAAAAACTATAGTGTTGAATAAACTAGACCAAATATTCTTAGAGTGGTTCTCATGAGTCTGTAAGACCGTTCCAGACACACTTTCCATTAACTACAGTGCTTGTTCTTAGTGGTGATATTTGGGGCTTGTGTTGAGGTCAACTGAATCTTTGTCAAACTGCTCTGCCTTCACTATCTCTAATGAATTTATTAGCTAGATATCAGAATTTGGCAAGGTAGTTTCTACACTCTGCTTAGAGAAATACTTAATAAAACGGCAGTCTTCCATACGTGCTGAATAAGAAGTACTCAGTAGGTAGATTGTGCATAGACAGGAATTTATTTACTTTACACTGTCCCTGAACTAAGCATCACAGTGTAAAGAGGTTTCAAGTTCCAGACATAATAATCCAGGTGTATGAACACATCCACATACTCATAGATCAGGATCTACTTGTCTTAAGGCTAGATTGTGTAAACAAAGCCGATGTGGTAAAGTTAGCATCCATTTGCACTGATGGTCTAACGCAGTCTCCCATCAAAACATTAGCTGACATGTGCTTTAGAATTCTTATGAAGATTCAGATATTTATGCTAAAATGAAATGATACAGGGAAGAAATTTAACTGATTGGGCCAGATCCATTGCTTGGCAGAGCCGTCTTTGGCAGCAGAGGCAGAATTAATTTTACGCTGTCTTCATAATTGATCATTGGTCTAGCTGAAGCGTGGACCCTACTTTTGTGTTACATAGTATCATGTTGGTGATTCTAAATGCCTGTTTGAAAAGGCAAGTATTACCAGGGAAAAGACCTGATCCATAACCCTTTGCCTCACTGAGACATATTTTTTTTACAGTGCCCGAACCAAAAGTTTTCTTTCTAACATCTTAAAATTTTTCTTCGTTATTACATTATTTTAATTGGCTATTTCCACAGCATTCACAGAAACATCAAGACCTGCCAATATTGTATAATGAGAGAATGAGATAATGAAAGCTGAGCTAATTCTTGAATGAAACTTTAAATGTACACACGTGAAGCCAGAGGAAAATTGGATTCCTTAGGTTGTTCAGAGGTTTTTCTACAAGCCATTGGATAATGCTGGATTCCTAATATGTCTTGAATGTTGGTATTTTAAAGAAAAATTTGAAGGGTTAGGTTCATGTTCTGACTAAACAACATTTCTGTCTATAGCATTATTCAGTGTATAGAAGTATGGCCAAATATAACCCAAATATACTAGATCTAGAAATTACCTGCCTTTCTCATAATGTCATACTGTACAAGTAATACATCTGAGACCCTCCCCCCACCCCCGTAGTTTTTCAGTGAATTAAGAGGTCATCAGTGTGAAGTAGGACTTTACCTCTTGCCTCTTAGTGTTGCTACATGAAAGAAAACTAATGGTTAATGACTGGAAAGCACTGCTAGTTAATTCTTTCTCTTCCCACCTACACATAATGAAACACTGACATTTGATTTCCTGAAAGTATGTCCTTTCTCTAACCCTGCTCCTGTCTTGTTTTCTATATTTCACAGAGACTGCAGCCTTGTGAGCTGCTGTAATGTCTATCAGTATAAGTCACACTGAAAGACCAAGGCTTTGATCGCTGATGTTAATAACACAAATTGAAGAGAAACATGAGATACATAGAAAAATATTACAGATCCCATTGTCTGAGTGCAAGGGAGCCACCAGCCTCAAGGCTGCCATCTCCAAATGAGTTTTTCAGATTAGCTGCTTAGCTCTTTTTTTGGTATTTTTTTTTTTTTGTGGTTTCAACCAAGGTGCTAGTTGTATTTTTTTTTTAATGAGCTGTGCAGCCAAATACTGTGTACTGACAAAGCAAAATGCACTTGCTGGGGCGGGAGAGTGAAGTAGTATAGCATATTAAGGCCATGCTCAACTGTCTTACCCTTCCCATTCAAATAGCCCAAGTTAAGTGCAGCCTCAACTTGACATCTACAAGCCAGAGTCCTGACATTCCTGTTTTCCACCTATTATTTCTAATTACTATGTCTTAGGCTAGATTTGTCTGAGGATTTGTGAATGGCTAGTAAATTCTTATTCAACAGTTGGGTTAATACAAGGAGAGGACATCTATATTTCTTGCTTATGGTAAAAATATTGTGAGCCCAGTTATATGCCAAAATTATAAAGGCAAGTGTAAGCCTGTTTTAAGGTGAGTGATTTATAAAACTTAGGCAGGGAATAACAGCTGACAATTAACAACAGTGGGGTGATACTAACATGTCGATGCTTTATTCACCTTCGGGGTGAGCAACATGTATTTCTTAGCCTTTCTGTAAAATCAGGGTGTGCTTTCTACCTAAAAAGGCAGTTGGGATTAAATGGTCATTTCAATTAGTAAGATGGTGAATGCTGCTGCTGCACTTCATGTTCCCATCTTGATGTCTGGAGAGCTTCAAGTACAACTGGCACAGACACTCATAAGATCAAGGTCAAACTGTCTGCATAATAAATGATAGAAAGTATTAATTCACCCACAGATGTGGTGGCAGAGATGATTAATCTTCATGCAGTTTATCTATACATCTGTGTATTTGAAAGAATTAATTAATTACAACACAATGAATCCTGCATTAAGTGTCCCCCTGAAAAGTCTTTAAGGGACAGTTCAACACTATGTATTGCCTCTATGCAGTACACCTTCACCAACGTGTTATAAACTCTAGTTTTCCAGGTTTCCTGCTTTCAGGGTGATGCAGGAAAAGAGGTGTTTTACTTCACTGGGAATAAATACATAGACTGTTCAGTCCATTTTACCTTTTACTACCCCCAGTGTTAGTTTCTGTAGGCTGCTGGCTGAAGTCTGACATGTTGTAGGGTCTTTTTGCAGAGCCTGCCTTTGAACATAGAATTAATATTCAGTTTTTGAAAATTCCACTGTTGGCAAAATGGTTTCGTTGAAGTTGAAAAGCACTTTACCTATTGATTTGAATGGAAAAGGTTAGGCCCACGGTAGGAATTCTGACTGGACTCTTAGGAATGTTTCTAAAAGCCTACCCACCAATTTAGTATTTAGAGTAGTGTGTCATACTGAGATTTTCACCTTTTGGCAGTGTTGTCATTTATTAATCATGACAGAGCTAGGAAAAGAGCATATAAATTAATTCTTAAATATTTTTCTTAAAAAATAATTCAATGCTTAAATAATAAAGCAAACTTAGACCTCAGACTAAACTGATATTCATGGCTTCCCTAAAATTTTGGAAAAACTTTGATGTAAAAGTAAGTTTAATGAAATGATTGTTGGGCATTGAATGGAAAGTGAACTTTGAGAAGATAAAGTCAAAGTCTGTCTTACAAACTGTCATGTCAAAGGTGGTCCAAGTTATCTTCAGGTCCAGCCAGCCTTCTGTAAGAATTTCTGAATGTCAGTGAAACTACTGTCAGTGAAATATTTGCACCTAGTCTGTAGAACAACAGATAATCGTTGACATGCTTTGGAATGGATTTTACTTCAGTGTACAATACCAAAGCTAGTTTCATATAAACGGAGGCATACGTTCAAAACTCACTGCAATGAACAGCAAGTCTTCTTGTGGGGCTTAAATGTTTCCTGAGCCTTTTGTGTGATCATTTATGATTAGAAAAAGAAGATGAATTCAATAAATTATTTGTTTGCTGTTTGATCTTTTGGAAAACAGAAAGCTTTTGATGCATGATGCATCATATTTCAAAAAGCCAGCTTTATGGCAGAGGTTCGGGTAGAACTCAATCTAGGGATTGAGAAAGTGTTCGAAAGAGGTATTCCCAAAGGCGATAATTACCTTGGCAGGGGTTAGTGCATATATGGAGGGCACCTTTCTCCTTGCATGTTTGAGTTTCTAGGACTTGGGATTTACCGCAGCATTGGTACCTAAGATGTGTGAGAGGTGCAAAGTGAGAGTCTGGAAGCTTGCAGTGATGCATGATCAGGATTTTTTGGTTAGCATTCCGATATTAGCCTCAATACTCTTTTGACTGTGTTAGTTACAGTTTTAGTTTTCAGGTTGTGAAAAGATTTGTTTGCAAAATGAAAATGAGTCATTGCATTTGTCTGGTGGATGAAATGAGAGCTGTATGATTTTTGTTTTCACATACAAGCTAATTTGTGAGAGAGATGTGGACACAGCTCTGGAAAGGTTCTAATCCCTATAGTTTAAATAAAATATTAAAGACAATCTTTATTCTGATCCACCATTCTGTTGTGTTACAATTATGTAATACCTCATCAGGCTAAAATATACCAGGCTTTTATTTGATGTGATTTGGCCATATAATGCAAATATGGCTCGGGTGGGTGTATTAGTTACATGAAAAATAATGAGTGGGGGAAGAAAATGTGTGATTGAAAGCATAGTAAAGTGGCCAGGTGGACTCTTAAGTTTTTTAACTGGCTTATGAAGACATACACAGAAGAAGTTCAACAAAATTATTTTTATTATTCCAAAATGCACAACAGACAATACAGGTGTTTACAGATCTATTTTGAAAATGTATCTTTTTTCATACTGTTTTACTACAAGATACTCTGTTTTGTAATTTTAACTCAAAATTCTCTCATGCACAAGGGAATGATTCCTGATATGAATAATATGCTTAGTTTTACTGAGGTGAACTCATGTTTAAAACTGAAGTGAGTGAAAGGCAATTTGATTTACCTATTACTTTGCCACTTTACAACTTCACTAGACCAAAGAAATCCACACAGATTAGTTTTATAAATAAGATTAACATAAGAGAACTTATATCTTTCAGTAAAAAAAGCTAAAAATTAAATAAGTTAAAATATCTATTACCTATTATAAAAGAGATTCAGAGTAAGAGACAAATTCCCTTTAAATAAACACGTGCGTAAGGGTCTCCAAAGCAGACACGTCAGGCCGGTCAAAAGGGAATGTCTACTCCATTCCCTTGCCTCACGGCAAATTAACTTTCTCTCTGTCGTTCCTAATAGGTTCAATGTGTTCATGTCGACCAGTAGTGGTCCCTACTCCTCAGACCCGACTCCCTTCCTTCCCCAACCCCCCAACAGTTTATCTCAGCGTCTAGCTGTCTGTGCCTTTTGGAAGATTTGCTAGTGACTACTCTGAATCTTTCATGAATTGTTCCGTTCACTATGAACATGGAAAACTGACTGTTCCTTTTCTCTTTGTAACAGTCTTCAAGCATGTAAAAGGTTCTACTAATTCCCCCCCGCCCCCAAGTGTTACCTCCCATATGCAAAACAACCACATTTGTTTAAGTGTTGTAAGATATTTTTTTAGGCCTTGGTCCATTCTTATGGCTATTCTGTGGTTTTTCTCCAGTTTTTTGACGCCTTGAAGTTCTGTGACCAGAGCTGGAAAGAACAACTCGGCTGAGGTCCTTGTGATGTTGAACTGAGTGGTGGAAATAGGTTGTGTCTTGTGGGCTCTACTCCGTACATGCTCACTTTTCCAGGGCGGTGTGATGCTGTTGACTCATATCAGCTTGCATAGCCGCCAAGTCTTTGGTGCCAAACTGCTGCTCAACCAGTTGCTCTCCATTCTGTGTTCGTGTAAGTGAGTGTCTGATGAAGAGCAGTATCTTTTCATTTTCCTGATAGGATTTCATTCAGTACGCTTCAGATAATTTTCCCAGTAACGTGAGATATTTTTCATTCTGATTCAGTCAGTCCTCCAGCTTGATTCCAGACCATCCCAACATAGCCTTTGGCTCTTACATAAGGATGCTGTTGTTATTTACAGAGCATAGTGACTATATGAAATATTTTGCCAAAAACCAGTCAGGATCTCAGCTGAGAGAGGTTTACAGTCCAACTAATAGAGAGTGAGGGCACAGATGATGTGCTGCAAGGCTTTTTAGAATAAGTGTGTTCTGTGAAGAGATGGAAAGTAGGGAATAATAAAGATTTGGAAGTTGGGAACTTTCTGAAAGGCTAGGATAGCATAGAATAAGCTAAGTGATCTAGGAAATGAAAATACAGGAATATAAAGAATGAGGGTGTAGTAGAGAAGACGAGGAGGCAAGGGCAGAAGAAATTGGAAGCAGCATTCTATAGACATTTGAAAATGAATTTAAGGAAACTGATGGGATAAGTATGGAAGGGCTGAAGAGAAGTCAGTAGCTCTCTATTTTGGCCTTAAAAATCTTTGTTTCAATCTTGGCAATTTCTAAACAGCCTCGCCTATTATCTGCCACTTAAGCCCGATCAGTACCTTTATTCAGAAGCAGACATTTAAAGCCAAACTACCACTGCAGGTACCCTTCATTGGGTACTTCCATTCTGACTGAAGGAACAGTAGGATGGTCCCAGCCCTCTCACAGTGCAGTCAGTGGTGTCGGTGTCGCAGGTCTCACAGTGGCATTCTGTAGCTACTGGGTACGAATAAAAGGATTCGGGATGGTCACCACAGCCAGGGATCTTTACTGTTTCATACACAACCTCCTTGAAGGTACATGTTTGCTGAACAGATGATACTGGTGGATATTTATATACCGGATCCTGAAAATCACAAGAAGGAAATATTTATTTTGAAAGTTGTTATGGGGTAGAATTCCAAATTTTTCTGAAATTAAGGACCTCACGTGAAAACTAATTAAACCGGTGGGGAAAATCCCACTGAGATCAAAGGGATTTGGATCAGACTTTTCTAATTTCACCTAGATGCTTACATTTCTCCTTTCAGAAGGACAATATGGCAAATTCGTGTCATACCATCACCAGGCAATCTTGCAGATCAGTTGCTTGGTTTTTCAAATTATTTGGGGAAGGAGTCTGTGTAGTAATGTCTGTAATTGTATCTGTTTGCAGCCACGAATTAAACACAAGACAAAGATCCAGATTGCAATACTTTCACCTTTAGCTATGCAATATCAGCATAATGTGTGCAGCCAGTTAAAGATCTGAATTTTACTAGCATCTTTTCACCCTTCCCTTTGTGGTTCAGATTGGCTGTGCATCTACTTCCCTGGCAAATAGCACAGCAGTTACTCAGCCTGTTCTTTCACGAGGCTCATCCTGCCTGTGTGTTTGTTACAGAGTGGAGAAACAGGTTATTCGTACATCACTAGGAGTATTTAATTCTGGTGGCTGAAATTAAACAAGATTCTCACCCTTGTGAAGCAGTATCCTGAGCACCACGTGGCATTCACTGTAATACAGAATTCACATTCTTCTCTTTCCACTGCTACAGTAATATTGGTGAGCTGACAGCTATTGCAACAAATTGCTTTCCAGCAAAATAACAGCACGTAACAATTAACTGTCTTCATCCTGTGTATAAAGCAAAACATATCTATACTGGAGAAACATGTATAGTTATTTTCAACAGGAAATATTTATAGAAACAGGGAGAAATTGAGTGTTCACATTATCCTCAAGTGGTTCTATAATAGCAAGCTTTCAGAAATATCAGTGAGAACACAGGATAAAGCCATTAAATAGATCTGTCTGAATGTTTATTGTTAAAGGAGTTTGATTTGCCTAAGCGACTGAAATGGCATGTCAGCAATCTTTGCAGAATAATGATAACAGACTACCATACCACTTTCAATGAAATATTTTTATCTAAGTTTCTGTACAGAGGATGTGTCCTGATTTAAGGAGAAAGAAAAAGAAGTAAGGGAGACAAAGAGCAAAGGATAATCTATATTTTCAGGAGCAGTTAACTGCATGCAGTGTTTGCAATTTGAAAAAAAGATTTCTAAATCAGGATCTGATGAGAACTTACCTGTATTCTACTTGCCTGGCTGGTAATAGCTGTAGTGAAAAGAAAGCCCTGTTCTTACCTTTTATACTAAATCATGTGTAACTTATACCTTGAGGATTTGCAGTGTATTAGTGCAGCAAGCATTAGTTTGGGACTTGGTGAAAGCGGATTAATGTTCAGCCAGACAGTGAGATCAAGCCTTGTAAAGAGGAAGAAAGAAAATCAAAACACACTCAGGAAGAGATGGTGAAGGTTACTGTCACAATGTCTTTTTAGCAGTTTCACTGGATTTGATTCAGTGGCATTTAGAAATAACTGAGACATTCCACAATTTGAAAGAAGGTTGAGAGGCCTATTTTTGGAAATGTTCAGGTGTTTTAAGTGTTTTATATTAACCCTCAGACTGATAGGCTTGGGATGCAAGCTGGTCCTCTGGTAATTCGTAGCGGAGACACTGCTAGAGTGTTTCTTGGCTAATGAGTATGTTCCTGAGTTTTTCAGGGTATCAATCTTAATTGCTTTTCTCTGAATTGTGTCTTACCCAGTGAGCTGCATATGTGCTTGAGTATTGATCTATGGTCCAAGAAAGCTAGTAGTATGAGTTTTGTTAAACCATAAGTAACTCAACTTTACCATTTAAAATACCACAGTGGTTTTCCAAAATTCAGATTTCTACCCCACTATATGCAATCCTGGTTCCTGTCTATCACATGGTCACACTTTTTTAACTTACGTAAGGGATGTCTGTATTGTGTTTCCGGGAAAACGCTAATATTTTTAACAGGCATCCATGCAAACTCAACTTGCAAGCGTTTCGTGGTCCATCATGATAATAAAAGATTCTGTGAATAGTGTTCCCCAACTAACTGCCCTTTTCCTGCATTCACAAATTAGTGATGTGTGCCTTTTCACCAGAAAAATGACAGAGAAATAACTTTGTTGAGCTTCACATATCACTTCTGGGGAAAATGACTCACAGTAGCACTGTATTTACTATCATCTGCCCAGAACAGCCAGTCTGGCTTTGTTATGACTGTTCTATTATGGTCAGTCTGACTTTTACAGAAATCCATCCACAAAAGAAAACTCTGCAAGGACATACAGTTTAAAGCATTTTGTCATGAAAAGAAATTCTCACTGGCTTATTAGTTGTCCTGCAGACGGGATACTTTTCAAAATGGCCTTTACAAATGAGCCCTTTAAGTGTCTCAAACCTTCCGGTGGTCCTGCAGACAGGCCATCTGTTCCAGTTTCCATCCAGTCTGCAATACCTTAATTTGCTTATGAATTTGCTGTCACACCAAAATTAGAAAGTGATCTGCAAATTTTCCCTGGACATCTTCTGTAATAACAACAACTTCGTTTGAATGAGAACACAGCTCAATTAAATGTATAAAGAAGTCAAGAAAGCAGACATCTTCCCCTTTACTAATATAAACACTGTGATAATTTGATAATGGTCTTTTGTGTCGTTTAGTGTCAACACAGTCTGTATTCTCAGAGATGATTCTTTCTTGTTCTAAATCACTAACTCCAGAGATGCTAGACAAAAAGCTGATTAGAATTAGTTACATCCCTATTGAGGACCTGGCCTTTTCTAAGTATTAATTTATGCAGATTAAATAAAAGCAAATAAACTTAATTTGCAAAGAACAACACAGAAAATATTTAATCTCTGCGTTGCAACTCAATCCTCAATCTCTTCTGTGGTTTGAGGAAGAAGTCATACACATTCACTAAACCCATAGTTTCACAGGCTGAGCCCCTGCCATGCTGTTTCTTCCCTCCCCTAGTTCCTAGTTCTGGTCCACTCAGCCTCCTCATTTGTGGAAATGCAAATTAGGGAAATCATTCTAATTAAAAGGAAAAAACCCAACCCAGCCCTCTTTTACAGCATTGTTGTTAGTCCATATCAATTTGTTCCACAATGGAATGAACAGCTGTGGCAGTATAATTGATGGGATTGACTGGCGGGTGGGAATGAAGGGGGACAATAACAGGAAATGCATTACATAGTGATCTCACTGAAGAGTTTATGAAGCCACACTGTAAACACAATACAAACTTTTTAACAGGAAGATTTCATCCTGCGCTGACTTCAAGGGCATTTGTTTCTGTAATCATCAGTTCTAGGTTGGTTCTCTAGCTACCAGCTCTGCTATATTCATTGTGTAAATATATGAATATGTATTTTTAGGGTAATAGAAAATTACAAATTGAACTCAACTAACCACTGGTCTATCATCTGAGGAATGGGAATTTGGGAAGTTGTTACTTGGTTGGCTTGGCTTGATTTTGTTCTCACACCTTGTTAGAAAGATACACTAAAGGAATTATTTCTCATGATGGCCAAGATGCTGTGTAAGTATGCCTTTTCTAAGAGTATTAGTTCATACCTCTGCGAAATGTTTATATGCTAAATGTATCATACTCCTTCGAGTTTATATTCCCATTAGTTTAAAAAAAGGTTATGGTAGTTATGAAGGGAATAACAAATGTTATTTATCCGGAAAACTACCGTTTTCATATATATATGTGAACTTGTATATAGGTTCTGTGATACTGAATTTTGTATCTCTTGGAGAAATAGAAATGCTTTCCATTTGAAATGGTTTATATTTCCACTTAAGGAGGAATGTCAGAGGCAAGAACACTTCATATGCTACAGCAAGACTTGGTGGTTGTCATTATGCTTCTAGGCTGAATGCTGGGTGTTGCCCAGATTGTCAAAGAGGAGGTTTTGAAGCCGAATTCCGTGGTGGTTTATGTATACAGCCTAAGAAATTAAAAGATACTGTGGCATGTCTATACAGAAAGATGCAGATGGGCCTGGAATGTCTTTGCAAATGGCCTGTCTAGAATGGGGCCAAGCAATCTCATGCCCTTTCTCCACCTTTCAAGGATTAGCTTACTAGTGGGTCCATTGTACAGAATCCTGTCTTCTATTTGTGTTTTGGGGTTATTTTTTGTTTGTTTATTTTTTCGAAAAGCATCTAATAGAGAACTGAAAAATCTGTGTTTCTTACATGTTCTAAACTATGCCTAAATGAAATTTCTTTCTTCAAGAGGGATTGTGGTAAGACTAGAAATTCTGTTACTGCAAGTTGTAAATCTGCCTTGCTTAAAAGAAAGTAATTTAGATCTTTCAGAGAACATCAGCATCTATCAAAGTGCTATTGGAAAACTAGGTTGTATGTGTGCAATTCATCCACCGTGAGTAATAAATCTGAATCTGTTCTGATGGAAGATGTATTGAAACTTCTAGTGGAAAAAACACAGTGTCTGATATAACAGGTCTTATCTGTAAATTATTCCAGCTGCAGACTAGCTTTGGCTTCTAATATATTATTTTAAAAGCATTAAGGGCTGTGGTTTCATGTTTCTTAGATTCATGGTCGTGGTTACATGTTTTAGGTCTTGTTAAATAGGTATGTTACTGAGGATAATAGTTTCTGCATCTGAAAGCTGTTATTGAAAATATGTCTCGAGATGTTTAAGGCGCTTACCTCTATGGCTTAATTAAATTCCTCTGGGTTAGAACAGTATAAAGAGTTGGTTCTCTTCAGTTTGGAGTTGTGCGTTTCATTGCCATCATACTGAGTATAGTAAGTGCTTGTGTCAAGTTTCTTCTGCACACAGCCTGTCTCGACTGAGTACCTGTCCTCTCTCCCTTTTTTGTGTTTGTCCAAATGTTTTTCTGCAGAGGTCCAGATTTAACCTGAGGAATTTAAAGCAAAACACCTTATTACTGCTACCCAATGATTGACTAAATGGATATCCTTGAAGTACACAGATAGCAAATTGCTTCTGAGTCTGTGCTTCAGGACTCCCTGCGTGGGGTCGGTAATTGACTGGAGTGTTCTCTTTCCATTTTTTTGGTGTCCTTTTTGTTGCTTACTACTTGTGGGGGTGACTTTTTTCATTGTGTTACCCCTCTATATGCCTCTGGGGTTTACCATAATTCTTAGTAAAGCCATTGTAGAGACCCTCCTTGGCTTTAGTGGTAACTGCATTGGGTAGTTGGTCACTATTGTTCAATGCAGCTTGCTGATGCTGTTTTAATTTCCCAGCACTGATGATCCAGAATTGTGAAGTAGGTTGTGCCTGATGAGCACACAGCTGGATAGCTGAAACTAATTAGTGTCAGCTAAAGGGTTAATCATTAGTGAAGAATTCATATATCCACTCGTATGCAAGCAGAAGACTTCATCCACAGGAGAATACGCTACAATGCACTGATGAGGTATGTAGAGGAATAGAATTTAGGAAGATTTTGATATACTAGTGTCCATTACTTGGAGCAAAGGTCATACATCCCATATTTCCAGCCCACAGTGCCTTTCTAAGTCTTGTGAAAATCATACGCAGTTAACAGCAGCAGAAACTAATCCTGAAAAGTGTTTAATAAAGAGAGAACAGTGCAAGGAACAATACAGATGCTTATGTTATTGTTATTCAGTTGTTTCCTGTAGTTTTTGTCTCACATGATATAAATTCATTCATGGATGATTGTTTTTATACCACATTTCTGGATGTATAAACCAGCTGCATTTTCTTACCCTTTTTAGTGATGGGGTTCTTAAAACTTTCAGCTGTTTGCTCTTGCAAAACCATGGTGTGGTCTTGGCTTCTTATATAAGATCATTTGATAACTCCAATGGTATCTGTTAAGAAATGTATGTTAAGATTCTGCTCAAGACTAAGTGAAGTTTAAAAATTATGTTAGTGAGGAATGTTTTTTCTTTTTTTTTTTCTTTACCATTCTCTCATTTTACCATCTCACTTTGTTTCTGAGTATTTTGTTTTTCCAGTGGAAAATATGTAGTGGGTTTGGTTTTGTTTGTTTGTTTGGTTGGTTGTTGTGTGTTTGTTTTCCTAGGAGTAGCTTTTCTGCGTGTGAATAATCAGCATTTTAGATCCTGTGATTGTCCTGGAGCACTACTGTTTTATTTTAAACTTTCTGGGTATGACTAAAGTTTTCAAAAAGAACAAGAAAGCATCTTAATGCACTTAACAAAATAGATTAGTCATATTAGACAAAGTTGACAAAGCAAAGGAGAGACCTGATGAACAATATATTTAAAATCATATATTTCACTAATACACAACCAGCTAGGGTTTCCTTTTTGTTATGCGAGTAGTTCTTGGGTCTGTATGGGATTGCTGTTATGATGTTGATTGCTGAAGTGCAGAAATATTTCAATGAGGATAAGAGTTGAAGAAACTAGGAATGGGGGCATGAGGCTGCATCTGATATGATTCTTTACTGTTGGTTTTTGCTGGTCTTGGAGAGAGTAGAGACATGCCCAGATCTGTCTCACCCTCATTCAGGTGGTGCCTGTGAAGAAGGAACCATGCTAAGTGTTGTCATCTTCCACACTGAGCAGTAGTACTGTCTCCTCTGGATTCACTTGTGACTCATGGGTTAAGTAGGAGAAGAGTTCAGTGTGAATGGAAGCAAAACTATCCAAGAGAGGACCAGTTTGGTTTTTAAATTTTCATTCATAAAAAAGAAACTCTAAGAGTTTGAAATCCTCTGTAGAAGGAAAAATTTTGCATTTCTGAGTTGCTTCAGGTTACTGTCTTTGTGTCTCAAGTTACTCCCTGCTGAAGGCAGAGCATACACATGGACTGCCTAGGCAGCTGCAAATGCTGGAAGCACTGGGTTCCTCAGCAGCCCAGCTTGATAGGCTTCTGAGCAGTCAGATGAGAAGGCTGGCAGGAAACCTAGGATTCAATGATCTTCATTAAAATCATCTTTGTACAGTAAGTTTTCAACAAATTTGAAATTTGTCATTTGCTATTTGCCTACAGAAATGGTAAATTTTTGGAAAAAAAGTATCAGACTTTTGGACTTCTTTTTTGAGAACAATGATCTTGAGTTGCTAAAGAAACACTTATCTGCACATAATTTTTGATCTCAAACTGTATTAATAAGGACCTTACTGAATTTTGAAATCCCAACCAAAATGAAAAACAAATAAACGTATCTGAGTATTCCTTTGAAAAGCCAAGTCCAGTTTGACAGCATCTGAGTGCTTTGGTAGTGCACACACTGCCAGAAAATAAGTGCTTGAGAGAAAGCTGAGGTATTTAGCTTCATTGACAAAATTTGCTGAGCCGCAAAACTGGCAACTGAGTTAGGCCTTCTGCTTTTTTGTCAGTGTTTACAACAAATGTACACAGATTCTATCAAAAAATTAATTTATTTTTTATGTAACTAATACTTCAAGACCCAAATATTAAAGTATGACCTGAGTCCAAAGACTGCCATTAAAAAACTGTGTAAGGATTTTTTTTTCTAGGTAGCTTGTATCACTGGCCTGTCATATTCATATTTTGTCAGTGTTAGAAACAAAAAAGACTGTTTCAGAAAATTTAAAATTCATCAGAATTTCTATTATATTCTGTAACCATGCTAGGAAGCTGGGCAAGCATTTGTCCATGATGGATTTTGGGAAGGACTTCTGAGAAAAATGTGTGTTTCTTCTAAAACAGTAAGTTTGGCTGGACTGTGCCTTATTCACACAGACAACAGCACCTACTAATTGTTTTCAAACTACAGCTCTGACACGCAACATAAGGCTTATTTGAATCTTGCTGACAGTGTGCTTTGATAACACAATAAAGTTGATGCAGAACAATTCAGCACGCTTGGATAATGGATGAAAGCCCCATCTTATTTGGGTTGCTAAATAAAGTCTTAGGCTGAAGATGTCTGACCCATATTCTTTTTGATAGTGCAGTAATTTTTAGGTCAAATTGTTTAAGAAAAATAGGTTGACAGCCACAGCCAGCTTCAGCTGCGATTTTAACATTTTATCTGACCAGCTGTATCTACAATATTCACTGCTTTCAGGGATTCTAAACTGTGTTTTTAAAGCCTTTTTTTTTTTTTCTCAGCAGTCCTATGGAATTTTTATTCTAGGGCATGGAGCTGCTGCTGTGCAGAATGTAGGGTGTTGGAGTTGCCCTTTGAGCTGCAGGAGTCTGATTGTGATCAGATTGCAAATTTGCAAAGAAATTTCATTAACCTACTGCAGGAATCAGTACTGCGCAACTATAATGAGGAAACAGATCTGAAGCTTAAAAAGCTTTGCAGGATCAGCCCAGTATCTAGCTCAGGAAGAAAAACAAATCTTATTTGTTAGGTTTTATTCGCAGAATGAGGAAATAAAAACCCAAGCATTGTATTTGGCTAAATTCCTGATGAAGGTGCATTTTCCCAGAAAATTATAATAATTAAAACCAGAGGCTTTATTCTTAAACAAAGCAGGTACAAATTTAGCCAGTTCAAGCTTGAGCTGAAGTGTTAACTTTTGGTTACTTCGTACAGCATTATGCACTGTTCAACCCAATCAGTGGTTAGCAGGACCTGTGGTTACTTCGCCGAGTGAAGGATGCATCTTGTTCTGCATCTCGTTCCTTTCCCTCCCATTCTGCCTTTTCTGTTCATATGATACTCTCTCCTCACTAACCATGCTGTAGGAATGCCACTGTTCTTACGCAGAAATGATTCCCAGGTGTAAGTAAAGCAGGCTGTGGCAGGGAAGCAGACTTCTGGGAAGGGGAAGAGAACCATGACTTTGCCTGCGACGGAGCTTGAAGTGTGTGTGTGAGAGAGTGGGAGTTTAGGGTTATTCCTCTTGTGGAAGAAATAATTGTCTCTCTCTTCCCTCCAGACATTTTCCTGGCATTAGCCAGACCAAGACCCCAAGATTTCTCTGTTTTTCTGGTAGCAGTTCTTGGCCTCCAGCATCTTAGTTCTGAGTACCAGCAATTTACTTTTTCTCACGTTTCTAGAGGATTTGTCCTGGCACTGCCTTGTGGTATTTTACTAAAGAAAAAAATCCAAAGTTGGTAAGAACCATTGAAAAATAAATATCTGAGCACCTTAATGTCACTGAATTTAAAACAAACTACAATGGGATAGCAGTCAGAAAATCACTTTCACTTAATTCAGAGTATTGGGAACCTTTTGCCTGCTGAGGGCTGAACACATTTTGGGAAGCAATGCACAGGCACCATATTTATTCACACAAATACAGGTTTAGAAAGATTATTTGAAGGTGTGTTATTTTAGACATTGTGTTAATGACTTCTGGATCTGATGCTGTTTCTGTGTTGATCATTGGAGGCTGAGTAGAGAAACGCACAAAGTGGTTTACGTGCCACGCCACAGTATTATCCTTTCATGCCCTCTCCAGTCTACAGGGAAAACCCAGAAATACTGTTCCTGATAGGAAGTAGGAAGGTGAAGCACTGTTGTGGTCTAGGGGATGTGAATTACAGTGACCAGAAGCACTTTATTATTTAAGGGCGTAAAAAACAGCTGAGAGGGTCTAATAGACAGGAGGAGTCCTCCATGTGTGACTGGGAGCCCTGCACCGGGCTGTGCTACGGTGGATGAAGTGGCTGCTCAGCCGATGGGGTAAATACTCCTGCGTCTAAGGTAATGTCAGAAGGTGGAAGGAAAGTACAGTATGGCAGAAAAGTACAGCTATGTGATGGCTGGAACCTCCAGCTGGAGCCTTGGCCAGACTGACATCAGAAAGTACCGCTCACTGGTCCCTTTGGGATCCTGGAATCCCTCTTACCTTGCCAAGGACCCTAGAAACTAATTTTCTTTCTCTCTCATCAGGGCTTGGGACCCTCCTCTCCTGCTTCCGCGCAGGTGTTGGGCAGTGGAGCCCCCCCTGGTAGGCAGCTCTGTGGGATGCCAGGCTGGGGTCGGCAGGGGGGTTGACTGGTGCTGTGGGAGGAAGGCAGAGGGCAGGGTGAGTTGGCTGAGCCAGCCTGTGAACTGAGGGCTCATCGTGTGATTAAAATCACCTTGAAACTGTGCTCGCGGGTCACCTTTTAAAATACCCATGTTGTGTCTGTTTCAGCACGGCATTAGCTGCTTGAAATGGATCGGTCTGAACACTGGCTGCCCCGCTGTGCGGGAACGGAACAGCCACCGTGCAGAACCCCGCGCTAATCTCCTGTCGCGCGGCGCGACCCGGAGCGGGCGGTGCCCCCGGCGGCGGCAGCCGTGTCTGCGGCGCCACCTGGCGGCTCGCGCGACGCAGGCCGGAGGCCGCGCCCGGCTCTGAGGGGACCCTCCGCCCCGACCCCCCGGCGCTGCCCAGGCTCCTGCCGGGTCGACGCCTTCCTAGGGCTAGGAAATCCTTCAGGCGAAGAAGTTCCAGAACTGTCACTGTGAGAGGGGTGACAGTACTGCAGTGTTTAAATGCAGCGGCCTTGATCGCCCCGGGCCGTTTTGGTTGTCCCTGTGTGTGAGGGGCGTGGAGGATTGTGCTCAAGAAAGCATGCCTTCTCTATCTCTGAACAGGGGAGCGTTAGGCATAATCATTCCTGCTGGTGTCTTAAGCGTAGAATTGCTCTGAAAGTGGACAAGGAATGTGCAGTCCTCCTGCTTCTACCGCACCTTGTTTGGGGTAAAGAAAGAAGATTTACAGAAAGTGTGTATATCCTAGAACTGTTTGGGTTGGACGGGACCGTAAAGACCATCCAGTTCCAACCCCCCTGCCATGGGCAGGGACACCCTCCACTAGCCCAGGTTGCTCCAAGCCTCATCCAGCCTGGCCTTGGACACTGCCAGGGATGGGACATCCACAGCTTCTCTGGGCAACCTGTCCCAGTGCCTCACCACCCTCTCTGGGAAGAATTTCTTCCTGATATCTAATGTAAATCTCCCCGCTTTCAGTTTAAACCCGTTACCCCTTGTCTTGTCACTACAGGCCCTTGTGAAAAGTCCCTCCCAACTTTCTTGTAGCCCCCTCAGGCACTGGAAGGTGCTGTAAGGTCTCCCCGGAGCCTTCTCTTCTCCAGGCTGAACAAGCCCAACTCTCTCAGCCTGTCCCCATAGCAGAGGGGCTCAAGACCTTGGAGCATCTTCATGGTCTCCTCTGGACTCACTCCAACTGGTCGATATCCTTCTTATGCTGGGGACCCCAGAGCTGGGTGCAGCTCTCCAGATGGGGTCTCACGTAGACCAGTAGAGGGGGAGAATCACCTCCCTTGACCTGCTGGCCATACTTCTCTGGATACAGCCCAGGATACGGTTGGCCTTCTATATGGAGTAGTCCTCTCCTCATTTCCACCCACGCATTGCAGAGCTTGTAGGGCATTCCTCCTAACTTCCAGCAGCCTTTCTGTGTCCTGTTCAGGGAACCTTACTCATCTTACTATTCTCTAAACCTTGACAAAGAATAATGTCTACTCCAAGCTGTACTTCTTCCTCCCAATGTAGTGTCAAGCAGATTGTTAATTAAAGTAATTTTTATTAGGCTTTAGGTTTGCTTTCAATCCTCAGAAACTAGGAAACTTTCAGTAGCATTAAACTGGTTATTTTTGCAACCTCCTATTTTGTTGTTCGTCACTGTTATCTATTCTGGTTTGCTATCACATTTTATCACTTTTTATCGCACCTTGAAGATCAAAAGTCATTTTCAGAAACATGTTCGTCATATTTATCTCTTCCTGAATTCTAATTTCTGTTTGAATGTGTCATACATAATGACACTATGAAAGAACTGTCAGTGTATCCGTCCACCAGATAAAATTTTTTGGGTGGCTTTAAATACTACAAATTCCACAGTTGCCAGCTGCATATAATTTAGTAGCTCCAAACACAGAGGTTTTTGCTTCACATCTCGGTTTTTATAGGTAGTGGACATGTTCACCAGAGAGCTGAGCAGGCAGGTACTGAAAGGGAAAATGACTTCTGCTTTATAATATGCCCTTTCCTAAATCACCTGGAAAGGCTGTGATGTGGTAGTGTCATAGATGCCATCCTTGAAGACACGAGAACTGGAGTCTTTGTTGCAGCCCATGGAATCTTGATGGGGAATTTAACAGGTGGTGGTTTTGGTAGGCTTGTAAAATGCCTAAGGGAGGTCCCTCGCTGGCTGAGAACACTAGGATCTGCGCTGAGTTCTGAGGGTACTGGAAAGGTGAGGAGGTGGACCTCAGGTCTTGGTTATCAGTCTGTTAGGTACTGTACCAACCTGTTAGGTAGGTACTTTTGGGATCAGCTGAGAAATGTTCCATCGTACGTCCACAACCATTCTCCCGTCACAGACAACTTTTCTATGGCTGCAGGTGAGGTCGCAGGGAGTGTTCTACCATACTTTGAGTAGAGCAAAGTCGCTAATGAAATCATCTGATAGTTACCTTCTGCAGACTGTAAGAGAAGAAGCTTTTAAAGGAATTCCTTGGCTGGCAAACTAAAGAGACCGTGATTCATTAGCCAATATTGGGTAATGCGAAAGTGATGTCAGAGGAGGGGTTGTTACCACAGTGAGAGGACTAGTCATTACCTTCAGTACTATTTAAAGGATTCTAAGCAGAATTTAAGCCACTGTATTTGAGTGGCTTAAAATGCAGATATTTTAAGGCTGTGGAGCTGTTCTGCATGTTCTCATATGTATTTTTGCCTTCATGCACTTGATAATGTATTTAAGGATTACCCCATAGAACATCACGTGCTAGAGACAGTCCAGTGTTCACGAGACCTACAAGCTCTGCAAAAATGCCAGCATTCTGTATTCTTAATTTCTGTTCCTGACTACTAATGTCATCACCTGCTCCCGGATGCTGGAGATTATTATAAGACTTGAATGACCTATTTAGCTGTTCTGAATTTTGAATGATGATTTTTTTTTTCCCCCTCCCTTATCTGCTGAATTTCTTCCCTCCCACCCCATTTGAGCATAAACCAGAAATTGTGGAAGATTATTATATAGTTCTGTGAGACACTGATCCCTGTATAATCTGGGAACCCTTTATAAGGAAACTGAAGACAAATCTATCATGGATACAATAAGATTGGGGAAAGGAGGAGTCCTTGCTTTTAAGCCTTATAAATAATGATGTCTACCAGATATTCTCAAGTCCCAATCCATTATCCAATGGGGATGGAAACAAGGTTTAGAAAGAAATGATACATTCCCAACAAGCAGCAGTTAGGTCTCGTAGGATTTCAAAAGCATACATGCACTTTCACATGCAAATGACAGAGTATACCTATGAAGTGTAGGTATCCAGTATGCATGCCCAGGTCAGAAGATCTGTATCAGGACATAACTTCCAGCCCACACTGAGATCAGGCCAAACTTGTGCAGACGCCTGAAACTCTGGCCTTTGTGTGATGTTCAAGGATCTCTCTGCAGCACTTTATTTAAAAGTACAACTCCTGGAAATGCAAAGCGGAATATTTATGGTGTCTGGAGGCTACAGTTTGAGTCTAGTACAATGCTGTAAAACTGTCCTTGATACTCAATCTACCCCAGTCTGAGATAAGAGTCATCTTCCAGGTATTAAATCTAGAATAAATAATTGATGCTATTTCCTGAAAACATAAAGAATTCTTTTTCTCTTAATGGTGACAAAAAAGAATATTCAATTATTTGAGTCTGGATCTCTTCCTGTTAAACAAAGGATGTGGATTTTCTTAATTAGGGAATAATTGGTTTCTTCTTCTTAAGGACACTCTCTCAGCTAACAAAACAATATCTCAATAATTAACCAAAAATATCTTTCATTTCCATAAATGATAACTTAGTGTTAGTTATCATTAGTTAGTTAATTTAGTGTTTGGGGAAAAAATTTTTATGAAAGAAACTTCATAGCACACCTTAAAAGTGGCTGTACTCAACATAATTATGCTTCACTCTAACAGTGGAAAAACTGGCACGTGAAATTACTGCTAGCGGGGATCTTGTCCTTAGTCAAGTAAAACTGGACTGGTATATAAAAATAGGAGAATACTGTATGTAGCATCTATGTAAGAAAAAACCCAAACCCCAGACAAAAATCCAGCCTAAAAACATGTGGATAACTGTATACCCATGAGCCTGAATGTATAGTATGAAAGGATTGTGAACTTATCAACCAAAAATTAAGCAAAAACATAAAGGAAAATAATAAAGGAACAACAACAAGCGAATTAGGGCAGACTGTGATAACTCAGCAAGATAACCTTCTTCATTTTGACTCTTATAAGCAGGGAGACTACAGTAGATGTTACTTATAAGGTCTCCAGGAGTGTATTTGATATGTTGCCATGTAAAATGTTTAGCTGGGAAAGGTGACGTGTAGCAGATGAATTGTGAAGTGATGAAAAATTCAATGCAATAATGAACATTTTAATAAGACCTAATGATCTGAAATAGAGACTCTAGAATAGTGTAAGCATCAATCTTATGCATCTTTTTTTTGTTGTTGTTGTTGTTTTTACCCTGTTGTAAATATTAGTTGAATTAACTGATGTCTTCAAGCTGGAAAACATAATTTGATTCAAAGATGAGGTGAAATTGGCTAAGTGACTTTAAAGTGAACTAATAGAAACAGGATGAAATGGAGTATTAAATTGCAAGGTCACGCAGTTAGGGACTAATTGCAAGAATTTCTGCCACCAGCTAGAGTTTCATCTGTGTGTAATGACTGATAAGAAGCAACACATGAGTGTGCTAATCAGCTGCAAGATAATTATGTTTCAGCAGTGTTATGGCAATGAAAATGGCAAACATGATGCTCAGGTATATGGAACGGGAGAAATTAGTAATGCTGTTGCACTGGTAAGACCTCCTCAAGTACGCTCTGTGGATGGTACGGCTAAATCAGATGAAGTTAAGAATGTGCGTTGCTCAGATGAGTGTGGGAAATGGAGAGCCTGGCCTGTAATTCATTAACATGAGCAGGGCAGTATTGCTCACAGAGGTGATGCTTGGAGGACTACAGCTGGCTTGTGCATTGCTAGTCTGGAACAGAGGCAGCGCTGTGTAATGTGACAGTGTAGATGCTGGCCAAGAAAACTGCTTTGGTAAGCCTAGCAAAACAAGGCTGTCTTCACTCTGTAAATGCAGTGGGAGGCATGTATCAGGATGGCTAAATGCTTGAACTAAGGTATGGTGTCAGCTGGGGGATAACTGGTTCTAAACCTGCTAATGAAGAAATTTAGTCTGGAAATAACAATGTGCTTTAGGAGGCAGCATGATCCATCTATTAGTAGGAATATATCGTAGCAGTGTCTGTCTGCTTGTTTCTAGACTTTGGACCTTGTTCTTACAGACGGTTTTCACACTGAAGGAAGAATAATTGGTGTAGTTGGGAGACTTTCACAGCAGTGCCCACAGTCCTTTCAGACTCATATCATTGATTGCAGCTGTAAAGTGGCAGAAGAAGAGTTACAGTCTCCCAGTCAGACTAATTTTGTTATTTTGTGGTTGGTTTTACTATAATTCTGACAAGGAAGTATATTTCTTTGCCTTTAGAAAGGAAGGGTTTGGGCACATTGTTTTTCTAATGGGTTATTTCCTCTGAGATATTCCTTATTCCTCTGACTAAAGAACAAGTAACTTGTGAATACCCATCACTTTCCTTTATCGTGTGGGATAAAGGTATTATAAACTCTTCAAGGTAAATTGTGCATATTTAGACCTCACTGCAGCAGTATTTTTCTTTAACACAAGAACGTTTTGATTTGCAGGCAGTGTACCACTTGCACTCTCACAGTAATTAATAGTAATCCACTAGGGTTTATTTTCAGTTGAGAAGGTTTGAATTCAAAGGACTGCAAGTGCACAATATGATTTAGCAAGTTTGGTGGAAACAACACTAGTTTCTCTCTTTTTTAAATGCTTCAGCTGAGTTGTGTCTCAGCCTCTATATTTTGTAAGATGTGGAGTGATATCAGCTGCGATAGCCAGCATAACTCTGGTGGGGCTGAGGATTGTTGACTGACAGTAGCTGAATATTTGGCCCTGAGACTTTGATCTTGATTTCCATGCTTGCTTAGAGGGAAAAAGAATGGGCAGTTACTTTTTGCTTATGGTGACTCTTAGCAAGTGACTTCAGTTTCCAGAGTTTGTATGTTCTTACTTGAATTCTGCCTCAACTGAGGTTTTACCATCCTTTGTCAAGGGATCTTTAACCATGTTCTTAGGGAGAAGCAAACAAATCAAAAAGCCAAAAAGGCTTTGCTCTATGGTGATTACTTCTTTATGGCATTATTTAAGATTACTACAGAATTTATTTAAGCCTCTAACTACAAAGACTGAAAAAAAGCAGAGTTATTTCATATCTATAGCTGGCTTTCCTTACAAACAAATCTTATTTCAGAATAAGGTGAAAATTTGGATGGATTGTGGGTTTTCATATTAAAAAAACCATACATGGGCAAAGAATGAAAACACTTGAATCTGTTCCTCCTCTAGGTTTGGTTTAGTTATAAAGTTCAAGGAAAGCTGGGCATTTTAATTCAAAAGCAGAATTCAAAGGAATATTCCTATGATAAAAATTCCCAAAAGCTGAAGGAAAGTCCTGTTTTATGAACAGAAAAACAATTGAGCTTTTGACAGGTTTTTCCCATTCCTGGTGCCGTAAGGTGACTAATGTAAACTAGGTGACATAATTAGGCCTTCCTTTATTTCTTTAAAATTGCTCTAGGAGCCCTGGTGTATTGTTTTAAATTCCAGTGTACTCCTAAAAGAGAAGGCTGGCCTTATTGACCTGAATTGGTGAACGATGGCAGAGGAGCATGGCGTGGGGCCATCTGCCAGGAGGAGGATCCCCTGCTGATGTCCGACCTGGGTGGAGGTTTCCTGGCTTCCTGCGGAACTGGCACCTTACAAGTATGCAAGGTGTTAGATGCAGAATTCCGTGGCTACTTGAATGTGGAGTTATCCTGATGACCTGCACAAGCTGTCTCAATGGTTTATACTCGGGGAGAAGCTGTCCACAATCAGTGAATTGAGAAAACAGCAGAATACAGAAATTTTATAGAGACCAAAACAGAAAAGGATTAATTCCCCCAAAGAGCTGTGCAGTTCCTATTATTCTTGAAGATTCATTCTTGCTTGGATTCCTTAACCCCATGCTTGCTCCTCTGCTGGCTCACATCTTACATCTCTGTAGGCTCTGGGAGATAATATCGAAATGATACGCTGTCCTTCCCTTATCAGTGGTAGAAACTCACCAGTTTCGCTGGAGTTGGGCTGCGGTAACTAAGAAAAGAGTTGAAAGAGTATGGGGTGATAAACCAAGACATGCTCTTTCTTCAGCCTCTCTCTGTTTGTGCTTGATGCAAACAAAGTAGGTTAATTTTCATCATAGCGGGAAAATGTAAAGGCAGATGCGTGAAATGGAAATGAAGTTTAGTGGTAGAATCTAATTTTCAACTAGAAAGATTCTTCTTTTACTTCTTTATTAATGCAGTGTATTTTCTTTGTCTTTTCCTCAAGACAGCCTTAGAACTTTACAATCTGCCCTCAAATGACACTAGAAATTTGTGCTGCCCATAATTTATGGTTTTGATAAGAAAATAAATTATCAGGCATTGACAGGGGCCATTTCAAACTGCTGCTACAACTATTCATTATTTAATAGCTTCTATGGAAGAGAAAACATTTCTGTTGTATCTTATTTGTGTGAATAAATGCAAAATTCAATACCTGCAGTTATGCACCCACATAATTTTGAAATTCAGTCTTCTGGAAGACTCATGCCAGTAAAACTTCACTGCATGAATCTTTGTAGAGAAAATACAAAAAGCATTTGTGTATGTCTCTCCAGAAAACTTCAGTGGAAATTGGAGTTCTTTCTTAGTAGCATTTCCTTATAGCTTGTTTTGATTCACGCCCCCCCCTCCCCCCCCCAAGTTTTAAAACACACATCAACTGTGACAAAAAAAAATGGACATTTGTGTGACTCTACAGTCCTGTGATATATACATTCTGACCATCTATCAAAACACTAAAAAACTCCAAACAGTAGTGTTCTGAGTTTAAAGAATATATGACTTCTGGCAGTCTGATTCAGATTAAGGTGTAGAGAACCAAAAGTAGCATAAGAGCGACATCTTTGATTTATTCATTGGTTTGTAATGCAACAATACAAGTAAATTAAGCAAGCAATTTTTATTTAATAAGTAAGCAATTTCCATTTAAAAATGAAGATTGTGTTGTTTATTTACTACGGATTTGTGCCTGCTACCTGCCTCTCCACTGAAATTTTTAATCTTTTTTACATTGGCTTTGCTGTCGAAACTAATCAGTCTTAAGTTCATCTCAGGAGACAGATTCAAAAGCTTGAATTCTGTGCCCGTTTTTGATGTGCTGAGTGGTAATCCAGTTAGATTTCTCTTTCTACTTACTGACTTTAAGCCTTACCAATGTTATGACTGCTGAATAAACACCTTGGCATATTTACCAGTTAGTTTGAACATTTTCACCTGTTCATTTTTAAATACTTGTCTGTGTAGTGATAGGACAAAGAGGTTAAATGTAGATTAAATATAAGGAAGAAGTTCTTCCCGGAGAGGGTGGTGAGGCACTGGGACAGGTTGCCCTGAGAAGCTGTGGGTGCCCCATCCCTGGAAGTGTCCAAGGCCAGGCTGGATGAGGCTTGGAGCAACCTGGTCTAGTGGAGGGTGTCCCTGCCCATGGCAGGGGGGTTGGAACTGGATGGTCTTTAAGGTCCCTTCCAACCCAAACCATTCTCTGATTCTATATGAGGGAGTTGAAACAGAATATTTTGTTTAAACCATTGGGAAAAGAGTAGATGCACTGCAACTCACTTTATTATTGGTTTTCAGGTCACACATTTTCCTAAGAATACTGTGCTGTTATCTTTGTCTTTACAGGGTCACTTCATCTTGATTTATTGGCAATGTAGACATCATTACGTTTCTGCTTCCAAAGATGATGGAGTTCCTGCACATTATAAAAAGCTTCTCAAGTCTGTGTTGCAATCCTTCTAAAAAAAGGACTAGAGCTCAACACTAATCTGTAGTTGTAAACATAAGTAAGTAGTTTCTGTAATATTTGGCTTTGTGGTACCCTTACTAATGTGATATATAAATCAGATTTTACCTTGATTCAGTTGCTGGTGACACATAATGATCTCACCTGAAAATAACCTAAATTGGTATTGCACTCACAGAGAAACCTAGTATATTTTGAATTATAATCTAAACCTGCATCTTGCACATCTCCTTCCTTTTGTATCTTGTAATGAAGCTAGCTCTATCAGAAAAAATATTATCTAATATCAATGAAAGAGCAATTATTCTGTAGTTAGAAAACACAACAAAATTAACTGTGAATGCTAGTTGAATTTAATTTCTTTCATGGTAGGGATATGAAAGTGAATTAAGCATCACTGCAATAATATCATGTAATGAAGTCAGTTTTTAACAAGATAACATATCACTTACTGAATTCAGTATTAGAAATACAGTTGTATGTAACTCCTTTCAATATGCCAGCTTTAGCAAATCTTATCCACATCTGCAGCTACCATACATTTTTCAACATCTGTAACATATGGCTTTTCTCCAGTGGCTACAAACCTAGTCCTTGTGTCACAAAAGTGCTTGTTGTTGCCTTTTGTAACACGCTAAAAAGACGAACAGCTACATAATCTTAAACAGATGAAAGAAAATACCATTTAAGATGCTTTATTAAAATTTAATATTCTCAGGCTAACTTGAAAATCTGATAATGACTGGGCAGCTTGCATAACCAGATGTTTCTTAATTAATTGCTGGCTTATTGTTACCTGGTATGTCTTTTTTCTCTTCCAGATCTGTTCCATCCATACAGCGTTGCTTTTGCAATTATATTGCCCTTGTGAGCCCTTTGTGGAATGATCCATCATTTTTCATTTCACTTATAGTGCCTGATAGTTAGAGAAGTTTTTGAGATGCTCCTGTAATATAAAATATTTTATTTTCTTTTATTGTTCTTAGTGCATGAAAAATTCTGAAAACTCCCTTATTTGTATAAATCTCACGTGTTCTGTCATCTCAATTCACATATGTTGCAGTGGGAAAGAGAGTTGTTTTATTGGAGAAGGGAATGTTTTCCCATAGCAGAAAACTTCATGTAGTGTTTACGTATATATGGAAACTTTTCTTTCTCCGAGAGCAATCTGTCATATTTTCACTCTTTTAGAAGCCAAATCTGTAGTGTTAAGGAATATGTGAGCACATTTTGTTCTTTCATGTAAGGATAAAGTTCCCTCTGAATCTTTGTTTCTTTTACTCTGAATGCAGTGACGATCCATTTTGTTGCTGAAGGTACCACGTGAATTTTGCTATGAGTCTGGTTTACAGCTATTGACAAGTCTCTTGTTATTCTTCCACTCAAGGTCTGATTCTTTACTGCAGTGGCAGAAATCAGGGTTGATGGTGTGTTACTCTTGCATGTACACTTTCCTCCTCACACTAACTGTACATATGTTTGTACACTGATCGATTTCTCTGAGATTTTGCTCCTGAACAAGAATTCAAGGCTTTTTTTGATGTTACACAAGACAATGTGGGGTTAATCCAGAAGAATGAATGTTGGCAAAAACCTTCATAGAGTAGTTTAAGAATCTTTCTTGCTCTAGGATTGCACGGTGTTAGTCCTTGACAATGGTAAACACAGTGGTAGCTTAGTGGTAGCCCAAGACACACAGAGGTAGAAATCACATGAATTTGAAAAAATCGTAGTACTTAATCAGCTAGTCATCATTAGCAACATGTTCATGTAATGGCAAGCTGCTTTTTCATGTGTTTTCTTTGAAGTGCTACATAAGTATGTGCTTTGAAAGTGAAAATTGGGAAAGCACGGAAAGTGAAATTCATTCCCAGCATCTCTTCTTAGACTTCCAGTAAAACCCAACCTGTACTTCAACAAGCACAGCTGTTGGAGATGTGGAATTGTATGTGTTACTGTAGGCTTGTGCTTGCCCTGTGCTGGAAAAACTATTTATTAGTGTTGCTGCAATGAATACACAGAAAGAAACGCTTTTTTTCCAAACCAATTTTTAGGCTGTATCACTGAAATTTATTCCCCACAGGAATGCTGTCTCTGGGTTTGGGTTTTCAACAACAGACCAACTGTTGAATACAAACACAAAGATGAAGGTACTATTTGGCTAAAATTGAAGTTTGAACCTGACAATCATTTGCTATTTGAATCATAAGGGATGAGCTGTATTCATGCAATCTGTAATTAGTGCCAAATGAATTGTTATGCCAAGGCTAAGAGAGCAACGAATTGGTTAGATCACCTACCATCTGCTTGCCTGCCAGATCAGATTCATGTGGTGTGGAGGACTGGGATTCAGACCACCAGCCTTCATGTCCTCTTCTCACACAGGTAGAAAGAATATATGGCTTGTTATGTTTTTAATACAGATTCTGTTCTTCCATTCCTGTCTGTAAGGGACTGATTAGAAGACCAGAGAAAGTAATTTTGAAAAGCAGCCAGCTCCTCTTCACAGGTGAATAAACGTTTGATCAGTGCAATGGTCTTAGAAAATCGCTGCAGTCTGCTCACTCTGTACCCCAGGCAGTTTCTTCATGTTTTTTTGTTTTTTTCTTTTTTTTTTTTTAAATTTGGGGGGTAAAAAGAGGCTATTGTCCTTTAAATTGTTTGTGCTATGTGTCTTCATGGGACACATTACAGATACACAAAAAGGGCTTGACCTACAGTCCTTGAAAGCCAGCACCCAGAGGTTGAAAAGGCTGAAGTACTTCCTTGAATTTGTCATTTTGTTTAAGCTGTAAACACCTTCACAGCTCTGTTTCCTCTTTATTTCACAGAAAGCTTTCAGTGCATTCAGACTTCAGTAGCTTGGTTTTGTGAGGTTAGTAACTAAGGATTGTTAATCTCATTCTGCTGTGTGTGAAGCCACTTAGCTTCTCTGTAGATGAATTCCCTCGCTAGAAGATGAGGTTCAGTAGGACACCTTAACTTCAGAGGAATGTTGTAACGACAACTACTTGCAGATTGTTGAGGTGAGACAAATGCCACATGAGTTAGTCACACTATGCATGCTGTACCACCAGCCTTTTAATGCATACAATTCTTCCTGTGTTCAAAGTAATGAGCTTGGTCTCGATGGGAAAACAAACCTTGTTATCTCGTCTCCTATTGTAGGCGCTTTCCTTGTGCACATCCTCTGAGAGGTAGTGAGTAGCTTTGCATTTTACGAGCCAAACCACACACCTACTTATACACAAAGTTTGCGTGTCTGCCCTAACTTCAGTTCAGTTGCAAGGAGTGCCTTCATCAACCAAACGGTGCAAACTGAGGAGGAAGGAATTGGTAAGAGAAATAAGAATGAGGGTCTGTATGTGTAGCGTGAGGACACAATTGAAAGCCTACAGTGAATGCAGTTTCAGTAAGATCCTAAAGCAAACTTCCAGCCAAATCAACTAAAATGAACAGGTATCAGTATGATACGTGACTGCATTTTGAAAACTGAGCTCTTCAGAAAAAAACTGTAGGAAGCCTTTATAGTGAAAAGCTAATTTGATCCTGACAAATGCCTCTAGTACCTGTTCCACAGAAAGGCTGTTCTGTTTGTCTGACTTTCTGTCCAGCAGCTGAGGTCACTTAATGAAACCACCTTAATTTGTAGAAATTATGTTCTTCCAAACTTTGTGGATGTATATGCTGCTTTGCCAAATATATGGATGGACTTAAAAATATTTTTTCTGGCATTATAACACAGTATTCTAGGTAATAAGAAAAACAGTGAAGGAAGATTTCTATAATGATCTCTTAATTTTTTTTAAACTACTTAGCCTGTTTTGTTCTGAGTCTTCAATTTGTGATTCTCTAAAAATCCTTCAGCCAACAGTGGGAGTTTTGGTGATGCAAGGACTTCAGAACTGGAACTTGATTCTTTCAGCAGCTTTGAGAGTCTGGATAAAAATAATATTCCCAGTCCTTCTGTCATCTCGTGACAAAGCGGCAGTCTCTCTTTTGAACCTGTTTCTGTCCACTGTGTGGTGCCTAAGGTCTCGTATTTAGCAAGAGCTTTGGGGATACCATTATCAATATTGCTGTAACAATTATCCTTGGATTGGGTTAGTTTGAAGCAAGACGTGCTTCTTGTAGCCCTGGCTAAGTCATAATGTTGCCTTATGGTTGTGCTTGTGTTGATTATAATTGGATTGCCAATCGCTGCCAGGTCGTACTAAACACATCACTAAAAACCAAATTTCTGTTAACTTATTCCTGTACTTGGCTCAGACTCAAAATTTCTGATGATTTCTCTTTTCTCCAGTCATACTTGGCCCATACAGGGTTTCTCATGTAATGCATACAGAGTTGTCCATAATCAATTTCCTCCTCCCCCTTGAATTTCTGAATACATCACCTTTGGAATCACTGCTCTCCTTTATGTACCCGTTCATTCTCCACAGTCAATCGGTATTTTATTTCCTTCTGTTCATGATCACAGTTGGAATTTATTTCTGTGACATCTTGATCCATGATTTCTTTTAAAAGGTTCACCACATCATTGCTCTGCTTCTCTCACTGCTTGTTTCTGTGCATCAGTAAATGCTGTAGGATCATGGGACATTTCTTTCAAGGCTTTCCGTAATACTGCATCTTGTTCTTCTAAAACTACAAGAAATGCTCTCCCAGTGAAACTTTTTTTTAGTTATTATTTTACTCTACAGGTCATATCTCGGCACATAGGTCTTTTTATGATCTCTATGTAACTGTGAATTAATTTCATAAATAGAGAGTGAACTCGAAGAGGATAGATGGCCACAAGCTAGAGGAGGAAAACAAAACATGAAAGCAATGGAGTATCATTGTGGATACCATGTGATAGGAGCTGAAACTGAAAAACATCAACTTCAGTGTACAGAATACTGTTTGCACATTAAAGTTTGCAGGGACAATTAACGTATTTTATTATTTCAGGGAATGGTTGGTAAACTAGATGGAGGCACATAAACCCTTTCACAAGCATATGGTTTTTAAAAACTTCCCATTTTCTTACAGGTATCGTCCAGTAATTTTCTCTAATACTACTTCTCCATTATAAATCATGCCTTCCTGAGATCCTGCGCTACCATACAATTACTGTGGCAGAAAACACTACAACAGAATACTGTTGGCATGTGAAAAATCTCTAATATTTGGAATCATAAAGCAATTTCAGCCAAGAGATGTGGAGAGAGAATCAAATCCTGTGTTAAAAAAAAAAAAGAGGTGCTAGACTGCAGGCACTTTTGTGTCACCCTTTGTACAATTTGGCAGCAAAATCGGCACTTGTGCCTTCACCAGGGAAAGGACTGTGCCCTCGGTTTATGTAAACTCACAAGTTAATGAAGAACAAAAGCCAGCTGTGCTGTGCCCCGCTGTATGAGGTGCCGTGCAGATCCCTCACATGGTGTGTGGTTTCATGGCTGGCTCTTTCTGTTGAGGGCAGGAGAAGCAGGTGGGATCAGTTGCTTCCATGAACTGACTGTGCTGTGGAGCTAAGGCTACTTATTCTGGGTCAGTAAGTCAAACCTACTAAAACATGAAAGTTGCTCAAAGATAGCGCTTAAGTTTGTCTTTAAGGAAGACAAGTCTGTGAGTCCGTTAGGAAATGAAGCCCTAGGAATGTCAGTGTGTGAATATTTGTAAGTGTTAGTAGCTGTGATACCCGAGTTCATTACTCAGAGTTAAGCCAAAAAGTGAATCACAGAGCACAGGCTCACAATGTTGAATGCAAGAGCAAAGCAAAGTATTTCTCTAATTCAGGAATTATGCTGATGCTTATTATGAATTTAAATTTAAAATTATTAATTTTCTTTCTTTCTACTTTAAAAGAAACCCTCCTAATCCCAAGCACAACTGCAGACAGACAGGGCCTTGCTCTAGGTAGGCACGACTGCTATTTCCCTGGGCTGTACTCACCTTTTTTCATGCAGGAGTGACTTCCACCACTCCAGTCAGCGTTTGTGATCGAGCAGCCCTGGTGCAGCCCAGTGTGCCTCACTGAAAGTGTGAGACTAACACTTGCGTTTGCGTTCAGCACCTTATTTGGAAGTTGTTTCTAAATCCTGCCCTCTGGACTGTGTTTGGCATTATTTTACCATGTAGTTCACAGATATGTTGAAGGTACGTTAACAGATTTTTTCAGTGAGTAGATTATAGCCTGGTAAATACCTCTCAGTTCTGCCAGAAGAGTCAGGTGCAGAGAATTGCACCTGAGAGTTGTTCAGAGTTTTAGGTAACACAAATCCTGAGAATCCACTTGTAATTTGTTTGTAACAACTTTTACTGTTCTTTTTTGTTAATGTACGATATATTACATTTTCTATATTTTCTTTCTTTATGCTGCTCGAGAAAAATATAGGAAAAAAGATAGGAAAGATCAAATGAGCAGTTTCTTGAAAATGAGGGAAGTTGCTGAAAGTCATGAAAATGTCTTTTCAAAAGAAGTGACCAGCTTCATAGTTTAATGACAATGGCAAAGATTTAATAAACATTCGTTTCTTGGCAAAAGCTGCAGAAGATGGAAAATTGCAGCTGATAAATGACATATTTTGATGCTAAATATGAAATAGTAACTAGTTTTTTTTGTCCTGCCATCTTTCTGAATTTTCAAACCAAACTAATCTTTTATTTTCTTAAAGGTTGAACATTTTTCTCATCATCATCATCAAAACATAGCATGGTGAAGTAAGAGGCAGAACCTGAGATTTAATACAAGACTAGAACAAACAATCCTGCTGGAACAACAATCCATCAAATGCCATTTTGTATATTGTGGCTCAGCAGAACCTGGACTGCTTTGGCTATGCCTGGGCAAATACCACAACCATGACAGGAAATGGAAATGCATGGTAAGAATTATTTAAGTTACATGGAGTTGCATAAAACCAACCGTAGACAAATCCCCATTGTGTGAGAGAGAACAAAAAAGATACTAAGATCCATATAGGTCAAGAGTTAGTTACAGCATAGTTCAGCAAGAAGCATCAGGATGTGTTGAAGTAAAAAGAGTGGTCCTCGAAAGGCAATGGAACTAATCACTTCCTTTTAGTAAAATACATGTTTGTTGTTGAACTAGTGTGTAGAAAGCGCTGAAACGCTGCAAACAAAATGTGTAAATCTCAGTAGAATTCATTAAGGGATGGCATAAATATCTTTTAAAGATTAGCTTTCTTGTCACCTGTAAACAAAAATCAGCCTATTTATGTGTGTAGTGGGTCTTCAGTTTGTCAGCATCTTGATTGCTGTAGTCAGAGTGTAATTGCTACTCTGTGAACTTTGTAATTATCTACTTTGTTCGTTTGGGTATTTTAAGAAGGAAAGCTGATATGAAAACCAATTATGATTTCCCTAGATAAGGGACATTTTTATACCAGATTTTTTTCCTACTAGTTTGACAGAGTGCATTCTTAATATAAAGAAAGTTCCAGAACTCCATAAACTCCCCTGATCTGTCAGGCATTTACTCAAATGTAAAATAACATGAATTTAGAACTCCCACTCTGCTGAACCAAGACTTTTTAAACTAGCCCGTAAAGCTGGCAGTTGCTCATTTAACTGTCTTTCAAGCTAAAGATAGGTAATGGGCTTTTACATATGCAAGCAGTGAGAAAAGCTCTTTATTTGTGGTTAAAACAAGGGATTTGTTTTGACTGTTTTCAGAGAAAAGTATTATCAGGATCTACTCACTTTCCAGTGGTTAATGCTGATTCTTACCTTTAGATATTCCACATCTATACCGGGCTACTTTAGCCACCTTTAGATTGATCTTCAGCTAACCCTTGTTTTTCCCTTTGCCACTGCCAACAAAAGCAATACGCAAATTAAGAATTTAAGATACATTTCACAGAAAGAATTTGTGTTGTTGTTTTGTTTTTGATGTGTGAGAGTGCATGTTCAACAGATTAGAAGGACCACGGCATGACAACACAGCCAACAGACCATGATAACGGGTTTTTTGTTTAGGGAATAGCTTCAGTCTAACTTCAGGTTCTTATTTTTACTCGTGGATAGAAACTGCTGTATTGTTAGTCCAGTGGCTTGTGTGCAGTATACATTAATCCATTTCACAGTGTGCTGAGGTGGTGGTGCAGAGAAGTAGGGCGAACGTTCACAGCTCAGTGCAGAAGATGCTTTCACAACTGACACATCAACAATCCCTTGTGTGAAGCACTACTGTATTCATAAGGAGAGTTTTGTTAAGTGCTGAGAGTCAAGGAAGGGGATCTCAGAACCTAGGTAGATTAGGCCCTTTCAGTTAGTACACAGGGATTTACAGTTCATCTTGAGGTTGGAAACCTCATTGAATTCTTCAGCATTTGGCCCTTTTAGTCAATCGGTTCAGACAATTATGTTGAGAAAAATGAAAATCTATTTTCAACTTGGTTCCTATTGGATTCAGATGGGAGCTAGCTGTCGAATAGCTTTATGTGCCATTTATACAGATCCACATGGTGAATGTGATTAGCTGTTCCTAAATAAATGATATACTTAGCTCTATAACCCACAGAGCAAGTTACCTGCTGGCTGCTAAAGGTTCTAGTTTCAACTAATGAGCTTCATAGGCCTAATCCCAAACAATTTGGTGAAGCTTTTGACTTAGTATAGGAAAGAAATTAATCTGTGTTAGACTGAAAACATCTGAAGTACCTGGACAATTAGATCTACTTATTTAACTGTCTGACTTCAGCAACACACTCAGCAAGACTTTCTACCTTGGGTTTCCGTGCTGAAGTTAACACTTGGGTTGGAATTTCCACATTCTACTTTCTGGCCTAGAATTATGACATGGGTGTGCCAAATTTTGAAGAGTCAAGTTTAATTTGAATGATAATTGTGTTCATAACCTAAAACTGGTTTAGTTTTTGGCCTCTGTATGAGACCTGTTTGTGTTCAATGACAGTTAATCAATGCCCAGAGACACCTAATGACACAGAGAGAGTTCCCACACTCATGCACAGACACGAGGAAATTTGCTGCAGTAAACTGCAGCTACCACAAGATTTCTCTAAATTTAGGGTTTGGTAAGGAGTGTTTTACTGTCCTGGGATAGGAACAGAATAGAAATGAGGTAATTTTAACTAGGAATTTTTCAGGAGTTACTCTGTCCCCCTTGTACAAAAGAACACCAAGGTCTCTGCAGATTACATCTGAGCTGTGTACGCAACCTATTTACTTGGGCTGCAGGGATGAGGTGCTACTTTTGGGAACTGTGTTGGGCTGTATTAATGAGGCTATGACAGTTATGTGTTACAGCTTTGCCTTCCCTGATGCATAAGCACAGAAAGGGTGCTGCTGGCTGTAATTCCTTCCCTCACCTGGTTGTGACAGTTCTGCCTGAACATGAGGAGAAATCCTTGTAGGGCAGCATGTGATTTCCAGAACACTATTTCCAGTTTTCTCTGAAGAAAAGACAAAAGGCTGGATGTTTCATTCAGGAGGCTAGATCTGACACACAGGGTTATATTATTTTATTGTGTTAATTGTACCTTAGCTCTCCCAAACATTACTGTAAATGATCCTTAACGTCCTGAAATGCAGGTCTCCTTCAAAAGGGTGATTTCCAAAGTATTTATAGTATCTCCATATATACAACAATATTAGAGCATTTTTTATATTGCCTTTGCGGTACCTATTTTAATTTCTGGACTCCTAGCTAGTCCCTGGTCCCCAGGCCAATTTCCTTCTCCGTGGCAACCCTCTAAAAAGGGCATTTCCATTCGGAAAAGGTTTTCCTCGGTAAATGTCATACTGACAGCAGCACCAAAACTGTATGTTTACCTCACACCAAAATAAAGGCTATCATAGGATTCCTCATACACTGCTTGCTAGTTCAAAATTAGCCACAAGAATATTTATTTTATTTGATAATCTCAGGAATTCATTCTTCTGTTGTTGCACCCTGCCAAGGTTGGTTAATTCTGCATGTTTATTCAAGCTGGGAACATTTTTTTTTTCTGTGTTAACTTGTGCTTACTACACCCTTGGGGTCGTCCAACAATATCTCTGAAATAAAGAGGTTTAATGAACTTTTATGAGTATATAATTTATTTGGGAACAGTTTGTTTTATAATGTTTCCCATGTGGATCAGTGCATGTGGCATGTAAAACTTCTAGGTATCCAGGTCTCATGTGAATCTTGTCTTGAAGACATTAGGAATAAGGTTGAAGGTTTTGTTTTTGTCAACATAGTTCTCCAGACTAAAATCTGCTTACATTTTATACGATGTGCAAGGCTGTCAAGACTGGTTAAAAACCACAGACAGGCTTCCAGGATTTGTCTTTGCATACTTGTGGCAAAAAATGAAATCAAAACTTTTTCCTCATATCTGAATACTCTGACAGAGTTCTGATACACATCATGAACTGAGATCTATCAGATTCAGCCTCCTCTTAAAACATGGAGCAATCTTCTGCGTTCTTACCGTGGCGGGAGGAAAATGCTGCTGTAGTGTAATGGTGGCATGAAAGCATTCCCTCACGCGCACCTCTACGGGCCAAAAGAAAACAGCTGCGTTCCCTTCTCTGTCGACCTACTTAATGGGGAAGGTGTGAAGTCCAGTTGCTGCTTGTCTCTTCACCAGTCGCCTCTGGCGTCTATCCTGGTTCTTCTGTATTCGTCAGTAGCGTGACAAGATGATGCCAGAGCAGACGCTGCTGATTTTCACCCAAAGCTTCATCCGGAAGGTATATATCATCACAATCAAATAATGAACCAAGACAGTTACCTATGAAACATGTAGCTCCTGTAGCTATGGGCCAGAAACGTTAGTAGCAATTGTTCTATTCCAGTAAACTCAGGTTTTTCACCTACTTTAAGTGTAAGTGGAGCTTTCTATTAAGATTTGAAGTGTCGTGGATACAATGGTATATCCTCTATTTTCAGTTTGGTCCTGCAGTTCCTTCATGCACGTCTTCCATTCATGCTAATTTCATAAATATGAGTTATAAAATATATTTTCTAGAACTTGAGTAACATCTATCTGCTAAAAGCCTTGAGTTCATAGAAATACCCCTTTTTACCTAAAAACATATATGTGAGGTATGTTTGATGCCATACTTGAACATCTAAAATTCCTTTCCTTTTGTGCTTCTTCATGAAAGTTTGCTGCTGCTTGTTCCTCGAACGTGAGATACTTGAATTTCTAGCTAGTAACTCTTCATGACTGCAGCAGTAATAGTTTTGATCTGTTGTCCTACAGGTGTTCTTTTCCAGTTGTTCTGCAAGTCATAATGAACATAAGCGTGCACAGCTACATTAATTATTAGACCACTACCTACCTAATTTCCCTTCAGAGTATTCCTGATAAAATCCCAGTGAGAAATTAGCCTGACATGCCCTCATAATGTTATTGGATCAAGAAAAATATATATGCAAGCCAGAATGTAGCACCTGATATTTCCAGGTTTTACAATGGCATTTACTGTTAGTGTGGTTTGAAACTTGCTTGTTCAGAGTAACGTACTGCTTCTGGAATACAGCAATGGAGCAAATCAGTGACACAGTAATGTCAGTAATTCTGTGAATCTAACTCTCCTCCTTCATGAGTTAATTACGATAACAGTACCAAACTGGAGATCCACACTGCCCGCTACCACTTAGCAGATCTGCAAGAAGGGGCACTGCCTGATCCACGTTCTTCCATTCTAAATAGAAACAAATTGTTAGGGAAAAAGAAAAAGTTGGGAAATGATCCTTGTTATACTGGAAAAGAGAGGCCGGCATTAAGCACGATGTGGCCGCGGGTATCTTGGAAACCTGGGGTGGGACCAAGAATACATGAGATGTCTCCACTGTCAAGCTGAATATCCCCAGTATGAGTCCCTGTCTGCCCAGAGTGAAGGGAGAAGTATTCAAGTCCAAAAATACACCACATGTGGTATTTTTATCCTGGTTTCTGAGTAGGTCCATACAGTGGTACAAGAAATTATTCTCCAAATACGAATATCATCAGTGTTTTTACTGCTATTCATCATAAACTGGTAAATGGCAGTGGTTTTGCGTGCTTTCCCAAGAGAGTATAAAAGGCCTGCTGTTCTCTGGAGCGTCAACTTCCTTGGCTCAGCCTGTTGCAGTACCAGTAATGAACAGATGTGCTATTCATGTATGTTGTGTACAAGAACTGGGGACAGGCTGTATTTTAGTCTGCTAAGTGCCTCATTAAGTAGTGCCAGTCATATGCAAAAGAACAGTATTCGAGCCAGATTCTTTGACGGGGGTGTCTTACTGAGCCTGGTAAAATACGAATAAAGACTAAAAGGGAAATAGAATAATTCGTGGCCTAGAAGTACAGTAAGTATGGAGCTGTGGCGCAGTCTTACCCGCTGCACAGAACTCTTGATTACAGCAGGAAGATTAGTGTTGGAGTGAGGCCAGGCTGCCAGTGCGAATTGCAGCAATTGGGGGATAGCATAAATGAATATTGGGCATAGTAACACGAGTTAGGCTTTTTAAACCTCGTGTTCCCTCTGCATGAAAAGGTATGAAATGGTTGTATTTTTTCTTGCACTGTATATATAGATAAGCAATAATGGTGCATGTTTCTCCTCTACGTCACTGTAAAACAGAACACAGCTATGATAGCATGCCTTACAGATCCTTTGCTATGCTATAATATTCTTAATAGTACTATCAAAGACAATGACATACACATATTCTGTCTTTGTACTACCAATAATAGTATCCCTTATGAATACAAAGGAGCAGAGGGAATGTAATATCTTTTAAATAAAAATTGCTCTTTGAATACTATGAAAATATAGAGCTGAATGAAACGAATCACAGTATTCATCTGTAAATACTTAAAGCTTGTTTTTTTGCTTTTAAATCAGTTAAAAATTGGATCAAATGAGACCGCTGAGTTAGATTGAATTGCATGTAGTTACGTGATCCCTATCACATTAGAATGGATTTAAAAAAAAGTACAAAAAAGCTATTCTGCTTCTCCCATTATCAGTGTTATGTATTACGTGTGTATCCCCTCATTCATCACAGTTTATTTATCTTTGCTCAAGAATATGCTTTAGCTATTACAAAAGAAAATAATAATAACCAAAAAGGCATACCATGGTGATGGGTCTGTTTCCACTTTCTTTGTACTCAGATACTCACTGACATTTTCAGTTTAACAGTTGCATGAGAAAAGGCATCTGAAACTCTGGAAGAAATGTAAAGGCTAACAAGCAATTTTCTTTGGGACCAAGCCATTGAAACATCTCAAAAAGGAATAACAAAAGTGTTCAGGTCCTCCTGATAAAAAACCAACACATCATAGAGAATGAAGTGTCTGAATTCTGGAAAATGCCCCTAGAATTAAAATTTACTGAGGTAGGAATAAGTCTAGGTGTTTCTAATCATTAAAAAAGCATACCTATGATATTTCTTGTTTTGGTGGCATCGTCCGTGTCCTTGTGACTAAATGATGATAAGGGTTTGGTCTCTGTCTTCGGTATGCTCTTGTGCCACGCTGCAGAAGAATCTGGGGTTTGGTATTGGAAGTAAATTTGTAGAATGTTTTTTAATTGCATCCAGAGGCATCAAAATTTGGGATTGCTCTTACGATGATGAAACTTTGTATTTTAATGGTATTTTGCATGATATTAGAAATTTCTCTGTCTTTTGTATTTCCTGTGGAACTTGCAAGATCGTGATTGTTGAAAACTTGGTTACTTATCGCTGCCATTTTTACATTTCACAGTACTTTTGGCAAGACCGTTATGAACTGGTTTGATGCCTGGCATTCAGTGTGTTTGTTTATTTATTTACGGTTAATCCTTCGTTCTCCCTTAAATAGTCATACGCCACGTACTGAAATGAATGGGATTAAGGGTACGAGCCCTAACCGCTGCAGGCAGTAGTAACATGGATAATCCAGGTTGCGCCAGTGGGGATCTGGAGGGGAATAGTCATCAGGCTCTCTCGGTTTCTCTGGACTGTGGGGAAGGAGTGGTCCTTGGCAATGAAAGTAATGCCTAACCTAATAATGCTGCGTGTGTTGAGTTTGCCTCCAGTTGCAAACACCTTCAGGCAGCGCCCTCAGTGAGCGCTACTCTGGATTTCTCCTTGCTGTACCCTCTCTATAGGGCTGCAAGGCACCCGAATCCTCCTTTTCTTTTACCACGTTAAGGGGGAGTGCCCACGCTTAGTTTTTATTGGGAATTGTAGGTAGCTGTGATGTCAGATACAGCCAAGCTGCATTTTCGTGATGCTCGCTCGCGGGGAGCGGAATCAGCCACAGTTTGGATTTTCCAGGCGCAGAAGGAACAGCCAGCTTACACGCTGCTTGTGTTACAGGCAGAGGGAGCAAAGCCAGGACATCTTCGGCAGCGGTGCTGAAACTCTACCAAGCACACCGTGGTACCCTGGTCATGAACTAGGATGCACTTTTCTGTTTAGGTACAGAATTAGGAGTAGAAAATAGCTTGGCTCCCTTCGCCAGAAGGCTGCAGCTGGCCTGGGCGTGCCGGGCAGGAGCGGAGGGAACCGTTTTCTGCTTTGCTTGGACTGTTGGAGGCTCTGGGGCGAGCGAAGCAGCAGGGCGGAGGTGGGGGCAGCTTCTTCCTCTCTCCGGGGAACTTGGTCCGCGCTGGGTTCCGCACTTCCCTGAGCCGCCCCACCAGCGTGTTCTGCAGCCTATGACTGCAACGTTCCCTTCCGTGCTGAGCGCCTTAACGGGGAAGGGGCGCGCCGGGGCCGGCGTGCCGGGAGCGGGGCGCGGTGCGGGCGGCGGCCGCCAGGGGGCGCCGAGCCGGGCAGGGCGCGGGGAAGCGGCCGCGGCCCCGGCGGCGGCGTGTGCCGGCGGCGCGTGCCGGCGGCGCGCGGGCAGGGCGGGCGGCGGCTCCGCGGAGCAACAGGGCTGGCCCCGGCAGCATCCCCGCCGCTGCCTGCCGCGACCAGCGGCCGGGCAGGGAAGCGGCGGGCTCCTCGTGGTGCGTGTCTTTGGTTTGGGCTGTGTTTTTGGGGTTTGGGTTTTTTTTTTTTTTTTTTTTGGTGAGCGTTACCGAAAACCGGCACAACAAGTGGATGATGCGGGCGGGTGCTGGCTGAGCCGCTGCCGCCTGCACGCGTGTGGGGAGAAGCTGCAAGGAGCGACAGCCGTCCCTCCCGTCCGTGGATGCAGGCTCGGTACACGGATTACTGAACGCTGATGTACAAATCTACCGGGAAAGCTTGGAGAGGCTAGCGCTCGCGCTTATCCATTCATTCCGTCTCACGCAAACGCACCGCCTTCATTGTTTTTTGTTTGTTTGTTTGTTTTTCCCCTTTCGGAACAAGACTCTCGCTTGTTGCCTTTTTGCAAATGCCCGGGCGAGCAGCAGTGCCTGGCTGTGCCGAGTGCCCCCGGCTGACGCTGCCCCTCGGCGAGGAGCGGTAACTCCGCGCACACCGGCGGGCGTGGGTCGGCTGGCATCGCCCCCTCCCCGGGACTGCTGTCACCAGACCCTGACACCAGCAAGAGCAGCGTTGCTGTCGATCTGCCCAGGAACGGTGAGTATAACAGCGGTTTTGAGATTTATTTATTTATTTTTCCTGCATGACACGTAGGTATGATTTAAAAAACAGCCTCATTTGGCAGTTCATACTCAGCTGCTACCGTGTGTTCATAGATACAGCTATAAATGAGGCTTCTCCTGCAAAGGGGGGTGTGTGTGGAGGGGTATTTTTGTGCGTGTGCTTGCATGTAGATGTTGCTTCAGAGCACCTGCAGTTGTGTTTTCTTGACATAGCACAGTATTTTCCCTTGAGTGAGCATCCTATGTGCCTGTTTCCAAATTCAATTTGGTGACATGTTCGCTGTGATTGAAACACAATTCGGTTGTCGACGAAAATGTAACATTCCTGCATCTTCTGTGTTTCTAGAAATACAACAAAAGCTCTTTGTGTAGATACCTTTATTCTTTAATATTTCATATAGATATCTGTAGGGGTATCTAATACGTATGTACTCAAAGACCTGAATGCACCGTGTATTGCAGCATTTTGGTTGGTGTTTATACGTGTTGGTGTTTCGGTGGCATGCATGTGTTTGTGTATGGATGCAAGTGCTGATATGGGTGGGGATTTTATCTCTCTGTCGATATATATCTGACATACCCACCCACATCCTTACCCACAGAGTCGTTCAAAATCTCTGTGCATGTGATGTGGGTGTGTGTGTAATGTAGAAGTGTGAATAGTGTGGGTAGGGGAAGATTTGAATACCGTGGTAATAGATGACACAGTTTCATTTGATCAGTGTGACCTTTTAGGAAAACAATCCAATCTTTTCCCTTTTTGTTTTGTTTATTTTTGTGTGTTTGTGCATGTGCCTCAGGTTAAGTGCTTCTTCTGCATGACCATAACCAAAGGGTGACCCATCCACTCCCTTATGTCCTATGGGGACCTCAGAGCCAGTTTCTCAGTCTTCATCTCCTCCTCCTCCTCCTCCTCCTCCTCCTCCTCTTACCACTGCTGCTGACGCCCTGGGTGCTGCTCCCAGGTTTGAGACATTGTTGACAGGCTGAAGAAAGGCTTTGCAAAGACCTCCTCACTGTGTAAATAAAGTGATGGCTGGAATTAACTTCAACTCCCCAAGTAATGATACTAAACAGCAAGATTGCTAGTCCAAAGCATTACCGGGAACACATTATGAGGAAAGAGACTATTTGCATTTGGTTGCAATGATGAAATAAAAACATCTGTGGAGAGCAGGTACCCTTTGATTTGCATTTTTTTTTCCCTCGTGAATGCAGTCTTTGTAGCCTGCAAGGTAGTCACGCTTCTGATCAGATCTGTGATAGCCACGGGAGATAAAGGAAAATAAAGGGGCTTGGTGGATGAAAGAACAAGACCTCAGCTGTTCCCTGGTTCAATCTGAGAGTTTCATCTTTTCTTATTAGCAAAACAGTGGTTTGTGTCAGACATTCCAGGCAATAGGAAAATGCAGATCTGTGGCTTTCCAACACATAGATTGAGTGTTAGAACCATGTTGCCCTGCTCTGTGTCCAAGGGACTGTCCTCCAACTGCAAATGGCTTTGAACTTTCTAGTGAAAGTTGAATTGCACTGTAAATGAAACCAAACCTTTTTGCATTAAGCGATTAAAAAAAGCAGTTGCAAAATGGAGGTTGCAATGGTGAGCGCAGACAGCTCTGGGTGCAACAGCCACATGCCCTATGGATATGCGGTCCAAGCTCGGGCCCGAGAGAGAGAGCGGCTGGCACACTCGAGAGCCGCAGCAGCTGCGGCCGTCGCAGCAGCGACAGCAGCAGTAGAAGGTGGGGCAACAGATGGAGGTGGACCATATCACCACTACCATCAGGAACAGAGTCGAGGTGCATCCTCCTCGCGTGGTGGGACTGCGTCGCGCGGCAGCATGCCCCACCGCCAGAGTGGTAAGAGGCGGAAGAAAGGAAAAAAGAGGAGCCGTCATTTGGGAACTAGGGAGTGTGGGGCCTCCTTCCCCTGCTCTGAGCTGCTACCTCTCAGTGGTTCTGAAGAGAGGATACTGAAGGACTTGAGTGAGGAGGAAGAGGAGGATGAAGACGAGGATGAAGACGATGAGGAAGAAGGAAAGCTCTACTACAATGGTGACTATGGGGAGGATGAGTTTTCCTACTCGGACCAGCCACCTGATGATGGTGGAGGCCCTGGGGGTTACAGCTCTGTTCGCTACAGTGAGTACGAGTGTTGTGAGCGTGTGGTCATCAACGTGTCAGGACTGCGGTTTGAGACCCAGCTGAAGACGTTAGCTCAGTTCCCGGAGACACTGTTGGGTGATCCAGCGAAGCGAGGGAGATACTTCGACCCTCTCAGGAATGAATACTTCTTTGATAGGAACCGGCCCAGCTTTGACGCCATCCTGTACTACTACCAGAGTGGTGGTCGGCTGAAGAGGCCAGTCAATGTACCCTTTGACATCTTCACTGAGGAGGTGAAATTCTACCAGCTTGGGGAGGAGGCCATGCTCAAGTTTAGGGAGGATGAAGGGTTTGTCAAAGAGGAAGAGGACAAAGCTTTGCCGGAGAATGAATTTAAGAGGCAGGTTTGGCTGCTGTTTGAATACCCGGAGAGCTCCAGTCCAGCCAGAGGCATTGCCATCGTCTCTGTCTTGGTCATCTTGATCTCCATCGTCATCTTTTGTCTGGAGACTTTGCCAGAGTTCAGAGATGACAAAGAATTCATCATGTCCCTGAGCCTGGGGAAGGGGCTTTCCAATGAGTCACTTCACCTGGACGCTGGGGAGCACACCATCTTCAATGACCCCTTTTTCATTGTAGAGACAGTATGCATCATTTGGTTCTCCTTTGAGTTTACAGTGCGCTGCTTTGCATGTCCAAGCAAAGCACACTTCTTCAAGAACATCATGAACATCATAGACATTGTCTCCATCTTGCCTTACTTCATTACTCTGGGCACTGACTTGGCGCAGGAGCAGGGCAGCAATGGCCAGCAGGCCATGTCTTTTGCCATCCTGAGGATCATCCGTCTGGTCAGGGTGTTTCGCATCTTCAAGCTCTCCAGGCACTCCAAGGGTTTGCAGATCCTGGGTCACACACTCAGGGCCAGCATGAGGGAACTCGGCCTCCTCATCTTTTTTCTTTTTATCGGAGTCATTTTGTTTTCCAGTGCTGTTTACTTCGCAGAAGCTGATGAGCCTGCCACCCATTTCCAAAGCATCCCAGATGCCTTTTGGTGGGCTGTAGTGACCATGACTACAGTTGGTTATGGGGATATGAAACCCATAACTGTGGGTGGGAAAATAGTTGGGTCCCTGTGTGCCATTGCGGGAGTGTTAACCATTGCTTTACCAGTGCCAGTGATTGTCTCCAATTTTAACTATTTCTACCACAGAGAGACTGAGAATGAAGAACAAACGCAGCTGATGCAAAATGCAGTCAGTTGCCCTTACCTCCCAACAAATTTATTGAAGAAATTTAGAAGCTCATCATCTTCATCCACAGAGGATAAATCAGAATATTTGGAGATGGAAGAAGGAGTTAAAGAATCTCTTTGTGTAAAGGAGAAAAAAAGTCAGGACACGGGGAATAGCAGTGAGTCAGAGAAGAAAAACTGTGTAAATTCAAATTCTGTGGAAACTGATGTGTAATCTTGAACGTTTCCAAATATGTTTATGCATTAAAGAGTGCAGTGAAAATAATGAAATATGCAAACAAGAGTCCGCAGCATACCGTAGTATGCCATTTAATGGTTAAATACAAATAAAAAGCATTGCTAAACTTGTATTACATATCAAGTAAGTGGTATAACTTGAGGAAGGGATTGCTAGATCTGATATAATTTCAGACTTTATATTTTTAGTAGAATGCAAGTGTTTTGCACATGAGGCTGCAAAATTTATTAAAACCAAGTCAGTTTTAAAGTGGGTGCATGAACTGTCGACATCACTAATAACAGCTCTGTGGAAAAAGTTGGCATTCAGAGGTATTTACTATGTAAGAAGCAATGAAGTTTGGTAGTCATTTATCTATTTATCAGTGCTTTAATAGCAGCTACCATAAATCATTGGATACCATAGTCATTGTTTTTCAGATGGTAAATTTATTGTAAAAAGATATTCTACAGAAGATAGTTCTAAATTTCTTTTCTTGAAATCTATAATGCTTGTTTTTAACTGGAAATTTACTTTGAAAAGGCTGCCGACCCTCCAGAAATTGTTTATTTTTATAACTCTCTTTGGAGGCATTGCAGCATTTGTTGTCTAATAAATGAAAGAAATGAAGTAAGAGAATCATTTAACCTGGTCTGACTGCAAAGGCAAAATGACTGGAATGCTTTTTTGCACTACTTTATATGCTGGAGATATATTGAAAGAGACTTCATACTGTGAATGTTTACTAATGTAATAGTTCAATGACAATCATTGGAAGAGTGAATTCTGCATCATATTTTATTGTTTCTTTTTTCTTTATGTGATGCTGATGGCGAAACAACTAATATTACATTAATTCCATACTCTTTTTAATTATGAATATCTGTGACCTGGAAGAGGATTGTGAAGTAAAATTTTATAATCAAAATGATTTGAAATCAGTGTTTTCTACTGATGCCCTCATGAAATACCAACCTAATTTATATCTTTTTTCCTGGTTAACATTCCGAGCCTGTGATTAGTACATGCACTTTGTTGGTATTGAAGAATTTGAGTGCATGGGAGGAGAAGGTAGAAGTAATAAGATATTCAGCTGTTACAGTACTGGCAATTGAGAATTGCTAACTTTTAACATGCTATTATTGGTGCTGCATTTTCCCTTAATTACAGCTTTCACCCATGTGTATTTGAAGCAACATTTAAGATCCAAAATAGGCATTCTGGGATTCAAAATGATCATGTTGGGTCCCGCGCAGTCCTTGAGAAAACATTCCATGATTTCTTTTCACTGATTCTTAGGCCAGCTGTATTTTACTGTGTTTCAAAAACTTCCATTGCCCTTCCTAGGAGACTAAGGTAGGTAAAGCTTATCTGGCCTGCAGTACGTTCCAGACTCCAGAATGAAATAGGGAAGATATTGATGCATATAATGTAAATAATAGATTCAGCACAGGCTTTTTTCCCAGACTTGTAATTACCTACAGAAGGCGCAATTAAACTGGAACTGTTTTCAAAGAGGCACTGTGGAACATTCCAGATTATGGAACTTGAACCAAATTGGCATCTGCACTTTAAGGGCTGGGACTGGCCATTATGAGAGCAAAAAAGGCTTACCAACACTACTGAATTACGGTTGTTTTGCAATATTCATTTAAAGCTGAGCAGAGGATTTTTGTGGGTGGAGAACTAGTTACTGACTGATTTATAGTTCTGGAGCTGAAAAACGACAATAAAAGCAGTCCAGATTGGGCTCCCATGACATCATGCATAATCAGATAAGCCTCGTTCACTGTATGCAGCACCCACTGGTACCGAACAGAGCCATAGATGGGTTTTTCACTAACGGTTGTTTTTTTGCCTTCATGGATTTTCTGTGAATCTCCTCTTCAAAAAGTTTCTCTGCTTATCCTCCTTTGCGTCGGAGAAGAACAAATGAAAACCAAGACACACACACAAGCCTGCATTGTGCCGAGCCCTGGTTCAAAACTTGCTTGTAAATGTCTCATTCCTAATTTAAACTCATACAACAGCCTTCACTATATTTTTGATGTGAAGCATTAAACAAAATACCTTTTTAGTGTGGGATTAATATTAATTCCAGCTATTTTTGAAGGAAACAACTCAGTTATTTTATATGTAAGCATTGGACAAAATCGAATATTGCATTCTGTTGTAGCTCGTGTGAGGTAACTACTAAATACTTTCTTTGACTTTTATCAGCAGTGAGGATGGCAAAAATCCATAACTGAAAGTGTTTCTTTAGCAGCTAGTAGTTAATGATGTAAGGAGCATAGAGATTCTCTTGTAAGCTAGCTTGCTAGTAGTTCTGTGTAATACCAGAGACGGTACAATACCAGGGATCATGGCAGGAATGTAGGAGTAAAAGAAATGGTAACTAGGTAAATAAAGAACTTGGAGTAAGTAAGTAGCATGTGTTGGCAGTATTGGCTGATTGAAAGGGAAGGTGGTTTATAAAAGGTGGAATTTTAGATCCCTAATGGAAATAAGGGAGAAAACGTTGAATAACTCTTAGAATATGTTCACTCTGCGGACATGGAGCTCAGCGTGAGGTAACTGCTTAAGTAGCTACCCAGGTTCTCCAGCAAGTTGTTCAGTTCTTCTGCTACCTGAACAGCCTTTTAATTTAAAGAAAGCCTGGCAGTGTCTACATTATGCTGTGGTCAGAGCAGTACCTTACTCTCTGAAGGCAAAGGTCTGACTGTAGGACCTCATAGCACTTGGCAGAGCGTCTTGCTGACTGTGTCAGCGCTGCGTACTGCAGTACTGTGGAGAGTTATCCTAAGGGAACAGTGGAGCCAGCTCTGCCTCCTGCAATGTATAAACCTACGTACTTTGTCCTTATAAATAAGAACTCCGGTGGCTTAACGTTAGACTACGCTATCAGTTTGGCAGACCATTCTGAATCACAGAATTGTGCATTCCAGAATGGAAGCAACTACCTTTACTTGGGCTGGCTTATAATTTGATTATTCAGCTACCCATCAGTCGAGTCAGTTATGACACAGCTTGGAAATGCCAAAGTCCTACCCCTAACATGCTAAAACCCAAAGATCCCAAGTGCTTAACAAGAAAGTTCCATATTACTTTGGTTGAAATTGTATGCTGGAGAAATCCAGTATTTGGGCTGTTACAGCTCCAGATTACTACTAGGGCTTCTGTTGGAGCTTTCCCAGTGTTACTGGATACTGACAACTCTCAGAAAAATAATTTTATCGTCATTTGGGCATTTTACATTTTAAATTATAGTGGCGAAATGCACTGCTGATGTAACTGACGTGAATGGAGTTACACTAGGGATCATTTTGGTTCTACTAATGTAGTTCAAATCATTTCACATTGACATACATTTCAGCTAAAAATAATGCAAAATGAGATATTTTGATATTTCGGGTTCACTCGCAGTAGTGAAAAATTTGGAGGAGTTCCATTAGAATTCATGTAATCACAGCAGCATCACATCACTGTTTGAATATAGGCTGAGACTTAACTGTGCACTGGCACTTATTTAAAGAAATTCGTAAGTCTTTTTATAGTAATCTTAAGTGCCAAGGCCAGACTCATAAGGAGGGAGTTTTGCCAGCTGGAGCATTGATTTAATGCCTGACTTCAGAGATCCATAATTCTTTTCTTTATTACAGTCATGGAGTTTTCTGATGTTACATTGATTCCTTGAAAATTTCAGTTTGGATGCTGAAACTTGTATCAAAAGAAGTGTTGTGTCGCCTTGTCAGGGAGTTCTCGGTGAAGTTTTTTATTGTTCAGTTAAGCTTTATCAGAATGATTCCACAAGAGGCCAATTCTGTTTGATGGAAAGTTGGGTTTTTTGTTGTTTGTATTTGAAGGAAAATTCTTCTGCTTATAGAGTTTTGTTGTGTAGAGTCCATTTCTGTGACAACCGTGGAATGCGGAATAAATTTGCGAGGTCAAGGGAGTGAAAAAACCCACTGCTATCATGATTACATCTAATTCATGACCACAGCGTTCTTGGTGTTTGGGAAAACTAATAGGCATTATGGACTGTTTGTGGTCATAGAAAATGGGAGTTGAGTGTATTTTCAGTCAGTAAAACTGTTCAAATAGCTTTGGAATGTGAAAATGATTTTGCCTAATGCTGGTGTGCAAAGAGTTTGGGATCAGGCCATAACCTGGAATAAAGGATCATTATATTGTAACTCCTGCCATGGAACGTTCCTGTCAAATATGCTTTCAGGTGTTGAAAGTCTTTTGACTTGGGATATGAAAAACCACCGCTAGGCTACCCAAGAATATGAAATATTTCCTCTTCATATTTGCATAAATGTAGGATGTACTATGGAAAACCAGCAAGATATCAGAAAGTCTATTCCATGTGTGACTAGTTTGTGAAAAGTCTTTCCTGCGTAGCGGTGAAAAATGAAATGTGTCTTTCTGGTCATCCCAGACTCATAAAACTAATTCTAAGTGATTTTTTAGCGTAAGCTTTACACTTTATTGACAGTCCTCAGATTAAAGATGAACTATCCATGGTGCTTTAGACTATGTCAGTAGCTCCCTTGAACTATTTCTTACTGGTCTCCTATTACTTCTTACTGTCATTGTGTCAAATTATAAATACAGGCCAACTTTAAAAAAAAAAAATTAATTGGCAGGAGACAGGAATAAAATAAAAGCAAGTATCTTTTTTAGAAAAAAACCAATAATATCCAGCATATAAGTTACATATTTTTTTATCATTAAATAAACCTAAATGACTGTAACATCTGTAGACATGGTACAGGGTATGAATTTTCCTGTTCCTGTAATGAATGATCAAATGCTGCTGTTTTCACAGTGAAAAAGATCTAGTTTATAGGTTTACCATACTTATGCACCTCTGTTTGAAACAAATGTCTGTAGAAAAACCGGCAATTTAAAAAAAATGAACATTCCTTCATTTCCACAGAGACCATCTAATGTGGGAAAAACAACTGACAATTTAACTTTTGGTTAAAACACATGAATGTTTTGCACCTGGCAACCAGGTACAAACACGGAACTTCACATATCGCTACCGTGCTTTCTGTGTATTCAGAATTCTGATGGCATTAATTCTGAAAGAAAACTCATTAAAATGTTGCGTACTGAGATGGTTGAATTAATTGTTATTTTTAATCCTTTTCTGGAAAATTATAACACACTTTGAGACCTTTTTCTGCAACAGGTCCTTTGGAAAATAAATACGTAAGTGTGTAAGAAGGAAAGAAGAGAAATCTTAAATTACATGTCAAAATCTGATAAAACCTTCTAATTGAGGGAAAGTAGGTAAGTAAAAACTTTTTTCCTTCACTTGTGTATTTGTGGTATTGCCACTGAAAGCAAATTGAGGGTAAATTGGTTGAATGGCCCTGCACCTGCAAGAGAAGTACCGCATGGAGTGTGTCTGTTCCAGGTACTCTCTGATCTCAGGGTCAGCTGCTGCGCCACGCGACTGCGAAGATGCTGCACACACCGGGCGGTACCAAGCAGGGCGGGAGAGGGTACCATCATTTTTTTAGCTTTTCTGGTAAATTCACGCTCCTACCACGACCACCCTGTGTGGTTGCAAAACAGTTTTTAAATTACTTGCTCTGAAACACCACATAAACGTTTTAGACAGGGAGGTCTCAAAGGCTCTAGTGTGCTGGTTCCGAAGCTACAGAGGAACCCAGGTCCACACTCACAAAATGTGCTTTTAGACACCTGACTTCCATCCTCTTCGTTAGGAATTAGGTTGCAAAATGCTTCCTCAGTCTGGGACCAGGCGATTTGCTTAGGGTCAAAAGGAAGACCGTGGTGGAGCAAGTTTCCCGAGTGTTACTTTTATTCCCTAAGGAGTGTAGGAAGTGACAGCACATATCCATGATAGGTCTCTTTTTGGTTTTAATATCCTGTTCGAATGTTCCCGGGGCATTGGTGTTCAGCGTAGGGAGGAGGATGAATGGATTCAGTGAGGTATGTCAAAGGCGTCTTTAATTTCAGTTACTTTTTTTCTGTTAGCAGTCAGAATAAGCTAGGGCTTCTTATTTACTTATTTATTTAGTCCTGACACTTCTTACACAAGCCATTTCAGTGGGAGAACATACACTGACTCTGAAATTATCATCCTGGACATGAACAGTAGCTTTCATTTCAGAAAATCAAATGAGACATACTCAATATCCCTCCTGTATTTTTAATTTGTTTTAAGTATGCTGGCTTTGAGTCCAGTGCTCTTGCACTGAAGTAATCTTAAATTTCTTGTGCCAGTAATTGAAATTCCTTATTAGACTTTCCCTAGTACTGCAGTATATGACAACTGAGAAGACAGTGGCTTTTCCTTGTTTGTATTTGTATTGATACCACTGTGATGCAGACTCACGCCGTAGAGGAGGGATCTTCCAGAGTACTTCACTGCATGTTTACCTTCATTGCTGGGTAAGCACCCCCCTGATATTCTTTGGAAAGAAATCCAGCTGCATTCATGGGGAGCCACATTCCCTTTTCTCCGCTGCCTGGCACGATCGAAGGACAAGGCCTGCTCGGTGCACTGTGACACACGCCTGCCCTGTGCTGTACATTCAACCATGGCTCTCTCTTCTGTTTAGATCAGTGGTTCATCCAGTATATGAATGAACTTTAATGTCTGCCTTTAGTTGTCTTCCTATCGGTACAGCTTTGTAATGAATTCAGGGTGTCATTCAGTGCCACTTTCTTGTTGCACAGTGGAGCCTGAATACAGAAACCTGCAAGGAACTGTTGATACGAAATGAAGGTACCTTTTCTTTTTCTGTCCAAATATCATAAGATATATTTGTATTGCAACAAGTTGCACATTCTGCAGACTGTACATTTCAGGGTAAGTTCTCTTTCATTAATGGGCTTGTGCTTCCAAGACGGCCTCAATCTGCCCTGAATTCTTCATGAATTTAAGACATTAAATATTTTTCAGGTCTCAAGCATGAAGGAAGATGATCCCTCTTTGCATTCAAAATGTCAAGGCATTATTATGAAGCAGAAATCTCGCATATTTTTCAGGTTAAAGGAGGCTAAGGAATAGTAGCTTTTCTGTTAAAGTCTCTCTTAAATAGTAGCTGCAGATATACTGAGAAAAATATGGATTCATCACAGGGAAGGCATAGAAAAGATTTTTGATTGCGTGTTTAAAGGGCATCATCATATTTTACTGTGGCAAATGACAAGCTCAGATAAACGTTGTTCTAGCAAGGATCCATCCTGCTGCAGAGAGTACGGTAGAAGTATTGTATAGCAATTTGTACGCTAGGATTTAGTACTGTATACAGTTATTTCTGTTAGTTACTTATAAGCACTGTTACTATTCAGGACTTACGGGTCACAGAATTAAAGACAAAAGTGCTACAAGGATTTCAGTAAAACAGGAACAGCAAGATTTAATGTTTCTGAGTATCTTCTAGAAGAAATAGTTATTTTGGTGCCATTTAATTTGTGACCATCTGCTCTAATAAGCGATATGATGATTCGGTAGGTTAGAAGGCAAAGATGTTTACTCTAGCTAGTAAAATATTTTTTGTTACTCATCGCTTAATGTAGGATTAGCATTTATTCTAGCTTTGAAATGTGCAGAAAATATGTAAAGACACTAGTAAGTAGAAATGGTACTGATTTGTTGCTCTTTGACTTGTCTTACAAGAAAATATTTCCAGAATTGATTAGTGATACTGGACAACCCAGTTCTGAACTGAAATGGAGTGACTGTAAAGACATTGACTTTTGAACTGATGCAAAAAAAAGTGCATTTTAAATTGTCTCATATTCGAGCACCCAGAAATTAAGACGTTCAGACCACTAACTGTTTCTGAAAATTTCTTCCCTGATGGCTCCACTGATTTTGTTTCTTTGGGAGGAAAGTGCAATTTATATTTCAGCTTTTTCGATTTCTGTGGTTTTCTGTAGTTTTGTACTATAGCTAGTAGAGGTGACCAGAGAATCCACAGTGTTTTCAAGCAACGTCTTGGTTGTAATGGCAAGAGCTACAGCTACCTGACAAGAGGGTGCAAAGAGGTGGGGGTTGGTCTTTTCTTCCAAGTGATAGGATGAGAGGAAATGGCCTCAAATTGTGGCAGGAGAGGTTTAGATTGGTTATTAGGAAAAATTTCTTCACCAAAAGGGCTGTCAGGCATTGGAACGGGCTGCCCAGGGAGGTGGTGGAGTCACCATCCCTGGAGGGAGGGATTTGTGAGACGTGAAGATGAGGTACTTAGGGACATGGTTTAGTGGTGGGCTTGGCAGTGTTGGGTTAACAGTTGGACGGGACAATCTTAACGGTCTTTTCCAACCTAAAGGAGTCTATGATTCTATGATTTTTGGCTCTTAAGCCTCCTCGGGTCTTACTTCTTCAGCATTATATTGCTACCTTTGCTGATATTGCTACATCTATGATTATTCTCCTGAGCTGTGTTGTTGCTTGCTTTTTATAGACAGCTTACTTGTGCTGATAGGCCAGAATGTCTTCAAAGGCAAAGTTGTTTTTCAACTGTTGAATGGATGGATCCCAAAGTTGCTATTGTTTGTTACCAGGAAGCTGGGAAATAATGATGTTCTGATTTGGACTGACGTCTAGAAAGGTGTTAAAGAGCCATGTATAGTACTTTTTAACCTTTTGACAGAGGCAATTAGTTTTTTGTTACGCTTTTAGTAGCTAGCGTCACTTGGAACTGTAGCAAATGTTGGTATTAGGTAAACATGCTCAGCCATAGGAAGTATCTAGAAATTTGTGTCTTGTATATATTATAAGATATCCTAGCTCTGGTACTAGTATTTTATGATAATGGTTGAAGTGCTTGAGAAGTTGTCTAAAAATGAGCAATTTCTACCCTAAATCTAGTTTTTCTTTGTGTTTTATAAATAGGAAGGAAAAAAAATCATCTAGTCTGGTATGAACTTATTTCATGCAAAAAAAGGTTGGGGTGATATTCTTCAATTACTCTGGTTGACAAAGGTGAGAGGTGACCTGTGTGGCTTGTACGTAAGTTCTGAATGTTGAATAAGGCTAGTTAAAAAGGAGATTGGTCGTGGAATGTCATATTTTCAAAGAAAGCCAGGGTGGTTTTGCCAATACACGGATGGGAAATCTCACGTATTTGAGAAGCAGGGTTTTCTGACAGAGCAGTTTTCATGGGAACATCCATGCTTGCAGACTCAAAAGAGCTGGAGAATTCCTGAGTCCCTGTCAGACCAAAGAGCAAAGTTCAAGTTCTGAGGATCACAGAACAAAACGCCACCTCTTTCCTAAGGCTTGCTTCTTCACAGACCCTTCAATCACCCTCACCACTTCTGTAACACACTGGTTTTCCCAGGGAGGAGCAATCACAAGTTATGAAAATCCAAAGGGGAAGGAGAACTCTGTTGTTCTCCATCCATGGTTAACTGTGTGGATTAAAAACTTTCAAGAAAAGATTGCAGTATATTGCAATGCCTTCCTTCATCTTCCCTTTCTCCTTGGGAAGGGGCTCCATGAGTCAGGGTCACCTGCGCCCTTCCAGCTTTCTCTGAATGCCCAGCGTTGGTGCAGTGCTGTGAGCATTCTCTGCATCCTTTTTCTGTGATGAGCACTTAGTTTACCTGGTTTTCAGGGGGAAATGGGTCCAAGGAGATTAAAGAACTAAGTCCAGAATGACAGAAAACTTAAAAAATGCAACATATGGTCGGCAAAGTTAAGATTTTTTTGTCACTATTTTTCAGCAAATACTGTTAAGAATATTATGTGAATTGGAGAGATTCATAGCTGCCTTCAGAGGTAGATTCTTTATTATATCCTTTCCAGCATTCGGATGGTTGTATCTTGAACCTTCCTATTTCTAATAACCGGTATTTTACACTGGAAAGGATTAAAAGCTTTTTCCCACTTGGAACTGATTTTTTATAAATAGGCAGTTTACGTCCTGCAACGGCATGCTGTTAAGGCAGTGCTGGAGTGGTTTGTCTGTCAGTGGCGCACAGGCCTCACAGGAAACGAGCTACAGTAGAAATCCCACTGATGGTGGATTGCAAGAGCTGCCTGCAGCTTGCTGCTTCAACAGAAGCAACTGTTCAGCTCAAGCAGAAAAAGATGCTGTTGCGTTGCTCCAAGCCTGTATGCTGGCTGCTCACACACTCTGCAAGAAGAAATGCTGAGGGTAGATTTCTTAAGCTGATGCAGCTGGTATGAGACACTGTATTCTTTCACATTGATAATGGGTTTTACACACCTGGGGAAAGTGCATTTGAAACCCAGGATTAAGGAGAACTCGACAGGGATTACTCTGCTTCTGCAGTACCCCGTGTTGTTCGGATTGTGGGGAAGCTTTGCTTTGTTCTTTCTGAAAGCTCAGACACCTCTCTCTTCCTGCTAGATTTGCAGATAGTGTCTTGGCTGAAATCACTTCAGGTGGATCATGCTTCTGTTTACTACACGTGAGCACCCGAATGAATACTTAGGACAGAAACATGTTCACAGCTGTATAGTCGCCACCCCATACAGACAAGCAGACTCTACGTGATAAATAAATCTAAAAACTTATTTAACTACATAAATGATCTTGTCGATATATATACATGCATATGCATTCTTATGGAGAAGTAGACATCAAGCAGGAAATTACGTTCTGCAGGATTAAGATCCCTGTTTATGAAGATAGGAAACCTACAGCATTTTGCAGAACCCAATCTTGAAAACTCAGAACCAGGGATGTGTAGAAATCTTAAGTTTTCGAGCTTGGCCTCATCTCTGTTCATACCAGTGACTTTAATACTGGGCTATATAAAAGTAGCCTTTACTATTGGGAGAGGGAGGAGGTCAGTAATGCAGGAGATGTAGGTGGAATGATGAGTATGCTAACATGACGCAGCCCACATGGGACATGGCACACTGCTCAGGTATATGAGCCAGGTCCAAACAAATTTGCTCCATAGCTGGAGCAGCCTGGCCCAGAACACACCGGAGGGATATTTGTGTGGATCATTATGAAACGTATCTCTACTATTTCCTTTCCTAAGATAACACAAATCCCTTCAAATGCCATTGCATTGTGCTACAGGTATTTTTAATACACCTGTTCATCAGCTATTGTAAATGAACATTTGTGGAACGTTTACTTGAAGTGATTTTTTTTTTTTCCTTAAAGGGATGGGATTAAAATGAAAAAGAACAGCCATGTGGAAGAGTGGGGTTTGGGTGGTGGTTTGTGGTTTTGTTTTTTTGTTTGTTTGGTTTGCAAACCAAACCAGAAAAGGACGTTTGCTTGCCTCACATTCCTCTTGATTTAATATAAGCAAAGAACAGAGATTTTTTTTTCCAGTCCAGGCCAGCACCGTTCCACCCTCCCTCTCCCCACCTTTAGATTAATTTTCGTTTTCATTTGGATTCACTTTTTTGTTTCTTACTGGTGAGAATACAGCCAAGGTTTGGTACTCTAATACAAAACAGTGAGAATAGAGGAGAAGGACTTGAAACTTGACTGTTTGCTTTACAGCCATTAGTATTAAGAATAATATGTACAGTAGAGCTCACAAGCAGATTTATTAGGACTATGCCTATATAAAATGCCCTTAAGCAATGAAAGCCTTAGGCTGTTTGGTCACATCTTTAAATGATAAATTGATTTACTTAACAACAAACATCTGCATGTATTTGAAATTACCTGAGTTTTATGTTTTCTATAGGCACAAGAACCTGAAGGAAATTGAATTTTACAACACTTGGGAAATTGTGTTTAATTGCATACCTACTTATTTTCTGTTCTGGAGATCTGACATAGTTGGTATTTTAGGATGACTGGATTTTATTGATGTAAGGCTGCTTGTTAGGAAAAAGACACAACATTCCTGTTCCACTGGCATTTTTTTTAAATGAAAATGTTTCTGTATTTTCCATATCAAATGTGGTATTTTTCCCCACCAGATGTCATGCAAGCAAGCTGTAATTATGCAGGCACGTGTTCAGGGTACTAGAGTGCAGGGAACCTGCTCAATGCCTGACTAATACTGAGAAATGCTCACATTCCCAAAGAATGCTGTACTTGCACAAATACAGCGTTTACTTGTTCCAAACCACCTACAGTTATTTCTTTTTTGAGATTTATATACTCAGTAATACTTTATATTTTCAGCCTGTACAAAGAAGGTATGGCATTAAATGAAGAAAATGCTGAGTTTTAATGTTGTAGTTAAATTTACCACCAAGTTTCTCATCTTTCTTGCAAATTCCTTCTGCTCTTGTTAAGGAGGGAAATCTTTCCATTTATTTTACAAGTGCAGAGTTTGTATTAAAGCTTTATTCCCTAGAAGCAAGTGATTTGATCATACACAGCCTTAGTTTTGAGACTTCAATATTTATCACTGCTCTGTATGTAGTGGTTCACTGTAAAACTCTTGGTGGATTGGCCTTCATCAACATAAAATAGTAAATATTACTGTACATCAAATTACAAATGATAAATTACTCGTTTAGATTATAATCTGTCATGATGATATCCAGGAGGTTCCATTCAGAATCTTTTTGTTGCATAAAGAATAGTGTATATTATGCCCACTCATTGAAGAGGTCATGGAGCTACTTTCGAATTCAGTGGACCCAAAAACGTCATGGGTGATAAAGCGAACCCGTCAGGAAGGCTGCATTGCTGCAAAGGCTCTGGTACGCCTTGCAGACCAGCACGCCACCAATACGACATAGTTGCATGGTTTCTCCGTAACTGCGGAGTTCTGCGGAGCTGCAGAGATCACGAGTCTACTTGGGCTGCTCAATCTTTCCTGTTTTCTTCTGTAGAGACTCAGGACTTGTAGAAGAGACAGTGCTGGGAGGGTCGGCAACCCGCACTTCAATGTGACATTAAAGAATAAGACATTTTGGGTTTTTGTCACTTAACAGCCAACTCTTCCAGAAATGTGAGAAGAACGGTATGATTTGTCCTAGAAGGATTTGAGTGCATAACCGCCAGGCGTTCTCCTCAGGGGGAAGAAAGGATGTTCAGACTCCATGAATGACATATGAGGAGTCCGTCCTTTTCCTTTAGCTAGAGCTTTCTTTTCCTAATCCAAACTGATTATCGGTTATGACAACCCTTATTTCTTGAGGGTTGCTTCTTTTTCAGTCTGTATCATCATGCATTTTTAACCAAATTGCCCTGGGGTAGGTACAAGGTGATCATCGGAGAGACATTTCTATATGTTAGTTTTTCTCTTGTCCAAAGCCTCTCAGAGGGAGAGGTAATGTTCTGTTGTCAATGAAATGAACTAGTGGGATATCAGTGTTCTTAAGTATATGTGACCTAATAAGAGAACTCAGTAACTAACCATGGAAGTGTAATTTTAGCAGAGAACAAATTACATTGGGTATATTCAGTTTCTTTTACAGTAAACCAGTGAGAATATCACTGCTGATCTTTTTCAGGTGTCTTTTGCTTAACTGCATAGCAAAATGAGTAGTCAAAGAACATAAATAGGCTCAAGAGCAATTGTAAAATGCTATCTACAATGAATAGGTGAAATCTGATTTGGAAAATGATGGCAATATAAGAATCAATTCAGTATCTTCCTAAGGGTTTCTAGCTAGAGAGCCTCTTTCTGCTTTTGTTTCTAGGCAGTTTTTGTTCTGATTCTCTTGCTGTGATGCCATTCTTTGAGGACTGCAGAGAAATGCAGGTACACAAGAAAAATTACTTTCATGAGAAATGAGAAAAAAAAAATCTCACAAGGTTTTGGAATTTTGTTTGTTGAAATATTTTTAATTTTGGATCTTAAATACTTGGCCTAAAATGACTGACAAAATCATTCTAATTATGAACAGCAATATCAAGCTTTAGTGCATTCTCATTAATTAGACTCACTAATGTGTTCTGCTTGGGAACTGATGATGCAACATGGCTTAAATATGCAGTTCATTATTATTATGGATAGTTGCTAAATTTACTGAATTACTTTGCCCAGTGCTGCAAACTGTGAAATTCTGTTCAGAATAATAGTGGTTTTTATTGATGTTTATGTAACTATATGAATTTAAATGTTGATATAAGTTGCAACAGAAAAGAATTGCTATTTTAAAATGGAAAGACAATACAAATAACAGGCGTTAACACTATTTTGTAGTAAATGCTTTAAAACACCCTAAAAAGTAAAGACAAATGAGTCAATGGTAAAAAAGCAGATTGTGGTCCTGTGGTTGAAATAATTCTTGCTTTTTTTTTTTTTTTTGTTGTTAAAAAATAGCTTATTGTAATGCTTTCTCTCAGTCTGTACTGGGTAGAAAATTCTGATTAATGTATGGTGATGATCAAATGTTCAGGACTGATTAGAAGCATCTTTAGTCCATATCTAGGTTAATAGCAGCCTTTCAGTTGTCTTCGGTAAGTCTGCTCATGTCACCACAAACGTGCATCCCGATACAGGCGTCCTAACTTCCTTCTAACTTGGGCATAGACCTTCTTCCTTGTGTGTCTTAAACATGTAGTGCTGATGCAGTGTTGCTGAGTGCACAGTTGTTGAGTTTCAGGGGCAGAGATTCTGGTGCCTGATTCTTCTAGCCAGAAAGTTTTAATACACTTGAACAGATTTCTGGGTGAAATAAAGTCCTTTGGCATGTCTCTGTTACCAGTGGAAATGCAGCGCAAGTGTAGTTTCTTTGTGTTCGATGTCACTAAATGGGAGAAGCTACTGCTCATCCTGAGCTAGCATTTGCCTTCACATTATTTAACATTAGAGCTGCATTTTACCACCTAGATACTGATTCTTGTATGAATAGAGATTCACAAAGTATATATTTTAGAATGAGACTTGGTTACAGAATATGTGGATAGTGTAAATACAACCTGTGATTAAAGGTTGTTAATTGAGGATAGGTATTGGAGAAAAATATTCTGGGCTGATTAAAGAAGATCTCTGTGCTCTGTTTTTCATAAGGAAAAATGTCATGGAAAAAGTCTTCAGATAATCAAGCTCTAGGTCGTGAATCCAGTTTTTATTCTGACTTAGTAGCTGAAGTAGTTAGTTATTATCATAATTGCTAGAGTAATGACAGATTGATAGATATAATGACAAATAGTTTGTCTTTAGTCAGTAAGTTCTCAGTCAGAATTGTGGCTTCTTTGCCTCTGGAAAATGTGTTCATTTAATGGAAGTAATGCTGCAGTCCTTAACGGATAGTGGATTAGTTTGTACATGTAGAGTATAAAACATTTAAAAACCTTTTCTTCTATGCTATTTGTGTACATCCAATTATTATAGTCTCTTTCTACCATAACCTACACTTCATTATCCTTTTTATCACAAAAATAAACCTGTGCATTAACATTAATTCATGGATGTCAGGACGTGTGGGCTGTAGTTTGTCTTCCATCACTTTTTTGGGCTGCATCTTTTTATCCAGATACTTAATGCAATAGGAATCAAAATGCTGTATTTTGTGCCCACTTGTAGACTAGCAAGTACTGATGACTCTCTGTTTGGCCAACTGCATCCTCTGAGGAGAGCAGCCCTTTGCTGTATGGTTTGCGGGGCTACACTAAGGTGTTCGTTACACTGCTGAACGGCTGTAGAAAACTGGTTCATGCTGAGCTCTTCAGTCATTCAGGAAAAGCGTGGGGAGGTAGGTGGTAGAAGCTCTAAGTGTAAGGAAGAGTGACCCCAAAAGCAAAAATTTCAGAAACTGTTGTGAATTTACTGCAAAGTGCTATTTTTGCAGGGTACTGGAAGAAATAGGCATGCAAGATAGAATAGCAATGCGCTGTGTCAGCCACAGGTGTAATCTTTGCTCTGGAATGTGTGTGAATTAAAAAGAATTAGAGGGGTAACACACAGGACAATTCAAAGTAATATTAGAGGACAATGGCTCCTGATCGTTCTTGACTGGCTTAAGAACTGTTCATGCAAGTTTGTTTTGAGGAGGAAGCTGATGCCTTAAATTACTGGTGGATCTCCTTTAGGCAGTAGAGGCTAAGTGGCAAGAAATGTGATTTCTTAAACTGTATTATTTTTTGGCAGTAGTTTAACATATGATACTCTGCATTTACAGTAAGAAATGTTATTCGTAAACTGCAGCTGATGGACTGTATTAATTGTACATACTTTATGTTAATATTTCAAATAGTGTTGAGCTCTACCAGTTGTGGCCCAGAGTGAGATCTTAATGCTGAGCTTTAGTCCATGCAGGACTGGATGTTGTCAGGAAATTGTGGCGTCTTACTCCTTCCTTTTTTTTGTGCCTTTTCATGCCATTTGGAGAGGGTTTTTTTCCCAGACGTAGCCAGACCAGTGTTTTTTCTGCTTGTTGGAGTTCCAGTGCTGGCATACTCCAAGAAGTTGGTGAAACAGTCATTCTTCTTTAGGTCTCTGTGTTCGAATGACCACTAATTGGCAAGTTTATCACTTTCATCATTTACCTGAGTAATCAGTCTAATTATGGCTTTTAGGGACACTGGCAGCTCATATCTGGGCAGCCTCAAATGCTCTCAATAGCGCTGTGGGTTGTTTAAAATGAAGATTTGCCCTGTCCTTATTTGATATTTGAAAATGCCATTCTGAGGGCTGCTCTGCAGTGCTGGAGTCTGTACGGAGGCACATCCGTGGCTCCAGCATTGCATCAGGGTGGGTTACAAGCGCTCACGGTGGCTATGGTACGGGCTGCGCCAGCCAGCGAAGGCGGTCACGGTTGCAGCAAAAAGGACAGATTAAAGTTGAAAAGTTTCCTCCGGGTTTGAAGATCAAAGGTGTTTTGAAAGGAACCCTAGTGATTCAGCAAAACCTCTGAGATTCACAGGAAGGTTTTGAGGCTCACGTTTGTGGACTGTGACACTACAGAGTGAGAGTGTTGTATTGTCATTCTTAAAATACTCTAAAAGTGAATGAGACGTTTTCTTGCTAACGCAGTAAAAGTTGAGGCAAGCTCAATTTTGTGTGCTTTCAGCTCTGGTTCAAGGCACTGAAAAACATTATATTGTAGAGTTTCAGATATCAACTTTTCAGTTTAGACAAAAAGTGGAAAATCCTCAGGAAACTCTTGGTTAGGAGACTAGTGAAGTAGTAGAATGAGTGAAAGAATGAATGAATGTTTGCAATACTAATTTACAAGAGACAGATGGATTTTAAAAATTATTTTTATGAGCTCCCTGAGCTCCTTTAAAATTGATGAACAAAGATCCCGGTAATTGAAAAGAGCTAAGAGCAGTGCTGAAAGAATGACTTGAGAATAAAGAAAAAGGCGTGCAGTACTGAAGAATGAACGAGAGGAAAATATAGAAAAAGCTTTTGGAGAACTGGTGAATGTAGAGAGATACTCACGTTAGAAGAGAATTGTAGCAGTGAAGGAGCCATATGACATAGATGGGGACGGAAGACACAAAGTGTTTTGCTTTGGCTTTCCAGTTTTACAGGGTGTGCTTCCAAAGTGTTTAACTGAACTTGAACCCCCTCTTGCAGTTTATTCCTCTCTCTTGCCTCTGATGCTTCCTCTTTCACATCCATCTTTGTATGTTCCAGTATTTTTTGGGAGATTGGTGCTGTTTCCTTCACACTGGCAGAAATCCGATTGTATCTTACGGGGTGATTTTTCTCATTTATTCCTTACAAACACCTTGCAGTTTCTCCCTAAACCTGGGAATGTCTGAACAGCATGACTGCTGTTGGGGAAATATGCCACCTGATTCTTTACGCTGTCTTTGATGGTATTTGTCCCCTTGCATTTCCTCAAAAAGCTGACATTAGGGTTTTAAAGACCTTTTTTTCTTTGATTTGATTATTTTTAGGAAGTGCCATGTGTGGAAGCACAGTTAACTGGATATAGCTGTGAACAGAACTGAGTCCAGTTAGCTTAAGTCTGGCTCTGAGGCCCTTTCCTACCTTAGGAATGGTATGTTCCCTAGGGGACAAGTTCTCCTCTTCACAGGGGCTGTATGTGGGTAACCGAAAGCAGAGTTTTTCCACTTGTGTCAAGTTGATTCGGATTTTATAAACACCAGCTTCGGCAGTTACTCTGGTTGCTTTGAAATGAACGGCTGTGCATTTGCTTTTGAAAAAGGCTGCACTGTCCAGAAAGCACTAACCCTTTTTTATTCTTTGATTGTTTTCAATGTTTGTAGCCAGCTATCTAGATACATTTTTTGTTTTGAAAGCAACTTCAGCCCAGTGTTAGATCACATCATAACTGACGCTGCCCCCTGAATGTTATTTATTATTGTCTACCAGGTCCAATAACTCTTTCTCTTGGTCTGGCTGCAGTACTGGCGCAGTATGTAATGGAAAGCTGTAAAATGGCTAAAAAATTGGTTGGCTTTTTCGTGTAGTAGTTATTAATTTCCATTCATAGTGGGTCTGTGCCAGTTTGTTAGAATGAGTGAGGACATGCTGTTCTCATATTTCAGTATGTTATACAGGGATCTCTAAAGGATACATGCTTGGCTCTGTGCCTGCGTACTGTATAGTTTACCACGTTGAGATTTCGCAGGGCATTGCTGTCAGTATTGTGGAGCTGAGTTCTCATACCTGCTGTGGATCTCACTGTTCTCACTCGGTCTTTATGGGGAGAATTGCAGCCTTCATGTACTTTTCTGACAAACTCAGAAGTTAGGCTAGATAGCATAGCATTTGATTATATTAAGCAAAATCAATTGATATTTAGAAGTGGCTTTTTAGTAAAGGATCATGGTCCCGAACTGTCAACTGGCAGAAATTGGCGGGACTCCATTTAATTGAGTGGAGTTAAATGAACTTACACCAGCCTACCTGGGGTAAGAATCAAGCAAAGGTGGTGTTTCATCATGAGACAAAGGAATCTGAAAGCCCTGATTTCTGGTGTTTTTGTCTCTAGAAGGGACTTAATGTAATGGCTGGTTAAATAAAAACTCAGTTTCTGGTTATGCATAATGAAACTTACAAAAATGCCGCTTCCGATATTGTTGCAGGCGTGACGCACCAATCCCACATTGCACCCCTTTTATGACACCCCACGCACTACCCAGATGATTTGGAATCTCTTTTAAAATGCCAAGAGATGCATTTTAAAGGCGTCACAAGATTTTCTCCGAGTCACGCGCTTGCTGAAGAACGAACCCAGTAAGAGCAGTAGCTTGGCAGTGTCACCCTGTCGCACGGTTCCGCTGGGGCGGTTCCCTGAGGATGCCTCCTGGAGCGGTGTCACTCAGGTGTGCACGCCTCCATCGCCTGCAGGGCGGGGATGTGCCGTTGTCCCTGGCCAGACAGCTCTCTGGGGTGCCCACTGTAGAGTCTGCAGGCACAAGAGTGGGGGACTTCAGGTGGTTTTGCCTCTGAATGTGTGTGTGTGGGGGAAGAGAGAAGGAGTGAGAGCTGTAAAGGGATGTTCTTTGTACAAAGCAAGCTTTAAGCCACTGGGTGACTGCTGACTTTTTTTTTTTCTCTTCCCAGTGAGGTTTCCTGCTTTCACATACTTTCACTTTGATGCCAGACTGATTTTCCTAATGCCATTGGTTGCTGATAATGGTTTCCTGACGCGAGTGCTTTAGGAGGTGCAGCAGTGCTGGATCCCGACGCCTGCGGTATCGGCAGTTTCAGCCCTGTTGAAGTCAGTTGGCTTTATTAAAGCGACTCCAACATGAGCTGCCATCCTGTTCTGTCCTACCTCAAATTCCGTGGTTATGTGAAACTTTTAGATGCCCAATTTGTATCCAGGTGATGTGTTTGTGTAAAAGCTTACGTGGACTTTTGGAGCTAATAAATCCGTGTAAATACTGCAGCTGGCTAAGAAGCAGTTGTGACTCCACGAGAGGGCTGACATAACCGCCTTATTTCACAGTATGTGTTCTGGCGGCACGTGCAGTAAAACCAAATAAAATACCCCTTACGCAGCAGCAGCAGCGGTTTTTTCAGTCTAGCACAGAAACATGACCATTAACGCTTATTACCTTTTTTTTCTCAGACGAGATGCAATAATTGTTCCCTGAGAATTTGGTAGTGGAGGGGAAATTCTTGATGTTTATTTGAATAATGTTGCTCTCTAGCTCCAGTAGATGATGGCTAGTGCCTCCAATGCAAGTTAATAATTTTTCAGCTATGTCCTGTCTTCTTATTTTTCAATTCAGGCTTAAATGAGCCTTTTTTACTTCATAACTGGGATGAGCTAAGTGTGTACATTTGATAAGTTACAGCAACTCATCTGACAGGCACGAACAGGTAAACTACTGCATCCTGATGTTGCTATGCCACGTGCTCACTCCCTAACTGTGAACTGCCTTAGTATATATCAGGAGCAATTCTATTAAGTTGTGTTGTAAATCTGATTAAATGTGATGCTGAGTGTGAGGTGAGAATAAGGTCCATTCAAACAGTGAATAAATGGTATTTATAATGAGATGGGGAAATACTTTCCAAGTAAGCCTTTCTGAATTGCATCCCATGTGAAAGACATGCAAAATAATGTGTAACGTGCTGTCGATTCTCTCATAGCTGTCTGAAACTTAAAAGGTGGAGAGCTTGTAGCTAGCTGGAAATCTCAGGAATTAGGATAGCGGTCTGTGTTTAAACAACCATCGTTGGGAATTGTCTACATCTGTGTGTCAGGAAGAGTCGAGAGCCCGCAGTTCATGTCTGCGTTGAGTAGTGTATTTCAGAACTCCAGCTGTATCAACATCATTGGTATAATCCCACATTTCCCTGTAGAACACTGTGTATATATGCTCATGGTTTTGCTTCTTGGCAGTGCCTATCAGAATTGCTGTGTAGATAGTACTGTTAGTGGGGAAGTTCCACGGAAACGTTGCAAGGTGGTGTTAGCACAGAGCAACCCCTTCACCCTTCATGTCAGCCCAGCGGTTTGCTTTAATGCACAGACATTCTCAGAGCTGAGCAGGGTGCAAGGGAGAACCGTGCGGTGCTCACGCTGCACGGTGCATGCGAAACTGGAACAGAGACTGCTTCAGGTTTTTCATGGGAAAAGGTCTTCCCTGGGTAGGTCTTTGAAACCCCTACCTGTGTGTGAAAGGAGTGGGAGCATTGCTCGGAGCCTATGGGGGAGCAAAAATCCCCTTCTGCCAAAGCTGAGGAAGGTCTTGGAAAAACGTTACTGCAGGGTACCACCTCTAAAAGCGGCAGGGTGCGCGAGTGAGCGCATCCTCGTCGCCATGAAGGAGGGCGGAGGTGATTAGCATCGTAGCATGAGTTAGTTACAAAAGGCATTTTTTTGTATTCCAAGCCGTAAGTGTGTGGGTCCTTAACGATTGTGGTGCAGCCCGAACGGAGCTGTGCAGCGAGTTCGGGCATGGCTGGTCATACAGCGCTCCGCAAAATCGGGAGGGCAGGAAGCCACTTTCAGGATGTGAAACTGAATGAACGTTCAACAATAAATGTGACTCTGTTTTCAAGGTCAGCTTTTTTAAACTTCACAGCCTGGAATGCCAAGCTCTCAGTACAAACTAGGGAAACAAATGGGTGTTTTAAGAACAGATGTAAGATAACCTCTTGCATTAAAAGCAATATGTTTTAATAGTCAGGTATGTATCCTCTTCCCACTAATTCACGAGTGTGCTATGTAAGCTTAATTCAGACTCTACTGGCATACAGCTGCTGTCCTAGCAATTTTGTCTACGGTTTCTTCTTGGGGACAGTATTTTTTAACATATTAGCCATCTGGCTGCAATTGCTATGGTAAAATAAGCAGTTTGAGTACTACAGTATATAATACAGTATGGCTCCCCGGGTATAAAACAGAATTGCTGTGTCCATCAAGTAAACTTTGCCGCTGTAGAGGAAATAGTAGCTGTGGTGGAAAATGTACTTAAAAGCTGTGCGTTGACTCACCAGTTAGAAAGAAGCAAAACAGTGTTGGTTGATAGAAGAAATGCTGTATCTATATATAACATGAGGGAAAGCATTCCCTCTCCTTATATGTATTTGTCTTAGAGAAATAGGAGGATATTTAAGCTCTTACTATTGATTCTTTGGCGATTTGCAGACACATTTTTATTCTGACTATAACAAGGTATACAGCTCTTCTTCAGGCAGCACTGACTGTGACGGTGCAGCATGTTGCTTGTTACCTACTGCTATGGAACAGCTTGAAGCAGTGGCACTGGAACGTGAGATTTGTCCTCAGTTGTCTTAAAGTGATGTAACCATCAAAGACAAATTAGGTCAGCATATTTAACTGCTTTAGTGAACACTATGCCAAGAACTTTCAATAGTCCAGTTGTCCATGAGAAGTGCCTGTATCTTCTAGCAGCATAGACAACACATGCACAATTAAGACCAGATTTTGCTTTTATTTACACCAAAGAATAGCTCAGTGGAGTTAGACTGAGTAACTCAGAACATACTCTTATCTAAATGTGTACTAGATTGTATTTAGCTTTATGCAAATAGATACCGGAGGCAGATAACTGAAAGCTTTTGCCTTTCTGTCCCTGAGCCAGGTTCATGTACAGAGTCTGTCCTTGTAATCAGGAGGAGAGCAATGACTGCTCCAGGCCAGTGACAGCACAGCGTTACCCTTCTACGTTAACACCCAGCATCATTACACAGAATTCTGTGTGCGGGCTTTTATGCAACACTGACCATGACGGCTTTTAAACCAACAGGTTTTAAACTGTGGATTGCACTTTAAAAGTTTTTATCAATGAACTAAATCAGTAATGAATTTCAGTGCATTTTCCTTTGTAACAGATTGAACAACCTTTAGACGAAACACTTTTTCTAAATTTTATATTTGTGTGATGCCTGCATAGAACTTCCTGCTCATATACATAAGAGCTATAATTAATTTAAGCTGCCCTGGCTAATTAAAAGAAAATGGAACAAAACTTTAATCAAATCAGTTCAGTTGGAGGCATAAATTAAGGAAGCCCATGGATTTCATTGAGTGAAAAATGTTCTTTTCTGTCTATAACTGCCACTTTCAGAAGCTTTCTGTTTCTCAGCAGCTCAGTGGTCTGGAATGACTTGGTGAAAGAAGCCAGCTCTAAAGATCAGGATTAAGTGAATCAAATAGTGGACTGAACATAATCCTGTAGTCAAATTTAAACTTGACTGTGCCTCAGGATTCTGTTTGCTTGAGGGATCTTACCCACTTTGGATCTGTTGGCAGGAATGAAGTAAATTGTGCAACAGCTGTTTTAGTGGACCAACAGTATTTCAGTTTCCTGACTGGTGCTTTGTTGTTTTCATTGATAAGTTTTCTAAATAAAATAGTTCAAAGAATTTTTCTGTTAAAATCATGTTAGTCCTTAATAGTAATAGTTTTATTAACAGTCAAAATCGACATCGCCTTTATTGCTATGCCTGGCCATAATCATGGATATAATTTCATCTATTTTACTCACTGTATGCTGAAAAAACAGAGGTAAATTTTCAAAGCTTCAGTCTGCTGGTGTCCTTTTCTGAATTTAAGATGACAATTTTTATCGACTCCTGCTTGTGTAGCCTCAATATTTAGCCTTCCACTGAAGTGAAAGTTGCATCGCAGGACAAGCTGCCTGGGATCTATTCAGAGGAGCTTGCCAGCAGCTTCTTATTTGCTGCTTTGGCCATCTTGGGAGGCAGTATTTTTCCAACATGCCCAGAACATTTAAGACATCTAGTTCTTTGCTTAAGTAAACAGCTGGTTAATCCATTAAGAGGGAAAACATATGTCCTGGTAAAAGTTGAAGACTAAGGAGATCCAGGCACTGCTTTCAAGGAAGCTGTCAGACTGCAAGCCTCATAGGTGGCTTTGAAGGGAAGAACATTTTTGTTGTTGTACTTCGCATAATGACAAGATTGTCAGTATATATTGGAAAGTTGCTACTAGTGTCATGAGGCTATAGTGAAGAACCTCACTCAGATCTGAAAGGATTCTTTTCTCATGCCTGCTTTAAAAGTTTACTTCTTTATTTTATCTCACTTCTCTAGTTTTTGTATATGGTTATAATTTCTTCAGGCTGTATTGGAAAATCATAAATATCAAAGTTTTAACACAGTTTTGGAAATAAAATCAATGCAAGGGAAAAGTAGCAATATTTGAGCTTTAGGTACTTCTTTTAGGCTGCTAAGTTTTTCTAGTAAAGTTGCTTTCTATGCCCTTGAACAAGAAAAGGTCTGTATGACTGTCCAAGTATGCTGTGTTATGAAATCTGAGTCGTTGTTTGTAAGCATTTTTTACCATTACCTAATCTTTGCCTATAAAGTGATTTGGCACTTTTTATTTAGCAGATGATGAATAATAGAATCTAGATACTGAAATAATGAAAACTCCTCTGCTGGCACTCTGTGATGGGTGTAATATTAAAGAAGCAACATCTCTATTGTCTAAGGTTAAGAAAGAAATATTCTCAGATCTGCGCACGTATACAAAAGGTAGGAATATAGGAACACATTTTGGTTTTCATGGTGCTGGGAGACTACAACATGTGAATCAACACTTCTATCAGCCTTTCTGTGGCTGTACAGTGATTCTGTCAGAAACTGGGTAGGTGACATGGGTGTCAGCTGCAGTTTATGGTCCGTGCATGTGCCCATCGTTGCAACAGGCTTGATTTTCTCAGTGTATCAACTGTTTATCATAATATAAGATTGTTTTGTTCTCAAGTATGTATTCTACCTATTCTTTGGACCTAGTTCCATTTGTTCTAGGTTCTCAGCTGATTTATTTCAATTTACTGCTGTCCTTTCTTGTTTTCTTGCAGTCTCAATATTTTCAGATAGACTTTTTAGTAGATCATTTCTTTTCACAGTAGTAGTCAGTGGAATTTCTCTAGATTTATGTCTGTGTTACAGAAATCAGGATTCAACCTACAGCATTCCCTGTGACATACTTCATGATTACATTTTTCAGGACAAGAATTGTCTGTATTCTGCAGTGCCTGAGACAATGGAAGCACACTCCTACTCTTATCCACAGGGTCTGGGGTACCTATTTCATGGATCATCTAGGATCCTGGCTTATTGAGAAACATCATTTTCCCATATCCATTCCCAGTAAATGTATAGGTTACTGTTTAAATGGCATTAGTTCTGCTTTGATGCTTCATGGGGGATTTAATCACACAGCACATTCTTCCTGCTGATTGTTATCCTTGGTTAGTGTTTACATAGCATCCACACCCTTTGGTCCTGGATGTTATTCTTGGTTATGCTTTTGCAGTATTACTGGAGACAGTGGCATTTTGAAGGTGTGACTGAGTTAAGGAGCTGGTCAGTCAACCAAACCCCTGACATTTTTCCCTCTGCATTCCCAAACAGAAATAATTATGCATCACAGGCTAACAGAGTGCCTTTCTTTGCCCACAGATTTCAGTCAGTCTTTCTTTCTAAGTTTTAGCTACTGTAGCTGAAAACGGGTATATAACTTTGCTGGAAAAGATCCAATCCAAACAGGTTAAGGGCTGTCATATTTTGTGAGACACCTTTGTGCATTCAGCGTAGCTGAAATTTAACTTCTGGAAGTCTTAGGATTTCTACAAGCCTTGAAGTTCCTTGTACTCAAGGCAGTAGCCAAAACTGTGCCCTCATTCCTTTCCCTCTGATCCCTGAGTTACTTGTGGGATTAAAGGTGAGTAGCTGCAGATTCTTATTGTTTATTTCAAATGTGTATTCTCTGAGCTTTGCATGTATTTGTCCATCTCCCCCATCTCTTTCTAGCTGGAGGAAATTTTTATCGCCCTTGATCTGAATACTCTGACGGCTGAAGGTTGCCTGGAGGTACAAAACTGTGGGTAAATTTGAGTCAGCCTAGGGCTGGAGGCATGCAGGACTAGAAGTACTGTACAGCATATAGATGGAGTACTTCACAAAGAAATACTGGGCTGAAGTCTTTAGTCCCTCCTGAAGCTAGGCTGCAGCTGTGCTGAAGGCATGCTTTAAAACCCAGGCTTTGTAAAGTCAGGATCTGCAGCGGATTCATTTAACAGGTAATTCTAATGAAAACAATGTTCTTTCAAGCAAAATGGTTTAGAAACCAGTTGCTAGTTCAGTGGAGAATTTACAGGGGGTTTTTTTCTTTTTTTTTTTTTTAACGTGACACTTCTTGGCTTTGGCATTAAGTTCTAAAACAGAAAGACAAATGGCTGTAGTAAATCTTAAATTGCAGGAACAGTTGCTGGAAAATAAATTGACATTTACTGATTCTTTGGTCTCAAACTTTCAGGTGATCAGATTTCGCTCTTCCCTATAAAATGGGCTCACAGATACATTACCTCAAAGTTTGATTTTTTTTTTCTTGTTTTCCTATATCTCAAAAATATCAAAAGGGAATATCACTGTACTTTCTGAAGTACCTCTGCTTTAAAGAAATGGATCTCAAAATCAAAAGACATTTATATAATATATTGAGCAAGTCAATTAACAAAACCAATGTTAAAGTCAATTGCAGTCTTAATAACCTTTGGGTTGCTGTCATGTTAGCAGGATTTTCCCTCTGAATCATGCAGTAAAATGGTAAATTTTAAGTACTTAATTCTTAATAAATGAATATATAGCAGTAAATTTTAGTATTCCGTGGGAGAAGAAATCATGGGAGAAGAGGGAGGCAGATTGCGGATAGTATACAGAAAATATCTTGTGATCAGACCATCATTTTAAAGATATTGATCATTACTCTAATGAGAAATTTAATTTTTTGAAAATGAATTGAGGCAGATCAAACTTCTATGAAAAATCTTTTTATGCTCCTCAAACTAAAAAGGTAAAACTGTCATCTTTGACCATGATTTTTTTTATTTTTTTTTTTAATAGCAGAAGGAGCTCTGTATGTGTATAATTATCTGACTGAGAAGAGGTAAAAGGTATGTAAAGTATGGTCTGAAGTACGTCAGAGATGGTTTCCATGACAGATGTGCGAACGGGCTCTCAGTGTGACAGTTAAAGGTATATAAGGGTCTGTAGAGAGACAGATTAATTGTTTACTTTATAGAAAGTGACAAGTTAAGTAAATATTTTTAAAATGAGCTCTGTTTTGGAATAAGGCCTCAGTGGCACTTTGGAGCAAGGCCAAGGTTAGTTTTAGAAGAACTGGTATTACGTAATCTGTGTTGGAAAAAGAGAATAAGCAAATGTGTCAAAATACACATTTTATTTTTTTATTTACTTGAAACTCAACCTTGGGAAAGGGCTTTCTTCTAAAAAATAGTTAAGAAGCGGGTGCATTGCAGAAAATGTCACCACCAAAAGGCATGTCACATCCTACATGTCTTTTTTTTTCATTTTTTTTCTTGTTTTTGTTTTTCCCCTGCCAATCTTTCTACCTAAAATCAGGCAGTTAACATTTCCTATCCTGCTGCCATTTTCAGGCACTTGATCCAGTTCTTAAACTTCTCTGATAATTGTCTGTCAGCCTAGCACGACATTATACAAAATTAATTGCGTTCTTAAGAATAACAGGCAGTTTGACTCACATAGCATCATGCTGTCACCCCTTTCTGTTAATAATCTGCCACTTACCATCCTGTTCCAGGGATACGTGTATTTCAGCCACCGAACATATTTGCCGTAGAAAGTTAGCAGCTCCTTTGCTTCATTTTTCTCTGCTGTAAGATTCCCCTTTGCACCACACCAGTCCTTTTTTTTTTAAAAAGCTAATTTCATATATACTTATGAAATTGTGGTAATGTTGATAATTTGAGGGTTTTCGTATTATTGATGGTTGCTATAGGCACCCAAGAGCAAGTTCTCGAGCTGCTCCCTTACTGGTGTCTGTAAAATCCTACAGCTATTGAGCGTAACACAGCTTGATATGCTCTACGGTATTTTCTTCAGAGTGGATGAATAATTTATGTGACTATGAAATCTTTTTAGTGGTTTTGTACCCTTAGGAGAGCAGCTGAATATTTACAATTTTATTTTGAATGTTATGGTAATTTTCTGTAGTGCAGGAATGTTTTGGAAAATGTAACAAACCAAACAAAAAGAACACCTCCCAGATTATTATATGAAAGGTTTTATTTTTCAGAGAAGAAAGCCTTTGCGTATGAGTGTGGTGGTAAAATGTTGGTTGTCTAATTGGAAACTAGATAAAGTTCTTGTGCAAGGGCAATACTGAGTGAGGAGGGATAGGAATGGAAAGAAGCAGACCTCACTGTCTATCTTGACTGATGTGTTTGTGTCTTTTTCTACGTGCTATGCGGGGTAGAAGACAAGAAGGCTGAAGGTGGTGTGGTATGTGGTATGGCAAATACAGTGACAGCTCTGTGAAGGCAAATGAAGGTGGTTAAGCAACAGGCAAGTTGGTCAAGTTTTGCAGATTCTGGAGCACATCAGGGCTATCTCTGAGATTTTTATGAAGCCCGAAGTGGATCACAGGGAGACATGGCATCTTTGTTTCATTCCATAGGCTACTTAACTGCATTAGGGATGAGCTTCTGCGGGGTAGTCTACAGGAAACACTGAGAAGATTAATTCTTAGTCACTATCAGTCTTTTTTGGATGGTGGAAGATTACCTCTGTAAACACACTGGACACAGATTCAAGCTTGAAATAAGAAAACTCCCCATCATGTCACCAGAGGCTGCAGTAAGAATCCAACAAAATCAGTTTGTTGCATAATTTGTGACAATGCAAAAAAATTAAATTGTTCAGCTGTTAATCTACGATACAAGTAATTTACTAAAAAAGTGATGCTACATAACATATTTGTCAAATATTTCAAAACTTTCTCTTAAAAGTTAGATCAGACAGAATATTTTAGTGCCATGGAAATGTCATAAATCAAACACAGCAAACATACTGATACTTAAAAAAATGAGGCAGCACACAACCAGTATGGTCTTCTGTTGCTTGGTTTCTGAATGCCTGAAGAAGCAGATGCATAGCTTCAGTGGTGACTTGGCCTCTTACAGTGAACCTGGAGCAAGAGGTAAGTTCCATGTAGTGTGCTGTTTATGCTCCTTTCAGTTCGGTGTCGTTTTCAGGGGACAGTGTTGTATCGAAGTCTTGTGTCCTGCTTCCACTGTAGTGTGTCCTAGGGGATCAGGGGGTAACTTTTGCTCTTAGGAAGGATTCTGGGCTTCATCTGACACTCTGCAACAGTAGAAGTAGAAGTGGAAGTGCTCAGGTTTTGGTTTTTCTGTTCATGGGGTTGCATGTTTCATTCAAGTTCCATTTTTTGCTCTTCAGCAAATGCAGAATGCTTTTACTTTCATCCTTGCTTTTGTAGAAGGTGAGTTGAGAAGTGTTGGATGAAGGAAGCATTGGTACTGCAGTGAAACCTGTAACTGTTGCTATATAAATATAGTATATAATAAATAATATATAGAATAAAGTGGGATCTTTAAAATCACTAAAGCATTAAGTGTGTAAAACATCTGCAAAAGAATTTCCTATAGGTAAAACAGGTTACGCTGAACATGACTACCATGGAAACAGAATGGCTTAACTAACATTTATTGACACCAATATCCCACTTCATGTAAAATTTGAGCACTTCAACTGAACCACAAAACCCTTCTCTTGGATGTTGAGATTACCCTTCAAACCATCCTACCACTAAATGCCAACACTGCACAGAGAAACAGCGGTTGCTACACAGCGTATTTCTGTGCACACCTACAGTCGCCCTGTGATGACAATGAAATGGTAATGTATTATGCTTGTACAGATCAGGTGTGATTCTTTTTGAGCAGATAATGACACCTACTCCTACTGTTTCAAATTATGAGGAGGAGTCAACATGGGGAGGTGTACGAAAGTAAACCTTGTGTTTGCTCCTGTTGCACAGTGAGTTTACAGAAAATCTTCCACAGTAATGATTTTGAAATACTGGCTTTCGTAAGCAGAAATTTTTACAGATTTTACATCGATAATGAAACACTGCACTAGCTTCCTATTCACTTTCATGTGCAAGTCAGAGTATTAGTGAAAATATTCAAAGCCTTACATCATCTAGCCCAGGAGGTTTTGCATTTTTTTTCCGGTTTTTATCCTATTGTAATAGCTAAGAAAGTGTTAAGGTTTTGTGATAGAAAACTGAGGAGGAAGACTATACCGATATATTCAGTTTTCACCTCATCAGAAAGCAGAATTGTAGAGGCCACAGTTGCTACAAAGGTAGTGCCATTACATATTATTCTTGTTTTTCAAGTTTACATGTAATCACACAGAACTTTCAAGGACATTTTACGAATTATACATGTTATGCACCAAAATACCATATAGAAATATACGTGCTATGTGACAGTAATTATATTACCATTATATTGTCTCCCATAGGAGACATCATTGAATTAAGGTTATCTCAAAACCAGATGATAATAATACCCATTGAATGTAGGAGAAATTATATGCAGTATTGAGAAGTTGACTCATGAGCAAAAGCACAGTATTGCTTATGGGTTTGAAGTCTAAAATTCCTTTTCAGGAGAGAATTGCATACTGATAATAAATTCCAGATAAACGTTCAGGAGAGATGGTGTCTACCCATGCAGCAGGTCTTGTACAGTAAGCAGCCGCTCAAATAGCATCACATCCCCCTCTTTTATCTCAAACAGAAGTGTCTCATTACACGCGTACTGAAACATGCTGACTTGTATTTGAGCTTGAACCATATTTTATTGGGAACAAACACCTATGGAAGTTTAAAGACTGCAAAGACTGGGAATCTGTCAGAGCTCCTGCCAAATTCTAGCAGATAGCGTTTCTGTTAGAAATGTACACCTTACCAAGTTCCTCTAGTGTCAGTATTGAAACTGACCTTTTTCCACTCGGTTGGAAATGCATTATATCACATGGATGATATAAATGATACTATTGGTTAAAAAAATTAAATATTACAGCCATGAGGCTTACAGTGCAGTGCTTTAATAGGCATGTTTGGAGCTCTACCTTGTCACCATTTTTAGAGAAAAGCAGTGTATTTTTAGGCTTTCAATCCTCAAATATTTTCTTTGAATTATATAAAAGTCTTTGTGATAATTCTCTTCAGTCTATATAGTCTTTGGCTCATTGACTGTTTCAGAGTAACTTCTTAACACTGTAAAACTGCTCACAGTTATGACATCTCTCATGCTGGTATTAAACTTACTTAAAACAGCTGAAGATCATGTCCTGTAGCACTCTGTAATACCTGGAATAATATACATGTAAAATCTAAGTTTTCACTATTCCCTACTTAACTTTACTTTTTCTATATGGTAAATTCTATTATTTTCTATTTTAAAAATAATATCTATAAAAAAATTTACAACAGCCCCAAATGGTGAAATTAAACTAAATATTAATAAGCAAGGACATAGCTCCATAGCTGTATTGACAGAAATGAGCAAATGGCATTGGTGTTACTTTTTCTTGAAATTAATGGACCAAAACTGAAGTTGTTGATGTCAGTGAGACTGTTTACTTTTATAAGACCTGGCTCAAGACCTGTATTTTTTGACTCAACTTGCTCTTTATATTTCTTTGGCAGACAGTCATGTTTTAGTGATGGTGTTAGCAGAGGTGTAATAATAACTGTGCTTGTTCAAACATCGCTTCAGCTTCCAGCATTTTGTATGCTGTCACGTTTTGGAATGGATAAAGAGTGGATTACAAACTATCTTAAGGCTCTGTACTTAGAACATGTTCCAGTTGTTGTTTCCAGGTAATTTGTTGAGCTCATGCTTAAATGCAAGTGATTTCTGGCAAGATCCCCAGCTCATAGTTTACTTAATTCTTCAGCGCTGTGTTTACTGAACCATTTATTTTAAAGTTTCCCCAGTTCCAAAGAAGTTACAATACAGCCTTATTAACTCTGATCATCTTTGTCAACGTCATCATCCAACATCTAAATCTCTAATCTTCATCTTTTCCTCTAGGTTTCTGTGATATCATTATCATCACTATCTTCTTCTGAATTCTTAGTGCACGGTTTCAGACTATGTTAATTCACAGCATTTCTCTGCAGTTCATTATTGCAGTTCTCGAATGGCTGAAAGTTACTTGATTGTACACTAGAAAGTTTGGGCAATAGTGAATATATCGTATTTTCAACTTTTTCATGGTTTTGACATTCAAAGAGTTTGAAATAATATATAAGGGTTTTGGCAGTGGGTCTATATAGTATTGATAATGAAGAAACATTTGACAATCAATCACATATTGATTTAATCTGGCATTTTCAGACTGCCCAAGTGGTGGATGGAGGGGTAGGCGGATGCATACAGGAAATGCATGAGCTCCTACTGTAGATTGGTTTATTACGCTTGTGACTTGAAGATACAGTTAAACCACTGCAATTTTGTTTGTGTTATTAGTAGTTTAGTTTCCTACAGTAATTGTCCGACAGGCAGAATGAAAAAATCATGACAAGAGCGATAGCTACCAGAATTCATAGCGGAAGGCTCTTTGTAGGAAAAATAGATTTCTTTGCTATTGGAACTGCAGCGATTCTGAAGCATAGGGAAGAAAATTGCTTGTAAAAGATGCCTGTTATTTGCCACTCTCAGTCTTGCAAACTCTTAGAGGACTTGCAAGAACATATTACGCTGAAAAGGCGACAGGATTTTATAGAACAGGTTAAATTGTGCATGTTTTTTTTACGGCTTGTGCAGAAAGTTCATTGCAAGCTTTGTCTGGAGAACAGGGTATGTATGAAGAGTGCTCTTAAGATACTTTTGTTGTGGCTGATGTACCAGGGATTTCAAAGCCTGACTCTCTGAAGGATTAAGTGTTTAGAACCGAGTACTGCAACAAGTGGTTGGCACAGAAGACAACCAGTAGAATACAGAAGACAACCAGAAAGAATAGAAAATTCATGTTTTCTATTTTTGAAATAAAATCATTGCACTAAAATCCAGTAAGAGGAAGATTTTGTATATAGAATTAATGATAAAAGATATGAAACATGCTCAGGAAGAAATTTGGATTGTGCATGAATTGTAACTTTAATAATACATGTTAACAATAATAACTATACGTTTACGTAGGACTTCTGAATGCATTGACAAACCATATGTTCTCTGCTATCTTACAAATCTAAGTAAAACCAGAGGAAGTATGGCAATCTGTAAAAGCTAGGTGTAGTTTTATAAGTTATAGTGGTTTGTTTCAAGTGCAAGGAAATTTGACCAAGGAGAGAGCAGAGTTCTGTGATAGAGAAGGATAGACACAGGAGGCAAAGTAATGTTCAGAGCTGAAATGAGACTTGAAAAAGGCTGGAGCAGATAGGCAGGATTCGCTCTGCTGTGGAACATGAGACTAAAAAAAACCTTAAGGTGCACATGGACGTAATTTGTGTAGCAATGGTGTTGAGACCAACTGCAGATAGTGAGAGGTACCAGATGTGGACAAATGCAGGTATAAAGTAGTGAAGATAATAAAGTTTCCTTCAAATGCTTGACCCTGTTATAAATGCCTCTTCCTTTAACAGAAAGCTACCGTTCTGTCCTAGATTCACACTATAAACATCCATCTGGTAGTCAATAATGCTGTTTCTTTCATATAGTTTTTGTATAGCTGGTTCTTCAACAGGTGGCGAAATGAAGCTGTTGCACGATGAATATGTCAAATGGGGGGTTGGTTTCTCTTTGAAGAGATAAAACTAAGCAGCAGTTTTCAGCTCTGAAGCTTTTGTATGCGGGTGGAGGGTAGGCTTCACTTTAGGTCAGGATTATGAATGTCTTTTTTTTTTATACTTATGGGTATTTTGTAGACTTCTAATTCATTCATATGAGTTTAAGTACAGCAAAGGCTTATGTCTTCAGGGTTTTATGTGGAGTTGCTATAAAAGGCAAAACCCAGCAGATTGACAGCTATGTCCCAAAAGTAACATACTTCTTTCCTCCAACCACCTCATACTAGTTTTGTATTACAATTGTGCTAGTTAATTTTGGCCTATTTATCTGAAAATGCCCTTTAAAATCTATTAAAACTCCTTCTTGTTCTTCTCCTTCCCGGTGTTGTGTTTTCTGACACAAAGAAGTCTCCAAATTATTTTCAGTTCTTGAATTCTTGGTTCACTTGGAGACTTCTTGGCACTTATGATACAGATATCACGCCAGGGAATGTTGGTGGTCAGTAGTGGTGCTGGTAAGCTTCCCTTCCTCACCCTGTAGGACTTAGTTTTGGCAAACTATCTAATATCTGGGAGCTAGTTTCTTAAAAATAAAAAATAATAACCCCTCCCCCAGTACACACCTTTAGGGCTCTGGGATTAATCTGCTTCAACTAAGTGTTGCCCTACATCACTTGGTGAAATCCTGTGCTATGACTCAGTCAATCATTCCCACAGTAGCCTTAGTTCATGTTTAGTGATGCTGTCATCTTTTATACTACTGAATTTTTTGTTGGCTTATGAGATTCTAAAGTGCGTGCTGGTTTAGCTTTTGCAGCATTGTTTCAAAGTTTAGTCCTTAAACTTACCCTTGCACAAAAAACTGCCATGGTTTAGACATACTGGAGTTTTTGTAGAGGAAGAAGAACACAAACTAACACCTCAAAGACTTGAATGAAAACCTGCAGAGGAACAAAGGTATACTTTTAATTGCATATTTAAGTTTGAGATATGCCTACGGTAGGTTTAGCGAGCATGCGTGTTGTTCATAATCGGTCCTTCATGCACTTGTAACACCTACAGGCCTCAGAATGAGACGGGGTCTTCCCTGTGGCAGGCATTCTTTCAAAAATAGTCGAGGAAAAAATATGTACTTGGGCCAAAGGATTTCATTATCATGGTTTAAAGATTAGATGTATATCATGGTGTAAAGGTTTTTCATACCCATTCCTGCCTTCTTGGACGTGTTGAATTTTACTTTTTTTTCCCACTACCAGGGTGGAATATCGCTCTTTCACTACTGTTAGACCACGGCTGAGACTGCACTTCTTGTCAAGCTTCCTTAAAAGTATAAACTGAATTTAGCATCTGCAGTCACCACTTCTAGACTCTTTGGCAAGATGAAAGACAGGCATCCTTTTTCCACTCAATTTTTCCAGTTTTTGCCTGTGTATTCTGAATTCACAGTAAGCAGAAATATATTTGCCACACAGTACTGGGCACAGAAGAGAGACTCCAGTCCAAAGTCTTTTCTTTCTGACACGGAGCCAGAGGTAATGCTCTCTGAGTGCGCTTTTACACCTCTACAGAGGTGCATTGTTTTCTTTTTCTTCCTGTTGCTTTCAAGTAGTTTGTTTGATAACTTGTAGTATTTTTACAACAGCTGAAATGTCAGTGGCTCGCCTGCTTGATAACCCCTGAATTTCTTCTACCCCCACTCCTTCCGCCTGATTTTAAAATATACAATATATTGCTTTTCCCAGACTTCTTTACCATGAAGCTCTGATGTTCTCAGGCAATCTACCTAAACAATTCAACAACTAAATTTTTCATCTGGAGAATCCTTTATCCATAAAAGTACATTTGATTACCTTGACTAGACTGCTAGAGCACTTGAAATGTGGGTACTGCACAGCTTGGTAGAATGTATGGCAAGAGCCTTTCTTCATCAACGTATCGTTTCTTTTAACTCTAAAAAAACCCCTTTCAGTGAGAAAAAAAATACTGGGAACAATCCTTTTGCGAGCAGGCCTACAAACCTACCTAACCATAAATCTTACCATGACATCTTTGGCATTAGTGAAACTTTTATAAAACAGTCTCATTAGGATTCTATATCTGAGTTTAAGTCTCAGAAAGAACTACTGCTTCTCTTTCTTGGAGACCATCCAATTTTAAATCTGTGCTTCAGGGCTTTGGGGTCTTCTGTCTCGAGGCTCTTTACACAAAACCAGTTGTATAGGTTGACTATAAGTGAGAGTTCTGAGTTTGTTCCTTGACGATACTGTGTGTGGAGATGCCTGTCTCAAAGCAGTCATTTTCTTCCTGCCTGCTTCTCCAGATAGAACCTCACTGAATTTATTCAGACATCCATCTTCCCTGTAGCAGGTCAACATGAAGTATTAATACATTATTACAAGGCAGCTTCAAATCCATCACAACAATGGAGAGAATGTGTAGGCATATAAGGAGAAGAATGGAAGAACTGCAGGATGTTCTCAAGGTCATAATGTAGGCTGACAGCAGAGCACGAGATAGAAACTGGGTGCTCTGGGCGGCAGATTCTATAATCTGGTCATGTTTCCAATCAAACATACTTGCAGAAACTCCAACAACTAAACCTAAAGCAAGTTAAGTCATAATCCTGATTCAAATTTGAATCCTGTTTCAAATTGTTAATACTTTTGAAAATCTTCACTGTGGCTGATGTTCAATATGACTGGATTTGTAGCTTCTGCTTTCCTTGAGAATTTTTCAACTGGGAAAATATATTTAGTGAGTTATTAAGGCTTATTCTTCTCTTACGTGCTTCTTGACTGGATTTTATTACCCCGGTTTTGAACGATACTGAAAAGGTCAAAAAAAATGTTAAGCTGAAGAACAAGTTTACAAAATAAATGAATATACCACAATAATAAAATAAAGATTAATAAAATGCCAGACATAAGATAAATGCAATAAATGAACTACATTGTAATGCCAGTTTTGGAGTAAATGTGTGTTACTTCAGTTATCCTTTAGTGATGAAATGAGAAATCTGGTCATGTTAAAACTGAAAATAAGTGAGACACCAAATCTTCAGAAGGGATAATGAGGTTCCATCATCATTAACAGAGTGTAAAATCCTGCTCAGCAGCTGACACTTGGTTTTGCTACTGACTCCGTTAGGAAAAGGCACACTTTTATCTTTTGAATTTAGTAACAGTTTGGACTGAAAGCACAAATAGGATGTTTGAAACATGAATTGGAATATGCCAAATGCAGAATGTTGTATCACAGATTGCAATGTGGGCCATCCCTGTTCTCAGTATTGTAGATAATTTTGCTTTGTACTCTGTCAGTGTAACATTTTTCACAAATGCTATTGCTCTGGTGTTGCTGTATATGCTCTTCATTTTCTCCACTTTATGTATATTAAGAGAAGGAAGAGGGCAGGCAGCTCAATTACGTCTTTTTGGTCCAAGGAATCTGAGTGACAATTAAACTCTCTTAAGTGAAAAAGACCAGAATAGTCATGTCTTTATTCTGGTAGTCCTATTCCAGCTGAAATTACTTGTATATCATCTTATTTTATGGGAAACCACCAGCAGAGTTCTTAAAAAATTACTCTTTCTAGAGAATGCCGTGCACAGCCTTTTCCCATCATGGTTTTTCCCTCCTGGAACTGTTCCCTGTAATTCTAAAAAGAGCATCATTCTTAAATTCTGAAAGATGGTACGAAGAGTCTTCTGCAAAGATTTCTGTTTTCTTCTACAATCAACAGTATAAAATGCAGAACTTTGAACTGAAACGCAGGGTGCTATCATCATTTTCTTGCAGAACACTGAAAAGCTTGATTTTCTCTGTTGCATGTAGTCGTAGTAAAGTGACAAGAAAATCTCTTGTAGTACAGATAGCCTAGATTTGTCATAATTCCCAGTGTGTCTCCCTGGCACAGTGGCATACAGTTTATTCACTTTTCTTTGTGCAAAGGGAAAGTTAAAAGCACAACCAAAAGTAGGTAGCAGAAAAAAGAAAATATACCAACCCCAGACATTTTCTGAACTATCATTTTAGAGCTGTACATGAACAGGTAGAAGAAAAACAATGAAATAATTTAAATGACAGGTACATTCATAGGGAAGTCATTCAGAAATGAACTTTGAGTAACAGATTCTTGTGAGTCTTCAGGTGAGCAGAGAGGAGAGGGAGAATCTTCTCCTAGACTGCATATGATAACAGCAGTTACCTTTGGGAGAACATAGGACTTCCACTGCAAATCATAGTAGAACCTGAAAATCACAGGGCTGTAACCGTGCACCCCGCCATCTGCACTTCACGCAGTCATTTATATGGTTATGGTACTTTTTGTATTCGTGCTCACACTGGACTGCCACAAGAGGACTTTTTAGGGAAGAGTCAGACAAATCGGCTTCTTTTTCCAAAGCACAGTCCCAAGAAGAAGAATTATTACAAAGTATTTTGATTATTAGGGAATATAATGAGAATTTTGCAAGTCAGAAGAACTGCTGTTTTCTCACTGTTCTGTATGGCAAATCAGTCTTGGGACTACACTGCCTATCTGCACAATGCAAGCTGTGCCCCCGCGTTTGAAAATCACAAAACTTTAAGGCTCCTAGTGTTTTCTCTAGCGTGGAAAAATGAGTAGATGTTTGCCACTTATTCAAGGAGGGTCATGTATACATATTGCTATTTGTTTTTTTGTCATTAGTATGTTCCTTTTTTCTATTGCTGCTCCATTTTTCTTTACATCCAGTTTTACACTGCCCAGTATTTTCATACCTCATCCCATCTTTGCTTTTTTTACAGCATAATACAAACTCAGTAATGATGAAGAAAGCCACACTTTGAGGACAAGTCTTTTTAAATCTACATGTTCATCTCCACTTAATCTGGCTTCCTGCAGTACGTGGAGTGTCCTTTTATGTAAAGTGCTAGCTACAATCCATCCATGATACTAAAGTGCCAGAAACACAATGATGGTGCGCTGATTCAAACCCTACTGAAATAAATGGAAATCTCCTACTAATTTCAGTGAGCTTTGGATCAAATCTTTCAAGCCAGTGTGTATATATCAGATGTGTTAAAAGCACTGCATTGTCTTGGTGGGAATTGCAGAACGACCAAAAACGATTGCTGTGTGCTCAGAAGATAGAACAGCTAGTATGGCCTCGATATCTGCAACAAGGATGAGCAGATCTTACGACTATCTGGTATCTCAAGATACTTTTATCTTCAGAGGGTTTGCAAAAATATTTCTGCTTTATCCAGATTTTAATTTATTCTCTTTCCAGAAGTGATTAAACATGAAAACCATGTGTAAAAAGTACTTTTCTTGTTCTAGGGACCCATGATCTACACCGTCCATTAGGAACAGAGGTGCATACAAAACGTAGCAGCTAGTGCTCTAGATGCACTGTTCTGCATTGTTTTTTCCTGAACTAGATAGAATTTCCCCCCCACATCTTGGGTTTTTTCCCCCTAATAACCTTCTTGGCTTGTTTTCCACTTTGATGGCTGTCTTTTCACTCTGTCCATTGGATAGGTTTTGTTTATACTTTTTAATAATCTGAACTGCTGAGGCTAAAATATTTCAAATGAGCAAAAAGAATTGGGAGGTATCTTGTTTAGATATATTTCAGATGATGATTCATTAGTTATAGCTAGACTGCATAAAGGTAAAAGAGAATAAAAAAAGATAATACCTGGTGTTAGAAAAGATGAGGAGGAAATAAAAAGTTTTTTGTAACATTTTTTACGTTAAAGGAACACCCAAGATCCTTGGCTGTTCATCATCCCATGTCCTTGTGGATGCTATCTCAGTGTGTTAGTACTTAGTACGGTGTCTCTCTGTTGTGTTCTTGTGAATCCCTGTCTTCATTAGCATGATTCAACCATATTGTAGATGATTTATATTCCAGACACTCCTGCAGGCCCCAAAAGGTCAGGACCTAATCTCAAACCTTTCTAAATAGGTAAGAGCAGCGCAAGTACTGATTGTAGAACATCTTACTAATGAGTGATGCAGAGAGCGTGAGTGAAATTCGAGGAAGAGGGAATGGCTTCTGTTCTCAACCAAGCAAATTCTCAGATACAAAATACAATTCCCTAATCTTGTAATCACATTACGAGAATAATAGATTTTTATGCCAGAGGAAACTGTTAGGTCTGTAGAGTTGGATCTCCTGTGCAGCAAAGGGCTACACTTTTCTCTGAAGTGGGCTATATCTTCTGGTTTCCAGACTTCAGAAATAATACTTGGATTTGTAATTTAGTTGAGGCAAATTCACCTTAAATAGCCAGACATTCCACATGAGTTGAAAGTGAAGTGTTTATTTCCTGTATATGAGGTGATGAAATTATCATGAACGTAGGTAATAAGATGACTTTCCTCATCTCCTCAGGGCATCAGAAAGCAATTAGCCACTGTCCTACATATAAACAAAAGAACCATGAAATCTCCTAATTTATAATCACATAAATAATGAGGAGCTTGTTAATAAAATGAAATAAAATAGAATACCAAATTCTTTGTAGAAATACCTAAAAAGTCATTGGCATTAGGAACACATTTCACCATTGACCAAAACAATGTAGACTCCATTAACACACGGTCACTAATCAGGGGGTGGATAGATGGATAAATTGTCTCTCAAAGGAGATTAATTTCAATGGCTTGTGAGAGTTATGGCGCTTATATGTAAATGCATAGCTAAATTGCCCTTTTTAATAAAAAGATTTAGTAAGATACTTCATAACTCAGTAATCAATGAGATACTTAAAAAAACCCTTAGTGAATTAAAAGGACAGCCTGGGGCAGAATAGCGTCTCTACTTTCTCTAGCTACAATACAAAGGACAATTTCCATGGGAGTTTCCTATTTCCATATGACCCTGCTTCTGAAACTCCAGCCTAAACTTAAGGTAACAATTCAGCTGGGCCTTAAACTGTGACAGCATACCTTCTCACCTTTCAGTAATCATCATAGTTCACAACGTTTTTAATTGGAGTTTTGAAGTATCCCTCAATTGGTAAAGAATAAGGTTTTTTTTGTTTATTACTTTTATGGTTGCATTACTTTTAATGCACTGTACAGATACAATGGGCTGATGGATTTTTTTGCTTTGTTCTTTTGAGTTAGTCTGAGATGTGGGTTAAATTATTCACTTTTTCCCTGAATATATAATTAACTATGACTTATACTGAGATTTCATTACACAGAAACATAGTGCCAGTTATTTTTATGTAAAACGTATGTTTTTCATAGAGGTTTAGTTGTGGGTTGCAGTTAGAGATTTTTACCATGCAGTTATCTCTTAGATTTATGTAATAGCTTGTTCAGATTTTTTTTTTTTTTTTTTTTCCCAGTTTAAGCTGTCTCAGAAAAAATAAAGCCTGAATTTCAGGTGTTACGGTTCTTTAGGAAAATCTAGTCCATATGGTTTTTCTGCTTGATTTTATGACCTTTTACTGTAAATGTATATTCTATAAAAATACAGTTTACACATCAATTTCTCAATGTTTTTGGCCAGGTATTTTAAAGTAATACATACGTAGGTGTAAAACTCGAGCAGAAGCATAGTGCTTTTACTTTTCCATTTTAAAGCTTTTATAATAAAATGGAACTTCAGCTTTTATCACAGGGAAAGGTGACCTTTTAAAAACCAAAGTAGGTAAATAGATCTTACACTAGCTGAAATGAAGAAAACCCTTTAAAATAAAATGGAGCAAAATTCAGTGGCACTGTGGAATCTAGCCCAGGCTTATATGGTCTGCAAGCCGGTTTTGTTAGTGTGCTGTTTGGTCCTTTCTTTGACTGAGGTGCAGCAGGTATCCTGTCTGAGCAGCTGACCACTCAGCATATTGCTACTTTTCCATGAGTCATGAATGCGTAACCCTGCCTTTTGAAATGGGGTACTGGAAGTCTGGGAATGTGTGAGAAACTGGGGAAACTACAGAGAAGGGAAAAGATAGGTGACAGAAGGGGAAGACGCAGCTATTGTGATGAACCATCAGAAATGTTAAACTCTTATCTCATACCCACACATGTTAGTTTCAGTTGTACATCTACAACCCAGCATGTCAGTTTATAATCTTATTTCCGTTAAACCTGCTTAATGAGCTGAGCATTTTGGGCCCGGTGTTACCCTGTCAATTTACGCAGCCAAAAAAGACTCTGTGAGGCTGTTATCCCAGTGATTTTCATCTGGATTACGTTTGCTTGCCACTGGACTGCATTTGACTCAGAATCTTACAGTTAAAAATTGGTTTTAGCTCCTTTTAATTCAGACAAAACTGTTCTTATAGCCTTTAATTTATGGTGAAAACTTTAGACAGTAAAATATTTTTATTATTTTATAGATAGAGAAGCTGCATCCAAGGAGTTCCAAGTGGTTTGCCTGAAGCAAGATGAGGATTGTCAGAGCTAGCACTGGAATGCAGAGAACACAGCTCCCATTCTCATGCTTCATCTGCTGTTTGCAGTGACCCATGTTCATTTTCTCACTCATGTTTCTTATATGTAGCAGGGGAAGAGTCCTGCTGTAAGAGTCCGATATAGTTCTTGATAATTGCACTAAAACGTACTTTTGTTTTTAAGTATAATAATATCTCCATACTTGGTGTAACAAAGCATGTTATTATTTCAGCCTCATGCTAAGATGTGATGTGAAGAACTGCCTGCTAGAGGAATTGAAAAATACATTATTTCTTTAGGGAAAAACAGTTCTTTGATTAGGGAAGACTCACTGTTCAGAGGTCAGCTTTATTTTTCTTCTTATGTGATTAGGCTATTACAGATGGAAATACCATCCCACTGCTGAGGGTTCTCTAGAATATCACAAAAATGCCTCAGGAATGAAAAATCATGCATTGACTTTAAAGGATGATATTGTCATACAGTAAAGGACTCATCTGTTACGCTATGAAATATTGGATCTGTTCCCAGGTAAGGTGATTTCAACACGCAGACTGATTGTGTTGGCCAGGATGCCCCGGTGGAATGATCAGTGCTTTATTTCATTATTCAGTTTTAAACTGAGCTGGAATAAGACACTCCTTCTTCCTCCCCACCCCGCAAAAAACCCAACCCAAACCCAAAAAACCAAAGCTAGATAAATGAAAGTTCGGTAGGAACAGGGCAATAACTTGAACATCTGTGAGAGATTAGTGCAGAAGTAATGACAAAGGTGTAACAAAAATACAGTAAGATACATTTTATTTTAGAGTAGAAGATGGGTGTACCTGACAGTGCAGTTTAAGGATTGTTTATCACTAGTACAGAGCCCTTTGCATGTAGGTCTTGAAGTCATTTGCAAGGAATAGCTAAGTGTGCTTATATATTAATTGTTTATATGCTGAAAGTCAGGACAGTAAAAAAACCCAACCCCAGGGCATGCTGTGACTTAGAAAAAATAATTGGAAAGATGTCCTTCTTGTTAGTCTTGCCCGCGACTGAGGAGATGTCACCGGCTCCTTAAGGGCACCCCACTGAGGCAGAAGGGGCTTTTGCCTGGATGCTTACTAAACTGCAACAAATAGACCGAAAAGGTATAGTGCAGTGCAACGTCTTGTAAAGTGCAAAGATGTGAATGGAACTGCTGAATCACCAAGCGATGTTTTTGCTCTAGGTGGAATCTGGAACACAGACATAATATGAAAGAAGCGAATGCTTAGTAGGTTATTCGGAACTCTAGGTGGGTTTCCAAGCCTGAGGTAGATATTGTCTGAAACAATTAATCATTCATTTCAGGTATAGAAAGCAAAGAGCAGCAGCTCTCGCTGGTAGTTCTTCTGGCAGACATTTGACAGGCTGCAACTGAGGAAAGGAAAGCCCCTAAAGCAATAGGAAGGCAGCATCAGGCTGGATGAAGAAGCTAAAGTACGTGATGATCAGGTTAAAGAAGCAGTGAAAAGAACTGCCGGCTCCCATATGGCTGATGATTTGTCCCTTCAGTCTCCCTCTCTGAGCACCGTGCCTGCCACTCAGAGAAGCTGAGCCTCCTCCACATCACCTCCAGTGATTCCCAGGTGTACGCATGAAGCGAGGGACGCAGAGCTTGCAGGGGCAGGGCTGCAGGGCAGAGCTCTAGCTGCTGCTCCATTCCTACATGGCAGTACTGCTCAGCAGGGAGGAGCCTGGCTCAGTGGTGTAGCTCTAACTGGGCTTAATGCCCAGTCAGCAGGAGGGTCAGGATATAGAACTAAACATCCATTGACATTCTTGCTTAAGAGAGTAGGAAGTGGCTTCTACATTTAATTTTTTTTATTGCTGCATGCTGTGAGGGTGCCAAAAGGGGCAGATTATTGTTGTTGATTTCTGTTTGCTGTTATGATAAATCACTGTTTACAGTTTGCGGTAGCTGTGGCTCGTTTTTTTTTGTAGCCCACAGTGCCAGTCTACTTTCCACCATTTCCTATTGTCTACTTACAGTTTACTGTTTCCATTTCCTATGTTTATAGTTTGTAATAAATTCACTCTTTTCAGGGCCCTTAAGCAAGCTGCATCCAGTATCCAGGCTAGTATGTGTAATGCCCAAATGTGAAATGACAGTACAAAGGAAGACTGGAATATCAGATATGGATGCTCTAAGGAATTCTCTTGGTAGAACTGGGACAAAGTATAATAGATGGTGCACAGGCAGGATTTTGGGGACTAATCATAAACATTTTTCTTATATGCTCTGAGTTCCTCAGTAGGAAAAGGACTGAAATGTATTAATTGATTGTTGAATTACCTTGAGCAATTACCTTGAGCAATTAATTTCCTTTAACTTAAAAAAAAATAAAATCCCAGAATGCCTAAGAACAAGTATTTTCAACTGAGATGAGGAGGATTTAATTGTGGTTGTAAAGGGCACTAGCAAGATCTTACTTGGACAGCTAGTGGATAGGTGAGCTGAGTAGAATATGTGGACGAAAAGCCGGACATGAGCCAGCCGTGTGCGCTGGCAGCCCAGAAATCCAACCGGATCCTGGGCTGTATCCAGAGCAGTGTGGCCAGCAGGGCGAGGGAGGGGATTCTCCCCCTCTGCTCTGCTCTACTTGAGACCCCACCTGGAGTGCTGTGTCCAGCGGTGGAGCCCCCAGCATAAGGATATCAACCAGTTGGAGTGAGTCCAGAGGAGGCCAGGAGGATGCTCAGGGGGCTGGAGCCCCTCTGATATGGGGACAGGCTGAGAGTTGGGCTTGTTCAGCCTGGAGAAGGCTCCAGGGAGACCTTATAGCACCTTCCAGTGCCTGAGGGGGCTACAAGAAAGCTGGGGGGGGGGGCACTTTTCACAAGGGCCTGTAGTGACAGGACAAGGGGTAACGGGTTTAAACTGAGAGAGGATAGATGGATATCAGGAAGAAATTCTTCCCAGAGAGGGTGGTGAGGCACTGGGACAGGTTGCCCAGAGAAGCTGTGGGTGCACCATCCCTGGAAGTGTCCAAGGCCAGGCTGGATGAGGCTTGGAGCAACCTGGGCTAGTGGAGGGTGTCCCTGCCCACGGCAGGGGTCTTTGAGGTCCCTTCCAACCCAAGCCATTCTAGGATTCTATGATGTTCTGAAAAGACCAGCTGTGGTCACCAGAGAATTTCACCTAAGTGGAATCCAGAAGAGCTCAGAGTTTTTATTTCAGTGGATTGGAAGCCAAAAGGGCCTGTGATTGCACTGTCTCATTGCTTTGAGAATTTCAGAAGGAATAAAATTTACTATTTAATTAAAGGCTGACATACAAAGAAGTATAAACTAGTCTTGGATGAACTTAAGCAGGAAATTAGAAGGGATACTTTGGAGCAATTAAAAAAATAGGTTTTAGGGCGAAGCTTGACAACTTTAATAAGGTTATTTGATGACATGTGGTATCTGTGGGCAGAAGACCTACTGTATCCCAATTGGTACTCAGCAAGCAGAAAATGGCTTAGCTTACCAAGAAGTTCTGCGTAAAGTTCTTGATTCTGTGCAGGAAAGAAATAAAAAATGAAGATGGATACAGTATTATTTCATAATTTCAGCATTTAGAAACAGTATGAAGTGCTCCCTCATGAGACCTGTTAAGGAATATAATGCTGTGAAAATATATCCTTGCTGCTCTTCAGAGGATTTTCCATCATATGATACTAAAAATATATCTAAATCCACAGTTGATGAGTTTAATTACTCATCAGCTCTTTACATTACAATTCATTACCCTGAGGTAATAAAGATAAAATAAAGCATTTAGATGCCATTGTTACAGCGTGTTCAGCAGAATGTCTTTAATCAGTGCTGCTTATGTTTATGCAGCATAATTAATAGAAATATGAGCACTGTCCTGAACAAACCAATTTTAACAGGTGCCTGAGCTGCTGCTTGTTTTTCATTTTCTATTACTTTTCTGGAAGGAAAAAGAGTTTAGTTTTAGAATTAGCTAGTTTAATTACAGGAATTTAATGAACAATATTTGCTGATCTTACATTTTAAAGTCCCACTGTAATTATTAACTGTGGTTATTTTATTATATATTAAAAATATGCCCTAAACCAGTTCTGTACAACTCTTGATAGTAAAAATTTTGACAGAAATTATATTTTAGATAATGACTCTCTGAAGGTAGCAACTTTATATTCCACAGTAGTAAGTTCTCTTTCAATATATTATGCCTAAATAAAAGACACTGTAAATAGCAAAGTTATTTTGTTTGAAGGTTGATGACACCTGTGTTGTATATTATAGCTAAAGTGAAAGTGGTAAGCCTAAAGCTTTCCTGCTGACTGGTACACTTTGACTCTTTAGTCCAAATCAGAGATCACTGTAATCAATAAATCAGTTACTTTCAGCCTCCGTTGCTGTCATCCAATATGTGGAAGTGGAATAGCAGCTGCCAAGTACACCTAGGACAGAACTGCCTTTGTGATAGGGGCCACTGAGCCTATAAAGTCCTTCCCCCAACCGATTTGATCTTATTTAGCCCAAACCACCATTTCAGAAACTTGGTCCTCATTTTCAGAGCAATCAATTGATCAAACCTCAGAGGCATCAAAGCCAAACATCAGTTTGTGAAGCACCATAGCATCTACAGACCTCTGGGAGAAAGAGCAGGATAAAACACGCGAGAACTGGAAACAGGGCAATTTCCACCATTACTAACACAGGTCAAGCACCTCCTTTATGCTGAAACAATGAAGGATTTTTTTCCTTTCTGAAAAGGAAAACTAAGAAATCAAATCCAGAAATTTCTACTCCAGCAGTATTCTGATTCTGAAAAGAGCTGAGAAGCCATACTTCCTTCTACAGCATTGGTTTGGCTCTTCTGAAATCAGTTGAATCAGTTTTGAAATCTTCAATTCTTACTGAAAGAGGATGCAGAGGGATTTAATACTGTTTAAATAATCCATTTTAGAAATTAATTTAGATGAACTTTCTTGAGTGTGGTTGTGCATACGAAGGACAAATATTTACAACTAATTGATTTCCTTTTCAGTCAGGAGACCACTTTTTTAGATATAAACTTCTTTGTAATGAACAAAGCCCTCATTTTTTTAGGGCGGTCTTCTTGCTGTTACTGTCAGGAAGCATGTGCTTACCAATTAAAGACTGACCTGGTCTACTCTTGCTGTTTCATGCACTGTTGTTATTTCATACCATTTAGTCTGTCACTTCCAGCACTGAATCAATAGCTGTGATTGCACCCAAGGATGTTATGTGTCTGTACGACCCAGATATAAAAGTCTAGAGAAAAACTTGACAGCTTCTTGATTTATTTTGCACTAGGAAAAATGTTTGCTGGAGCAAGTAGACGGCTTTGTAAGCTCCCTCTAAAATCATGGGATACTTGTTCTAATCCAGGCTTCTAATTTACTGCAGGGTGAACGTGTGTAAGGGGGCTTCATTAAAAAAAGGGGAAGAGTCCTCCTTGCGGCAGTCCATACAAGGTCACAGGATTCATCTTGTGATAATTTCTCAGCTAAGAGGTTTATTTTTCAAAGTTTTTGCAGCATGACTCAAGGCATGACACAGGCGGTGTATACTGTGGGAAATATGGGACCCAGAAGTGAGCCGACTCCTAGGCTTCCTAGGCCCTTTCAAAGACTGAGGGGGATGTGTGAACAGCATAGGTGTAATAAATATTGGAGATACAGAATTTATTATGAAACATTAATCTCTTGCTGATCCTAGACTGTTTCATCTGTTCGGTGTATATTCTCTTTCATTAACACTTTCACTGTAAACAATTAGTAGTCCTATTTGGGTTACATAAAAGGATGATGTTGGTGGTGACGAGTCTCCCCCATGCCTTTCTCTGTGATGTACTCATACTGAAAAGCCAACATTCTGCAATCTAAAGTAAAACATGGAATATACTTGATGCGGATGGCGTGAGTGTTATTTTGGGGCAGTGTTACGGTTTAATTTATGTAATTTAATTTATTTAACGAAGTCTGTATGCTGAATTATCTAAACTAGATTTCAAAGAGCTCAGCTGGGTACTGGAAGTGGCACAGCTGTGTTACTAGGGTGAAAGCAAAAGGGTTGCTTCCTCTCCAACTCTCCAGCTTTTGGTAGTCAAGTTGGTTCATTCTGAGTTAATTTGGATAAGACACTGTAAGACATTGAATTTTTGCTATTAAGCATTTACTGTCTTTTGCATAAATGACTAGTTCTTATCCCCAGGAAAATTCTTCCATGGGCCAAATCCCAATTGCAATGCCATAAGATGAACTGGGGATCCTTCAATTTCATCAGCATTGATTTCAGTGAAGTTCCATTGGGAATTTAGTTTTTTTAGTTTTCAACTAAACTGCTGTAGGAAAAAAAAACCCCAACCCTACAAAAAAACCACCAACAAAAAACGTATAGAAAAACTGGGCTTGTTTTTTGTCTGATCACTGTTTTTATTGTAGAAATTCTTGATTTGTTGATATCTTGAAAATAATATCCTTCTGACTGCAGAAGAGCACGGCATTTTGGTATAGATATTACTTTAAGCAAGAACAGACACATTGTTTAATGCAAAAGGAGCTCCTTAGCAACAGAGCACATTAATGCTCAGTGCTAAAATTTGTATGAAAGTGGTACAAATTAGCCAATATTAGACTGTAAAATCACAGTTTCCTTTTGGTTGCTGTGATGTTACAGTACAAGTGCTTCAGGCCATGTGTATAACGCAAAGCCTCTTCTGTAAACTCGTTTTAGGTGAGTGTTTTTAACAAGTGACAGTTCTAAATTTAGCCCCATGAGTAAAAAGACATTGCCCTTAGGTTGGGCTGGTCACATTGCCACAGCTTTTTTTCCCTCTTCTCTATTCCAAGTTCAAATACCAAAAATAAAAAATAAACAAAAGGAAATCTATTTCTGTTGGGTCTTCTTTCGTTGTGAATGATGAAGCCTTGTGTGAGGGTGACATATTTTTGTTTCAGGTTATTTTTGTTCAAGTTAGTGTGCATCTTTAAAAGCACGATTGGAAATGAAGTGTGCTGTTGTACAGATGATCGAATACACAGATTTACTGTGTCTGTGTTTTTACGGTGTACACAATAGAGGGGTGAGGAAAACACACAGTGGATGCATGCATCTTACCTCTGGAGGGCATGGGCTTGAAGATGGATAGACCCTAAGGTAGTGATAGGATAAAGTGTTTCTAACCGTGCCCTTAATTTCTGCTTGACAAAAGTGAACGGCACCCACAGTGGTTTGGGTGCTGGAGAATTTTCAGAGAAAAGCATGTTGGTAAACTTGATCTGGAAAAAAAGTTTCACAAAAGGAAACAAGAAAACTGATGTGATTAGTAAAGAAAGCTCCACAGTTCTTTATTTCTGTAACAAACTCTAATTGTAAAGATTACTGTTCTGCATAGTCTGAGTGGAAACAACATAGAAAAGTTGTCATGTTGTTTGCAAACGCACAGGAGAGTATCTTTTTGCAGCAAGAATTTACTAGTTCTGTTAAAAAAGTGCTACCAGATGTATAAAGTTCCAGGCAAGGAGAGAGGAACTGGGGAATGCAAATCCTGCCACACGTGGATCTGTGGCCAGCACTGCAAATGAGAAGGTCAGTCTTAGCTACCTCAGTGACTGCCATGGCTTACCATGTTAAAAGTGACAGCCTGTGTTCTAATAGTGTCCCATCTTTCTTCCTTTCCAAATGCTTGCCTCTGCTGGGAAGAATGTCCCACGTCAGTTACGGTTCCAGCATGTCCACTTGTAAATTCAGTCTCCGGTGTGAACTGTGGGTTGAATGCAGGGCTTCTGTTAAACCCAGCGCAGTATCAAGACTGGAGGTACAAAGCTTGGCCCCTGTGGCAGAACTGTCTTATTCATGAAATAGCTGAAAGTTCCCTGAAAACTTACTCATATGTGAAATATCGAAGAGGTTCAGAATCATGTGTCACATATTGCTTCCCTGCACCATCCTCTTGCTGATCCCTGACATTTCTGCCGAGCCCTGTGACTGAGCACTGGAGCTGCGTGCATGTTAGGGGTGGATCAAACACAACTTTCCCAAGCCTGGCTGCTCCCTTGTTACGTCAGGTGTACCCTCAACAGCGTCTTGATGTGTTAATGCATAGCACTGTAGTTGTCCAGGTTTGGAAAATGTAACCAGGCTTGTGTTCAGTCTCTAGAGGGGTACGTGTACGCTAGTTTGCGGTTTGAACAGCTGCGTTTAAACACTATTTCCTTTCAGCGTTTAGCTATAATCCTCTGAAGAGGCTCTGTAAGAAGCCAGATTGTTAATGAAAAACAACAAAAAAACCCTTTGTGTGTTCATGAGTGTGAACTTGTGATGTTAACCTGGCCCTCCACCGGTCAGCCTTCTAATTAGGTGTATTTATCAGTGTTCATGGAACTCAGTGGTCATGCCAGAAATAGTGGTAATGAGAAACAATTTTAAGTTCATCATCCTAAGAGCATAAATACGGAGCTGTCAAAGTACATTTTTTATCAAGTGCCCCCATTAGCCTACAGAGCAGTAAGAGAGGCTCTGAGGAGAGCCCCTGTCGTGCCCTGATATAGCTGAAACATGGTCCTTCCCTTCAGAGCCCGTCAGAGATGCTTGTGCGGACCGCAAGCTTCAGAAGCCACCAGCAAGCTTGTGCAGACGCTCCTCAACGTCTGTTCGGAGTCTGTACTGTGTGAATTGTAGCCACCTATGAAAATTTTGATACACAGCTCACAGAAGAGGGGGACCAGCTGCTTCTGATCTGTGGGGGTGACTTCCATCACAAGTGAGCTTAGCACAACTCCTGTTGGCATGGCTAGGGTGCGGTATTTGATTCACCTGGGAAATAGCCTGTCTATAGCTCATCAAGCCCCAGCTGGATTTTGGCTGTGGTGATAAATCACATCAGTGGCAGTCTTGTAGTGTCTGTCAAAGGCATCTCAGTGGTTGTGAGCTGGCTGGGACAGCACCTGGCCAAGCACAAGTATGGGACTGGTCCCAGTGCAGTGGAAAGCTCCATGGTAAGGCATCCCTCCTGCTGCCACTACCTGTTGGGAATTTTTTCCCTCTCATTTTCTTCCAGCTCGAGTAGGGCTACCCTCCAGCTGTCAGGAGAAACCTGCCCAGCAGGTTACCAGCCTCTGCTCCCAAGCACTGTGCGCAAGCCCACCTGCAGCTGCAGGCCCAGGCACCGGGCCCTGCCTGGCTGCGGGCTGAGGTGGTGGTGCGGAGGGAAGGGTGGCAGCCGTTGGGGGTGTGTGGCGGTAGGCAGGTGTGGGACTTCCTGCACTGGGGTCATTGTGGCTGTGCCGCTGGCTGAAGCGGCATTGACGTCCCCCTCGCAGGCTCAGCTGTTGCCGTGCCAAGGGGTGAGAGTGCTGGGACACGTAGCCCCTATCGTTAACCTCCGCTTCTGACAGATGACTCAACTTCTCTGTAATGCTCTGGAGCGGGTTGACCGTGCCCTTCCTGCCCAGGAGTGCAATCCTTCCTCCTTGCAAGATGCACACGGGAAAGCCAAGTGGCAAGAGTGTTTGCGGATTCAAAATGGATGCCTGAGCAGGGCAGACAGTACCAAATCCTGACTGGATTTACACCTGCCTGGGGAATCATAAAATCATTGCATGGTTTGGGTTGGAACGGACCTTAAAGACCATCCAGTTCCAACCCCCCTGCCATGGGCAGGGACACCTTCCACCAGCCCAGGTTGCTCCAAGCCTCATCCAGCCTGGCCTTGGACACTTCCAGGGATGGGGCACCCACAGCTTCCCTGGGCAACCTGTCCCAGGGCCTCACCACCCTCTCTGGGAAGAATTTTTTCCTGCTATCTAATCTAATCTAATCTAATCTAATCTAATCTAATCTAATCTACCCTTTTTCAGTTTACAGCCATTACCCCTTGTCCTGTCACTACAGGCCCTTGTGAAACGTCCCCCTCCAGCTTTCGTGTAGCCCCCTTCAGGCACTGGAAGGTGCTGTAAGGTCTCCGTTCTGAGGTATGCTTTACAACAGCACAGGTTAACCGGAGGTGGGAGGCCTTGTGAGCGCTCTCCAAAGCGGTGAGCTGTAGGCTACATGGAGTTCTGCTGTATCTGAAGCGAGCTGCATGAGGGCATTTCAGACAGCAGACAGGAATGTAGTATCTAAAGGAAAAGTATAAAATTGCTAAATATGCATGGCCAGATTTGCAGTTGAGGAAAAGAATGAAGCTGTTCTGGGGTTCAGCTGAATTCAGTCCGTTGAGATCAATGACCTACTGAGAGGCAAATCCTCCAAAGAACTGGGAGTAGCAGAATGTGTCCTTGCAAAAATATAACTTGCAGCAGAATGTTTCACACCATTTTTTTTTTTCTCCTAAGTGGTGTTTATAAAACCCACAATACTTTCTTCCCTGTGTTTTCTTTAAAAAGCCTAGCTTTATACATATCACTGCTGACAAGCTACGTTGCGATGTGTCAGTTTATGTTGTGTCAATTGCCTCTGGTTATATAATGTGCCATGACATGACTAATGCAACCCAACATGAGTCACCTGTCGTGACAGCTTTATGCTCCTGAAAGAAACTGCCTTCCCTTCAGAAGGTTTTTCTTCCTTTTTCTTAAAGATGCAATTTTTCCCACCTTACTGTTTGTTTTAATTTTTTACAACAAAATGGTGAGTGGGCACATACATTCAGTATTAGTCTATTGAAATGTGTAGAAGCATGGCGTGCTCCCACTGCTTACTGTGAAGGGAGATGATTATAGATCTTCTGGTACAATGCAGCATTGTACCTGAAGAAAAAGTTACTAACAGAATAGAAATCCCAAGTGACAAGTGGGAACCTTAAGGGTGAACGGCTTTAATCAGGGCTCATTTGTACCAGGACGTTGTATAGAACGTTACACTGAGTTATTAACCCTGGGCTATGACTGTGGTGTTAAACCTGTAATGGCATAAATACTCAGTAGAGACATGTGAGGTACGAACACAGACATAAATGCAGATTTTTTGCCCATTTTTCTTTTAGACATTGAGACACTCTCAGCCATTGCTTTCTTATTATAAGCCACCATTTGTAGTGCTTGAAGCAAAACGGGGAGATTTGTTATTTCTCAAAGGTAGGTAACTTGTATTTACAAGTTAACTTGTGTCATGAATTCTTGTTACCCTTGACATGTTTTTAGTTCAGGGGTGGTTTTTACTATGAAATCAGGAAGCGGTTGTGAGGTTTTTCATGACCATTGTATGTTTCCCCCTCAGATAAAACTAGGCCTCATTGGCATAAATACATTTTTTTCCTTAGAACACACTGTATCATAACAAACTATATTCTTTTTTTCTTTGAAAGACTGGTATAACCAAGGAATCTCTTAAAGAGTTTATAGCATTGCATGCTTCTCAGGTTACACAGAAAAAAAGCAAGAGTTCAAAATCACTGGGCTTATTCAGATGGCAAAGGGTAATTGCACAAACTCATGTCCTTTTTATACATAGCCTAAGAAAACACAAGTAGGTCCCAATAGAGACCTACTGAAATGAGTTCAGTTGTCTTCCAGCAGGTGATGAATCAAGCAGGAACAATTTTATTTACCATAGAAAATGTCTGAAAGAGTGTATTTTTACAGACTTGGATCAGGTACTTATTCATTTTGCCATATCCTATCAATCCTATTCTTTTGTATCATCTTCCCATAAAATGCTGTGCTTACTCTGTTATCAGGGACCCATTAGACTCATTATTTCATTGCCCAAGAATGCTTGTGTGTAGTTATACAGTACTGCTCTCTAAAAGATGCTCTAGCTTTACCCTTTTTTGGTTTTTTACTTTAATTTTACAGCTTTTGTGCTCATATGAAATGATGTCAAAAGTTAAAAAGACAGACAATGGAAGAATAAGCTTTAAAGAAAATTTGATGATTGTTAAGTCTGTACTATGGTAGAGTTCGACCTTGCAGATTTTGTATTATGCTAGCACTGTTCTCAATTTCCCTGTGGCTGGATACTGACCAGAGAGGAGGCTGTAAGTCCAACTGACAATGTTTTGTACATGATATAGATGTCAAATTTGCCAAGTGTGCTGAACCTGCAGAGGAGTTTTCCTACACAGTGATGTTGAACAAAATGATGCACTGTCCTATGCTATGTTAAATAGCCCATGAAAATGTGAGGCAATAGAGCATGACAGCTTTTTAACTACCCAACACAATAGCATCTCTAGATTTACTGTAATGAAAAGACACAAAGGGGAAAAAAACCCACCACAAACAAACGGAGTTATTTATGTGCAGTGGTTTTCCATTTGTGGTCACAAGGTGTCTATTCTAGTGCACTAACCTCATCTGCTCTTACTGGTTGTGCTTTCTGTCTTGCACAAGGAGGCAGGGAGCAATGCTTTAAATACCGCTTTTGGCAACTGATTGATAGCAATACAGTTTTCAGTTCCCATTCTATTATATATCCCATTCTCTCAATGATGTGTTTTAGTGTTGATCAAGTGCAGCTGCTGCCTTTTGAATAAAATGAATGGAATATTGACACAAGCTCATTCATTATTTAGTTCTGTTGAAGCCTACAAAGCTTAACATTTCCATCCATTTTATGTGGCTTTTGGATCCTGTGGTAGCCCTTGAAAGAACACTACTCATGAGTAAACATATCCACCCTCCTTTTAGAATCATAGAATGGTTTGGGTTGGAAGGGACCTCAAAGACCATCCAGTTCCAACCCCCCTGCCATGGGCAGGGACACCCTCCACTAGACCAGGTTGCTCCAAGCCTCATCCAGCCTGGCCTTGGACACTCCCAGGGATGGGGCAGCCACAGCTTCTCTGGGCAACCTGTCCCAGTGCCTCAACACCCTCTCCATGAGGAATTTCTTCCTGATATCTAACCTAAATCTCCCCACTTTCAATTTAAATCTGTTACCCCTTGTCCTGTCACTACAGGCCCTTGTGAAATGTTCCCCCCAGCTTCCTTGTAGGCCCCTTCAGGTACTGGAAGGCTGAAAGTTTTATCCATGCTTTGTGTAGCTCTGCCGTCCTCTGCTGTAGATACAGAAATAAACATGCGTGCCTAGTCTTTCTGTTTTCATTGTGTACAGCACACAAACTTTTCCAGTTTTACCATTTTTGTATGTTAGTAATGAAGCTATAACTGACAATAATAGAAACGGCCCAGTTCCTAATTTTTCTCTGTAAGTACTAGGAACCAAACTCCCAACAGCAGGAGTGAGATTTCTCCCTGCAAATGTATGATGTGAGCTGCTCATGTGAAATATTTACCGATCCCTCTTGTAGCCTTCTCCCTGACTACAGCACATGCTTGCCTCTGAAGAAAAAGAGTGATGCACTTAATTCACAGCAGTAACCGCTGTGGAGGGTAGCCAGCTTAGGCAATGGGATGTGTACTTTGACAAATACGCTCATAAACCTGCACTAACAATCCAGTAAAAGCTTCACAGGGTTTTGAACTACTGGTAATGACCTGGCATTTGTTCCATTCAGTCCTGGTCGCTGTTAGCTGACTTAATCTCCGTCCAATTTGCTGGTTACAATTGCTGCATTCTTACTAAGGAACATCAGATTGGGTTCCTCAGCTCCTTGAGATATTAATGTATTGTGAGTCTTCTCTTCAGTAAAGGTGTATGAAAGGGAAGATCCTATGACTGAGACATAGGCCATGCTATAATTATTTAGGCCTTTCATTGACTTGAGATTAGATTTCTGTTCCATTTTCTACATGAACATACACTTAAGAAATGTTTGGGATGGCAGCCACATACCTATTAAGTCATGCAGCACATTGTACTAGTGCTCTGGGAATATATTTTGGTCCATGTGTTACTTTTGACCTGTACAGTCTGAAAAGCTTATCCAAGAATCCACTTCTAGTTCCTGTGGAAGAACTGAAAGAGTCACAAGAGGAGAAGTCTGAGCTCTGACTCTGTATTTAAAACCAGCAGCTGTGTTTCTCTTACTAAGTGTGCACAGTATGGTACTACCTGATGGATATGAAGCGTGTTGATACGGTATTTACTTTGTGGAAACTCTGATGGTAGAACTTGAGAAGTTTTCCCCATGTTTGATTCTGCTGCCGTTGGTCAGGTAGCGATGGCTGCGTGTCCTGTATCCTTAAGTCTTTGAGGGGGCTCGAGTCTGAGAATTGTAGACCTTGGTGCATGGACCTTTGCGACATGATCTAAAGGAGCAGCTCTGACGCTGGCAACAAGCCTCACCTCCTATGGGGAATAGCTCTGGTAGGATAACCCTTTAGACCCACTGAATCAATCCCATTTCTTCACCTGGGTGTTGTGGCTGGGGAGAGGGGAACACTAAGGGGCACCTGAAAGAAAAACTATTTGTTTGAGCTGTTTTTACGAGTAATTTCTTTCAGATTGTACTCTTATGCTAAACAGTAAACTGAGCAGATTTTGAATGGAATATATTGTGTACATTACTGAAAATTGTATAATGTTACCAGACAAAACTTCAAGTGTTGTGTTTTAGTCTCAAATGCTAACATCTGGAATAGCAGATACAAAGATTGAGGTACTGAGACTTTTTCTTGTAGAACCGTTTTATTCCAGTTCATATGAGTCATATTTTTAGTAAGACAAGCCTACAATTGTTTTGTTTGCATCTTAGCAAATATAACTGATACTTATTATCTGGTACATTTGCTTGCATTTAGTTCATATTTATGTGTATTAAACAGAATAGAATCACCTCAACTGATCTGAAGTAATTGTAGAGGGCCACGTAGTAGGTATTTATGTGACATTCCTCTGGAGGACTGGTGAAATTGTCTTATGGTAATACACGTATTACGCAGGAAGTTCGTTCAAGCATCAACGCTATTTCATAACTGACTATTCCTTTGCTAGCCCTCACGAGGCCTGTAACTACATCTATGCTATTATAACGTCATAAGCATGCTCTGATTAAAAACACAAGTACTTTCCCTGCATTTGAATGTGCGTTGCGTGGAGATAAAGCATCTGCCTTTCACAGGCGGCCAGCACGGATTTGCATGGTCTTGGTTACTATCCTCTGGCGTTTTGAAGAGATTTGTAAGACTTTCTGGATACTGTTAATTGTAGAATGCTTTCCTCCCACACACTTTTCCATAGAAAAATCTGTAAAATACTCAAAGGACCTAAATCAGACATTGATAAATACTGAGGTCTTCCTTCAGCTGTATGTTTAGGCTTTGGGTTTGCATAGAAATACGGTTCGCAGTAGCTGAAATCACCCTGAACACTGGGTACTACCAGAAACCGGACACTGGACTAGATGGACCTTTTGTCTTTGCCAAAATAATTTTACTTTTACTGAAATAAAATAGAACACGAAAGAATATATCCCAGAACACTGTTAGCATGGTTGAGCGATTGTCCTTGAAAGATCAAGCTATAAAAATATTTTCTTCATGCAAAATTTTCTTTCAATTTAGTGTGAAGTCATGTTCAGAGAACCTTGAACTCAGGACATTATCTCTGAAAGAGACACTCTCCTTCTGGAGGAGGAAATTGGATAGAATAATGTATCTTCAGAGCTGCCTTTAAAATTGAAAATGGGTTTCCCTTCTGTAGAAGCTGGCTGTGAACGGAGCATACCCACAGGCACACACCCATTGCCGTAAGCAGGAGAGCGTTTCACGGGCTTCACAGAGCAGCCAGGGACAGGCTCTGATCCTGTGAGAACTCGGCCCTTCCATTTGACCCTGGTGCTTGAGCACAGAGAAATGGCACATTGCTGCTGCCTTTTACTAATTAGTCAACAGTTTAAGACACTTGTATAGCAAAACCACAGGTGTTTTGAAGTTGTGGGCAGAAATCCTATTGGCTGACCTAGAATTCTATCAGCAGATTGTATCATGTATTCAACACATGGTCTGTCACACAGAGACATCTCTGAGGGCATTATTGGGTTAAAGGGGCTCTAGACTGCACAACTCCAGCTGATGCGCAGTCAGCCACTCTGGAACACTTATGGCACATGTTGTGCCATAGTATGGAGAGAACAGCAAATCCTGTGGGTGGAACAATTTGTGACTGCAGTGCAGATGGAGAAGATTACCTAGATTGTTTTCAAAAGGTACTCTGGGAGCAGAATCTTGAAGTTGCCTCGTTTCTGTTACAGAATGCTGTCATGCTTTGACTGCAGGAAGATGGATGGGCAACGAGGTAGCTCAGAAGACAAGTATGAGAGGTGACTATTGGCATAAAACCTGCCTGCAGGTGTAATGGAGAGTATAAACTCATAGACCTCTGAGGTTCCCAGGCCTCTTAAGCTGGTTCTTGACTAGACTCTTTCAGTGAACATTAACAGCTCAATAACGCATAATGTCTTCTACAGGAAAATAAAAATGAGATTTACTGCTAGCTGGCCCGTTGTGCTTGTGATAGCACCAACCCCACCTCATGTACAGGCTAGAATTATCTTCAGTCTTCTATCTGAAGTGGCCTGACCTGATGTTTTCGCTTGTTCTTCGCTTTCAGTGAGAGCATTCATATTGTGTGAGGGTGGGGGGAAAGGGGCTAGGAGGAAAGGAGGGAAAAGCTTTAAAATATATATATATATATATATATATTAAAAATTCTTGCCAAAAATCAGTGGGAAGGAGTGAGAAAAGTTGCCATGACAACCTTCAGCATTGTACCTCTGAAGAATTGCTTTATACGTTTGACACACTTGCAGATTCTGCAGTGATGATGGTGTAGTTTCATTCTTCTTCTTTTCACTTGTATCTGTAGCTAGAACATCACAGAGGGATACTCTTTTGGTACAGAAGCCCTTTTGCTTCTATAACTGTGATGAATACAGGGTTTTAATAATTATGAACTAAATTCTCCACGAGCTTACGTGATGAACGTGCAGGGCAGTGTCTCTGATGCTAATAGAACTGCTTTCTGCCGCTTTCTTTTATAGGAGTTCCTGAAGGGAATATGTCAACCTGTGTGATCTTAAAGGAGAAAATATTTAGTAGGAGAATGTTTGGGTTTGGCTTAGTAAGTTTAGAAGTTAATCCCTTCATTGTGGAGGACGTGAAGTGGGAGAAAAAGGAGAGGGACTTCTGACAATGGCAATGTTCAGGAGTTAAGGAGGATAATGGAAAACGATGGGAACAAGGATCTGAGAAAGCAGGTCACACAAGTTTACAGGACAGAGATAAGTATATAATGTTTGATCCTTGCCAACAGGATTAAGGGTGCAGTGGAAGGCATTTGGCTAGGTCTAAGCAAAAATTTCTGATATAACTTTTCTCAGCAATAGATTACATTTTTTGATCAGTAGTTTGTGGGTTGAATGTATTGAATTCCCTCCCCATGGAAACTGTATCTATCTTTGAAAGTCAAAAACCTCTGTACATTTCAACAAAAAAAAGAAAAAAAAAAAAAAAGGGAGGGGGCCAAAATAAGCTTAGTTGCTGAGTTTAATTAAAATATAATTAAGCCCTCATTGGTCCAAAAACTCTTAGATATAATTTTATACTAATGTTAGAAGTAACATTTTGTTACTTCAAAAAAGTAAAATTTGTTTCCTGCTTTTTAGTTTCATCATCAAATATAAGAAAGTATAATTCTGGAGCACATTGAATTTTTTTTTTATCATCCCTGTTTGCCTAATTAACTATAGGAATAATTTTTCATACATCCCTAGTCAAAACCCTTGCTTTGACTACAAGCATACAAGATCCCTCTGTTTTTCACAGGCAGAAGTAAACCTACAGGATTTATGGCAGCAGTTTACTTGTGAACACAAACTGGAGCTTTGTCCTCTAGTATCTGAAACTCCAGAGTGTGTTGCAGCTGTATTCTGCTACGATGGACCCTTAGGCTAATAGAGCTGGTGATTGTCTTTATGAAATGAGCAGTTAATTTTGCCCCTGACACTTTCTGGTAGCTTCATGCATAGGAATTATTTGAGCGTAGCTGTCCTTGGTCTAAGTAATAATTACCTCTTCCTTATTTTATATCAGATCCATGTTAAACAGTGAACACTTGGACTGGATGCTTGGGTCAGAAATTGGCAGTTTTCTCTAGATGGAGACCTGGACCAGTGTTTTGTGTTTAGATTCGCATATTCACAACTTCTATGTATGTAACTGGCTTAATCCTGAAATATCAGTTTGATTTCCTTTTCCTTACAGAATTGCATCTCATCTGCAATGCCATACAGTCATTTACTGGCCCCACATCTATGAAAGTGAATGTATATTAGCTATCTCTTCTGCCTAACTATTCCTGTTAGCTGTCATTAGCTGGACTCCCTACTGGGCTTTACATTTACATGTTCAACACCATGTGGTATTTACTGTAGTAAATGAAGGATCAGTATGTGTAATGGACCAATGGATGTGATGGATGAAGTTGTAACTTTTCTGTCTTCTTTCTCTGATCATCTGTAGACACTGTAATATTTCTCTTTTAGTTCAAGTAGCTAAAGTTTGATGATACACATTCTGTTGGTTTACACAAATTAAATGATTGAGCTGTATTCTTGACTGAGAGAGTTAAGGTTGTTCAGCCTGGAGAAGAGAAGGCTCCAGGGAGACCTTATAGCACCTTCCATTGCCTGAAGGGGCCTAAAGAAAGTGGGGGGGGGGGGGGATGGCGGGCAGGACAAGCGGTAACGGGTTTACATTGAAAGAGGGTGGATTTAGATTGGACAAAAAGAAGAAATTCTTCCCGGAGAGGGTGGGGAGGCACTGGGACAGGTTGCCCAGAGAAGCTGTGGATGCCCCATCCCTGGCAGTGTCCAAGGCCAGGCTGGATGAGGCTTGGAGCAACCTGGGCTAGTGGAGGGTGTCCCTGCCCATGGCAGGGGGGTTGGAACTGGATGGTCTTTAAGGTCCCTTCCAACCCATACTGTTCTGTGATTCTATGAATCTTAGTTAATTCCCAGAAAAAGACACAAAATTCTGCTTCCCTTGACAGGATAGAAGCAAGCTAGTTGGCAATTTCTTGGCTGTGCCTAAGAGTCCAATAAGCTCTGTGCTCCAGAGATCTGTTTGCTTGCTCACTGCATCCTGTTTACAACTTTTCTCCTGAAGCACAGTCCAGGCATCCTGTGACCAGTGCATAACTCTCTACATTTCTGATCAGATCTCAGACTGTGCAGATGATTCTGTGCTACTTCTGGAAGCACAGCTGGTATTACAGGGCTGGTAGGAGTGGAAGCAAGTTAGCCTTTTGTAAGGCTTGGTTGGCCCGATCTACTCTCCTGGAAAATTATCAAATGAAACATATATAATGTACATATGTAGTTTGTAGGTGTGGTGGTTTTTTTTTTTTGGCCTTATGGTCCTTATTTTTGAGTGAGTGGTTAGCCTAATTAAAGGAGAAGAATCTAATAGAAGTTAATGACATTCTATTTTGAGTTGATAGATGACACTTGGCATTGAGAGACCCAAGTTCAAACTATGCTTTTTAATCTGGCAGGCAGTTATCATGGCAACCTGTCTTCAAGGCCAGGCTGGGTGGGGATTTGAGCAACCTGGTCTAGTGGAGGGTGTCCCTGCCCATGGCAGGGTGGCTGGAACTAGATGGTTTTTAAGGTCCCTTCCAACCCAAACCGTTCTGTGATTCTATGAAAGTGTATATCTACAATTTTGCTAAATGCCTTGGGCAACCAAGGTAAACACAGACAGATGGAGAATGACATTCTACACTGGTCAAAACAGGCTAGAAGTTTTCTTTAAGTAATAAAGGTATTCCTTTATCTGTGCCAAGAGTGCTTCTTGGTTTTAGTCAGGTGCTCAGACCTCAACAACCAATGAGCCTTTTTCAGATCAGGTTCTGCTAATTACAGTTCTGAGAAGTAGTTTGTATGCCCCTAAAAGGCAGACTTAATTTCATATTCAATTTAATATGTTGTCCCAAATACTGGATCACAGAATTATTAGTTTTGTTTTTCAAGGATGCTGGGTTTTATACTACCTTTATTTTAAAAATCATAATGTCACATGTATATTTTTTAGAAATTGTTGCCCTTAAAAACTTTCCTTTGTTCAGAACTATTATTGCTTAGTTTCAAGGCAGGTGAAATGTTTTTAAGCAGTATGTCCTTATGTAAGGTTTTCCCCTAAATTATTCTTAGAATAATAATGAAGTCTCCTTTGGGGAAGTGAGATGGAAATATCATGGAATTATCTGAGAAGAGGAAACGCTTTAAGTACGTGTTATATTGTGCTAAGTTGGGAATGTCATAAGAACTGTGGAACTGTCTGAGTAAGTATTATTGAGTGGCAGTAGGGTTTGCAGAAGCCCACTCCCAGTCCATGATTTTGATAGTAACATACCAATATAAATGTGAATGTAGGCTTGAAACTTACTGCCTTTGCTATTTGGAAACTTAAAAATGAAGAATAATTTTATTTTTTCTTTCAAGTAGACCTTCACATTTACACATTGCTGCTGAAACTGTATCATTTGATGTGCTTCTCCAACATAAGGACTTCAGTTCACCTGGTTTTATCTCTTCGGCAAACTGTTGTGCAAGTGTTTTTGAGAGATTTGATAGTTGTTTGTCAGTGTCTGGGAGGACTGTCAGCTGAACAAATTATATTTGTTAATTAGGCCCCTTATAAAAGATAAATTTACTGTGCAATAGTATATTTGTAAAATACTACTGGCTTCTCTTACAATCTAAGTATAATCCCATGCAAGATTTAATAGTACATAAATGGTTATTACTCATATTAATGGCCTATACTTGTCCTTTCATAATAATAGCAATGTCATGCAAATGAAAACTATTAGAACATTAACCATAAGTGACCACAAAAATATAAATTGAATATTCTGTTCCGTAGTCTTAAATAGCACTAGCTATGAAAGAGGTTAAGGCAGCTTTCATTTAATTAAATGAAATAGTCTGCATCATTTAGGAAACTGCACATTGCTTTGGCAAGCAATGAAGATGATAATATAATTGTGGAATTCTAGCGATACTGGAAAGACACATACTATGAAAATTTATAATGGCACAGTATCTGTGCAACAGACTCTCACAGGAGCTAAGGATGGTACCAGCCTACCTTACCTTTTGCTCAAAAAAATGAGAAATGTTTCTTCTCTAACAGAAACAAGCAACACCACAGATGCTTAGACTCCCCCTCTTTCTTCCCACTCTCTTTAGCCAGGTTGTATATGTGATAGTGTTCCTGGAGAGAGGGGACTGGAGAGAAGAGAAACCAAATATGGTTAGTCCTGTCTTTTAATGGGGATCTGAGATACTCAAGTGAAAGATGCAATGTAAGAAGCTGTACAGAAATACATGAAATAATGAAAGCTATGCTAAGGACTCTTTACAATAAAAAAAATGTACTTAAGCAATCATTTTAAAGCTGCTGTACCATTATGAGTACAAACATATTTGACCTAAACACATTCTGATTTAGCTAGAATGTTTGTCTTGAGAACTACTATGAATCTGTTCTAGTATTGTATATGACATTCGTTATGCTTAAAGATACTTGGATTTCCAACTTGAAATATAAGATGAATCCATCAGTGCTGGATAACAGGTGTTAATGCCTACCAGTCTATAGCTTGAACTATGTCACGTGTAAAAAAAATTGTTAGCTGTTAAAAAAAAAAAAAGTAAATAGCTTCGGAAGTGCAGAAATGCAAAAGATTTTTTTCTCAGCCTGTGAGCAGAAATATTTTTTTCCTCTTGCACTGAGTGCTAAGACAGATACTAATGCCACTCAGGAATCTCTCCTTATGATAATTGGCAATGTACCAATTAATTATTGTTCAGAGGTATCACATTTTCCTTCATCCATTTATTCACTTCCTGCAGTATTCAAAACCCTCACATTTTTCCTTCAAAGCATGTTGTGGGAGCAGGAAACATTATGAATACATTTTTGAAACTATATTTTGCTCTGTTTGTGCATGTATGGACTTATATATACACACGTATTCTTGCTGGCTATGTGTACATTTTTCTCTGTCAATTTAGAAGTCGAGCATTCTGGAATGAAAATTCCATGTAATGCATGTAATTAGCCCCATTCTTTTAGTTTTTGAAGTCTCTGTCCTTGGAGGTTTTCAAGACTTGAGTGGATCAAGCCCTGAATAACTTGGTCAGCTTACCCAGCTTTCAGCAGAAGGTTGGACTCTTGATGTCCCCTCCAACTTGAAATGTCTACAGTTCTATGATTATATCAATAATAAACTATGCAGAGACTCATTATATCTGTCTCAGTCACCAGTTGAAATGGCCTGTGAATATATATGAACTAATTGGTCATTTAGGAAGCAAAAACATACTCATGAGCTACAGAACATGTAGAGTAGATGCAGGGAATCTCACATAGTTGTGGAAAGAATTCATGCGTTCAGTTTCTTATTTTTAGCCTAAACAATGCAGCCTGTATATGCTACTTTCTGCGTATTTTTCCACCATTGTGATAGTGTTCAGTTTCATTTTAGTCCAATCCACTGCTTGAAAGCAGCAGAGAATAATTTGGGAGCTGAAAAAAGCATTCATATCATATACTTTTGGTGCCAGCAGTCTGCCTGCTATTAGCTTAGTGAGGGGAAAAACCAGTTTTCTAAAGGGAGATAAAAAAAATCCCTAGTTCCATTGAGTTTTTAACTGTTTAAAATACTCTGTGATTTAGGATATTCCTTGATCAGAAATTATTAGGTTGGGCTGTAAATAATGAAATAAGGCTAACATTCTGGCTTGATGAACACAAGATGACAGAGTTAGAATATTTTATCTTAATTTATACATTCTTGTTTACCTTATGGTGCTTCTTGAAGTAGTCCTGTTCTCTGATTCTTCTGCATTGGTAGGTTATGTGATTTTTAAACATTTAATACGCAGACTGTATAAACTAGATTGGCCTTCTTGCACTGAATTTCTCAGCCTAAAAAGTACAGTCTTCATAAGAGATGTGTCTGTTTCTTCCCACCCCCATGGTAATGTTCAGAGTTTCAATTTACTCCAACCCACTGCTTGAGACACAGAACACTTGCTGTTATATAAGACGCTTCATTTGGATGTGATTTTTCGGTTATATTTTATCATATTAACTTTCACTGCTTTTAGATGATCTTTGGTTGAAAGTAACAAGAAAAAGATAGTGGAGGGAAGGGATCACTAGGTGCTCTTACAGTAATATTTCTAACGGATGATACAGAGCTTTGCAGCATAACATTTTCAAGAAGAATTTGGTGTAGCACTCAATTCACAAAAATAAAATTACACGAACAAGTGGCTACATTGATGTTAACTTTTAAGAAGAGGGAGCTGTGGACATGAAAGTTATCTTAAGAATTATTTAAATATCTATTTAAGGGCTTTATTTCAGAAGCAAGTGAATAATAGCTGTTGATGTAAACGTAGCTAAATGTGATCTATGGGTGTGTATCCTTTTAAGTCTCAAGACTGTTTTTGCCACAAAGCAAGGATTCAAGATCCAGCTACATTGCAAGATGATGAGTACAGACTTTCCATTAGAATGATGAATTTTAATAGATGTAGAGGCAATTTTTCATTTATGCAGCTAATACACACTAAAATGCTGTGTTACAGTGCTGTTCTTATGCCCTGTTGGATTGATGTCCAAATCTTTTGTCCATGCAACTACAGATGCGCATGCTACTGACAATGATCCTGTAAATGACCCTTGTGCAGCTGCCAGCACAGAAGTATATAGTAGAACAAATGAGCTCTACATCTTAGAGATCCTCATTCTCCAGGCTGTGAATGCTGTACAAAATGGAACATAAAAATGAAGCAGAATCCGGAGGTTTGCCACAGGGGCGCTCTAAACCCTGTGACTTTTAGCCATCCTTGAAAAGGACCTCTTAGGTTCTCCCCTGTGGTCCTCCCACCAGTCATAATAGCGCAGCTGGGGCAGCAGCTACACTATAATTAACTGCAGAGTCTCAAGTTGTGGTTTCTGTCCCTACCTAGGAAAACAAAAATCACAGAGCATGCAAGAAGAGTCCATGATGCTTCACATGGGATTAACCTTACTTGTTTTAATAATGTAAAGACCTTTGAATGATGTTAATAAAAAAGAGATAAAATGGCAGTCTAGGAAAACAGTCTTTTCTCCCCTTTTTTCTTGAGACGGATTATGCTAATCTCTCATTAGTATTCTCTTAAGAGATGAGATTGCTTGAAAAATGTGAATTAATTATGTCAGTAGTGCTTTTATTACCCCTTTCCTTTTCCTATTCATCTACCTATCTACATCTTTCTTATTTTTCATTTCAGTGGTGAGCAAGTAGGCTTAACGAGAGATGGTCTGCAGCTCTTCAGGCAGCTGCAACTTCCATGACATCTCAGGATCTGTGGTGTCAGCAGATCTGCTGGATAAACTGAAAGCACAATTGCGTGAGGAAAAGGGGAAGTGAAAGCTGCAGTGTTAGATTGCTCAGGAAGCTTCTGCATGCCTATTTTCACCTGATCCCAAAATTCAAGTATGGCCCCCTTGTAGAAATAATTTTCATTCCCAGAATCCTTGGAAAGATAAACTGCTTTAACAAAGGCATAAACACAAGCACCCAAGAGGGGCTTAAATATAGTTATAAACATTATAAAATAAAATTAATAAAATATGTTACGATAAATTACAGAAAAGCTTGAGGTTACTCAACAGCCAAAAAAGTTGATGAAATTTCTTTAAATGCAGATTAGAATAACCTATTTATTTCATACACAGAGAATCCTTGTTATAATGCTTTAGTGTTCATGGGTAAAGTAGTTCAGCCCAGGTTTATATGTATTCACAGCTGTCATTTCTTGTACATTGGCAGTATTATTCTTCACACAATCATATTTTCTGGAACCCATGTTTTCTTGTTTTTTATAGACCTTGGTATGCTATAGGGTTGGTTCTAAAGTGGAAGGCCAGGCGGTAGAGTGTTTAACAAAGGCACTGGAAATCATTGGAGGCTTTCATAGTAAAGGCCCTTATTGAATCAGATATATGACCCTCCCAGGCTAACACTGGATATTTACAAGAGAGCATTAAAACTTTAACTAAGTAGATGTGTGTTAATTAGCATAGCTGGAGAAAACAAAGTATTTGTATACGCAGTCTTACACATAAAGGAAGGGAGACAATGAATGGCTAGATTTTTCTCATATCAAAATCATTCAGATGTCATGAAAATAAGTAACTTGATAAACATTTATGTTAGTTATAGAGAGATTATTGCCTTGTTTTCTTTTCAGTGATATAGTGATTTTAAGGATCAGCCTCACTGTGAAATAAAAGACTGCTGCCATGACATGGAATTGCCAGGGCATGTGGAAAGCTACTCTGCTACTTCTGCATTTCATGCTATTTGTGCACTTGGATGTCCCACTGGCACTGTGTGACCACGTGAGAAAACCTGTTTCTACAACATAGATAATTATTTCAGCATTTGTTTCTAGGTTTTAAAAACCTCTTTGCAAGTGTGATGGGTTGATGGATGGAATTGAAAACAGACAAGCCCAGATGTTTCTGTCTTCAGCAGATGAGCTTTGACACAGTTGACTGTGTCAGCCTGAGAACACTTGAACATGTTTTCCACGCGTTGCTCCTCACACAACCCCTCCTGACCTCCTTAGCATCACTTCACTCTACTTTGGCCTATGACAAGTCTTTCTTGTCTCTGTCTTGCATATTTCTTTACAGGCACTAATCTCATATAGAAGATGAACACTAGTAGCTTTCTAATTTTATTTTTCGTTGTTGTAACTCCAGTTTCCATCCTTGCTTTTCTTGCCTCATATGCTGTTTAATTGCAGGTCCATGCTTGCAGTCTCACTACACATTTCTAGTGACATACCTGAAAGCAAAAATTTAAATGTTTCCAATCAATTGACTTTAATCTAGGGGCCTGAAAAGAAAAACCAAACATTTCATATAGGGTGGGAAAAATAGATGAGCTTGATTCTGTGTCCACATAACTCTGAGCACTGGTGAGAGCCCTTGACGATTCAAGAGCTGCTACTAATCAAACCATCACGCTTGGACCTATCCCTTTCTTTGTGAGAGCTGATTCAGTAATCCAGATCACCACCAGCTATAAGAATGAGCTGCTTTATTTTCTGGTCTTGCATGACTCTTTCTTCATCTCTCAAATTCAAACTACTGTTTTCTTGCTGTCGTGGAGTAGGCAATTCTGTCTCCTTTTCCCCAGCTGTGTTCTGTTCTTTTCCTAACCTCTATTTCCTTGACTTTGTGCAATACGGAGACACTGGCCACCTGTACCACAACATAAATCATTGTCTAATTTTCAGATGGCTTTTGGGGAGGAGGACAATGCTATCAACTACAGAAAAATTGATTAAAAACTCTAGCTCTCTGGGGTACATTGAAAAATTCTTAACCATCTGCCACACAGATGCAGGGCCAGGCATGAAGAAGGAAGCAAAAAGTAATGCTTTTTAGAGCAGCTGAAGACCAAACTTAGAACTTTACTGAATCACTTTCAATTTGGTATCTTCAAATACTACCATTCTGTTGTGTGTGAATGACCAGTTTAGCTTCTTCAAGCTTCTCCTATCACCTGTATCCCCTAATTTCTTTCTTTCTTGATCAATAGTTTATATCAAGGGCTTTGAAATCACGAGTACCTTTGGTATTTATTAATGGGTGCTCTCTGCTGTATTAGTAACATGGGGAGGCCTTACTCAAGCCCAGGGGCGTGTGTGCTGAACAAACATACAGTACCCTGTCTTGTATCATAGACAGTGTAAGTTACCAAGTGCATAAACACAGGATGAAGGGTGTAGAAAGACTTGTTCAAGATTACATAATGATAGCAGACATGGGAACAGAACCTTCTGATTCTGTTCTTGCCTCTGTGACTCTGTTGCGCCAACATTTGACTTGTAAATATCATCCTTTCAACTACCGCTTCTTTTGAATTTCAGTAGATTTATGTCCAATACAGTTTAAACACTCCTTTTATTGTTGGTATTTCTAACCCAGATTTACTGCTGTACAACCTGAGCAGAATATTCATTCATGTTCTGAGGTGGAAGATGAAATCCTTACACTCAGTGTAAGTGAAATCCTTACCTGATCCTTTCTTACACTTCTTCCTGTAATTCCAATCAAAACTCTGCAGTTTCTGGTTCGTTTGGTACATCATACCTAAGTGTTAAAGTAATTATTTTATCCTTTTTGGTTTATACTGTGCCTGGAACCCACAGTTCAGTCTGTTGTGGAATCCTACAGTTAGTTCCCTTGTGACTGCTTTAAAAACATATAGTTTGCATGCTTAAAAAACCCCAAACTCTGTGGTTATATTGTTTGTATATTCAGTGATTTAATGCAGAGTTAACTCCAAACTTATGTGAATTCCTTAAGATAAAAAGAAGTCTCTTTTACTTGTGACGCCTACATCAGATACAGGGTACAGAGGGAGTGTATGTAGTGTGGTGAATTAATGACATCTAAAAACATTGACGTTGGAAATGTTTGACATGTAGAGCATGCTTAGAGAGAGACGTGAATGTGCATGTCTTTTCACAGGCAGTTTTTGTTAGCTTTATGTTTCAGCAATTTGCCTTGGCAATATGAGGGAATATCTGTCCCTTAGTAATCTCCAGGAAATTAGTGACAGCTCTAATATTCTGTATTAGCCTATCACCCCAAACCGTAATTTGGGGTTTTGGTCTCCCTGTAGTGGTGTTTTACAAGCAGAGACAACTGGATTCCAGTTTATAACTATTTTTGTATTGAAAAGGAAGGGTGGCTGTATTTAAGCATTCAGGATCATGAGTATGGGTTGCTTTATCGAAAGCATTCCTGTCACTTTGTAACTGCTTTTAACTGACGCTGATAATAGTGGAGGAAGGGGGCAGCAGGCACACCGGCAAGAAGCATGCAGTTCCTCGTTTGCCAACGATTCTAATGAGCGCTCTAAAATGCTATGTGTTCAGCAAAGAATATGGCATGCCTGTTGAATTAATAGCGCCGTATTTTCTGGGTAGCGAAAGTTAGCACACCTTCTCTATTTGAAGAGTTATCCTAACATCTTTCTTCTACACCTCTGAAATTTGTACGTGAAATTACGCTCTACTGCCCATTTCTAGGTAACTCACTTTTGTGCCTGGCTTATTTCTGCATGATTTGGCTTCTGATTTGTCAGGTAGTGCTGGGGCTAGAGCCTTTCATGACGGGCTGTGTTTTGGTGTTCAAGGTGTCGGATGACTGCAGATCAGGATGAAAAGAGAGTAATTTTGAAATAAAATAAATGAATCTAGCTTTAAGCTAGATCATTCTGTGTTCCTTTATTTTTTATAAATCAGCTCCTCAAGAGGTTATTAATGAAACCCTGATTGATACTGTTGCCAGCTGAAGTAGTGTTTGCTTTTTTTCCAGATCAGTAGAGGTGATAAAAACCTGATAAAGCCATTTCAGATCCATTCCATTTTTAGTTCATTAATTAGCGCTGAGCAGATATGATGGGCTGGCAGGAGAGAATAAGCTCTTACAAAAGCAGCTTCTTCCTGCATGTGGAAGCAGGGCAGTCTGCCATCTTACAAAGAAGTTGAAAAAAAGAGACAGCTCTGTTAAAACAAAACTAGAAAGCACCCCAGCCCCAAAACAAAACCTGTGCCAGTGAAACCTTCATTGCAATAGGCAGACATGGCAGTTTCTAAGAATAAAAACTTTTATGTTAGTAACACTTTCAAACTTGAAGGTGGTTGAAAATCTTGATCCAAATCAAAGCATAATGGCTTGCAAGATCCTCTTGCTTTTTTTTCACCCATAAATTTTCTTTGATATTAGAATTTTTATTGAATAACATTCTGCATGATTTAGCTAATTAAATAGTAAGTTATCCCATATCAGGAATAATCTAGTTTTTTAATTGCATCACCAGTTCTACAGTTTGAGCCCCGAATTGTCTCATTGGATATATGGGATTAGTTCCTACTGTGTGATAATGTTCCAGATACCACAGAGGCATGTGGAACACATTATAGAACTAGATTTAAAAATATAACATGAAAATATACATATGCAGAATATTTGTCTCATTTAAAAATGTTACTGGCATATAAACCATTGCCTTTATCATGCTACAGGCAAAATATAATTTGCTGCAAGCCAATTCTTATATTTTTAATCAGTAATTAGTTACTTCTTCCTCAGAAATATCCTCTGCTTCCTTCCCTCAGAAATCACATTAAAAAGTACAAGGGATTTTAGTATTGCTTTGTGAAGCATCTTATTTTTGTCTTTCTTACTTTGACCTAATGTTGACTTTTATGGACTAAGCTGTTCATAAGAACTTCATACCTGTTCCTATCAAAAGAACGTGACTGTGACTGTGCAGTGTAGTACAATTCATGATACCCAACACAGCAAATAAGATAATTTCAGAGCTAATAGTATTAAATACAGCGTACGTTTTCCTTTGTGTTACATAGGCTATGGTCAAACTATGGTAATTGTCAATGCTTTTTTGGAGTCCTTCTCTGTAATATGTATGAGAGGCTGAAAATCTGTGGGGAAAAAAGCATTAATTATTGACACAGAACTTTCTGTATTTCATTTCCTGCCTTAATGTATTCACGCCCCAGTGTGTGCGGGTCCCTCAATACCCTTAGTAAAACCATGGCCCATGCAAATTAAGATAGTTCCCATGGCTTTAATAAGATCATGTATTCATTTTGCCCAGAGGAGTTTTCATAATCACAGTGTGAAGTAGGAGATGCAAGGATGTGCAAGCCTCTAGTGATTTCAGTTCTTGTGACTCTTTCTCCCTCCTTTCTTTACTTTTTATTTCTGTACTTCTAGAAAGGGAAATCTGGAATGTGACTTTACACAATCTATAGTATGGGCTATAGCTTCCCTTAAGCATTTATCTTTTAGCATGATGTAAGTTTATGCACTCACATACAATATTATATACCAGTATTTTCTTTCTTCTGCCATCTGGTATTAAAGAAATAGAATGTGTTAGGCGTATGTTCTTTTGGCAACATCAGCATAGGGTCCCTTTTTAATGAGTAATGTCAACAAATAAAGTCCATTTTTTAGGTCCCTGAGGAACTCTCTTCTGAATTTACCTTGTAAGTAGTTACTTTTCTCCTATTTCGTATGTGTAAATTCCTTGGGAAAGGGTCCAACTTTGATTTATTTTGTGTATTTGTGGTTTTTTTTAACAACTTGAGTATGCTGGGCACAGTGATTAAGGCTTCAAATTGCTGTGGACATACAAAAGACATCAATAACCATACTGCATGACTTGTAAAGGGGATATGTTCTCAGGATATGAACACTGCCTTGAAATGGAAGGTTATCCTATACTTTATCTCCTTTTTCCACACCTGCAAATATATATTTTGTACATTTGAAATAGCTGTTACAGGACACAAAGCTTACAGAATTCCTTACAAGGATTCATTGTTGCAAGTTATATTTCACTGAGTTTGCCTGACACTTTTGCAGTGTCCTAGGAAATATGTGAAGATATGTGCATGAGAGGTATTGATGAACATGATTCCATTTTCTTTACATGTTGTTATTTTTGTCTGGCAAACAACATGAAGGTCAAGCTGAATTGATCTATTTTTTTTTATGCAGTGGGAAAAACATTACAAGGAGGAAAAAGTTGAAGAGGAATGAGATTTAAAGTTTGAGGAGGAACTATATCTAGTTTTTTATTTAAAAAAACCAAAACCATGGTGGTGGTTTCCATTTTTCCTTTTAGAGAGAAATGTTTTCCTTTGGTTTTGATACCAATGTCATTTGGGAGCTCTGAGAACTTTGCAAAGACAAGGTGGGATATGTTCTGTAGTCCATTTGATCATAAGTGATGAGTATTTTGCAAGGTTTACTTTAAATAAATGATCCCTTTTTTAAAGTATCACAGTGTAAACCCTCAGTAGCTTTGGCTCTGGCAGCTAATGCATCTTTCTGGAGAGATTATTCTCTCTATGTAAACTACAGACTGATTTTTCAGACAACAGATGCATAAGTATACCTAAGTTCTATTCCCCAAGTTGTGAATGCTTTTTCAGGGACTGTGACTGGTAAGGAAGGATGCTCTTTGGGTTCCATGTCCCACAGCAATTTGATTAAATGCTGTTCATGTTTGCTTTTAGAGTCCTTAAAATCTCTGAGGGTGTCTACTGTGATTTTGATTCATCTAGCAATTGGGAGACTTACCTATGTGTATTCAAATTTGAGGTTTTTTTTAAAATGGTACGTTTATTTTCATCACACTGCATTCACATGAGAGAACTTTGGCTTCAAAAGTCAAGCCTGCTTAAAAGGCACATGCAACTTGTAATTCAAATCAAGAACAGCAGAAGGTCTAAAAATAGATATTGTGTCATTTTAATTTTAGTCACAATTTTAGTTCATTTGAATCATGATTAGGAAAAAGCTGTTTACTTTGGAAAATAGAGAAGGTAATTAACTAATGCAAAGGGGTTAGTAAATCATAAATGCACTTACAGTGTTTACAAAGCCTATCTTTTATCTGCTGCGAAACTGTAGAATGCACTTATTTGCATCAGCCTACTTGGCTTACCTGTGATGTTGTCTCCATGAATAGTTTTTATTTCTCATGATTGTAACTTAAGACTGCCATCAGACAATGTCTCAGCTCTCATTTCTCGTCGACCACGCTGAACTGTTTTTGTTGCCAATGAGGCTGTATTTCCCACAGCAGTATCCCGCAGGGCTTCAGGATACCTTGTGAGTTTGCCAACCAAGGCGGCAACATGACAGGCATAAAATGTCTGCATGGAAACTATGAAATGAAGTACTTACCTTTAGTCTCGTGTTTTAGTCCCTATTGCAAAAATATTTTTAACCGGTGTCAGTGCTATATATTGGCAACTTTTCTGTAGTTTTTTTGTTGTGCTGTTGCATTGTGTTTGATATTTTGATCGACTCTCCACTAGATCATTTTGCAAGCATCATTATTTCTATTACTTTATGCTTATACAGAGAAATAAATATTTTATGATGAGGATAATTTTCCAGAGTAAGGTATGCAGCTGACAAGTTACTATTATACTTTTCATACGTGTGGGGGGTACCCAATAGGTCTAAATGTTTAGTCTTCTTGTGGATATACTGAATAATTAATCGATAAAAAGTGAGTCTATGGTAGTGCAGCTCATTATTATCTCTCTCAGGTATGCATTTCTCCCTTATAAACACCTATATTGTCAGAGTCCACGGTTACAACAGAGGGAGGTAAGAGATGCCGCCTTGTGAATAGGCCTCTTAAATTTTAACGACTCAAGAGGTCGAGGTGCAAGCACACAGGTGGTTGTTGTGAAAAGCCACATTGTATCAATGTCCTGAAACACAAAAAGAGCTTTTATAGATTTTGTATTTCCTTTTACAAAGTCTTTTATTTCCCAGACTATGGGAGAAGCAATAAATGAAGTCTGGAAATTCTTTCTTAAGGTGGATGTTAATGCTCAAAACGTACCAATTTAAGGTCAGAAAGTATGACACAGAAGTCTTAGCTAGAATGTATAGCTAAGATGTTCTGCATGGACTGGTGCAAGTAAGGCAGTTGAGATCATGAGTATCTGTTCTCAAGTCTGTAGGCTACAAGGCCAATATTAGAGGAGTCGTTATTATAAAAGTATAAATTTTCATTTTGGAGGGATCCACTCATGACATGCTTCAAGGTGGATGATGATTTACCTTCCGGGTGGAACTTATGAGCTATGCCTGTTGCCAGAGGCATCAAGTTGTCCTAATAGGATTTATATCAGGAGCTGAGAGAAAAGAACATAAATTACAGGAATTTGTTGAAAGTTTCTTCTAACACTAAATCTCTACAGCTGAATGGAGCTCATTTAGGGGAGATAGTGACCCAGGAGTGACCAGATACTGTTTTAAGAGGCTAGAGACTACACTAAGTCCTCCAGATATTTTCAGAGTAGGCTTCTACTAACTTATTTTCCTAGTGCTAGAATTCTTTCTCTTTTAGTGAAAAGCAAAAATGATTCACAGAGACCTATCCTTTACCTTTCCAGAAAGGGTGATTTTTCTCTACCTAGATACGTTTGCATGACAAGGAAATACCCATAACATCATGTTAACAAAAGTTAGTGATGAGAACTAATTATTTTAAAATCAGGTGGTAGCTTGTCCCTACTCACTTTGAACTCAATGAAATTTTTATCATCAACTTCATTGAGAGAAGCAGCAAGACTTCTAAAAGCTATTGCAAAAAAAAAAAAAAAAAAAAAAAAAAAAAGCTGGATATAGCTGGGTGACATTAAACAGTGGATGGAGGTGTCAGAATTTGCAGGTCTACTGGAAGCTGAGCGGAGAAGGTTAAGGTAGAAGACCTGATTCAAGTGTCAGAAGAAAAAAAGTATATCATGTTACAAGAGTATTTTTGGGAAGGATGGAATTGTCTCCTGTTTCTGTTTATTTTCTTCTAATTTGCTGGAGATTACTACCTGTAGGTATGAAAATTACCCAAAAGAATTTCTTTAGCACGTTAAAAAAAAAAAAAGATTTTGAATAAAATGCTAACAACACATAAAATCCATATGCCATTAATCCATACATATGTGTTGCTGTATTTATATGTTCTAAAATTAAAAATTACTTGCACCTGAACCTTGTTTTAAAAATGTTTATTAAGCAGACTTTCTCAGTTTTTACCAGCCTGAGGATGTTTAAAAAACAAATGAGGTAATATGAAGAGAATGTTATGTTGTTTAATGAAAAGAAATAATCTTGATGTGATATTTGAAAAGTCATGGCAGTCAGGTGAAGTCCCTGGTGACTGGAAGAAGGGTAGAAAGGAGGACCCTGGGAATTACCAACCTGTCAGCTTCACCTCTGTGCCTGGGAAGATCATGGAAGAGATCCTCCTAGAAGCTACGCTAAGGCACATGAGGGACAGGGAGGTGATTTGAGACAGCCAGCATGGTTTCATCAAAGGCAAGTCCTGCCTGACCAACCTAGTAGCCTTCTACGATGGAGTGACTACATCGGTGGACAAGGGAAGAGCTACAGATGTCATCTATGTGGACTTCTGCAAGGCTTTTGACACGGTCCCCCCAGCATCCTTCTCCCTAATTTGGAATGATATGGATTTGATGTGTCATTGTTCAGTGGATGAGGAATTGGTCACGTCCAGAGGGTAGTGGTCAATGGCTCAGTGTCCAGATGGAGACTGGTGACAAGTGGTGTCCCTCAGGGGTCCCTACTGGGACCAGTACTGTTTGATACCTTCATCAGTGACATAGAGAGTGGGATTGAGTGCACCTTCACCAAGTTTGCAGAAGATACCAAGCTGAGTGGTGTGGTTGACACACCTGAGGGACAGCAAGCCATTCAGGGGGACCAGGACAAGTTCAAGAAGTGGGCCTATATGGACATTTCAAGAGGTTCAACAGGGCCAAGTGCAGGGTACTGCACGTGGGTCAAGGCAACCCTTGGTATCAATACAGGCTGGGGAATGAAGGAATTGAGAGCAGCTCTGCTGAGAAGGACTTGGGGGTACTGGGGGTCCCGGGGGTCCCTTCCAACCCAAACTATGCTATGATTCTATTTTAGTCTGTGTTAAATTAGATAAAAAACATTAAGAAGGTGGTGGCTTTGGGATTATATAAAGTATAGTCTTTTCTATTTAAAAACAACAATATTAATGCACTTGTTAAGAAAATACAGCAAAACTGGAAATACCTTAAAGCTGACAGAGGACGGATAGGAACCTTATCCCTGTGCCTTCTGATAGCAGCTGTGTTGTATTAATGACAATAATAATGATAATAACGAAAATAATGCAAATTAAACTTCAGTGTTTAGCTCACTTTATATTTTTACACTCTATCTTCCAAATGCTGTATCTGTCTTGTTCCCGAACTCAGCATTTTTCTGTTGGAATAAATTGTATGTAGCTCAACATTCAGCTGAGTCACTTCAAGAACAATTTTTTGAGTTGCTTTTCTTCTTTTCCTTAGCACAAAATGCTTATGTCTTACTTGACACAAAAATCACAAGTAAAACCCACACGCTTCAATATTCAACTGAAAATGAGAAGGATTCTTTCATAGCAATGTTAGAATAATAGGGATTGTGCTTATTTCTTATCAATAAATAATCTATTATTTATTACTATGACTGATTGTAGGATGCACTCAAAGGAAGATCACAGAAATTCTTGTGGAAGCATAAACTTTTGAGAAAGGATATCCTTTCAGAGCAAGGGATGGTCAGGAAAGCAGAGTTGCTTCACGTTTTCCCATCTTTACTTCAAGTCTTACCATCTGGGGGTGTAAGCAGTACAATGAAATCCTACATAGTATCTAATTCCCCTGTTTCTATGGCTCCATGTTTATTTCTTTATAGCAAGAGAACATTTTGGCTAAGGACGTGTTGATGAGAGCAAGAAGGGACTGCATGGGCTAAAGAAAAGAAAGTGTCTTACCACTGAGAAATTTTAGTGGCCTAATAACGTTGTCAAGGTTAAGCCTCTTTTCAGATTGCAGCATATGCAGGAAAAAAGGCTGTCCACATGAAGATTTGATCTTCAGCAAAAAAGAGCACAGGAAGAAACTGAAGAACGGAAACCTTTAATTCCAGTACTAGCTATAGGTTTCTTTTAAACCTATTATTAGGTGACTGGGTGATTCCTATTTTAATTTTTTTTCCTTATCCCTCCCTCCTCCGACTCTGAGACTAGGCTTTTTAAACCCTGTGGTTCCAACAGTTTGTTAAAATTCCTGAGGGAGATTTTTTGTAAAATAGAATGCAACCAGAAGCAATTGCAGCGCTGCAGGCAATTTCTCCCAAAACAAGACATCATTTGTTAACTGGAATACAACCTGTGAAGCCTCTAGGGCAGTGTCACTTCGTCAGTTGTGAGGAGATGTGGATTCCAGTGGCATTGGCATACCTGCTAAGTGCAGAACAGGGCTTCTCTGGTAGAGAGATCCAGGCATAGACATAAACTGACTGTTTCTTTCCCGTGTTTTGTGCCCTGAAAACATGGTCCACATTGAGGTGACAAATATTGTTGGATATCTAACCTGGTACTGTGTGCCCTGAAAATGGTGCCCACAAAACACACCTGTGAAGTGCTGTCCAGCTAAATATCATTTTTAAGCGAGGCTACTGCTTGCTGCCTGTGAGACCTAGACACCCTACACACAAAAAGAAAGGTTGCACTAATAAAAGTCTTTCCTTAAAATAGTGCAATGCCATGAACATACCTCAGGACGCTGTCACTTAGGGGGAAGCAGGCAGCTTATGAGTGAAACGTCCTGAAAGTTTCTGAACTGTGGTCTTGTACCCCTCTGTGTCTCCTTCACAGGTTCCTCATGGTTTACAAACAATTGAGATGCTGACACTTTTCAAAAACTGGAAAATCACTCTCTGATTGTACTATGGACATGCTGTTTGAGCTGAGGTACTACTTTTGAATGAAGATCAGAGGGGACTGTCTACATGTGTCAGTACATGAGGGTGATGCTGTATCAATATTGTGCTCTCTGTTTCTATCTGAATATCCTTAATGTCAATCAGTTGAGTGTATCTACATACAAAACCCCAATGGATTTACTGCCTGACAGTTTTTGTTTAAAAGTGCTATCAGACTCTACTGTTTACATATGCAAATAGTGGTTGCTTTAATGTGTAATTGTTTTAATTTTTAATTTTTTGCTTTTTGAAACAGTTTAAATTTAATCTGAGTTTTAAGTACAATTAACAATAAGATTTAATTTTGATTAGTATTTTTTACAGACCTGTTCAAAGGCAAGATTTGTATCTTTTCTTTCTGCAACAAGTTAAACAGAGGTGTAATGAGAAAAGGATAATAATAATTGCAAGTAATGGCTCAACATCTTCCAAGGCCTGTACTAAATCTGGAAGGGGAGAAAGGCTGATGAGGAAGTGTGCTCCTCTGACGGGTCACATAATTTTCCTTCTCAACTACGTGATTCAGGATTAGTGCCAGTAGAACCATTCCTTGTGTATCCTAGGTTACATCATGTTGTTGTCCAGCAGTCGCAGAGAAACTATCGTAACTAGATTGATGAATCCCTCTTGCAAACTGTTTAATCCAAACTTGTCATCTGCCAAAACTGTCTTTTCTGCTGTTTCAGACTCTTGGCTACATCTAAGTTGCTACTGTATTCAGATCAAGCATGCTTTGGGTTTTGTATCCAAATTCCTTCCAAAGGTATAGTTAAAACCAGGAAGGCCCACTCTCTCATTGGCATTAAGCTGAACCACGTAGCCAGCTCTAGTATACTTGCTATTCTGCCAACTGATGTGGACAAGAACAAATTCCTACACAAGCACATTGACTGCAATGTGATTTCCTTGCGAAGTTGCTTACTCACAATATAAAAATGAGCACAGCGTGGAAGTGTGCTATTAGAACTGCCAACTGGAAGTATCCTCCTGACTTTCAGGCACTACATGCCTTCTGCCCTGAAGGCATGCTTCTCATAGTTCAAGGGACCAGCATTAAATGCTGTCAACAAGACTTTTTGTAACCAGTAATTATTTCTGACTTTACTCTAGGCAGCTTTGTACTGGCTTGTTAACTCTGCTAGTTCTATCATTATGTGTTTCAGGATATTTTAGCTTTTGTATATTTGCTTTTCAATTACTGTTTTAGATGCAAAGCTGTCACCGTAGTATGCCTGTGAAGGAAAAAGTATTGAGCATGAAGTTTAGCTGTTGTGTTTTTTGTTTGGTAGGGTGGTGGTGGTTTTTTTTGTTTGATTGTTTGTTTTTGTTTGTTGTTATTTGCTTGGGTTTTGTAGCTTGTTTTGATTCTATTTGTTTATATCACAAATTACTGTTCTGGTCACCCAATTTCAATTCAGGATTCTGAACCCCTTTTCTAAAGCCTTGAGTGATTGGAGATCTAGAAAATAACACCAGCAAAGAAAGATTTAATGAAAGGAATGCTTCGAAAAAGAAAAATTATGAACAGAAATTTTAAAGATTTTCTAATATATAAAATTCTCAATGAACACAAAAATATTCCTTTCCTTCGTCAGGATAAGAAATAATGGACTAAAACTTCAGCAAGAAACATTTAGATTAGAAGATAGAAAACGTGTCTGATAATGTAAGTGGTGAAAAGCATTGGAAAGATGATGAGTCTGCATCTCCACAGTTTTAGGAACTGACTGAGCAAACATCTAACGCTATTGGAATAACTGATTATGCTACAGGACAGAAGAATGAATTGGATGATCCCTTTGACTGGAGTCAGAAGACTAATCTTGATCCCATTCAAATTTGGTATTCTGAATTGTGTCTTTTGCAAAGCTGTGGAAATAAATTTCCTCCTCTCCTCAGCTGTGTGCATCTGAAATGCCAGTAATTGCTATTGCTGAAAATATCAGGGCCCTTTGGGAAAAGACTAAATGTTTCTAATTTTAGAAACATGTAATGTGATCTAGTTAGAATTTCCCTTGTTTCTTAAGAATTCCCCAAAGATATTCCTCAAATGTATTCCCCTTGTAAAAGAGGTTACAAAAGCCCTCTCCAGCACAGCATTGTAGGCTTATCTCTGAATGGTTGAGACAGTGATTTTCAAACAATTATGAGTTCAGTAAATGAGTAATCACTTATGTGGGAGCTCTGCATAAAAATTCTCATGAAGGGTCATCCCACTTCATCATATCCTCAACGGTGTAGCTGTTGATGGCTCACAGCTTGATACGGAGATTTAGGTTAGATGTCAGGAAGAAGTTCCTCATGGAGAGGTTGGTGAGGCACTGGGACAGGTTGCCCAGAGAAGATGTGGATAATCCCTTTCTGGCTGTCTTCAAGGCCAGGCTGGATGAGGCTTGGGGCAACCTGGTCTAGTGGAGGGTGTCCCTGCCCATGGCAGGGGGGATGGAACTAGATGGGCTTTAAGGTCCCTTCAAACCCAAACCATTCAGTGATTCTGTGGAATGACCTCACAGTGGTCAGTCGCTCAGTGAAAAGAGGATGACTGCAGTGAGTGGAGGAAAGAAAGATGGGAACAAAGCTGTGGAATAATGCTGTATTGCAACCATGTGTGGTTATGTTATGGTCATATACAGAGGTACAGGGACACTGGATATCAGTGTAATTTCTTTGCTAAATAAAGAGAAGTCTCCCATAGAACAATTCCATTAAAAACAGGCCTAAGAAACACCTGCTTAAAACTGTAGCACATAACACAATAGAAACACATGTGCAGAGGTGGATTTTAGGTAACTAATGAAACTTTTCCTTTCTTGACATTAATGTTTCTTGTTCCTGGAGCAAGATTCTGTTTATCTTCAGTGGGATCAAGTCCTTATGATTCAAGACTTGAGTTGCATCCATTTTCAGGCTGCAGAACCACAAACATATAAGTTGACAAAACTTTAAGAATTCAAATCTGTTAATATTTACTTTAATAATCCAGTCTTATTGTAATGCAGAAATGCAGTTCTTTGCCATACTGTCCTGCACTGTTCAACCTACTCATTTGTCTTACTCAACTGGAGTCTTACAGCAATCATAATCTTGGAGCTTTGATAGTAATTTCCAGTCTTGGGGGTACTGTGAAGGTTTGATGCATCTCACCTAGCTTATTACTTGAGATTAATACCAACTTTTACATACAATGAGATATATTTTGTCTTTCTTGTGCTCCTTTGCCTCCTCATGCCTAAAGTAGTATTTTTTAATGAAGCATATGGGCAAATTTAAATGCCATATTAGAAGTAAAACATCACAAAAACCAGACAGCATTGTCAAAAGCCAAAGCCTGATCTAGTGTAAATCAGCACAACTCCTTTAAATTGGTCCACTTACTTACACTGATTTGTAACATCTGAGCTTCTGGGGTGTTATAAAGTCATCTGTAGCTGCCTACTGGAAGAGGGATTGCTGGCTGAAAATGTAGTGAATTTCTGCAGTATGCTGGTGAAGACTGCAGGGAGACTTCCAGGTGATACTACGGAGTGTGTAGTAAGAGTAGGAATTTTGTTCCACAAGCCTTAGTTGTGCATTTCAGAGATTTCTTAATGAAAATCCTATGTATCAGCTTTTTGTTTGTTCTTTTACCTGGCTTGGTGTCACTTGAATGCATCTTTAGTGCTTGGACTAGTGCTGTTTAAGCCCCTGGCATGTAACTGTTTTATATCTGATGCTGGATGCCCTTGTAGCTTTAAGTCAAGGCATGATGCAGTTAAATTTCTCTGTGGATTTTGTAAGTTTGTCTTAGTATGATTTAGGTAACTGATATTAAAAAACAAACAAACAAACCAAACCCAAACCTGCACTTTCCCCCTCAGAGTAAAAGAATACACAGCAGGTGAAGCTAAGTGTCATTTTGGAAATTATATATTTGTATGAATTTGGGATAGGTAATAGGGCTGGGGCAACTTATCTGAGAGTCTAAAAATTGAGTTTTTTGACAGGTGTATGTGTGGATTTTAGGATACCAGCAATTTGGTGCATGAATTAAAATAGTTTTCAAAGAATTAGGAAGATTTACTCTTGAACCAGTGACCAGCTAGAGCACAGGGATGTACCATGGGTATGGTGTCCTTGAGTTGAAGAACTCAAAGTGCAATATATTCTAATTTCGGCAATGTGTTTTTCTCTTCTTAGCACTGTAGCAGATTACAGCAATAAACGGGTAATTTGTATGCTCAGTACTTAACCCGGTGGTTACAAACTAGGATCTAGTGATAGAGCATGTGTCTGCTTTGACCCATTTGTCTGTCCTGAGCAGTGGTTGCCCCTTAGTTTTATGCTGATATTTTTGCCTCTTTCATAGGATTTCCCACAAACTTACTTGGACCATTATAAATTATTTGCACTGGAGATGTAGAGTCAGGATATTTGGGTTAGATATCATATCCAATGCTATCAAGAAATTATTTTTGATTCATGTGAAACTTTCTGTGCTGGTAATATTTTCCGCGTTTTCTGTCCTACATTTTTCTACACCTCGTACAATGACCACACCAGGTTGGGAGGTATGAAAGTAAAAGCTATTATGGTCTTGAGGTATAAAAGTTCTTTTATCTCCCTAGGGTTTGAGATATCTGTTGGCAGAAGGAGATGTACATTTCTGTTTGGATCAGGTGCTAAGAAAATATAATGAGCATATACAGCCAAAAATCCCTAAGAGAAGCATATTTTAAATTCCAAAACCACAAAATAAGATTCAGTCCTGTTTGTTAAATACAGCCTATTAAAATATATCTTCTGTCAAGACTACTTTCCCCTGAAACTTCCTTGCCTGGGGTGACGTGGCTTGGTCTCTGTCTGACTGCAGTGCCTCTGTAATTTGATGAATGAACCCCGAGACACAGCGTGGTCACACAATGTTGTACTGCAGCACCACAGCCATTTTATACATCTGGGGAAATAAATACAGAAGCTGGCTGAGTAAGCAAATACGTGTTTTTAGACACAATTAAAGGTAAGCAATATTGGGCTTGTCCCTGCAGGTCCTCAAAAGAATAGTCATGCTGCTTTATTTGTAAAGAATTAACACGCAGAGCTATGACGTACTTTAATTCAGGCAAAATAGTATTTATTTAGTGACAATATGTATTTGCTACAACATGTATTAGCTACTTTGTATTTGCTACTAGACTTCAGTGGACACTGAAGAAATTGCTTTTACTGTTCCACGGTGTTGCTTTCACTAAAGGTTAGGGGTTGGCATATTGCAGGAATGCTGCAGACTGCTTTCTAGAGTCTGAATAATATTCAGATGGTTGCCCATCTTTTTGACTTTTGACTTTTATGTCAGTTGCTCAAATTTTGGGCTGAGGCAGGGGAATGAAGATGCTAAAAAATGAAGGAGAAGAGATTTAAGGAGTAACAGTAAAGCATGCAAGGTCATGTGGGTGTTAATTTAGGAAGATACAAGAATGTGAATAGGAAGGATTGATCCTTGTTTCTGAATGCTGAGAACTTCTGTAGGATTTAAAACGGTTAGCAGATACATTGCTGTGCACGGTTTGTTTTGGTCTACAGAGATGGCTTAAATTTATTCAGTCTTAAGTCCAGTGACAGGATTGTTGGCCACGTTACTCAAGTGCTGAAAGATATTGTAATGTCTGAAGAGTAGTTGAAGAAAAGCAGTGTCAAGAAAGTGATGAGGATACTAGAACAGAGAGGAGAGGAAATGATCTGAAAACTTCTGAAATCGGACAGGAAAAGTTCCTGTTAACTCAGAGATTGAACGAAAAGAGGAGCACTGAAAATTCCTCAGAATAAGAAAAAAGAAGATGCAGATTATAGAAAAAGGAACAGAAAAAATAAAACAAAGGAAGGTTAAGTGGGGAAAAATAACCTAGCAAAACTAATAGGTCTAGGAAGAAATAACACTACATATAGTGAGGGGAATACACTCATGACTTAAGTGGACAAAAAAGTGTAAGGAATGGTGCTGATAATTATCAGCAGAATCTATGACTTTTCCTAATTTGAGGTTAAAGGTGAAGTATATATAAAAATAATGCTTTTCTTTTAAAGCTAGAAACTGCTAACATTTTACCTATTGAGACTAGTACACCCAGAAGGAGAAAAGTCAAGAGATTCCACATATCTATTCTGCATACAATCCTGACATAAATGGAAACTTTCTTACATAGAATTGTGGAAAATGTCTTGTATATTGCAGAGTGGAGCAGTAGGAAGATAAATTGATGGTACTGGAAATGGAACCAAGAGCTTTTTGATGGACAGCCCAGGTGACTAGTGGCCACCTGACTGCTGCAGAATGCCTGTGAAGTTGGCTGGTGAGCTTGGTCCTGTTTCTTGTAGGACTCTGTCCATATCACAAGGACAACCATCACAAGTTGCACTTGTGAATAACAGTGCTGGGCAGGAAAGATGCCAATATTGAGGAAAAGATTGGCTCTGGAAAGGTGCTGGTAAATAGAGCTAGTCCACATCAGAGAAAGAATACATGTCATCAAGAACTTTATTTTCAGATAACCTAAGTATACATAGTAGGTTTATTTATTCACTTGTAACCACACACGTGCATGCATGCAGGGGGGTGCAGACAGAAAACTGTAAGCAAAACTTTGTCTGTCATTAGTATTAAAGGAATTAAAAACTTCTGTGCATGATAGAAAATCTCTTAATGATTATGTTTCATAATTACTTTTTATTTCTTATTAATTAGCAGTTATTTTAATTTTTAATAAACATTTACACTGTTGTGAAAATCTTCATGCATTCAATGGGTGCTGTAATTATTCTTCACATTTGATAGCACTTACATGAATGATTGTAGTTATGGTAATGTCATTACTCCCAGGAGTAAGTGCTGTTCAAAGAATATGGCCCTAAAAGGAGATTAGGGAAGAAGGATTGGGAAGAATAAAGGAAGTCTTAAGAGTCTGACAGTTTTCCAGGCAAGCAGATTTGGGGATGATGAAGAGAAAAAAATCCTGAAGGGCAAAACAATTTTCAGCAGCGACTCTGCTTCTTCAGAAGCATCTGTTGCAAATATTGAGTTATACCTTCTCTTTAGGTTTGTGGGACATGACCACATTGCAGGAGAAAACTGGTATTGGTGCTTACATTAAATGAAATAAAAACCAGAGCTGTCCTCATCACATGTACTTTTGCTACATTTAGACTTTATAGTCAGGCCAAAAATTATTCCACAGACTTGCACAGAACTGTTCAGTTGATGGGGAACCTAAGCTACCCTCAAAAGCTTCAATTAGCCTTTTTTGGAAACAGAATAACAGACTGGATGGATTATTGTCTTGTTCTGATATGGCAGTTCTTGTGCTTTTGTATTCAACAGGATTTCATTTGTTCCAAGGAAGTATTAAAATGTCATTCTCCTTACCTAGAGTTTGCTTTTTTTTTTCCTTCAGAGCTTGTGTGATAATCTTTTGTGGTTGGAAAATAGCAAGTAACTTGTGAAGAGTTTTCCATGAGAAAAGACGAATGCTATGTTTATCTTGCCTTTGCCAGTGCCTTAGTGAACAGCTTTTTGTCCTTTCCAGAAACCTTTCAGTAAGTGGAGTGTCAATGATTTCAGTGCTGGCAATGTCTTCCTAATGTCATCCAGTGTATCTTGGGCACAACAGATAGAGCACTTGTCACTGGTGCAGGGTGAGTTTGCCACATCGTACTTTGGGAGCCAGGACAAGTTGAAAAATTATCAGATGATGTCTCCAAGGCTGTGATCTAACTGCCCTTCTCTGTCCACCCTCTCCAAAAGGCTCTCCCTGCCAAAGCCTGCCCTCCTGCCCCTCTTGGCTTCACCTATACAGCCTTCAAGTGAGTTTACTTCCATTTATGTAGAATTCCTGGCAACCTATAAAATGGACATTCTTCTGTAAAGATCTCTCTATTAGGATTTCAGTTTAGATCAAAACTGTGCTTTTGAATTCAATCTCCTGATTTTCACCCCTTCCCGTGCTTCTGTTTACACAGTAGAGTGGTTTCAGTGTGCATGAACTGGATTCCTCTCAAATGGAATTAAACTGGAGGAAGCACTCAGGGACGCAGTTAATGCATTCCAGCTACAGGTGACCAAAGCTTAATGAAGTAAACCCCCTTAAAACATGTACAGTGTTGTGTGACTATTCCTGTGTAGTATTTATTACACTGGGACCTCAGCAGCAACTGCTTCTCTCTGCACATCTGTTTTTATTGGTCCTCGTTAGTTGCTAATTTAGATGTAAGCAATTAGATAGGAACAATCTTAAATATGTAAAAAAAAAAAAAGATGCACATGAAGCTGAGGGTCTGATTCTCAACTGAATGAGAAACAGAAAAGACTGTTTGAAAAATATATCTGTGCTTCTGAGACAGATGGCTGCTGTGCAGGTTAAGTTCTTGCAGATACTTGGTCTGCTTTCACATTTGCTGTTGTGTGTGTTGAGTTTGGAGTTCTCTCTTCAAAAAGCATTGCTTACAGATGAAGGCTGGAAAGAATTCTAAATCTGAAGGATCTATGACAACATGAATTTTGATTTCTTTTTATTATCATTGTAACCCTTTTATTCTATTTTAACATACTATATGGCCTGGATACACATCTTCTGAAGTCAATAAAGAACTGCCACATATTTGGCCATAGTATAATACTCAGGAATTTTTAATATTTTAATTCAATCAGGAAAATGGAAATGAGCCATCGTAGTTGTGGATAGTACAGCACTCAGTGGGATCTCTGGTTGTGAGTTATTGAAATTCTCTTCAGATGGACTTGGTGGCAACTGCTAGTCGCTCCAACCTTTTTGTCAGTTGTACTTTAATTACTTTTCACCAGTTGCCAGGTTTCAATTTCTTATCCATTTTCTCCTATGGGAGATGAACGTTGCATAATGGCATCTGCAGCCTACATGCTCATTGTCATAGGTGTTTGTTTCTAGGTTGAAGGTTGCACTTTTTCCTTGTTCAGTTGTGCATGCCTCACATTTAAATACCAAATCCATATCAATTTATAGAGAACTTCTTAGACGGTAAGTGCGAGGAATAGCAATTTTTCAGAAGTAGCTGTGTAACTGGTGGCAAGAACTAAGTTCCAGGATCACTTTGCCCTTTGAAAATTCACTTCCAATGAAACCTCAGTGAGCTTAATGAATTCAGTGCCTTCCACTGAAGTCCTGTGTTTTGAGTTTGTAAGTGCTGTACGCCAACAGACGGATAGTTATTAAAGAGAAATGCAAGTTTTCAGCATCTTTCAAACTAAACCATTAGATTATTACTGCATTATTAAGTATAAATAGCATAATACTCTTGAAAAATCAATATACAGGCAATGAAAACATGAGAAGATATGAGAATTTTCTGTCTGAGGTGGATTTTGTTGGGTTATGTAATATACATCTGCATAGATTGTATTAAGACAGAGCTGGAATCATCTATCAGTTGCACAGAACATAAGATGAACCAAAGAGCCCAAAATAAATTTTTCAACTCCAAAACTTGTGTGAGAAATGTAAGCTAATGTATTTAGCCATTCTAGAAAGACTACTCTGATGATTACTAGGAAGATCTTAACTGCATTGTGCAAAAAATAATTGGGTACTATGCCAAACTTTCCACTCTAATTTATTCATGTTCATGCCTTATTTTATAATTTGTCTGTCAGCCACTTACTTAAACTACAAAGTAAATATGTTCAAGATGAGAAAATCTGTTGTGGATGCAGCATTATCTTGCATGTATTTAACATCCATGTTGAGAACGATAGAGGACAGCTCCTTATGAGCACTGATCAGAACAGTGACAGTCAGTGGTCTCAGGGTTTTAGAAAGCAATGTTCTTATCTTCAGTGCAAGGTAACCTGCAAAATACTCTTTACACAAAATGATTACAACTAAAGGTTTTTGAGCACTTCTCCTCCAAATAAATCAAGGTCGTGCCTGTCTATAAACATAAAAATCAAGTTACAGATTAGTGTTACTTCAAATAATGTTGCTTGAAAACTGCTTGTATGCTTTAAATAGTGATAAATGCAAATTGTTCAAAAGTTCTATAAAAGCGAGTCTAAATTGTATTAGAGTGCACTTGACATTCCACTGAATGGTTATGAATATTAAGATTCCTCAACATACTGATAGTACATTTAAAAAAAAAAAGGGGGTGTAGAATTTCAAATCAATGTTTGTAATTAAAACTTCAAGAAATTGTTTCACTGTTCTTTTCCATGCATTTTGGCCAAGGTGAAGAAAAGATCAGAATGTGACCCATTACCTGTAGCATGTTTCTAGTCCTTTTGCTTTTGGTACTGTTTTATGTAATTTTAGACATTGCGATGGAAAAATTGTTCTGTGTTCTTTCAAAAGTTTATGTGGATATTTGGGATTTCATAGAGTTCCAGAGCTGGATTTTGGGAATTTTTTGTGGATGCTTTCATTTCTGTTGAGTTCTTCCTGAAGAAAGGTAATCAGTTCTGTAGAAACTTTTCCCCTATGGACTTTGTAGTATGTTAGCAAATATCAGAGCACAGATTTCTGATTCTGCCCCCATCTCAAGGACTCTAAATTGTTCATTGCCTTCTGTTTTGAATTCAAGAGAGCATGCATAGGAATCTAGAAGATTAAATAAAGAAAAGATATTTGAAAAGGATTGTGTGCCTTGTTACTGATACCAAGAATGGAAGATATTGTGCAAGGATTCTCTGAGTCTTTCTTAGACTTTGTACTGCATTTGAAAGTCATTCTACGTTTTTCAAAATGTTTGCCCTGACTCTCAGATTTTAACTAAGCCTAAACTGATGCAGTCTCATTTCTATCTGTGCAAAGTATTGATGCTTCATCTAGGCCTTATCTGGAGGTGTTTGGTTTTTTTCCTCTTAAATTGGAAAGCATACGTGTTTCTAGTCACAGATCAAAACTAGTGGTGAGCGTGTAAGATATTTAAGACTACATACTGCTTAATGTGTGGAGCATTCTAAAGCTCTCTGTAGCATTTTTCAAAGCTCACTAGTGTTGTGAGGAAATAAAAAAATATTATTGTATCTTTTTGGGTTTCAGCTGGAGTTAGAACTGATGACTTGACTTGTTTTTTCTTAAGGAAAATACACCTTAATCTGCTGAACAAGCCTGAGGTCGTTATTCTTGAGTAAAAGAGTTAAACTAATTTGTAGCTGTTCTTTTAACCTAGAGAAGCACATGTGACTGGCTGTTGGATGCTTTCCTCTAAATTGATCTGACAATTAATTTAGACACCTGGTGATTATTTTTCCAATGTGGGCATACTGTTTGGGAACCTGGGTGCTAGAAAATATGATTCTATGTGATAAAAAAAAAGTTGGCCTATTTAAACATTATTTCCTTTCTCTTTTAACTGAAAAAAAGTTTGGTGTATTGTCAATTATCTTTGAATATATTGTAAGTAGTAGTTTATTTATTTATTTTAAATTTTAATCAGTTTTCTAAGAGAACAAGTTTGTTATGATACAGATTTTGTTAGTTTAAGACATAATCCCACAGAAACAGACTAATTGTTTACTCTGCAGACCAGCAGTTTCAACGCTACATATAAAAGCTATTGAATACTTCAAATAAAATGGATTTTTTTTTTAAAATAACTTTTAAAAAAAGTCTGATATGAAGAAATACTGAATAACCAATCCTAAATCTGAGGTATGGAAAAATGACCGTTCAGGAGGACACATATAACTCTGTTTAGAAGAGGCACATCTGTCAAATTACTTATCTGTAAAACAGGAGTAGTTATACTTTTTTCTTGTCCATTTAGACTGCAGAATCTAAGTTAATACCACTTAGCTTTATGGCCTAGGACAGAAGCTTAGTCTAAATTGAGAGTTTAACCAGTTCCAGGTGGTGATTCTTTCCATCTGAAATCCTCTGAATCTACATAGGTGGACAGGTCTCCAGACCTCCACTTTTACGGGCATGAATAAAATATTTTTGGTGTCTAGAAGCTTAGGTGTTACAAACAACATTTGAATGAAGGAAAGAAGCGTGTAAAAGATGAGTTGGAAACACTTTGAATAATGGAAGGAAAGGCAAGGAATTCACTTCTTTTCTATGTTCCCTCCATAGAGTTACATTGACATGGATTTGTTTTGTCTTTGAAAGCAGCCTCCATAGATTTACACTGATATTTCAAAAGGTTTCTTGTAATGGTACTTCCTTTCCCCAAAATAATCTGATGCTTAACACAATTTTGGTAGGAGATCACAAATGCCAAAGGTTGAATCCAGTATATTTTCCACATCTATAGCAGCTTCCAGACAGTCAGCTTTCATTTGTGCCATTTTTACAACAGGAAAAACAGGGCATAATTTACATGCAAACGGCCTACTTCACCTCGGTAAATTCAAGGACATAGGGACTTACATTGGCTTGATCCAGCAAGAACCACAGTAGTGGAGGAAGAATCTTTCCACAAAGTTGTTACTATTCTCTCCCTCCTCCTTGTATTTGGAAAGGGAAGGGACAGCTGCAGTGTATAATCTTTCTCTAGGAGTTCTGTGGAGAAACAATGATACAAAGTCATGCTGCATCAAATTCTTCTACGTTTGGACAGCTAAAATCTGCCATTCAGACCTTTCTGTGAGGATGATGTCTTCAGCAGCGCTGTATCACTGTGTCCTTTTATCACCAACTTTGCCTTCCCTTCAGAAAGGTTTTACTAACTGCATGGCACAGGCAGAATTTCAGTTACTCATTGATGGTGAGGAGACTGTAGTCATTCCAGCACATGCAAAAAGTAGTCAGCTTTCATAGCTATAGTGTATTTTTTTTTCTTGTGAATGACTCACTAAAAGTGGAGGCTGGCTGTAACAAAAATACATATGGTACCCATGGCTCATTCAGGCAAAAGTGTGAATTAAACTTACTAAAAATGTTGTTTGGAGCTATACTGTACTTCTAAGCAACAGTCCTGTGAACTCCATCACACTGGCTTTTGTAGTGCAAAACAGGCAAGAATGAGTTCAGGGTAGGCTAGACAACACAACCACCTTTACCCTAAATTAGTTCCAGAAAGCTGGTGTTGGCTTTACTGCCCAATGTACTACTTCACCTCTCACCACTAAGCTTTAAACTGTTGAATATTTTCACCTTTATTCAGTAGCTAAATATAGCATTCATAAAAAGTAAGAAATTTCATGTTTCCCAGAATGTAAGTTTAGTAACTCAGTACGTTCTGTACAACTACCTTAAGCTTTATGTCTGTATCAGCAACACTTTACGTATTGCTTAATTGAGCATCTTGTTCATACCATCATGACTTTAAGGAAATGTGTATCAGTTATGTAGTGCTGAAGTCTTTCTGAACCGTTTTTGATGCCCTCTGACTATCCTTTGTAATTAATGTGACTGTCTACGGAAAGAGTAGAAAACAGTATTGAAAATGTTCTGCAGATGTACAACTCCTTTCATGTGGTGATCCAGAGCCGTTTTACAAATGTAGATGTAGTGCACCCTTCAGCTCTAAGAAGGTACCGTTTTACAGAAGAGGAGAATGACATAAAATGCTTCCACCACTAATGCCATTGTACTGCTTATTTAGGACATTGGGTCATTCAGAAACCCCACATTTTTCACTCTGAACAGAGATAAATCATCTTACCTGTTGTTTATTCACATCATCCCTTGAGATTTCGTGGGACAACAGTTTCCAAACCTTTTAAAATCACCTCAGTTAGTCTCAGAATACTTGAGTCTACACTTTTAGGATACACAGTGGGAGGTGCACGTACTTTTCACAAATCATTTGGCACACACTGTTTCTTAGACTTTAATAACAGTATATTCTATGTGAGTTGCAAAAAGTGATACTGAAGGAGAAGTTGAGCATGTTAATTGGTTTTCTGGTAAATTAATTCTGTGTGTCTCTGTATTGGACCATAGCTAATAGCATGTAGTTGCCAATATTCCTCCTCTGACTACAGAGATGAAAATCAGAGGACAATCAGTCTCATATCATGGTATCTCGCTAAAGCATTTCTAGATAAATATCTTGGAGAGGATGAATTGATTACATAATTTCATTAAGTGAAATACTCTTGACATCTTCCTAGATTTTGCTGTACTGACATGGATAAAATTTGAAAAGTGAAATAAGTAATGACAGTGGTTATCTGAGTCATTAGCAATGTTAAGCCTGTTTTCAGCGATAAGGATTTGTTGGTCAGCTAAGTCAGTGTCTGTTAAATATTGCTGAAGTTAATGCTTTTACAGTTCTTGGTACAAAATGTTGGTTTTCTAAGAAAATACATATCTAAGGTCATGGTAGAGGTGAAGTTCAGGCTTAATGGATCTCAGTCATCTGTTGGAAAGGATTCAGTGCTGATTGAGAAGTGGGTACGTAGTAAGCAATAAAGAGAATTGAATTCCTTGTAGTGCATCCACTGAATGTACTGAAGTAATTGAAAGCAATTGAGCTCATGCTTGTTATCTAGGCAGTTTTCCTGGCAATCATTGTCCTCACTTAAACTCTTGGTTGCTACTAAACTTTCTGGATGTGTATATATTTTTGGCGTGAATATTTTACGGTAACCTTTATGCATGATAGATCTTGGGCATTGTAAAAGTATGTGCACTTTTTTTTTTTAATCTGTGTAATAGCACACACAAAATACTTCCGTGGGAAGAATGCCAGGAGCAACTTAACAAATTCTGCCTTGGTGCAAGGAGACCTGGTACTCCATGATGCAGTTATAGAAACAAGGAGATGAATGTGCAACTTCGTGATACCGGTTAATCAGTGGGACACTAGTCCTCAGTAAAATTAGCTTCCAGCTCCTGTGACCCAGAGCATTTATTAACTTAGGAGTAGGTAGGAGAAGACACCCTTTTGTTTTACTGCTGGCTCAAACTATAAGACTGCATCTTACCGGTAGCCCACACCTCTAAGTGGAAGAAGACATGAAAGGAGGAAGACCATCTGGCATGTTGTTTGCTGAGCCCTGCCCTAAAAAAAAAAAATAAATCCAGTGCTAAATTAGTTGGTGCCCAGGTAGTGTTATATGGATCAGATGGACAAAGGAAAGTGTGTGACCAAATCACAGTTCAAAGTAATGACTCCCTAGAAGCAGTAGGAGAACCAGTCAACCCGTTCAACATGAATCCACGACTCAGAGGCAGCAGACTGGAGTCCGTTACACTCTGAGAACCTAGTTCCTTCTTAAAGTAGATTCTCCTCTCTACTGTGTATGGGATGGGAGGAGAAATGGAGGAAGGAATGAGATAAAAGTGCATTCACTCTCATTAGGCCATGCTGGGTCTATGTATATAATAGGAAAAAATGTAAGGCAACACTTATCCAGTTGTTCCTTGTTAAAAACTTGTATTTTCTTCTCACCCATGGAAGAGGGGTCATTTTTAATGTCTAACACCTCAAAGCCACTCCAAGTTAGTAAGATGAATATGAGCTTTACAGTCAGTGTGAGGTAGGATGCAGTAAATGTAAGAATTCAACTGTGGATGAAGTTTTCGGTTAACAAACATACTTGACTTTAGAAGTTCTGCTATTATTTAAGAACAGCAGAAAAAAAGCCTCTAGTTCTTAATGATGAGTGTCATGGCAATAGTTTAACTTAGTGTAGAAGTTAACTCATTTGCTTCTTTTGTAGTGGGCTCGTAGGTATTTAAGATAGAAGACAACTTTTGCTTGAATAATTGTGCATATTTTCCTTTGAAATTTGAGAGTTGGAAAGTGCCTTGATATGATAAAGCAAGTCTGTGTCATGCCAACATAAAATACAGCATAAAGATGTAATCTCATGGTAGTTTGCAGATCACCAGAACCTAGTGCAAAATGACATCAAAGAGTAATTTTTGACTTCTTAGAAAAGATATAATGAGAGTGACCTAGGGACAACTAAGAGGGACTAAAGCATTTAAATTTTTTGGCTAGGATATATATATATTTTTTTTGCATGTTACCAAAAAGTTAATTCATTTAATGGTTTTCTTATTTTTTCCTTTGCAGAGAGGGATTAAAATGTTCTTTTAAAATATTGAGGAGGGAGCTGCCATACTTTCTAATTAGCCCTGAAAGCAATTTAAAGTTAATGGGTTCTGTGTGATCATTCTTAGATTTCCTGCTAATTAAATGTGATGCAGAGAGTGTTGTGAATGCAGCCAGTGTAAATGGCGTGGCATAATGTAAAGTTTTGGAAATATTCTGGTAACACGTTTAGTTTGGTCTATTGACCAAAAAAAAAAAAAAAAGGCTGTGTTTTTTTGAATAAATACTAGAAACGCAATTTTTTCAAAGGAACGGGGACAGAAAAGAACATGTTTTTAAGGGGTTCTGCAATACAGCTTCAGAAAAAATACATCAGGTTCTGTCTCTCTCCATAGGTGGAAAGTATTTTGGTTAAAATGTTTGTGATAATCTGACAAGCTGTTGTATGACTGCAGGAAGAAAACCAACAGAGAATGTGAGGAAGACAAATTACGATTCATAAAATTGGTTGAGAGAGGATAATGTTTTAGGAGTATGTAAAGCTTTTCTGAACTACACCTTGAATTTTTATTTCTTGCCTGTAGAGCATTATGGGAGGACAAGGTACTGTACATTCAGCTGAGGGCATGGTGGAACTGGCAAGATGCAGTTCTGCAAAATGTGCTTTTGAGGAGATAATCCATTATTTCTGAGATAACAGAGTAGAGGGGTTCCTTGAAATGCCTCTTTGTGGTTTGTTTGCTTCCCCCCATAATATGTCATATTCTTTATTTGTCATCAAGCTCTTTAATGCTTTTAAATTCGGTTCATTTGCGAAACTCTTATAAGAAAATCAATTAATAGCTATTCTGCAATAGAAAAATCTTCATTTTTAAAGAGTGCAATTGGTATGCTGCATATGTCACACATTCAAAGCATGTATGACTCGGATATTAGGTTTAAACTTTAGTATTAAGACTGGAGATAGTGTTGTAAGCTAACTTTGAGATGTATAAAATATTCATTTCTAAGATATTTCTCCTACTAAGACCCGGGTGGACTACTTAACTTTTTACTGAAGAAAGGGAAATTCTTTCAAGGTGATATTCTGACTTGAACGGAAAAGGTATGCAAAACCAGAGATACATGCAGTTCTGGTTATTGTGGGGGGTTCGGGCTCATCCTTCTATTAGCCTGCAAAATGCTGGATCTAGTACTACCTTTAAAGGAATTTTTTTTCTAGAATTAAAAAAAAAATCATTATCATGCCACAATGCACATACTACTTTTTGTACTAATTCGGAATATTTTCCAACATGAACTTCTGGATATCTTTACTTTCTCTAGAGGTGAAGATTTTAAGGTGCAAATCACTTAAAATGATGAACAGGGGTTTTTTTTATTTCTTTGACCTGAAGTATCTTGTGACCAATGTATATATACATAGTGAGAATCCTTCACTACCACTTCATTTTTTTAAATTTTAACTTTATTTAAATTTTTTCTTGTTTGAGCTTTCCCAACTCTCTTTCATATCTTTTATTTTAGTCTTAGAATTTAGCTTTTGTGGGCATACAGATGCAAACTGTCTTTCATTTGGAAGCCATTAGGTCATGTGCGGTGTGACCCTCTCATCCTTCTTGCCTTACTAGTCCAGCCTAAATATAGAAGGGCAGTGTTGGTAGAATTTAATAGCAACTCTCTACTCCACCTCAGTTCTAGATAAATTGTAGTAAGAAGACTGAAGACAATTCTTCCCTGAAGCCTGTCATAGCAAAAGAAAGGTTAGATCATCTGATTCTTAGAGCACTGAGGCACTGCTCAGTTTAGCTCTTCAGAAAAACTGACATTAATTATGTAAGACTGATGATCATGGTTTCACAATTTTGTCATTTTTGCAAATCAAAATACTGGTAATGTGCAAAGCAAAATGTGATGTTACAAGGTTGTAGCTGGGCCCATTTTAATTCACAAAGCAGATCTGTATTCTGCTTTTTTTCTTAAAAGCCATAGAAGAATATCCCGTATTGAAGACCAAACAGCATGATAACCCTAGGCAAATATTGACCTCTCTCCTTTTGAGGAGTGAGCAGAAATAATCTTTGCAGTCTTGCTTAATGGTTAATTATCATGACTATGTATCATCTAAAACATTAAAACTCTTCTTGTGGTGTAGTTCTGATACAAGTCCAGAATTACTTGAATCGTAGGAGATAGCTTTATTCTGGATAATCAATAGTAGTGAGATTATTATACTAATTTTTTGTAAGACCATTTTTGTGTGCTGGTCCAATTTTTTAGGTTTAGAAAATTTAAACTCTAAATTGAACTTCTTTAAGTTTAAAATGTTCTTTGCTAAAGAATTATAAAGATACATACTGGAAATTGCCTCCTTGAACCTTTGGATTCCTGAATTGTCTGTGTTTCGGTTTGTTCACATGGGCCTTTTAAGTTCATTGACCCTATTTTTATAGGTTTAGAAAAACTGGGTTTTTTTCCCCCTAAAACTGGTTTACTAGTAAAATGTTCTCTAGTAGAGTAGTGGTCATGTGTCTGCTGGTAAAGCACATATCAGATGGTATATTTTGTATCAAGATTGCCATTAAGTGCTCTGTTAACGGATACCTGGTTGTTGGTGTAAGTGTACTTGTAAATACTTGTTTGTACTTATAAAAGCTTGTACTGCCAGTCAGGTAGTAGCACAATAGAGAGGTGGTAGTCTTCTGTAGAAAACTGCCTGAACTTAAGCCAGTGACAATTTGTTGCAAAGCTCATGGACAAATTATGAACTAAGAATTATTGACCAAATTTATGAATAATTATAAATGAAAGTATGTTATAGAAAATTATGATTGTTTTGGCAACATTTTTTAAATAAAGACCAAGTTGTTTATAATTAATTGTGTGCTACTTGACAGCATAGTTATGATATTCAGTATGTGTTGTATATGAAGAGGGAATTTCAGGAACACGTTCCATGCTTACAGTTAAGGCAATTTACTGTGTATAGCATGTGGCTAATAGAAGATATTTCCTTAAAGGGTAGGTTGTTGAGACAGCAGTGGACTATAATGAATCAAATATATTCTATGTATGTGTTACATTCTGTAGAGAGAAAGTCTATATTACTATTAACCCTTTACATTTAATAGAATTCTACATCTGCTGTCTGGTTTGGACAAGTTAACGATCCACATATTCTGGGCTGAATTTTCATTTGTACTCAAACAGTTGATTGCAAATAACAAATGCCAAAAGCATTTTGTGTGATTTCAGGTTTCTGCCAATGAAGGCTGACCTTGTTTATTTCTCTGGAAATAGCTGCAGGGTATAAGTGAATGTTTGCAGACAGTTGAGTCAGAGTGCTGGAAAAACAGTCTAAGCAGAGCCTAGCATACTGGAAGTAAAGCCTTTCCTAGAGGTTTACACTATCAATTATATTCACCTTTACTCCAGCGTATTTGTCAAGCTAAATCTTTCACCTATTTGCTCATTTTTACAGGGTGGGGGAAAACCTCTATCATTTGTAGGCTGAGCAGCTTATTAATTAATAAAGGGAAGGCCTATCACCTCCACACTGATCACTCGCTCTTGGAGAAAAGATCTTCCTGAGCTGAGTGTGAGCTTGTGCTCTCTTTTAACAATCACTGTATTCTCACTAGTTCCTGATATTTGTTTTTTAGTGTATTTCCCAATTTTCTGCTTGTTCACTTTTGAAAAGTTGGTTTCTTTTTTCTGAAATAAGTATCCTCAACCTCTCTTAGAATCAGGGGTTTTTTTCCCCTTTTGTTCTGAATTTTCTGCATCGTTCTAAAAATAGAAGTTGGTTTCTCTGTTGTTGAGGACAATTGAGGCTCGTTTGAAGCCATTGCAGGAATTCAGAAGTATATGTATGACTCTGGAAGATGGCACAAATATCCATCAGAGTGAAATGTTACAGAAATAAATTGTTTCTAACACAGAACTAGAATCCTTGATATGGTGCTTGAGAGGGGTTTTCAAGGTGTATGACAAATAAAGGAAGATTTTACAAGCTCTTTTTTCTGTCAAAATTAGTGAGATATAGTTTCTTTTTCCTGAAAAATCATCCTATTCTTCCTGGACGTTTGTCAATGTAGACTTTAAAAAGATATTGATGGATTTAGGCACATGACCTTGTTGAAACTGAGTTGATTGCACAACTTCCATTGATTCCATTGAAATTCCATCCTGACAAGCCAAATTTCGACCAGCAGAAGCCAGCACTTTTAGCCAAATTTAACACCCTCTACATCTATATTGTCTTTAACAGCTTATAAGGGGTAACCATATGACTCATGATGCTTTATATGCTTCACTGAACAAGCATATGATCACAGTTAGGAGAACGTTTGCTGGCTAAAGAATCTGGTGCAGAACCTACTATGTATTTTTTTCTTTTTGTCTGCAAAAAATTATGGTTGCTGCCAGTTTGAACTTTTTAAAGAATTATTGTTAAATTGACTTTTTTATTCTTCCACCATTTAATGAAATGAAACTATTGCAATGTCCTCTTCTACTTCATGTTTGCCAATACAAATCATATTTAGAAATCAAATAAACAGAGAGGTTCTCTCAACTTTAAGCCCTGTTGAGAGGTAGATATATTAATTCCAGCTCAGAGCCATGATAATGTGGCTCTGTTGTTTTCATGCTGGAGCTGGCTCATGTTCTGGCACATCTCAGCATGGGAAGAATGCACATATAGCTGTCTGCACCCATCCAGCTAGGCAAATCCCAAGTCAGTCATATTTAGCACATTCATGAGACCTCTGTGAGGTAACAAATAGGATTCTATTTCTGTATTAGGAGAATATACTTAAACTGATTCTTAAATGTCAAGCCAAGCATAAAAGAGACTTGCGGAGCATAAGAAACTGCAGTGCTGCAACTGTTTTTTCTAACTCCACACAGAGCAAGACCATCCTGTCCTCATGTATAACGTGCTAGTTTGTGAGCGTAACAGGAAAAACAAATATTTCTGAGCAAATGTACACTGATATGCTTCACAGCTTTGGAAATATAGTCAGGAGATTTTTTTAACATGAATTTTGTGTATGTTTATCAATTGTTACTTTCAATTTTTATGAGCTACTGAGATGTCCCATTTTGAACCTGTTTTCATGGATAACTGCTGAGAAAAGGACTGGGCTTTGTAAGACATTGTTCTTGTCAGACCTGGTGGTTGTTCATCATTATTGTTTTCCCGTAGATCCAGGAGATTCAGAGGCAAATCTTGCTGATGAATATTCTTCTCTTGACATAGTACTTCACTGTATTGAGCTAGAAATACCAAGTGTTAATATTCAGCAATCATTTCTAGAAACAGTGAACATGCTTCTTTTGTTGCATAGTATTCCCAATGTTAATCCCATTTAATATGTGTATCTACAAAAGTCCATAATCCTGTGAAATTCAAAGAATGAAGCTTATTCAAATCAATGAAATGACATGTGACCTCCTATTTCCCATAATTCAATATACAAATTCCTTCATGAAGAGAAATAGAGATTATTACTTGTTCTCTCTGTGTTCTGAGAGAGTCCCTGAACAGCAGGTGATATTAGATGTGCTTTCACAACAGCCTCTTTAGGAAATGAAGCACAGGCAGCTTCCACTGAGATTTCCGCCCCCCCCCCCCCCCCCCCCCCCCCGGTATGACTGTTTTTGCTACACCCTTGACATGACTATTACATTCTCCAGTATTTCACATTGTCATGAAAACTCATTCAACCAGAAAATTTACCATTACAGGCACAGAGTAATGCCTTTGTTTTGTTTCAGGGTTTTTTGGGTGTTTGTCTTTTGTTTTGTTTTGGGTTTTTTTGGTTTTTTTTTTTTTTTAGAAAAATGGTATAAATTATTCTAGCTCTACATGCTAAGTTTTTGTCTAGAGGCCATTTTTATACCCAAGTTATAATAAAAACCTCAAAATAGTTCAGAATAGATGATGTCAGCTTGCTTTTAGTCTTTCTGCTGTTCTGTTGGCAATCAGTCATACCAACTTAATATTTCTTTTAAAGAGTGTTACTGAATTCAGGCTTTCTTTAGACAGCAATGCAGTAGGGGAATTATTCTCTTTTACTGGCAGGTAGGATATGTGGACTGCACTTTCTCTTCCTTTTCTCATTTCTGTTTTTTTATTCCCATTCTTTTGCTCGTCTTGGATGAAATACACAAGATATTTTAGCATGACATAATCCCTCAAAACGGGAAGATGGGCATTTTTATTATTTAATTTGCTTGGTTTACATTTCTGCCTTGTCCTCCAGACAACTTAAAACAAAACAAACATGACAATATAGTTCCATCTTTTGCCCAAAAATATGTGGAATAACAAGTAGAAAAGCTGTAAGTCCTCTCTGAAATGTTTGGGTTTTTCTCTGAAATGTCTTAGGGCTAATTTGAAAAACTAACAGCTAAGTTAATTTTATTGTGAAACTTCATAAATTATATGATCTGTATTACTAATTATATAGTAATAATTAAGATAAATAAGTGACTTGATTGTATACACGAAAGGTTGGAAGGGATCTGAAGAAGTTGCTGTGTAGATTCATGCTCCCCGAGGGTAACATCAATTGTACATGTGTCTGCCTTACACACAAACCTGTATCTTCTTAAAGTCCTCCGATACTGGGCATGTTACAAGCTGCCATCAAAATCTATTCATGTTTTATCTTACTAATATGAAAATCTTTCCACAGAAGATATAAATTTAACCTAATCTTACTTCCTGCAGTTGAGATCCATGATTTATTTTTTGTCCTTAATTATACCTGCAAAACAGTTTATTAGCTTCCCTTTCTAGTAATCTCTCATTTTTAGATTGTTATTGTGTCTTGCACTCTGGTTTTCTCTTCTCTAGACCAAACAACCCCAATCTTTTCAGTCTTTACTCACAACTTGACTCCTGCACTTTTAATCCTTTTTGTTGTCCTTTGGATTGAATTTTCTCTTGTTCATGACAACATCTGCAAGTTATTTCCTATAGCCAGATATGGAATCTTACCCGATATGTTTCATCTGCATGACGTTGGAAAAGTATTGCTTTGAGTCTTACACTGACTGGTCCTGTTTCTCCTTTTGTGATATGGGTTGCTTTTTTTCATAATGGCCTGATATTATTGATATGTGTTCTGTTTAATTGCTTGAACCTGATTCTTTTCTGAGGACCTTGCAGGCCTCAGTAGTGTTGTTTGTCTTACATTTAGGCAAGTGCTCAATTTATTTCTTATGTCATAATTTGCTCCTGACATGCTTATTCAAGGGACTTATTTAATCAAGATGATTTTGAATACTCACCATGGCCTCTGAAGACCTAGCAGGCCCTTCCAGCTTGATTTTGTTGTCTTCAGATTTCACATGCATCACTTTTTGCTATCGTTGCATAGCCAGATTTGTCAGACTCATGATTTGGCTGACATAGAGGTCACTTGCTCAACAGAGCATTTGCCATTGGGTCCAGAGCACGTTATGCCATGGAGTCACAAGAGAAGATAACCAACTTCATCTGAGAGTGTTAGTGAATAGAGGCAAAAAGTTGTCTGTCAGGTAAATAGCTGTTGAATTATCCATGGATTTGAAGATGGTAACCAGTACTGTATGTTGTGTACCTAAATGAACTGTTCATTACAAAAGCAAGCAGGACAATTCAGCAGAATCTTCCCTTTCATCACTAACTTCTGGGTAAAAATCTTGTGTTTTAGACATCTTTATGGGATAGAATTGTGACCTTCTTTGTCAATGATGATATCCAAGTAGGTATGCTGTAGTCCTGTACCTGGAAGCACTAGTGTAATGTCTGGGAAGGGATCAAACAGAAGCTCTGTAAATCTTTCATTGCTGGTGTATACAAACAGACCTAAACTGAATTGTGGGCCCCAGCCTGGAGTGTTATATGTTCGCAGGAAGGATGTGGCATAACATAAGTGTATGTGGGAAAACAGCAACCTTACTTACCTTCACTGGAGCCCTTTTGGACACATCCAGGATGTTGTTAGTAGAATCTGGAGATGCGACTGACATGCCTTATCTTAGACGATGTGGCATAACTAAGAACGTTGTGGTTTCCACCCCCCACGCCCCCATGCATTAAATTTCATGCCAACTTGTGATTAGCATTCATAAAAAGACAGTAAATCAGTCACAGAGCACAAGATTTTTCAAAGTCTGCAGTAGCCCAAGTTGCAGTAGCAACATGGACAGATTTAGAGCTGTCCAGAAAAATGTTTTGAATGCTTTGGTAGAATCAATCCTGTACTTTAGTTCAGATGATACACTTAAAGCAGCATATTTGTATTACCATCTCAACAGCAAAAAGAGGGAAGGGGCTGATATTTCACTGATCTAGTGCTGTGGGAATATTAGACTAGATGGGTCCTTTGAGAAACCCACAACAGGAATGAGAGGTATGCGGTTGCTTCATACCGCATGGTAGGCTTCTCCCAGAACCTGGAGAACCACTGGCTGCACAGTATAGTTACATCTATTACAGCACTGTTATTTAAATATGGTGACAGCTGGTGAGTGAGACATTGGATAATAGCACAAATGGAGAGTTACGCCTCCTTTTTTCCCCTCACGTTGCATAGTGTAACAGTGATAGCTACATTTTCATAGAGGGTCTTTTATTGGCAGATCAAAGTGTTTTAGGAATGCTGGGGGCAACCACAGACATCCCTGCAATCACCAAAAGTGCAAATACATAAAAATATATGCAGTGTGTAAGAATGTTATCTATAGTTGAAAAAAAAGAGTAGATACATGTAGAGATCAAAAATCAAAGCTGATGATCTAGAACGTTGATCAGCTTCTGATCCGTTTGGTGTTCTCAAAGTACTGGAAGTGTAGAACTATTTAATACAAATATGACTGCTAACTGTCATAAATCATCTCATCGCTATGTGTTCTTTTAGAGCGGATGGTTACAAGTCATTTCAAGGACAGACCAGTAAAACTAATGAAGGCAGCTGGCTGTCAAGGGACTCTAGCAATAAAAATACAATATGTATTTTACTTCCAGTGTTATGATTGAGAATTTCAGCTTTAACTCCTCGCCCTTCACTCCAATGTTGTCTTCAGTCATCCTTTACCTTTCTTCTTTCATAGCATCACCCACCAGTGTCACTGTGTGTTCTCCCATAGGAATCTGAGATGGGGTTCACTGACAGTAAAGGACATGAGGTGGTAATTAATACCCTGGGTATGCAACCAGCCTGTCATTTCATTGGTATTGAAGTTATTTTTTGATTGTCTCTGTTGTGGTTTACTCCGGCTAGCAAAATACCACGTTTTGTCCTGTTTTAATTCTTGGGGTAATATGTAGCCTTCAACATGTGACTTTTGGAATAATCTGAGCAGTATCTCTGGATTCACTAAAGAACTTCACCAGAAGAGATAATATCTTTGATGACTTAGAGTGTATTTGGATGGTGTACTCTGCAGTCACAGCTGATGAAAGATAAGGGGACCAACCGTCTCTTCAGTGTTGATCATATCTTTAAAAAGATCCCACTGGTTCCACATTTCACAAGATGTATGAATTCCTTTGAAGATGAGTCCTTTAGAATTTGCTGGTCTGTGGTTTTAAGCTTCTTAAGAAATTTGTTGAAGCTTACAAATAACTGGCATCACTGGAACCAGTATCTAAATTATACATATGTGAGCGTTCTTTGTGGGAGAAGTAGCAGGATGATTGTGGGGGTAAATCTTCCCCTCCTTTTCTAGCAAAAAATCTTTAAAATTCATTGACAGTTTCTGTGGAATGCAATGGAGTCAGTAGGATTTGATCACATTTCATGTGTGCTGTCTTAATCCAATTCATCATGGTTGTAACATTTCATATAACTAGACCTCTTGATTGTTTCTATGTTTGCACTTCTCCCATCCCCTGTTTGAAACCCACAGACTTTTACTTATCCTTTATCTTGAGATAAGGACTATCATTTGGGGTAGATGGCAATACCTCTAAATTTTGTCTGTCTCAAAGATACAGATTTAATATCAATTCACTGCCTTATTCCTTTTATAATTAATGGAACCAACTGGGCACTTCCAAAGAGCAAATGATCCCACCTAATCTGTTCTGGAGGTGTCTGTCTCTGCAGGGAACCTGATATTCCAGAATGGCAGAGAGGTTATCCAGCTAGGCAAATGTCCCTGGGCACTACTGCAATAGTGGCAGTGGTATTATTGATATGATGCAGCACCTCGTTCATCTCCAAGACATGGTGCCTCATGCAGCCAGAATAAAACTGTTTTGCTGAATGTAAACAATTCTTGTTTAGCAACTCCCCTTGATTCTTGCCTGGATGATGCTGAAATTTTCAAGTATCTTGGTTCTACAGGAGTCTATTTTTTTTTTGACTTACCACTTGCTGTAGAAACTCAAGCAGATGTGTTTATAACTTTTTTTCCACAGAAAAGCGGGCCGATGAGAGCTAGCACGTTAGTGAGTCCTGCTCACCTCTGCTTGTGGTGTAGTACAATCGATCACAACTGTAGCTCTTGTTCTTTATCCAACTTGAGGGGGGAGGTGAGCGTGTGGTTGACAGTGCTATGTAGACATTACCAAAGTGTGTTACGGCATAATGGTAGCTCCTGAAACAAACCAGAAGGTGTTCTATTTTTAGGCTAGTAAGCTTAGTGCTCTCGGTCAATTGCTGTACTTCATAAAGGATCCAGATGCAATATTGCCTAAAGGCAGCTGAATCTGGCTGTGTCAACACTAGCTCATATGCTCGCACTGCTACATTTAGCCTTGCAGTGTGTTTCAGGGAACAAATGCATAAAAAACCTTCCAGTATGTAATTTGCAATTGTTTATATTGCAAAAGCAAAACATGTTATGTACTACACACTGACACATAGTCAAGTGAGCGTGATTGCTCACAGATTGCCTCACTGGCAGAAAGCTTCTATAAAGTCTTACCTGTTCAAAATCAAGCTGTCATTTTCAAAGGAGGGTGAAAGTAATTAGTGTTAAACTGTTTTTAAAGGCGTGCATATCATATATTTTATTAAAAAAACCCAAAAAGGCTCAGCGTGATGGCTGAATGGTCTGTACAGTCTCTAGATTTAGTAGACGGAAAGGAACACACTGACTCAGGGTCACTAGCCTTCAGTACTGAGTTAATAACTATTTCTTCCAGTAAGGTTCTTTATTGCTCCTCCTGTTCAAAATGCAAGTAACATTTATCTGCCTTAAAGCCACAGAAATCAGTGGAAAATGTCCTAAATTTTATCTGTTTGTGGAGGACACCCTAAATGTGGCATTTTTAGCATGGAGGTGTTGGAGAATGAATTACCCATACATGCTAGACACCACAGAAGGCCAAAGAAACTTTGTCATCCACTGCATCTGGTCTGACCTAAACATCACTTTCAGTTCCTACCTTCACACCAGCAATCCTGGTTCCAGTCTGCCTTACTGTTTATTTAAGGAGGGATTTGTCTTCTTCTAAACCATCTTTTGTGATAATTTCTGAAAGGCAAAATGGGAATCTTGGTCTCAGGTTTATTTCTAGCCATGCCTTTTGACTGACAGTAGATTTCTGCTTTCTGAAGACGTGGCTGACAGGAATATCACCTTTAGTAAAATAAGAATGACTTTTCAGTTCAGCCAACTGTTACAACACCCTCGCATGAATCCCATCCAGCCTCATAGATTTGAATGCAAGAAACTTTTTTACCGGATCTGTAAGCTGTTGCTCCTTCACTGTCAGTAGTCCTTCTCCTTTCCAAAATGTCCTGATTCATCTGGAGGTAGAGGCTTAACTTTCCTTTGAAGATCTAAGTAAAATTTTATCACCTAATTCAGCCTTTCCTATATAATTTGTCGAGATGGTCTCCTCCATCCAGCAACACACCTTCATCTTCCCCAGCTTCCTTTTCTAACTGGCATACCTGTAGACTATTTTGGGACTCTTAGTGTCTCATGATAGCTACAGCTCCCGCTGGGCTTTGCCCTCCTTGATTCCTTTCCTTAAGTTTCCAAACATGGCTTTTATACCTCAGCTTTGTTGCCTGCCCTTGTTTGCAGCTGTCTTTTTTTTTTTTTTTTTTTTTGTGTTCCAGTGTTTTATTGAGAAGCTCATTTTAGGCCTTCTTTCCAATTTCTTAATTTTCCTCTGTACTCTGATAGATTCTTCCTGAGCTTTTGATAAGTTTTCTTTAAATTTCTTTCTCCTGGTACCATTTCCCTCATGACATTCTCCCACTGGTAGAAGTTGTGCTTTCCCTGATTTCCTTATCTGCGTTCATTTCTCTGGCAGAAGCTGCGTGTCTCGGTATTTCATCAATGCACAGGCTCAGTGAGGTGCGACAGACAAGCGGGGTGCTTATCAGCCTGGTGTTCTCATTAAAGTACAAAGGCACAGAGGCAAGGTAGTCAGTAGGATGCTTGCTATTGACCTTTTTTTTCTTGATGCTGTGCACTACCTAGAGCACATGTTGTCGAATAAACGAGCATTATTAAATGTGAAAATAAAACCCACGTTTTTTCCTTATCTTTCAGAATCGAATTTTTGGTGGGAGAGAGAACAAGAATATTGCTTAAAATTGTAAACAAGCATTCTTTGTGTGTTTATCCAGGGAAAAGGATATGCTTGCATAATAGGTAATTCGGAGGGCCTATTCATAAAACCCTTCATTGTGGGGTTTTTTTATTATTCTTATTTTTTTTCCCTGATAATATAGCTCAATGTTTGTTGATAAAGCAGCTTGCCTCCCTGCAGATGGTAGTGCTGAAGCTACCCAAGAGCAGATGAGAAATTACACAAATGTAGGTCTGCTTTGTTCTAGGGGTGGGGAATGCACAAAACATATGCTGACTATCTGTTGCCCTAAACCATGCTTCATTCACCCTGAGAATTAATGACTGTGGTTGAAAGTATAAATAATGAATTCAGCTTATTTGGAAGAGGAACGATTTGTTCATTGTGGGCTACTGGATTTCAAATAGTTGGTCTCAAAAGATATATGAGTGCATAAAACCTAAGTTTCTGAAAATTTAAAATTATAAACTTTCTGCTTAACTCTAAGGGGGGAAAAAAGCCCAAAACAAACAAACAAACAAAAAAAAAAACCCAAACCCCAGAAAACCCCAACCAAACAAAAAAAGCACTTGTCTTTAATAAATAAAGATAATGGAAGACACAGTGGAAAATTTACATTTAAAATAAATCCTGTTAGCCACCATAAAAAGGCTTCTTTCTTTCTGATAGTGGAAAGATTAAATAGCCTTTAACAGGAGCCAAATCAGATGCTTTGCCTAAGGGTCTTATGCTTTCATGTTGTCTACCTGTTTGGTTAGTGTGCTGTTTTAGATTAAATAATCTGAAGTTTACTAGCATAAAAATTCATGTTTCCAAAATCGGTGGAAAAGTTTGACAGAAAGGTGTGAATTTAATAGATAAATGCCAAATGAATGGTAAACTCTCGAAGGGAATCATGTCATTGGCACAAGCAAGGGAAGGAACAATGGCAGTAACAGAAACTGCTGTGTCTATCCTGAAAATGGAGTCTTCTGTCACACTTCAGAACTACTTGAACTAGTGAACATGATTCACTGATATTCGAAATTTTCATATATATAACCTTTACGTAATCTAAACTTTATGTAAACACTGGGGTTTTTTCTATCGGTAAATACATGTGTCTTCATTAATTTTATATGTCGTCATTAGACATGGAGCTCCATGAAATGATTCTACAAATGTTGTATGTGCTCTAGAGAAATAAGTGATTTTATGAACATCTGAAAAAAAATTATGATGTTTGTCAAAATAGTGATATATCAGGACGTGGAAAGATTAAGAGGCTCAAGCTATCTCTATTTCCTACAGTACCTAAACTCGGTTTAAATATGTAGTCGCATATTTTGTGTAAGCAGCATTAGGATAAAGCCTCGAGTTGCCACTAGTTATTTGTCATTTCTTAACTTTTCCTTTAGACAGAGCTATTTCTGCAAAAGCAAACTGGTCCTCAGTTCAGAGAGTCCTATTACTTGGGGTAATTCCAGGTAAATATAAGGCTCAGTATACTAAGGACCATTTATATAAGATGACATAGTGGAAAAATTATGTGGTGAGCATCTATGAGATAGAGCAGACAGCAAGGTCATTGGGAAAAGTCTTAAGGTGATTCAGATGTAACAGCTATTAAGACCCCAGGTTAATCTAGTACTTGTCTACAGGAGGAATTCGTGCGGGATGCTTAGGCACACCGCAAATTATGCCAAAAAGAGGAACCCTAAGAAGGGCTTTGACTCCTGTCAATCCTGTAGGGGCTGTGTAGGGAGTGCAGCTCCATCTGTGTTCTGTAGCCTGTGGAGGCCCACCTCTCTTCAGACAATCCTCTGGCATGCTGCCTGCTGCTAGAGTTTCCAAGGCTATTTTTCAAAAGTGGATTTTGGTTTTCTGCCAGAACAGCGGCACCTGGAAAATCTTGGCCAGAAGCAAAGATTGTAGGGAAACGGTAAATAAGAAGTCCAGACCTTTCAGCTGGCAGAAAGACACCTTCCTACAGATAAGATTCTCATCTCTGGAGTGTTTAGGTCTAGGTGAAATTTGGATTTCATTAGCTAGAATGTTTGTCACTTTACTGAACAACAGAGAAAAAAAGATTAAATCTTCATTAGCTTGTTCTATTTGCTTGCTCAGGTTAGAACAAGCAAAAGTAGAGTTCCAGAAGAAATGCAGTCATTACTGTATTTTTTTTAAAAGCATACAATCTTAGATATTTTAGTACTGAAATGGTAAAGAAAAACCTTGCCTAGCTTTACTTAATACCTAAAGCGAAATTTCTACTTGATCTCTGTAATTGGGGAAGAAATGAGAAAAATAATTTGGTTAAAAATTATCATCATATGTTCACAACAATTCCTTTTTGATTTGAAATAAAAGCCAATACTGGTTTTTATCCTTCCCAGTGAAATATTTAGAAATGTACACAACAGCAAAGAAGCCATAAGGTTAAGATACTGTTTAGAGGTTGAGAGCAATAGCAGATGCTGAAATTCATACTTTCTGCGTTGGGAAAGAACCATGGAGACTCAATTGCAAATCTTTGAAATAAAAGCACTTGTGATAGTGTTTCATTCTTCTTCCCGTTCTCTTTATGACAGTTTCCACAGGAGCCGTTCACAGGGAGTGACATCTCTGGGGTTTTTTTGCAGGATAATTTAAGACCATTAACATAATTTTTCTTAGTCTGTGGCTCCAGCTGCTGCAATTTGTCTTTGAGATTCGTGAGTACTAAAATTCACCAAATTTAATTTAAAATGATGGAATGTATTGCCATTCATTTACAAATGAGAAACAACTGCAATAAACACAGAGGAAAAATAACTGGAAGAAACGAATGGTGTAATCATGCATGCGCCATTGCCAGCCTGATCTCCTCAGGCTGTCTGTGTGCTTTTCTGCTATATCAGTCAATCAAATGATACTGTATTGGAAAAGCTTCTTGGGATATTAAGCAATGCATTTTTAATGATATTTTTTATGACTTTTACACATGCAGAGTAACCCGGTGCAGCTGTACTGAGTTTCATCATGTTTGGTAAGCGTGCATTCTTGCAACGGACCCTACCAGTCAGAGCGCGAAGGTCTAAAATTCCAGGCCCCCGCCCCAGCATCAAATTGCATACTCCCCTCAGCTCCTGTTCCCCCATTCTCTACACCATATAATATTGGGAATCTTAGTTTTTAGTCAGTGCATATCACAGACTTTCATACCAGAGCCTGATTTCCACCAAAATGAAAGAAGTATATAGGGCTACTCTGGATTGATACTGGACTCTGAAGGTAGAATGCTATCTTTTAATTTCAGACAAGGGAGAATACTACAAGCAGCTTTTTATAATGTGAGAGCTCAAAAGTTGTGTTGCATGTTGCACTTGGAAGTCAGGTTAAGAGGTGCTGTGCTTCCTTGTAACTCAGGAGTTCTCAGCCTAGAACTCGGGTATGCCAAGCTGACTATTTAAAAAGGATTGTGTAAGTATGAGTGAAGGATGTTGTGTCAGGAGTCCAAGTTCTATAACCACTTCTGCTGAAAGTCTGTCCAATTTCTCAGCTGCTTACCTAGTTATAAGAAAATGAAAATTTAGGCACATTAACTGTGGGCCAGAGAGATCCTGGTTCCCACTCTCATCCTCCACACAGACAACTGCAGTCCCCTTGGTCAGGATGCAGACCCAGCTGAGGACCAACCTGTGCAAGACCCTTCTGTTGTAAATGGCTGGCGAGTGGATCTGGCTCTCTGAGAGCCCGAGTGAGTTTCCTGAGCAGACTGACTGCTTGGCTACTGGACCACTACGGCCGATGCAAAGTGTGTGAATGCTCTGGAGACAGTTTAGAAACTGTACGTACCTTACAAAATCTCTTGGAGTTTTTACATCTGTGTTTAGATAGCTGGTATTAATGGGACAAGATATGAAGTGTGGCTGTGGATTAATACCAGGGTTTTTTCCATCATGGGTAACCATTATGATGCTGACTGCTCTGTAAGAGATGTAGGGAGTCATCTATGGTCTTTCTTGCATCATGGTGAGCCATCCTGTGCTGGATCTATAAAAGTAATTCTCCTGACTGTGCACTGAAACTGGCAACCCTGTCAAATTTAGGTTATGACAGTAACTTTTCTAATAAAAATCAATCAGCAAATTCCTGATCAGCTTTGGGAACCATAGTTAATTAATAATACGTGAATACTGTCTCGGTCAGAGGCAGGGCTATGTGTGTCATACTGTAAGATTTGCTGGTGATTTCCGCAGAGTTCATTTTGGATTAAATGTTGGTGGAATTTCACTTGGCAGCAAGAGGCAGGTGTTAGAGGTGTTCCCCAGTAGTTTTTTTTCCCTAAAGTCTGAGACCTCTTCAAGTTCATACACAGAATATTCTTGGTAATTGGCAGCCACCTATTTTTCCCTAGCATCGTTCCCGAAAAAGGTGGAAGAGTTCTCCCTGAAATTTTCTTTAAAACTCCCCAGGAGAGACCAAGCCTGAGGGGTGATAACCTGGGAAATGATAATGTGAAAATTCAGCAAAATTCTAGGCAACAGAAAATTATTATATGCTTTTAGTCTATGCACCGCTGCCACCTTCAACAATTGTTCGGTAGAAATACATTCTCCGTGCAGTCATATGGGGAATAGAATCCTCCAAATGAGCCATAGAGTGCCAGCCAGTTCATGCTATGCATATTAATATTTCATAATGAAGTGCATAGAGATTTGGGTGATTCTGAAGCACGGATAGAAATTTGCATCTTGAACTTGTACTCTAGATGAAGAAAGACTGTGTTCCACATTTAATGTGCAATACATACTCATATGATTAATCACTGTCTGCTAGCTGAACAAAATAAGCATTCTTCCAGCACTGAAAAAATACCTATATTTTACAGCAATGCATTCCTCAACTATATGCTTTTAAATTTTTTTACTTTAAGGGATTAAGATTTACTTGTGTAGCACCATTATCTTTAGAAAACACAGCTTTATAAACACTTGAATTATTTTTTAGGCTACTTCTCTGGAATCTGTAGCTAAGGCCAGAATTTATGATTTCCAAACCTCATCCTTGGTAATCAGTGAAGCAAAGGCATAAAGATGGATGTTTTCCTGAAAAATGTGAAGTGAGAATTGGCAGTATGATCATAGAACTGTGGGGACAAGTAATGTTAGATGCAATTAAGACATGTTTATTGGAGATGAATTCACTTGGAAAAGACTGAGGAGGGAACAAACGTTACTGTTAAAATGAAGAAGCATACAAACAATTATAGTAGGATCAATAGAAGAATAGGATTGGTCTTTCTTGATGGCATAATGAAACAATGCTAAATGAAATACAGGATGTATCTTGAGAAAATTGTATTTTGCTTTTACAAAGCAGTGAGTGAAATCTGACAGAGAAAATCTGACATGATCACTTATCCTTGTATAGAAGGCTATATTTCTGCCTACATGTCAATATGTTAAACAATATCTGTTTGATCAAAATTAGGAAGGACCATTTTAAATTCCTTCAATCTCTATCATGAGATTTTTTTCCTACCTGCCTCAAGCTAAAACCTTGCCTGCTTGCCACCTACCATATTAACAGCAGCTGTCGATGCATCGGCTGCCTTCCTCAGTGAACCGCTGCTAGAAGAAATGGTAGAATACACAAACAGGAAACTCTGGCTGAGCAGGCGGTTCCGTGTAGCTTGTCATTTTTCTTTGTGTGATCAGAAGCTTTTATTTCCTTTGGTTCAGGTAGAAAAAAATATTAGATGTTGTGGAATCAATGGGAAAAATGGGTTCCCACTATAACCTTCCAAAATTTTAATAAAATAAATTAAAAATTAAAGTTTTACTATTATTTGCCCATTGTGCAGATTTCAAAATTAGTATATAGATGTAATGGAAACCATATTCTCTTGAATATTTTTCTAGAAGCAAAAGAGGAAAAATCATGTTTCTTGGATACTTGTTTCCTAACTCTCCTTTTTCTTGTGGTATTTATGTGCTAGAGTTCAATTTGTATTAGAACAGAGCTGAATCCCTAATGGCCTCTGCTATTTTTTCCCTGAGATATAAAAAGAAGTGCTTATGGTGTTGTAAAGGTCAGACTGAGGATCCTGAATTCGCTTTATACTTGCCTTGGGTTTTTTTCTAGTATTGTTCCATTGCCTTCTGTGTGTTTACTTTTGATTTAAAATTTCTGTATGAGGAAATTGAAACCATAAGGTAGACTGCAAGTGGGGCAGCACATTTTGAAACTCAGATCTTCTTGGCAAATAACTTCTGTTCCAAGGCATTTATATATATATTTTTAATTCCATGTACTGTAAATTTCAGGTGTTTTTGAATGTAACCAGAATGCAAACACAGCAAGTTATATTAATTCCTTTTGTTATAGCAAATGTTCTACTAAACAGGCCACTGATAATGATAATTGTATGGCCTATGAGTGAGAGTACAACTTAGCAAGTATGTCTAAAGTTTGGCATGTCTGTAACCCCATTATTCTGATTTTTCAGATATGATATCAAATATTATATTGTAATGCAGCAGAATGTAGAATTATCTAGAATATCAGAATGACCTCAGGTCCCAAAACCAGTATTGTTATATGATAATATCAGTGTTCAAAAAATTAGTAAGTTATATTTCTAAATGCATTTTATTTTGCAAAGATCTTATAGGTAAAGCCATAAAAATACCAGAAGTACTGAGTGTATGTTGGATAATTTAATTGTTCTGCACAGATATGTGAAAGCAGACAATTTGACTTTTTTTATTTTATTTAATATTTCTTATGTTTGTTTCTCATTTTCAAGGCCATTGACATTAAATGGGTATCACAGCATTTATGCATCTGTATAGGCTGCTAGAGAGCTTGGTCAGGTAAATCTTCTTGAGCTCAGGAAGGCATTCCTTGGACTCTGGCTGTCAGTGATATGAATTCATATTTGGGATGTAATAAATCCATGTTCACGGTCTTACTTTGGTTGAGCAGAGCAATAACTGCACCAGAATTGCCTGCCTTGCAGGTGATGTACTAAGCTCTTCTGGCAGGATTCCAGTATCTGGAAACATTGCTGCTTTAGTTTAGTATTAAAAAGGCCAAACTCTCATTTTGTTTATCTATCCTTCCATCATATTTTGTAGAACAGATCCATGCTTCTCTTGCAAGGTTGTGTTATCAGTTCAAATCTGCTCCATGGTGATAAATATCAAACCAGTCTGATGGTATAAGTAAAAATGAATTACCTGTTTAGTCTGGCGATAAGTAGCGATGGCAAGGCTTAAGCAACTGTGGATCTCTAAATAAGCACTTAATCCTAAACAAGGCTCTTCTCTAACTAGGTTAAAAGATAAATAATGTGCCGTATTTGCCTATTTTGGTCCTGAATAAACTCACCATTAATCTGTTTATAGAAAAATGCACATTTAGCAAAGGAGACAAACAAGCATAAATCTGAAACAAGGTATACGTGAATTGGGCCTTTATTCTGTTCTTGGGGCAAATAGAGGATCTTGTCCCCCGGAATCGTTACGATAACATGAACAATACATTTGCCTTTAAAAAGGCAATACTGTTCGGAAGATGTTTCATGCTTCCCAGGAACAAACCCTCCCCTCCCCCCCTTGTTTTTCACACAGTTTTAGCTTAAAATAGCTGAGAAAACTACACAGAAGAACTTTAGGCAGTGATTTTCTGGGTTATTTCCATATCTGCAAAGTATTTCCTTTCTGTCTCATAGATGTTGGTACCCAGATGTGTCAGATGTTTCCATTACTGCGTCTAGGACTGGAGTCTCAAAACACAGCTAATACATCAGTAGCAAGTGTGTCCTTGGGGACGATTGAATTCCGTCAATTAACTGGACCATATGCTGAATATAAGGAGTGGCTTTTCCCTTAGCGCTGATGGCTTGAGTAATTTTGGCAATGGTAATACTCTCCTGGTATATTAAAAGCATAATAAAATAACACCTTGCCCAAATCAGAGCTGAATTCTCCTTATGGATATATAAAACTATACCTGAGTTCCACTTGTAGTTCATTGTGGCTTAACAAGAGAACAAACCCTCTGATGCTTTAAGTAGACTCTGCTTTCTCCTTGCTTTTATATCAGTGCTTCACTATTTTTACTGCTGGAACATTTTTCTAATGTCTTGCCTGTGTCTTACTTGCCGCCTTGTAGCGCACAAAAGTATCCTGCTCACTCTGAACAGAGAACTGTCTCTCCTAAAATAATAGGAAAGGGAAGCAGTAACCTCAGCTTTTCAGAAAGGGAACACATGGGGCTGCGCAAGAAGACAGGTAATTAGTGAGTAGCAGATCAGACCTGGGATGAGATTTTGAGAAGAAAAGCTGTCAAAATGCACTAGCCTGTAGGGAAATACATTCCCCACCTGCCTCGCTGAAACTGGAGTCTCTCTTCTGCTTGTTTGCCATCCTTAGGATTCTCTAAGATTATTTTAGCTCTTTGCAGCAAGCAACCGCTTAACAGAGGCCTAATTCTAGGAAAAAAGCTGATAGATGGTCTCATGGCTAAGGAAAGAGAGCATAATGTTTGTAGTCCTGCAACGTGCTACCTGCGACAAGGTGAAGAGAAGCAGAACTTTGTTACAAGTTACAAATTTCTTTCTCTGTCCTTGAAAATCTCCACAGGAGTGCATGCCTTGCTCTTCATTTGCAAATCATTGAAGCTGCTACCTTGCTGGTGTTACCTTATCTTATCCTAATTTCTTCAGCTTGTAATAGCTGTGGCCTATTTACTTTTGAGGTCTAACTCATCTTAGTTTCACAGAGGCATGGTTACCTGGGGCAGTTTCTATTCCCTCTAGAAGAATGCTTTTATGATTATGATGTTTATAAGCCTCAAGCAAGTGGTTGGGAGGACAACGCAGTGCTCAACTCCAGATGGCCCAGTTTTGATGCTGCTAACGTGCTTCACTTTTTTTGGAACAACTGTTTCTCTCTTACTTGCACAAAAGGCATTTCTTGCTACAAGTGATTTTCTGTGATTTCAATTTTATGCTGAGGCATTCTGTGGACTGCTTCATTCACTACGTTTCCTCCTTAATATGACTTTTTAAGACATATCTAATTTGCCTTCTGAAATACGTGAGATCTGGGTAACCTGTGTAACCTTTAATATCTCTCACTTTTTGGAAGCTACAAGAACCTCGCCAGACTATTAGAAAAGCAAAGTAATGAGACTTTACATTTTGTCTGCTAAGTCAATGTGGTTAGTTAATCCCTCTTTTGCTTATCAGATTCTGTCATTTTATGTGTGATGCAGTTAAAAACAAGAGACTTCAAGTTTTGCTGAGGATGGTATAATAAATTAGAAATATTTTCTTTTCAGTTCACCCCCTTAAGTTGAACATTTCATTCCAGTTCTCAGCTTAGTTCCAGTCCATTTGCACCGTGAGGGTAGTGAAAGCCAGTCGCAATCCTTGCTGGCACAGGAGCACTGCTGTAAGACCTCTGCCTGTGGAGAAAGAGGCTGCGGAAAGAACTGGAGAGCTCTAATAGTTACCCATACCACCATGATCCCTTAAGGGCTCTGTCAGTGGCATAGGTATAAGCAGGATGGCAGATAGTCTGAATATTTCCTAGGGTACCTTTCTGAATATTCAGGAGTAAGAGGAGCTGGTTTGATTTAAAGATGAGTTTTGATCTTCTAAAGTTTGCTCTCAGCTTCTTACCTAAATTTAGTTCTAATAATAATGTTAGTATTACATTGCTACCTTTGGAAACATATTAATTCTGCATTTTTTTTTTCTCCTGTGAAAGAATTTCTTAGTCTCCAGCTGAAAGTCTATGGGTATTTTGACATCTTTTTAGCAGGTTTGTTCTGCAGCTGTGAAACGTCGGTTGTAATTGAGAAACTTGTCTGACAGATTTTCTGTGCAGCTTTACTTAACAGTTTTGTGTGCAACTGATATGGACTAGATCTCAAATTAATCAGAGGTTTGGCCAAGTTTAAGGTTCTTTGTTTTTTCCTTTGATGTCATATTCTGGGTAGTACTGGTTACTCAGTTGTTTTCTTATGAACTTCTGATTTGGACAATGTGGTCTTGCAATGTTTTAAAGAAAACTTTCACTTTTTTTTCTTAATGCCATGTTAGAGGATGGATTTGTACTTTGTTGATATATTAAAGCTTACTAAAACTTTTTAAGAAAGACTCAAAGTGAGTAGCTCAGAGATGTCACCTGCTAAATGCATTGAGATATGACTGTTAATTACCATCAATTTATTGTGAGTTCATTCCTTACCACCTGCTTGAAAGAGATGACATAATTCGTAAGTATTTGGTCAATATTTTCAATTAAAACATTTGTAATACTGTTTGTGGAGAATATCTCTCTGACCAGACCGTTAGTCGTTTGCTAGTCAATGGTGTCTCATGACTGCAGTGTTCACATCGATACCCAGCTTCGGTTACAAAGTATGGTAGATAGGGAAGGTGTCTAGAAAATGATGAACAGGTCAAAGCCAGGAATGTAATTCTATTTCAGAGATGGGATAAATCTGAGATAGCCTTTTTGTACTCATCATTATTCCTTGTTTTGTGGGTGATGCCATTTTTCCTAGGACAATAATGAGGAACATACAGTGAGATACTTTGGAAATGTACTCAAATTAAGTAGTCTAACTTCTTAATTCATATGTTTACACAGAAGGAAACAATAGCTACTAGGTCTGAAAGCCTACACCTAGCAGCATAGAAATTCTGGATTGTCAGGAGATTCAGCACGTGCCTCAGAGGCATCTAGTACTAGCCGCTGTCACTGAAAGATGTGGGACCAGATGGGGATATCCTCATTTTGAAGTATTTCTTTATTTCTCTGTGCAGAGGCATGCATTACAAATTAACAGGCATGTTTTTATGTTAGCATTAGGCTTGCTACATGCTGAGATGAGGACTGACAGATATACTTGTGTGAGCAGATGAAAGTTCAGCATGCTGACAGACACTTTATTTTGGTATTTTAAAACAACATCACTTTCTACAATCCAGGCAAAAATGGTGAGGCTGCTTACAGAAACAACGATAAATAAAAATGAATGAAATACAAGATGTTAACAACTTTTACTTACAGATAAAGAGAAAAGAAAAACAAAAAGATTTCCCATTTTTCCCCACTGTATACATGGGCAAAATACTGTTCAGTATCTTGTTTCCTGTACAGGAAGGAGCATAAGCAACAGGGTTTTCAGTGGAAGTGCTCTTTGGGGATTGGCACACTTCTATATAGCTAAGTTCAATGTGTTCCAGGTATAATGTTCTGTAATAGTTTGGGTTATTAACCAAAGTTTTACTTTAGATATTTTACCCAGTGAATATTCTGGCAACTCACCCTTTGGCATAAAAAGGTGTTGGCTTCCCCCCGCCCTGTGGAGCCTGAATTCATCAATAAGCTCTGAGAATGTCTGTTGTGATAAGCTTTGCAGGTGAGACAGATCAATGAATACTTAGTTTAGGAATCCCAAACTACCTTTTCATGGGGGAAAAGGTCCATGTCCTTTGGTCCTATCAAGCTGGGTACGTAAGAAATGCTCTGTAGTCAAACACAGAGATGTCTAGGGAATTTTGATGTTTCGTAACTGGGGGTTTGGTCAAATTCAAATATTTGAAAACTGACTTCAAATTGAAGTTAGCTTGAGATGGAGACCCTTTTGTCTCAAGACTAGAATGCAGCTGAATGGAGTCTTTAGAATTTGCAGTTTGGACCTGGAATACCTTGTATGATCATGACGTGCTTAAGATCCATCCAGGTTCTTGTGGAGATGAAACTCTGATGTCTGCGAAGAAATAGTATCACATAAGTTATCTCAAGGAGGGGATCAGAAAGTGTGCTGGTTCCTAAGAGAGATTTTCTGCTGTAAGTTGACTTAGACATTATTATGAGTTGCAATTCCTGGGGAACATTCAAAGCTAGAACTGACATTTGGCGTCTAGTGAGCCTGTTTCTGAGCTATGGCAGGTGCTGTGAATTTACCATTTCACACTGTACTTCAGTGAACTAGGCTGTTTAAAACACGTACTGACACAAACACAGTTATAATTCTGCAGAACTCCTGACTGCATGTCTTCCCAGCAACAGAGTTTTGCCAGTCTTTACCTCTCATCATGATCTAAAATTATGCTTGCTTTTTCTGAAGGGTATTTAACCACCCTGAGGTGCAGCCATTGAATTCTTGTTGCCCTGGCTCTTAGGAAGACTAGGGTATTTGGGTCCAGATGGAAGCTTAGTACTAATTTCTCAAAAAAATTCTTCTGCTGCTGATTCTGGTTTTCTAGGTGTCTTGTTCTGGTATTATGATTTGGTGTGTGAGTAGTTGTGTTCTTCTCATGCGATGATTTTCCCCCTTTTTCCCTCAGGGAGTTTAGAGCAATATTAATTCTTTTCAACAACATTTTGATGCAATTTAATTGTCAAATAACAAAATTCCTGGGGGCCTTTTGCTACAAGGTACTAGATGCTTCTCCCTTTATAGAGAAAGTCAGGCTCAAAATATCAGTAGCTCGCACACATTTCAGATTCAAACTTTGACTCTTGATAATTTAAGACATCACTGGCAAGTATCTTCATCTACTCAAGGTAAGTACCAGGCATTGGTTTATGGAATTTAATTATCTGTTCCCAATTTTGCAGGCTCTTTCATACTGTTTCCAAATAGCCTTTGGCTTCAAGATAGGTTGCTACCCTTTGGTCAGGAACTGAGGTCCAATGCAAATCTTGCTGACTTGACAAGGAGATTTGGTTTTTTTTGTTGAACATAAGTGCCAGAATACACTCCATTTATGCCCACTACAGGCCTCGTATGCCTGACACCTGAGCAACACCTAGAGGATAAGGCTCCTGCAGGGATTGTATCCTCTCTTTGAGAGAGACCTTTTCTGGAGCTGTACCTTATTTACAGTGGTATGGCATGAGGTCATAATGACTTCTACAGATATTACAAAATTACATTAAAGTGGCTTTCAAGTGGTTTGAGAAATTAAGTGACGCCTAAATGGTGGATTTTAGGTATTTTTGCAAAAAATGGGATTACTTCAGCATAACAAGTTTGTCTTTCAGCACAAATCAAGTTTGAGTTTGGGAGGGAAATGAAATGATTTTCAGCTCTCAGACAAAATACGATTAATGAAAAAAATATTTTGGCTCCCAGCACACCTTCTTCCCATTTGCAGCGTACCCCTAGGAAAAATGGGCATTATGAATTACTCCAGCTCCCTCTTTCCAATAATGAATGAGTTTTACTACATATACAGTAGGTCCAGCATAGAGGTTTGATGTGACATAATGCACAACACTTCACTACCTGTATAAGAAACTTTCCACCTACTCAGGAAGATTAAGTACTCTTTGCGTAAGCTAACATGTTTTTCCTAAGTGGACAGGAAAACAGCATATACGCAGTCAGTTATCAGGGCTCTGCTGACAAATGTTGGCATGCTTTTCTGTAGTAACAGTCGGTTCTGATCGCTGCACATACCTTTAAGTGTCTAAGTCTCTTCTAGGATTAGAAATCGGAGAATTGGCCACCTGTTCACGCAATTAATACTTTCAGACATTAAAAGATTCAAGGAGAATCAACAAAGAACAAATGTTGTAAGCCGTTTATCCCCTCATGGATATTGATATTTCTTTTTTTCGCTCCTTAATGATTTTTTTCTTTTAAGGAGCATTTTAGAAGCCATCACTGCATGGCTGTTCAACAACAATGTAATTCCTAGAGGTCAGCACAAGTTGTCAGTTCTGCTTGCAATTGTCTTATGCCACCTAGTCTCCTCTAATAGCAGACAGGGCTTGCACAGTGTAGAAAAATCACATACCATATTCTGACTGATAGGAAGATAGAATCTGCCATAGCATGGTTATTTATTTTCATATTTTTTAATGTTTGAATGCACGCCAACCAAAAATTTGCACTTAAAAGGATGCCTGTGTTTAATATTGTGACACACACATTATCATTTACTTTTGCAGTTCTTCCAGCTAAATTTAGGAAGACAGTTTTAGGTCATGAAGTCTAGAGAAACATTTCAAATACAGAAAAAGAAGAATATGTACAATTAATATGCCATGTATGAATTTATGTGGATAAAATTTGAAATGCAGATTGTTCACCATGCTCTGCCTCGGCAGATTTAATTGTAATGGATTCTTCATTCTTCTGGCTGTAATGTTATACACACGCATGCATACAGCATTTGCCATGTTCACAAAGGCTGGGCATTCTGTAGTGCTTAAGATGGATTTAGTTGAATATTAATTTAAAGAACTTAAAATACTATAAGAAAGATCTATCATGTCAGCCAAAGAGAAAAATATTAAGCCAAAACCAGTCCTAAATTTTTGTCTACAGCACTTCTGCGGTAGAGTGAGCGTCTCTGTCATACAAGCCCCAGTTACTAAGTTCTTGGCCCTTGTGACTGAAATATGGCAGAGTAGACTGCAGTAGAATGAACTGAACTGGGAAGGGTATCAACTCTGAATTGACAGTGGAGTATGAAAGGCAGAGATAAGGAACTGTTGGGCGAAACATTCTATGGAGTAGGATCTTCACTGCAGGAAGTGAAACCATATAAATCACCTGAGAAAATTCTGTGAACTATGAAAACTCCACTGAATATAAAGTTTCCATTAATTTGCAAGAGGTATTCAACAGTTTCATAAGCCCAGCAGCAATAATTACCATATTTATATCCAGTTCAGAATAGTTAATTAGAAATAATGATTTCTAAGCTTCTTTCATGTCTGTGTGTTCATTATATCCAGGTATATTCACTTAAGACCTTAATATTTTTTACAGGAGAGAATATTTCATTACCTTATTACAGTATACTAAGACCGGAAAAGTCCTTTATATTAGGGGTAAAAATGTCAAATTCTATAAATCAACAACTTTGACATGAGCATGTCTTGGAAAACACATTTGACTTCAGAAAAAATGATGATTAAAAAAAAGCCAGTCATCTTTTGTGGTACAAAGAAGTAAAGAAAGGGCAAGTAAATTCCCAAATATGTTTAATTAAAAAATTACTGTAAGTATGTAAATCCTGAAATGTATTAAATGAGCTAGTTAAAATCAATAGAAAATAGTAGAAGAGGTTCCAACTTCAAACCCACCATTCTTCTATAGAAAGCTTTAGTACAGCAGGCCTCTTGCCCCCTTGTGTATCCTCAACTCAATCTCATGTACGTGACCATGAGAAAATACCTTCCTTATTTTGATGGATTGTATTGTCTTGGGATATTTAGAGACTGGAGCAAAAATAAGCTTTAGCTAACTAGCTCTGGAAAAACTTTAGGAAATATCCTCTGTATTTGTCTACTTTGAGAGCTTAAGTGAATCACGTGGCTTTGAGATTCATTTTAAAAAATAATTTATGAGCTCCAGAAAGCTGTGTTCTAGAAGACAACTTTTATCCACGCTTTAAGTATCTGATAGTGCAAGGAAACGTCACACACTCATATTCTTAGAACACTGAAGTTGAGTCATGAAGAAGAATCATGCAAAGGCATGCAGTAAGCTAAAGGTTTCTTTATTCTAATAAATTATAGTTCTCATTTGCATACCTCCCTTTCTGCCTGTCAGTTCATGTACTCAAGCTTTCAATTACTTACAGTTTAAATGTGATGGGTTTAAACTTATCAGTTCACATAACCCACCAAACCTCTTTGTCACTACCAATAATTAGTGTTTAATACTGTACTTCGAGCTGCCTCTCTGTTTCCCTCTGCTGTTCTGCTGAGGCATTGCTTGATTATCTGGTCTAAACCCCGTGCTTGGACAGCCCCACTTAGCTTACTTTAAAGTAAAAGGATATTATTTTCTCATCTCTAAGCATCTGCCAGAAGGTCTCCAAAACTATTAGAATGCATGTTTTTTGGAGCATTCACAATATATAAACGCATTGGGAAGAAGACGTGTAAAAACACGTAGTAAGACGAAGGATTACCTTTTTGGGTTGTATAGCCAGCAGTGACAATGACAGATGCCATGTTCCAGTTGTTGGATGAGAATTTCTTGGGTCAAAGGTGAGATGAGCTAAGATGAAAGCACCAGGAGGAAAGCTTTTTTTTTTTTTCACCGCCTGTTTTTCCACAAGGGGCATCCAGAGATAGTTATAACTGGGAGTCTACAAACCCCTGCAAGCGCAAGACAGGATGGGATGGGAGGTAACAAAAGAGAGAAACTCCATGTAATTCCCCCAGATCTGTCGCTGTGGAGTGAAACTTTCAGGTTTTTCTTCACAGGAAAAAAGTTTCATCTGAGCAGAATAAAAATATCCTTTAGATTTATTTACATTTTGGAAACATCTTCACAGAAGACAGAAACATGAACTTTAAGCTTTTATTTACAAACATAAAGCTCAGGTTGGGCTGGTCGCTGAGGTTTACCTTGCCCACGCCTGACCCTTCCTCTGCCATCTGGAGTAGCTGAATTGCTTGTAAACTGAGATAATTAAGGAGCTAGTTGATGATAAGCAGCTTGTATACTTTCATTGATGTCAGCACTAAATGTCTAAAAACCTGTAAGTAAAGGTTTTTCAAATTTTTATTGTATTCTAGAACGTTTTTGTTTATATATTACTTGAAGGTGCACTGTAGATCATCCGTTCTTTGCGAATCCTGGTGTATACTAATGCTCAGCGGACTATTAATGTGTCATCAGTTCTTTTTAATTGGGTTTTTTTGGCTTTTTTTGTTGAACCTTTAAGGTTGCGAGTATTTTAACAGGTCATACATATGTGTTGGGCCCTGTGTTTCTATTTAAACAGGCATTTATTTCTAAAAGCAACTTCACACTAATGCTGTTTGTACTTGCAGTAAAGAAATGAAATCTTTTATTTTTACCTTGATTAATTAAATGTATTAATCTCTTTTGCCACAAATTTTGAAGTTTATAGTAATCTATTTCAGAACTTCTCTTTCATTAACAATATAGGGCAATCAAAGGGTTTTTTTACTCTTTTTTTTTTTTTCAAATGCAGGTGCAATGGTTTTTCCTGGTTTTGTGTAAAAAAGAAAAAAACAAACCACAAAACAAACAACAGGAAAAAACAAACAAACAAAACACAATAACACCCCAGTGATGTTTGCTCAATTAAAGTAATGGTGTCTCTTAATAGTAATGGACTTTTTAATAAGTCTCCAAACTATCTTTATTAACATGGTGATACAGACAATATCATCAACAATTGGGAAACAAGTAATTTGCTTTCAGTAATTTACTCTCGTTTAGGAATGGGATCATTGCTTTAAATGTTCTAAGCTTCCAAAGTCTTCACTGTATTGCTATTTTTCTCCGGAGGTATACAGCTGTACACTTGTATGATTTTCTGGTTTCTCTCATCATTTCAGAATTGTGCTGAATTCCTCATTTCTAGATTGTGTTAATTTTCTTTTTAGGGTCCTGGACATATATTTGTAGAAGTTGAGGGATGCAAATGACCTACTAGGCCATCTAATATATCCCTAAGAAGTCTACTTCTAAAGGATAATTTTTAATGCAGTATCAGGTGCCTTTGCAAGACATCTAGGTGTGGGTCCAATACTTCACAGAACAGTTAGTGAGATTTCAGAGCTATCAGACCCCAGACTACAGATGAACAACAACAAGAAAATCCTGTCAGTAGATAGAACCTATTTTCTTTTGGGATTTTTTTTTTTTTTAAATGGAACTGTAGCTTGCTTAGAAGTGCATTTAAAGTTCATTTCTGTTGAATCAGGTGTTCTTCAGCTCATGAAGGGGATTTTTTTCATCTCTCCACTCTAGCTGGTCTGTATCTCCATTAATAATATTTGGTCTGATTGTGCCTTTTGGGGAGAACTTCAGAAACTAAACACTTCAAGGGAACTTTTGTGTGCAATAGGATGGATAAAGATGCACATTGACCTACACACCGTGGCTATATATATATACAACTTATCTCTGAAAGAATATAGAGTGATGTTTATCTACACCTCTTACATGATGCAGTTCTTTCCTCTTAAAATGTCTAATAATGAAGTATGGCTCTTAGGAATGAGTTAGATACTTCAGCAAGGAACACTACCTTGTCATAATAAAGTCACAGGTAAGACAAAGGTGTTTCTTGTGTGTACAGAACTAAGAATGAGCAAGACTAAATAGTAATATTTGATTAATTTGTTCTTGGTCTTACAATGTGCCTGTTCGGATATTTTCTTTTTTGAACTTCAGTATATATATTTCAGCAAACGTATTGCTTACAAACTGTGTGACACATCTGTTGCTCTGCGTAACTTCTGTTGAGAGTTAGGTTGCAATAGAGCACCTAAACCACATGGTATTATTAGTGTAAAATTCTAGCACAGCAACAGTACCACTTAAGCTAGATGCTGTACAAATACTCAAACAGGCATGATTCTGATTTCAACTCTCTACGGTTATCTTAAAATAAGATAAAATGAGCAAGTGGGGCAAGCAATAGCTGGAAGCAAGTAGGAATTAAAAAAAAACCCCCAAACAAACAAGGTTATGTCTAATATTTTACCAGAAACAAAACCAAAACCACAGGATAAAAGCAAAGACTAATCAAGCTTCCTTTAGGGGTATTTTCCTGTCTCTGAGTGACTCTAAAGATATCCAGCTGCAGTGTATATATATATTCTTGTCAGGTCTGTCTTACTAGTTAATTCCCCTGGCCTTCCCTCAGGGCCTTAATATTGGTGTTTTTACACTGTAGCTAATGCGCGCGCGCAAAAAATGTCTGCTCTCAAATATCCCTTTGAATCTCCTTTTCCAGGCAGAATTTGGGACTGACTGACAAAGGCAAAGATCAGTGTAGCATCTTGCCTCTGTAGGAGATCCCATAGTACGATACGCTTTTCCTAACAGCCGGAGACAATTGTGTTCTGTCATCTCTTGCAAAGATATGACCAACAGAAGAGTGAGAAATGTGTGGTGTTCAGAAAGCAGACATAGTATTATGAACGTCTACAACATGAGCAGATTATGCTGAGCTTGGACTCTTGTGAGGAACAATAGTTCAGACCTGTGTATCAGTGAAAGGCAGCTTATTGTTTCTCAGTATTGTCTATAATATCTACTCTTCATTAAGTCTTACCTGGCGGCATCCAGAAGGGCATTTTCACATGCAAATATGAGGCAAATTATGGCAATTTCTGTCAACCTTTGAGGACCTACAGTCATAACGTTTCAGTGTTTTTGTAACTCAGGAAAAGGCATCCCCTAGGGTGCCACAGCGGTTGGGGCAATGCGCTCCGAAGTATGCAGAGATGCTGGATGTGTCCGCCCAGGTATCTCTGGAAAGGATAGGAAAAGGAAATGTCACTGAAGGCTCTCTTGGGGAGTTTCACTTTTCAAGACCTTTTAATGACCTGAAATGTCCCAACAGTACATTTTAAATAAAACGAATACAAATAAATGATGGAGACTATTAGAGACGTCTGATTGTTGTACAACCAGCCACCATGACTTTTTGCCGTGAAATATATAGAGAAATATGTGCCCAAGAGTGAAAAGAGTCGCTAAGTGTTATAAAGTAACCTTAAAGCAAGGGAGATCTCTGCTGAATTGCATGTGCTATTTTACAGTCAGTGGGACGCCTCAGTTTATGAAAACTGCACTGGAATGAATGGCAATTTAATGGCAATTCATGCAAACATTATTCGTATCTTCTGGCAAGGTTATCTAAGGATAAAACTTATAAAAAGAAGGTATTCAAATGAACTACTCGCTTTAATTGACTGCAGGTCTGTACAGTATCTCCCTCGCTTATCTCTTGGCCTTTGTACATTAAATATATTAAAATGAGGTCTTTTTTGCATTTAGTAGATGAATAAATAAACAATTGTATTACAGAGTAAAAAGTTAAAGGACTACTGACTTGTGATACTGACTCATTCATTATGAAATAATATACATTAAGGAACGATCAGATGTTAATGAACCGTATTAAAATGCAAAGAGAATTTACTTTGTTGTATTGTGATTCTGAAGTCCTTATACATTTTGGGTAGAGGTGGATAGTTATTAGATTAACTCAGTCTGCATGGTGCCAATAAAACTTCTTTGTATAACTAATTTATTTTATGAATCTGCACAGTAGGTTTTGGACACTGAAAAACACAAATTACACACCACCATAGATTTGCAATCAAACTGACAATGAAAGACTGTGTATAATCAAAGATGTAGGGAAAACATCCAATAATTCAAACTCTTGGTATGTCCCTCAGGGAGCAATTTCAAGGAAAATAAAACCCACGGTTAGGTTCCTTTGAGTCTTGGTCTTTGGTCTCCCACAGCAGCTTTAATAACAAATTTCTCCATCATTTTCTGCTTCTGAAAATATTTATGTGGTGGTCTAATCAACCCTGCTATGTAAGACAAGCCAACAATCAAAACGTGTCTCATGCTCGGTGTATGGGCTGATGCTGTAATGTCAACGTAGCTGTCATGCTACAAGTGACTGTGAATGCTCAATATACAGGCTCCCGAAACTAGCACTTCACTAATATCTGTGTGGGTAAAAATGACTTGTAGGCTTACAGTTGTTCAAGGACTTCTTAATCAGCAAAAAATTGTTGTGAATCACTGCTACTAGGACAAATAGTGTGGGAAAACTTTAATGCAAAGGTTAGATTTGGTACTGCCATTTCCTGCTGAGCCTGTTAGAACGGTCCAAGGGATCTTTGTTGTGTATGAATGAACTAACAAGGAGTATGAGAGATGTTTTGGATACTCTATTAGGGTGGGGAAAATGGTGTGCTGCATGTTTGATAACCTTATCTAAGCACCAGGACAAAAAAATTCACAGGTGCTGAGTTCTGAGCAGAAATTATGATAAAAGCCATCTTTTGAAAGTTTTTTCAGGAGATGAGAATGTCTGGGGGATCTTGATACCTCTGCAGAGAAAAACAAGAAGCATTCTTATTGTAAACATGGGTCTTAGCAAGTTTTACAAGAAGCTTAAAAATAAGTAATTGTAGTTGATGAAAAATTCGTGGCTGACAGAAAGACTCCTGCTAGGATGGACTAAATAAATATCGCTGTCATGTTTAGGTGGTTCTTGACAGTTTTTCCTTCCCCCCCGCTCTTACTGGCTCCATTTTCTTAAGAAAAAATGAGAGAAAATATTTAATACTTTTCATTCTACATTATCTGCCAATCTTAACGTTGTTGTATAACCACAAAAATGCTTCTAAGAATACCAGAATTCACCAGATATTAAAACTGTGTTACATGATTCACAAGCTATTTCAGGAGAAAATGTAATGAACCTGTGGTAGGTGTATATGTGATTATTCTACCTTCCTGCAACAATTTGTATGACAGTCTTGGAAGCTTGAAGCTGAAATATTAAAGCATCTTTCTTCTGACAGAGCCATTTAAATGTTTTGCTATGAAAATGAAGAAAGTTCTGGGACTGGTTTGCTTATTTTCCCCCCCTTTTGCCACTCCTTTCTGAGGTTTACATGTTTTCAGTGGCTAATAATAATACAGTATATATAATAATATATTATTATTTATATTATGTATATAATACAGATAATATATTATCTGTATAATAACAACAATAAAAATAAATAATGAAAAATAGACCCAACTAAAACATCTTGCCAACATCTTCACTGCTAGCACATAAGCCTAAGGAGCCCAGGTCATTGCCAAACTGCATAAAATAGCAGTAACAGTGTCCATTCTTCTCATTTGCGGGGTGTTCTTTTAAGGGTCTGGCTACAGGAGTGTTCTCTGTGGATGAAAAAATATGTCTGTATCATATTTGGCAGCTTATTTTTTGATCCAGGAAGAAAAGTACCTGTATTTACAGGTTGATGTTTCCAGATTGTCACACGGTGACACAAGCATTCTGACTTAAATTTCAACACAACCTTCAGGAAGAAAAGCAATTAGTTTTAGAGCAGTCAGGAAGTGTATGCATGTGGTGGTTTAACCCCACCAGCAACTAATCACCACAAAGCTGCTTGCTCACCTGCCCTGTCTTCTGGTGGGATGAGGATGAGAGTTGGAGGAAAAGGTAAGAAAACTCAAGGGTTGAGGTAAGAAAAGTTTAATAATTGAAAATAAATTAAATAAAATTATATTAACAATACTAATAATATTATATAATGAAAATACTGCTACTATGTAATGACAATAATGGGAAATTAAACCCCAAACAAGCCAATGATACACTCACCACCTGCTGACCAACACCCAGTCTGTCCCTGAGCAGTGAGAGCCAGATACCCACATCCCCCCACCCCAGTCAACTGCCCCAACTTTATATATTGAATATGATGTTTTATGGCATGAAATATCCATCTGGACAGTCTGGGTCAGCTGTCCTGGATGTGTCCTCTCCCAGCCTCTTGTAGAGAAGAACCTAGGAACACGGGTGCAGTATGAGAAACTGAAAAGTCCTTGGCTGAATGTAAATGTTGTTTGGCAAGAACTAAAAACATCAGTGTTATTAACATTCTTGTAAGCACAAATCCAAAACATAGCCTCCTACTAGTTCACGTGAAGACAATTAACTCTATTCCAACTAAAACCAGCAAATGGCTCTTTCATATCATGTGATATTGACTGTTTAACCAGAACTGCTGGGCTCTAGGCAAGAATGAGTGTTAACCTCTGGCAGTACATGCATTCAGGGCCTTATCCTCCCTTCACTTCATGCCAATCTATTGATCTCCTATTCTAATGCTCAGATAGATTGGAGACAAGTTAAATAAATCTGTGGGACTTTGTTGGTAGTAATTACTAGATGCCTTTCCTCATTTCCACACCCCTGTGCTGAAAGGCTAGAAAGTGTTACCATAGAATGAGGTATCATTTCCTTAATGATTGCCCTATTTGAGAAGAACTAGCTCCCAAACTTTCTCACAGCTGGATGAAGATGCCATATAACTTTTCTGGTCACCCAAATGAGAAGCAGAAAGCGGGGCATAAATGCATGGCAGTTGGTATACACACTGAAGGTACCTGGTAGGACCACAGAATCTTTAATCTTGCTTTCTGTGCACCTGGCATAGGATGGCGGCAATGACTGCTGTTGCCATTTTGCTCAGATCTCGATTTAATTTCCACTCAGGCTGCCTGGACTAGTCTAGTGTCTTGAGAATAGCTGAGACAAGTAGTTAATTAGAGCATGTCTGTCTTTGGGGAAAAAAGGGAAACCAGAAGTGGTTAATGAGACCAGTACCTTGGTCCTTTACTGCTAGCAAAGCTACGTTACAGTGATTAGTACTGAAAAATGAGGACTGTGAAAAGGTGCTTAGGAGCTGTGAAAACATGCGTTGCAAATAGCGAGCGGGTTATGTCTGGTGCCGCACCAAAGGAGCCACCTGTAGAAACGGCAAGGTATACTGGGTGTTACAGAACGTTAGTAGTAATTTTACACAAATAATGTGAGATGCCCGCTTATATCAAGCATTGTATAGAAGAATTAAAATAGTAAATATGAAGACCTGAATTTCACAATAGTAAGGGAAAATAGGACAGTGCATGACTTGGTTTTTCTTTCATACCCTTCTTTTCTCTGCAAGGCCTGTTGGGCAGTTTGTAATGCCTCAGAACAGTTCATAAATCTTGCTCTGACAATTATCTTTATGGACATCACAAGAATTTCAGCAGAAAACCTGATGGAATATATTAATTGTGCAATCTCTCTACTGCAGATATGCAAAATATGTGTTTTTCTTTAGTTTCTTTGAGCAGGAGAGTTAGTTTTGTCTCTTTCTGAATCCTTTATTTTCACTCATCACATGGCACTGCACAACCAGATGATCTTAATTTATCTGTGGCACAGCTCAGCTTAGTATCAGTTACTTGAAAACCTCTCTCTCTTCTCTTTCTTTCATATGCTGTGTTAATAGGTATGTTAATCTCCATTCCATACTAGTTTTCTTCCTGAGCTTCATGGTAAACTGGCCTGACAGCTGATTTGCTTCCACACTGCCTCTACATGGTGCTGATCTTGTATTTTCCTTATCCTTTGAAGTGTTTTGCAAGGCAAACTCAGGGGTGTTTAACTCTTCTATCCATCATGCACCTTTCTTTCTTCTATGAAATGATCCTCTTATAACATCTGTGATACTTCTGAAGGTATCGATAATGCAACGTCTGCTTAAAGTGAGAGTATAAGTTAGCTGAAATGAGCTAGTAGCTGACAATTTAGAGTACTTTTGCTGGTTGTTAGGGATCTTGGTTCTGGTTTCTATTCTGCCAGTTTGGCAGCCCTGTTCAGGCTACAGAGTTATCTGCAGACTGTAGGCTGTCTGTCACAGTAAATGTGGTGAAAATAGAGAACATTTCTAACAGAAGAGCCTAAAAAGAGATACTGGTGTGGGTATTTTGCTCTAAACAGTCAGGTAAAGAACTGTAGTGTGATGTCTTAATTGGCTTAGATACCTTCTCTGACTCAGAGCAGTAATGCACCATTCTTTTTTACCCAATAATACATAAAAACGCCCCAACCCCACAAACCAACTTGTGTACATTTTACTTTCATCTTGTATGTGACCATTAGACTGCAATTTTTTTTTTTTTTTAGGTCTGTCTCCAAAGTGTTTTGAAAGAGTATATAGCCAATCTGTAAGTTGCCCTTGAAATGTGTGCCTTCCTGTAAGGCATAACTGGTACTCAAATAGACAGATTCTGAGTCTGACCTCAGGCTCGTTTTGACATTTGGAAAGAATGACAACATCTTTTTTCATCAGTGCATAATGAAGAGGAAATAATGCTCTTTGGAATAATAGTCAAGTCTCTTGTTCTGGCTGTACCCTTCCATTTTCAGCTCTGTTAGCAGTATTTTATTATTTCCCAGTTGTTCATTATGATGGTGTGATTTCCAGAAGTTCCACAAGAAGTGAAAATTAGATTTTAAAGTCTGATGTTGAATAATGGGAATATGAGTGAACAGCAGTGATCTTGCAGAGCTATTGCTCTGGAGTGAATGGTGCTTTTCTCAGGCAAAGTTTGTATGTGAAAGTAACTTTTTGTAAACATTGTCCTGCTTGTGTACTTAGACAATCTCAACTATAGCAGCAGGGCATGGAGATTGGAAAAAAAATCTATTTTAGTTTTACACTGGATATCTGACACAATTCAGAAGTATCCATAGCTCAGATATGTTCTTTAGATGGACACAGATATTTCCACAAAACAGTGTAGTAGTGCCAGAAGGATGAAGTCAGTCAGTTGTTGGGTAGTTCCAGCTGACCTGTGTTCAGTGCAGGGGTCTGAGAGTGGGAATAGGGGTGACTTTTGCCCATTCTTATGCTTGCTTGCTTCTGAGGGCAAGCTTGAAGGTGTGGTGTTCTTGCACCCAACAGTGTGCTCCGCTCACATGTGATGAGAACGACACTGCAGTTCATAATTGTACGTAACAATCTATAACAGTTCCTTGCAGTTTATGATCACTGGGCTGCAAATAACATTGAGTTTTGATTGTACATATTCCTGCTGTACCAGTACTACTATAAGAGAATGTCAATATCTCAGTGTATTCCTTGAATTCATGAGCACCTGTTACAGAAGTTGTTAACTTCCATAACTGGCAGTGACTCCAAAGGGCTATTTTAACCCCTGAGGGTCAGCTGAATGAAGTAGAAACTGGAGAGGAGATCTGCCTCACAAGGTGATTCTGCCAGTTAGCAAGTTTTCTATGAGACCAGTGTTAGCCCATTGGCAGAGAACAGGGTTATCTTGTCTGCCAGCAAAGGTCTATTGTGTTTTTAGTTGTTGACAATTAGATACGTAGAATTAGGTTTGCATACATCAGAATTAGGCTTCCTTTCTCCAGGATGAAGCTTAGGTACATTGCATTGTATCCTTTTTCCCCACCCAGTGTTGGAACAGCTTTCGCTGCAGTACCAGTTTTACATGGCATTGGGCAGCAGCGATTTTTTTATTCTGCCATTTAATGTGTTTCCTCAGTGTATAGTTAATAAAAAAAATATAATTTTAAATTATATGGGTGCAGAAACTGGCACTGAAATAGCATTTATTGCTATTGAAGTGTTTTTAAATGGTATGCCTCTTTATGTCAGCTCCATGATTCCTGTGGTGAGTGAATAGTTGAGGGCAGGGTTAGAAATATCCTGTAAGGAGCAAATCGAAGCCAGTTCCTCAGCAGGAGTCTGGCCAACTAATTCATTCCAAGTCCTGACAATGCAGTGCCCAGTTTAAAGACCGGATTCAACATTGGTTTCCTTAGATATATTTTTCAAAAGGAAATAACCTTGTATTTTATTGAATGTTGATAACTTCTCACATTTTTTAAGCTGCAGGTTAGTATATATTATTTTCTTTTTTAAGTGTTCTACTGTAATAAGTGGCTTTTAGAAAAGCAGCAAAGAATTTGTTGAAATAGTTTATACTTTGAATGTTTTCAGGGTAAGTTTCAGAAATCACTGCAGCTCTTTTCTGTGTTACAGAAGGACTTACTGAATGGGCTCTCTGAAAATTTTAGGACTGCCCAGAAATTTTAGGTACTGAATTTTTGCAGTGTAAATACCTAACTTGCTAGAAGAAGAAATCCCCTGTAAGGAATGACATAGCGGACCATTGTTAGTGGAATTTGCTTGCTCTTTATCATAAAACCTTCTGTGTTTTATCATCGCAATGATGCAAAAATGTTTCTTTTATTGGAGTAAAGATTATAACTTTTGAAAAATGTTGTTGATGCATGAGTAGTTTGGGTATGACTTCAAATGAAAACAAAGGGGAAAAAGTGATTTCTCTTAATAGTTATAAAAAAATGTGACAGTTTTTGTATTATTTATGGGCTGGAAGTGAGCCCAAATCATGAGTCAAAATCAATTGAGAATCCATTACTTGATTTGTAGACATTTTGCACAGTCCAACCTGAGTGTTCAGGAATCATAAGTCAATATATGTGATGTGGAATTAATTAGATAACGGGAAAGTATACATGATTTGGCTCCTACGCCAGTGATATTTCAAAACAGTGAGCTTCCATGAAAGAGCTAGGAAGCATAGATCATTTGGTATCCAGCAAGTATCAATAGCTATTTGGCTATTTGCCAACAAAACCTGGAAGGCAACTATAAAAATGAGTGTTTTACATACTTGCCGAAGGATTTAAAAGTATTATTAATGTCGTTTCCGATAATTGAGTATTTTAGACATAACACATAGTACTCAGCCCAGAATTTGCTCACAAATATTGCTGTCAGTGATTAATGTTATTTTCAAGAGAACAGCAGATTTCTGAGTTCATTCTGTAAAGACGAGTCCATTATAAAATCGTTCCTCAATTACAAGACAGATGAACAATGAATTCTTCTAGATAATATAATAGATACTTTTATTTTTATTTTCAGTTGAGTATCTAAAGATTAACCTTGTGAACATGTGAGAGTAAAAGAAATGTTGATTTTATTCGTTGGCTGTTCGACTATGTGAAGCTGTGGAACTTCATGAATATTTCAAACAGGTCTCTTATATGTATTGCATGTACTTGTATTCTGTAGCAAAGGTATTCCCATTTCTACAGAGTTACACTGTAAAGGATAAAAATGAATATGTTTCCCCAAATGTATTAGGTTTTGTTGTTGTTGTTTGGCAGAAATAGTCATACACCAGGACTGTGCAGCAGATACACAGTCATAACAAATAGAAAGGATTAAGAGTGCTGTCTCCCAAATTGCTATTTACATATTTTCCAACATAACTGTGATACTGCATGGAAATTCTAGCTGAAATCCCTGAAGATGAGGTCCAGAGGGAGTAATTGTCTGTACAAAATGGGAACCAGTGGCAGAGTTTGCAATTAACTTTAGCTTCTTGGCAGATAATGAAATTTCATACATGTTTCATTAGGAATTATTAATCCAAACATTAATGTCTATCAGGAATCACTTCTGTTATTAATTTTCATTTTCTTCTAATTTAAATTGTTGTCATCCCATGGAACAGCACAATTTCATGCAATTTTGATGATGAATGACATACCAGCAGTAGGAAAATACTCAGAGAGCTGCTTGAAATCAATTGTGGCCTGGATCTGCAAAGTCCTTGGGATATTTAATAATGTATGTGGACAAATTTTGATCCTCTAACGAATCATTATACATGGAAAAAGAAGGCTGAACTGATCATAAATATTAACAGCAACAACCCTTCCAACTTACTGTATTTTGTTCTGTAGACATATGGTATTCAGCTTGGATAGATGGGAATAAGACTTCATTTTCCATTGGGAAGTGGTCCCTTTACATTGCTTGAATGTCAAAAGGGAAAGTAACCTGGAGACATCTAAGTACCTCAAATTTCTTGTTGGAAAAAAGCAATGAGACAGAGGTAGTACATTGTGTCCAGCTTCCAATGGGAGTTATTTCATACAAGATGACCTACGAAACGGAATTTGGCCTCATAGTCATGTAACAGTCGATGATAACTGCATATTAGCACATTTATCTTCTCCTTATCACATGTTATAGTGGTAATTTTTGTGGCTTTCTAGAATATATTAAACTTACTTAAAACTAAAATAAGCACTACAGCAGTTTTAAAAGGGTATAACAGAAATGCAAAGTGGAAGAAAGAAAGATGAGAATAAAAACTCCCACAATTTGTTCTGTGTTTGTAAATTTTGTTGTGTGCCTTTTCCAAAGTGATTTTTAATCAGTAGAATTTGCCTACAAGAAAACTACATATACATTGGACAGAGATTTCACAGAATTGATGCAAACTCCAGTATTTGAGCTGTATTTTTTAGTAACCTATCCCAAGGTCAGCTCTGGGATATAAGGGCACACATACAGTTAACCAGTTGTGAAAATCACTGTTCACGATTCCCAAGTAAATGTGCTGTTTGGACACTGCTAACAATCTATTTTATGAAGGTAAACAGTTTGGTTTACGAAATTAAAAGCTGTTTTGAGACCATTGCCAGCATGTGGTAAGAAAGTGTTTATACCTATGTTTGTGTTGAATCAGTTTAGTTAACGATTAAAAACTTCTCCTAAGTTAAGGATGTGGGAAGGGCATTTCTCCTGGTGCACACCAGGTGTTCTCAGCCATATGCTTTCAAGAAAGAGCAATGGCTCAGTGTGTATGTTTTCTGATAGCAGAGGGTGGGACCAAGTGATGTGACTCTATTGACTGTAATTTTCTCTGTGCATTTTAAATAAGCAGTTTTCAAAAGAATACCTACAATTAATTGCAAAATTTATTTACTTGTTTACAAAAAATACTGTGCTACCTATATCATGATATTGTCAAGATGTTTCCTTCGACTTGTTCTTTATTCTCCTATTACTTTGAAATATCTATTTACAAACAAGAACATTGACAACTTTGCGATCATGAAACTTAGTTGTGTGAATGATGTCCATTTGCCACCTGGACCTGTATCTCTAGGGAAATACATAGTCATGTGTCATCAAGGAAGTTAAGTCACCTTTAGAAATGAGTTTCATAATTAACAAGTATAGACCTGTTTGTTGGTGTGCTCGTGGAAATCAGTGAGACTATGTGTGCCTTAGGTATCTCAGTACTTGCATGTCTTGTCATTCTATTGTAGCGAGAGGATTTTATTTCAGAGAAAAACAAGGGCTTTTGCTGAATTTGGAGCTCTGTAGGAGCAGTGAGCAGGGTCTGTCAGGATTTGCTTTTGACCAGCTCCCTTATCTCTGGGATAGGCAGTAATTTCCCATCAGGCGCTTTGTTTCTGACTATGGACTTAGAGCATGGCTATACCTAGCACGCCAAACCTACTCAAAGGTTTTGTCTAGAGCTCTGACCAGGTCCTCCAAGTACGCTACGGCTTCTGCCCATGACAGATGATTCCATCTCACAAGTCAGTACCATGACACTATAAGCTTACACGTGTCAATGGATAGCCTTCAGATAGCAATTATTTCATTTGACCTAGATACCACAGATCTGGGTCAAGTCTTAATTAGTGTGAATTAGTCACTGATTCTACAAACCACTTGCATTATTCTTGTGTACAGCCTTTTGAGTGCTAGTAATCCCTCTGAAACCAACTGCTAACTCAAAGGTCTCAAGAGTGTAACGATTTGTAGGAAGAAAATCTTATGGTGCAGGCAGTTTGCACTTATTAGTCCTATCAGCATCCCTTTTCCAATCCAAAATGTAAACCTCAGTGAAGAAAACTCTGAATAAGGCCACTGGGTCAAAATGTAGGAGATTTCATCTTGCATTTTTATGCAAGACTCAAGTCACCGAAGATGTAACGTAGGTGTGATGTGATATCAGCCTGGATCTCTCCCCTAGGAAGCTAGCAAGGCACCTATCTCTTACTGAAATCAACTGAAGCTGTGGGCCCAGATCTTCAAGCAACTACTAGAAAAATCTTTCCTCTGACTCCCTGTCATTCATCTCCTTTATGTCCTCAGGGCAGAAGTTTGTTGTATTATATGCTGCTATAAAGACAGGAATAGAACTTAATTAAAACAGGTAAAAGTAGAGTAGGTTATACTAATAGGAAAATAAAAATATTAAATGAACAAAAATGTCAGGATTTACAGTTTGTTGACTACAAGTAGATGGAATATTTCAATGCAAAACATAAAACCTACAATTATGAAAGACAGCATGTAGAAATTCTAGAATCATGCGGATTGTATTTTAGTGAAATAAGAGTTAATAGATCATACAAGATAGCACTGAAGATGCTGGCGGTGGCTGTAAATAAAATCAGATAACTCATTTTCATAGAGTCAAATGGTGTAAGAGAATTGAAAATAATTTTAAAAGACTGATGATGAATGCCATTCATTACCCTTGCTGTTTCTCTAGCATAATTATTCAAATAAATTAATTTATTTGAACTCCTGGGTTTTGTTTTTTTAGAAGGGGAGGACTCAACAAAACAGTGCTTCCTCTTTCTTGAAGAAGAGTGTCAGAGTCCTGATTAGCAGCTTTTAACCCTACCCTAATGTTTCACAACGTAGTATTTAAATGCCAGTTTATCTTGACCTTTAAACAGGATCTTGGTGTCAAGCTGTGCTCCTACCTGAGCCAGGAAGAGAGGGACTCTGTGTTAAATTTCTGGAGAGTTTTACTGGAAACAGCAAGCAACTGTAAAAATTGAAGATAATACAGAGAAATCCAGTTGTTACTTATCTCCATTCCATGTCTGTGGTGAGAAAATGATTTTTTTTCTTTCAAGCAAAGAAAAATATTTGCTTCTTTGTTCATAGTAACTATCCATAAATTACATAGTTGTGAAGGAGCATTAGATAAAGTCACAGTAACGAAGAGTTAAACCACATATCCCTGCATGTTTGTGAAATGGAATTCAGCCCTGTGTCCAGGGAATCCTGTGTCTGCTCTTGCAATGGCTACATCACTGGGGTCCCAAGCAAAGTGTTTAGTCTGCAAGCACTTTGCCTAACATGCTTGTTTCTGTCATACTGTGGTTTCTTATTCATCTGGCTCGTATGTAGCCATTTTGCTTCATTAAAGTTGGTAAGAAAGGGTGATTCTTGTTCATCTTGCTATGCTGCTCAAATACTTGCAGCCTCCAACCCAGAAAGTCACCATCAGAAACAGCTGAAAACTTTTTCAACAATAAGGTCTTGATACAGTTCAAGAACTGATAAATTAAGTAGCATGAATGGTACCCTGGAGATCGTTAACGGCACCTTGTTGCCTTCTTGTGTCCTTCAGACTCAGCCTTTTCGTTCCAAGAGAGCAAAAGGAGCAAGGTCACAAGTGCCCTCTCCAACTAAATATTGGGTCACACGTGTGCCTACTACAGAACAAAGGAAATGAAGGAGAAATATGGGGAAATCTTGCTAAATATGCAGATGGCGTTCATGTAACATAACCTGACTGTATGTTATCAATCTGCTTGTATTGAAAACCACCAATAAAACTTCCATGATATCAGATTGTTCTATACTAGAACTGCAGTTTTTTTCTTTCTTCAGCTAACTGATACTGTTTACCCTGTTCTCAGAATAGTTATTTTCCTATTTACTTGTCTGGTGGAGTATTTGACAGATAAATACAGTTCTACCTATCAAGCAGTCCAATTCATGAATAATATTCACCTGAAATGTGATCATAAAGAAAACTTCCCAAATTGCCTGCATGATTATATGAAGCAGGGGGAATGGAGTAATTTGTTTGGGTTTTTTATTGTTATTTTTATTTTTGCTGTTACTACAATCCACTGTCAGGAGCGAACAAATGCTTCAAAAATTAAGGATGTGCAATTCATTGCTTTTGTGAGATTTAACACCAATTTTTTCAGCTGGCATGAAGCCCAGAACCTGTTTCTTATGTTTTCAAATTGATTGTAAAGTGCAGGGAATGCTAGGATATACGGATTTTTTTGATTTTGCTCTTTTTTATTCAAATTATTAAATACCAAATTACAAAGGAGTAAGTGTCTAACCAGCACGCTAAAATCTGTGTAATTGATTGTGAAAGTGAGAAAACCATTATTTGATTATGCACTATAGATTAAAAAAAGACATTGTAGACTTTTAATTATACTGCATAGTGAAAGAAAATCTTGAGATTCTGCATTTTGGTACTTCATAACATATGATGGCAAAAGGGAGATTTGACGTTTGAAAATCACAATGCATTTCCTGCCCCAGAAAGCATAGGATGAAAATATAGGCTGATAGGTGGATGCAACAAAGAAGTGGAACAGAGTAAGGGAGCAATAATTCTCTTTTGTAAGGTAAACAGCTGTAGTAACACGACAGCTGCTGAGAACTCCTTTAAGCAAGCCAAGGCACTTGAGTACCGTTTCTGTGCATTCTCAGCCAAGCCTGAGGAGTCATATATAGTGGATGTACGCAGATAATGTGTACGCTGCATGCCTTGCATTTGTATAATTGTACTTCATGCTCACGTGAGGGAGTCTTGTATGCCAGCACGAAAACGCCTTTTAATACATGCTGAGCAAGTCTCCTGCATCTGCCTGATGGCTTTCAGCATGGGCATGGCACCCAGTTTAGCCTGGGAGCAAAATCCTGGCTCCTAGAGACCCATCCTGAAGATGGAAATTCTCAGACTTGATGGGTATCAGCAGAAAGGTGACATCAAAAGATTAATTTGAAGATGAATAGTAATTTTGCTCTTTTTTAGTGAATTCATCCCTTATTTAGAGGATGGTAGAAAGTGAGAGAGCTTGAGAGAAAATTGGACTGATTGATAGATGATGACAGCAGGCTGGAACAGAGATGGAAATCACTGAAGAGCACATATTCAGACCACAGGCTATACTGTACTCTAAGCTACAAAGCACATTCATTAGAAAGCTTCTCTTTGGATCCAGAGTTTGTGATAGACTGTAAAAGAGAGCAGTCTTTTGGGGGCATGGTGGTACAGCCAAGAAGATTAATTTAGTTGTATAAAAGTAAATGCACTGAAGATGGTCAAAGTGGCATATGTCAGGATGAAAGAGTAAGATGTTGCAGAGGTCGAGATGACAAAGAGTGGTCTGGGTTTCAGTTAAAGCAATATGAATGGAGAGGGAAGGCTGATCTTGGAGATGTTATGCAGAAAGAAACAATTAGATTTGTGCTGGATAAATAACATTAGAGATGGCTAAGGCAAAGTTAAGAAAATATTTTGATAGTAGAATCTAAAAATGTAAGGCCTTATTATGATACTACAGTACTTCCTAAATATTAAAGTGGGAGAAGGAAATAAGACAACAAATCTGTGCCAGTTTCCTGAAGTGTTTTCTTTCTACTTCCATTACTGTGAGTAATCAGAATGCTTGTTAGTATATGTCTCATAAAGACCTGAACTGTCTTTATTAACTGCTTAATTAGGAGCTTAAAATATGCAATTTAAAAGATGAAATTTAAGGGAACGGATTTTTCAGCGAAATTGATACATTGGAGAGACTCTTATAACAATACTGTGAACTAATGATCATTGCCTGTTGGTTTTAGGTGAGAAAATGGTGCTGTCTTTATTGTTTTCAGGAGAGAAAGGAGTTATGGAGAATGTGCATTCGCTCTGACAGGCCATGCATTTTATGACGCTGATATAATTACTTACAAAAGTACTGTTTCAGAGAGAGCATGAGTCAAATGAAAAATGTATTTGTTTCTGTTGTAAAAGAAAAACGCTTTAATCTTGTCCCAGCCTTTTATGTGCAAACACTTCCTTTTCTTACTCTGCACACTTGCTTTTTAGATTCCCCCACGATTTGCACTTGCTCTTTCAATTGATATTCCCTTAAGACTCGCACAGAGGCAAGGGTTTATGTGTCTTTAAGAAGAAGCTAAAGAGGCATTTTGACTCTTAATCACCCATCTGGAGTACAGTTTGACCCCCTTGACTCTGTGGCTGTCAAGATACTCCTCTGTTTGAGTATTCAAAGAGTTGATGGATTTGAGTATTTGGAAACTAGGAACTATGTGAGATCTAAAATCTGAGAAGCAAAATGTGAGTGAAGCCTCCTTCTTGTGCTTGACTGAATAAGAAAGAGACACAGTTCAGACCCTGGGGTATTTTCTGGTGACATGAATAAAGTGACATAAATGGGCAGAGTTAAAATTATGTACAGAATTTGGAAAAATATCACTATTTATTCCTCTCTGCTTTCCATTTCACAGAGACAGCAAAATATTTTGTCTGGATGTGCAAATGTATTATCAAAATTAATCCTTGGGATCTTCTGTTTCTATCAAATGGATTAATATTCACAAAAGAATATGAGATTGTTTCCCTTCTCTTAAGTTTGTTGTATTGGGTTTGTGTGGTGGGGCTTTTTGGTAAATGAGCTATATGGATGGCTCCTGTGAGAAGCTACAAGAAGCTTCCCCTGTTCCAAGTCGGACCCATCTCTGACCAAATCTGAGCCAATCAGCAACAGTGGCAGCACCTCTGTGATAAAGGGAGGGTGGGGGGGAACCCCAGCCTGTAGCAGAGAGGAGTGGGATGTGAGAGACAACAAGGCAGACCCTCAGGTCAGTGCAGAAAAGCGGGGAGGAGGTGCCCAGAGCAGGGGTTCCCCTACAGCCCATGATGAGAGGGCAGGCTGTACCCCTGCAGCCATGGAAGGTCATAGTGAGGCAGAAACCCCCCGCCAGCAGCCCAGGGAGGACCCCATGCCAGAGCAGGTGACTGTGCCTGAAGGAGGCTGTGGCCCTGTGGGGAGATGGAGCGAGAAAAGGGCAATTTAAACATCAGTAGGACTTTGCAGAAGAAACTTGAATCAACACACCTAAAAGTGCTTCAGAATCCCCCAGTGCAAGGCCATGAGGAGAAGAGCACATGGGGATACCTGTGTAAAGGCACCGCTGTGGCGTGGTCAGGATGTACAGGTGAAATGTTACAACCAAAAGTCAGGCTACAGGATTGGAATGAAAGACCCTCAGTGCTTCAGAAATAAAATTACTAAAGGCACTGTGCAGTAACATCAAGAAGACCAGAAAAAAATTGTATGTGTGGAGGTAAATGTCTCAATATATATCTTAGTAATTTTTTCTCAAAAGAAAACTTGTGAATTTTAGCAGGACTAATTAAATCTCTGATTGTAATGTGCAGCTATTATATTCTTCAATTAAGAATAAGTCTGTCCAAAGCAAATAAATTGGCTAAGGTGTAACGAAAGGTCAAAATATCCAAAAGAAAATAACTGTCATTTGGGACTGTGCATTTTAGTGCGATTGATGGGTTATTTCTATTGATTATCATTTTTGCCCATAAAATCTTGTGCTGGGAAGAGCCCTCCAGATATTTTGATATGTCACATCACCAAGTGTGAACTTAACAGCTGAAAACCTGAAAATATTACTCATCTTCTGGTAACATTCTTTTTACGTATAGCTATCCTGTACCAGTCAAAGGTGTGACTAGGCCTTCTGTAGATGTTGGTACCCAAATGAAAGCGGCTACAACTCTATATAGTATTTGTTAAAACAATGTGAGGTTAGATAATCTGCTCTGCCTTTCAGATGGGTTTTGCAGGCCACAACAAGGACCAAGATGAATAGTTTTGGATACTCACCAGCTAGTTAAGTGATGCCATGTAACCAAGGTTTGGTGGAATATAAAAGACTTTTAGGAAGGAAATACCAGTTATAAATTCTTATTGTTTGCCCAGTGGTTAAAGTGACTTCCAGCTCAAGGCAATTTAATATGCGTATCATAGTCAAGTGCTCTTCATTGATGAAACTGTGGAATGGATTACTGCCCCTAAAACATAGCTTTAGCTTCATCTTTTGAATGTGCAGGGGAAGCACTGGCATGAAACAGTCCCTAGATTCTCTCTATATAGCCACACAGATTCCAGTGAAGAAATCCTTCTTGTGTTATTCACCTTTGTTTTATTTCTAAGAACAATACTTTGTGGCCCTAGAAAGTGTTGGGCTGTTTCAAAAGTAGCCAAGATAAGTATGATCTGAAGAAACATGATCAAGTATCGAAGAGTCAGACAATCCAGACTGATGGAAATTATCAGTGCACAAAAAGAATGTCAGATATTACTTGTACTGTAAGAGCTTTTGTAATTTTAAGGACTGTGCATAAATTGTTGTGCTCCTGTATGAATTCTGTCCAGACAAGGCTGTCCTTCAGTAGTGTTTCCTTTGCACTACTACTGGCTGCTCCACAGTCATTCCCCTCTGCCTGGAGATGGTGACAGTTCATACAGTTGGCAGATCTTCAGTTTAACATGGCTTTGTCACCTTTTGATGTTACTGTATTCCTTTCCTTAGCTCTTTTCTTGAAGGAATATGAAGGAAGGTCCTCTTGAAACTACACCTTGATGTTTCCAGTCTAATCTTTTTAGTATCAGAACACGTTGTCTGACTTCCGCAGTGTGCTATGGAAATAGTGTCAGGGTTAAAATAATCTCTTCAGTTGCACTTGAAAAAAATCAGCATTACATGTGATTATTATGGACTGTTTGTTTTGAGAATTCTGAGGATTAAACTTAGTGCATAAGCCCGTGAATAGCCTAAATCAGTCCAGCATAAGTAGCATGAACTAAAGAGATGCTTTGCTATTTTAGAGCCAGGCTGTCCGGCAGGGATTACCACCTACCCTGTTATAATCTTTGCAGTGATAAACACACTGTCTTTTTGGAACACAAGGGAGAAACTGAATTAATATAGACTGTCAGAAACTGAACTGTACTACATTTAATTTCTGTTCAGCTTTCAACGAAACTATCATTAGCGGAGAAAGAAATCACTTATTTTCATGCATAGAGAATTTTCAGTGTCTGTGGCTCTTTACAGCATGTGAACAGGATAAGCAGCAGCATGTTCCCAAGTTCTTAAAATACAGGGGGCAGAGCATATGCTCCATTTGTGTCATTCAAGTAATGAAAAGGAAGCAGAGTTTAGTTGCATGCACTTTATCGTGCAACTCCTTGTTGTTATACCACACAAAGCCTCTAAAAACCTACAATGCATAGAAGAAAGGTAAATAAATGCAAAAATAGTTTTGACTTTTCTGCTTTGTCTCCTATCTTTTAATCCTGTATTCTGCTGTACGAGCAATAACTAATTCATTTTTCCACTTGTGTCAGTGTTCCATAAGAAAGGACTGATTACAATAGCTAGAATGATACTATAAAATATATATTATAAGATTTTCTACATTTCTTATATATATATATATATAAAAGATTTTCAAGAAAGTAAATGTGTGGAAGGATCTTCTTAAATGGGGCAGTATCCGTTTCATTATGGCAGTAGTTACCAGAATAGACAGCATTACAGCTTCCTGGGGAGGTCTTTCTCCTATGATCTAATTAGGGTCACTGAACTGGTCTAACCACTTGCTTTTAGGTGATTTAAAAGTTACATACAATCTGATTCAATGACTCAATATTTTTGACAACTGGGTCATAAATCCTTTCTGCGTATTTGTCTCATTTTCTCATCCTAATTTTGAGTACATTATCTTATTGCTTCACAGAAATATTAAAGTGTATTCATTATGGTTGGTAAAGTGCATTAAAGGCCTTCAATGTAAAGAGCAAGAACTGCTGTTGAAATGACAAAGATGACCAATAGGAACATAAGTGCCAATACTTTCACAGAAAAAAATATCTCCAGTTTCCTTTTTTATCCCTTTTGGCTTCAGGGATTTCTTTCTTCTTTTTTTGCTTCTAAAGTTATAAAACTTGATTCAAAAATTGTCTAGGATTCCTACTGCCAAAGGCTAAGCTATAAATAATTCTTCCCTTGTTAGCTTTTTTTAAATTTAACAGTTGGAATAGGTCTGTGGAGTGTATGTTAAAGCTACATATCAAGTTCCACAGCAAAGAGGGAAAAATGTGCATACAATTTAAAACTGCTAATGAGGAAATGAGTTCTTGTATAATACTTTGATAGAAACCTGTATAGTGTTATAATTTTAAAACATTTTTCAGTATTTGTAATCTACACTCTGAACTTATTAATGAAAGGAAGAAAAAAATCATTGGGGAGAATTATTAAAATGTAAGCTTAGCTAACTAGATTTTCAGCTGATTTCTGTGAGGTTTCTGCTTTCTCAGGAACATCCAAGCCAGCTTAATTATAAATATTTTACCCCACAACATAGGTTGGCTGAAAAACTAGGGTTGTGTGCAATGAATATTCCATGGACAAACCCTATTTTAAATGTGTTTGTTATTATGCAAATACAAAAGGCTGTTGATCTAGAACTTGGAAGTTTTCAAGTTGTAATATATTTCACTTACCTTTCTCAAAATGTTGAATGAGGAAATACAGTCTTCTGCCTGTGATGTAGGAGACCATGGCCAGTCCAAGAAGGTGGTTCTGAATCCCATAATATCCACTACCATCAGTTATTTACTAACACTTTTTTCAAGTCTTGTCTCTCTCCACTTTCTCTGCTGCAGTGTGCAACTGTGGCTGCTGTTGCTGAGCCAGAGAGGATTCTAGTGTATTAACTAATATGCAGAATTTATCTATCCGAGTTTTGGATCGGCACAAACAGTTATGGAGATTAGAATGTTCATAGGAAGGACTGTGTTTCTGAAGAAGTATGAGCTGGTGTGATGAGATGGGAAAATTATAGATTGTATCACCAAAAAAATCAGGAAAAATATGGCATGACATGATCCAATAGTGAAGGTAACTTTTTCTACTATTCCTTATATCAAAAGCTACAGAAAGTAAAATGTGTACAAAGGAATAGTAAGAAACATCACTTATTAAGCAGAGTTTTTTGAAATGTCAAATTTTCTGTTCTGTCAGAAAGAGAGGGAATGATTTTTATACTACCTGCATAGCTGCACTTTAAAACCATACTTGTTTAACAAAGCATCAAAGGCCAAAAGACTAAGCAACTGTATAACTTCTTCCGCCTCCACCCCCCCTTTGAATGTTTAACTGAAGTAATTCCTCATCGAAGAGTCTGCTCTGATTTATGATAGATTATAAAAATGACCATGAGATGTTTGCATCTGTTGTTGTTCCTTTAAAATTTTCAAGTTATTATTAAAACCATACATAATTCTGATGCTCACTTTAAGGCTGGGGTTTTTTTTTCTTTTTTTGCCTAAATACCAAGCAGTATTATTCCATAAAGCTGCTTTTGCTGTTTGAAGTAGACCTGGGATTTTAATGATGATCTTAAACCATAAATATTTCTGTCAAAATATGATTCTGCAGTGCTTGATGAAATTTGACATTTGGGATCAGGCACTTTCTGGTTGCAACTCTTCCTTCTATAAACACAGAAGTTTAATCTGATTATGTCCCATATCTTACTGAGGAGAATGTGAGCTTGCAAGAGACACACTACAATCCTGTGGAAACCTAATAGTTGTCATCTCAAACTGTGAGAATTTTCCTATTTTATCTGCAAAGTGGAATACTGGAAAAAAGGAGATATCAGAAGGCAAAGCCTAATAAGACAAGGAGAGCCTGCCAAATCTGGTTTTATTTTCTTTACTGCTGCCAAAGACCTGACCACAAATTACTAACTTATATACCCACTCTTTATTAATGCTCTTACTGAACGTGGATGCTACAAACCCAACAGTAATCATCTTTCTGAGGAAGCAGTAACCAAACTTTCTATGCATTAGAATACAAAGTAATAGCTCTCACCACCACTGCCAGATCTCTCAGCTGACCTAACTGAAGGTATGACTTTAAGAAACCAAAAAGGAGAAAACAATACTAAAATTATTCTCACCAGACGGGAAAGAGGATGGCTATATGCTTGGTAGAGGAGGGGAAAGGACAGAAGCAGTGGAAAGAGCTATGGTAGCTTTGGGAATTTCTGGAGAGTGATTTATTCAGCCAGACTTTCAGACCTAGCATTCCAACAGATGTTGTGTTTATTTATAGATCAGCCACTGCAGACAAGGTAATTCATCAAATGGAGTCAGAAGTCAGGGTGAACTGCTGACTTTCAGTTCATGGAAATGAATACTCCGAACCATGAATGATTGCATTAACCTATTTTGTGATAGTATCAGAGCATGTTCAGGAAAAAACACATTCATCCCTTCAGCCTGACGCATGCAGGGATGGAGGATGCTCATCTATCTTCTTTTTTTAGTCTCTCTGTGTGTACGGCATTCAGCACGTATTCCTTACTGTGTGTCCTTTCTGTGTCACATACAGGAGCAGAGCATGTAGGAGCCTGTTAATTCCACCACTCCGGCAATGATTTGAGCCCAATTGTCCTGCTCTCCCACGTGCTTCAGTGGGAGGTCTACTTAACAGGAAGTTCAGAGCTCTTCCAGTAAAGGGGACCCACATGAAGTGTGTGGATAATACATAAACAATGCATCCATGTTGTTGGTGCCTTTTGCAGTCTTCACGCACTGAATAGGTACGGGCACCATCCAAACTGCATGATAGAGGATTGCCTACAATCTTAGTTTCCCAGTCATTGTGGTCTTTCTGGTCTGTTGCCTGGGTTTCTTCTCTTCAGAGGCTATAGAAATGGGGGAAAGAAGAGGTTTCGATACATTACTGGTCTTGTCACCATAGGCTTGAGATGTGACTTACAGAATCTGGGACTGTTAGAACCTACCATTTAGACATCACTGTGGGAACAAAGGTTCTAAGGAGGGGTGAAAACTAAATACATGAACAAATACGCTGCTGACTTTGAATTCTTCACCATCCATTTTAAAGTTAGCAGCCCATAATACATTGGTTTTTATCTTTCAAATTTTTAAATATACGATACTAGGCACAAACCTTTCAGACGTGTAGGTGGATAACCTCCTGAAGCTCATCTAACTTTTTGATCATAAAGGATGTATAACATATCCTATTAACCAGTCCTAATGAATACTAAATTATATTAATTTATGCTACTCGCAATCCTTTCAGCACAAAGCATTTATGAATGGAAAGCAAGAGTCTCTCTCTCTCTCCCTCCTCCCCAGTCACTTTGAGTCTTATGTGCGTTAGTTCTGTTATCTTCAACAGGAAAAGTATAGTGTGGTAAAAGAAACAACCATGAGATTAAAATTTTTCCATTCTCCTCCGCCCATATCTGTAATAAAGTTCTATGTCTGTATGTTCATTCTGTGCTAAAACCAAAATCAAAAAGTGTGAAATCCTTATCTGTCTGTGACACGGCTGACAAGTCGGTCTGTATGAAGATAAGGAATATTTCTCATGGCTAACACTGTATGAAGCCACATCACCATGACACTGATGCAAGAATTGATTCCTTAATCTCATCTTTAGGTTTTAGTTTCCAACCGTAATTTCTGGATCAGTTATACTAGATGGACAGTGCTTTTTCTGGCATGGATTCAGATAGAGTACATTGCCAATTTTCTTATCCATCTTTCCTAAAATGAAAAGAATGGGTCCAAATACTGGGTGCAGCCATTCTGCTTCCACTGCCAGCTTATCCTTTGATTTCTTCACGGGTACTGCTGCAAGGAGTCAGTGAGTAGGAATACTAAGGGTACTTATTATGATTATAAAAGATATGTCACAGATGATCTCTGCCTTCAGTAATTATCAGTTATTGAAGTCAGGTGGTGTTTCCATCCATACGTTTTGCAGTAAAAGATGCAGTTCTCAGTTCTAGAAATCAGGGGGTTTTATGTGTGTGTTTTTACTGTTTTGCTTTCTCTGCTAATCTGAACTATTTTTTTCTAGCAGATTAATTGTAACTGACAGCAACCAAGTCTTATCTTATGACTCATGAATACTGAGTTACCAATAATTCATATGTCTCCTTATTAAGACAGTCCTCTCTTTAATATCTTAAAAACCTCTTTGTCAGTTGTACATGACTGTTGGTAAATGACATGCTTACTTCTCAGTGTTTGAAGGGGTGCACTGAGCACGTTTTACTGTACAAGAGAACAGAGTAGGAACAAACTCCAGTGCATTGAGTTTGACTGTCATCTTTTCTGACAAATAACTCGAAACTGGAGGCAACAAATTGTCATGGTAAGTTTCCTAAGCATAAGACGTGCATGTGAATGTATAAGTACAAATATACAAATGGAATCATTAGGCAAAGGAACCTGATTTGAATAACCATCTAGGCTAAAAATGATACCCCTTAAAAATTCTTTCTCATAATTTGTTTTCAGACTTTCACTTGGTATTAGGCATCCAAGTGTGAAAAATGGATGTGCTTGCTTTTTCTTTAACTAAACAGTGCCTGGTTTTAGTTTTCCTGTAGTTTGTTGAGTAAAAAGGACTTTCCATGCCTGTTGTTGTCAATTCAACAAAAAACTGCTGAAAACCAATGTTTCCTGACTTTGGAAGAGGTGTTGAGTTCACTGTATTTGGGTCACACCCAGAGTTAGCAACGGAAATGCTGATATTTAGTAGCAGTTCTGAGACTGAAATACATGGTTGGTTCTGGAGACAATGTGATTATAAGACCCCACACTGTCAGACAGATACACAGCTCTTTGTGCTTCCACAGAAAGAGAGCCATTGCTCCCCGCACTGTAATCTTCCTACCCAGCACCTTTAGGAAGGTTATGTTGCTAGAATAGTGCTGAAACCCCAGTAACTCTGTAGTTTACTAGAATACTACAGAAAAAAGTGTAACATTATGCCAGTAACACAAGACCAAGATCCATGTCCTGTCAAAATTAAACATATTTGTGATCAAGTCATTAAAATGCTCAACCTTTAATCCTTATTTGCCTTACGGACAGCGAAGGAGCAAACCAATTCATATTATTTCTTGCTATGAAATTCCTAGACTTCTGCAACTGTCTTCAGTAGAGTTTTTATCCCCTTTTGTAGGTGAAATACAGCTGTGATGTGAAAGTAATTTCTTGATAACTGAATGTAATGATGTATATTGAAATTATATCTAAACTAGAAAAACATTGAAAGCATTTGTATTGATAAGACTTTATGATTAATTCATAGGATGGAAATGAAGGTACAAAGATAGAATGCTACCTCATTAAAAAATGAAAGCAGAAAAGCCCAAGTGATTAATATCCCCTCTAAAAACGGAACTCCTTAATCTTGACCTGCCAGGAAACATATGGTCAGGTTTACATGCAGAAATGGTTGCAGTGTTTCCGATTCAAGTAAACACATAGTTAGTGAGTTTTGATTTAGGTGAAGAAAATGTAACACTACATTTCCTGTCATATTGCAAAAAATTGTACCAGTGCAGATGAGAGAGAGAGGTCTCTGTCAGCTGAGCTCAGGTGATAGCTTTAACACTGATAATGTATGTATATTGCTATAGTGTCTAAACAGTAGAAGGTGTGTACATAAACAATAGAAGGTGTGCACATTTGCTAGCAGTGAACTTAGAGTGTTAATTGATTAACTTCTAATATCCACAAGTATCAAAGACTAAAATATGACAAGCAGGCAAATTATAGCTGAATTCACATATATAGGCAGCATTTCTCTTCCTTGTTGTCTACGTAATGTCACGTTCTTTTTACAGCTGCTGTTGCTAGACCTTTGTGTTGGAACTTAGCAACAATTCCCTTTAGTGGCTTCCCTGTTTCATAGCAGGAAAGCATCACCTTCCCGCATTGGAACAAGGCCTGGTTTATATTGCCCAGCACACAGCTCAAAGATATGAAGGAGCCTGTATCCCACTATCAGTCTCTATGCCACTAATAATATCTTGGTTATGATGTAATCCCTTGGTTTTCTTTTGAGAAGAAGGAATCTGCATATTTTAATTTTGTTTTCAAAAATTCTTAAACTTATTTTTGAAAAACTGTTGTTTCAGCTCAGAGAGGGCAGTAGTATTAATGGGTTTCAGTCTCTGCTGGTTTTGGAATGTCCATAAAAACAAAGATATTGTACATACAATATATTTTCTCTTTATAATTACTTTTTTTTGTGGATCCCTTTGATAGATCCCTGGAAAGAAAGACTGCAAACTGAAAACCACCGACTACAGTTTTTTCATATCAAAGAATTTGAAATGGTCCTTTAAGGCCATTCTATTTGAGGTTTTAATATAATAATGCAAGTTTTCCTTGGTTTCAGAGTATTATCTAAAATAATCTGATTTGTCTTTCTATTTTGAAAAAGAAAACACATTACACGGTAATAACACATCTCCTTTATCTCAGGGATCCAAATGAATGTTGTCTACTTCTGTGAATAGCTCATATTATCAGCAGCTTTATACTGAAAAAATACATTTGTAAGACTGTTAGATATTCATATATATTATTTATACACACAGGGTACATTTTCAAGAAACTCTCCATTTGTAACCCAGAAGGATAGTTAAACATGACTCATTCTGTAATTAAACTGAGGGAATATCTGTGAAAACATTTGTTAATGTTTGCTTAATTTAGAACTGACTGGATTTTTTTTTCTCTTTTATGGTATGCTTTTCTTTCTAAGGTGTTTTAACAATGTAGTGCCTCAAAAATATTGAGAGAAATAAAATCATGTCCCATGTTAAGAGACTAAATTTACAAAAGGAAAAAAATCTTCATGACTATAAATAGAATAATCTTTTCGTTTCATCAGATGGCAGTTGTTTTCAATCTTTTATATTCCAGTCTTTTTTGAAGAACTGTGTTAATCCAGTCAAGAGACAGAGCAGATTATATTGTTCTTATGTATTCACAATTTCAGCTTGTGAGTGATGAATGAATGCAGTGTTCCTGAGTCAACAGTGGAAGAAACATTTATTCACAGAAATTACTTCAGTGGGATTCTTTGTGGTCCTAGAGGTCCAGTGCACATCCAGTTGTGAGAATAGAAAATAATATTAAAAGAAATATAACAGGTGGATCTAGCAAGCAGGAGTCAGTGGGTAGGAGAATCGATTCAAAGTCTGCCGTAATCGAGGGCGAGATTTATGACCATGGTCAGATGACTGAGAATGACATCGATGCACTCAGTATCAAAATAAACATCCCACGGGTAATTTATCAACAGAAAATAACAACAGGAATATGCTTGATGCCTTTTTAAAGCAATACCTGTGTTGTGTAGTTAGTAGTAGTTAGTTAATAGCAGTTGTGTGTCTGCTATTGAAGCATAAGAAAAATCCTTACACATTTATTTCACATTTAGTAAAGATTTTTTTTCTGACTTAATCTTTATGCTTATAGTTGATTATAATTAGAAAAATATAATATGTAGAATTACTATTTGATTTTTCTCTTGGAGGAGTGCACCGTAATCCCCTGGCAACCTCATTTCGAGGCGGAGGACTGAATACGCTCATGCTAAGCTTTATTCGAAAGGAAATTGTCTACATTTTCCTATATGAACAGTAGACTTAGTAACTTCGATACTTGGAAGTATTTCAGAGAAATCTGAAACATTTCTAGCTGGGAAGGACAACACATCGTCATAAATATGTTTGAGGTATCTAAATGTGTATTAATTCTTCTAACATAAGAATTTGCTGTTGTAGTACACAGAGCATTAAGTATAGGTACTGTAATGAATTTTTATTTAACCTCAGTTAAGCAGTATTAGCAACAGGGTTTAAAGGATGAAGAATTCTTAACCCAGGAGTAAAACACATTAAACATCTCTCAACCTGGCTGAGCTGGCGGTGTATCCGAAGCCTTTTGTGTTAGCCACATCGCTGGAAGAGGTCTGCTCACATAGCTTAGGGAAGGATCCTTGGATTACTTCAACATGTGTAACAAAGTCCCTGTGCTCACTAGCAGCTGCTGAAGCGCCCTGCCTTCTCTGGCATGATTAAACTGAGACTTTGGTCTGTTGTGCAGAGGTTGAAAGGGTGCAATTTTCACCATCTGCTCTCTTTACTCTGTGCTTCTGGTGTGGCACAAGTTGTTTTGAAGTAGAAGTAGGTAGTAAGAAACACTTATTGCTTCCTATTAAAATCCTGTGATGCTTAATGTACTTGGAAATATTGAAAATTCATGACTTTTATATGAATCATGATGTTAGAAACTATTTGCAGCAGTGGTTTCCCAGCACTGAAGAATGGATTTATCTTTGCCCTCAAAGTGCTAGTTCATAGAGTTACATCTCCCTGGTTAGTAGCTGGTTTTAAATAGGAGAAAGCATAGAGGAAAACTGTTCTCTATGAAGTCTCTTTTTTTTTTCAGCATTCTAGGAAATTGTACAGTGATTTTGAATGAAAATAATCCTCATAAACATATAGTATGGGGGATTGCTTCTACAGATAATTTCAATAATTTACAAATTATGTTACATGTACTTATATAAAGCCAAATTTTGAGAGCTAGTACTTAGTCTCAACAGGTGTACCACAGTAAGCAGTTTTACTCTGAGGCTGTTCTCCCCTGCTCAGCTAACTTCCACCCTTCCAGGTGACTAAGGTGTGTAATGGTACAGTTTTTAACCTGGATTGTGCAAAATGGACTATGTCTGTAACATGTCCTGTCTCCCCTGAAAACCCTACCAGCTCAAGAAATGTATTTGGTTAATCCTCTTGTGCACACAGGTGGGTATGTGCGCAGGAGTAGAAGTTATAAAAATACATATTGTGTATATATAACATACTCCCTTAAATTTTCTTTACATAAGAGGAGCTGGACCATTCCCGTTGGCAGTGTGAGAGGAAAGGGCTGTATGCAGCAGCTGTGCTATGGACAGCAGGGGCTGTGCACCTACTCTTCCGCTTTCTAAAATGCAAAAGGAATGTTTTTTCTTTTAATATGATTGCTACGCTGCCCTGTGATGATAATGATATTCACTGGTCACTTTAGGTCACTGCTTTGTATATTCCCCCATCTGTTTAACAGTATCAACAGTTAACCATTTTTTTTTCATCAAAACAGGATATATATAAAAATTGTATGTAAACAATTTGTACTTAATGAAGTTTTGGTGCCTGTCCCAGCTGTTACAACTACACACCACTACACTTGTGTAAAGTGTATCTCAGCTCCCATTATAAATATTAAATGTGATATAAATAGATGCTAAACCAGCAGGAAAATTAAATGCTAGGGAAGACCCCAGGAAAGCCGATGGAAAGCTGCCCTAGTTTCGGCTGGGATAGAGTTAATTTTCCTCATAGTAGCTGGTATAGTGCTGTATTTTGGATTTAGCATGAGAATAATGTGGTAACACCCTGGTGTTTTTATCATTGCTAAGCAGTGCTTACACAAAATCAAAGATTTTTTGTCTTCCCATGCCTCGCCAGTCAGGAGGTGCACAAGAAGCTGGGAGGGAGCGTGGCTGGGACAGCTGACCCAAACTGGCAAAGGCACTTTCTATAGCATATGACATCATGCTCAGTATATAAACTGGATATAGTTGGCCAGGGGGGCAGCGATCACTACTCAAGAAGTGGCTGGGCATCAGTCAGTGCGTGGTGAGCTGTTACATCACTTGTTTTTCCTGGGGTTTGGATGTTCTTTTTTTCTCTCTCTTTTTGTTGTTTTCCTTTCCATTAGTTTTTTTTGTTTGTTTGTTTGTTTTTTAATTTTTAGTCATTAAACTGTTCTTGTGGCAACCCATGAACTTTTCTACATTTGCCCTTCTGATTCTTTCCCCCATCCCACTGAGGGCAAAAAGTGAGTGAGTGGCTGTGTGCTGCTTGGTTACCAACTGGCTCTAACATGACAAAAGCTAATGGAAGTATACAGTTAAAACAAAGATAATATATTCTGCTCAGAATTCTAAAGAACATGGCAAGTTGCAAGCAGTGGTTGAGTGGTTTCCAGCAATAGATTGGGTGGTTAACTAGTTTGATACAGCATAATCCACAGATTTGAAGCTTCTTGGGTTTATACCTTATTCAGTCTCTACATCATTTAGAAACCCTTTACTAGGGAAGCTGCAATTCTTATGTCTTTTAATGTCATTCTTGGCTGACAAAGTAAATGTCTATTCTAGAAACAGGCGATCAGTAAAAAAAGAAAACAGAATGTGAATCTCATTTTTCTTTCAGAATGTACGTGCTTGGATTCTCTTTCTTTAACGAACATTTAATGTATTTGACCTCTCCATAAGTGGATGCTAGCAGCTCTCTTTGACATAGTTTTTTCTTACACTGTTTCTTTTATGGATGTGTGTTGAAGGTTTTGGTTGCAATGACCACGAATTTATTATTTTTATTCCTCATTTTCATGTGAAAACTGTTCTCAGGCAGCAGCACTTTCACAAATGAGAATAGAATCAATGAGGGGGCAAGGATCTGAGTGTTTTACTTGTGGGAGGCCTTATTCATGTAGCTGAACATACTCTGTAAAAGCTTCACTGGGAAACACATAGAAAAGTTTGTAAGCGCAGAAATAAGCTTCCATTTGGCAGATATTAAATATAGCACTAGTTCACAACAGGGTAAACCTCTGCAGCAACAACTACTTGTAAAATCATCACCATGTGGTATTTCTTAGAAACTGAACCAAGGAGCTGCTACTCTATTATTATCAGGTTCTATGAGTTTCTTGACTGGAAAACTGAAGATAAAGAATGTTCCTTAATTTCTTTGCCTTCTTAACAAAAGCCAGTATAAACCAGTACTAATGATGCTTTTTACATCTGGCATTCACCCTCCATCTTTCCTCCACTGGGATAGGTCTGGAAATCAGTAGGTTAAAAAAGATAGCACCCTAATGCAGGATAACTCCCCTAATGTGTAGGTGGAGCTCATTATGGTTATGACAGATCTGGGAATTTGGATCACATTTTTCAAAGTCCAGATTTAAATCAATGTCATTGCCATGACCGTATATGAAGCATTTCTAACAGTACACTCCAAGTCTTAGTTGTATATGACATGGTTATGCACTTCCTAGAAGAAAGAAATAGTTTATCTCTTTAAAAAAGGCCTGGTGTAGGAAAAGTCATTACTTACTTTTTTCTTTTTTCCTGAACACGTCATTCTTCTGACACCAGCTGCATGCTACCTTCTGTTAACCCAGTTTTATTTTAGTAAGAAATAACTGAACCAGGAATTCTGGTACTTGCAGTAAATGTGGTACATTCAGTATTTCTAAAAATGAACCTAGAAGCTAGTCAGAACCATTAGGCATCCTAGATGTTGTGCTAAATCTTCTTACATGTATCCCTGGAATAAAATCTATGTCCCTTAAGGTAGGATACAAGGAACAGAAGAAATGTAAGAAATGGTGTTGCTTATTGCATAAAACAAGATCTTTTCAAACACCCAGCATGATGTAGATAAGGGAGGTGTATTGAACTGATATGTCTGATCTCTATGATTCAGAAAAGCCATAGTGTAAGGATTAAAAAAAATACCCTAATGCATGACATGTAAAAAATCATCTTATTCTTTAAATGCTAATTAAAAAAGCTGTCTGAAGACAGCTGGCTGATTGAGAACACGAGGACTTGCAGCATTAATTTGTTTGTTTTCATATTTATTACCATGCAGAAAATGTTGTTATGGAAACCAAATATATGCTATTTCTTAAATAACTATTCTCCCAAGGCCTCTGGAACAAAGAAAAGAAATTGAAGCTATTAGTGTTATTGTTGCTGTTGGCTGCCTGAAATCTCAAAGCTGCAATTGTAATTGATACTGGGAATCCAAGGATTTTGTCTTCCTGGCTTTCTACCTTTTTACTAGAAAACCAATAGTATTGTCATCTTATTGATCACTACAACAAACTGGGAATGGGTCCCCACAGTCCCTCTGCTTAAAACATCATGAGGTTTCCCCTGGTTTGGGAGGCCTGCAAGTCAAGAATAATTTATGTGGAAATACAACAAGTGAATTTGCCCTATAATTTGGTAAACCTGAACCTTAGCTTTGTAGCAAGGTGTCTCACCGATGTTTCCTGAAACCAGCCTGAGGTAGATTGATGCTGAATAGGTCTTATGAATGGATCTGGACCCTAGTGCACGTTGAAAGAATCCCTGCTTGGTTTGTAGGCATTTGCCTTTAATTCTGCGGGAACTCATCAAACTCAAAGATTCAGGCTAAACCTGAAGGTATTTTCTTGCTTATCTGGAAAATTTTCATATGCTTCAGTTATGGTACAGGAATAATCATGATGGAAAGGGGAAACATGAAGGGGAAGTTTCTAATCATGTAAGGAGTGGATGAGAATCATATGGTAACAGCTGAAGTCAGGTAAATCAACCCTTGGTCCAGGCAGTGGGATTGATGATGTGTGACTGATGGCTTACACGAAGACAGTAGACTTACCACTGGAAATTCTCAAAGCCTAATTGATTATTTCAGAATTCTTTGGTTTATTCATTGTGGAGATAGAGAGACCAGTCAGAAAGTATGGCTGGTATTAGACCTTTCTGGGAACAGGTTTTATGACCTTGAATCTGTTTCATTTTCTTTTTTTCATGAGCCATAAGCAACACAGGATTATTTATTTTGCTAGTATGTGCTAGGAAAACTCATTCAGATAGTGAACGCATTAGAATCGGATGCATTGTATAGCATCTGTAATGTCAAGAAAAAATTTTCATAATGCATTTTTTGTGATGCATAGTTTGGTTTTGGATGCCCTATATCCATGGAAATAAAAATCAGAATGAAACTGTCAGGACCTGTCAGAATGTGTTTTCCAGAGCTGTACTAAAAGCAGCACCTGCAATCCTTAAATGATTAGAGGAATGTCCTTTAGAACTGGGGAGGCAATACTTCGCCTGTATTATCCCTGCAGTGACAAGAATGTTATTGGAATTCCATTTCTAGTTCCAGACCTTAAAAATGAGACCAAAATGTTAAAAGAGAATCAGAAAAGAGCTATGAAAAACATGAAAGCTCTGGAAAATATGGATGGTAATAGTAGATTGAACTTTGTTCAGTCTCATTATTTGAGAAAGAAGAAGACGGAAGTTGACCTTAGTCAAAATGTATCTGTCCCTGCTGGAAGGGTCTGAAATCTGACAGTGTCCATGTATTTTACTGTGATTTTACTTTTGAACTATAGCATTAGTTGAGCTACTTATAGCATACTGTATTACAGTCCACCCTAGGAAGTAGTTTTTTCTTTTGAATTAACCATTCTCTGATCTGCAGTCAACTACAATTCAATTGTAATTGTGTCTCATAAATTCATTTTAAGCAGTCTTTATGTGCTTTGCGAGAAGGTAGAGTATTAAGAGCATTTTCAGTGTAAGAAGCCTGTTTTATTTGTTTATTTTTTTAAGTGAGTATTTTCTTATCTTTGGGATAATAATTCAATATAATCAGGAGAGTACCTTGCCTTCTTAAGAATATTCTGCCAGGTGTCTTGCATTATCCATGTAAACCTACATAGGCATTTTGTGGAGATGCAACAGTGATGTTAATTTTATCATTCAATTGGTAGAATAGTAAACTAAAATAGTAAAACAGTGAAGGAAATGAATTTCTCTGATATTCATTACATTTATCTACTTAGTCATAATGCGGTTTGCTTTAAGAGTCTCCCTGTTCCCAATTCACTTTATTTAAGTCTCTGTTAAAATAGGGGGGGGACAACTTGTTAATTATAGGGGTTTTTTTCAGGTTCTATAAAGATTAATATTATCCCATGTTTGAAAAGCTAATACAAAATTAGAATACTGCAAACAAGAATGTACATGTAAATAGGAGAGTGAGTTGATTCTTCCAGTATATGTACAAAATCAGATCTTTTCTGATTTGCCAAGCATAACTGAGTCCCTCCGGGAAATTCTGCTTGACCAGTCACTCTGGTCAAGAAGCAGAAATATTGAGAAAAAACTGGTCTTGTGTTGGTAATTTTTTGGGTGATTACGGTTTTTTTGTTTGTTTGTGGTTTATTTATATTTTTTTAGTTTCTGCTGGTAACAGTCTGTCAAGACTGACTAATTTCAAATCACAGCATGTATGAAAACGGCTTTCCCTTAGCTTTAGATACTGGGTTATTTCTGTTTCTGTCGTGTGTTTTCTACAGTAATTTTTCTTTTACGAAATTGCTTTAGTTATTACCCATCAGACTGCAATTTTAAGGATAGTTTTTGCTAAATGGGATGTCACATCTTCAAACATGCTTCCCTCCTTTAAAGCTGTTTCCACATTCATATTTTAGAACCGTTTATTTATCTTTAACTCTTGAATGACCTTTGTCAGCTGTCACTGTCAACTAGGGATCACTGCTCTTGACAGTTGCTGTCAGTTCTGAAGAGATGTAAAACCCTATGCCATATTCCACAGGGCTGGAAAACCCAGCATCTCTGTACTGTGGAATACATCAGGGAATAAAAAAACTCCACCCACATGCACACTAAATACTATTTCTTCAGAAAATAACGTGCCCTACTTACTATCTAAAATAGTGACAAATATTTAATGTGCCAGAAGTTTAAAATAGATCAGAGTGACATTTGGGGCACATAATAAAAGGAATGGTGAAAGGTCCATATATCCTGGCTTGGTTAGAGGTTCTGTGTAGTGCGGTTAAGCACAAAAATATGGGGAGATCGTTGTTGACTGTTGGAGGTAACTAATCAGCTTTTTGAGACAGGAGGACATTTTCAATTAATCCATCTGGTTCTTAAAAGGACTGGTAAGCTATAGAAAGGTTCCTAGTGCTTATAGTAAGATTATTGAAAGAATTCTAATATCAGGATTTATTTAATGTTAAAAAGTCATGTTAGTAAAAGCCACCTGGCTAAATAATTTATTCATGTCCTAAACCATGCGGTTTGATTTCTGCCGTCATAAGCAGTGAATAAGGCACGAGAATGCCCTTGTAGATTTTAGCAAGGAATTTTTTCACATATTTGTAGTAATTAAATAGTTTGGACATGTATAACTGTAGATAATGAACTCATGACTATCCTTGTGGAGTAGAGTATAAGAGGGAATGGTGAGCTCTTAGCCCTTTTCTCCACCATTCTGATTTTCTTCCTGTTCTTTAGTCTATGGGTTTACTGTGCAATCTTGGAGAACCGGGTGTAAAAATGGTGACTGATAAAGTGATGAGCTTTCTTTTTCCACTTGCTATGTGCCTCTTCATTTATGTGTCTGCATAAAAATCAGGACCAATCTGGCAAAACCCCTTTTTGCATTACGAATGAGATAAAAGAGGTGAAACAGTTCTGTAGTTTGTGAGGAATACAGCAAGCATAAGATATGATGAGGGAAAGTTTCCTTTAAAATTGATCTACTGTTATAAGAATGTTACCTCCTGGGAGCAATAGGGGTTTAAAATTCCTGATACTAGAACTGAGATTTGACAGTAGATGGAGTTGCTGAGACTGGTAATGAGAGATGTCGTGATACCAACAAGCCAGTAAGTAAGAGCTGAGTGCTAATCATTGCTTTGTATTTTCATCTTCACCTGCGCATTTTCTACTCAAACTGTAAACATAATTTGTGAAATTCATCTCTTCAACTACAAAATGTATGTTTTGCTTTTTTCACTCTTGTCTAACTAGCAATTTTACTGTTGTATGTGGAGGCAAGCGGCAGCCTTGTGTCCAAGGAAAAGACTTTTAATCTTCCTTACAACTAACAAACAAAAAATTTCAGTTCCAGACCTCAAGAGATACGCTTTTCACAGGCATACACCATAAGCTATGGAATGGAAGATTTATTCTGTTGAGACAATCACAAGTATGCACAAAACTAAAAATAAGAGGAATGCTGTTTTACTTCCATGTGATTGTTACCTGGAAGAAATTAGTCTTAAGATCTGTGGACTGAGGAAAGAATCGAGATTTCTTTTTCTGTTTCTTTATCAACATACTAAGATGACAAATCAATTATTCAGCTTTTAAGAATGAAACTCTTATAACGAAGCCTGCGATTAAATTGAGCTATAAGTATGCAACAAAAGGGGAGTTTTATATGGTTTTCTCTCTGTGTTTGTTTCCAGAATTCCAAACCAGCAGAGAAGTCAAATCTTAAAACTTCAATAGGCTGACATTACTGATTAATAAGAAGTTATTTCCACAGCCCAAGAATACTAAAAGCTAAGACCAACCTGGTCCCAAATGAGCAGTCTTCATGCTAAGTCTTATTCTGCCATAAATCCACAGGTCCATCTCTTATTGATGTCAGTGGAAATTGGTAGACTAGAGTAAGATCTGTCCCTGAGGAATTACATGATTAAGATCTCAAAGGACAACTAATAAAAGGAACATGTAAGAGTTGAAACAAATTAGTCATTTCACAAACGTTAAGTGCCTTTTACACTGGTGAAATAGATGTACAAGGAATATGGTATTGATTTTGAAGTAAAAGTCCAGACAAGATTTTTCAGAGAAACAATCCGAAGATATTTGTACAATGTCATTAATGAAGTTAACAATTAGAGCATGAAATTTTAGCTGTGATAGTGAAGCAGAGGAGATTGCTAACAGTCCAAGATACTCCCAAAAGGAAAGATACCGGCCTTTCCCCCACCCCGTCTCCCCCAATGTGCCTTTTACCATTGCCACTTTCTTAATACACCACAGACTATGTGCCACAACCACAGCTCTGTCTCCTTTTACCTTTTCTGGCAGGCCTGTTTATTAGGTTGCTGGCAAATTTCCAGCCACCCTCCAGCAGTGATAGTTCATTAGCTGTGTATGGAACAGGGCAGTCTATCAAGTTGTGAGATTAAATTGGTGATGAGAAAATATTTGAGAATCTGGATCCAAATTAGAAAACCCTTTTTCTTTAAAGTTCAATTTGGGATTGAGTTTTAGACTTAGTTTTATCCATCTCTGGTTAGAGGGAAATTATCCTAAGTACATTCAAATGCCTCTCTTTCACCAGCTGTCACAGGGAATTCTTGCTTGAACAGAACTACTTAGAAAAACTGGTCCAAAAAAAAAAATATATTTTTTTATAATTTGTTTTCCATGTTTCTTTATTAATTTTTAAACAAAAAATCCTAAACAGACTCTTAGAAAAGCTACTTGAAATGAAAAACTTATATTACCTTTCTATCAATTTTGACGTCTTTCAAGTTTCCTGATTACTTGTAGACAACCCAGCTTTGCTCCAGACTGCTTATTTCTCATGAAAGAAAAATAAAAAATAATTTTAAAAAAATCCCAAGTTTTTTTGGGGCCTTGTAACAATCTGAAAAAAAAGAGGAAGAGAACAGGAGCAGAAAATGTATCAGGCTAGAAGCAATGATGCTGCTTGTAACATGATTAATGAGTGCTAGAAATTATTTTATATTATTGGAAAATATATACAGGTCTATGAAAGGTAAATAAGAGGCACAACTTCTGATCTTGATTATAGTTGAAGTGTCACCAGGATAGGATTGATCTGACTCTACTACTACTAGTTTGGAAGGAAAAAAGTCAGTCAGCATTTAAAAAAAAAATTATTTAGCATAATTTAATAAAAATTTCCAGATGCCAAATAATGGGATATTTGCCGGAAGTCACAGCACCAATTCGTGTAAAATTCTGAATTACATACTACCATCACTCATATTAAAGCTGTTGCACATCCTTTTCAAAATAACATCCTCTATTATTTTGATTAAATCCTTATTCCATAAAAACATCACAGAGAATTAATGAAATTCAAGCAGTTTTGTACCAATGGCAATGCAAGTATGACTATTTCGATACCCAGTAAGTAAAGAAGTGTCATTTGGGGATGGTGAAAATGCCAGAAATACCTTTTATAAGAGTAGAGTGAGTGATGTGTAGTACCAAAAGACTAGTCAGATGATACAAAAGGTTCATTTCTATGTATCTTTGTTGGAATAGAATCTGGAATCATGTAGTCCTCCAGGGATTGCATAGCCGAGTTGAAAAGCCACTGGCCTTATATTGATATGACTTAAGAATATTAACTCATAATATTAGATTGTCAAAATATTAGGCTGACATTTTGTACTTGAAAGGGAAATACTTCCTGTATTGCATTTACTATATTTGGTCAGCTGTAGTTGCTATTCTCAGCTATGCCACCTTCTCATGTGCAAGACATCAAAACAAACATAAAAACAGATGTTGGCTACAGATACTGTTTTGACACCCTCTCACATGCAATGTAAATCTCTTCAAGAAAAAAGTCCTGTTGAACGAAGTCATTATTTTGTAACCTATACAGGTTATTAGAAAAATTCCTTGTGGCACCTGAAAACCTTGGGGTTTTGTGGCTTAGAGTGAAAATGCAGAATAAAAGGTGATACATTTCAAGTTCTGCGATGAATACCATGCTGTAAACAATGGGTAATTCCTGTGACACTACCTGTCTACTGCATTAGTACTCATGTAATTTGTGTCGTTTTGAAATGACTGAAATTTCATACCGGTTCCTGTGGCTATGTATTTTATTAGTATTTTGGATAACCCTAACTGGCAGGAGACAGTGGACAACAAAATTAGACTGCTTAGACCCTATCCCAGCTGCAAGTTACAGACAAAAGGTATGTTGTGCTGATTCTTTAACCCGAGCCTCCCTCTGGATTTGCCACTGTCGTATATCATGTCATTTAGTGATGATGTAAAGTGTGATACAAGTTATGTTTACACATGAAAGGCAGTGTAACTGGCAAAAAGTGTGGTGTAATTTGTTCTAGCACTGAATTTGAACTATCTGCTGAGGAAGCTGATGGTAGGACGGTAGGAAAGAGACTACTGTAGTGACTTTGTTTTTCCCCTCAATACCTTCTTTCTCACAGTGAAGACAATTCCAGTTTTGGATGCTGCTTTTACAGAAGTGCTCTTCCAGATGTTAGCTGCTAAGCTTAACACAACTATATCAGCTTACAAAAGCAGCACTTTGTAGTGAATGTCTTTGAGTGAAGATACCTTGTGGTTCTGTTAGAAAGTGGCTCTGCAGCTTGAGTAAAATGGTTGCGTTAGCTGAATCAAAATCCTGAATGTGTTGATAACTGCAGTGCCTGAGTTTACCTGTTCTAATTAAAGATGTACCTTATTTGAACTTTCGGGAAAGACATGGGGGTTCACAGTGCCTCTCTGAACTAAGCAGCTGTGATAAGACATGCCTTCTGTGAGATGAACAGCCATTTGCAGTCTACTCGCAGTGTGGTGAAGGTGACACCTGCAAAATGGTTTGATAGTTTCTTGCAATGACTCTGAAACTGAGCTCTGATTCAGTGGTCGAATTGCCCTTGCCGTGACTTTCCGTATTGCATTAGATTTCTGTTGCAGACAAAGCCTGAAGAAATTGTAATACTTTGACAATGCTACAGGTCTGTAGATTATCTGGCAGATAATAACTAAAATAAATATACCCTCTTAACTAAAGCTTGCACCATTTTTCAAATTAAAGGACTGTCTTTAGTTGGTAGTTTGATATTTTATCATTGTGTTTAAGAAGTTGCAAACTAACAATATTTGCAATAATGCAGTTAATGAAAATCATCAACTGCATTAAATACCATTATTTTCAAAATGAGTCTTTAATGAGGTTGTGTATTCAAAGGTCTCCTGTTCTGCTGCTTTCTGGGATAAATCAGGAAAAGGTTAATAACAAACCATTTCCCATCACTATTTCCAAGAACACTGAAGAGGTTTACAAAGCTTTTGAGGTAAATATTTCACATGACTCTCTTTTTATATTGTGTAATGTACATCCATTCTGCTGGTTAACCCAAGGCAACTGTCACTTGTTTTTCTTCCAGTTCAGTTGACCAGTGGCTGAGATGACTCATTTTCACCCATCTTTAAAATGGGTTTGAGAGCTTTGAAAAGACTTCTGGAACACCAAATCATAAGAGAGAAATACATTTTGAAATGTATTATTGTATCTCAAATGTTTTCCTGTTCTGAAACCTAAAGAGAAGGATCTAATGATATAAATTTATTTATGTGTGGTCTTTTACATACTGCTGAAGAAATGGCAACACCTTGTAAAACCTGAGAACCACTTATAATTCCTATGCCACTGTGGATAACAATTACATTTCCTTACAGGTTCTCTGGCATTATTTCTTGTTACAGTGGTTTTTTTTTAAGAAGCGGTAATTAGAAAGGCACAGGACAATCTATATAAGCCTTTACAATAGATCGTGGTAATGGAGGATGATAAAGAGTATTGACCTTCTATAGCTTCATTTTAGCTTTGGCTTATGTATGTAATTGCAGCTGGACCTTGTGGGAAGGTTTTCTATGATTATTACCCAACTTCATTTTTGAGGTGACAGGATAACTTTTCATCTGAATGTCAATATCTAAAAGTATATGATTGAATCCATCTTCCAGTGGCTCTTGTTAGGTAAGTTCTTATTTTTTACGCCTGGTAAATATGTACTGAGATTAATACTACATAAAAGTTAGAAGTTTTGTTCTTGAGTAGCCTGTTAATGCACTAACTTCTAAGTTGGAAGAAGTTATTTCTCCAGAAGAGTTGCAGGTCCATCTGGAAAATATGCAGACTTTCTGCAATTTATTAAAATTAGTAGTTGTCCGCTACTTCTGTGTTTTGTCTTAGCCACATACAAAAATATTTAAATGCAACAAAACAAAATGAAATTTGAGAAATAGGAAGTTTGGTCACAGTGTCATAGACCAAATGCAGTAGATTGTCTGCTCAGGCATACCGTCTCTCACAGTGCTAGATAATTCATGTGCACACTTTTTTGCAGACTGGACTGAAAAAAATTTCTTTCAGCAGAAACTTGTTTCTAAATCACAGTTGCTAGGTTTTCACTAATTTAATAAAAACATAATGATTTATGTCTCCTCTGAAACTTGTCTTTGTTAATATAAATCATTGTATTTTTAAATGAGATGGTTTTTTAATTTGCTTCCAGAAATGCTTCTATGTTGACATAGGAGATATTGACATAGAAGTTTAGTTTAGGCATTGAATTGACATAGACGTTGTTGACACAGAACTTTAGCTGGTTATTCACCTGCAACTGTAGTTAATCATTCATTCAAAAAAAGGCAAGTGCCTTCACTTGGGGAACGTCCATGGCAATGTTCTCCTGTCTTTCTCCTGTATTTGTGTCATTCATTTGCCCTATTTAGTCTCCACCTGAGAGGGATTAGAAGTAGCTTCTTGCAGATCATCTATAATCAGAGGGCAGAGTACTTACTGAAAGACTCAAGGTTTGAATTTGTACTGGATACTTACTGGGATCATTTCAAGGTAGAAAAAAAGAGCAAATCATTAGCAATGTTTTAGCAAATTTTTTTTTCCACAAAACTATAAAGTATTATCCTTTCGTGTATGACTTGGGAATATTTCGTGAGCTCTAATTTAGCAAGGATAATCTAGAATTTAAAGTGGTTTAACGGGACTAGCAAGGTTTGCATTCATTTTATAGTTCACCCACAGACTTCTACATGGTGTATTCTATTTAAAATGAATGCATTACTTTCCATCTCAGAGGGCTGGTAAACAGCAAAATCTTGTAAGGACTCTAGAGTGCACAGATATTCTGCTGATATGCAATATAAACATCTAGTTTAGCATCGAGCTCTGTGAGGGCTGTGCAAAGGCATTCTCTGATTTAAATGGGATTAGCAGTGTGCATGAAGTTAAGCATGTCCATAAATGTCTGCAAGGCTTTAGTTATTCAATGCGCTCATTATCTCAATTTGTTGTTTCATGGAATTGTTCCAAGTATCTCATCTAATCAGATCCTCCTGGAGGCACAACATATGCCCACAATAGTGTGAGCTATATATAGCTCCTTCCACAATTATGAAAGATCAATGAAACATTTTTATTGCCAGTGCATGTATGTGTCTGTAAATTATCCTGTAGGAATTAAAATCCCTCAGCAGGAGCACAGTGTGAATCCTAATGGATACAGAGCTGAGGTAAAAGTCTCTTTTTTTTTTTTTTTTTAGATAAAAGCACTATAATTAACGTATAAACAAATATATAGCAATGCATTATAAATAATATAAAATTGAATAATATAATTACAGACTGATTTAATTCTATCTCAAAATAAGCTTGATGCTGACTGTTGTATACTAATCACAAATATGCTCTGTGATATAGAAAAGCCATATTATGCTGAATGAAAATTAGCCTGTTGTTTTTCTTTGAAGATATTTACCCCAGTAGTAAAGCTTATTTGTTTCAGGTACTTCTTAATGACTAAGCTTTCATATTTAAGCTTGAAATGCAGATGGCAAATAGCCCAAATAATTCTATTCTCATAATGCAGTTGTAAATCTGTTGAATTACTCTGTGTTATTGAGAGTAGAATGTGACAAAAGGTTATGGCCTATTTCTGCTTCCTTTGTTGCTTTCATCTACAAAGGCAGTCACAGGAATCAATGAAAATATGTATCAAGTATTACTTGAAATGTGTAAACACAGCAGAATCTGACTCTTTAGAGCTTGAAAGTACTCTGTAGTATTTCTCATTTACTATCCTATTTGAGTTGCTTTCAAACAACATAACTAGACAAAGTCAATCTTGCCATCGAGCTGGCTGTAAAATGCCAATATTACTAATATTAAATACCATGACCTGCTGAATGGACTAAGCATGAGGAAATTGAAAATGAGTTTGTTAGCATTCCCAATTCTTTAATGAATGTTACTGCCTTTGTTTCTAGATACACAATTCCCTCTTGGCCTTGCCATTCAACGTATTTTCACACCAGCTGAAAAAATGGTGCTGTGACAATAAACATTAACAATTTTTTACCTTATGATCGTATGTCACTTTTAATTTATACCGGACATAGATCAGAACAGCAAGATGAAAGAATTCAAATACTGTTAACACTTTCAAGCGATGGAGAATATCAATGAATGGAATTTCAAATGTGTCTGAAATGTCTGATGCAATATCTACGATGATGGTGGGGAACTAATACAGTTTATGTTGATTTCGAATTTGAGCATCTATTTTATTTAAATAATATGTGTATGGTCTACATACATGTATGCACATACACTCATTTTATCAAAAGGACACTGATTAGATAATATAGTCAGTGTTATTTTAATTGCTGTTAATGAGAATTCCAGATTTCAGCTTAAAATCACACGTAGCTCCAGATGTTCTCAGATTTTCAAGGTAAAATTAAGGTAGATTTTCAAAACCATTTTATTTAGGACAAAACCCCACTTAAATATAGTTTTTGTTAACTTCATTATATCCTATGTGTTCATTTGAACATATCCCTTCTTGAAAACATATGGAAGCACTAAAAATCTTGAAGTTGCAAACGTGTTACAAGCAGCAAGACTATAAGTAATGTCCAGACATTATGGTTTCTTTATCTAAAATACAACTGTGTTTCTTCTCTGCATGAATTCCCACAGTGGTAGGGAAAGTTTGGCATTTCTTTGTTATCTGGATTTGCTAATATACAGAAGCTTTCCAACTGTATAACTGGAAGAGAACAAAACACGGAGCAAGATTAAAGCTTAAATATTGTCCAGATTAATATCCTGTTTTACCTTCCAAAATCCAATTTACTATCAATGAAAACAGAATTGGCTGCCATGAAAATGAGTCAACTTCTTCCGTTTATTTCTTGTGCTTTCCTTTACCTTTCCACTTCTGCAGGGATGCACATGAGACTGGGAAACCTTAAAGGTATTGAATATCACCAGTTACTCTGCAATCCCAATCAGTAACACTTTTATCAGGGATTTCATGCTTACTCCAATAAAAATGGAGTATTGATCCTAGAAATGGAAATGTTGCCAGTGACAAATAGGAAAAGAAGGTTCTGGAACTGAATCTAAGTCACAATATATAGTAAAAAATAACACCCAGTTCTGGGTATCTACTGAAACCCAATTGAATAGTTCTGGTTTTGCTACTTCAGGCATATTTCTTTCTCAATAACTTTACTTAGTCTCTAAATCTGCTCATTTCATTGCAAATGTTACTGGGGGCATGTTCATCAGCTGCTGAAGATTGAGGCTCAACTTCTATTAATGCAAATACAAAATATAGAATCATAGAACCGTTTGGGTTGGAAGGGAGCTTAAAATTCATCTAGTTCCAACCCCCCTGCCATGGGCAGGGACACCCTCCACTAGACCAGGTAGCTCAAAGCCTCATCCAGCCTGGCCCTGAACACTTCCAGGGATGGGGCATCCCCAACTCCTCTGGGCAACTTGTTCCAGTGCCTCACCATTCTCTCTCTGAAGAATTTTTTCCTGATAGCCAATCTCAATCTCCCTGCTTTCAATTTACACCTCTTACCCCTTGTCCTGTAACTACAGGTCCTTGTAAAAAGTCCCCCTCCAGCTTTCTTGTAGCCCCCTCAGGCACTGGAAGGTGCTATAAGGTCTCCCCAAAGCCTTCTCTTCTCCAGGCTGAACAAGCCCAATTCTCTCAGCCTTTCTTCATAGGACAGGGGCTTCAGCCCTCTGATCATCTTCTATCTTTCGGTATTTGTTCAAAGCAGCTGAAGTTATTGTTATTTCCTTCCTAAAGTCTATAACTTTGTCTTCCTTGTGACCTCTAAGTGTCAAGAAATAAGAAGGGTAAAAGCCTCTTTGTTCTTTGTCCTTATCACAAAATAATATCATGTGAAATTTTCCTGGAACATCCAGATGAATGCTGGTCATTTACATAATTTCTGATCCCATTGGTAAAGCAGGTGAATGCAACAAAAGAAATGGCTATTTTTGTTCCTGTGTTCTTAGTCATCTACATGCACAGGACCATTTCAACTAAGAAAAGGAAAAAACTTGTTAGTAATACAGCTTTTCCATCTTTGGTGTAGCAGAGTTTCACGTGTGTATATGAATAATATAAAACGTGTTCTATTTTTCTGTTTCTCACATATTTGTTTTGGTTTATAAGACTACACAGGCAAAATATCACAATCAACACTAGTTGAACTGGAAAGAGGAGATGTAGAGTAACAACCACTAATTAATAAAACTTTAATTGGGTGTATAGACTATCTAATCTCCATTAATTGTTTGAATAGGAAGGTAACTATCCAACTGTAACATCCCTGGATTAGAAGTTAAAACAATATCATTGTGACGTACATATTCATACTTTTCTGCAAGCAACAAGGGTAAAGTGACAGGACTCTTGTTGCTTTGATACGTTTGGAATTCAGGGACTGTGTGTTCCCCCTTGCTGTCTGTATACAAGCAGAGACAGGGCAGAACAGAAACAGTGATGAAAAAGCACATCTATGAGCACACCGGCACTGTGATTTTTACCTGCATATGGTCAGATGATAAAAAACACATTAACATTTGTTTCAACAGAACACAAAGGCAGTTATGCTTCACATGGAGGACAAACCTTAAGTTCCTTTTCTCTTAAAAGCACAATTATTAATATGTCCATAACTGATCTTATTAAACAATAGTAAAGACCTATTAATGAGAGATGTACGTTGAAAACCATTACAAAATGACCTGCATTGAACTATTATGGCTTCACTGCTGTACGAGGAATTTGCAGAGGCCCACACAGCCTGTACTATGGATAAGACTTTTGCTTGGGCTTTCTATACAGTTACATTTTATGAGTAAGAATGCCTGTACTTACAGAAGCAGATAGAGAAATACTGAATTATATTCTTTGTAATGAGAGTTCCTCTTACCCAGAAGCGCAAAAGCAGGTACACGAGCTTTCCCAATTGTAAAAGTGGAAATTTAGGTCAAACTGGTCTTGCTATCTGTCTACGTTTTCTTCCTAATGCTTTTCTCTGTGAATGTCATCACTATGGCAGCAATGCATCTTCAAACTCATGAGATACTTCTTCGTGGCATGAGTTTCTCCTCACCCTTTTCAATCTTTTCAAACACTGTCAGCAGCGAGAGTTTTGATATATAGTTGAGAATTCCACTGGTTATTATTGGAAAAAATCTATGGAGTATTTGACGTTTTTTTCATTACTACAGAAATAATAAATATATATACTCAACATTTGAAAACCCCACTGCAGAAAATTTGTTTTATTGAAATGGTCGGTGAACATATCTGATCAATCTTACTTCTTTTCATGAACCATGTGGGTTTTGCTGCCTAAATATTCACTCAATTTTGTAGCAACTTAAAAAGGAAGCTCTACTGAAATAGTCATGATGGAAACTTCAAAGGAAGAAAAATGTGACCTGAAATGTGGGAGTGGAGAGATTTATACATGAAAGTAGTTCTTTAGTTGCCAATTGAGTTAAAGATCCGGAAAGACATTTAACAGGCCCATTGGTATAATTCCGATTTCTGTAGGGAGCTAATGGAGAGAGTTGAACAACAGGGTAATGATCTTTCTGCAGTTGGTGGTCAGAATTTTATTTTACTCCATGGAGTCAGTCCTTCAGTTGTCATCAACCTAAACATCTTTAAGAGACAAACTCATATGTAAATTACAAGTAGCTGTGAACATATTTTGTTGCCATCACTAGACTCACATATTAGAACTTCACTCCACATGATCTCAGCATTTTAATATCCTGTAAGGATATTAGTTGCATGCTTCAAGAAAGATATTTTTTCTGACTGTAGGTTATTGAGAGCTACAGGACTGAAAATGTATTGCAAATGACAAACGCACTAGTTTGTAAAGAAGGAGGAATTTCTCAGAGATAATTAAATGTTTGTGAATTTTGAGTTTAAGATATGTGTTATATGTTCTAATGGAAAATCATTCTGATTGTCCTTTTCCTTCCAGCCTTCCTATAATTAACCTTGACATAATAGGGTACAAATATAATTTTTTTTTATAATTCCTTCAGGCAATATGATATTGGAAAGAAAATATACCCCAAATGGAGATGTTCCAATCTCTAGGTAAATGAAAATTTTACTTGACTGAAGTAATGCTTGTCATCAGTCATGATGTTAAACATGGAAGCACAAGGCATAGTCTTTTCCTTTGTGCATAGTTTGGTGTATTCTGGAACACCAGATACAAACCACAGTTAGCTTGTTGCTGTAATGGTTATGAAAATCTTTCAGATACTTGGTTACTGTGTGTTCTCAACAGCTATCAGGGTCCAAGCAACAGCCAGATTTAGAATCAGGGTAGAATTTTCTTCAGGCAGGAAAAAGCCGGGCTTTGTTTGTTGTTTTAGCTTGTCTGCTTTCATCTTAGCATAGTTTCTCTATGCATTTTCACAAACAAGATTCCTTATTGGGGGAGCATCTGATATAGAGACACTCTTATTTCTCTCAAACTCTTCTTAGGGTACATTGTAATTTGTATAACTTGGAATCCCTTGTACAAGGTATTTTAAGTTTGATAGGGGTTATCGAGGGGCATTTTAAGGGGTGTAAAAGGGAACAGATTTCCTATGAAATTCTATTTTTTTCTATTGCTTGTGGCTGGTTTTATTATATCTAGAATTATTAAAGTTCTAAATGATTAATGAAATAAGATTGAGAGTTTAGTCCACAAGTGTAATTGGCAAATATGACCACTTATTTCAGGTAAGTGTTTATATGATGTGAATGGCATATTACCATTCTGTGACCCGTTTCAAATACATACTTCATAAAATGTAAGGATGTGATTTTGATACCTTCTGTCTTACCAAATCAACTCACTATACTGTGGAATTAAGAGAAAAAAAAGACACTTTTCAAAAAAATCTTTTAAGAACCTTTATGTGTTATTGCATTGACCTACATTTGAGCCCATTCTTCACCTTATTTCAAATATCTGGTAAAAGAGAAATAAAGCTGATTCAAAATATGTAGACAGGTCTGTGAATGTGAATGTCTTTTGTGGTTAAATGTAAATGAGTGATTAAAAATTCATAACTATATTAAAACAATAATGAATCATGCATGCTTACGCATAGGGAGACTTTGTGCAGGCAGTGGTATTGACTAGATTTTCAGCCCATGTAAACTGATATAGCTCCCCAGACTGTGGAGTGGCTTTTTAATGGTATTTAAGGATCTGTTCAATTGGCTGGAATCGGATTAGAGAAACATGTAGTAAGATAAGGTTGTTGAACTAGGCTATCAAGTAAAGTAAGTGTGAGAATTTGAAATAAAATTGTTGGAAGACTTATTAGAGGTATCAAACACTGAATGAGCCTTGGAGATTTAGAAATCACAAAGGACTCACTCTAGGGACTGGTGGTAAGGGTGAAATGGAACAAATTGACAGACTGCCAAAGTAAAAGAGGTAAAGATTTTCTTTATCAAGGTAATGGCAAAATTTCCACAATTACAGGTCATGCCAGGTACTCAGAGGCTAAAAGGTGACTGGAGAGGCTGATGGTAACTTTCAAGATAAAAAAGAGTGGAACTGACATAAGCCTGAGGATTAACAGGTGGAATAGAATGTGTTATATCCAAATTGGGTCCAAATCACTATAGACCTGTTGTAGCTCTCCTGAAGAACTGGGTCAGAGAACTCCCAAGTTACATAAAATGACTAATTCTGAGTGATGAGTCTGAAAGCATGCTAAACTCATAGAGGTAGCTTGAGAATATATTTTAAAAAAAAAATCACTATTTGTTTTCTGACAACAACCACTTATGACATGGCATGTCAATTTTTTAAAATGTAAGCTATTTAATTCAGCGGTGTTATACAAATTTGCCACTGCTCATTTGAAATGTTCTGCGGACTAAAGACTGTTCTTTTCAAATAGAACTACATAAACATTTATGATCATTTTCTGCAGGCTATATAATTAATCTATAACCAATGTGACATCTACCTATACGTACTGTCTACTTCCTTATCCATTATTCCTTCATTTGGAGGAGAAATAGTAGAACATGATAATATGTTCTGGGTATTTTAGATGCTCACTCAAAAGTAGTAGATTCCTCTCCTATCACCTTCAATCTTGTAATTTAGGTGAAGTTCGATCTTATTACTGAATACTAGTAACATAGTTCTACTACATCTACTGTTTCTTGGTCTTTCCTCAGTTCTCTTGACTTCAGTTCCCTCAGCTGGGATCTAGTCCTAGTTACTAGTCATTCTAGCTAGTTCATTCTTCTTCCCATGTTTCTTTTCCTGTGAGTGATATATGCAATTGTAAGTAGTTGGTACACAAAGTGCTTGGAAGATTGCCTATTAGATTGCCATATTTTTCTCTCTATTTAGTTTTGCTGTCCATTTTCATCTTTCTTTTTGTGTTGATTCTTCTCTAAGATTAGCACCATCCTTGCTTTTATACAGCCCATGATGCTACATGTTTCTCATTTCTGAGTGATGCTTGAAGCACTATTATAATATTAATGTAGCTATTTTTAGCTGGAATAAGCATAATTAAGAGCAGAAGCATATTCATGAATTATTTTATTATATAACACTGAATTAATTTTGTTCCTTAATAGATAATTATATTAAGAATATTTTCACAAAGAAATAGCTGTATATTTCTATGAATGAGGTAACAGAAAGTGGTAATGGAAGAACAGTGATAGGAACAATACCTACACTGTCCAAGCCACAGCCCATGTCTGAGGATTCTCCGTATATCTCAGTTTTTTCCTTCAGTCAGGATGTATTCATGAACTCCCTACTCTTACAGGCTTAACTCTGACAACACAAAATCTTTATGTAAACTTGTCACTTAGCTTGAATCCAATCCTGATTGATTGACTTAATGTTAAGGAGAAAGGTAATCTTACTCTGGACTACAAGAATAAATAGTAACCATTGCACTAGTTCAGTGATAACCTAAATTGGCACTATTGTTGCTATTCTTTGCACTATTATTGCAACTCTTCTTAGGCAGGGCATCAGATCTGTTGGATATATCCTTAGGCCTTGAAAAGACTCAGGGATAGGTTTCTAATGTTGTATACGAAATCCAGCTAAATCTCTTCAGCATAAATACAGAAATTAAATTATTTCATTAAAAGTTTGATATTTTTTGTTGAACACTGTGGTGCTTTAATTTACAAAAATCAAAGCCCAAAGTAAATGAAAGTGCATTCTGCAAAACTGCATTTTTATACATCTTCTGATTACTGTAGTTTCATTTTTCTGTAAGACAATTGATGGCTTGTGCAATGAATATTCCTGCTCTTGTGCATCTATTTTTTCTTGGAAGTAAATATTCTAGAAACAGTCTGAGTGTATGCGGATTTGTTGAAGTTGAGAAATTGTAAAACACATAAAAAAGTGAAAACTCTGTAAATGTTAATTACTTTCCTAGTAATTACTGTTATATTTTATTATTTTTAGCCTAATCTATGTTCTCTTAGTCATGGGTTTTAGTCACCTCAACAAGAATGACTAATGTAAGTAGAAAATAATGAAGCATCTTCAAAGAGAAGAGAAATGTATTAATCATGAAAATGACAGAGGGGGAAATTAAGGTGAATGAGATATAACTTTAAAATCCCTGCAGATAATACAGTGATTCCTGAGGACAGCTTCCCAGGACAACAGAACCGATTAAGTGTGTGACAGACCACAGGTCTTCAGCGTAATATTATAGCCAAAGTGGTCTTTTTTTTTTAAGTGGGGAAAAGGTAATTTTGTTTTACCTAGGATAATTTTAGACTCTTACCTGTGAAGTGTATACATGACTAACAGGTATTTAAATAGAATTTAAGCAGTTCAGTGCCATCAGGACATACTCACCTGTATAGCTAAAGGCTTAAGGCAAACATTGTAAGTTCCCTGGTAGAGGTACGAGGTAATCTAAATTTTTGTAAGTGCAAGGTAGTTACCATAACACATTATATAACAAGGGATCTGTCTCCAGGACTTGTTAGATGATGTAACAGAAACTGTAGTTCTTATGTTTCAGAATTAATGACAATAAAACCCATTATTTCTGTGTTTCATTTGTCAGGTAAAAAAACCCTAAACAAACAAAACCCCCAAACCAAAAACGAGTAGGATTTTAGCAGGATGCTGCTAGCTCTTAGCCAGAAAATAGATTGCACCTTTTTTTTTTTCCCTTTAAACAGAAATACAGGCCTGTAGGATCTACCCATTGGGTTTAGGTGCATAAGATATTCTAGAAACTGCAGAGAGAGAGGCAAGAATGCTGCCTTTGTAGCTATATTTAATGCTAAAGCAAAGAGCATGTAATGTCTCATTGCAAAATGTAGTTTTCTTAAATTTAAACTTAAAATGGCTAAAAAGTCCCAGCATTCTTAATCTTTCCTCAGGAGAGAGGCTCAAGTGCCTTAACCATCTTTGTGGCCCTTTTTCTGTAACACTTTTTCTGTAACAGCCACAGGTAGCTGGGATGAGGTCAGGTTTGAAAGCTGTCACGCAGTCAGCGATGAAACACAGATTAAAAGCAGCACTGTAGATACTTCCTTTTCTCTTCCTTCAAATTTCGGACCAGGAATACTTTGTGACATGGCATTGAATAGTTTGCTTCTCTAACAGCTCCCCATACCTTCCTGCAGCAGGATTAACAAAGAGAGAAGAGTGCTCTCTACTGACTGCCAAGTACAGTCTGAAATAGGTAACTCCCTTGAGATCACCATGTTAATATGACTCAGTGCAATCCCGCTTAACCATTCTGTGATAACTCCATGCAGACATCAAGTGTGGGAATTTAATATCCTTTTAAAACCTAGTTTTAAAAATTAGTTTTGAAGGTTTGGGGATTTTTTTCTTGGCAATTAAGGGCTCAGCTGTGCGTTTGATTACTCTTACAGCAACAGGTTCCTAAATATTTTTTGTAAAATGGTGAATTCTATAAAGTCACTGCAAACTCTTCAGAGAGATAAAGTGACTTGCCATAGAAATTCTGTATCAGAACTAGAAACTGAAGTCTATTATTGTCAATTATAGGCAAATTTTGTAATTGCAAAGGCATTTTTATCTCTCATCTCCAGTCAATAATTTTAAATTAGAGTAGTTAACACAGGACCAAGAGCTTTGTCCCCACATGTTTTTCCTCATAACAAGGTCTCTACACCTGCAATATCCTGTCATTTGTAAGCTGATATGCCAGTGTATAAGCCAAAGAGATGGCTTCTCTGTGTAGTACATAGCCTGAAGTTTGAGAGGCATGACATTGGCAAAGTGCTTTTGTGTTTTCCTATTGTGATTTTTTCTTCTTCTCTTTATCATTTTGCAGCACTTGCTTCTTTTCAAAGTTAAAATTTGTAATTTAAATATAGTTCTTCATGTTAAGAAAGCTCAGTACAATCTCTTGATTATTCACAGCTCGTTTGAAGTAGTCGTATATGCTTTTACTACACTTTGGTATAGAAAATATGTTCAGCTCCTGCCTTCCTCTGGTGCTATTAGGCATAGCAGTGAAAAAGGAGCTTGAACTCAAACTGCAGCGTAGTAGAACTGTATCATCACCCTGCATATTTGTAAGTCAGCGACTGCTTATTGACATAAGTAATTGTGTTTAGGAAAAAGCAACATGAGCATCTTTTCAGCCTGAAGAAACAAAGGTGGCCTTTCTAGGCAGTTGGTACATAGTTCTGGAAACAGTAGTTTTGATCTGGCAGCTCTTTCTTATTAGAAATCTCCTACTGTGATTTACTCGACTGTACACAAAAGATAAAGTTTGCAATATGAGACCTTAGAATTGTTCATATTTCTATTCTGACATGCGATTTTCTCTCTCATTTTTCATTTTACTAACAAGATTTGAGCTATTTTCTCATCTCAGTGTACAGGTATACATAGCAGTGAGTTTCATCCTTTGCTTTCAAAGAGATAGGCAGCAAATTATCACTTACATACTTTTTGACACTTTGGTGGTTGATCATTGAAAGAGCCTAACCTACAATTCACACTGTCTGTGTTCTGGGGAAGGCTCCTGAATGCCAAAATTATAGTCTTTCTGTAGTTAGACAAAAATAATGTCCCAATTTCATTTTTAGATATAAATGTTAATTAATTTTTACCTACCTATATCTTCCCATTTACATTTTGTGTGGTACACAAATATGAAATACAAACAAAGAGGAGAAAAGACTGAAGTCCACTAAAAGGAAGAATTACAAACATTAGTAACTTTTGTGCTGTAAGTTAAACGACAACTTGATGGAAAAATCCTCCATGTTCTATCTGTGCCTTCTTCGTTCCTCTCCTCCAACAGCCTGTTCTTATCAAAGATATAAATTTGCATGATAGAACATGTGAATAAGGGTGAATAAGGGGGGATTTTCATGATTTTCTACAAGTTTGGGATATGGTTTTGTGCATCTAGTATATGGTGTTCAGTGGCCTATTGTTGTGCCCTAGTGTGACATCCGCCTTCCTTCTTTGTGCAGTAGTGACTGTATTTAAACGGCACGCTAAGCTGGAAAACAAGCAGGGTTCAAACTCTTAACTGTTTTCACCTTGGACTATTTGAAAGACAGCTATTTGAAGAATGACCTCAGGGATCATAAACACAATTTTGCTATTGGCAGACTTGCTAAGACCAAAAGCGATAGCCACTGCCTAACAGGAGTTGTGAGACATGAGACACTGTGAAGTAACAGCCTCTCTCTTGGACCCAAGCATGGACTCCAAAATGTCATATGATGATATCACAGTCACGGCTGCAGTTCAGCTGTAGCTCATGAACTCAACAGTGGTTTTCTTCACCTAAAATTTGGCCCTGCATCTGAAAGGAGAGCCAGGAGACGGGATGTTTGATGTCATTGCCAGGGAAAAGTTTATATTCTCACTCCTCTTTACCCCAAACATAAGCTGGGGTTGAACATCATTGTGCAAAACCTAGAGCAGGGAGATGGGTTAGGCAGCAGGTCAAATGGTTGCATGAACAAAAATAAGGTTTCCGCATGTGAAACCTTATTTGAGCTGTTGCACTGAGATCACTGATATTCTGCTGTCATCCGTGAGGGACAGAAGATGGGACTGCATCATGCTTCCTGGAGGGACCTGCAGCCTGTAAAGCAAAGGCTAGGAGACTGGTTTCCCTTCAAAAAACTTTGAACCATCTGTGTATCAAAAGGTTCAGGGTACCTTAAATAAGTCTAGTCAGAAGGAAATCCTTTCTCCCTCCAATCTGCATATGATGGAGGTGTTGAATACTCTTCTGTATCCAGCTGATGAAGCTATAACTCTGTAGTAGTTTGGTGCTGCTGGGTGGTACTCAGCATTTTAACTGCTCAGAGTAAATTCTTCATTTCACGTTGTAAAAGTCTTTCAATATCTGTTGAAAGTCATTCTAACATAGCACAAAGATATTAAAAGCAGCTGTTCTTTTTAGTGAAAGTCATTCGCCTTTCCATTGTCAATCTCTCTAACTGATAGGACATACTCAGACAAGAAAAATCAATTGTCCAGATAGGATAGTTCATTTTTCTGTGAGCCTTCATGCATTAGATATTCTACAGTGATAATTTCTGCGCAGCCGAGCCTTTCTTGCTTCCATCTGAACAACTGTGTGTTATTGGTAGGAATATGATATGGAATAATTATTTAGAATGAACTTCCCTCTAGGGTGCTTTTAGAAATGGCTGCTGAACTCTTAGGAACCCTTATAATTTTCATTAAGAACTTATTGAAGTTCATGAGGGTTTAATAGGCTGGAGAAGAGCCGCACAGGTAGGGTTTGTTGGGTTTTTTTTGGAGGGGAGGGTCACAGCCAGGAAAACTGACCCTGTTTGGCCAAAGGGATATTCCAGGCCGTATGACATCATGCTCAGCAATGAAAATTCAGGGAAAGGAGAATGAAGTGGGGACATTCATGGTTATGGTATTTGTCTTCCCAAATAAGTGTGCAGAGTCCTTGCTTTCCAGGAAGTGGTTAAACATCTGCCTGCCAATGGGAAGTAGAGAATAAATTCCTTTTTAAAGCTTCATTTGAGCACTTGAGTGGTTCATTAATGTGTCTGGTGTCAGTAAGGAGCCAGGTGTGAACATTAGCCCCATCTGTGTTGAGGAGGTACATTAACTATTTGTGGTTGGTGTAATGGTCAAGATAAAATGAGTTGAGTGAGTGAAGACTGCTAAAAGTGATCTTTAAGCACCGCTACCAGGTGGAAAAAAAGCCAGCAAGAATATGAACAGTTAATAGGCAAAATTAAGATCATGGCACCAGACTTTCTAAAGCTACATTAATATTACCAAATATACCAAAACTAGAGGGTTGGGGTTTTTTTTAGAAAAAGGCAATATAGATTTGAGGGTGGGGGGGTGGGAAGGAAAGGCCACAAAATGTCTCTACTTGAGTGAATAAAACTAAATGACTGTGAGGTGGAAAATACTTGATTCTAAATCTAAACAGAAGCTTTAGAGGTTCCCAGCAATGAAGTGAAATGTGAAATTTGGAGAGCTTTACCAGTGAAATGTTGTCTCCCTTGCATCCTAGGCTGCATCCATTGTGTTCAGGAAGGGAAAGTCCCTACAATATGGCTGGGGAAAGCATGATTGACACAAGGGCCGGGAACTTGTAGGTTTGATTTTACTTTAAGAAGAAGAATAATACAGTTTTCGTTATCTGTGGGTTTTATATATAATGGCAGAAGTGTTTGGAAAACAAAAGGACTTCAATATTTGTTTTCTGACACACTGAACAATATGCAATGTGTCTTCAGAATTTTCAGCCTATCCTTCTCATTCCAGGACTTAAAGAAATAGGTCTGTTTACAAATGCTAACAGTTCAGCTTCTTTTCATTAGCAAGGAAAGAAATTTATTTTCTGTGAGGAACTGTCCGCCAGTAATATTATGATAGTCACATCCATCACATTTTTTCTTCTGTGTTACTTTACTGTCAGAAAATGTTGATATTTATAGTAAATTAATCTGAAAGAAGCATCAGAAAATGCCTGTACTTTCATTTTGCAAGTAGTAATTTACATTTGTGTAATTTATGTTTCTTCTGTGACAACTTGAATAGTGCTCAATTAACAATCTATAATACTTTCCATGATAAATCTGTTTTTCAGCGATTCATCATTCAGATATAAATATGTACTCCACATTCAAATGAGTCTCATTTATTGGGAACAACTATTTATCATTCACTAGTCTAGAGGCAACAAAATTGTATTCATGCTTCAGTTACTCCAAGATAGCAAATTTTGAAATCTTGTTCACTGCTGGTTTGTTAATGTAGATTTAATTAATTATACAAATGATAGCAAAGAAGGGCTTGAACTCTAATTTTACTCAAGAACTCCAATTTAAAAATAAACTAAGTTTAAAAGTTATTTTGGCCTGTATGTGTCAAGGCAACTTAAGATTACTTCAGAAAGTTTCCACCTGACATTTCCTTACTTTCACTTGATTTTGTAAAGTTCATTTTTTTTAACTGGCTTTAATTCTTTTTTTCCTTCACTTTTAACATATCTTCTTCTCTATTTCAACTATACTCGACCTTTCTCCACCAATGTCTTCTTTTGTAGAGAGCTGATCTGTATCTTTCAACCCAGACACTGCCATATTCTTTTTCCTGGATGAGGTATTTCACTGAATGAGGAGTGACAGGAAAGGGCAGGTAAATGTTTTTTCTTCCTCACTGGGCTGACCATACTTCTTGGCTTTTTTTTTTTTTTCCTTCTCTTGTCAAAGCAGCATCAAGTTTCTGAAGGTTGTGTTTACCTGCACAGCAGGTCACTCAAAAGGGACAGGCAGGGAGAAAGCCTCTTGTTACCATGAAGTTGGCTGTACCACAGTCTGTGTTTCACCTTTTACCCTGAATTAATAGCCAGTGGAAGTAGGGAGAAGGTTATATACCCTACTTTCCCTGCTTGCCTGTCTCTCACTGCCTTCAGCTTCTCTTATTTTTCAACTCAGTTTCACATTTGCTTTGTTTCTGCCAACTGCACCCTGCATGTTCATGCATGTCTTCTGCTCCTACAATGTTTTTCTGTTCCTCCTAGGTCTCTTGCAGTTGTTCTTTCCCATTAGCCACTCTTCTACTTCACTTCACTTCTACCTGTCCTCATTTTCCTCAGCATCTCCCAAATTGTTTCTGTCTAAGCTCTTTTTCCCTGCATCTCAGCTTTTCCTCTGCTGATGCTGTTTTCTCTTTGATAGTGCCCACAAAGCAGTGGGAGATACAAACAAGTCTCCTACATTCTGAGGGCTACAGATATGTGTCAGACAACGTATAAGTCATTAAAAATAAGTTCTTAAGCAGTTTAGAAAGCTATGCTTCAGACTTTTTGTGCTTCCAATAGATGTACGCACATTCTGAGAAATAGAGGAAAGAAAACTTTTTATTTTCTCATTGAAATACAATTGAAAAAAGCTTGAATTAAATAAAACCTATAAACTTGTAGTTTAGTTCAAATAAATAACATACGTTGGTTTTTTTTAAAGAAGTTTTGTTACAATGAACATTTTTTTTTAGGAGGAATAAACGCCCCTAACACTCAACAAGGGGAATTTGCTCAACAGTTTCAAAACTTGTTTCTATTTTTTTCTACTTTTTTTGTCAAAGCTTGACCAAAACCTCAGTTTCCCCTGAAAATTTATTTTGTTGCATTTACTCTCTGACCAGTTCCATGGGGAAAGTCACAGATACAAAAAATGCAATTAATTAAACCTGAAAATATTTTATTTGGACTGCGGTGCTGAGAATATTTTACTGGGATTGACTGAGAGGAAAGCATCATGATGTAAAACCAAGTTTTGAGGTATTTCTTTTGTTCTTAACTAAGATGTAGCCTGGCTGCTGTTCTTTTATATAATTTTGAATAAGATTTGGTTTTTAAAGAAGTATTTCCTTTTGCAAGCAGTTAAGGGGATGCATCACAGAACTAATTCTTGTTCCATGAAGAAACCTTACAGTACAAGCTGTATATCAGCTCAATTAAGCACGTACAGCTCTGAAGTTCTTATCTTAATCCCTGTGGTGATAAAACAGTAATTGTTCTGAGAGACAAGGGAAACTGTGACTCAAGCAAGGACATGGTGTTCCACTTGATCTCAATTACTGTCATGTAACTAATTCTTTTGTCCACCATCTAAATTTAATGCTTCTGTCTCCCTGAGGGTTTGTCACAAGATCTCTTACATTATTGTTTTTGTGTTGACCTGCCACTATCTAGTCTACATTCGCAACCAAACTGGAAATAATTGCCTTAATTTACCTGCCAATTGTTTTGAGACCTCAATTCATTGTAGTATTTTAAATGCTTGAATTAGTTCAATGAGCATCATTAGTTCTGTGTGTCTTCAAAAGATATGATTTTACCTTCTAACTTTTTTTTTTCTAAATGCAGACATGAAGGTCCAAACCTGCTCTAAACAGGCATATTTGACTTCAGAAAAGCTTCATTTTGGCACCAGCTTAGGGTCTTCAATAAGATTACTCCAGGTGTATATCATGAAACAAATAAAATATCATCCTTTAGTTTATACAGTAAAATTAAAATATACTTAATGGCAACCAATTTGTTATTTTCTATATGCAATGTAGTAATGTCCTTCAATATGCATAAAATGTTATGTCATTTCTCTGGAACAGCATTCAGACATGTGTATGCTTTTCTGGTGTTTATTGTGTGTGTGTTTATTGCGTTGCCTCTCACCCTTCTCAGACTGTATTGTAAGAGAGGCAGTTATAACTCAAATCACATCTCAATCACTTAAAAGGATGGGTGCATCTTTCCCAATTTTTATTGCAAGAGAAATCCCAAAAGGCAGGCAGACCAAAACATTTCCTTAACATCAGGAACACCGTCTCAATAAATGATTGCCAAAAAAAGTAGACAAATTCTTGAGAATAAGTTGAGATGCTATTTCCAAACTAATTCCCAGGATAAATTAATTTGCAAGCAGTATGGAAGGAAAACGTCACTTGAGACAGAAGTGCCCAAGTGAAAAATCCCTTAAGTGTCTAGACTGCCATCAGTAGTTATTTATATGTTCTGTGATCAAAACTGATAGCAACAATTACTGTGTTTCTAGAAATAACAACAGCTGGGATGTCATAAGATATTGCTTTAAGTATTTGGAAGATGTCCAAGCGATTCCTGGTCCAGGGAAAGAAAAGAAAAAGCTGAGATGGAAAACAAATTTCTATTCTGAGAAGTAAGACATTTATTCATTATTATCTTCTCAGAATGACATCAGGAGAAATCCAGTACCTGTGGAATGTGGGATCTCCCATATCTGTAAGGCAAAGACTTTTGTGCAGTGGTTTTGGCGCTATCACAGAGGGAATTCATATCAAATTAGGCACTTACAAGAACTCAAGGACTGTTAGTTGGCCAAATTTTCATATAATCCAAAAGGGTTTTGTACAAGAGGTCATGCTGATTCCTCTTGGAGCATTGTAGCTGTAGAACAGCAAAACTAAGAGCTTTCCTGTGATGATGTGCTCTAAAAATGTAGTCAAGACAGGTTGTGATGGAGGATACAAATCTTATGCAATAATAACTACAAAGACTGTTCCTAAGAAACTGGGTGCTGAAAAGGGCAAGCTGTGGCTTGAGCAGTGTGAGGTGAGACTTTATGCCTGTTGAAGCCTACACCTAAGAGATTTGAGGAGAAGTGAAGTAGACTGACTGGAAAACAAGTAAGGAACATACCTGACTAATGTGGTAAGGGAGGAAGCCTGTGTTGCCAAGTTGTGAGAGGGTAATAACAATGGGTGGAGGCTTAAGGCATCATGTTTTTAGGAAGAAAACTACAACCTTGTTCTTCTTTTTAGGGTTTATGTCATATAATGATGCCCAGCAAAACAAGGAGTTGCAGTGGGAGTAACGTTTTACTTGACAAAAGATAAATATGGGTTATAACTGAGCAGAGCTCTGTCAAACAGCTGAATGAAAGGGTGAGTGTGATTAGAGAAATTAATTGCTCAGGAGATACATCCTTTGAAAAAAAAAAAAAAAGGCAAAATGTTGAAGGGCCTGACAGTTGACTTGAAAGCATCTGCTGTAACAGTCTGCAAAAGGAAAGGTTAGAACTTCTGCTCATGTGGTAAACTGTTGTCTCCCTCAGGAATAACAAACAGTGGTGATAGTAGGGTTATGCACCAAGTCAGTCAACCAGGGAAAAATCGAAAACTCTTCATTATTTTTAGATGGCTGTAATCCTTATCCACATGAAAAACCTTCAAATTGTAGATATGATTGCAGAAGGTCATTAAACACAGTCTTAAATCTGCATTTGCCTTAACCTGTGGGCGCAATTCCATTGTGTTTAGTGAGGATAAATTGCTTTATTCTGAATGACGTGCACAGGCGTGACTCATTATTACAGTGTTGCAGAAACTAATCTTGTTTTTCTGAATAACTTCACATTTGTAAACACTTAAAAATATAAGGATATTCTCTTCAGAATCATCCTTTGCAAGCATGGTTCTAAAGGAACAGTTTTCATTTGAAAAATTAGTTGGAGATGTCCTAAGACAAATTGATAAAATGACCACCAGGAAATTGGCAGGATCAATGATATATGCAAAAGACTGCCAAAGCAATCAAATATGAAATTTCTGCTTTCATTGTTCACTGCTCTTAGAGGCTGCTTAAAGTAGGTATTAGTAAGTGATTATGCTAAATTTTAACAAGGTTTTGGAGAACAGGAAGAAGAGAGTGGATTTAAGGAACTCAGATCTGCACAGTGTGAAAAGATAGGAAACTATAATAAAATGGAATTAATTAGTAGATACCTAGATAACAGTGATATAGTAGGGAAAAATAAAACACATCAGGTAGTGGGAAATCTTACCTTCAGAATCTATTAGAATTCTTTGAAGAAATCAGTGACCATGTGAATACGGATGCATAGTTAACAGTATCTTTAGATACCTCATGGATGTTTGATAAGGTTCCTAAAGAAAGAAGAGAGATCACCTCTTGCTGTAGTGTGAAAAATATTAGGCTTAACCAATAGCATATGAAGCATAGTAATAGTTTTCCCCTTAGATGTTGTTAAACAAAAATGCCTGTTACACATAACTAAACTATAAATACAGCTGAATAGTAAGATGACAGAGTTCTGGTGATAGAAACCATAACAAAGTCTTCGGCTCTCTATTACCATAGGAAGAAAGTGTTTAAGTGATTCTTATAGTTCTCAGGAATCATAAGCTCAATGCTTATAAAAATATACAAAAGGCTAGGAATTTTAGGAAAGGAATTGTGAAAAGTGGAAATCATTACTATGCTACATTATAAAGTCCTGAGTGTGGTCACTAATAACTGCCACACTCCTAGTGGAAATATAAATAACATAGAAAAATAATAAAAATAGTCTTGGAAAGGGTTTTTAATGAAGAGACTAAATAAAATTTTGTCTTAAAAACAGTAGATATGGAAATAGGCAGGCCTAAAGTATAAAGGATGAAAAAGAGGACAGAAGAGAGCTCTTTCAAAGGACAACTAAATCCAGTAGCTCGTACGAAATCTTCATTTGTGAATCCCCTTAACAACAATTTTCCCCCTATCTTCTGGAACAGTAAGGATGGGTTCATCCTGCATGTTCCCTGTTCTCTTGTCTGTCCTAAGAAAACACTCTTGCCTGTGTCTGGCATTTACGTCTTAGGTTGTTCTGTTGTGTAAATGCAACTAATAATTGAATAAAATAGCAAATAGTAACTATTATTTGTCTCTGTCCTATCTGCTAATTTCTGTTTCATCTGTCCTGTTGTGGCTTTTCCTATGGTAATCTACAAATGGAGGCTGTAACCTCCTCCCAGATCTAACCCAGATTGGCTGCTAATGCTGCCTCCTTCATGTACTCCAGTCTCGTGTTCTCTATAAGATCTATGCTGCGCCCAACCTTGTCTAGCCTTAGGTCTGATCCCAAGCCAGCAACATGTGGTTCTCAGCCCAGACCATGACCTAAACACCCTTAGTTCTAATGCTTTTTTAGTTAACAGTGTTTCCTGGTACCCCCTGTCTAGCAGGGAGACTGAATATTTTGGTTAGGTTAAGGCAGAAGCGGTAGAAAGGACTTTCCAGAGTCCTGAAAAACAACCATAAAGCCACACTTTTCCCCCTTACTTTCAGCGAAGTAGAGTCTTCTTTCTTCATAGCCTGTGCAAGAAAGTAGGATAAACCAGCAGTAATACAATTCAAAGCAGGGAAAGGACAAAAAGGGAAGACACACACCAAATGTTTTCATGCAACTTGCACCCTCTTACTGTGACTTCTGTATTCCATTCCAATCACACTAGAAAAAATAATGCAGAAACTGTTTCTCTACCCATTCCCTGTGCTACCCTTCCATTGGGCTAAAGTCTGCAGAGCCTAGAAAAAAGCACCAGCCGCCGGGAAAATCTTGCACACTCATTCATCTTACTTTTTTTGTCCCAGGGTCTCTAGGAGAGTGAGCCAATGAATCCTGACTCGTTTTTGAAACACAAGCTATTCCCAATAATTTGCTTATGGCTGTGTTGTTTCCTCCAAAGGGGCTAACACTTTATTTGGAACAGAACAGAGCTTAGAGGTTTTACTTTAGATTGAAAAGAATTACTTTTTCTCTGGATGCAGAGAAACAGTATAAAAGTGCGAACTTCCACAAAACAGTGACCGCAGCCAAAACATCTCACAGTGCATTGGAGGATCTGGATATTCAAATCAGAAAGCTAAATTTCACTTTGTGCCTGATTCCAAACTAGCACTGTCCTTGCTTATATGAACAGTGTAATTCCTCTGGAGTCCAGGCTCATATCCTTTAAAACTTGAGAGTTGTGCTTCTAAGTCTATTTGGAGCCTTTTGAGAATAAATATTTGTGAAGACAGAGAGGTTACAATGGAGTAGCCTTGTGCAACCTCTAGTGGTGTGCTGCAGAATTTAAGGTTTTGTTCAGATCTCTGGCTTTTAAATAGCCTTACTATGTATTGGTGTGTATATTCTATGTACTCAAATGTAGACAATAGTTTTTGGCTCATGTTTTGTTATCTGTCCTTAGATATTGAACTCTAGGAGAATAAAACCAAGAGAAATAATAACAAATAATAACAGATGTAAAACAAAAAAAAAAAATGGCTACAATTGAGTAAATATGATTTAAATAAAGAAGTCCTGTTATGGCATGTCCTCTTAGAATTAACTTCATACTCCAGCTAAGACTGTCAGAAACCTTGAAAAGAGTGTTTTCTTCATCAGTCTTTGCAGTTTTAGCCTCATCTATGCAACTCAACACAGTTCTTAAATGTTTATAACATTAGCACCTGTGATTCTCTTCCATCACTCTAGGAAACAGCTTAATCAGACCCAAGATTGTTGGGAGTGAGAGATAGTTAAGGACAGGACTCAGGAGAAAGCAAGAGTAGAGTAAGGACTTGTATTTTTATTAACAGACATATTCTCTTTACCTGTGCAACTCCTCATGTATTTGCAGGAATGTACCACCTGGCCCAGGGCTTGTTTGTCTAACAAATATTTCGGAGGTTTATTTTTACTACAGAAAGTTTCAGACTTGAATATAGCTCCCAGTCCGTGAAATATCCCTGAAATGCATGGCAAAACAGCAGTGTCTAACTCTGTGCTTTTTGGACAGTTAGCTTGTCCAATCTACCTGTCATCACCATACTGCTAACCCCAGTCCGAGTTTGCCAGCCGACGCTTATCACAGCCTTTGGTCTAAATTCCACCTCTCAGGAGGGGCCTATACACAGCAACACGAATGGCTTGAGCGGGAGCACCACAGGTTGCCTGAAACTCCCTATTTTGTGTAAATGCTCATCCGGCAAACACCCAAACTCCGTGGGTCCCAGTTAAGGTATGTAAAGATTACAAAATATTAACTCCTTGCTTTCCTGTAGCTGTGGAGAAATTCCCTGCTGAGGGATTCAGCTGTAGGCCGCAGAGCAGGTGTGGCCACAGCCCAGTTTGAACAGTCCCTGCAGCTGGCCTTTCAGCTCAAACGTGGCTGTAGTTCCCAGGGCTGCAATGAATCCTTTTGGATTTGCTGAGTGTTCTCCTGTTTTTCAGCCAGCTCCACTCAGTAACTGGAACTGGCCAGACAGCCCGGAGCAAGGCTGTATGAAATCTGGGCCCAGATGTAGAGGGTTAGGGCACAGGAACAGAATTGTATCTATTTCATTATGGAAAGAAGGGGAAACACTTTGCTAGATTTGGTTAGCCAACATCATATGTTTATCCCACCACCATCTCATGTTGTGGTCTGACAGAGGAAAAAAAAAAAAAAAAGAATGCTTTTAATGATTATTACAAGCTAAGCTTAATTTCTGGTTCAAAGGCAAGGTAAATGGATACTGACCCCAAACTTTATACTCCTACAGACTGCTATCTTACAGTGCAATGTACAAAAAAGATCTGCAGAGTTCGATCTTTGTTATGTTTTATCTAAGTAGCAGTTTGCTTAGGAATACTGAATACTTGCTGCTTCTCTGCGTGTTGGTAAAGCTCTTCTGTTGTTTTGAGGTTGTAGTGTTTTTTGTCTGGGCCGTTGGTCACTAGAGGGTTTGTATTTCAGTGCAGGTCTAGGTCATAGTGACATAAGTGTTATACATTTTGTGTATCAGAGATGAGATGTTTTATCAATTTTTGTGGTGGAATTGCTAGGTAATTAACAAGTTATCCTGTCATACATTCTTCTTGGAAGTAACTGGAAAGAATAAATCTCACTGAAACTGCAAAATAATTTCTGTCATCTTTCAACTGTAAAACCAGAACTCCAGGTAGCAATTTAAAATATTCTAGAAACACCCTTCCTGTCCTGTCTTTACATACATCCTCCTTAAGCTGGATAAAAGTAACTTTGTTCACGTGAAAATGAAATAGGTTTTTATCTATAGTGTTCCTTCCAACCCAAGTCAGAAGAGATTCTTAAATTTCTGTATTACAGAAATTATATGAGTAGAGGGATATGATACATTTGGCCCAGTAGTTGTTTTCCTTGAACTTCATATGCTGTTCCATGAGAATTATTTCTGCTCGCAGTGGAAATGGTGAGAAAGATGAGTTACAACTGAAGCTAGTGAACGTTTCACTGGTAAACAAGCAACGTATGTTGGACTCCCTCCAGGTCCATTGTTCAAACCACTTTTTATCAAGATATTTTCTGTTGGAGAGTATGTGGATGTTGATGAAATCTATTAAGACTTAGTGACCCTGAAGTGAATAGCAGAAATAAATGCTGCTTGCTCCCTTTTTTCCCATTTCTTTTTATTATATTGTACATAGGCTTGAGCAATGAGTCCTGAATTTTCTGTCAAGCTTGAACTTCATTCTTAGAGACAGAAATGTGATGAAACATTACTATGTATTTGAGATGGCTAATTTTTCTGTTTATTTGGTAGAACTCTTACTTTAGAGTTTGTACCTCTCCTTTTTTTCTTTATTCTCTTATGCTTTTGCAATTCTACCACCTTTTTTTTAATGCTAATCTATTTAAAATTTCTTTCCCATCACTCTAGTTTGTCAAGCTTGTGTCTAAAGACAAATGAGAGAACAACGCTGTTACTTTTAATGAAAAGGCCAAGTTACCTGATATTAATCTAAATTAATGCTATGAAATTGAAAGAATTATTACATTAACAATTACACCTGCTATAAATTCAATTACCCATCACCTCTAGCTATAACTTGTAAAATAGCAAGCTATATGGCATGACAAGTTCTGAAGCTTCTAAATAACTGTAAAGGTTGCTGAAGGAACAAATCTGATTTTAACACAACAGGAAATTGGCACCCAGAAAATGAAGGAATAAAAAGTTAGTTCTATATACTAAAAAATTAAAAAGCTTGATACTGAAACAGTTATACTGACAAAGATTTTAGGATCCATATTTCCTAACAAAATAGTTATTAATAGTTATATAGGAAAAAAAAAACCCTATGGTAAACATTGTACTTAAATGTGGGTGGGAAATATTCTTTCAGTCTTCTTGGTGCATATTAATTTCTCAAGTAGCACCTATGTGGCAGTGTATGCATGTTTTTGTGGAAGTTCCTTATATTCTACAATATAAGTTTATTTATACAGTGATAATAGCATACAGACTCAGAGCCTGTGCAGTCTGGATGTAGTTTTTGTGAGTTAAAGGTTATTCTCTGTAATAACTAAAAGTCTTGAATAAGAAACATATTTCATGGATTTTGAGGCATTCTTCTTGAAAAGCAGCTACACTAGGGGAATCAATGTATTATTTATATTTTACTATTTAATTGTTAGATCCTGATGTACTGAGCTCAATATGAATAGCAAGTTACTCAGTGGGACCCATCTGGAATACAGTGCTACTCATTGTGAAGGCGGATGCCACTAATTGGTTCCACGGGATGGACCTTGAAAAGCAGCTTATAATGGCTATGCAGAAAGAGACCACGAAGCTGGCAAATTCAGCTTTAACTTTGACCTTTCATTACTTTAGTGAAGACCTAAGTACTAGGTTTTGATAAGCTATATTTAATACATAGATTTAACATCCCTCACCCGTTTTTCTACTGTGCAGTTCACCTTGAAAGCTGCTGATATTTCAAGAACAATTTCTACAATTTAACATATTCTTATTTCAATGGAGGGGCTGGGGTTGTTGGTAATATCAGGTGATTATATGACTTTTTTAAAAACTGTACAGGTCTTATAAAATATTTTTAAATAACATTAGTCCATACGCACACAATCTGACAACTGAACATTGCTTTCCAATAATAAGGCTCTTCAAAATAATAATAAATGTATTATATATTTAAATTCTGCAGTGATTTTCTTTCAAGATGTTTGTAAAAACCAGAACATTTATGGTTTTGGGTCATTCTTTTTCTTTTCATCCTTTATTGTCTAGAGCTCTTGCAACAGTACTACAGTTGAAGTTCCTAATGCTCAAAGAGGAAAATCAATTCTTGCAATACCCAGGGAAGAGGCGAACCCACATACAGTAGAAGTGAGAAGTAGAAAGTAACTGGTTATTCACCTGATGGATTTCTGTGCATAGGTTGAAAAACTGGTAATATTGGTACTTGCCTACAAACTGTGCATTCGCACTGCTGCATTGTGACCTATCTTCTGTTTGCACTGTCTTTTTCTAGTCACTCTGATCTTCGGCACGGTGTGCCTTGTGTCTGGATGTGCAGTGAAGGAGTAAGAGCGCTGTGCTGAAGCTGGGGTATTTACCACTTGTGCTAGTCAGTTTACTGCCCAGCTGTAACACAGCTTTATGGTCCTTCCACTGAGCCCTCAAGCACATTTTCTGTAGTGTGACAACAAAAACAAACGAAAGATCAGTTTTTTCTTCCTTATGTGTCAATAATCTTGAGCTAGTGTTAGAAGAATTTTTTTAAATTAATGTTTTCAAGGTGAGAGGCTTTCACCAAATCATTATTTTTTCTTATTATTTCTGCCCACATGATGGCAGTGTATGTTAATCCAAACCAAGAAAATAATAGTAAAAAAAATTACCACTTTTCAACAACAAGAGTTCTGTTGCACTCCCCAAAAATCCAAGAAGCTATGAGAAGTTTCCAAAAGGCATTATGACCAGCTATGAAAGGATAACTCCCCCTTATTGTAAAAGCCCCCAAGACTTCAGAGGCAGCAAAGCGCTTCTTCATGCAAGAACCACGTGTAGCTAACTCTGAATGGGTATGGAATGGTGCCGTGTTATAAATAGAAGTGGTCAGTAAAGCTTTGCCAGTCATGCTTGGCTTAATCATTTGCAGTCAATAAAGTCTTTGAAGGATAATTACCACTCCCTGGCATCAGTTTTGCAAGTGCAGAACTGGAGTTCTGAGGGTGCATGGGCAGCTAGATTCTGAGTGTTTAATCTGTGGTAAGAGTTACAGAAAGTCTAAACAGACAGACTATTGAGATACAAGTTGCAAAAAAGTTTAGGCATTACTTCAGAAGGATTATGTCCAGGAACAAAATTTATTGAATCTGTCAAGCTCTTCATCTGTTTGTAAGTTGAATCAAGGGAGTTTGTGTGTGTGTGGGATCTGTGTGTATTTACTGGGTGGAATCAGAGAACATTGCCAGTAGTCACAGATAAAGGTTATAATGTTAAAAAAAAGAAAACCCAAAACACTCCTTTCTCTGAGCTTTGACATATCTGTAAGCTTGTGCTATTTTTTAATTCTCTGTGTGCTGTAATTTCTAAGTCTAGTAGAATTAATGTTAAACTTCAAACTTTTTTGATACCAAGATTAGATAAGAAAGGGACAATAGCAGAACTTTGTGTTTCCAACAGCAAAAATAGGGAACTAGAAACAGAGATGCAGTTCAGCCCAAATGCATAAAATAAGAGGCATCTGTAAAGCTCAGCAGGTTCCTTTGATTAGGGTCTCAGGTGAGACTACCTGTGGCCAATTTACCTCCTGGATCAGGTTACGGAACATGTCAGCACAGGCAGCACTCTTCCACCTCATCCCTCCCCTTGTTTTTTATAACTCTGAGTGCAGTCTTAACAGATGTGACTTCTCCTTTCTTTCCCTTGATGTTGTATAAATGGGGAATTGGGGGAGTGCTGTTTTACTGGTGCAGCTTTGTTTCCTGAAAAGAATGGACTTCGTGATGTGGCTGGAGAGCTGTTGTGTGGCATGTACCTGCAGATATGAAGCTAAAAAAGAAAGGGAACTGAAACAGCTAAAATACCAGAGTGAGTAATTTGTTGCTACCTTTGCTTATTGTACTTGAAGTTTATATTTCTCAGATCCGAAGGATTATTATCTATGTCCTGTATAGTTCATTGTAAGACCTACCATGACTAATGTATCTTCTTATAACTTTTCTACTTGCAACTATATGTAACAGGCTAGGTAAGTCCTTGCCCTCATGGCTTACACTCTGCATGTACACAGGGACTTGTTGTGGCATGTTATAATCTCATATGTTTGGAGTTAATACTCAAATTATACCTAAAAATAAAACACCAAAAGGTACTGTGGTAACTCATGCCTGTGTCTGCACAGGACTGGTACTACGAATGGGAGAAATCCTGGTATCTTCAGTGTATAAGGAGTTTTTCGACTACGTGATACTTATAGAATTGGTTTTGGTTTACCCTTCCTCATCTCATATCTGTAATAGGACCCTGCTATGCTCTTGTAAATTAACTTGGACATAACATTGTGACCAAGAAATCTGTTTAAGGCAAGCCTTTCAAATTTGGGGAAGCACGGGAAAGCTGAAACAGTATGCTTGAAGCTCATAAGAATGCAGAATTAGCCCTGGTGATAATATTTCCTAAATATGTCAGTGGAGGCTGGAAAAGATTTGTTTGTTGATACAACTTTCTAGCATGTAGGAGGCAGTGCTCCTAGAGCGACTGGTTTGGTATTTGAGCACCTCTGTATCACTTCCCCAAATGTAGTCTGATATTCAGGATACAGTCTTGTTTCCTTACAGTGTTTATTCAGGCTGAAGCATTCCTGGACACTGAGCTCTAGGAGAAGTGTTTCTTCCTATGTGTGAGGTTGTATTTTGTTTTCTTTCTTAATTTTTTTCTGTATATATGTGCTTTAACTATTAATAGTAATTAATCAAGTGGGTTCCATGCTGCATCTGAAATAGATTTCATTCTCTATCTCTCTAATGAAATTTCTACTTCATTATAACCTGCTGCAAGAAAACATATTTGGAGATTATTGGCTGGCCCATGACTTTGAGTGTGGATTATAGAACGTTCTAACTGCAAGTTACTGTATGAAATTGGATGCAGTACTTCACAACCAAGCAGTGATTAAACTGTAACAATTCTGAGAGATTAGTTTGGTGTCCTTCCAGTCCCCAGTGGGTAAAATACTTGGCTATTCCTACAGTTGGTGGTATAAGGGTAGCCTGGGGCTCTCTTCTTGCATCTATTGGGATCTCTTTTGTATAGACTTTCCTCCTCTCCCTGAACTAGTTTACCAAGCCAACAGGATGTTTCTTGAACTAAGGAGTAACTTGGACATTCTTCTTTCCCCTGTCATCCAGTGCATGGGTGTGTCTTGAAAAAAAGAGACTATTAATTGGCTGTTATTTTGCACAAGAGATTCTCAGCTGCAGAAATATCCCCTCATGAGCCTCTTCTTGCTTATATGGTTTAGAGAGGCCTTGAGGCTTCTTCGACCCAGTTCCCTGTATGGATTAAAGGGAATACTGCTCTCAGGCTCAGAGTGCCTTTGTTTACAGTTTTCACTAACACAGTGGAGAGATCTGACTTTTGGTGATCTTGGCATGGAGAAAATGACAGATCAGACCATCATCTTGCTCTCAGTGGTAAAACCTTTAGGATGGAAGGGCTCAGTGTTGAACACTACTGTACAAGTTTCACTATAGCATCAACAGTATCTAGTAAATACAGTGTAGAATGGCAGAATGCCTACAGCACTAAAACCTTTTTTTTTTTTTTTTTTGTCCCATGTCAATTCAGGTAATGCAACTGTAATTCTAAGAAGCATTTTTCATATATATAATCTGATAACTGATCAATCTGAATTGTTTCTACTTCAGTCTAGCATACACTGAGTTTGGTGTAGAACACAAAGTATTATGTCTAAATTTTATAATTTATAATATAATTTCATGATTAAGAACTCCAGTGCACCTCAGGCAGAAAAAATTAACAACTCCTGGCTAAGCAGCAGCATAAAGATGATGTTGTCATTCTAGTGGATGTGAATATTACCTTTGTATTTTTATTTTAGTGGTGAGGTGAAGGTGGCTCAGAACAGAAATTGTAGAGAAAAGCCAATTTTCAGTTCCAGTGATCCTGCTCCAAACGCTGACTTTCTAAAGTCTACTCCTCATTTGGAGGAGTCTGCCTTTGTGAAGAAAAGCTCATTACTGTGTTCTTAACTAGATTAAATTGAACTCACGCTTGAACTCAAGTATCAATCTTTTTGTGGTTTGACAGAGAAAAGCATAGCTAGCAGAGTTTCTCAAGATATGGAAGGCATATTGTATGCTTGCCACCAGTTAAAGGGCTGTATGCCTACAGCCTAATCACTACTGTAATTGTCACAATGTAATGCAGTGGGCAAAACACCAACAGTCTGGTGGTTTCCCTAACACTGGGCTGAACTAAAAGTCTGTGAAACTGAAAAGTGTGAAAGTTTTGCTGCATAGTCCACCAGTAGTTTTGTTCAACTTTAAGAAACCATTTATTTAAGTTTTGGTAAGAAACTGAAAGAGTTGGACCCTGTATATCAGACAGCATAATGTCTGATTAAATGTGGTCTCATCAGAACTGCACTTCCTGCTTAGAGGAAGAAGTCTTCCTGAGGGTCAAAGAAATACTGCATTCCAGATGAGGATTAAAGAGGGAGAATTTGGGTTGGTTTTTGCCAGGCAAAAGCTCTTTATGGTTAGTTAATACACAGGTCAACAAAGAACAATCAGTTAGTAGGTCAATTAATTGTGTCTGGTTATGAATTAATAAAGGAGTCTCAAACATTTGATATAAATGAAAAGTATCTTTATCCAATGTTGATGATAATGAAAAAGTCCAACATTTTCTACTTGGTTGTGTTGGATCCAGGAATACTTGGCCAGTGTTCCCAGCGTGTGATGTAAGCATTAGCTTTCTTTATTGAAACAGCGAATATTTCCGTACAGAAATAACACTGCAAAATTGTGAAATAGCAGAAGCTGAAGCTTCTCTTGGTTTGGCTAGATGAAACAATGGGACTCGGGTAGTGTGCGCAGCATTTTGTTACACAAAGTATGTCATTTTATGTGTAACCTAATATTATTATAGGATCAATGCAATGTTACCAGCTAATACCTATTTGTCATTTCTTTAGCATTTTTTACCTTTGTATCATCATCTTGAATATAACATGAAATTGGGTCCCAACAAATAAGCATCCTTTATAGACAATAGCTGAGTGCATACACCATGTACATAGTTGTCATTCTCTTAGACCGCACTAAATATAGTGTGGAAATGGTACTAGAGTTTAAAAATCAACCTCCTTTAAATATTTTCTGCAAATATTAATCAATATGCCTTCAAGGACACAGAGAAAATCTGAGTGGGAGTAGCTGCAAATGTTTGAGACATGAAGTCACATTGTTGTTTGAAGGGAGAGTATGTTTTCTGGAGTAGGTCTTCCAGAAATTACAGATAAGCAGTAGCTGGACTTGCTCAAGCCAAGTATGAAGCTTCAGTTCTACTCCATTGACATTTAAAAAATAACAATAATCTACATTTTGTTTCTCTTTGGTATGAAGTGGGAATACAACCCAACTCTAGGGCAGTAGTGTCCTGAACAGCCAACATCATTTTTCTATCAAGCAGCATTATTTTGTCATTAATATTTTGATGCTCCAAGTAGTTATTATGAAAGATACGATGGTCTTGGCCACACTATTTCCTTTGCTACCTTTTTCCTTCACTTTGACACTTTTCAATATGATTTGTTACACAACAGTCAAATGTGATCAAAAAAAAGTAGGAGTTTAGAGATTGGCATTGATTTTTAGTGTTTAACTATTGGTCCTGGTGGGTGGAAAATCAATTATATTAAACACCAAGCATTTAAATTTTGTCAAATTGGGCTGAGTATAAGGCAGAGTGTATTTGTCATATTGAGGATAAAACTTGCAAAACAAAACAATGCCTTGTCATTCTTTGTGCCATTCAGGTACCTAACTATTGTAACACTATGGCTCTATTAAAAATGTAGTAAAAATGCAGTGCATCATTGTTGTAGTAAGCCCTTCCTCCTCCACATACACCCCCCCCTTCAGTATATCCTTGAACTAATGCTGCATGAAGCAACTAGGTGCAATGAATTTTTCTCATTCAACAGGCTTGGCAGAAAAGTTCATCAATTGTATGGTGATATTGTGAAGACAGTACTTGTTCTTTTAGTAGCATTGCACAGGTTTCAGTTGGGACAGAGTTAATTCTTTCCACAGTAGCTAGTATGAGGCTATGTTATGGATTTGTGCTGAGAAGTAAGTTGATAACGTACTGAGGTCTTTAGTTGTTGCTGAGCAGTGTTTATATTAATCCAAGGACTTTTTAAGTTTCTCCTACTGCCCCTGTTCTCCCAACTTCTCTACAAGAAGCTGTGAGGACACACAGCCAGGACAGCTGACCCACTGAACAACAGGATATTTCATGCCATAAAATGTCGTGGCCAGTATATAAACTGGGGAGGTCTCATGCTCCTGCTTCTTGGGGATGGGATGGGCATTAGTCAGCAGACGGTCAGCAGTAGTATCAGCTGTGGGTTTTTTGTTGCTGTTTTTATTTTCATTACATATCATCAATAGTAGTATTTCCATTGCATATTATTAGTAGTAGTATCATTGTTTTCTTTAATTTATTTTCAATTATTAAACTGTCCTTATTTTAACTCATGAGCTCTCCTATCTTTTTCCTCTGATTTTGTTCCTCTACTCCCTGAGGAAGGGGGGACGTCAGTGAGAGGCTGTGTGGTGTTTAGTTGTTGACTGGAGTTAAACCATGACAGCATAAATCTGGTATAATTTGAAAGTCAAGGGTGCCACATTGACTTATACTAGCTGATTGTGAAGTCTCCAAACAAGAATTTAATTGGACTAAAACAGTTGCATAGAATCTAAAGCAACAAGGTGTACATATTGCCTTCAGCTCCTTGGGTCAATAAAATGCAGATGAGACTGGCATCTCAAGTTATAGCTAGGTCCACAGCCTTAACAGAATCACGTGGACAAAAAGCTTGATAGCTCTCTGGTGGCAACCTGGTGCTGCAGTGGTGTTGGTGTCTGGCAGCTTGTGTGTGTATAATAAAACATCCTTGCCTTTTCATATAGCAGCACTGCATGAGAGGAAGTTCACTGAATTTACTTTTAACAGTGTTTTGGTTTCACTGCGAAATTCTCCCACACACAGTTTTACGGGAATGTCTGTCTTCCAGTTAGGCAGAGTAGTAACTAAAGAATTCCCCTCTCCCATTACTCAGTGGGGGAGTAACGCCACTTACTCCCATTACGCCCAGTGGGGGAGGACAGCATATATACAGCAGGATCTTTTTTATGTTGATCTGTAGGTGGAAGTGCCCTGCAGCCAGATACTGGTTCTGTGAGGAAACTTGAGCAATAAAAATATTTTATACTTTTACCCACCACATTATTCAACAAAGATATTTCTGCAGGTGTGAAGTGGCTTCTCCAGAAATGCCTCCTTCAGAGACAGAGTAATAAGAGAGATGTTTGGCACTGTGAAAAGAAGGGGTTGGATGGCTTATGCTGTCTTTTCATATTTGATATGTTTTCTGTACTACTTTGTTGCAATATGTGACCTTGCTGTTGTTTCTCCTTCTGTTTGCAGATAGGAGGATAATAGCAGGATATAAATATTGGAGTTCTGGCTCTGAGAATTCACTTGGGTGGTAGCACCTTCAAATTTGGAGCTCCACCTTAAACCACAGAAGGTAAACAGCCAAACAATTTGTTACTTGCAGGAATGCTCTGGAGATGTTCAAGATCTACCCAGTGTCTTATCTGAAATATTAGTCAAGTAATAAGGAGTTATTTCTTATAGTCAACTGGAGTGAAATTCAGTCCTATGCAGAAATAAGGCCCTGTGCTTATGAACAGAACTACACAGTTCTTGTTGAAGTGGTTCATGGACCTGCTAGTGAGCCAGGGTTTAGGAGCGGATGATGTCAGTTGTATTTATCTCTGTCAAAAGAGAAAAATTGTAAGGCATAAACTCTGTCTACCTCTGTATTAAAATATACAGAAATCTGCCTCTGAAGGGAGGCAGATGCCAAGCTGGCTTAAACCTGATCCTTGCAAACCCACGCTTTATCCTTAGTACCAAAACTGTCCTATTAATCTCTCCAATTTAAAGACAGAATTATTTTTCATGCAGCTGTACACAGAGTGTACAGTCAAAAGTGCTTCTCAATTTTCTGCAGTGACTGCAGGATAGCCAAAAAAATCCCTCTGTGTAAATGAGTCAGTCCTGGAGAACTTGCTTAGTTATTGACCCTCATGCTTAGTTTGTTCCCTTTTAATCAGCTTCAGCAGTAACAATGTTTTACCACAAACACGCTCATACCATGCTTTAAGCATTAAACTAGTGCTTATTTCTAGTAAAGCTTAAAAGTGGCATGTTGTTCAAAAGTTCTTGGGGTGTCTCTTGTTTGAATAGCCACAAACTATAAAGACTCATCTCCTCCATCAACATAACACTCCTGAATTGATACTTACAGAAGGCTGTGGTTGGCTGGGGAAGGGGAAAAAGAGGAGAAATCAACCGTTTTTTGTGATGTCACGTTTATTTGATGGGGAGAGGTGTCCTATACCCACTGCAATCAGTGAGGCATGTCAGTCAGCTTGCTTTTCGTTGCACAGACTGTGCACTCACCAGATGTTAATGGAGCAATGCCATGAACTTCCCGGTCTCTATCATGAACATTGAAAAGCCAGATTGCCTGGCTTACCCAGGAAACCTCTTGACAGAAGCAGTGTGGTGGTTCTGCTTCTTCATATATTTAATATATTTAATTTTAAAAAGGCAGAGCTGTCAGGTTGATATTTTATTTCCCACTGGAATGGTGTAAACCAGTTCATAAAATATACAGAATGGGACTTTCTCTGTATTTCTTTCCCTTACTTCCTTCCTCCACCCCAGATGCCTGTTTCATTACATGACTGAGGGCAATCAGCCCCTTCAGCACTGCAGGCTTTTCTATGAACCTCCTAAGTAAATGCCTGGAAGAAAGCGAATCCACTTTGCTGTTTCTTCCTAACAATGGTGTCTGGGATGCTCTATGTCTGCTGTTGCTGGAGTGGTTACAAATTCCCACTCCAAGTTCTGCACTGGTCTCTGTGGTTGTAACCTAGCTCAAAGGCATTAGTAGGAAATAAAAGTCAGAACTCTCTTTCACCAGCTGTGTGGCCTGAGGGGTCACTTACAGCTGTGCAGTGTGCCTGGGAGGTGCTGCCAACCATAGGGTGACAGGATCTAGTGATTCACCAGTTGTGTCAATGTTATGTAGGTGGAGAAGCAGTGACGCAGGGGACAAAGCTCTAAGCACATTGCTGGGACAAAAACATTTCATTAAAAACTAGCCTGCCTTTGTGCTCAGAGCTGGTACGATTGCTGTATGCAGCATATGTAGCCAAAAGAGTCTTCAGCCACCAGGATGATGTAGGTAAACACAACCAATTCACAAAGGAAGGGTGCCTGAACAGAAGAAACAGAAAATGTAGCTGTTTATACTGTCATCCAGATGGGTGAAACACTTAGTATCTGACTGCTGATCTATGACAAATTTGAAACGTTTTACTCTTGGACTGGGTCTTTAAATTGAAAAAATATCCTACCATGGCTGTGGGAGACTTCATGTTATTTTAATTCCTCTTTTCTTTAAAATAATTCATCTTTCTGATTATGCAGTCTTTAAAAGATTAAATATTAATTGTCTAGTTTTATATTCTTACTAAACTTCAGGTGATGCAAATCTTTTCTTTGGTTTTTCTACTTGTCAAATCAACAACTATGCCTTTAAAAATTCTCAACTGCAACATTCCTCAGTAAGCAACTTCTAAATGATAGAAAGAACATAAATGATTGGAACACTAGTGAAATCTTTTCTGCATGTTAAGGCATTTGAATAAATGTAACTTTTTTAATGAGGAATTATTTCTAAATGCTTCCTTTCTGTTAGGGTTGACTCAAATACAAAGTCAAGTTTGTGTTTTAGTTTTAACAGAATTTGGATAGTACATTTTTTATCATGTACAATTGAGTTATAAAATATAGAAAAAGTGTAAAAAGGCATTGGGAAGAATCCATACCTTCTTTCAAGAGAAAAAAATTATGCATATTGGTTTTACTTCCCCAAATAAAACAAACAAAACACCAAAAAAACCCCAACAAAAACCCAAAAACCACACGACAAAAAAACCCTCACTCCAAACCAAAAATGAAACCTTAAAATGAAGAGATAATTTTGCCTGCAGTGTTTCCTTTTACCATTTTCACTTGTATTATTTTCAGTCCCCTAATCTAGACAGAGAGAGAATCTTGCCTTGCTACTTCTGATTATAATGTTACTTACTTTTCCATCTTCATTTTAATATAAATGTTTCCTGAAAAAGTGAAAATAGTTTTTCACATATCCTGGTGCTTCTAGTCAGTGACTGGGACATGAGAATGCAGAAATCAAGACTTGGGATTTAATTACAACAGTCTTACGGAGCTTGTACAGTGCTGTTATGTCTTTTGTATTTATTTCCCACTTACAAAGCGATATCTTGGGTAATTAGGCCATTGACAGAATAAGTACTGTTAAATGGAGGTATAAGTGTGTTTTTTTACTCCCATTCATTTAGGTGCTCATGTAATTCTTTTGAACATTGACTGATCTTTTTATCTGGCTAATGAGATGTATCACACTGTTGTTAAGCCTTCCACTTATACCGCTAGCGATGTTGACTCTACCACCTCCCTGGGCAGCCTGTTCCAATGCCTGACAGCCCTTTTAGTGAAATTTTTCCTAATAGCCAATCTAAACCTTCCCTGGCACAACCTGAGGCTGTTTCCTCTTGTCCTGTCACTTGGGAGAAGAGACCAACCCCACCTCTCTGTAACCTCCTTTCAGGTGGTTATAGAGAGTGATAAGGTCTCCCCTCAGCCTCCTATCCTGTCCATACATCTTGCCTGTCTCTGAATTATGTCTTAACTCATTTGTGTACTGCACATGGCCTTTGGAATGATTCAAAAGGCTTTGCTATAAACAAAGTCCTTCAGCTGATCCTAATGCTGCCCTTACCTCTAGCTTTAACTTTTGATGGTACCAGCTTTTCCTCTTTAAGACCTCTAAGTTTAAAGTGAGTATGACAGGGTAAATCTAACTGGTGTTAGACATGCAGCTGTATTCTGCTTCACCTATCCCTCACTGCAGATTTTCTAGGCCCGGCTACATCTTCAGCACATCACATTCTGAATCTCTGCTGCCTTGAACCCAAGCCAGTGACCTAACCCTTATGCCAGGCTTAATCATCAATTATTTATTTTCATCTTTACCACCTCCTCTTTCAGACTTGCTTGCTCTAAGCAAACAGAGAAGTGTTCAGCTATATATAAACCATGATGTTAAAGCTCAGTGTTAATACTTGGACTTTTAGCCAAATCATATGTGTAACATTTACTTTTAACAAAAAAAATCTATTGCCCAAAGTCAGCCATTGCAAGGTTCTTAAGGTAGAATATGTCTTATGAAAGAGAATTACAGACCCAAAGCAAGATGTATAAAAATGTTTAACACTTTTCCAGTTACTTCATCTCTTTAATTACACAAGCAAAACATGCATGATAGGACAGTGCTGAACTTGGAATGGGCTTAAACTATTGAATGGGAAAAGAATGGGCATTTCTTTTGGGTAAACTTTCATAGCTGAAAAACATCAGTAAAGCTGGATAAGTTATCTGTTGGGTTGTTAATTTTTTCCATATTCTTTTGTTATTCTTGATCTGTTGAACCAGATAAATTATTTCCATTAGTATTAGTTAAGATCTTAAGCATTGGTTTAAAAGCCTTTATTTCTCAGACTGTGTCTGGTTTTGTGGGGTTCTTGTAAAGTTGGGAAAAGGTGGGTTTTTTTTGCTAAAACTCTAGACTTTAGATGTACCATTAGTCTGACAGCCTTTTCTTCCCTGACACAAAAGCTGCTTTTTTTATTCTGCCTGGTGCCTAGGCAGACTGTGGCCTCTAGGTGCTAACAGCAGAATCCCTAAATGTATTTAAGTACTTTTCAGTCATATTCAAGGAAAAACATGTAGGGTTAGGTGGTTTCATTTTGCATAAAGAAAACTAATTTATGGATCTAGCCTAAGCAGCCACTAAGCTCCTGAGGATTTCAGTGCTATACATCACTTACATAAGATTAGGTTTGGGTTTTTTTGTGTATGTTTTATTTGTTTTTTTTTTTTTTTCCCCTCCTCAACACATTGTATGTGTTATTTAAATATACGTATCCATTATTTTTAAAATGTCTTCCTCTTAATTCCAACTGTACATGTCGTGGGTTGGGACAAAAAAAAAAAAATCTTCAGCACCAAACCTGGAGACTACCTTTTCCAACACACTTACAATGGTTACTGTGGCCCTTTATCCTGTGAGAAGCGTAGGTTGTCCTTAGACAAGATGGTCACTCTTGCATTGTTCCCTGAAGGAACAAAGAGAAGCCGTTTCAAGGAAAGATGGCTGCAATTTGTGACAGCAGGAGGGAAGCTGTGGGAAGAAGGTTAATGCACAGGAGGTGTGTAGGAATGAAAATTGAGAGCAAACAAAGATCAGCGACTGAGAATTACAGAGAAGCAGAGGTGTTGGTTAGACAGGAGTGAAGGAACAAGGGGAGATGTAGGAAAGCAAGTAATGAAGAGAAATAGAGATTTTTGGGAAGCTTGAAAAATTGTAAGTGATGGAGAACTCATGGAATCCTGGGAGAGGATAACTTAACAAAATATAGGGATTTGGTGAAATACATGTATTTGTGTTGAACTCTTCTTTTGCAACTGAAGGCACCCAAGAAGTCAAAATGTGGAAGGAAATCTGTGTTTGAAAACAGAATATTTATTTTTTTTTTTAATCTGCTTCCATGGTGTTGACCAACAAAGAGTCCAACTTTATTATTTTTGTTGAAGTGTGTTGTGTGTCTTTCTCTGGATTATGAAGTGTTGAGACTCTTCAGACTCTAAAAAAGGGAAAGTTTTTAATCTCCAGTGTTCTAAGGTAATATCTGAGCCAAATACTGACCCCAGATACAAAGATTTGTGCATACTTGCATCTCTCTTGCCTTCCCTCAGACGATTCACTATATCTCTCTTCTGGTTTTACCCCTTGCAAATCCATAACGAAGATAGCAATCTTTAGATCTCACAGATGCTTGTTCTGTTTCTCTCTCAGCTCCAAATCAGGTAGCCAATCTAGAAAACACCTTCTCCCCCCATATTTTGCCCTCCACCTCCATTGGAAGGGAACTGTTGTTAGTTTTTTTTCATGTTCCCTAGACAGCCTCCTGGTTTGCCACTTTTTCTGTCAGCAAAGAAACAAGTAATCTCTTTTATCTTGTTTGCCTTTTATCTCTTCTCAGTTCTCTAAGCTATGACCTAGAAGAGAAAACAAGCAATACCTAAATTCACTCTTAGGTGAAGGATCAGACATTCCCTGTGCTAGCAGTCCATCTTTGATACAAGCCCACATGACAGTATGAGGGTACCTCAGCGCTGTTGTTGCTGCGAGAGTGGTCATCAAATGGCCAGTACAGGAACTTTTTTGCTGGAAGAGTGATGGTTCCTTCATTTGTTAACAAGCATTTGAGCAAGGAACAGAAAAATCTTTAGTGATTAAACCCCACTACCTGAGGTACTCCTCATTTCCAACTGTAAATTCCTGAATGCGACCCTGACAAACAGAAGAGTACTGTGATAGTACAACTATATAAAGGATGCAGTTAATTAAAATTATTTTAATGTAGTAATGGGCCTGCATTAAAAGGACTCAATCCTGCAATGTGCTGCAAACACCTGTGAGATTCAGTGAAAAGCTGGGGGTTCTTGCTCTTTGCAGGATCATTTAGCTGCTATGCTGGAATCCCAGAAGTTGGGTCCTTGAAAGTTTCTGCTTGGGATCAAAACATTAAAATTCTTCCTCTTGCTCTTTTCCAGATTTTCTCTAACTACCTCAACAAATTGTTCCCTGAGGCTTAATTAGCAATAACAGAACAACTGCCTTTGCTGTGTAATGAAACCAACCAGAGCAGTTACAACCCCCCCAACCCAAAACAAATCCTTTCTACCATCCCATGCAATCATGCATATTATACTCCTACTCTGCAGTGCACATATATCAAGCATTGTCATATATGTAATAATTAATCACTAAAGGTACTTGTTTACTTTAGTGTATGATTTTCTGAAAGCTTGCACTGATTCTGGAACTTGTACAATGATCCAACTTGAAGGATTTTAAATGTCTTCCCTGCCCTTTAATTTTAGCAAATAATTTTATGTCACTAACCTGCTATTAACAATGGCTTAATCACTAGGTCTATGGCTGCAGTATGCAAAAAGCCAAGACTGGAAATAGTGAAACAGCATCAAAATAGGAAATCAAGTTACTTGGCACAAAAGCATTTCATTACATAAAACAAGGAAAATATTTGGGAGGCTTTCTTGTGAACAAAATTTAGGAATACTGCATTGTTTTGTCAACTCAAAGATGCACAGAATCATCCAACAGAAGTTACGTTGTCTTTCATCAATTTTAATGCAGCTTCTAGCTGTAAAACTCTGCCAGCATACAGATGAAGATGTCTGGGCATATTGGTATGCTAAATCATAAGCTGTCTATTCCCATTCCACATCGTTTGGTTAAACTTAAGGTTCCAGAACAACCTGCAGAAAATGAACGACGTGTGAAATGTGTTGCTGTCTGGATACTTTGATCAAGTTCTTCCTTGTCTGTTTGCAATCAGTTAATAAATATCCTAGTAACTGTGGTTGCAAAACATGGATGAAAATAACACTTGGTCAATTGTAGATTTTTATTCTATCTGTTAAGTCACTATAAGGAATGAATGAACGCAGACTACTGCTGCTTTTTAGAAAACAAACAACAAAAAAAGCCCCCAACAAACAAACAAAAAAACCCAACCTTTAACCTTCTTAGAAACTTCATGAAAAATGACAATAATGCAGGATGCTGCTTCTTTTAATAGCAAATTAGTTTTTTTTAACTCCGAATTACAGAATTAATTGGGAGTTAAAAAAGAGGCTTGTGTTATTAACATTGCCTCAGATAAGAATTACAACACAAATTTTACCTCCTCTACTTAGGAATTTACAGATGTGCTGCAAAATTTGTATCTAATGAGGTCCAGTGACTATGGTGGTCTTTTATTTGTATCATGCAGCGAGGTACCTAATGCAAATGCATATTTGGTAAAGAATTTAACAACACGGATTTCTAAGTCTTGTTGTCACGGTTATCAAAAACAGACCACTTGTTTTTGTGAAGGACCATTTAAGAGAAACTTAGTGCAGACTATCTTAGATTATCCCTTTCATTCTGCTTGTACTGGTCATCTTGGGTTTTACTAATGGCTAAAGAAAATTAAAATCAATTAAGAGTAAATAACTATTTTAAAAGCCTGATTTAATACTCTAAAGCACACTGACTTCAACTTAGTTGGTGCCAGGTTAAAACATGTAAAATACTTATTTGTATTTTAAATTAGCCTTATACCAGAGTCTCTATTTTAGGTCATAGTTTCATAATTAGTACATATTAAATTTGGACAGTGATAGTCCCCTGTGAAACACTTATTTGAAATCTTAATATTATGTTTGCTTTGTTAATTTATACAATGAATGTATTTAAATCCTTTTGTTCTTTGTCTGATTTTGTGAAACAAAAATCTGGTCTTGCCAAAAAAGTCTTTTTTTTTTGTGGAGAAGGAAATACTCACTGACTTCAAAACAGTCTGGCTAGGTTGTTGTGTTGTCACTCACATGTTCCGACAGTCATCTAAATTCAGTTGACTTCAGTGAGAAGAGGTTTGAGCAATAATGGACATCTATGCTTCTGGAAGTTGAGATAAAAATGCTGAGAGATTTGAAGCCTTAAGAAAGCAATGGTAGACAGTGTATAGATCCCTAAATGGGCCATCTATCATGATGTTTTTGAAAGATTAAGTTTGACACAGAAAAGCTGCCTGTTAATCAGAGCCATTGCTTAACAGATTTTTTTTAACACTGTAGGTTGTTACTATCAGCTAACTGTGTGCTGATGGCAAGTGTTTATCTGAACTAATGAATATGGAGAACCTGAAGAATTATTTTAATTGAGCCTAAAGGCATCTAATGACCAAAATACCAGCATACAAGTGTTGTTTGTGTGTTTCTTGACACTAAAAAAGCAAGCAAGAAACACAAACAAAAAAACCCCAACCACCCCCCCTACTCCACCCCATCCCCACTTCACAAAACAAACAAAAAGCTCTCAGTGACTCATATTGCTTGTTGCTAATTTTAGGCTCTGGTTTTGGTGTTGTTCATATATGGGTTGGTTTTTTTCTTATCTGTAGTTCAGGAACCAATGTACAAGCTTCTGTCTGCCAGTGACCCCAGTAGTACTCGAATGTTCCTTTTTCTTTAGTTGATTTGCTGAAGTTGGCAGGGGGAGGAACTCGCCAAAAGTAAAATTCATCCTTCGATTGTGTGTTGTCTGTAAGGAAGGAAAAGTTTTGCAACGCAAATCTTGTGTACGTCTACAATATCGTCCTGGGTTCGTTAATTAGACTAGTCTGTTCTTCAAGAAGCGACTGGGAGCACATATCCATTATATCAACAGAACATGCATTCTATTTTGTTATTTCAATGTTAACATAGCAAAGACCAAAGGTTTAAAATTCAGTCCTTGCCCATAAGTCAGTAGCAGGTTTTCTGGGGGCTTCCACTTTTTACAGTGTTATCTAAAGCACTTGTCTTATGGGAATGTGCTAAACCTCACAGGTCCCTTCAAGATTTCACATTGGTGAACAGGCATAAAAGCGTGAGCAGTTCCAGTGTCACGTCAGCCATCGCTCATCCAGTTATCCCTTTTTGCCACTGTGGGCTTTGAATTTCCACCTGACATCCTATTTGCTCCATTAGAAGTGTCCTCTTATTACTGTAGATGGAGAAATCTCAATGAAGTGGACAAAAGAAATTTGTTTAGATAGTTAAAGTAGTTTTGCCAGAACAATATTACAGTTGATCTGAACCTGGTGTATTTTGGAAGGGAACCATAAGGCCAAACCGCAGACCATCATATGCCATCGTAATGCTTAGTTGAAACAGACTGCAAGCCTACTGTTATGTTAAAGCATCTCACTGCTAAGCTGCTTTTTCAGCAATAATGAGTTAAACGAGCTGAGTTCTGCCAACAAACTGGACATATCAACTCTGTCCTTCTTTATCAGAGCACTCTGCAGAATTTTGTGTCACTTTCAGTAGTCCAGCTTTGTGGTTCCTATTAAAACTGATGACTTTTTCCCTTTGTCTTGAGAGGTCCCTGAAAGATTAAATTAAATTGTGTACTATTCCTGAAAAAAAGAGTAAGGCAGTATACTCCCAAATTCCAGAATAATGTTCTAGCTTTCACATTTTGGTGTGTTTTTCATGCCCATGTTCCTCCTTTTTTCGTACTGGAGGTGTTTATTGTGTTTGGAGAGGAAAAAAAAATAAGATCTGTTGGTAAAGGCATCATGATTTATGTCAGTGGGTAGCATTTGGGCAAGCATGAGTCTTTATTTTTAAGTTAGCTTTGAACCAAATGTTGCCTGCTGCAGATTTTAAAATGGTAAAATGGTAGTTTTCCTTCAGTGAATCTGCTGATCGTGGCTGGTAATGTCAGGAGTGACTTGTATCTGTTTTTCTGCTGTCTAGCTTTCTTTGAAAATACAGTTAAACTGTGTTTTTTAAACTGGAGCTCCACATTTTTGCTAGCTTTCCAGTGAAAGTTAGTGGTAGGGTGGGCAGGAGGGTGGGCAGCCAGAGGCAATTTGCTTTCAGAACACAGTGCAGGCTGGAAAGCTAAGAATATCAGTACAAGACCTTGCTTCTACCTTAACCATTCCAGCATGCTATATGTGCAAATTGCTAGCCCCTAAAGAGTTAAAAGTGTTTGTTTCACAGGAAATTGGAAGAAATTTATGTGCGCAAGTGAAACTGAAAGGTCGAATGTGTGACTCATATCTATTGACAGATGGAATGAGCATAACATAAGAAGACAGTGACTAGAAAACAAGCAGGTTGTGTGAAAGTATTTTTAGAGACTAATTTCTACCCAGCTGTGTCTTCTATGAATGGAAGAAGTTTGTCAAAGTTAACTAGAAGTTGCCTAATAGCTACCTCGTGAAAATTAATTACATTGATATGGTTTAAATGGATACTTCCTCCCTTGGAATGAAAACAGAGTTAACATTTTTTTAAGAGCTCTACCTCAGATTTAAAAAAAAAAGTAGGAAAACAAGAATTAAGAGAACGTGTAAGTTCCTATTAGTGCTCTTAAACTTTTACATACACACTTACTTTACCTCAGTTCCCCTGTTGACTCCCACTTCTGTGCTCTCTTCCCCTCTCAACCTATCTCTTCTTCAGCTTAAAATATCAGAACATACCCAACTTGCTTGTTATATAATAATGACTCATACTTTCATTGGCTTAAACTTTACTCTTTCTTTCATGTCTTTTCACATTCTTTGAATTGAGATTTAGCCTCTTCAGTTTTAGGTACTACATTGTGGGCTTTTTAGTGAGTTCCACTGATGAAACTTGGAAAAAAAAAATTCTGCTGAAGTATGTAAAATTTATTTAGGAATATGAGGATAAAGAGTTAGCAGTGTTTTTATGATACACTCACTTTGCTGGACAAAAAAGAAGAGTAATGTATAGAAACACACAATGCTTTATGGTATTCAATAACTGGAAAGTCTTCAGCAAAATTTGACACAATATACAGTTATGAGTCACAAAGTAAAGTACATGTGAGAGTTTACTTGCTCATTCCCTGGTAGAGCAACTCAGACATATAATTCAGTATAATATTTATTAATTGCCTTGTGGATTTTCTAGACCATGGGGTTAAGTTCTAAGGCAATAAACTCAAAAGTTAACAATTGTACTTTCTTCTGTTGTCCTGATATACTCTTGTGGCCAAATGATCACAGTCAAAATATGATGTATATCTGAAAAACTACATATTCCATTGATGAATTAAAATATTATGTTCTACTTTCTGGGCCTCTGCTCCCATCAAGTGAAAGGATTGGAGTTAGAATTCATATCTTCATAAACCCCACAGAATACTGGGGAATAGGGTAAGGGCTTTTTGCCCAGCTTCTGAGGCTCAATTTGCCTCATCTCAAACAGTTGTGGGTTTATTTATTTATTTTCATTTAAAGGCATCCTCACTTCCTAGGCTATTAAATGCCCTTGCATCCTGACTATGAGCTGGACTCCAGCTCCCAGACCACCTGCTCCACAGCTAGGTGGAAGAGTGCAAATGCAAATACCATGCAAACTGATTTATTTTGTTAAGGGCAGGAAATGGAAAAGAGGACAGAACAGCACACTCTAAATTTTTTCCATTTACCCCAAACTGGAGTATTTCAGCAATATCAAAGTCTGGTTTTCTTTTTTAGTTATGGGATTTCCATAGACATAAGCTACTGCTATTGCTTGTTGTTTGTAAGGTTCTATATAAGCATGAGCTCACAGGAGAAGTGTTGCCTACTGGAATAAGGAAAACATCTGATGTTCTCTCTTACAAGACATGAGATCTGTAGTAAGTTAAATCTACAAATTCACTGGCATTCTAAATTCCTGAGTAACAGTGTATGTAGGGGTATGGATAAATCCTTCTGTTGGTATGGTGTGTTGCTGCAATTATTAATTTCACTGCACAATGATCTCATAAGACAGGATCTATAAAGGTAAAGACCACAACTTGTTCATTAGAGTTTGCAGCAGGGAGCAACAGTAAAAATGCAGTGTTGGAAGAGCGGGATATCTTTTTGAAGTAAGCATATGCATCTATTGTACTCCATTGTCTATAAGCCTTTCTCATCCAGCACATACGCTATTAGTCTACTTCTCCTCCTGGAGTTCATCCAAATACTAGGAGAATCATTTCCTGCTTAGAATGGAAAACTCAAGAGGAGGAATAAAAAGTATTTTGCAAATAATCCTGTCACATTCCTGCAGGAATTATGTATTAGTGAAAAAACTTTGATATGAAAAGAAAGTATTGAATGATTAAAATTAGATGATGGAACTCATGGTGTGAATTTTATAATTCTGACTCTGGTGGAAATACAGTAGCAAGTGTATGAATGAAAATGTCTCTCTTCAAGTACTGCTTGTCATTGTCTCTATTTGTTTTAAATTGTTGTTCTCCCAGCACTGGGAGAAAAAAAAAAATCTACCTCTTCACTTGCATTCTTAAAAAAATAGTGTTTTCTCAGCTTTTCCTGAAAAATCTGTAGGAGAATACTGATCAGTATTACAAATAGAAACTGAGACCTAAAATCCCATGTACAATTAGAACTTACTTTAAATAAAAGCAGAAGCTGGCAGGTTACTATAAATGTAAAGATTACTGTAGTGGGTGCCTAAGATCTTTTTTTAAGATGAAGGGAATGTTCCAACTGCTGCCAGTAAATGGTAGAATACATACCCTAACCTTATACCTCAGGAGTGAATGAGTGGTCCAACATTTGGAGTAAATCAGTGCTCTTCATCTCCTGTAGGGAAATTTATGCTGAATTGTACCATTGATGAGAGGCAGATTTTTAGCAGTAGCATACTTCATTTCCCACGAGTTGTGTGATCATTAATGGTGCATAAAGAAAAGAGCCCCTGCCTGTAGTATTTTTGTCTGTGACCCACTAAGACTTTCACAGTTCTTGCTGTTTTGAAATCTTGTCTGCATGAAGTATTGTGAAATCTAAAATCTTCTGTTTTGTTTTAATTTCTGAGCAGTAAGTGTCTCTGCAACATACTTGAAGTAGGTTGTGGTCTTGTGGCAAAATTGCAGTGCCCCACAGTCAACAGAAAAGGTGAAGGTCATTAACAAGTAGTTTCTACACATTGCTAAGAACATACACGATATTTCTGAAATGAACAAGAAGAAAATACAATTATGACTTTGCAGATCTCGAAGGATAGAAGAACCTATGGCTGGCAGAAACTCTTGGCAATTTTATCATCACTAAATTAATTCCAAGCCTATTTCTTATTTCCTTTAAATTCTCACTCTTTTCACTTTTGCAAAACTTGGAAAACTGATACTACTATCTATACCTCTAATATGTCATTAAAATCTGTGTCAGAGGACATCCTGACCTAAACTTAAAACCACCACTAATAAGGTGATTAAAACTAACTGTATAACAGCACGGGATCTAATCTGCAGCATTTATGTTCTGCTTTCACTGAAGCCAGCAGCCATGGATGCTTTGGTATTGTGCCTTATTTTGAAAACCAAATCATCTGTGGATATGATTGTGCAATTCATGCATATACCTTTGAGTTGAAAAGCAAATAAATGTTATTTGGAGAGGGATAAAAACATTCAGTGAAAAGCCTTATGTAGCGCCAAATCTAACGCAACGCCAAGTTTCGTCCATGCCTGTGTTGTGGTATGACTGTTGAAATGGAAGAGGAAGAAGCTCAGGTGAACAAAGATGACCTCCATCTGAACAGAATTAAATAGCCCGAAGGAAGTAGACATAGGCTTATACATCCATATGTGCAGTTGTTGAAGCTGCCCGTTTTGCAGTAGCCATCCCTCAGACTTTGTAGAATTCTTCTTTCCCCTTTCCACCTTCTTCTCTCCAGTCTAATACATTAAATTGTTAAGTAATAATGTTTACTCTTCTGGCTAAAAGTCCGGTAGTAGTCTTGCATACATACCAGGAAATGTACACAGCGTTGCAGGTTTTTGGAAGCAACAGTAGAAACGCTGTAATTAAATTTTAATAGGTGCTCTCCCTTTGTACAATGACTTGTCTTCACTATTCCATTATAGTTATTGAAAACCTCACAATCAGAGTATTATTACACAGGTAACATGCTCCCACACATTCCTTTGGGAGTTTTTAGACTGGTGCAGCTCTTAGGAATGCAAAAATAAAAGTTTTCCTTGAAAAGCTGAGCAGAGAAATTGAGGGAATTTATCTCCAGTTAATGGGGTAGTCAGGCATGTTTGCGTACACGGACACACAGATACAGGTAAAGGTACCTTGCTGCTTAGATAAAGGTCACTGGTGTGCAGGTCATGTGCCTGCAAGTGATTAATTGTGTTAATTCCCTTTTCCCTTCGCTTATCAAAGAAGATGGTACAATGCGTGGATCAGCATCATTACACTGAAGATTATTCTGTGTCTAATTAGTTTATTTATGCTTTTCTGAGGGCTTACCAGCTGTTGGTGTAGGAGTAGCACTGCATGTTAATAGTATTTCTCTTTTAACCTCTGTTGCTGCCTTCGGTGAGTATAATCTGAATGTTTGCTTAGCTGTACACACAACAGTACTTTTGGAAATTGTATTGGGTAGCAGTGTGAGGAGAGAAGAGCCTTCAGGTACCTAGATGCCCAACACTAAACTGAGGTGAACTTGAATTCATATTGTGTTGAAGACAATGGTATTCCTCTCACAAGTTTGTGAGGGGAACAAGGAACAACCCTTTTGTTACTCAGTGTGTTTTTTAGTGCAACTATTGTAACTGCTAGCCTTCATGCTTTGTGGGTGCACTGAATTAAACAATAAAATAAAAATCTGTTTGTCAGAAAACCTCCCCAAGCAGGAAAACTTCTCACTGCTCTCTGTGGAGGAACTTCCATCTACAGTGGGGGTGCTGCTAACAGAAACATTTCCATTCTAGATCTATTTCCATTCCTTGTCCGTGGCCCTTTATTTTACAGCAATAATTTTGCTCTCCTTCCTGCAGCAGGAATGATAATTTGAAGGACAACTGGAAGATGTGTAAGGGCCTTACTAAGAACACTGCAATAAAAGTTGAGAGAAGCAGGCTTCCTCAAAGGAGTGATTTAAAATGTTAGTTTCTCCACTGGAAATACTTTGTAGTTATGTTTTCATTCTCCCACTTCTTCCAGGCCTTTTTTTGTTGTTGTTGTTGTTGTTTTTACAGAGTTTATTTCACTCTAAAAGGGGTTGGTGGGGGAGAGAAGACATTCATAAGGAAAGATTTTAGTGCTTACAGTATCATTCAGTATATACCTTGAATATGGTGATCTCTTCAACTTAATAGCAGTGACCATTGGCATATGACTAGTGTGCACTTTGCACCTTGGGGAATGGCAAAACTGTCACTACTATCAAGGGGAGCTGAATTTATTCCAAAACCATGTTCCTGTAGCTGATGATGCCTTGATAGGTGAATGATGTGGCAGGCTGACCTTGGCTGGGTGACCACCCATCTGCTCTATCCCTCCCCCTCCTCAGCAGGACCCTGAGGAGAAAATATAACAAAAGGCTCATGGGTCGAGATGAGAACAGGGAGATCACTCAGCAATTACCGTCACAGAAAAAAACAGACTTGAACTGGGGAAATTAGATTAATTTGTTACCAACCTAAATCAGAGCAGGATAATGAGACATAAGAACAAATCTTAAAACATCTTACTCCGGGCTCAACTTTACTCCCTATTTCTCTACCGCTTCCCCCTGAGTGGTGCAGGAGGACAGGGAACAAGGGGTCCGGTGACTTCATCACACGTTACCTTTGCCACTCATTCCTCCTCGCAGTCTTTCCCTGCTCCAGCATGGTGTCCCCGCCCATGGGAGACAGTCCTTCACAAACTTCTTCAGCGTGAGCCTTTTCCGTGGGGTGCAGTCCTTCAGGAATGAACTGATCCAGCGTGGGTCACCCATGGGATCACGAGTCCTGCAAGGAGCCTGTTTCAACGTGGGATAAACATGAGGTCACAGCCTCCTTCAGGTACCCACCTGCTCCTGTGGGGTCCTCCCCGGGCTGCAGGCACGTCTCTGCCCCTATGACCCTTCATGGCTGCAGGGCACAGCTGGCTGCACCATGGGCTGCCACAGGATCTCTGCTACAGCGCCTGGAGCACCTCCTCCCCTCCTTCCACACTGACCTGGGTGTCAGCACGTTTGTTCCTCTCGTGTATTCTCACTTCTCTCTCCCAGATGCTGTTGTGCAGTGGTTTCTACCTCTTCTTAAAAATGTTACCACAGAGGTACTACCACCACTGTTGATGGGCTCAGACTAGAACAGCAGCAGGTCCATCTTGGCATCTGCTATCTTCTCACAGAAGTCACCCCTGTAGCCTTTATGCCTACCAAATCCTTGCCATGCAAGCCCAATAAAATGATCATTTTAATTATCCAATTATTTCCAAATGTCCAACAGAAGGGTAAAAAACCAAATAGGCCGTAATATTCTGAATGCAATATTTAGAACTAGTAATAATTGCTGTCACCCTGTACACAAAAATACTTATCCTGAAGCATCCCAGTAGTAGTTACCTCACGCTTCAACACCTTTCAGACAGAAAAAGATGTGTGAAGAAGCTTAAAGGGTTTCCTTCTTGTCACAGTTTAGAACATGTCTGAGAGAAGCAAGAAACAATAGCAGAAAATGACTGAATATAAACATAGTTGTGCTTCATGATCCTGCTGAAAGGTTCAGGTCTAGTTGATAATAGGCTGATCATGTTGCTATATGACCTGATCATAGAAATGTGTTACTACCAGTCTGCTAGCTCACAGCTGTGCAGTGCTCTGCATTGTACCACTCTCAGTTGGTGTTTCCGATGGCTCACTGTTTCGTAGATAAAAAAAGTGGGGAGACAGTTCAAATGGTTTTTCTATGGGTTGAATTGGCAGAGCCAGAAATTTGATCTTAAGATTTTCATAATTGGTTTACTCTGCTGGACCATTCTCAGCTAAAGATGCATTGTCTTTATAATCAGCAAGAAAAAAAAACATTATATGCTCTATGTCAAGATCAGTAACAACATGGAAATCAGAAGAATAAGGTTGCTACAGTCCAGCAGCTTGTAAACAGAGGGGAAAACCCATTCTCCTGTACTTTTGCACACCTGCTATTTCAGACCTGCTCCCTTCCTTCCACCTCCCGCTCCCTTTTCCCATCTTCTCTGAGAGGCCACGTATCTCTGCTCTGCCATGATGAACCATTCCTGACTGTAACCAGAGATGGGAAGGAAAGGAACAATATTCCCATTAACAGCAATTCTTGGTGTGTTGTTCTTTCATATCAGTCATTGCATCAGTTTCCCATCTTTGCTTGTCTGACACCTGCGAGTTTAGCTTCGGCACAGAGTGCAAGACATCTCATGTACAATTCATAGCTGACCTACCAGACTTCCTTATGTTTAGTAGCTGCAGTGTACACAGCTCCTCTGAAAAAGCTCTCAGACTTCATTTATTGAGCTGCAGCACCTATTCCAGCCACTCTGCCTTGAAAAACAACCGTTGTGAGGTAACTTAAGGCTTTTAAGTGTTGGTAGCAGAAAATAGCAATGGCTTTTGAGAATGGTATGGAAAAAAAGCTGAAAAGCCAACTTGTGTAGTCCATATTACTGGGTTCTGTGCTATAAAGAAACATTAAATCCAGGCACACACATTCAATCTTCACTGAACTCAGCTGAAATAATAACTCACGAGTTATTAATCTGGGAACCGGAAGCTTCCGTTGTTTTTAATAAAAGACACTGAAAGAAATTAATTCTGTCTAAAGTCACTGTATGTGCTACGTGAATGGAAGCAGACATCGATGGTTTCTTATAACATCACAAGTTCCTTAGTTAGAGCAATGAGCAGGCTGCTTGCCTATTAAGTCTGTATGTCTGCTATTGTTTTTTCCTTACTATTTATTTTAAGTGAGCATATTCATTTAACTGAAAATGCCAAGTGACTAATGTGTAACTACATGGAGAAATACAAAAATTGATCATTCTGTTAGAGGAATGATTTATTCTTTGTGCATAAATTCTAATGTTCAAGTGCGACTAAGAAATAAACATAGCATGTTGCTGATAATTACGAGTGTTTCAGAGATCCAGAGCTTGTCAGAAAATCAACTGTCTTCTGGCTATTAATGAAAAACAAAAAATATAAGGGTGCATTTATTAATAGCCTATACACAGTGTCTGAAGCTAAGTGGTTTGGAAAAGTACTACCTTGTTTATAGCAATGAGGGCAAAGAAACACCAGAGGAAACATCCCTGTGGCTTAATCAATGATCAGCACATGAACATAAGTAAAAGATGGTTAAAAATTGTTCCAAATGAGGAACAACTGACGTCAAGAGCTTGCTTGACTTCTTACCAGCTTCACACTCTGGTTGCCTGCAGTGACAAAAGTACTAATACAAGCAGTCTTTCACAACCTGGTTTAGTGGTTTGGGGTTTTATTAATTTGCATTTCACTTAATTTATGTACAGGGCAGGCACAGGTACCCTTAGAGGGCAGAACTGTAATACACTGGTCAATCTATATATTGTTAGCATCAACAGATAATGAAGCCAGGAACAAGTACTTGTGAATTGTTAGTGTGGAATTTCACTTACACACTGCAAGCCACAAATGACATTTGGTCAGTAACAGTGTTTTTTGGGTTAGTACGATGACAGAGGTACAGAGCCAAATTCATTGTGACCCCACAGCCAGAAACATTCCATGGGATTACTTCTGCCTCTCAGTCTTTCGGGGAGGAAATCTTGAGGTAGGCTGGAGCAAAGATGTATCATGTACTCGCATAGGTGCTGTAAGGTGCCTCAAACCTTAGCTGCCTGGTGACTGCTCCAAATCACATTGGGTAAGCGTGTTTCCATATTCCTGAGCACTGCAGAGCCAGTATTAATTTCTGGATGTGTTGTTGTACTCTCACCTTCCATGGACACATTAATTTGAGCTCTGGGTCAGGAAACAGTTCATATAATGAAATTTTCCTGGCTACTTCTAATCATGTGACTAAATGTCCCTGGTGTCTCAAGAGTGTCTTTCACTATTTTTGGAGATTCAAAAAGCAAGTCTGAAGTCCATCTTCTAGAAACTTTATGCACAATAGGGAAAGAATTTGTCTTAAGGGAAAAATAAATGTGACATGTCTGTGACTGTTTAAAAGTATTGTTTATGCAAGACTTACGTAGTTTTCCGTTGAATCTATTAAATGGAAATGGAATGCATTTAGAAAAACTAATCTGAGAAGAGTGGATTGTATCACCCACGAAAAGAATGGAATTGTAATCGGTTTTGTTCCAACAGCTGGTCTGTTTTCAAGACTGATTTTTCCTGTGGAAGCCCAGGGCAGAGTAGTGAGCCCACAGCACTCCACAGACAAAAAGCTGGGTTGTAAGGGCACAACAAATATTTCCTTGTACTACATGAACAGATTTTTTCTATAGTGCCTGTTATTAGGAGACCAAAAAGAGTGTCTTCTGTGTGTGCTAGAAGCTGCTTGTATGTGACCTTGGAAGTTACCTAATCTTACTGTCCTCCAGTTCCCTACTCTTCTGCAATTTCTTCCATTTTCAGCTCACATATTTCTTTTTTGCTTCACATAAAGCAGGATTCCAATGGACAACAACCTTGTACACTCTACAGACATAATACATACCCTGAAAGCTGCCTATTCTTCGTCAGGAACAGGAGAGTCATCTGAAAAATAGCTTATGGTCATACTTAGGTGGTTGTTTGTTTGTTTGTTTGTTTTTTTTTTATTAGTGCAGTCACCTGTTACTTCAGTTGTATTAAACACTGTTTGCAAAATGATGAACATAAATAGATAGGACCTCCTGGACTATTTTCTTCCAAAGATATTGAACATACTGAAAAATAATTTGTTCCAAAACCATGCTCGGGGTAGTTTGAGTAAACTTTCCATGTCTCTGTGTCCCTGATCTGAAATGGAGCACTATTTGGAATAATCAGTTGTCATTTGAGCTTGCAGGAGCATTAAATGAGTAAACACCTGAAAACAACCTGTGCACAAGATTTGCAGTTCACTTAATTTTGCTTTTGTTATGTCAGCCTTTATCACTGCATATAACAAGAACCACAGCTGAAAGCAGGTTCACTACAGCTACAAATCCTGCCAGCTAGGAACCTAGTATTTCAACTGTAGATGTTTCTGGTAGTTCTACCACACACATCCTTTTCATTTTGCGGGAATGGAGCTGAATCTGTTAGTTTCTCAAATGTCTGAATGTCTCTCAAATGAGTTTTCCATCTGTCCTTACTGTCTTCGTTCTTTCCAGCATATTAACTCTGTTAAAGGTCTAACTTCCCTGGCTTGTGACCTAGGATAATGGGCCTGGAAAGATTTTTAAGACCATTTTTAAAGGTTTGGTGTTTTGAGGAGGCCGGGTTTTGGATTTGGGTTTGGTTTGGGTTGTTTTGAGAGGCACATTGATAGGATATCTGTCTCTAGTATGTAAAACTGCAGTGAGTGGCATTCCCAGTTAGACACACCTGAGCATTGCTAAAATTCAACCGTAAGCTCTTCTGTGCACAGATGGTTTACAGGATTAAAAAAATCCAAGACAATGGCACATGTTCGAGGGAAATAGAGACAACTTCCTTATTTTACTGTGTGATAGCCAAGAATTGATAATGATCAGTAACCCTTTGGATGTAGGGGGATTCACAGGTCTTTGCTCCCCATAAGGACTGAGGCTTCCGTGCCTTTCAGTCACAACAGTTTGTTTTGACGTTGAATAGAAAATACTCTATAGACAGGAATCCTGGACAGAGTTCTGTGAATATTCTTTCTCCAAGGAACAAGCCAGAATCCTCTTTTATTTATCTGTATGAAGGAGAATATATGAATGGTCTCTTTTTTCCACCAAAAGGCCATGTGGTTATAAAATGGTCCTGAAACTTTATTTCTAGAGGAATGTTGGCGTCTGGAGTCTGTCTGTGAAGGGAGACTGTAGAGAAAGCTAGTGAAAACAAGTCCTCACACTTTTCAGAGGAGATTAGATAGGATTGCAATCATCCTGACAGCTGTGTCTCTTGCCTTCTCTAGGCAGGGCAGAGCTGAATGGTCTGAGAAGAGATTTGATTTGTTTGTTTGTGTCCACTGAAATAGGAAAAAATGTTTTCAATGTTCTTTCTTTACACTGACCTCATAAGATGACAAGATCCATATTTTTGTGACATTATACATATTTACAAAAACTTTACGTTTCATGCAAAACAAGATGGGTAAAGGAGTGCATGTAGCAGCTGGAGAGTTCTGTATGTATCTCTGTAAGATGATGGTATCAGGGCTTGGCCCATAATTGTAAATAAACCTGGAAGTATTGTTAGCTCTGTAGGAATAAAATATTACTGGAGGGCTCTGATGCTTACTGTGTGTCTGGGAATCCACATGTAGGCTGTTCTACTCATTGGTCAAAATTTGGCCAATTTGGCTAATTTAAAGTATGCAACTTCATAGCTGAGTTGTCCATGTGTTGCTGTCTCACAGACAGTGAAACTGTAAGCCTGACTTTTGTTGACCAACATAGTCTTCTTCCTTGTTGGTTTAATGATAATGCTACTCAACTTCTCTGTCTGTGGAGGTCGTGTCTGCCCGAAACACAAGGGTGCCATGAAATTATGTTTTATTACTTTTTTACAGGTATTGGAACACAATGTCATGGGGTTTTTTCCTGCCTCGAGGTCAATTGGTTCTTGAAAATGTGTTCTATTTGATAGTGTAGGCTTCCTTCTGCAAAAATGCATTTGAATAGAAGTTTAACCTAAAAACCATTTCGAAATAATGCCTCCATGATATGACGTTTATTCCTAAGGAAATTGTGCTTGATAAGGTAAATCCTTCAGAGACAGATTGAATACTTGGTAGTAAAATATGAATTTTCATAGTGTGCTTTCATTTTTCCACTTTACAAAGGGGGGATAAGGTTAAGAAGGACATGAAAAGGTAAAGTGCAGAGTATCTTTCCAAAATCAGACTGTCATGTTTTTTTCCTCACGGTGATATGAACTGGAAGACTCAAAAATCTCATCTGCTAATTTTTCTTATTAATGTTTCTAAATTGAGCCATAAGGGGTTTGCTTAAAGTTTTAGAGCAAGCTGATGTCAGAGCTGAGACCTGAACTCTTATTTCCTGAGTTTCAGGTCTGTTTCTTCCTTTAAATCTTCACTTAAATGATTTTTGTTATGCACTCTTGGGCAAAGCAATAGCATATAAGCAAGAATCTTCAGAGTGCTTGAAAGAAACAGGGCTTACAGTGGTGCTGGCTTCTGGAAGAGTTTCTATGGTGAGAGTGTCTCTTTCTTATTTCATCCTTTGCACAGTACCCACTCACTGTATCACTGCAAATACTTCAGCCTGTGTGACAAATGAATTATTAAAGGTGGAATCTGACCCCACTGATATCAGACAAAAGTCCCTGTGACTTTGGTGGACCAACATGTATCACCCCACGCCTTGTAAACATGCAGACGCAGTGCCAGTACCGAAAGGAGAGTGGACCTGGGGGTAACGGTTTGTTTGCTTTATAAAATATGCCTGAAAACCGTTTCCATCACTGTGGCTAAAGACATCTATTTTTAACTTTTCAGCTCTCTTCTAACACATCAAAATCAAACACCGAATATTATGAACTCTGTAATACTAAAGGTCTTTAACATGCCAAAATAAAAAGGAGAAGTTCTGCAGGCATACTTTATGATTTAGCCAAATAATACACAGACACAGTGAAACAGGTTTATTAGCAGTCTGTCTCACACTGTATGTTGCTTGGGTTAGGGGAGTTAACAGCAAAGATGGTGTAATCTTACAAGCTGACTAGGGAAAATTACAGAATCCTTTCTGAATAAACAACATTAGAAATGCATTTTTTTTCCCCCTATATACTCTTTTGTCCTTACTAAAAAGATTTAAGTTAATCAAAACCTTGGAGATTAAATAATGAAACCTGTAGATAACCACAATGTTTTTTTAATTGTTAATTAGTCATAGAGAGGTGCCATTTTCATAGGATGCAGAGTCCCTAAATTTAGCTGTGGAATATTACATTGATCACACACAAAAAACATCATTGATTCTCTGGGGAAGGGTTGGACGTCAGTATGTGCGTTTTGGCTCAGACCACCTTTCACCTATTAAAGGGGGTTCCAGTAGATTTTTATCCTTGCTGCACATAGCAACAAAATGTGATTTGCCCATCCTTAACCCTTTGAACGTTTTCAGCATCTTAGCAGGATGATTCACACTTACACACTTACTTTGCTTTCATGCTCTGCATTGTATCTGAAATCTTTATACCAAAAGTGCTGCATTTTTATCCTCTGCTGCTCTCTCAGTTTTTAAATGTATGGTATACATGTTTAAATATTTAATATACACTGAAGCCATTACAGCATGACTATAAAAAACCCTGTAGTATTATATCTTCCTACTATAACACTGATTTCTTTCTTTAAATGACTTGTGTGTTTGTAAATAAACCTCTAAAATTAAACCCTGACATAATGCAAAATACTGTATTTTACTTCACCTGTTTAAGTTTCCCAAAGACAGTGAATCGAATCAAAACATTGTGCTGAACGATTTATTGCTGTGTAGATCTCTGCCATGATGCAGCATGATAATTCTCAGATTTTTTTCAGCAATCACTAATTAAGTGTAACAGGCACGCATACAGACGCTCCTGAATTTTAATCTACGTTTCTTAATGAGTTGATCAAATATTACACAGAACGTAGAAAAAATATGGGACTCATTCAAAATACAAATATATAATTTGTGTAATTGTCCAGCTAATAAATTATGTCCAAATATTATGACTGTTCTTGCAAACACTTAGGGATGTGTACATGTAAATGGTGGTAATTATGCATGTGCATACATGAAATTAGATATTCTATACAAGTAATTGTTCCCAATGATTTTCATAACCATACATAAAATTGCATTTTCAGAGTAGTTTTTAATATAGACACAAATCTTGGTTAAAAAAAAAAACCCAAACCAGAAGCTGGTTATATTAAGAAATATTAACGAGACATAATCAAATTTGATAGAAGGAAAACTTGGATAAAGCAACATCCCATACCACTAACAGTCACCTGACGGTAGCACCAGCCTTTCCTAGGTTCTGAAATGATGGAAGAGCTTCTCTCCTCTGTGCCCTCTTTTTACTGATGGGAAATTCCTGGCAGCTGAAGTGCCTAATATTTGACCTGCTTTAAAATGCATTTCATTATTCTGTGGAGTCAAGGAGCTTCCAGTAAAGGATCTAAACATCCTGCTGTTTAGGTAAAGCGATGTTTGGGTGTTCAATACCACTTAATTTTGTTTCATTCTTCTCCATCTTATAAAAGCATCCACACTAACTTAGCGTTATTTGTTGAAAGAAAAATGAAAGTTAAAAATTGTCAGCTGGGAGAAGCATTTGTTTTACCACATATCAGTTGTATGAGCACAGTGCTGTTTTTCTGAATGGTGAGGGCCAGCCAGAGTTCTGTCTCTGCTTTGTTCTGTACAATATGATTTAGTTGGGTTTATCTGATAGTTTCATTTTCCAAATCCTTGAGCTCGTAAAGGCTGGGAAGGCCACAGAGACAGATTGCTCAGGCACTGAAGAGAGAGAATGTCTTGTGCTATTTAGCAGCAACCTCTCTGCCTGATTTTGTGAGGGAGAGAAAAAGAACGAATGAGCATATGCAAGAAATGTTCGTTGTGGTGCTTAACATGCAGTTGGGCTACTTCTGTGTTGGCAGGTGGATAAATAGGAGTGGATCTGCAGAGTCAAACAGCTGGTGCTGAGGACCTGGCAACCCCATTATGCCTGTGCGGGCATAATTCCCCTCCCCATACTGGTCATGGAGGTATTTATCTATTTACTGTAAAGCACTTGACAGTGCTGGCTACATACATGTTCTGAAACTTTGAGATTAAGATTTCTTTATTTTTTTTAGATATTGTGGACTATGTCTTGAATCAATTCAACTTTTCAGATGACACAAAACAGATGTGTTCTTTAACTGACAATTGGGTTTAAGAGTTCATTTAAGTTACAGTTAATTACAAATTATTTTAGTTACAACTTAATTGCAAATTAATTGCATTACTTAGCAACAGTTAATTACAAATAATAGCATAAAGTATAAATGGCACCAGCACTTCCTTTTGCAATTGGAGTACACCAAGAACAAAAATGCCCAGCCAAGACAGTTCACTGAGAAGAGGCAGAGTTTGAGAAATTAAATATGGATCAGGGAAAAATAAAAATACCGCATTTTCACTGCTGTGAGCAATGAAATAAGTACTTTGGGAAACTGATAAATCTTACCCTCCTGCCCACCTACCCCGCCAAAATCTCCTAATCCATACCAATACTTGAGTATTTTCCATACAATTTCTAATTTTCTCCCCTGATCTTTTATGTTTTAAGCAAGGTAAATAAAGGATGTAAGAGCTTTTAGTAATTACAAATGCCTTAGGTAAAAGTTGTAACCAATCCAAAGGGTCTCACTCTTGGGTTTATTTTTCTTTTCTCCCTGTGACTATTATATGCTTCTTCACATAATGGCACGGTTTCATAGTAAGTGCCATTAAGGGTACCCCTATCTACCTTATCATTGTCTGATCAGAATATATTCCTGGGAGTTTGGACCTGTGAATTTAATCTCCCTTAAATTAAGGAAGGGAATAAACTGATCACTTAGAAAGATGAGTCAAGCTTTCATAGAATCATAGAACCAAAGAATGGTTTGGGTTGGAAGGGACCTTAAAGACCATCTAGTTCCAACCCCCCTGCCATGGACAGGGACACCCTCCACCAGCCCAGGTTGCTCCAAGCCTCATCCAGCCTGGCCTTGAAGACAGCCAGGGATGGGGCATCCACAACTTCTGTGTGGTTTTGGTGCAAAGCTCTTCCCTCAATTATCGGTATATTTTTATGTGAACCAGAAAGCAGCTGCTAGAAGTAAAATTCAGTAAAAAGCAAAAGGGCAGACTAAACATTTACTTCTTAGAGTCGTTTTCATCTAGATGGTGGGTAGGCATCCATTGCACATGGCTGCAAAGGCTAAACTATCCTTTCCAAAGTGCTCCATCTGCAGTGTGTCAAAAATAATGTCCTGTACATACATTTTTGGCAGCAAAGTAACACCTCCATTTCTTTTACAGTAAATGTATAGATATATTATATGATGACATGTAGAGCAGATGTTTCTAAAAATGCAAAGAAATTCCAGTCTGTTCATGTTGATGTAGTCACTTCGGTCTTTCAAAACAGAAATAGTTAGGCAATGCAGACATGCTGGAAGTATGAATATTTGAAGAGTCTATGCACAAAGTCAACACCTTGTATCAATGGGTATGGCCATGACATCTACAAATAAAAGGAAAACATATTTCAAATTCCCCTATAGAAACAATACAGCATTCCTTTTTAAACTTTTCAAAGTGAGGGACCATTCTTGTATTCAGAGTTCCAGCATAACAGGCTTGACTCATCGACAGATGACACATCAAGCACAGGGAATTTGAAAAAGCACTGCTTAACCTCACTAAAAGAAATCATACTTTTGAGAACAGGAAAGAAGGAAAATTGCTTTCTGATCCTTGACTCCACTATGTTCAAAAAGGGTAATGAATGTTCTGATAAAACATACTTCATTGGACAAATAAATCTGGTTCAAACTGACAATGTTATGTAAAGGGATGTCCAAGTCTGTTTAAAAATCATTCTGAAACGGAACAAAAACATACAAACCAAAAGTCCAGCAGGAAGCAAGAAATTAAACTTGCCTATCCATTTTTTTTGTTTGTTTGTTTGTTTCTCTTGGAAAAATGTTTAGTCTTTATTTTTAAAATATTCTACATAACAAGATGTCTGACTCGACTGGGCAACTCTTGTAGCAATTTATTATAAATGTGGAAACAAGTGTTTTAATTCCAAGAAATGAAGAACAAGTGTGATGGGGGTTTTTTTGGCTGGTTGGTTTTTTTCTTCCCCTCCCCACCAATGTTTTCTGTCTATTAAGAAGTTAAGACGGTTGTTTGGAAACTTCGGGTGGCATCAAAGGCTGCTGAATGTTCTCTGTGTACTGAATCCTTCAGGAGTTACTAGTCTCCTTCCAGTTTAGTTGCCCTCAGCCTGGGTAAATGGCCTGGAAATACATCATTACAGGTATTTTTTATTTCCCTCTCCCCACCAGGTACTTTTAGTATGTGCTTGGAGAGTTTCATATGAATTGTAGGAATGGCAGTGGGTTTCTGGATTTGGAATTAGCTCCTTCAGGAAAAGAAATTTATCATTAAGTCACAGTAGTGTTCTGAGACCACAGCCTAGATTGAATTAGTGCTTACCTCAGACACTTTGCAGTATGGAGGCTTGTTTTTGATACCCTTCCTTATTTTCTGTATTTTTATACTGTTGGGTTATTCTCTGTTAAGTCAAGGATATGACTAGGAGCAGTTTATTACATAGCTCAAGTAATAAAATTCTGTGTGTCCCTAAGTAATTGAGACTTTTTAATCAGAGTTAATGATTTTTTTCTAGAACATGTTGCAATTGTCTGGTTTTGTCCAATGTTTTGGCTAACATTGATTTGTTACTTCTCTTGGACATATTTCTTTGTTTCACTCCCTTTCCTGCAGGGACCATGTTTGTTGTATTTGGTCTGCTGAAACTTATTTCTCATGATGCAAATAATACAAGCTTTAAACAGAAATAAATTGATGTATGAAACAGTCACATATAAAACATTCATGGTGATGATAGGAAAGTTTTAAAAATAAAGACTCTAGGATGAGAAATTTTCTTTAAACCCCACAGGTCAGTCTTAAGTTTGTTTTGCTACATCCAAAAAGGGGCAGATTTGAGCTAAAGAGAGTGTACCTGCTAAAGCTGTTCTTGTTTGTCAGGAAGGGATTTCTGGGTGATGCGCTCAAGTCTGAATTGAAATTCCAGATGCCCTTAATTTCTGGTTTTTAGATTAATGGGCATGTGATAAAATCTGCATTACCTGATGGTTCAAAACAGCAAAGGAGATATTGAAATTTTTTTGTCAAAATAACCTATATCGTACATATAATATAGGTAATAAATCCTCCATCCAGAATTAGGCAGTTCCTCAGAAAAGGTTCTTTCTTAATTTTCTAGTCATGTCCCTGTTACATCCTAAGTAAGATTAAGTGGCTTGTGGAGACATCTTTTATGTGTACCTCACTTTGTTCATACTTCTGTCTGTTCCGCCTGTGTAGGATAATGTTTAGTTGATAACTGCCGCCAACAACAACTTATTTACCTCTCCACCTGTTTTTCTGCTGGCAGCTCAGTAATGGAACACCCAGTGCTGTCCCCTCCAGCACTCTGCTGCTCATCACTTCCGAGCCCAATTTTATCTGTTACAGGATAAAGTATTAGAACATTAGTGATGTGTTGTGAATTCATTTCATAAGGTGAAATGGCAACCAGGTTAATCTATAGCTAAAGGAGAAGGCAGACAGCTTAAATGTTTTAAGGTATTTGTAGGAAAATCAATAGCTAGCTAAGAAAGAATAAACTACATAGGATTTTAAGCCCCATCTGCTTCTGTTATAAACATGCTGTAACAATTGGCCCATTGTCTTGATTATGACTATTAGCATAGCATGATGAAGGATGTTGTAGGCATCTGGTGAAACCCTCAGGTCCCTTCAGGGAAGAGAATTTTATATGTGAACTTCTGAAGTCCAATTCTGAGCACATCTACAATCCTTTTGACTGGACTCCACCAGTGCAATATGTGAAGAAATGTTGAAATCCCCCAAACAAACAGACTTTTAAAAAAAGAGCGAACAACACTCCCTCCTTCCCCGCCCTCAGAAGGCCCAAACACTACACTCAGCCCTTCACAGGTGGACAACCCCAAGAATGAGCATTCCTTTTGCTTATTGTACTAAACAGAGCAACATGGTATCCTGCATCTCATTGACAGCTTTAAATTAGTCAGAAGAGATGTATCAGATCATTATTACTGGCTTTATTTAGTTGCTTAAAACCAACCATCTCTTGCCATTTAAGATGCAATGGAGTATCTGAGACAGCTTCATGGCACTCACAGACACCATCTATGGAAATCCATAAGCTGAATTAGCAGCTACAGACCAGCATGAATATCATAGGCCTTGTCAAAAAGCACTAGATACCTGCTAAATACATTGAACTTTATGTCATCGAGGTTTTAATGCGTCTCAAACACCTTTAGAAATCAAAGGGACAGTAAGCTTCAGGATTACCTCTTTGAGTACTTTACACAAACCCCTAAAATTGTGTCAGTCTGCACGGTAAGGATTGTGCATGTCAGCTTTTCCCAAGGTTACCCACATTCCTTAATGTTAATATAAGTTAGTACAACTGGGTACTGTTATTCGTGATTTACCTGACAGATAGCTCTCTCTTGTTTTCAGTGGAATGTATGAATAGAGGCAATGGAAGAAAGAAAACAATCCATATTTTGCAAAACATTTCATTCTGATATAGTTTTTCATCCCCTCTCCTCCTCCCCACTCCTCCCCTGCCCTCCACGAGAAAAAGAACTAATTGTATGAGGTGAAATACATAAATATTCATTAAAAAATTAGGTTTTGAAAAGCATGTCTACTTGGGTAGACAATGTGCAGATTTTTATATTACAAGATCAAATAAAGCATGTGTACAGAAAATTATGCACAGCAATATCTAGGATTGCTAGATTCCTAGATACTCACAGAATGCAAGGAAGGCAAGCCATTCTGGGAAGCAAGCCTGTGGTAGTGCAGAAACGTGTCCATAGCCTATAAGCTTCTTGTGAAGAAAAATGTTTACTTGTTCCAAGTGGAAAGAAAGGTTTTACTAACCAGGTATTGCCTGTTTTAAGAACTGCATGAGTTTCAACTCTTAATTTTTCAGCAAATGCTCTAAATGCAGCATACAAGACCATCCATTTGGGAGATCTCCTCGACTTAGTGAAGTCTGACAGCATGAAAAAAGGCTTGGAAGTGTTTGCATTTTCTTCACACTTGCTGAGCAAACTGACAAAACATTAAGCATCAGAAGTGTTAACACTATTTGTTTACGATGAAATACTAGGTTTTGCTGCAAGAGTAGAAAATAGCAATAGTGAAATATCACATGGTGAAGCTAAAGAAAATCTTGGGAGACGTACAAAAAAGCTAACGACAAGAATCAGTAGAGGAAAGATTTGTCAGCCAGCTGCTTACTTCTAAATTTGTGATGTACATTTAATACCTTTTTCCCTTTCGTAGAAGTGGGAGCTTGCACGTCTGCTAAAATGTCTTCTGATGCTGTGGTCCAAAGCATCATTGTACATAAGTAAAACCAGTTGATATAAAAATAAAGACCATTGCTGGGTGTTATTTCTAATATTATCTGGATCTGCATGGATGGGAAAAAAGTGAACAAGAATGTCTACTTTCTGTCAAAGTAAGGAAGAGTAAACATTCTTATATCCTTAGCACTTTGTACAAGAAAAGATGGTTTGAAACAAATTAATTTTTTTTTATATACACCAAGCTTACTTTCCCTAATATGTTAGCCACCTCCAGAAAATCTAACTTTCTGATAATCTCTTTAATATATTTATTTCTCAGAAATTCTCAACCATTTATTGTCTCTTCCCTTGAGAAGCACAGAAGATGTAAACTACTGGAGCTAGTTGAGGGTTATTTATTATTATCAAGCAGGGAATTTATCTGGAGAAGGAGGGTTCTTATGGAATCCTTGCCCTCAAGACCTGAAGCCTCTCACACCTTGGCACTACATATACACAGAATATAAAGACAATCTTGTTTGGTATTCATGAGATTTTCACTGGAAAGTTAAAATTACACAGATGTACAGTTGAAAATTGTCTTGTTTAATTGTGTGCTCGGTGATTGATTTTTGGGTACTGACATTTGAAAATGTTAGCCTTTGCCTAGAAATTATTCCATGTTAAATCTGTTCAACTAACAAAATATTCTGTCCAAATATCTGTCATAGTTAACAGAACCAACACTGATGCAGTGTCTTATATTCAAATTATTTCTTATATATTTAGAATTCCTTGGTGTTTTGATTTTCTTTGCCAGTAATCAAGGTGGGTAGGAGAACTGTACAAGAGCTTTTTTTCTCACCAAATGAATGAGCAAAGGTTCTAAGAGTTCCAAGCCATTCTGCAGATGCAAGAAATTTCTTAGAGACATTTTAAATATGTTAGTGGAACATGCAACTTTTCATTCTCTATAAATTTAGTAGCTTGGAAAGTTTGAGCTATACTGGAATTGAAAAACATTGAAATAACAAAAAAATGTTCTGAAGTTGTATTTCAATTTTTCAGCTGGATATTCTAAACTTTCAAGATATGTTGATTTATTTTTATTTCCAATTTTTCTTCTTTCCCCATTTATATTCTTTTCTTTCAGTGACAGTGTTGGAAGACAGAAAAGCATATATGAAAGCTAGAAATAGAAACTGAACAGAGAACAATGGGTTCATTAATTTTTCTATTATTTTTTAGTAAATGAACTGCTAATGAAACTCATTGTAAGAATCTGCAACTTAAAACAATATTTTTCTGTGCTTTCACTTGAGGTCTTTCACTTGAGTACAACTATTGTGTCAGTGCTGGAAAACAGTATTTTCCTCATACTTTTATATAGTCCAGCACGAGGGAAGCCATGCATATTCTGGGAGGGCAAGAGACAACAGATGTAAATTGAAACATGAGAGGTTCCCACTCTGACACAAGGAAAGCCGTTTTCACCTTAGAGCATTGGAACAGGTTGTCCAAAGGAATTGTGTATTATCTGTCTGGAGAGATTTTTTTCAAGACCTGACCAGTTCAAGTCTGGGGCAACTGTGTCTAATCATATGGCTGACACTGCTCTGAGCAAGTTCGGCTAGATGAACTGCCAGTGTTCCTTCCAAACAGGGTTATTCCACATCTTTAAGTTCTTGAGTTCAAGCTTTTGTTGTCTGAATATCCACAGTCCTTTTAAGACTTTTTTTCCTCTCAAATTATCAAGAAGTATGCCACTTGTGGTGGTTGGTTTGACAATGTGTATAGACAAGCATTGCAAACTAAATGGGAATCACTGATACCTGAACCCCCAGAATTTTATATAGGCCTTAGAACACAGGTTCTGGTACATTTTAGTTATGAACTGAATACCTGAACCTATGCCCTGGGAGCTTGGTGATCTGTGTCCAAATGGTACTGTTGTCATTTGCCTAAATCATACAATGACAGTGAATATTTAGAAAGAAAAACTTCAGCTAAAGTACGGTCATCTCTGGTTCCGTCTGCTATCAATGAAAGGAGAGAAAGAGTCCTGCTTTCTGGAGCAGACTGGTACATGGGGAGCAATGAAGTTAGATGTGTTAAGCCAAAGCTAATCTTTATGATTATGTCTCAAGTTTCTATCTCTGAATGTCTGATACTTGGACACCTCTAAGGCACTTGTCTTCTTTATCTCTTTCTTTGTTTCCTTCATAGACCAAGCTAAATATGGAATGACACTAAATGCAGGTAAAGATGCAATAACACAGATATAAGTAGTTTATAGTTAAGTGGCAAGTTTGGGTCGACCCTTCATGAATATTTAATGGAGGTAAGATGTGCCAGAATAATACAACTCAGGCCTTAAGGTTGGAAAAATTATTTTGTAACTCTTTGTAGAAAAAATGGTTTATTTTTGTCCACCTATTAGACTGATTTCTGATAAAATAGACAGAGGTTTTCAAGAAATCCAAGAAGAAAAAAATTCTAAACCCAAAATATGTTAAGATGATATGCCACTGCAAACAACTCTGTTTTCAGTGATAAAGTAATAATTTTGGCGGTCACAACTATGAAATGTCTCTGTGACTATGCATGCCCAAGAGTTAATGCCAGCGAAGGAAGCTATGTCTATGGTCTTCTGAAAAATACTCATACTTGTGGTGTTCTGTAAATATAACTACTGCAGAAGATACATTCAAAACAATGGTTGATTTCATGCCTACATTTTTAATCTATTTCTTTTGTGAAGTTTTGCACAGTAGTTTCAGTTATTTTCTTGTAAATAAGAGGGGGATCCCCTATTAAATTTCCTCCTGTCTACAGATCAATAACTTGATATTATTTTTTGACATTAGGTAAGGTATATTTTTTTTATGCCTCCCACACTCTTAATATTAAGCCACTTTCATTGTAAACCAGGAAATTTAAAAGGATAAAACTGTGCATTTCAAACATAAATGTATGAAAAACATTATTAAATGGTTAACCACCTCTTCTGGTCATGTGTAGAAGCATTCATAATAAAGGTGAAATTGAACTCATTAAATTATTTTCATATTGCAAAGTTCCATCCTGTATCACAAAACCAAAGTAAGCCACCTACACTTGGACATGTTTGTATTGCACTACATACTTTAAAAATGGAGAAAATTTAATTATGTAGGTATTTGGTATGGAAATGTGGATCTGATTCTTCTCTTTTGGGACTCTGTATCTTCTGGGAAATATCCTTTACCTTTGGTGATAGATGGGAGAATTGTGTCTTGTATGAAGAGAAATAAGATTTAGAAAGTTATTAAAATTCTCCTAAGCTAAAGTAAGGCTTAACAATAATTCAGAAAGCCCTCTTTCCATTTTAAGTCCATAACAGTTTCCCAGACTTTGATGTGGAACAAAATATTTACCTAGGGAGGTGAGAAAGGGTTTAAGGGTTAAATATTCTGTTCAAATATATTGGACTGTTTATTTGGGTTTTGAGTATTGTATCAATTCTAAAAGAAACTCACATTTTTTTTAATTAAAGTGGACACCATTTATCTATAATATGATTTTCAATCAATATGATTACATCTATCTTTTAAGTCCCATTATGTTTATGACTTAGCAATATAGCTGGGTTACTCACTTTTGTGCTAGTTTTAATTCTTTGATCCCAGTAATTCCTTTGTAAGGCTGTAAACTGGATTTTACAGATGGGAGACAGTTTACCCCTAGCCATCCCCCAGTATCACCAAAAAAAAACCCTGGAAGAAATTGAGTTCACATCATCAGAGTTGTAGAACAACACACATCTTATTTTTCCTCTTATTCTGCCAGTGCTCCACAGTACTGATTGCTCTTTGCATTGAGAATGTTTCTCATCTCGCTGTATGGAAAAGGCTGTTCCTTTCACCACCTGAATCATGAGCTTTTACAACCAAAGGATCCCTGCACTTGGGTAAGCAGGGATGTAGGCTCTACGATGAGCAACTCCAGTGAACTGGGTAAGCTGAAAGAATCTTACTTGAAGTGCTTTGTCCCTTCTTCAGCTTCTGCCTTTTGCCCTAATAGATTTCATTGTGGCCATAAGACTCGTACATGTTGATCAGGCAGTAAACTGAATGGACCCGAAGAGGAAATTATGGGGAAGTCCAGACAAAACTGTTCATTGTGTTATGCATAGACCATCGCAGAGGTTTCTTTCTTAGCCTTCTATTGCTATCATATATCAAAAGATTATTTTTTGGCTGTCTCTGAAAAATTCCATTTTGGTAGGTTTGGATGTGCTTCACACGATTTGTTTACTTCCCTACCACGTTAATGTTTTCAAAATAAACTTAGATGAAATTGTAGAGTATAAATTACTTGGATTCATCCTGTGCAGATATGATGTACCTTATGTAAGAAATTTTTGGCCTTGTGATCTCATACTTGACATTTCCAGAAATAAAAGTAATCTCCATCCTATTCTTGCCTACAGAGGATCCCCCAAAAAATAGGACTCAGATTCCATAACTCAGGAAACCAATGCCCAGTAGTCTCCACCGTTCTGTTCTTTCCTGATGGGAGGCGAAAATATAGCTAAAAGGAAGCAGACATAACGGAAGCTTCACTGTCTATTAGTTCTTCCCACTTTCAGCTCCTAAATGAGTGGAAAGGAAGAAGCCTTAAGACCTATTGTCAGTTTGAAACTGGAGAAGTTAGCTCTTTCCTGAATCACATCTGTCACAGCTTGGCTTTAGTCTATTATTGGATGTAATCCAAGCTTTGGTGTCATATCTGTGTTGTAATGAAATATATTCATGTCGGACATCAGCTCCTCACCTAAACAAAGGTAACCTGCATGAGATGAGCAAAGGGGGAAGCCAAGGCCAGAACTGTGGAATGTATTATGAAAGATCTGGGCCATGGAATCCAAATCCTTCTTTTTGTAGATGCTTACAACATCTGCCTCCATTAGGTTAATGAAACCCCTTCTTAAAATAAATATTTTTGCTCCCACTGAGGATCTTTTCCAGACCCTCACTCCTTTGATGCATAGGAAGCTTCCTTTAAACTTATTTGTGGACAACTCACACGTACTTGTTCAGTTGACACGCCGACTTTTCGCATAGCTCTTCTCCTGTCTGCTTTCTGTTCCCTGGTGTGTTTCTAGGGAACAAATTTAGCGCCTTTCTTTGCTCCTCCCTCTTCCCGAAGCTTTCATTATGTTGAGCTAACTAAGCAAGACCCATTTTGATCTCATCTTTCTCTTAAATATTCTATCGATTCTTCTGTTTCCTGGCTCTGGTAAAGCGTTGTGATTAATGATGGATAAATGTGTGGAGTATTCCAGGTAAGACTTTATCTTTCAAGAACCTCATGCTCAAAATTCTGTCAGTACTGATATGATATGGAATTGATTTCCTCCTTATTTTCAGAGAGACTAAACCAAACATCAGTGGATATTTAGCAAATAAAAGGTCTGGTTTTGCAAACACTGATGCTTAAGTTGGCACACATGATGATATCCTTTGCTGTCAGTCAAAATTATTTCCACTCCCTAAAACATAGCATATTTTAAGTCTTTGCTTGGGGACAAATGTCTTGATCCTCATACTGGCCACCTTCAACAAGTCATGTTTATAAAAAAATATTAATGCTTTCTAGTCCAAAACTATGGATGGTGAGTCTGACCTACGAAACGTTTAGAAGCAGTTAATTCATGATATAAAAAAGGGTAAAACTTGATGGTTTGATAGGGTACAATTCAACTTGTTTAAAAAGATTTTCTTCCTGTTTGTAATTATTATTCTTCCTCTTTTCTAGATACCGATTCCAGGAGAACTCCAAAAGTAGACTGTAAAGTGGAATGGTAAAAAGGAGGGGTTGGATTTATAGAAAGTAGCTTTATCAAATGTAAAGATAAAGAAATGTGAAGAGAGCAATGCGAGTCACACAACAGGATTTAAGCTAGCCTTTTTATCTTTCCTGAGGCAAATCTGATGCGGGACAGTTTGGAAGCTAATGTTGCTGTTGAGACTGCTAGAAATGATTTAACAGTCAAATAATTCGTGTCCTTGCAAACTCCAACGCTGCCTCTTTGCCTAATGTGCCATTTGGACATGGCAGTACACTACATCTCCTACAATACTTCATTGGAAAACAACGCTGTTCTCTCTGGGAATTTTACCTGCTCTGTCTAGACGTGCTGACTGTTTCCCTTTCTCTGAGGTATTTTTGACTGCTAGTGTTGTAATGCAAATAATCATGAATACTGATAAACCTCCATGAACCAAGGGCAGTAGTTGTGTTTTGATGAGCTGCTGCTCATCGAAAATAGAAAAATTCTGACTGAACTTCATGCACCTACGTCATCTGCTGAGACTGATTACCTAAGGGAGAATATTTTTATCTGGAATCAAATTTAAGGTCTCTTAATGCCTTATTTATCCTTCCCTTGAAGATCATTGCTGACTTAGAGGGCATTGTTAAACCTTTGAAGTTTTTAGGATCAACAGTTCTTTCAACAGCTTCCTTAAAACCTAGTCAAATACAGCTTAGTTTCATAACTCACTTTCCACAGGTACAGGTTTAAGTCATATGCCAAAGCAGCAATAGTTTCATATCTATCTAGTTGTAATGCATTCTAGCAAAGGGAAAGCTTGCACAAGTTAGCAAACCTCTGCTGGTTCAACCTTCTCTTACGATGCCATTAGGGGATAGGATCTGTCTGCTGCAGGAAACCACGAACAGACTGGTGTGGACGTACAGTGAATGCAGCTTCTCAGAGGATCAGAAGGACAACAGTTTTCACTTGTGAATGGTTCCGTTTTGCAAACGTCAAGAGAATGCATTATTTATGTAAGTAAATTTTGAAGGATTGGGCAGAAAATTAATTGCTGGTATAATGTCAAAGTCAACAGCTATTAATTTGATACACTTGTTTCATTTGTGTGGGTCTGTATGCAGTATGTATTATTCACTGACAAACTACTTAGTATTTCTTGCAATGTAAGTTTAATACTTAATCATTTTCTTCTAATTAATTTGCAATACTCAATTGCTCTTAGAAGAATTTGCCATCAGTGCATAAAAGGAGTAGCTGGGGACCACGTTATTTTCCATCGTTAAATTTCATTTTGGTGGCTTAATGTACCATCCTGTTCTCCTTCAGACTTTTTATAGCAGTGCCTGCCCTGCTGTCCCATCCTAAAAGTCAAAATCTTATTATAGTATGAATTTTTATCTGTTAGACATCACTTACAGGTCCTTATCCTTGTAATAGGCTGAAGTCGTGTGGAAAAAAAAGGAACAATGCTCTGTATTTCCTGCCTGCGTGGTCTGTTTCTCTTTTCTACTTTCCCTGGTTGGTATTAGGACATGAAGTTCATTATACATTTTTTGAACTGTATTGGAATGATTTTGGTCTCCTGCTCTGTCCTTCTTCAATAGAAGTTTATTAATTAGACCTATGAAAGATATATTGGCACCCAAAGAATAAGTGTAACGCAGCTACTTCATTGTGTCACAGTGGGAAGTAAATGTATCTGGTCAGCTAGCTCAGTTTCTTCGTGATGAAAGAAGGGTTCATTGTGCAGGTATAGCAGTGTGACTGGAACGCGTCAGCTGGCTGGCAAGAGATTACGCAACCGTTGGTCAGAAAGGAAAAGGGAGGGAAGACGCTCTGAGGTTATGTCCTTCCGAGTCTAGAGCTGAAGGTTTTGTTGTTACAGCTTCCCGCAGGCAGACACTCTCCTGTCTGTAGTGTGCACCTGTTCAATGGGAAGGAGTTGGGTCCTACTCTCCTGAAATCTGTGTCCTGAGGCAGACTAACAGCACTGTTTCCATCTGTCGTTCTGGTGTATGTGTGATGTTACATTGTTTTGAAGATGTTTATTTTTCAAAAATTAATTTTGTGAGAAATGTAGATGCTTTTCAAGTTGTGTACTGGGTAAACGATTAGTCTGACTTCTGGTAAATTGGAAATTCAGCAAGAAGTTTAGGGAAGGCTTCTGTGTCAGCGACGTTCAGGGGCAATAGTCTGCTCACTGTCCTGTCTGTAAGCTATAAAATGGGATTTGGTTGTCGCACATTGCAACAAGACATAGGAGAATGTCTTATTGGGCTGGATTCAACCCCCTGAAAAATGTAATTTTATTTCTGCTGAAACTGTCTTCAAGTGAGGGGGATTTTTTTGACATAGCCTAAGAGGAGACAGGATTCTTGACTTTTATAGCCTGCTGAGCCCTAGAAGTTAAAACAAATGCCAGGGCCTTACTTACTCTGGGTATTTGCATGATGTGTTCTTTGTCAACAGAACAAAAAAGCTCATCTTCCTCCTTCCTTTTATGATTTGTTTTGTCTTTGCTCACTAGAGTGCATTCATCTGTAAATGAGTATTTTGCAATTTCACCTATATTCTTGTATCAAACGTCAGATGTCATGAACGTTTTTATTTCATTTTCTTCTGTAGTCTATACCATCATTAATCCTTGTCTATAGTCCTAATTCCCTAATATCTCTCTTAATACATTCTTATTAGTGATGCCTTCAAATGTTATTTGATCTCTTGCTAGAAGACTCTTGAAAACTGCAAGATTAATTTTTCACATCTCAAATCTGTTATCCTTAATCACAGCCTTCTATCTGCTACTTCTCTGTCAGGAATGATAACTTTTTTGCCAGCAAGAATCCACAGAAATCCTGCTTTGCTGGAGTTTGTTATTCCTTCTTGAGACACCTGTTCTGCTAAATTCCTTTACCAAGACAGTCAGGATGGAAATACTGGTTCTAGTCTACTCCAGTCTTCAGGAGAAGCCCTCTTCTGAATATTAGAAAGAGCAGAACACCGTGAAAGTATTCAAGTATATGGAACTTTAAAGACCATATTAGTTATGACAGAGTATTTTGAGTCTATTAATTCTAAAAATAATGTCATTGATCAATTAATTCATTCCTTTATAAGGCAGAGTAATAAATACTACTATCCCTAGTAGGATATTCAGAAGAAAAGTCTAACATATTGGTGGTATGTGTTACTTGTGAGTTTATTTTTCTTTTTTTCTAGTATGTCACATTTGTCCCTACTAGTATTCCTTTTTGGGGACCGCAATTTGCATTGATTATATTGCTCTGCTTCTTCTGTGTTGTGGCTATATTGTATGAAGGCATGTTATTTTTAGGGCCTTTTGTCCTTAAATCAAATCTGGTGCCTGTTCCCTTTATGACCCCTTTTTGAGATCTTTTCAGCAGCAGCAGTCATTCTGCAGCCTGGAGTACTTGTGCTGGTATTTAGCAAAGAAATATGAGCAATATCTCATCTGAATGCATCAAAGTGCCTTTCCTCAAAGTATATACTGATACTTAAAAAACCTGACTAGATTCTCTAGCTAAATCTAACTAGTTTCTCTGACTGAGATCTAAATGGGGTCCATTTATTTTCATCTTAAATATATTTCAAGTTTTAAATGAATACATTTTGTTTATGTCTGTTTGGCTAAGTTTCTTTAGGGTTTGTTTTGTTTTGTGATTTGGAGGGTTTTTTGTGGTGTGTTGGGTTTGGGGTTTTTTTGGGTGGGGTAGTGGTTCCTATTCCATGTAATTAGAAAACTATAATTCATCATTTTCAACAGCATTCCATAAAATCTTACTGCTGTGAGAGCAGTACTGTACTCCTTCAAAAAGGTGATGCATATAAAGCAGTTTTATTTCCTTCAGTGGAATTAATTGAATTCTTAATTACACCTGTGTTGAAGGGTTTTGCGAGATAGGTCACAAATCATACTGGCATTGCAGAATACTGAATACAGGTTTTCCTTTCCTTTAGTCTTGTTTTCTTATCTCCTGAAGTTTACTGGGAGAAGTGGCAACGCCTTCTGATGAGCACGTTAAGGAAGTCGATCTGCATCCCCTATCATGACCACAGTTGCCAAAACCAGATTATAGTGATTATTCAGGGTTATACACTAAGGTGATAGAGTGGATAGAAATTCACAGCACATGTCTGACATTTACGAAGTGGTGGCAATCATTAAGTACCTCCAGATCACAAAAAGCACCATTTACAATACATGCGTTATAACAGCCCCTACTGCAAAGGGAAGTGACAGTGTCAGCGAGAGTTGAGCTTTGCTGGCACTTGCCATTGCCAGGCCCTTTTCATTCGCTTTCCTAAAGTTCAGTCCCGAAGCTGATATTTTTAACTTGAGTTCCCTGAAGCTGACATTTTTGGGGAGTTTAGGACGAAACATTTTAGCCATGCCTGAGAGAAATACTGGCAGAAAACCTACTATTTTGTCCTAAAATAAAATAAAGTTCAGCCCTTTTTATTGAGATCAGCACCATACTTAGGGACAAAATTTAAAAATTAATTAAAAGCCTCTAAAAACATTGTTCAGCACCCTTTGGCACACGTTTTTGAAAACTATATTCATGCATGAGTCTGCACGACACTGACGCGGTACAGTAATAACAGTCGGAAGCTGATGAGGGCTTTTCTCTGGAGCTGCAGTAATGGATCTTTAATTCTTTCAGGTGTAATAGTTCATTTGTGCTATTTGGGGTCAAAAATAGATGCATTCTAATACAGATGGTGCCATGACAACACTAGCAAGGTATGAGAAAGTGATTTTACTTCCACAACAAATATCTGTACAGCAGAGAATAGTTTAGTACTTAAAGAATTTTGTAGAATAATCATCTTGGTGAACCAGTAAATGTGAATTAGCCTTTTTCTGCGTTTGCAGCATGTTAATTCATATGGAGTATAGATATACTTTTTGTATGTTTAATGATTTTTCACCATTCCTTTGCATGAATACCACTGTTTCCTATGAGTAGTTTTCCAACTTTTATTGCAGTTCATCAAACATAATAACTATAATACACAGCAGTTTGACTTCAGCTGAGACATGTATAGGCCTATATAACATAGAGCTCTCTGGTTGTTTGTCATTTTTTTGGTAATTGAAGTATGTCACGGAGGCTCGTCCAAGAGAAAAGGACAACTGTTGCCTCAAAATTAGAAACAGGACTGTTCAGCAGCTTTAACGTCTTTGGAAGAAGCACAGCTTCATCTAGACAACTTAGTAGCTGATTAAGATATAGGAAAAAAAATCTGCTGTGAAGTGCCTCAACAAGTATTTCCAATAACCAAAGAAGAAGAAATGGTAATACAGTTCTTGGCATAAGGTAGCGTGAGGATTTTACTGAGTAACATAAGACTGTGTTTTGTTTTCTATAATTTAATTTTTCAGTGTTAATTTTTGTGACACTAGCTCTTTATTTTTTCAATGGGAAGTAGACAAAGCTGTCAAATATTTGTTTCTGTCTGATATTGTTATCCCTGGGAGAAAGAAGTTGCAAGAGTTGCAAAGTTCTGATTGGAAATTTATCATTTACTGTGTGAAAGAGGTATTGCACGAACTAAAGAGAGGACAAAGGAGGAGGACAAAAGCCTTTTTTCTTGATTTTGACCTTGACTAGTCTTTTGTATAAGGATGTGGGAGTATGTGGGTTTTTTCTTTTCTTTTTTCTTTTTTTCTAAGGCTGGAAAGTGAGAACGTTTGCGTGCTGACCTGAACAAATGTGTAGAAAATGCCTTGCACTGAGAGGTATTACGGATAAGTTTGGTTTGCGAAATGTCAGTGTGGGTGGATGTGAGATGATTGAAAGGAGGTATGTCATGAATTCTTTATAAATATAAACTTGCCCCAAACTCCATAACATTTGTGAAAGTTGTTCATATATGGTATGAATAATTATCTTTGGAATTGGTATCTGTGGTACATCCTATTATCGTAGCTCTGCAAACTTAAAGAGAAATGAGTGCTCCATTTCTCTTGGAGAGCCATCTCTTTGTGAAGAGTTGGCATGCTGTTGAGCTTTGGAGCTCTGTCATTCTTGAATGCAGTGCAATTGGTGCAGTGGTAATGAAATATTACTATATTCATTGACTGAAATTCTATTTGAAATGTTATTTTAACAGGAATTGAGCCATAATAAAATATCAGAAGTAGCAAACTGAAGGAATCTGTATTTCTAAGACTATTGTCAGGAAAACAAAAAGGTTCTGTACAAGAAAATCCTCCCACTAAACAGGTATGAGAAATATGTGGTCTGTACTTCCTGTCACATTGCAAGCACTACCCCAAGTAAGTGACAGAGTTGAGTTGCCTTCCATCACTCTTGTGCTATGCACCCTCTGCTCAGTGGAAGTCTACATCTTTGGTGACCCAAAGGATGTGTACTTCTCTCTGGATTTCTGCATAGCCCTAGCAACCAACACAACATGAACGTTTATGAGCATCCTGGGAGACAAGCATGGCAAAATACTGTCTCAGGAATGATGACCCTGGTGGGTTTAGGGTACGAAAGCGAGCATGATAGAAAGCCACGCTGTGGAGATTAGGGATGGAAGTCTTCTGCGAGGACTGCTGGAGGAACTGTGCAGTGCTGGTCCCCTGGTAGGACAGTGTGTCCCTGCACAAGGAAGGGGAAGACAAGCCTAATGCAGCCTCATCCAAGCTGCTGTTTAGAAGTGGACCCTGAAGTGAGATGTTACATCTATTTTAGCCTTGGATAACTAATTGAAACAAACCAAAACAGAAACGGGGAACAAGCTGAAAATTAAGATGAGTGAATGCTTTATACTGAATAGATATTAAAGAAAGGTTAAGGAAAAATTGAATTTTGTATCAATACAATATTCCAGACTGAGTTTAAAATGGTATCTGGGAGCCATATCTGTGATAGTGAGTTAATTTTCAGTTATCTTGATGTATTGCATATTTTTGTCAGCTCGACATCACTATGGAAATATGACTTTCAGAAGGAACCAAAAATACTTGCTCTTTTAGTGAGTAACAATTTGAAACATAACTATATATAGGACAAACAGCTCCCTAAAAAAAAGCAAAAATCATATTACATGCCCTAGGAGACCGTATATGCCAAAAAGGAGATCAGAGTTAATTTTCAATTCACTAGCTTTGGGATCAGTTAAGGACCTGAGTTAAAGCCATGTTTTTAACAGGTATCAGAACATTTTATTTTCAAAGATACAGTATGCTAATGTAAGGTATAACATCATATGCTAAGAAGATATGCTGAAGTATGATACAGATCAGTGACTTGAGGAGCCATTAGGATAAATAAATGTTTTTGTTGGTTTGGATAGGCCTCGGGGTTAAGCTTTTTAGCAATGGTTGGCTGAGCCCTTCAGGTTTCTATAGAAACCTTTGGTATGAGACTTTTTAAATAGAGGCTCTGCATGTACCCAGAAAGTAAGAATTCTCTGGTGTCTTTGGTTACAAGGTTCTTCTTTCACCCAAAAGTCAAGTCTGATAATATTGAAAAGATTAGAGATACTCTGCTAGGAAGAATGTTAAACGGAGAACAAACATATGTATTATATCTTTTTCTGATCTTACAGTTTACCTTAGGCTTTATATAAATAAGCTGTCCAAAGCAGATACTTCTCCCAAAAGTTTGTATGCACCATCGATTGACACAAGAACATCAACTATTTTGTCATTTCTTAAGAAAACATCACTCTTTCTTGTAGTTCTGAATGTTCATGAATAAATCTCTTCTATAAAAAAATCATCATTCTTGGTAGAATTATGCTCAGAGACCATGAGGAAAATTCTGCCATCATCTGGGGTAGATAAGACTCCCGGTGAAGACAGATACTTGTGACTGCTATATGTCACGTATCTCTTTCAAAAAAATTCTGTGTCTGTTCTAAGATGTATTTTGTATAGCGATTTGCCCAGAAGGTGTAACTGCGCTAAGCACAAACAACCTGCCTCAAGTAAGCTCACCTTAGGAAAAAAAAAATAATACTGAGCCGTGGTTCTTTGATCCCAGCCAGTTTTCCTTTCTCAGGTCTTTCCACTCAAATAAGTTCAGTCATCTCCAGCTCCACAAAATACTTCATCCCAGAAATAGCTAAGTGCCTTCCACAGTTCTTTTAATTTGTGAGATTTTTCTCTTGAGATGTTTTTTGCTTAGATGGTCCATTTTTTGTGCAGCAGCTGAGGACCTTCTTTTTTAATTTTGATATGCTAACTTTGTTAAAAAGTAAGTTCAAGAGTTAAAAACAAAACACAAAATCCCACCACACAAAACTTCTATGTTCTGATTGCTACTTTACATTTTCATTGTTTTCTGGGAAAAAAAAATGCATCCACGCTTCTGCTGAGAAACAGTCAGGACAGCCACAGAGACAGCGACAAGTGATTATTTGTGGTTCACTAACTCACTGCACTAGCTGTTGGCTAGAGAATTGCTGTTCTCGAAATTTGTTAGGAAAGGTTGAGTTCTTTATCAATCGATGGACTGTTCATTTTCCTGTTATTTCCTATAGAACTGTAAAATTATATTTGTTTTCTTTTTTTCTGGGGTAAATTCTGCATCTATTTGAGTAAGGGGTAAAATGCACAATTACAGTAACTAGACAGGGATTTTAAAGGAATATTATGCTATTAAATGTCCTGTACAGTAAATCAAAACTCTTCCTTCACTTTGGTTTGTTCTTCCAGAAAATCCAATTTGTTCACACAGGCAATTTACGTTCTTCTGCTTGGGAACTCTTCGGTGATCAAAATGAGTGACTGCTGCTCACGGAGCTGGGAACTTCATGTGGTACTGTAAGGTAAGGACTGACGTAAGGAGAACTTTCTTCTCAACAACGCAGTTGTAGTGTCAGTGAAACCGGCCAAAGCAGCCGTCCTTCAAGGTAAGGACGTGTCAGTTATTTTCTACAATTCTGTAAGTTATTTGAATAGAATACATAGTTCCAGTGGAAAGAACCTTCAACAGTCATCTTGTCCACCACCACTTGCAGTTGCACAGGCAAATCTTAGGTGTTTCTGGATGAAGAAGTTGACTGTGTGATTCCCTGTGAGTGTAGTAATAGTAGGGGAAGAAAGAATCATTAAAATCTTCCTAGTGGAAAAAACCAACACATTCGAAACGAAAACTCGTGTTGTCAGACAACTCTGTATGTATACCAGCTGAGCCCTCTGGACAAATCTAGAACTACTTGTAAAGAATTGTATTTACATAACTCGTTATGCTTTACAGATGTGAAATCACAATCACCCTACAAGTCAGGGCCCTACTACTTGAATCATTCCATAGTACATGGAATTATAATTCATGACACCAAAGACAAGGTCTGTTTAAAATAAAAGCACTGAATAATGGAGATAATTATTCACATTTGATTACCATGTGTATTAGAGAGAGACTACCATGTGTATTAAAGGGGGGAAAAAATATAATTTTTTTTTCATGAGTAGGTTTTTTATTTTTACTGTTGTTTATTGTTTAAAAAAAATCCTAAGAAAATATTTTATAGTTGTATATTGAAACAGCTAATAAAACTCTTTTAAAACACTAACATCTTCAAATACTAATTACTTGGTCAATCTTGTGCATGACTTTGCATGCTTCTAAGCTCAAAGATCCATGAGTACGAATCTTTCAAACCCTGCCTTTCCCATTTAAAGACAAGATTGTGTCTTGCTAAAATATGGAGAAACTGTTTGTAGATGAAAAGACCATGACAATGTCAGAGAAAGGTGCAAGTTAATCTGGATGAAGATTCAACAGCGTGTTATGAGACAGGGTAGAGTAGTAATAGCACTGTGTTGTATTATAGTAGTTAACTTGTACACCAGCTTATATTCAAAATGATTTTCAACTCTATGATTTAGATTATTCTATTGCTACATGACTGTACTTCCTTTTTCAGATGCAACTCAGTAAGATTTTTGCCTTAATGTGTTGTGTGTGAAATTTCTCATACGTCCTTTGAGAGGACTTTCTCTTGTTCTTTGTGTAAATTGAGCAGTGATCACGTAGAAGGATGTGGAGTATACTGGAAAGCCTGAAATGCCACAACCCCAGAATTATGCGCTGACTCTCTCTTCCCTGTGGTGTTATTTCTTGGGATGTGATTACCTAGCTAGAGGACATATAGCCTGGATTTTGAAAGAAAGAGCTGATCATGTTTCACAAGAAAGCCCTGGATAAACACTTCTGATAGCTTCTTAGCTTGCATAACAGTCGCTTCCCGGAAAACTGGTTTTCCTTTGGCTAAGTCCAGTCTGGCGTATTTTAGATGAATCCACAGAAGTAAGTTCGATGTTCAGAAAAAAAACTCACCAGCAATAGTTACTTTCCACTTAAGTCCCTCTGGCCTTAGTTAATATGGGGGGGTTTACCTTTATCTGTTCTTATTTACACAGACAAAACTTCTACTAGTGTTGAATATTCAGAAGTTGCTTGAAAGTTACATATAGAAAGTGAAAATCTCAATAATACATTTCTTGTATTTGATCTTCAGGATACATCTTCGCAGTGCCTGGAAAAGGTGGCAAGCTTTGAAACAGCATTTGCCACGTTTAAATAAAGGTGTGTTTGTCTATGAGAGCACACGGTTCTGATAAAAAGGTCTAGAGCTCACCCCGATTCTAAGAATTTGTCTGTCATTCACAGTTCCTTATCAGAAAATGTTATGTTCCTGGTGAACTCTGAGTTACGAAGCAGTCCTTTGCAGAATCAGGGTACATTGTATGAAAGCCAGGCAACTGCAAGCTTCCCAGACATGTCGTGTAAAACATAAGCCTGTCAGCAAGGGCTCTGCAAATAAGAAGTCTTAGGTCTTGAAGGAAATTTTTCAGTGCCACTCTCTCCTGATAGAGTCAGATTCCAGGAGGTTTCCTGCATCTTTTATGACACAGATGAACTTTTTGCATTCACTGCAGACAGTAGATTGGATATGACTCGAACCACCACATATTGCTACTAAAAATGGTGTTGACAGTTCACCTAAGGATAATATGAACCAAAGCTTTCAACTGAGTTGGCTTGGGCAGTCTGAACATCTTTTCTTTTGCTGTAATTTCTTTCAACATTGTTTTTTCAGCCCTTTCATTTTTCTTTTTTTTTTACTGTTACTGTCTATTTGCTACCTACTGTCATGGCATCTATTAGGGTGATCCAGAACAATGTTTTATTTATTGCTGATTGCCTTGTGGTGTGTATAACTGTGCAATTCATAGACAGAATGATCTTATCACTGTGACTTTAATGACTTTGTCCACCAGGAAAAGGAGTACGTGCATGAAAGCAGATATAGAAATAACTCGTCAGTAGTTTGTTTTAACTATAACCTATTTGAATTTTTTTTTTAAGAGAAAGGAAGTTTCCTTCAAAGCATTTCTTAAATTCTCTTATAATCATCTTTATTAGCAGTACCTTTGGGTTATATAATTACTTTTCCAAATGGATGCAGAGAAGGGTCAAAGATTGAAGCTATGCAATATATTCATCTTTTGAGGGGTTCATAATTCTAAACCATACCAAACCTCTGGAAACTCCACTAAATATCTAGTAAGCATTAGAAAGCTTATGTTGCAAACATGCAGGTGTTGGACACGCATGGCCAGCGGCAAATCTGGTGATGTAAGCAGCAGATCAATACAACAGTTTAGATAAAAATAAATAAACTACTTAATGCCTTCGATTAATGAGATCTCAGACAAACTACGTATTATTTTAAAATTGCATAACCAGCTGGGCTATAACGAGCCGTGCTTTTAATCAGATTAATGAGTCTTCAGCTCAGCACTGTTCGTGACTCAGAATAAAGTCTTTCCCCACAGCACAACTTCCTAACAGCCCTTCATGTACCATTCATTAAACACAGACTAGCGATACTATCTAAGACATAAGGACATACAGGACAAGAGATTTTGAAAACTAACCACAGACAACTTTGGAAATCCCAGCTTTGCATCACGCCCTTTAAAAAAAATTACCTAGAACACTTGTTATAACAAATCAACTCTAGGTATTCACCCATTACAGGAAAATTGCTCATATCTTCAAGAATGTTATTTCTATGAAATATTAATCTTGCCACACAGTGAAATACCCTAAATACTCACTTGAAACATGACAATTTTGAAAACATGATTGTACATATTTTTCTTCTATTTTAAAATAATTTTAATATTGACAAATTTAGCAAAATAATCAGAAATCTGAAACAGCATCTACTCCAGGAAGACATACCTTTATGAAGCTTGAATTGAAGTAAACAGTAGTGGTATCATCATCATATAAGAAAGCTTCTCCTGGAAGGATACTAATATCTGCAGAAATAAGTAAATGACTCATGATAAATTCAGATTTATTTATTTTTGTGCCACCTTGTGTTCTGATACAAGTTTAATTACTGAAGTAATCATATTGACTACTACTGTATGGCTAGAATTCCAACTAGAGGGCACAATTATAGTAGGGCAGGCTCCTAGAAGAAGGTGGAAGAGCTGAGCATGTGTTTTCAAGTTTAAAAAGAGGTCTCAGAACTATCATCAGAATGCTCAAAATTGAGATATTTATCGTTCGTGCTTCTCCAATAAACAGGCTGGTGTTAGATTTTTGAATAGCCAATACTGAATGTAAAATTATCCTGGATCAAAAGGTGCCTTTGAATCTCAGTGCCTTTGAATCTGAGCCCATATTTAAATCATTCAGGAAGACATACTCAAGTTCATGTATTTGGTTGGGGCAAGCCTCATTGCATTTATCAACCTAAACAGCTTTTTCTCTTTAAAGTTAACAAGGCAGCATAGAGCAATGTCTTTGAAAATACCACTATGCTAGCAGGTACTCTGGAAAACTAGAGTTCACATCAGTTCTGCCACTTGAAGTTCTTTCTCCAAAAGGCAGTATTCATGGGAACGGTAAGCAGCATTTACAACTTTGCAACATTATTCCCTAAAGTGTTGCCTGACTCATGTTCATTTGAAAGAGTTTTAGCTCTAGGGAAAATTACAGAATGTTCTCTGTAGTTGTAAAGGACTCTGCTAACAGTGGCAGCGTGCAGCCAAAGACGATTATGTTTCTTATAGAATATTACCGAAATATAACATTTTCCCTACAGGAAGACTGAAAATTGTGCATGTGGCATTTACATAGACCTGTAACATGCTATGGTTTTCAGAAGTATGCAGGTGTGAAGAAAATGTTTTAATTAAACTTTATTGCTATTTATAAGAAGAGAACAGTAGATTTTTAAGGTGGTATAAAATAAGTGTTCCACTTCATCATCATCTGACAGCATGAAATTTCATGCTTTGATTTTTAATAGCATTGCAGTAGTATCAAAATGTTACATTTAATGTTTTGTTGTCTTTTTTTTTTTTTTAACTAGTGAAAACTTACAAGATTCAAATGTGTCAAGTAATGCTTTAATTTTGGAGGAAATAAATATTCCTTAAATGAGAATGGAATGCACTTCACAGTGGCAAAAACACCGGTTTGTAATTCTGTTGGTGGGTTTGTGTTGGTTGACTAGTCATCTTTTTGCTCTGTCAAAATACTTTCACTTTATGTATGTCTTGAGCTTCAGATTAGAAGTATAGGAGTATAAATCCTTAATTTAATTTCCAGCTCCTCTACCATATCAAGATAATTTATTAAAAAACATCAACAAAACCCTAATATTTTCTCCATTTCACCAATATTTTTCTGTTGAAAGTTATATTTGTCACCCTGAACCCAAGTAAACTAAATTCATGTGCTACAAGACATTAAACTCTGAATTCTGTATGTATATATATATTTTTTTCTCTTTTACTAGTAAGCTAAGAAATATCTTTCTTAATATGGGAGTGCTGTTCAGTATTTGTGCCCTACTCACATCAACAACTGTAAATAGAAACTCTTATGCCTTTCAGACTTGGAGAAATAAGCATAGCAGACTGTGATGCCTGTGGAACCGGCACCGTTGCACTGAAATTGGCAGTGCTGTATTCTGACTTGTTCTTCACTGAAGTTTTGACTAAATGTCTTCAGCAGGTGATTTTTATTAACTAACACGGGAGGCCAACATCTTGAAGATCGCTTAAATTTTACAGTTTGGGTGACATCAGTACATATATGTAGTATGTAAGTTTGGATGTACAGATGGTAATTCCAGTGGAAGTCAAAAGAGCAAGTTGCCTTAAGGAAAAGTCTAAAAATACGAATTATTCCATCTCCCCATCCAGTATATTCCTATCATAATCAATAAACTGAAACTTGCATTTAAAATCTCAGAAAAGGGAATGTACTGTACTTTCACATGTGAACTATCTATTGATGTAGTTGAAACAAAGGGAGCTTCCTTCATGAAAAATAAACAGGAGTTCCCCTGTGTTATAGGTAAATAGACATTTCTGTGTTTGGGTTCTGAATATCTTTATTCCTGGCCAGAATTTTTTTTCTGTATGTTAGAAGGGATTAGCTCTCTTTTTTCTCATAGGCATTTTATTGTCTCTCTGTCATCAATACCTTCAGGAAAGTAACAATTACTTTCTTTTCCCCAATTCTAATTGTAAAATGTAATGATTGGATATTGATAGCTGAACAGGGAACAGTATATACAACTAAGACAAAACTGTATTTTGAAATGAGAAATTACTCTTCCGGTGTGAGGAAAATAAATCAGGCATTTTGCATTTAATGTAGGAAATTCTGAGAACTTGATCTCCCCTTTTCTATGGCAAAAAAAGGAAAGTGCTTTGAAATTTTCAGTCCATTTTTATTTTTCTGAATGAAAAAAAAAATGGTGTGTGTAACTCACTGTGTCTCACACCACTGTCCTGGTATCTCGTGGTTGTGTTGTTGGTTCTTTTTTTTTTTTTTTTATAATAATATAAAATACATGATGTTCTTTACTATGGATAAGGTTCTCTGAATGGAACTTCATCCTAATTCAAGTGCCACTAAAATAAAAGTTAGCTTCTGTGACTGTATATAACTCCAGTGGAAAAGCTTTTATAAATTACTTTATTGTTTCCCAGACCTTGGAGAATGCTGTTGTGGATGGCAATGAGTGTGACTCATCTGGCTATAGAGCTGGAAGTGTAATATTAAAGAAAATAAATAACAACACTGAAAAGAGCATTAAATGAGGAAATGAGGCATGAACGCGTGAGACAGAGGTTAGTCTACTGCATGTAAGTAGATACCACCTAATTACTTGGGAAGCGGAACTTAGTAAGGAAAGTGCAAGATCATGAATGAACTAGAAGTATCCTAGGATATGCCTGACTTCTCCAAGCTAGTAATTTCACTTCCAGCAGCAGGAGGTGGCTGCCTTACTGCCATTCTGCAGTATATGGGGGGACTAGTTTGAAAATCCCAGTCTGTGAAGGAAATACATTGACTGTTGAACGAGTGTTTCGCATTGCTTATGTATTTGTTATTATGATGAGTTTTCTGCATTGCCCATATGCAGCTCATCATACTCAGTTTGAAAAACTTATGCTCTTTTATTATTAAAAAAAGAAGAAGAAAGCATCTCCCAAACCACACCCTTAGTTTAGGATTTTGCTATGAAAAATCTTAACACACTAGAGCTGGAAAATGTGAGGTAGATTTCGTTGCACGAAGAACTGAACTGAAAGGTAGCAATGCAAAGAGGGCAGTGCCCATTGTCAATCACCCAGTGGAAGTCAGAGACCCCTTATCCAGGAAGACCATCACTGTTCTCACTGTTACCCCAATGTGCATTACTTTTGAGGAGCCCTTGCACCTCTTTTGCAGAAGAGAAAAGTAACCCTTCCTGATCTGTAAAGGCAGCTAAGAGTGAATTCAGTGCACAAACTTACTTTTTTTATCAGCTGACAATGAACTGTAGCCTTCCTTGGGCAGAAACGCTTTTCCATTCCTACAGCAATCACACAAATATTATTAGGGTAAAACCCACAACTACCACCACCCCATTTCATGCAAAAATTGCTTGGACAGAAGGAGTGTATTAAACTATACCTCCAGTAAATATATTGAGCTATACCTGTAGTAAACAAGTAATTAGGATATCTGTGCATTCTGTTAATGTGTAATTATGCTAATATTCGTAAAAGCATTGGCAGGGCCAAATCTCTGAGAGGTTACACAAAGAAGACATAAATAAGTGGCATTTATGTCTTTCAAAATTCAGTGCGTACATAGCCAAGAAAGCTAAGGACATAGAATGAAATTGCTCAATAATTTTCACGTGAAACCTTGTTAGCAAGTTGTGTCAACAAAAGACACAGAGATTAGTAGGGGTGTGCTCGTTAACATCTTGCCATTTGAGCAAATAATTTTTACTCATAGAGCCAAATGAGATTTTTACAGTTCATTTTGTGAGACGGTGAAATGGTTATTACCATAGCCTGTTGGGAAAACTAAGAATAAAAATTGCATGATAAGACCATTGATTGAACATATTAATGTATTAAATATATATTAATACATTTAGTGTCTATTTCTTAGCAAAACAGATTAGAGAGAGCTTTTTATTCCACTAATTGGATTTTGGATTTTTGAAAGAAATGAGAATGATAAAATTCTAAGGGTTAGGAGAATCTTTTTTTTTTTTTATCTAACTATTATATTTCAGATTTTAGGATAGTCTTCAGGGCAAGGAAGAGGTCTGTAGGCCATTCCATAGATGACTAACAGGTGATTGCATGTCTCTGCGTTCCTAAGTGCAAGCTCACACCAGTCATGCCCCACACATCCCAGGATATACATGAGGTCATATAATTGAGTCTGTTTACTCAGAGGCTTGCCAAAGCCATGAGTGATATTGATCTTTAGCTTCAGATTTGTGGAAGGCACAAATATCGTAGATGTCACTGAAAAACAAACGTCCTGGTAAATGGAAGGAGAGGTTTTATGTCTTTTCTTAATCCTGAGGACTTCTTTCCCAGTTTGTTTTTTAATGAGATCAGCTGTGTGGCAATTAATACCTCTTCCAAAGCTCCTTCGTGCATTCTACTGGAATATTGCTAAATTTGGGCTCTTGACAGATAAAAAGACTGAGATCTGATAGTGATTGTTTCTTGCAGGTTAATTTCCTGTACATGTAAAATATAAATAAAGCCAAATAACGTTTTGATTCAAACCTTTTTAAAGGAAATGGACTGTTTGAAAACTTAAGAATGAAATAAATCAGATTTCCCAATGTCTGGTCAAGCACTATAAGCTAGAAACTAAATTTAGAGATGCCGTGGGAAAAGACATTTTGTATTAAAGTATTGATAGTGGTTTAGACAACGAATTTGGTTGTAAAGCAAAGTGACTTATTGATAGTATAGATTTGGATATTCCCAGGAAAAAAAAAAAGGTACCTCCTATTGAGCTTAGACCATCTGGATAGAGCAAGAATATAGTGGCTGTCCTTTCATATGCCCAGTGTCCAAGCTAGGGTGTCATCTCATTGGGGAATATAAAGAAGTCTTTACAGCCACAACTGCGGAGGAGAAGTCAGGTTTCACACTCCGTACTGCAGTTTCAGGTGGCTGGTGCCAGTTTTACATGCTCAGGACAAATTTTTGTAGGTAGAGATATTCAGGTGAAAGGACGATTTAAACCCAGCTCTCACATCAGTGAGGGCTCTTTCACCATCTGGCATCTTTAATCTGCCATAAGCATTTTCCATCACCTTGAACATCCAATGGGAATCTACTGTATGGTGAGGAGGAGGAACAGGAGGAGTGCAGTGAATGTATTAAAAGTCCATTTATTCCATTATGTAAATATACAGCTTCTTTCCTCTCCTCTCCTTTTTTTTTTTTTTTTATTTCTTCTTTTCCCTCTTTGGCATCAAACTACAGTTGCCCATAGGTAATGTACAGCACATCTTCGTCAAAAGACTGACAGTCAAATTCAGATTTAAGAGCTCTGATTTGCCAGGTTACAAAAGTGTCTCATAGAACTCATATAAGAAGTATATATATGAGCAAATTATGAATAAAAAAATGGTAGGTGTGGATCCAACATGTCTTTCTACTTGGGAAAATGAAGAATTGATAACCATTTTAAAACCAGAGAAGGCCCAGTTTTACAAAATTTCACTAAGCCCTTTCTTGCAAACTGCTCTGATCATGAAACACCAGTCCTTGTTAAGCAGCCACAATACACAATGAGTAAAACAGGAGACGTAAAAGTTTCTGCATTTTCATATACATTACCTGCCATTTTTCATATCACCCTTTCCTTCCTGACCTACAAAACAGAATAAAAAAGACTTTCTGACTAGCCTAGACTTGATGTCTCATCCCAGAAAATATACTGTGATTCAGCAGCAGTATAGGTTACAGGTAGGTGTATTTATTTTCTTAACATCAGCTACATTAACAAATCGAACTGGAATTACTTGTCTTTATCATATCACCAACATCCTCCTTTCCTGCCCCCCCTCATTTAACTTTATGGGTTTGGCCTGAAGTGTGTCCATTTATGAAAGTAGAGTAGTCTAGTAGAATGGCAGGTCCTGACTCTTGTTCATAACTGTGTTCACGCTTAATTCTTTTCCCTCAGTAAATGCTCACCAAATAAAATGTTCTTTCTTGTGTTTAGTAAGACAACACATCTGTCTTATTAGCAGTAACCAAACCTTTGGATAGAAAGTAGTGTGTACAATTCGGAACTGATCCAAATACTGACAGGTGAAAGTTGCAGTTAGTCTCTTCCAACAAAAGATGGCAGTGCTCAGTTTTCTTCAAAACTATAGTGTCCATTCATTGAAATTAAATGCTCCTAACACAGTTCCCTTGTCTTTGTCTAGAATCTGCACACAGAGATCAGTATTTGTTATTACTGATTAGCTAAAAGTTGCCCGTAGATATTTAAAATAATACGTATTAAGAAGTCCCAACTGGAAAAAATTAAGTGCCAATAATTCACAAAATACTCTAGCAAATGTAGCAGTGTTGAAAAATTCTTGGAGATCGATTCAGAATTAATCATTATTTTGTGGAAGCAGGTTTTTAACAAATAGGAAATGAAAGGAAAACAGTTTCCAAGGTTCTTTCCTATCTACATTTTTGTATGCAATATACATTAACCATGTAGATATTAATTCAAATGCCTATTGATCAAAGTATGCTTTTCCCTGAAAGTTTAGCTTATATTATACCTGTGCCCAAAAGCAGCGATCTTTCTTCCATAGAACTGAACTTTCCCGTTGTCTTATATAAAATTAAATAACTTTAATTTAGGGCTTTGCTAAATTTAGGTATGAGTAGTAATCCCATGACTAGCATAAATTAAAAAATAGGAAATTAATATAATTTATTAAGTGTAAAATACAATATAGCCTCCCTACAAAAAAATTACAAAATAAATTTACACTAGGTCTGTGATCCAGATTAGAAATTCTCCCATGACTGAAATGTAAAAAGAAAACAAAAGCCAAACTCAAACCAGTAAGAATCATAGTAATAATAATATGTGAATGTCAGAATCCAATTTAGATAAGACTAAGGAAAAAAAAAAATTAAATACCTCAAAATACATAAAATCATGCATTTTTGGTCATCATCTTATTCTAAATCAATCTGAAGTGTCTAATATATAATGATAACTGAGATTTCCCAAGGTATCCAGAGTGCTTCATGTTAAGTAGAACCAAAAAGCTGTTCAGATAAAGACTACAATTAACTTCCATTCAGGGTGGATTTGTTTCCCGTCTTTTTTTTTGTGTGTGTGAATCAGTGATGGAGAAATTTGTGTCTTTCAGAATGTTATTTTTTCAACATTCTTTCTGGATTTGTTTTCTAAAAATATTGTCATGTTGTGCTTTGAGAAAACCTTTATTGTTCTTTTTCAATCCTTTCCATGGCGTCCTTGAAAACAAATTTTTTTTTTAAAAGAGAGACATCAAAACTGCTAAGCAAATGATTCTGTATTTTCTAATCCTCTTAAACATGACAGCAAATTTTTTTTTCAGAAAGGAAGAATATGATTTTGACCGGAACACGAGATACTATACAGAGCATGGTGAAAACCAAGAAAACACCTCCGAGTTCTGATGGGTGCCATTTTGAATCTGATCATCAGCAGTAACAGAAGCCTATATGGTGAAAAAATTGTGATTCAAACAAGATTGTGGAAGTTTATGACAATGACAGTATAATAATTCAAACAATTACTGACCTTTTTATTGGCAGAGGGGTCCGTAGTTCTTATATGTAGCTCACTAGGCCAGTCTTACCAGCAAATAGGACAATGATGCATTGATAAACATTCACATTATCCTCACTGGGTAGAAAGGAAACGGTGTTTTTACAGGTCTAGGCACATTTGCACAGCAAGAAATCACCTTACCTCATTAAAAATACATTACTGCTCTGTTTATCTGTTCAGAAAGAGGGGTTTTAATGAGATTCATCTTAAATTACTGTTTTGAGAGAGCAGCATATTAGAAGGTAGACACGTATTTCAGTCATATGTTCAATGCACTAATCCAAAAAAAAGCTTCAGCCAAAGAAAAAACATGTAATACTCAAAATTTAAAATTTAAAAAATCAGTCTTGTGGCTTTTATTCCTCATTGCACATACAGACCTTGTTGTAATATGCCAGTCTTAGAGTTGTGAATTCCTCCAAATTTATACACTTAGTTAAATTTTCCATTTTTACCTTTTTTTTTTTTTTTTCCCTTGTCTATGCTCCACAGTGGATTTACCCTCTTCCTGTCTCAGAACAATTTGCCCTTACCGTGTTCTGCCTGCACCGCTGGAGGGCCGTCTCTCTCTGTACACCCTGTCACGGCTGCATTCCTTAGGGTTGGAAATGAAATGAACGCGAGTACTGAAGGGACGCTGCACGAAACTTCCCAAGAAAATGAACTTTCTGATCCCTCCTTGCTCATGGAGAACTCTGTTGACTCCTGTCACAAACCTAACCGCCAGATCTTCCCCAGAGGTAACCAAACAGGGGCCTAACACAGGAGATTCCTGTAATTGCGTGTATTTCAGGTGCTGAAAACATTCATTTTACTGCCAAAGTTCTTTTGGAAGAAAAGCCAAAGTAATACACAGGACCAGAACAGAGCATGGGCGAGAGGGATTGAATTTGATGCTAAAGACCAATGCAAAAGTGCAACAGAAGATGAATCCTGTTTAGACAATGCATGGCAGTAAACCGAAATGCAAGCTTCCCCACAATGACTTAAAAATGCCTTTGGTTCTTTACAGGAGGGACGTGATTTTTGTGGTGTGCTACTCTTTCATGCTGCTGCATCAGTGAGTAAAACGGTAGGTCAACTTTATGAGATTCATGGATTGCAGGTGTCTTGTCAAATGTTGATGTCCTTTCACAATTGCTATCACAACAGACAGTGATATCAGAGTTTAAAAAGTCAAAATTTCTCAAGGGTCATCTTTTTTAACATGTTAATTTAGATGTATTGATAATGAAGAACTACTGTTAAATTTTCATTCATAAAGACAACATTTTTAACACCGTGTGGGGATCATTAAGGCGTTTCAGGTAAAGGATATTCTGGTTTTCTACTTTCAGGAAAAATAGCATATATTAGATTTTGTAAAAATCTTTGAGACTGTTTTAATTTTAGAGTACCTAATTATCAACAAAGTTACCTCACCATATGTCTAAAAATATAATAAATACAGTTTCCGTGAGATCTCAAACTCCATTTGATACAAGGCCAAGCGCAATAAAATGTAATAGCAAGCATATTTCTGAGTATAGCACCACTGCTGTGTGGCCAAATTCCTTAAAATAAAACTGTGATCTCTTATCTTCAAATTCATTTGTATGTTATGGTGGTGTTTTCAGAACCTACTGTGGATCGTTAGGAATCTTGAGTAAGTGATAGAGATTCGGGTTTGGGCAGTTTGAATACTGCTGGCTGCTTGTCCCAAGATCCATGGCTATTTATGAAAAAATAGTTGAAACGTGAGCGATGCCTTCTTTTATGTTGACACAGTATCAACCATGTGGGCAGAATAGGGGGAAAAAAAGTTAATCATTCTTCAGAAACACTGAGTAGTGCTGTGATATTCCAATAATCCCCTTCTCTCCGAGAAAGATCTCTCTCAAATATTTCTTAAATAATCAGAAAAACTTATTTTAGCTCTTTTCCCATCTACTGCTGCTCCTTAAATTCAAGAGCAGTGCCTCTTTATTTTCGGCTTGGCAAGCAGCTCCTCCTCTTCCTCCCAACACATGTTTTGGCTTGAACACAATGGTTTCTTATTTCATCAGGAACAAGCTTGGTACACAGTCTGCTCTGCCCTGACGCTTCCTGACCCCACCACTGGTATCAATTTCTGTTTGTTTTACTTTTCACTGTCTCCCAGCTCTGTTAAATTCAACCTTTACACACACGATCTAGGTACTTAGAGCAAAATGAGGTAAAGATATTACCTGTCTAGGGCATAACTGAGAGTTTAGATGCCCAAGTCTAAACCCACTGCTTATTTGCTGACATCAACTCCTAGAAGTGCTTAAACACATAAGGGTCAAAGATCATGAGATTCCCATTGTATTGTGGCTCAGCAAACCTGAAGGGAAATGAACTTTGATTCTACCCTGTATTCCTAAGGTTGTATACACATTTTGCATTATAGAGTCATTGGAAAAAATATGATTACAGATAAAACTCCAAGACTCCCGCTATCAGGAGGATGTCGTGAACACTAGCTCTTATAACATTGTTAAATAAACGAGTATATACAGTATAAACAGCTTGCCTGACTCTGGCAAATGAAAGTTTTAGGTATTTGACCACACTTGAATATGTAGGGTTTGGACCATACCGTGACAAAGTCAAGAGCCTAATGAAAGACAAAAAAAAAAAAAAAAGTTCAAGAAAAAATTATACATTCTGACAATTTTCCACAAGAAAATTTGACAATTCTGTATTTCTACTGGAAACAGAAAAAAAGAAATGTTAGAATATTTCCAAAGTAAAACATGTTCCTTGTCCCTTCAACTTGCCTAATGAAACCAAAGTTTTCCTTAGGCTGCTAAAAATTAAAAGTCAACATTGTTTGATTTCAAACATACTAGTATTGTATGAAAACTTTGTTTCACGATAAAGTTTCTGAGCACTCAAAGTTGTTCATACATAAAGGAGAATAGAAGATTCTTTCAGGTTTAGAGTAATTCACTGGAGCTAAAAGTTTCTTTTGGTAATACAATATTAACTGTAACAGCATTCATTTCAAACAGCATGGTTTTTAACATCCTTGGACACAAATCAGAAATGCTGTGTTTTATTAATAAGGTAATACAATTAAAAAATAGTGTGACAAAATAAACATAGTCGTCTTCTATCTGTGTGTTTTATAAATAGCAATTAAAAAAATATGGAAGTACAGTATTTTGATTACAGTATGCAAAAGAAGTTTTGTCTTAATTTCTGGTGTTCGCTTGCAACGGCAGCAATTAGGAATCAATATCCAAGTCCATTCAATGCAATTTCCATGTGGTAAATTCATAACTTTTTCCTTGTAAAATAAGGCAGCTTTGAGAGCTTGGGAGTCTCAACAAATTACTTGATTCTGATTTCTATGAGGCCAAAGTGAACCATGACTTTAATTCTCACATTTCCTCAATATTTGCATCATTACAATTAAAAAGTAATAGTATTTCCTAACTTTATAGTTTTCAAAAGTTTTAGAATCTGTCTTCCTTTGTTTAGCTTTATGTTATGACTTCTCTTATATCCCCAAAATTTGAAGCCTTGAGTTCTATCATCTGAATATAAGACCTTGAAAGAAAGGAAAGATGGAATGTCTAGTTCATACTTTGGGGTTTCGCAAAATTATTCCTGTAGTTTTGAAGTTGTTTGACAGGCTGTGACTTTTATGCTCTCTGAATATAAAGGATCCACTGGAAAGCAAACCAGCTATCGAATGCTCTATTTGTTTTCTCTGCTTTGACAATATCGTTTCCCTTAACATTCTGGCTATAAACCTTGCTCTTTCCTAGAAGGGAGAAAAAAAAAAATCAGGTTTTATTATTCCAGCATAGCCGTAAACAAATAACATGTAATATAGATTGTCTCCTACCCAGCTTGGTTTTTTTGAGCCTAATTACTAGTAAGGAACTGGATGGTGCCCTTTATCCGAAAAAAATTCTCTCTAATCCAGCCTTTTTAAAACAAAGTCATTTCATATATGTTTACTTTTATAGGTATTATTTTTAATAGCTTCCTGCCAACAAATTTCAGGCAACAAGATATTGCGTAACTTGTGTGAAAACAGACACATTTGTACCATCCGAAATCTGGTCCTCCCTTCTTCAGATCTAGTCAGTCCAGCTGCCTATTTCAAATTTTAATTCTGTCTGCCTTCTGACCATTTTTCAGTTGTTCTTTAGTGTTGGTAGTTTGGATCTCTTGATGACAGGATTATTTTTTATACTAGGCACCAATGTATGATCAGTTCTGATGGAGAAATGGGAGGGAGGGGCCAGTAATCCAATGCGTTCGGAATAGAGACCAGACTAGAAAACCATAATGGACTTTCTCACCTCAGATTCTGATACAGTTGTAAATGATGGAGTATAGATGTTGTTGGCTCTGCAACTTCTTTCAGATCTTCACATGTAAGAAACAATCTTTTTCTCCTATTTCTTATACTTCCCCTAACTTATGGAAAACATATTGTGTAGGGTTTTCTTTACATCTCCTTTTCATTTAACTGGCACCTGTTTCTAATTTCAGTGGTTGGGATTATAAATTACTAAAAAAACTTAAGCAGATGTGAATTTTCTTTTCATGTTGAGAAGGCAAACCTGGCCCAGACATGGAACAACAAAATTCCAAGTGTGGCAATGGCCATTCTTTTTTAACTGGTCCATCTGGTGTTTATAAGGGATGGTTTTGGAGGGGGTTGGGGTTTTTTTTGCATTCTCTTTTAACCTCATTCAAAGTACACTTTCTGAAGAAGCATAGACAAATGCATTCCAATCCATGTTAAGAGGTTTCTTTGTATACAGATAGGTAATAAAATTTTAAAAAATAATTTATTTGATGGCATATGACATGAAATGGGGGTTTAAAGGATTTTGGAGTATCTTTGAACAGTTCAGTTCAGTAAACCATTATTTAATGTATATTACACTTTTCTTTCTCTATTTTTCCCTTTTTTCTGATGATAAAATAAGATAAACTTTTTTGTTTTCCAGGTTACTTTACATGTTCTTCTGTAATGTCAGTTTAGAAATACATTTTAAAAAGAAGGATAAAAAGATACAACAAAGACGGATATCTAACTCATTAGTCCTCTTAATTGCAGCAATGTTAAACTACTGAGTTATGCAAGGTTACGTTCAATCTGAATGTAAATCATACGTGAAAGTTGATAATTTCATATGTGGCGTCTAACAGATATTTTGTTCAAATAAATTTTCATTACAAGTGGTTTGTGGAGTGAAAAAAAGCTTAATTACTTTTACCATATTCAGAAATCAAAAAATGCCTCAAACAATTCCTGGAGAGTTGACCCAGGCTTATCCAACTTAACAGCTGATTAGTGCTAAGTATAGTCATCAGTGTGCAGCATCTTCCGTGGGAATATTCACTGTCTTAAAGGAAGAATACCAAAGCAGATGCCATGTTGATTAGCACCAAATAAGCGTTTCCAATTCTGGTGTTCACTTATTCATATGACCAAAACAACTTCAATTTATTATTCTTAGTAAAATTAAAAATATTTTTATAAAATTTGAATATATGCATTTCCCTATGATAGCTCTTTTAGCTAACAGTTGTACAATGACAGTGAAAGTCCAAACCTGGAAGGAAATTTGAGTGATTTTGTTTTTCTGTGACAACTGAATGATACAAAATTAAGCAGTTACAAAAAATCCATTCATTTAAGGAAAAAGAATTAAATTCCATGTTCAATAATACATATGTTTCATCTAGCACAATTAAAATCATGTTTGCTAAGAAAATCAGGCCTAATATTTTCAGTGAGGTTTCAGTTTTATCATCATGTCCTCACGGATGTCATATGCGTTCTCTGGGAATTAAAGCCTAATGTTTAACTCTGATCTCGATCCACGTTCAGTTGGTGTCTTTTCCATAGACTTCCCATGCCTGACAAGGCTCAGACAAACCTTTCTATCTAGTTCAGAACTCTCCATCTAAAAATGACAACAATGATATTATGATAGAGCTGGCTTTGTTCTGTTCTTCGAAGTGCCATACTGATCAGGGCCCCTGCTGGGAATGTTTTGCATTGGCATTATGACAGGTTTCTCTCCTGGTGATTAGTCTATGATTAGTCATTTTCATAGATTATGGGATAATTAACATGAAAGAATGGGTTTAAGGTTTGTTTCCCTTGCTCACCATCCTCAATAACAAGAAAAAATATCCAAAAGGTACCAGTTGGTAAGTACAGAGTTACTTGGGTCATAATTCTATATTCCAGCATTTTCCTAGTCCTCTCCCTTCTACCATTATTCATCTGCACATACACCAAAACGATGAAGAGTCCTTACTATACAGATTTCCTTTCTGTCTTTAAACTTTATGCTTGTTCACATCTGCAATGCTGTGATGATTAGCCCAACATAATTAAAAATTCTTGATGGGCGAAACTCCTTTTCATGAAAAAATACAAATGTCAGTAAAAGGATTTTTGCCTGTCTCAAGATGTTATGTGATTCATCCTCAAACTTAGGGTTTCAAGAAAAGTAGTACCTTTTTGTAAGAGTTTATTTTCAAAGCATGTGCTCATTTCACAAGCTAACAGTCTAATTCTGATTTCTGTTTCCCCTTTGGGGCTGGTGGCACATAACCCTAAAGACCAGCAAAAGTGGGCCCGAGCCAGCTACAACTGTATGCCGTTACCTGCCTACAGAGCTTAGAGGCTGGCACTTCTGGCGGGTATGGTTGATATCAACAGTGGAGGGATATGGGAGGCAGTGGTGAGCAGCCCTTTCTTTCAGTGAATTCCAGGAGGCAGAATCATCTATAACTAGATGAAAACAAAACCTAGCTCACTCTGGAGGTACTTCCCTGTCTTGTTTCATGGAGGTAATTAATGATATTTAATGATCATTGTCTGAACAACAGTGAGATACTTCTGGGCATGCTGCCAGGATAAGGGTGGTATGTATAATTGAATAAAATGCCCCATGAACAACTGAAGTAACTATATACTTGATTTCATAGAAATATGGAAAAAAATACACATTGTTGTTGAAAAGGTAGGTCTAGAGCTCAGAATATCGACTGCATCTTTGGACTAAAGTCACAAATAAAATTGCAGAAAAGCTCCTTTGTCTCAAATAAGAAATTTTTTTTGTATTATTACAAAAAACATGGTTAGTCATAAGAAAAGAGGTGGAACAAAGAAATGCAGCTGAAGCAGAGAATCTCTTTTCTTGTCTGCTGTTACTGTCCATGTTAAACTACTGTCCAGTACAAAATTTACTTGAGGATATTCTATATAGCTTCATAGAGGTGTTGGAACTGAAGTTAATCAGTAAAGAAGAAACAATATTTTCAATTATTTTTTTTGTTGTGACTCTAAGGACTGACTGTAGGATACCACCTTTGGCACACCTAAACATACTTGAAAACTAAAAATATATCTGCTTCGGCACTCTCCCAAGTCCTTTTGTGTGTGTCTCACACACACACACACATGCTATTTATTTAAAGTTTAGACAGACTATGCATTCAGAGTCAGTACCAGCAGCATTCCTGCTGATTTGCTCCCTTGTTCTCTTTCATAAATCTTTGCTCCAAGAAGGTGTTACGTTGATGACATTTGCTGATAGGGCCTACATTAGGAACAAATTACTCCAGTCCCTCCCTAAGACTGCCAACAGACCAGCGCCAAAGCGGCAGAACAAGAGACGGTCCGTTTCCTCACCACTTTCCTTCAGGGAAGATGGCAATTATCGCCTCGGGCCTGTGCCTCAGGTCTTGGTAGTTTGCATGAGAGTGTAAGGATGCCCTTAAACACTTACTTATACATAAGGCTGAAATGTACTATAGCCCTTGGATTTTCTTGAGCAAAATTCATTGCAGTGCATGCAAAAAATATAAAAGAACAATTCTGTCTTTGATCGCAAGTGAACTGTGCCTACTTTTGGCAGAGAACATTTAATTTAATCTATTAGGCAGATAGTTAAAAATCCCTGAAAGACGGCGACTGGCTTGCTTGTATTGTGAGTCACTCTAGTTTTTATTTGCCATTATTCTTTTTTTCTGATGTAATGCCTACCCTATTAGTTCTTGGGAAAGAACCGGATTAGTCTGAATTTGTGACTGATCAATAGACCTCCACACTGGGAGAAGACTCAGGGAAGAATGGAGGGAATGACTGACCATAGCTCTTACAAAGGAAATGGAAGTTAGCTCCACACAAAGGGGACAGAAGGGTGGCTTTGGATAAATTGAGTGGATGAACTGGCTGTGCAAATGCTTCTGCCCAAGTTAATGAAAAGAGTGTGTGTCTTCCTGAGGTAAGCATACTAATGTGGGAGGAGTGCATGTGTGGCTCAATTCAGCACAAAAAAACAACAAAATGAACTTTGAAGAGAGCAACAGGCTTGTGCTTGTTTCAAACCACATATACGCTTCTGGCAACTGGGGATGCCCAGTGTCTTGATGGTGAGTATATTATAAAGACCAGTAATGAGAATCACACTCGTATTGTGGTTCAACTCTGTAGTGCAATTTCTGTATTCTGTGAAGTGTAATTTGCACATGTTGTGATTTCAGTATCTTGTGGTATCGCTTTGCTAAATCAAAATCCTGTATAATGTCAAAAGAGGATTGCAGCCTGATGGAGTTAAAATGGTTATTCATCTCTTTGGTTGTAAGACTCAGACTGTCTATTACTTGAGGAAGAGGTTTTTTTGCTTCAACTCTAAATCCACAGACAGCTCTTCTCCCTTTAGGTTAGGTGCTATCATACTGATCTCTGTTGATCTCTGTTTAGCTGGAATTAGCCTCCAAGTTCTGTGCACAAGACAGGTAGACCATTCTAAGTGCCAAATGAATCACAGTCCTTCATTTGACCACAACATTTTTAGGCATACTATTAAAAAATGTCAGATTTGGAAACCTTTCATTTGACATTTATCTGAAAAACCATAATCTAATTATATATAAATGTCAAATGAGAATAAAACTGTATTCTTATCTGTAAAAATATCAAATACATGGTTGTTTCCTCTGATATTTAGGGTTCTGAAAGGGTAGAGGTCAAGTGAGGTGCCTCCCCCGACACAAGTTAATGATGGTGATGAACCAGGATATTGCAGAATTCTAAAGCAATAACTCACACTGTACCCTGGTATTTGGTGCCCTGAGCAGCTCAAGACAGTGACTTAGAAACAGGGTGCTTCTCAGTCAGCTGTACCCTTAGCCAACACAACACTTAATTCCTACCATCTCCTTCCCCAAATGCTGCTTGTACATGACATGGATTTGGAGAGGGGAGATGAACTCAGGCATTCCACTTTCCAGGTGAGCACTGAAATCACTAAATTATCAGTTACTTTATAGGATGTCTCATTTTCACACTTACTGAAACAGAACTGGAAAACAGAGTTAAAAATGAAGTATATTGGAATAAAGAAAGTAGAGCTCTAAATCAAACATCCAGATTGTATATGTCCCTCAGACGAAGAACCGTAACATTTGTACTTTGTGAAACCCATCTGCTTTTCCCCAGATATCAACATAACAGAATTACTACCCAAGTAAATTTTTGGTTAGCCACACCATACGTGAGAATGTTGACCACATTATGAGTAATCTAAAATTAATATATTAATAACTATGAGGATCTAAAAACATTATGAAAATTTGTTCTTCGATATCTGAATAGGTCCAGAAGTCAATATGTCCATAAATAACACCAAACAGCACTAGACCTCCCAGCTTGGGAAATAAAAAAAATTACCATATCAGTCAATAAACCAACAAACAAATTCTTTCTCCAAAACATGGAAGAACCCTTAATTTTAGTATCTGTTTGTAAGCATCTACAACAAATACTTCCTATCTTTACTGATAACTAAAATGATAATGATCCTTTTGATTTATTTTCTACTTGTCTAGAAATGCATACAGTATTCCCATGTAAGAGTCTAAATATATTGTGAAATGCCTAATGCGATTATAAATCTGGAGAGGTTGAGATTCACAATTCCAAGCGCTGATTCTTTTACATACTGTAAGTGCAGACTGTAAAATTTAAACAGAATAAGAAATGCTATTTTACAACAACTGTTTCAAGTACATTAGTATATTAATATATTAATATATATTTAAATATAATTACGGACTTAAAAGGAAAGCAGAATTTGGGAAAAGGGCTGCTGTATAATTTAATTTCAACTGGGAAGTGGTGAAAAATCTTTACAATTCCTTCCTCAGTACCTGGCAGGTAAATCACAGTATGCATCCCTTTTCAGACTTCAACAAGACTTCCAGGAAAACAAACTCTTAAAATTCCAGGGGAACATGTGTCGTGTGCCCTGTGCAGCAGTCATTCCGCCTAGCCTTTGCAACATCATAGAAGAATACTTCAAACGTGAAAAGTCCTGCATAGGCAATTTCTTAGGAAATTAGATCTGGGAACAACCACCTCAAGCTTTTTCTTTCTGTCCTATTTTCTTTGCCATTCACTCATTAGAAGGAGGATTCCTTTTTTCTTGCTGGTAGTTCATTGTCTGGAAAACCATGATATCCTCTTTGGAGTCTAAAATGTAATTGTAGGTCTCTCGAGCGTCCTGAGCTGCAGCAGCGCTCTCCTGCAGCTACATCTTACTCTAGGCTGTGCCAGGAGCGTGTCCTCTGAGGATCCCTACTCAGGCAACTACCTGTCCCTAGGTTAAGCTGGGTGTTAAACCAAGCAAGGGATTCCACTAGGTGACAGGGAATCTATAATTTGATTTTGGAATGCTGCCTAGAGATACCAAATCTGCTTGTAATTTCTTCTTTTGATGCATTACATAAAATAATCGTGGTTTTTTTAATTTCACTGAAATTCTACTCCTGCACAAGAAAGGGAGTTTAGACTGGATTCATAGTCAGTGAATATCTTACGTTGTTCTTTTTGAGTAAGCAGTGAGTAAGGATGACATAGAAGGGCCTAGATATAGGCTGGAGTCTCTTCTTCCCCATAAGATATGTAGTCAATTCCACTTCTTTTTCTGTTCAACTCTGCAAACATAGGAATATGTGTGAAATGAACAAAGTATGTGTATATAAGCGTGATGGGTAAAGAGTGTTGATGTTGAACCTGAAATGAAGCTAAGGAAAGCATATGATGTGTGAAACATATGGCAATGCATATGTATGAAGTTTGGATCAGGATATGCATCACAAAATAGTAATAGGTTTTTATTCTGGGAGAAGAGAGCGATAAAGCAAAGGGGAATAAGAACCTCACACTAAAAACAAGAGAAGTTGGAATCTCCTTCCTCTTTGCTATTTGGCATTTCCTCTTGAAAGAAGCAGAGGAAGTATTTAAATATTTTATAACCTTCATTATTGGAACATACATCTCTTTATTACATTTTTGGAAGCATGTGTTCTATTTGAAATCAGTATGGATGTATAAATATTTTTAGGAGATGATTATTCTCTGTATGTAGGTGGAGAAGAACATCGAATTAGTGAGAGCTTGCTTTCGTGAGTAACAGTGCAGCTGGCATTATCCCTCCTTTCCCTCCGCCTCCCTGGCCAAGGGAAAACACCTCTTATCCTCAACTTTAATTCCCAGAATAAAATAAGAAATGGTTTTGGCTTCCTTCTTTCCATCTGCTTCTCCAGGTAACACTGAAATTGCATCTTCTATGTTTGCAATTCTTTTACCCGGTCATTGTGGGAGTAGGTAAAGTGAAAAGAACAGGAATAGCATAGGGCTATCACAGAACTGTAGAAACAGAGGTAGAAAAGATCTTTTAGTCTACTTACCCACCAAAATGCCTCTCTGATTTGTTCTCAAAGACATTTAGTCATGGAGACTCGAAAATGTTACTTCATCTTCTGTACCCTTTACACATAAGCATCCAAGTTCAGATGTGTAACAGGGGAACCAGCTCCCCTTTATCTAACATATGAAGCACAGACCACACACTCCTGAAGATTAAGTACAACTATCAAACTTTGGAAATTCAGTGCCCTAAGGACTTACCCTTCTGTATTCAGGCAGTGCTGGTGGAAATAAAAATGTCCACTGGTAACGATGAGGAAAGATTTCCCCAGTTCTGCTAGGATATTAACTTTGAAAGGGTTTAAGTCCTAGAGATCTACTCAAGATCATTATTTGGAAAGGCCTTCAAAGACTTCTTTATCTCTTTTCTATACAGAGATATGGCAACAGAACAACAAACAGCAGAAGATACTATGGCTCTAGTTTATCCAGCTGAAACCTCAAAATCTTTAAAACTCTCTTTCATACATTTATTTTTACATTTTTCATACATTTACATTTTACATTTTTACACTTATTCAATGAAGTTCAAACTTTGTATAACTCAGAGGCCCATTCTGTTCACCTCTCCTGTATACTGTCTTCCTGTCTGCTTGTTTACTTACATTAAAAGAACCAGTTTTGATGGGACAGCACTGAACTAGCCCAAATGAAAATCTCGTCCAGCGTGTTCTCTAAGAACTGCAGAAACATAACAACTTCATCTTTTTTAAAAGTATGAACTTTTCCTCTCATTGTTACTCATGGATAAAGAAAAGGACAATTGTTTAAATCTCAGTAGAAAAAAAAATTGCCATGATTCAGAAAATGTTTGAGACAGGATGAAAGTAGAATATAATCAAGCAATAAAAGGAATATAATCATTCTATTATGTTGAGCAAACTAATTTTACTAGAAGACTGACTACTGGAGTGAAGTATCCATATTAAAACTGATCATGGTTGGCACTGTGGTGTATTTTCTAATTACTTATATTATCACATAATTCAAAACATTAGGATTTTCTTCTGAAGGCTGACTCAAGGTAATTCAGACAAGTAGAGACAGTCACGAAATCTTCAAGAGAATTGAGTACTTCATTCTAAACCAGATAAATAAATTTATCTGTAATTTGACAAAATGGAAACTATTTTGCTGTTTTCTTACTCATTTTCCATCAAGGTTTTAACATTAAATATAAACATGAATGTAATTTAAAACTGGATTCAACCATTAGAAAAACATGTAAAATAATTTTTTGCATTACTCATCTAGTTTGTTTTTAGAAAGATATTGACCATTTTCTTTCAGAAAGATGAATCTTAGTTTTGAACAGCCTGTATGCTTTGGAGTTCTGATGCAATTTTTGCTTTGAGTCCTTGTAAAGATTGGGGCAATATGCAAATTTTTAATTTAGAATAATGTTTGGAATTTTGAATAGTGACATATTCACTGCTCTTTGAATTACATTCTTGGATAGTAGTCATGGCAATCTGCAGATAGTGAACTGCTTTAATAAGCGCTCTGAAGAGTCTCTAACACTTGTGTGTCTGCCTATTCTCAGTTAACAAATAATAAAACCGAAGGGTTCAGATTAAATAATCATTTCAGACTTTACTTGTATTAGTATCTTACTTGGCAAATACGGAGTCCTCAGCTTTGTATGCCTTTCCAGCTTCTTTGCGGTAACTCATCTGACTATTCCTACCATTGCCTCTTTCTGTTATGTCTTCTCACAGGTAAAATAACCAAACAGACATGACTATTATTTGCATTTGTAACCTTAAAACATCTGGATGTAAGGAACGTGTCTTTTTCTGTATTTGTACAGCTCCCAGCACAACAGGAATTAGGCACTGATTAAGCTCTAATGTCACATAACTACTTTATCATTGTCATCCATACTAAACAAACACGTTTCCTTGAAACTAATCATGTTGAATGAGGAAAAAAATATTAATAAATCCCTGCCCTTTACATTACTGGTAACAGGCATGTTAAAACAAAATTAATTTATATAAATATGGGATCATCCTATTATTTTTGGTGGACTTAATCCAGAGCAACATAGATGTTAAACAGAACAAAAAAAGTCCAGAATCCAAAGGAAAAACAATAAAACAAATGAGTTTTAGATATGCACATTTATTTTGCCCAGCTTTCTAAACACACTCTAGGCAATTCTCTAGAACGCGAAGCCTGCTGATAGTTCTATACCTTCGATTTTAGAATAGTTATTTACTGCCTTTCTGCAGATGCACATGCTAATTAAGTTGATTTTGATGAATATATGATTTATAAACCCACAGTGCTAAAAGGTCACAAATAGCAAAGTCTTAATTCCTTCGGATTTTGATTCTGAACCATTTATCAGCTTTGGCTACAAGGAAGAGCTGGCTGCTTGTGGGAGAAGTGTCACTTTCTGGTCATTTGAATCCAATTATGAAATACATACACGCAGAACATTCCAAAATAGCATTGCTGTCGCTATGACTGCATGTCACTTTTGTCTCCCTATAGTTGGTTTTAGAAAGATTACACAAGATGAATTGTATCAACCTTTTGTTTCTTTTTTAAGGCAGCCTAGGAATTTCCTGATAAGAGTTGAGACGGAGCAATAAGTACAGATTTTCCTGAGTGTCCCACAGACATGTAAGTCATTTGGTTCATATGTGGGTGGTCTTTGACTTATTCAGCTAGCTCCGTTATAGACTCTCTAACACATCCAACCCAATTAGATCGATGCACAGTATGGTCTTTACAAAATATCATTCAGCCATGTATCCTGCAACAAGCAATTACAAGTCATCTTCAGGGCACTGATTTATTTCTCATTGCCCTACCAATTTAATGACCTTATGATTTATACTGATTATGGAAGTCTCTCCTTGGCAAGCAAAGTAATTATCCATCAATCTTAAATTCTTTAAAGGAAGAAAATGTTTATTTTCTGTCTGCATAATAAGTTTTATGTCATTTTTAATGTCATGACTCCCACATGCACTGAAGATATATGTAGTGACTTCTAACGTCTCATAGAATATCAATTGGAAATGCAATGCGACAACAGGCTTAGCTTCTATTGTCTGAATATTTGGCGTTATATAATGAAGACAGTTATGTCCTCTGCTTGGAAACACCCACATTATCCCAGGATAAAACAATGGACAAATCCTGTGGTCCAGTCATGAGACCCTACAGAAAATTCTAAGCGAGAAAAATAACAGATTTTAAGTATATTTAAATATCAACTGTACAAATAGAGGTTGAGTAGCAACAGGATGGTCATGCCTCAGTACATGACCTCTCACTGATCCCTCTGCTACTGTTTTTATATAATAGTTTGATTTAGAGTAAGGATTCAAGCACTGTGTGTCAGTTTATTTTGAAAGAATAAAGTAAGGAGTTGAGTGTAAATAGGAAAACTCTAGGTTGCATTGCATTATTTAGCAAACTAAAATGTCCTGTGCAGTCTTCTGGAAAGCTTACGTTATTTTTGATTTTTTAATTTTTTTTAATGTAGAACTCACAAATTGAAATATTCTTAAAATCTGATGAGCAAGGAGATGCTAATATCCAAGGAAACAGTTTTACAGATGTGCCAGTGACTTCCCCAAACCTGGCTCCTCCTCAGCCCTGCTCCTCAAATGTTATTCACACAGAGTAGATCTAATCATTACTGATGCCACCTTAGTGTTTATTTATTTCCAGTTTTCATTATGTCCTCCCAGTCCTTAGACATGTATCCTCTATTATCACCTTGCATTTTCAGACCCACAGCATAGCAGCTACATAAGATAAAGTCCTTTTCACACATTTTTCATTTGATGGGAAGATTCACTCTTTGCAAAAGTTAGTATGGAGGGAAGTGATGTCTCAAGTTGGGTACAGAAATGAAGATGGTGAGCTTCCACAGTGTCCAACACAGCATCAGGGATACAGACAAGTGTCATAATTTAACTTTAGCCAGCAACTAAACACCACACTGTTTAGGGTGTTGGGGTGGTGTGAGGACCAGAAGGGGCCTTCACTCAATAACTCTGACTCAAAACCAGGACAGAAAGATACAAGATTTATTCCTGTCCACACATTCAAGTTAATGAAAATAATAGAAGAAGACTTCCACTATATATCAGGAGATTTTAGATTTTACAGCCGAGCACTTTACCTGTGAAAAATACCCATTAATTGGGCGTGGTTTTCCTGACAATTCAGGAGTTGCTTTATTTCCAGGTCTCTAATTCCCTTCTATAACAGCTCAAACCCAAGATCCATCAGAGATAGAAACTCCACAGAGAATAAGATCTTGTGAAAATGTAACAAATAGGAAATGTCACCTTCTACAACTCAGGAGATATTTCCAACTCAGTGCAAGAAGGGCTGATTTAACATTTTACATTTGACTTCTTGTGTTGAAGTGAAGAAATTCTAGACAAGCCAACAAATACTCTATCTCCCTGAAATCTGCAATTACATGTTTTTCTTAAAGTTAATGTCACCAGAAATGACACGTTACGTACACCTTCTAAATCCTGAAAAGGAAAACTTCATGCTATCTTAATGCAACACTACCTGTCATTTCACTGGCCTGGCACAGAGATGACATGTCGGTGGGTCCTACCACACCTTTCATTACAGGCAAAACTTACTCTTCCCAAGAGCTTTAGGATAGTACATTTTTTTTCTTTTTCTCAAAGGAGTTGTTCTGAACTAGGTAGGACACCAAAACTAAATTTCTAGTTAAACCACTTTCTCCCACGCAAAATCATTTAGGTAGAGCAGACAACCAACCTTGAATTTTTTATTTTATTTTGTCACATTTTCAACACTACCAAGCATGTTCAAATACTTAAGCAACTCCAATAGCAAGTGTGGTGGATTGATTTGAATCCACATTGCTTAACGGTAGCCTCTTTTGGGGTAGATTGCCCACATCGAGGGCACCTAGTCTTTGGGTCTCACTATCTTACAGTCCCCATGTGGTGCTCTGTTGCCCTAACGTCATCACTATTGTACACTTTCAAAATGTCTGTGTCTGTAATAACGCGATGGCCTCCTTGCAGTTTACCAGAGAGGTTGGGTTTATAGCACAAAACCGAGGTGACAGAAAGGGCTGAGAGAGTGGCATGAGGGTGCGTTTAAGGGTGCTAAACATTCTGAGAGTTTTTTAAAAGACTGCGTAGGTAGAGGAAGCTAAATTTGATGCACTGATTTGATTCATCCTGCTTTTTGGGAGCACTCCAGTTCCAGCTTTGGAATGATCCAGAGTAAACCAAGGAACTAAGTGGCTAATCAGGGATCCAGTGCTTGAGCCTGGTTCCTGGCCATCATTGGCAGTTTAGATACGCCCTGCGGAATGGGACCTAAAACACAAATAACACGTATCTCAATTCAGCAACTTTTCCTTCCTACTTATATCCTTAGTATACATTGGAAAACAATATTTAACTCCTAGAAAATATTACAGTATTAAGACAAACAGCTTTGAATCAGGCCAGAAGAAGCACAGAAACAGATACTACAAGATGAAAAGAAAATGGTGACAGAAATAAAAATAGGAGCTTTGCAAATCAGTTCTGATTTTATGGCATTAAAAGTCATCAAACAATCTATGTAGAAATTGTGAGCAGATTAGTTTGTTGATCATGTAAAATTTCTAAATTCTAAGGATTTCATTTAGCATATATGGAAAAATAATGTGAGTGCCCGTACAACAATATGAACCTGTAATGCATGATTGTGTTTTCATGCTAACTGTAAGATTGGCTAAATTTCTGATACGGCAAAACCAACGGAATGCAGTCGCGTTCCTAATCTTCCTTACAAGTGTAGAGATTAATAATGCCTTTAGCAACCTCTGCTCATTAAAGGTTTGAGGATGGTTCCTTTAAATTTATGTTAAGGTTGCTTTCCAATTTACTAGAAAGAGGAAACTCACGCTGACAAGGAGACAGTGTTACGGGGGTGGAAAATATACATGATCCAATCAGCGAAGCCGGAGGTGGGAGGAACAGCTGCTTCTTAAGTAATGACATATAAGTAATATTAGTCCCATTGGTTTAATTACATTGTAACCTTAAACAACAAACATCTGTTTTCCATGTTTTCTTCCCAGAGGCCCTGACATTTCCAACATAACCAAACTTTCTTATATTTTTCATTATATAATAGTTTGAAACATTCAATAGTATGAATGTTATTAATATTAAAAAAAACCCCACACTCAAAACCAAGATCCACAGGAAAAACATATCACAGTTGTTCTCATACTTTACTTGCTGCCTATATTCTACTTGATTGTATGCTACAAAACGCAGAGGTGAAGGATGGGGGAAATAGTAGGTTAAGATGTAGGTATTTTTTCATCCTATTCTCGTGAATGTTTGCAAAGCAGACATACCTGTGATCTATGAGACATACTTAACTTTCAGTTCAATTCTGTTTCTAATATAAAAATAACTGGTGAATCACTGTGCAGATCTCAAGCATGTTTTTAAATTCCATTGTGTTTTCCTTTCTTTTGGGTCCATGTACAAACCCATCCATTTTTAGGCCTTGTATACTTGGGGTATGGTGTACTGCTCTGACAAAGGGTGAGGGAATCTGCATAAGTCCATGTGCCATACAGGAGGTCTGAGTGAATCACAGAAAAAGGGCAAAAAACCTACAGGGCAAAGACTTGTTTTGTAGAGAAAATCAATTTCCTGAAAAATTGTGTTTGCAAGCAGCTGCTTCTAGATATCAATTGATGGATCTGTAGAAATACCTAAAATTACACAGGTAGGTTGGTGAGAAAGGTTAGCAGGCCGGATAGTTTTGCAAATATGGTTATGTGCTTCTCTTTTGGAGAAACTTACCCAAAATCAGGAACTCAATACTGTTCAGTAGAATTTACCTACAGCGTAGGAAATTACTTTTGAAGGAGGATTACAAATGCAGAAATGGAGACAGAAATAGCTCTCAGGATGTTGTAAATTGCATTATATTCATGTCTTTCAATAAGGACACAGTATATATTAAAGATGGAATTCAGATTTCGAATGCATTTTAGTGATTAATGAAAAAAAATGTTATACTAATATTGTAAATTTTATACATGATGTACACAAGATTAGCTGTGTGTATGAAATTTTATAAATCTATGGGGTGTGGAAATTCACAACTAGAGATGTGACCCCTCCTCCCAAACTCTAATAATACACTAATCACAGACTTAAAAGACATTTCATTATTTTAAGTCTCAGATTACAATGTACCGATTGTTAAAGATGTATTAAATTAAAACTCAAATTAAAAATCAAAATTAAACACGGTGATCTGCTGATCTCACAAGAAAGCTGCATCATTGATCCTAATCACTTGTCTCTATACTATGAATGCTAGCATTAACTTAGATATCTTAGCAAAGCATCCCTTTGGGAGCAAAGGTAACCCCGGGTGTGTTTATACACACACTCACATCATGAAAAGACACCTGTCAGCATTCTGTGAATAAGGTGCACATTAGAAGCTCCTGCATGCATCCTCTTGCATTTAGTTGTGTTAAAATGCAAGTTTGTTAAACAGCCTTGGGAGTTTTCAATTTTAAACTGGGCCAATGAGATAAACATTGAAATGAAGTCACCCGACTCCACTGGAAAAACTCCAATTAATAAGGTTTCCCATTAACACAGTGCCTTGTGATAGCACTGAAAGAATCCAGCTATGTTACAGGTTAGCAGTTCTAGAAACGGTGTAAGGAGGATATATGGAGTAATGCCATATCCTGGGAAGGACTGGAGAAAACAGAGCATTTGTATAGATGCCAGTAACATCAGGGAAAGTGTATTGGCCTATCAGTGTTTGTGCTTCTAGGACAAAGCTACTTGAGGAACATAAAGACAACCAAACTGTACCCAATTTATCATTTGCCGAGTACGGTTTCATAACTTTCATAATCACCTGCACCATAAGAGATTGATTTTCTAGTTATAATTTGTTATGCCTATGAATTCCAGGCCGTGTTTACACAGGCAAATTAATATGGAATAAGCTACAGCAGATAGAGATATTGTACAGATTTTTTGTATGATTTTGAAAGAGTTGTCCTTTCTTGCACTTTGCCAACTTTTAGGCAGATAGATTAGCTCTCTTCCTTCCCAGGTCTGCAGATGAAGAATGATTACGATGCTGTGATGATAAGCTGATGTACACTCAAGATAGATGCTAATCCAAATGCCTTTGAGAATGAATTTATAATCTTCAGGGGGTTCTACATTTGGAAGTCTTGGAGAACTGAAACATTAGACTATTTCATTTAGGACAGCATTTCAGGCATGTGTTATCCATATGAAACCTATTCTGTGGTGGTGGGGCTACTTTTAAATGCTCTATTTTACATCTTTTATCTGTTGGGTTTTTGTTGTTATTATTCCAGCTACCAAACTCCTGACCTGTCGAAACAGCAAACGATACAAAGGAAATTGTGACCCAGGCCACAGACAAAAGAGAAACAAACTTTCCCAGGTAATAACCGCTACCAAAAGGTAAAGACATTGGATAGAGGGAAGAAGCAAACTTGAGCAGGTGTTTCACTTCAGCATGTGACAGAATAACAGGAATAAAATTATTAAGCATATTTCTAAAAGGGTGTAGTGCTGAAAAGAAGACTAATAAATACAAAACTTTTTTTCCTGACTTTTGCAACATGCTTTTAAATTTTAATCTCCTCAAGAAGAAACACAACTTTACTAAAATACAACAATCAACAAATAAAAATCTGACAAAATACACTCCTGCCTATCATATATTACTCTTCACTCTTACCAACGTTTCATGCCCTTGTTACAAATTTTGCTGTGACTTGAGTTGCGGCAATCCAAAACTTTTATGGAAATACACCGTAGATTCATTCAATTACGTATTTCAGGTTGAATAAGACACCAGAAAACCCTGGATGGTTTTTTCCACCCAGGTAGCTCCATGTGCAGGAGTGTTGGCACAGTGAAAACTGTGGCACAGGGGCAGCAACAAGTGCCTAGGAACAGAAACCTCTAAAATTGTCTGTGGGGCTTAAAAGAATGAAGAAGCATATCTGAGTGTGCAGGTAGGAAGGCTACATTAAACAGAGACGTTGAAAAAGCACTACGATACTCGTACTCTAATACAATCTGTAAGGGGGCCTAAAACGCCAGCATAACTCACTCAGCTGAAATAAAAAAAAAATCTCTGGCATGTCACAGAAAGACTGGGGGGGGGGGGGGGGGAGGCGGAATTCTTCTCCTCTTATAATGTCACCACTGAACATCCAGTATGGCTCTTAAAATCCCTTTCTTATGCATAGAGTGAATAAACAAAAGAAAGTATGACCTTCAATTCTTAGAATTTATTTGCCTTGAACATCACCCAGAGAGCAGAGATAACACACTTCTCCCCTCTCCCCTATTTTATTTGCATGGAAGGACACCTGCGAAGTTATATTTGTAGAAGAAAATAATGCACCATGGAAAGAAAACACCTCTAGAGATGTGTGTAAGGTAAAGCAATGTCTGAACCGATGTTACACTGACAAAAGCACTTCCCCTCTTCAGAAGAGATGATTTGTTCATTGCTATGTCTGATTTGATTAGTCCACTCCTTCACCAACTTTTAAAATATAAATGCATAATAAAGAGAACTTGATGTATCCATAAGGGGAAATGTGGATTCTTCGAGCTTTACCAACGTGGAAAAGCGTGAAAGGTTTCTTTACTGTCTCTGAAACTTCCGACAACCTTTGGCCAGTTAAGCATCCTGGCTTCTCATCCCTGCCATTTTATTATTCCTCCACTCTGTGAACCAAACTGGGGAACAGATGCCACTGACAAGTAACCCAGCAGAGAAAATAATGGTTTGGTGATGGAGGAGCTTCACAGCTGCCCAACCAGCTGCCCCAGCACACTGAAAGGGAAGGGATTAGCAGCTGGAAGTACAGTCTAAGCCATCACTGCTGCCAGCACAGCCTCAGTAGCCTTCAATGTTGGTTTAACGTTAATCGATACACGAGTGACGTAGCTTACTTTGTCTGAATTAATACCTTTTTAGCAGGTAGCTTGATTCCAATGTACACCTTTCAATGCTATTTTCAGGTCGTAGACAGTGAGAAGCCCTATAATTTTTACAGTGTTACAGTATTTGTCATAGGCTTATATAGGCCTTAAGTAAATTAAGAGTTTAGATGTTAATGTTTTAATAGGCAAACTATTTAAATGTCTGCATGATTTAAACACAACTGGGTTGTTTTTTGTCTGTGCAGCTGCTCAGTAAACTGAGAAAGAGAAACTAAAAGGAAAATAATCAACAGTCACCAAAAACCTGTGTACTCCTTTGATGACATGTGGCACTGATAACTGACTGTACTGAGGGCAAAGCTGAGAATGCCTCAGGAAGCAGGAGGGAGACTCTTACACAAACCAGCTGAGCCAAGGAAGTGAACTATATAATCCTTGGGGGGAAAAAAGTAGCCTAACAAGAATATATAGTGTCCTGATTTGACTAAAGTAACTAAAAGTTTACATTTTCAGGGGTTTAGGGTGAAGCCATTAGAACTGTTTTCCCTGTTGATGCTGCGGCTTGTGGCACTTGCATGAGACCTCATGTATTTTACAACATAAAATGCTTTGACCCAGAGTCATTACATTTTTTAATCTTTTCCTTTTAAAGCCCAAAGGCAAGATGCAATAAATCTTGCAGACTTTTTTCCACAAAATGGTACGTACGTGTGGTGTGCATGCCTGAACCAGGAAGCACAGTTTTACCACGCAGGGTTAGGAAGAAATTGTATCTATTAACTACTAAATAATGGAACACATTCTTCTTCCATTGTGCCCTTATGTGTCTTTAAGAAATCTGCCTAAAAAGAAGCTTAAACATTCTGCTGCCCATTTTCTTGTCTTTATGTATGTTTATGGAAAATAATAATGTTCTTCATGTAATTTTATAGCAGACATTTTTATAAAACTTACCTACATGACAGCTTCCTACTCTATGTAAAGTTAAAATGAATATTGTCATTTTATACCATAATACCGATCTAATTAATATCTGAAAGGATAAGCTGCTATAGCATTGGATTCTACAGAAACCTCAGGTTATACAGATAATTAGAGACTGAAGAGGACTCTACCACACGATCCTCCAGGGCATGAAGAACTGCTATACTAGGCTTCTGCTCTAAACAGTGCCTTGGAGAATCTCATCTCTCTTCCCTGACTACAGTGAGAAGTTAGGAAGAATTAGCCTAAACTATAATTAGCTGGTGTGTATTCCGCCTAAGTACCAATGCAGGGACTTCCATCAACTTCAGTGGAACTGAAGTCAAATTTCTAGTCCATCCTCTGCTAATGTAGTGTAATTTGTGAAACTATCTCACATGAAGAATTCTGTTATATTGCTTGCTTGGTAGAAAGAGAGATTCATAGCCTCAATTAATATTTCCCACTGAAACATTAATTTTTAAATATGTTAATTTGTTACCCATAAATAATTCTAAAATGTTAATAAAATAATGCAATCTCCAAACTCAAATAGAGACATAAAATGTGCTCGCATCTGGTTTTGGAGGAGGAAATCTGTTTGAATACCCACAGTATCAGGATACAAAAGCATATAATTATTATTTTAAACAATCTGGAAAAATATGTAATTGATCACAACGTAGTATTGAAACTAATAGAAAAATATTCAAGTGATACTCTTTTTGAAACTAAAATAACTTTCTTGCTACACCTCAAACATCAGAAAAGAAAATCAATGCACAGAAGTAGATTAAAGAATAGTCTACAGTGATTCATATAAAGCAAAACAAATTAGTGCAACCATCTAAAATCTGAAAAGGAAATATTAAAATAGCTTGGGAAACCAGGTGAGACCAGAAATCAATATTCAGCACAGAATGTCAGAGAACACAGAGTCTGTGTGTAGCAAAACATCTGACCGAATTCTAAAATAAAGCTTCATACTTCGACACACTGTGAGACTCAAGTAGGAGGCAGCAAGATCATCCTAGCAAGGACAGTTTTGAAGTCATGATTCCACAGACATTCTTCTTCGCTCACCACCATCTTTTCCCACGTACCCTTCTCTTCTCAACTTGTTTTCCCCCATGTTGCTCTCATGCAACTGCTTATGAAGCCATGTAAACCACACAGGGGAGCTCATCCAGCCTGAAAATAAGGCTGCATAAAATAATTGCAGAGGACAGGAATGAACAGTTGACAATGTGTTAAGAACAGCCTGACCTGGCACCCTTACTGACAGAGATGAAAAAATGTGGCCTAAAGGAGAAACTGTTTAATGTGCTATTCAAATGTAAGTGCCCAGTACTCAATGAATGGCTCCTATACAAAGCAAACAGAAAAAGCCATTTAGTTTAGCTTCCTTGGAAGAGACACCGTTTATCAGCCCCAAACATGGTGTACGCTTACACTTCTTGTTCTAAAAAAGGAAATATTGGGTTTGTGCCAATACGGCGTTTCCTACTTTTTTCTATGGGGAAACTAACGCCAATTTTTGCACCGGCCTTCCAGGTTTGTAATAAGCTGGTCTGGCACAAAGCAGATATTTGAAATGGATGTGTCATTTCTCCTGAGCTAAATCTGAATGTTAATAAGAGCAAAACAGGTTCGTTTTGGTTGCTAAACCACACATCTATTAGTTCTTTAACCCTGAGGGAAAAACCAGGGTGAAAATACAAGGAAAATTATTCAACCTTGATGGTTGATCCTCAGAGCTTGTAGAAACTAGTCTTTCAACTTTCCTTGTGGCAATGAAAGTCTGAAGAGTAAGCACAACTGAAAAATAACTACCAATAAGAAACAGGTCTTCCAAACAGACACTAGAGAAGATTCTGCTTACCTCAAAGAAATTCATAAAGATGGAGCACAAAATTACCTGTCCCTGAACCTTCATTGCCTCTACCCCCAGCATGCTCAAGTATTTTGCCTTTAAACAGAGTGTTTGAGTATTCCTCTTTTGTTTACCACTTCTCAGGGGAAGGGAGAGAAAACCAAATGAGGTACATTTTCATTATATTTATTTTTTCCTTACCCATGTCTAAAGATTTCTAAAATATTTTAAGTTATGTGGGAATAATACTAATACAGATGAAAATAGAAGTATAAGAGATAATTCAGATAACTAGGCTACAGAAATGGTATGAGAAAAAGAGAGGAACTCAGTGATCCTTACCCATCCCTCTGGCAGTGAGGAGTGATAAAGAACATAAATATTAAAAATGTATGGACACAACAAATATATTTCAAGCATAAGATAATCTGTGATAGAATGAAAACTGAATTAAGAAGGGTATTACACAAGAACTAAGAAAAGGGGGAAATTCTTAGGACATTTTTAAAAGGTCTATTATTTACCTCTTATCCCTCAGTTGGTACTGGGACACTTCATTTGCTCAGGAGAATGCTATGCTCTTCCAACCTAAGATCATGACAATAAAGCTATAGCTGAACGCTAAACACCTCTCTTAAAACAGCAATTTATGGACATTCCCACAGTCTTGAAAATAATATTGGAGGAAAGTGATGGCTGAGATGCCAAGCTCAGCCATCATGTATACGATACATGATATGATATACTATATCATGTATCGTATACATGATGCCAAGCTATACTAAACAGATCATGTATTAATACAAGATACTACTCAAATGTGCCATTACTGGGTATTTTACATTTGCAATGGTAACTAAAACTCCAACACTGAAGAGATTTTCTTTTTCCAACCGTCATCTCTTTGTCTCTGTTAGCACATGCTTATTTGCATTTAGAACAAATGGTTCTTACAACCACTGTAGGCAATTCAAGGTTATGTGAGTATATTCCCATAAAACTAAGCCATCAGTGTAGTAAGAGACTTTTATATGCCTAACCAGTATATTCCAGAAGAATAGGAAACAAATAATCAAACAAAAACATTCTATTAAGGGCAGCCTATGTGGGCCCAATTCCCTTCTTGGAAGGCTGAGGATGAAACTATGAACCTTACATTTTAGGATTTTGTAATCTTTTACCTAAAGGATAAAACCACCAAGCTATACCTGCTCATAGTTAGGCTGAAGCAGTACTACTGCCAAACAAGCACTATCCAGGACAGAGGTTTATGCAGCAAGGTGGTACACCAGGACAGAGACCGAGAACACATTGTATGTCAAGTGCTCAGCAACTACGTGCTACGTGTTTATTTTCCCAGGAACTCACTTTTAGTAACTAGAGCATAACAGTGCCTAAAGATGGCTGGTCCCTTGTCACCATTGGTGTTGTGAAAGCAGAGAGCTGTCTGCCAGCAAAGAAATTCTCATACCGGAGGGATTCTCTAATGTCAGAACTCAGTCACTTTGCCAGCTCATGCAGCTAAGCAGAAGAGCTCAACACAAGTGAAAACTAATAACGCACAAAAAGGCCTTAGTTAAGCATGTTGAAACAAGCAGCAGCTCCATATCATGCTCTGGGTCATTGCTAGCACGCAGCCTTCCCTTACAGAAAAGGAAAGGCAGCAGAAAACGGGGGCAGTAAGACCTCAGCTAAAAGTGGGTTGGAGGCCCACTGTCCTCTACCACACTTAGCTCATAACCTGCCCATTTCCACCGTTCTGAAGCGGTGGGACCTGAGGATGTACTCCCACACTATGCTTTGGCAGCCAGAGAGCTGCCCTTTGAAATGGTGATCAAGTTAATTAGCTGAGTTGCTAAATGATTAGAGGGAAAATAATAACTATTTGAATTTTGATGAGTGTATTAATTATCAAGGCAAGAAAAGGTCTAAGAAAACAATCTTTTTCTCAGGAGTTACTATATGCTGGTTTACAAGGGTGTGAAGAAGACAGCAGCTGTTTGCATGACCATATAGTTTTTAAGGTATTAGGATGCATGCCTGCGATCACAGAAGAGATACATCTTTGCACTGTAATTGAAGGGCTTGGGAGAGGACTACGGAAGAGATTACCGACGGAAATTGCAACTACAACAATTCACAGAGGCTAACTATAATCCCTCATAAACCAGCCTGTGCCCTGGGCATGCAGGATGCGAATCTCACCTATGGTTCCCAGGAAGCAGGCTTGCCCATCTGCAGGTTCTTCCCTCGCAGCACAGCTATTTCCCTTGTAACACCAGGACGGGAATTTTGCTTCGTTTCACTGGTGTGACGTTTGAAGCGAGTAGCAGTTTGTACTCCCCGTGTTTGTGCAACTGAGCTGACCTAATCTTCTCCCCAGCAAACTATCAGGAGTACGTGTAGATATTTTACGTATGAATTTCATAAACGGATTTCCATGAAATATAAACCATCCAACAGAGGAACTGCTTGTATAAAGCTATGCACATATCTGCCGTCATCACAGGCCACTCGGGCTTTGCTCTCATGGTTACCATGATATCATCACAATCCCTTAGAGTGCGTACTGCCTTCTCTCTCACCACAAACGTCAATTATTAATGCCTGTTCATCATAACAACACATCATCTAGAAATGCTTTCTGTTTCTCCCTGTATATCTTGAAAAAAAAGAGTCTCAATTTCTAATATAAAAGTGCTTGTAGAAAAAAAAAAAAGGGTTTGCAGATATCCAAAAGAAAGTGTTTGCCTCTCTTGCATTAACTGGCCTGCTAGTTACCCACAGCAAGCGTATTGAGTGTTTATCACTGGAGGAGAGATAAGTGAGGCAGGTGGGAAATGTTTATACAGCCTAGACAACTAACTATGGTGCCAAAACAAACAGCTGTGGATTTTATTGATGCAACAAACGTGGAAACAAACCCAAACAAATACACAGTTGATGATAGGGTATTTTTCTGTACCACAAAATCAGTAGCTACAAAGTAAAACACAAGATCTTCTCCTTCCTGATGGAGAGCCTTTCAAAGTTAGTACTTCTCCTCTACCTTCTGAATTCCAACATGAAGGATTACACCCAGCAGATTTTAAGAAAGTTGTGTCCACAACAGGTATTCCCATATACCTGAAGGAAATTATTTGTCATATTTAGATCCTAGTTTTTCCTGGTGGTCTGACCTCAAATAACAGCCTGAGATGTGGGCCAGTCATGCAGTCAATAGAAAAGCCACCTGAGCAGCATCGTCCCACTCATCCAATGGTTAAAAGTACACTGGATTGTTGGGGTGGGTTAGTGGGCACCTCTCCATCAGATCCAAAATCACACATCAAACTAAAACACTAATGTAGGTGCAACCTCGAAGCTTTTTTCTATTCTGTGAAGTGAATGCTTTCTACCGTCCCTGTGTAAAAAACATGGTTCACATAGGAGAGCAATGTTAGGTGTGCAAAGTAAGATGCACACCAGTTTCCAATGGTATTCTGTCTATAACAACAGCATAGCGCTCATCTGAAGCAACACCCCCCCCCCCCCCCCCCGAGAAATCATGAACTCTGGATCCTCAGCACCAACTTTTTTATTCAACAAACTCATTTTATTAAGTAATAACTCCTACTGACTCCACTGAGAAACTCTAACCTAAATTCCTACCCTCTATTTTGGACCAAATTAATTTCATCTCCTTTTCACTGCTTTCAAACAACTTAGACTAATTATTTACCTTCCTGCTAACTGTTTGTTCCATAGAGGTCAGTGTAAAATATTTGTTTGTTAAGTTTATTTCAAGCACAGAATACAGCTAAGGGTAATGAAAGCTATGAGAGTTCTGTGGCAAAACGTGTACTACCGAAAGAGATTCCATGAACACCACATTTTCGGGATATGCAGTGTCCTTAGCTGATTTTCTAAAAATCAGACTTTTGATTTGTCTCATCAGAGCAGCTCGAAATTGTCTGTGAAGGTACCTCTAAGGTCATTGAGCAACATTCCTTGTTCAAACCTTATGCATGTTTAAAAAAGCCTTGTAAAAATTACAGGAAGAAGTATATTCAGCAATTCTGGCAGAAAGTCTGAGGTGGATGGAGAGGGGCGGCTGTTTCACACTTGAATAGTGGTGAGATGTGACGCTGTGGTGTCAGTTCTAGGGAGCTGGAGGTTACATTATTTCACTGTAAATTACTGTCCAGTTGTATTTCCTGGCCAAAGACAGACAATGAGGTTTTCCCAGCTATCAAGCCTCCGAGCTGAAGCTCTCACCCTGATGAGACCAGTAATAAAAGAATAATTAATGGTGACAGCCAAAGCAATATCTTCCCATATACCTATTACCATCATGATTATCTGCAGCATATTTAGGAGGCACTTCATTCCACTAGTCCAGGGTATGGAGAGGTCCAGACTGAGGAACCTGGGGCAACCTGCTTACGCTACCGCAGAGCTTTGGGCATCCACTCAGTAACAGACCCTTTGTGGAGCTTGGCTATAGAGAAAGTTTGGGGGGACAGAGCTTTCATTTACGCTTGGGGAGGTACACACCGATTACCTCAATAGCAGAACTGCTTTAGAAAACAGTGAAAGCTCCCTTATTGTATCTCTGCATCTCAAAAGCACGTGGCTGTAGATGTAACGTAGGGTAGCTGATGCAGTGTACTTTACTCCCTACCTTCCTGTGCACTAACTTCTACAATTAATCCTTGAACTCATTGCCTGACCTGATCTGCAAAGCACTCTGGTTTGGATCTCCCTGCTGCCCAGAAATGAAATCTTCCCACCCCTAGAGAAGGGAAGGCAGAAAAGAGAACAGGATAAAAACTAACACTTCATTAAGCAACATCAGGTTCTACAGGATTTCCTGCACTATTGCAGCATGTGGCTATGGAACACCACAGTACGATGGAGCTGCTGCCCACTTCCAGGACATTCATGTGATGGGCAGCAGTGGTTATAGGCTCCCCCCTCTCTTCTCCCCAGTGCAACTTCTTATAAAACTCACTTTTTCCTGATTACAGTCTACAGTGAAGGAGAGGAAGGCATTCTACAGGAAAACTGGCACGCTCAGTGTAGCGGCTAATCACTATGGTGTGACCATCTTTCATTTGTAATGTCGAACACCATATGTGACCAGTTCTACGAAGCACTAGATGGTCTCAGCTCTCAATAAATTCAAAAATTACTTTAGATTTTTGGCTCTCAAGAGACTGTCTTAGAATCCTAAATGTTTTCATATACTTGTGGTTGTTCTTTTTAATCTTTAGTGTTACTTTATTTTTTCTGGAACTGTCTGTAAATTTGTCAGAGGTTATGTGCTATTTTTTTTTACACTTGTGCTCGTCTGAGAGGTAGCAGGTAACTGGTTTGTTTAGTGATCTTAGCGACAATTATTTTTAGGAGGTTTTATACGCAAGGTTACTGCTTTTTCTTTTAAGAAGTCTTGCTTGAATCCAAGTCTTATCCACTATATCCTATCAGGCTTGAGCATTTTCTAAGGTAGCCAAGTGAAATTCTCTATTCCACCCCCCCACCCCACCCCCCCCCTTTCTTTGCAACTGTTGTCTTTAAGTAATTTTCTAAAGTATTCACAGGTTCTTTTCCTTGCTACTGTCTCAGGAGTCCATTTTAGTGATTAGTACATGACATCTTTTAGTGTAGTAATCTATGTGCCCTCACTCTATTCAAACTATTTACCATAATTGTTCATTTCATACATTTCTTGAGCAACCATCTAAAAATGAAAATGAGCAATCCATATTTCAGAGCATGCTGTCAGCATAAACCAGTAGACTTGCACGTGTTAGTTTCTCAGCCACTAACTGAAAGAAATTAGAAAGAAAATCATATCTGTACACGACACTTCATTCTTACCAGCCAGCTCCTTTTTTGTTTTTATCACCAGATTAGAATATGCTTAATTATGATGTCTTGAATTTCTTTATGCAAAAGACAAAACTTGTAGCTCTGTGAATATTCCTTCAGGTTCCTGCCTGCATAACTAATGTTTTAGAAGGAATTTATTTGTTGTCCTGTGCCAACTAGTGGCTATGACAATGGTAATTGTTTAGAGAACAGCCAATTAACATAGGGGTATTTATCCACTGCAGATTAACTAAAGAATTAGTAGACACATGAGCATGCAGAATAATAATTTGTAATTTCTTACAAAATATTTTAGTGAAGTTAATCTACAGAAAGTTTGGGGACATCTGAATGACTATTGCAAACAGATGGAATGACTCATTTGTTAAAGTGTCAGGAATAATCTTGATCTTTCTTTTGTAAAGTAACTCAAAGTCCTCCACTTGCATGATGACTCAAAGTTCTTCTCTATACTTCAATTACCTCTCTGAAAGAGCTGTGGTATTTAGTTCAAGCTCTAGATGAAGGCACTGTAACTTTTTGCAACTTCTCCTTTGATACCCCTGAAGAGCCTTTTCAATTTAACTATTGTGTCTATAAAATCTTACCAGAGTACCTGCAGTAATAACCTACAAGTCAAATTCACGGACTGTGCATGCTGTCTTGCTGCAGAGGGACATGGCTGAACGCCTCAGCAGGAAGACCTGCTTGAAAGTCCTTTTCCATGGCCAAGTATCACAACACTCCCTTAGGAAATTGTATGTGAAATGAGAATGACAAGTCTTGGAGACTGCTGGCATCTAGATAGAAGCAGGTCTGAAACAGATATTTCACCATACCTTACTCTATGGCCTGCACAAAATGCCCTCATGCCACATCCAGATGCCAGCAACATCTGTCTCCCTGTATGTTCTTCAGAACTCTCTGGGGCTCTCTCATTTACTAGTTCGGCCACACCACAGAAATGCAAGTTACCTGCAGGAAAAATGCCCACCTTTTCCATAGACACTTATGTATTAAATAAATGTCACCTTCTTTTCACGAGATGCCCTAGGGAACATAGTTTCTGTCTGGACTGAGACAGAGAGACAGAGGAAGAGTCTGTGGGAGAAGATAACACCCTGTGAAGAGACACTTCCTGCCTTGTTGAACAGGAAAGGTCTAGTTCTTCACTCATGGGAAACATGGTTGCTGAGGCCACGTCCAAAGTAATCCCAGTTACTAAACGCAGTGCGGCTGGAGAGACTCACACTCTTATTCATGTTAACAGATGGACAGAACCTACCAGTTTGTTCCGTGTGATTACAAGTCCTAAACCATTGTGCAAGTAGCCAGGGTGACTGACCTGATTATCAGGCTGACACTGACGACCCAAAAAGTTATGGCATCCCCTGGAACTGTCTATTGGCAGACAGGGTAGATAAAACTAAACACGCTATGGAGACAACTCAGGAGCATGTAAATTATGTGAGGATACTCCAAGGTTGACTGCCAGTTTTGGGAACCCAGCTGGGGAGAAGGAGAAAATCTGTCCTCTGCTATGTCTGTTATGGGAATAAAATCTTGAGTTTCTCATCTAAATTTTTCAACATTAACTTCACATGAAGTGTTACTGCCTTCAGGGAGATGTCTTTGCATGTTATCCCACACATTACTACACGTCTTTGTCAGATCAAGGGTTCTGTAAGCATTGCCACTTGTGACAAATACGTGGGTTCAGGCACACAGAGATTTATTGGGTTTTTTCTTTCACGTTTGCAAAAACAATCAGTGCTCAGGATTGTTTAAAGGCAGTATCATAGCTGTCTTTTTCTTTCTTTCTTTTAATTAAAGCTTATGGCTCTCTTTCTAGAAAAAAAGAAGCAAATTACTTTTGGTTTGGAACACAGCTATCACTGGCTGGAACTGAAAGCTCAGCACTTTAAAGAAGAAGGTTTTTATTCAGGCGTCTAAAGATGAATATAAGAGCACGGATTTAGGCAGCTGTTTGACATGTATTTCTTATTATCACAGAATGAAACATTCTGAATGGGGACTTCATTTACATCTTGTATAGAATGAAGCATATTAATAAGATGTAGCCAAGATGATAATCAGTAGCTTGGTCTCTCTCCTGTTTTCATGGCTTTTCCCATATTGCCTCACATCTATCGCTTTTAATAATAATCTGTGTCTTTTCTTACATTACAGAAATATTCATAATAGTTTCAGAAAGTCTTTTCTGTCTGCTGATCTTGTACTGAATGATAATTTAATCCTAACCAAAGCTCTCAGTCAGTACCATAATTATTAGTAGCAGTACTTAATAGTAGCGTAAAGCTTCTAAGAATTCTATTCTCAGTACTACCACTGACTTTCTGAATAAAAATTTCCAATCTCTTCACACATTTTTTTCATTCCCTATTCTTTGATTTAATCTATTTAGATGGGGAACTCTTTCATTCTATGCTTCTATAATAGCTAGAAGTAGGTGTTTTAGGTATTTTCCTAAAATAATCTAACTACAATGCTTTAAAAGGCTCATTATTCTGCTGTGGCTCAAGCATGATATTTCTAACTGCTGCCAGTGGTATTTAGTATTCAGATAAAGGAACATTGATACCATTATACATCAAAACAGCAATAGTAACTAGAGATACATGTATTTATAAAAAATCCCTAGATAAAAATACACAGTGTATAAGTAATGCCTATGGCTCTATTTATAGGTGTGAGGATTTCACTGCAATCTTGTGGTGACAAATGACTCACCCTAGCTATACTACAACATCCGTTAAAATTTCCTAAATTTATATTACATAATTAGCAAACAGCATTAGGAAATTCACTGCAGTTTATAAAATATTTAAAATAATTATATAAGATTATGTCATTAGTTCCTAAAGCACAGAACAAAATGGCATAGTTATTGTATGAGTCACTCAATTTTCAGTGTCAATTGCTGCTCACGGATTACAAGATTTTAGTAAATCTCATTAACATAATTACGTTTAGTTTGTTGGCAAGTGATACGTGTGTTTTTCACGTCATGATAAACTTTTGGGTCAATTTAGACATCAGCTTATTAGTTTAATAAGACACCAAAATATCCACAGCACACCAGCTCTGAGATCTTTCAGGGTACCCAGCCAGTCTCTCAAAGAAATATGGGGTTGTGTGCAATTTGGCTTTCTAGACTGGTTATGAAAGGCTCAGCTTCTGAAGTAAGTGACCATCATCTCTCCAACAAAGCGAGTTGGTTTTAGAGAGTGTTTTGTGGAAGATTCTCACCCTGCTAATTTACTGAAAATATTAGCCTAAGCAGAACTATTGGCTACAGCATCTAGGCTGCAACCTGCATGCTAGCTAGCTTCCTTACACTTGAGTATCTCTGCATTGAATTCTGTTTCCTTGTGCATTTACCTTGGGCTGCTCACACGTTCCTGTCCTTTGGCTCTAGTCCGATCAGAAGAAGGAGGGAGAGATCGGCTCTACAAGTCCTGTGATAAAGGACTCATCTACAATGAGACGACTGTCAGGTGTAGGTCCTCTCTCCAGTGTATTGCTGGTTATTTATCCAGAGTGGAAATACTTCAAAGGTGGATAGAAGGCTGTCCAAATCCTACATCCTTAGGGCATTACCCTGAAAATCAAAATTGCATAGGAATCAGGACTCAAAACTTTCTCCAACTGGAGCAGAGTACTTTACTGCTTTCAAGTGAATGGAAAGGATTCTATCTCCTGGTATGCACCTTGTTCACTGAACTATTAGTTTCAGTGGCGTAGGAATACAAGGCTCTCTTTATAATTGAGAGGAAAGTCATGTAGCTTGACTGCCTAACGTACATGAGAATTCCTGGAGAAATGGTTGTTTCTTTGTCATGCAGAGCCAGACATCTAGTCCACTCCCTTTTCCAGTTCCCCGCAGATGAATTTGGGAAGTTGCCTATTAACTTCATCAACTTCTGTGAATCCCATTCTTCAATATTTACTTTTTCACTAGACTTTATAGAAAATGTAGACATGTAGTATAGAATGAGGAGTTCCTTATGTAGCAGAAAGGCTGAAAGCCAAACATTATGCTGAGAGATTAATAAAATGCAGAAAACCATGCATTTGTTCCTCACCTTTATTGGAGCTAGCATGTTGGAGTCAGTATCTTTTACATTTTAAGACCTTTAAGAAGTGTGCTGGTTTTAGTTAGCTAATAGAGCTAATTCAGATGGGTTTATGTGAGGGGAAAAAATGGAAGCAGCCCAGCATGTCAGAATGACCTACCCAAAGCTGACCAGTTATCCGTGCATCTCCTGAATTCTAACAAATCAAGAGACTCATGTATGCAAGAGATACAACGGCGCTCAGAAACAACATGTTTCATGATTAATCACACGTTATTGGTTTGTTTGTTGCTTTCAGCAGTAGACCCTTCTCAAAGGAAGAATAAGCTACCCTACAATTCTCAAAGACTCAGTTGCTGCAGTTTATAGGCTTTCTCAGGAATCTCCTGTTAATTAAAAGACACAGGAAGCTGAAAAATAATCTCGCAGACTGCAGTTCCACAAATCTAGCAGGTACAATATTCCCTCTCCTGATGCCTTTGCTGTCAAATACAGAGTTCACTCCAGATGTGTAAATAACATTAGTACACAAGCCAGCTTCAACAAGCAGTCCTGCAGTCAACGCTGGAGGCTCTTACCGTACCATCATTGCCTGACTATAAAGCATTATGACCTTTTCACTAATGGTCCACTAGGCTGACACACACAAACACACATAGAAAGTCACCTAGTCTTATCAAAAATAAAGATCACTGACATCTTGATAGCTAGTTCCACTCATTAACCAACTTTATCATTAAATCCTTGTGTATATTATTTGAATTTATCTTGCTCCATTCATTAGATCCCATAATATATTTTGTACCTTATGTTACATAATCCTATGAAGTTTAACGTCATTATTTAAAATGAAGCACAAAATTAACTGTAATTAAGTTAACGTTTCATCAAGTTTCCAACATGTTATTTTGCTCCTAGTAATAAATGTATGCCTGCAACCATTTTGCTTTATACTCGTGTAAGTACTAAGACTTAAATTTTAATTTTGATATATGTTTAAATTTTATTTTCCTGTTGCTGTTTCTTGAAGACTAAAAATGGTTGTTAAACTAAAACCGTAAAATTGTACTCTATGCTTTTCATAGATCAGAGCTTGCTACTGCTGCATCCACTACAACTTTGAAAACATACTGCATCATGACAGAACTTTAATATTTTAAAACTTTAATATTTTAATAGGTAAGGATGAATCAGCATACTTGGTGTATACACACTTATTTGTTGTGACAAATGATAATAGAAGACCACAATTGTTTTTGAAAATTACCACTTAAACTGTGACACTTAACACATTTGCTGTACACAAGAGTAACGTGTTATGACTGGTACTTTGAAATCATAACAATATTTAGAAATCTGCAAAAGATTGCTGTAAATTTGAAATAAAAATAAATCAACACAGAGCTTCAACAAAACTCTTAAAATACAGTTAATGTAACTGATTTTCATTCTTGACACTATTTCAGATTTGGATGGTAATAAAAATAGCAGGTCACAAGAGCACAAGTGCAGGCTTTTCTTTGATTTTGCTGCAACATATTTATAAACTGGGTAGTCATGAACTCTCCTACTATCATGGGATCTTGAGATAAAGTATGAGCTTCCCTAACAGTGGGCCAAACTTGCATGAATAAAATTTGTAGACATACATTTCTGAAGAACAGATTATTTGCCTCACTGTATTCCCGAAACCAACAGGATCACAGTTTGCCAGCACTGAATACTTCAGAGAATCCTAATACATATAATTTAATAGAAATATAATAATCTCATGATCATATCTGGACAGTTATGGATATATTTTTTATTCACACTATAGGTATTTTTACTTCTCTCTTTCATGGATACTGAAATAATCTTCACCCTTCTCTTTCTTAATTAAAGGAATGATGAATTTTAAATACCTCATTAGTTTTCAAGAGATATCTTTCATTTCTTCTATAATCAATCCTTTGTCAAACAATATTCCAAGCAGAAAGTGATATCTGATGTTACATAAAACCACATAATAAACTGATTTATTTTACATCTTTGTATTATAAATTTTACAGTAGTTCTGCATTTGTCTTTTGAAGAGTTATGGGGGGAGAATATATTTGGGGTTTGGGTTCTTTTTTTCTTCAAAAATATGCACATATGCTGAATTTTGAACCACTTTCTACACCAAAGCTGTCTGCTTTGCTGCTTCTTCAACCAATGTCTTACTGGCTTAGTCAGAGAAATACTACAGGTGTAATTTTCTTTTGCTGTAGTTTTATGTTTGTCTGGCCAGCTTCAGTGGCTTTATATATATATATATATATATATATATATACACACACACACACACATAATATATGTATTTCTTCTAAATTTCTAAATGTCACTAAGTAGATTTCACTAGGATTCCATTTTGCATAGGCAAACCCCAAAATAACAGTCCTGTCTGCTGTCTGTAACGCTTTCCACGATGTTGCCAATTTCTACTAAAAGACACAGTACTGTAAACCCTGGGGGCAACACCACTCTGAACACCTCTAGTGCTTACAATTGTATTACAGTAAGTGTGCTGGTTCTGGCTGCAATTATTTTCTTCATAGTAGCTAGCATGGGGCTATGTTTTGCATTTGTACTGAAAACAGTGTTGGTAACGTTACTGAAAATTTTAACCAAGAAAACTCTCTAAACCAAATGATAGTTTAGAAAGCCGACATTGGTTTATTGCAGTGCTGGGTGCATGGGTGATACCTCCTCCTAGCATGCACACTAAACAGATTTCTTTGTACTAGATCCATGCACAAAACTTCCAGGATTAGTAATTTTCCAGTCCACCCCCTTTACAATGATTGGTTATACAATTTATAACATTGCTGACACATTGCTTCCACTCTTACGCATGCTCAGGGGAAGGTTCTTCACCTGGGCAAGGGTCTTCTTGACCTATGGGCATGATTTTTAGTATTATAATAAGCTTTTAATGAGCAAAGTTCACAAAAAGGACAAGATGTTCTTTACATCTGCTAATCTACAGAAACACTTCTCAGTTTACAAGGACACTGCTGAAGTATTAATGAGCATTTACCCTCCTGCTTTTGATAAGCTGGGGCCCATCTCTTGTTACGTTAGGGATGTTTTGTTACTGCTGAGCAGTGCTTACACAGAGTCAAGGCCTTTTCTGCCTTACTCACTGTGAGCAGGCTGGGGGTGCACAAGAATTTGGGAGGGGACAAGCCAGTCAGCTGACCCCAGCTGACCAAAGGGATATTCCAGACCATATGACATCATGCTCAGCATGTAAAGCCGGGGTAAAAAGAAGGAAGGGGGTGGACATTCCATGATGCCATTTCTCTTCCCAATTAACCATTGTGTGTGATGGAGCCCTGCTTTCCTGGAGATGGGTGAAGACCTGCCTGCCAATGGGAAGTTGGAAAAGAATTCCTTGCTTTGTTTTGCTTGCATGCACAGCTTTGGCTTCACCTATTAAACTGTCTTTATCGCAACCCATGAGGTTTCTCACTTTTACTCTCCTGATTCTCTCCCACATCCCACTGTGGGGGAGTGAGTGAGGGGCTGTGTGGTGCTTAGTTGCTGGCTGGAGTTCAGCCATGACAGTAAGGCTGGCTATATTCTCTACAGCATGCTATTTATTTTACTCTAGTTATACAATCTCTGCAATTGCTAGCCTAACTGCATTATTTCATCCAATAAGGAGCTGACATTTTCCCTGGCTAGTGTCAATCCATACTATTGACTTTTTTGTACCACTTTAATTAATCTGTGCAGTACAAACTCTGATCCCATAAAATATTGGTACAGACATACAAAATAGCAATGCTTAACAGATGGCCTTAACTGCCAGTCCCATTTTCTACGCGGGTGCCAGCGGAAGCACCCCTGATACAGAAAGCATAGGTGCATATTTACATGTTGGGAAATGCCTAATCTGCAACTAAAAGTGAACAAAGCCAGCTGTGTTACAAACACAGAAATGTCATATCAGACTGCCTATCAAAGGTAACCAGCCTTGTACATAGATCCAGTCTTAAATTTGGAGAGATGAGCAAAACTAAATCTAGTCTAAGTTCAGAACAGTGACTTCCACAACTTTAGGATAACTAACAATGGATATAAGTTTTGGTTTCAGAGCCTGGAAGAGCAGGCCATAATAAAGCCAGAAGAACACACAGTTCCCGACGGACTCTTCCCTGCAAAATATCAGCCAGGCAGTCATTGATGTGACAGCAGAATGGAGAGAACTGTGAGTGAAAAAAGAAACTTTTATGGGAAGCTCAATGCAAATGTTGAAGGCTTCAAAACAGATTCAGACTAGAAGTTTTATTGTGTTCCCTGGCCACTGTGACAAGCCTTTCTACATAAAAGTCAAATGTGTTCCACATGATCCTTCCTACCTACTGTTTAACAGCTGAATAAGACTGTGAACATGACCCTAGGGGCTAGTGAGTAGGATGCTTTCAGAAAAAAATGTAACCTGTTTTGGAAAAAATGTCCCCCGATATCCATATGAGAAGAACCTGATTGTTTGCTAAGGCATAGCACAGGACCATCTATTTTCACTGTCCTTCGGTACAAAGTTACTGAGAAGGAAGGAGGCAATTACTGTGGGATAAAAGTAATCTGACAGAGAAGACTGTAGAGAACTTGGTGCAGCACTGTATGTTTTGGACAACTCATAAAGGCTTCACACTGGGACAGCTCATCTTTACAACAACAAAACAGCAATGTCTTCCTATCAAAAATATTGAGAGAAAAGTTTAATTTTCTCTGGAGCATTTTAGAATTTCTCTCAGTTGTCTACACTCCCCCAGTGCATGTCAGGTAAGAAGAGTGTGTGGGGGAGAAGAGTATCCACTTGCTGGAAGCTGGGTATCTGACAGTGAAAGCAGAAAATACCAATTACAATGCAATTACTCCTCAAGCATGACTGTACTGGAGTGCTACCCACTCACCAACTGCCCATATCTGTGGGTTGTCTCTAGCTTTACTATAGTTAAGGAAATGCTGCATTACTTGTCATTCAGATAGACTGCATGTATTTAAGTACTGTACTGGTTCTCCTTGTTATTTTAAAAGACGTGTTGCTTGTTAAGCTTTATTTTCTTGGAAGACAGACAAGCACAACTAGTTTGACTGACAAGCACAAGACAGATTTATCACTACAGACCCATTTGGTTTGTTATTCTTATATCTGAAGAGCTGTATAGGTAAGTTCAACACGTATAATTTGCTATCTTACAAAGCATGTTACTCTAGGCCAAAACGAAACCAGAACATCACCCCATCTCCAATTATGTTTATTAGGACTTGTGCACCCATGAGTTATTAAAATTGGAATAAGCTCAGCCTAAGTGAATGAGCTCTGCAGAGTAAGACTTAAATGTATTGAAGGAGTCCTGGGAACCCAGTAAAAGACAAAGGGTCACTCCTAGGAAACTGAGCTAGAGTTTGAACGAAGAAACACAAGTATTTCTCTGACATTGTGGAGCACTAGAGCACAAGAATAGGAAAAATAGGATTATAGACCATTAATTTTTAATCTTGTCTGAGCCACAGAGATAGAAAATAGAGGCTGTTAAAAAAAAAAAATAAGCAGCGCAGTGAAAAGAGAACAGTGACAGATTACTTTATTGAGGAACAAAGAAAAGCAGGAAACTACAGCTCTTCATTTTTGGCCATTCATCTGCATGCTCACCCTTCTATGGGAAGAACAGTATCAGCTTCCTCCCTCTACTTTTTCCACTCAGAAGTCCTGTAGACTTTTTCTTTTTTTGACCCCCTCTATTACTTCGTAAGAAGAAGCCATAGTAGGCCTTCAGAAGAACAGTAAAAGATGTTTCCACCCCAATACTACTTAGTGTCTGACAAGGTGCTTATAAAAATGAAAAGTCGGTCTCTACTAGACAAGAATGTAATCTGCCTAGGTGTGAGGATTAGAAAATTCATTGTGCTACATATACGAGAGGCAGGCAGTCATTTCAGTAGAACTTGGTGACGTCAAATATGGTCTTTTGAAGGTCAACAGTTGAGATCATCTACATTATCACAAGTTTAGAAAAGGACCAAAAGTTTTTTGATCTGCATAAAACGTCCCATAAATTATTTTGTTGACCTTTGCAAATAATTAATTTTAAAACACTATATGTTTTGATGATCTGCCTCAAGGAAAGAGAGGTCCATGATTCAGCACTAAACTGCAGCCATTACACACTGTGTTCTAATTATTTAATCATATATCTACAATGAAATCCACTTTTTTTTGTTAGAGCAGATATATAATAATTCTCTTAAAAGATATTTCTCTGATATAGCTATATAAAATTTAATTGTCTTCCTTTTGTAGAAATTTCTGTAGCTTTACAGATGAAGCAGTGTGGTGATATTTTTTTTTGTTTGTTTTATATCAAGCTTTATCAAACCAACTAGTCTTAAGATTGGGGATTCCATTAAAATATTATTATAGCAGACACATTTTGGGAATTTTTTAGCTTTTAGCAAAACAAACAAACATGATAAAATGGAAAATGGGTTTGGAGCAGAGACACTAGTGGACCCAGAAATAAGCATGAAGGCTAGGTCAAGAGGGGAGAAAAAAAAAAAAAAGGAGAGAGAAATGGCAAAATGTCTATGTACATTAATAGGGAACAAAACCAAGATAGAGTACGAAATGGAAGTTAACACAAAAACAACTAAGAAATACGGAGGAATATAATTGTATGAGGAGAAGAGAAAAAAAATCAGGTGGAAAAGAATCACAAAAGAGAAAAAAAGTGACAATGGGTGGACTTGATTCCCTCTTAATCAACATACAGAGGGCACTCTTAACAGCTGACCAGAGTGGAGATTTGTCGTAAGCAAAGGTTATCTTAAAAAGTAAAGCTGAATCACCTTTTTGTTCCACTTAATTATTATAAAAAGTCTGTTCCATGACAGAATTACATTCTAGACTAAGCAAGGGAAAGAAGTTATACTGTTATGTCAATGCGTCTAGTTCATGCAGCAAAAAGGTTATGTTTTGGTACTTGCACTGATCTTCTCAACTGCTCTTTCAGTCATATGAGTCATCAGTGACATAGATCTGCATTTTCAAGGAGTTGTAAGAACATATTCACAAAGTGACCATCTCTGAACGATCATCTCACCTATTGATGAAGACGTTCAGACGTGATACACGACCTCACCGAGAGAGTTATTAGTCACATGCTTAAATGAAACTTTTAAAGTCTGAAATATTTTCTGTAAGATAATTCCTACGCTTGAACTTAAGCAAACGCTTCACCATAGAGAAACCTAACCCCCTCTGTAATTCTCTGCCACACGTCACTATTTCTGCACATTGTAAAGCCTCAGCCACTTTGCTATTGTTATTTGGACTATTTGCTGCAGCTCATTGGGTACTTTGTTGAGATTTCAATTATCGCTATTTTGTCCTGTAAACTTACGGAAAGAATTTTGTTTTGCACTTAGACTAGTCCATATTCTAGGGGAAGGTGGCAAAGAAGGGTTGAACAAAAAATTAAATGTCTGAACAGGATCACAAACTCACAGTGTGACTTCAAGGAGTTGAATATTGCAGCCTTCACCTTTCCGATACCTTGCTACATGGTAGGATAATGAAATTACACCTAATTAATAGCTAAATTACTGAACTTCCTATACGATGCACAAGAAGAATGAACACTGCTAGCAAAATGGATATAAATCTGTTGTGCAGAGTACATGTGAAAGGTATGTGTGAAGCGGGTGTGGACTTACCTTCCTCCCGGCAGAGCTGTGGTGTGACTAACAGCGATTTCTTCCCACTACAGAGTCTACACCGACAAAACCTCTCTTGGAGGTAGGCACTCACAATGACTACTCTCCAAGCACACAACAGAAACCAGGCAGCATTACAACGCATCTCTAGTTGTTCTGACAGGGGAATGGTTAGGAACCTCGCCCACCATTGGACGCACCCAGGTCCAATTGCCTTCAGTGGACAGTTGCATCACGTCAGTAGGAGGCTTTCTGTTACAACGACCTTACCATTATTCGCAGAGGTGTTAATCTCTGCCTTGGTGGGACAAACAGCAGGTAGTTACTTGCACATGTAATTGATGAGAAGCATCTAGGCAATGACTAACACCAAGCTCTTGTTAACAGAGAAAAACATTGACAAAACAGTGCCTTTAGTACTATTCTATGTTATTGGATAAAAATAATTTTAAATCAATAGCCATTTGAGTTGCACTAACCAGCAAAAAAAAGTTGGGAAGAAATGTATTTCCTGATTAACCTTTTGTTTGCTGCCCAGAGGCTGATACTCTGAAGAAATCTGAAAGTCCTCTAGTTATTTTCTGAAAGGGTTGGTTTATGAACAGAGAACTGGAACGAGCTAAAACATGTGTCATTGCTCATAATTTACCCTATTATGAGCTTTGAAACTATGCAGTTATGTATATTGTAGCTGTTAATTCATATATACAAGTAGATACATACATGGAAAACTATAATCGCTGTTACTTTCAAATAATCTTATAATTTAAAACTATAAAAACTGATCTGTTGTTTTTCTTATCACACAGGGCTTTAGGGTTTAAAATAATTTAATAAAGATTTCAGATGAAGCTGGAATAGTTGGTGACTCATAGGTCATCAGTGGGTGGCAGGTGAAAGAAGGGAAAGCCTAAAGCAGTTAAGGGTTTAATGAGACTCAGAGCAGCTAGTTTTCAATTCAGAAAGTTATTAGTTATTATTTTTTCCTGTTATTTTAACCAATACACAATGTTAAATATATTCTCTTTTCTCAACTTTTTTCTAGTCTAATTTGTTCTTTCACTTTTCTCCAGAGATTTTCTCAAAAGCAAAAAGATCCAATCAGAGTTTCATAAAACTAAAGCATTAGTAAATACAATGAAAAAAAATAAATAATAAAGAGAACAGTTTCAGTAATCAATTTTGATTCTTAAAATTTCACAAGTTTTGAGTAAAAAAATTACTATGGAAATATGATTTTAGTGATGCATCTTATCTTAGACAGCATTATTTGTTTAGAATTGAGCTTGTTAAGAGAAGCCAGAATTTGACAATCTATTACAAATTTCCAGTAAATTCAGTTGAATAGGTTAACCATCTCTTATTTCAAGAAAGCTGTCTGCCCCAGTTTAGCTGAGATTTCACAGCAGGGGTAGGATCCAAACTTTTGGATGTCATGTTTTAACATACCGTACGGTTCTACCTGAATTACCCAAAGTGCATCCCCAGGTGATTTGCTGAAGCTGATCTTTCTCTCATCATTTGGTTTCAGCCCTAATCTTATGATGGGAAAACTCTTTCTCAGCCTGTAGATGGGAGGCAGCTGTGTCTATAGCAACAGTTCTTTCTGAGAGGTTAATGAACGTACGAGTCAGTTGGACCGGCTGAATAACTAGACAGTGAAAGGAACATGCAGCATTGTGCCTAATGTCAGATAAAGTTTAGAGAGTTTTTGACTATATTAACTTCTTTGAATAGCTTTTGGTCCTCACTTTCCAAAGGCTTATGTCTTTCCATAGAGGAAAAAAGCCTGGCTTCACATTTTTTTTCATCAAGGAACCTATGTCATCCCTGTACTCTGCCAGAACACCCAATTCCTTTCCTTCTCATTTAAAAAAACCCAGAAATAATATGGTTCATATTCCACTCTACCTTCTCCAATCTATTCTGTTATTTTTGCCAACAACTTCAAGGAGCAAACGTGACCCCTCCTCCTCACGCACAGTAGCAACAGAACCTCTTGAGCTAAACTGAAGGACAAATAATGAATATGGCTCACAGTCTGCTAGAATCAAAATAGTTTCACAGAGCTTTTCATTATCACAGAAAATGAGAGACAAGGCAGAAGAAAGCCTGAAAACCTGCTCATACACACGTCCACACCCCTTTTCACAAAATGAAGTAAGTTCTGAGACTGAAATCACTCTGGCTAGCTTTCTGTCTGAGAGTCTGGAAAGACAGCGCACTCTCCCTTTCCAGTTGCATGGGACTGTGACCTACCCGAAATCCTCAGCTTCTATCTACATATAGAAGAGATACAGTTTCTTACACGTGCTCTGAATATAGGAATAAATAGTGTCTAAACAAACAAACCCACCAACCACCACCAGAGGAACACCACGGAACTGTGCTACCCTCTCCAGATGTTTTGTACAGAACTGACAGCACAATACGCACAAGTTTGTTACTCTGTTCCTACTAATTCATAAGGGAATGCCTTGATTCTGCAGCAAAATGACCGTTTGATGCTGAACTCCCCTGAAACCTCAGCTTCTACTAGAGGACCTCCACGGTGTGTTGAATATCATCTCCGAACTGAATAGAGGCAGATTATTACCATCTACAAGACTAATCTAATGATTAAATCTAACTCAAAATTTGAAAAACTCCAGGCTTTACAAGTAATGGGTCACAATTCTTATTCTGCCAATACCAGTCATATGAGGATTCCGTTCCAGTTCCTCGCTATGACTGCATATAGTTATACCGGTGCATTGAGAGGAACAAGGCTGTTAGATTCTAGCCAAAGACAGGAACGTGTGAACAAACTCGTCCTCCCTGTGCTTCCATATTAGCATCTATGGTGTCTCATTCACAGACACTGAAGCAAACATTAATGAACTTCATATTTTAAAATCTCTAATGTGAAAGCTATCCTTGGTCAATTAGAATGACCCCAAGGTTATACCTGCTCTTGACATCAGTTTAATAATTGTGCACAATATTTCATAAGGACTTCAGAGGCATTGAAATTAATTTTGTTTCTTGAGTTTTTGTTGGTTTTCTGTTGTGGGTGATTTTTTTTTCTGCAGAGCTCACTATCAGTCATTTTAAAAAACATGTTTCCCACATAGCTGCTTCTATGCACGTACAGGTGTCTTCTGCAGGAAACATGAAGAGCTGTTCTCCAACATAACAAGGAATGACTAGGGATTGCTTTGACCTGGATTTCATTAACAAAACCTACAAATAATTCAATGGCTATCGGTATAGTTGGGTTTTTTTTACACTATCAACCAATAATTTGTTATACTTGCTGTCACTGTACCTAGGCCAGGAAATTAAAATACCATTTTGCAAGGTATTGTACACAGTAAGGGAGTTCCTTGTTATTTAAAGGATAAAAAAGTTTGAAATTTTAAAGACAAAGGAATTAAGCAGAACAAAAGGAAGGGTGGGGAAAGAGGCACCTGTTACGCTGAATAGTTTTGTTTCACTATCTCAGTACATCAGGGACTTGGTTTTTGTATGCATGACAGGGAAGAAGCTCACAGAATCATAAGTGATTTTGAGGGATTTTATGTGAGATTAGAGTAAGGCCCTTCAAAAATATGCATACTGTTCAATTTCTAGGAGATACTGGTAAAGAGCTAGCTTTGCATGCAGTCTCAAACAAGTCCTAGTCCAGCTGAGATCAAAAGCAAAATCCCAAGAGAAGGAAAAAAGCCGAGCTATCATCTATATCATGGTTTCTAGGCCAATTTTGCATAGTTCTCTGCCTAAGATTACAAGGATAACATTTAACTACAAAATAATGTTGTTGTGAATTTATCAAAGTTGTAGCAAATTTAGGGTTAATTTGTAATAATCAACTACATCTTTGTAACTTGAAATTCTTTTACTTTGCAAATACAGAATTCCCAGAGAGCCTGCTGTTACTCTGGAACATGATATAACCCTTTTGTGATCTTGTATACGATGATACCCAACCATCAAAAGAAAGTATAATGCAATATGCAAACTGTGAAGGTAATTTTAGAGAGATAATTAATTATATGCCCTATAGCACTGAATTTTGTGCATTTGTTTTAAAATATCAAGAATCCATGCACATAATTCTCTTGCTAGCTTGGCACTGCACTTGTTAATCAACATTATTTTTCTTTTACCAGTAAACACACCTTTTTCCTCTCTTTTTCACCATTATGCTATGGTTGCAGCAAACTTATCCACTTCCATGTCTCTTGAATTTCCTAATGTGCTATACTCACTTGGGATTCTGGTCTGAACAATCACAGATTGGTATGCTTAACGACTACACCACTCTGCTTTCCCTCAGGCACAAGCTAAATGCTGGGGAAACCTGGATCCTGCTCCCTTCGCAGGGAGGTCTCTGCGGGGGTTCATTCCAGCCCTCTGGAATGAGAAGTCCTCTGTTACTACCCAAGCCCTCCTGTCACCTTTGACTGGGCTGTATGGCACCGATCACAACACAGCCACTAACACTGGGGAACAGGAGTGCAGGATGACTGCTCGGTCTCCAAGCAAATCCCGAGATGCAGCTCCTTTGGAAGAATCTACGTAGTAAACTTGAGACTCAGTTTGTCTGAATGTCATAAGTATGTAAGAGGAAAGTGCAGACTTCTCCCTTCTGCCAAGCAAAAGTCAAAAAAGGTATGCTCATATGCTAGTAAAAAGTTTCCTGAATAGCCTCTCCTGTACTGGATTATTTCCTTATTTTTTCTTGGGCTTTTCTCAATTTCTAAGTTTCTCATAAAAAATATATCTTTATATTGATCCCTAATAAAAACCAGGCCATTGTACTCCCTAATTTCATTGAAAATTGAAAGTAAAAACGGAAACAGATTTCGGGTTCATATTGCGTAAAGAGTAATTTTAAAATGAGAAAATACAATACAGGGGCAGTTGCTGTTTGCAGTGAGTCTGAAACAGCAACTAAAGGAAAACATTGAATGTTTTTATTGTTAAACTACTCTGCTTAGATAATATGCAACTGCTTTCTGTTGAACCTGTTAAATGAACCTGATGAAATGTAAGCTGAAACTTCAGTACAGTATAAAAACTTTTTCTGCTCCTCCTGGGAAATGCCTACGGTGACCTCTAACTTCATGGAATCTTTATAATCTTATCTTCCTGTATAGGGGACATACAGCCAAACCCAGAAATTTATTAAAGCCAACAGACTTGCACACAGTACTCAGACTTTTCCCACCTTCAGCTGCAGACTTAGCTTTGAAGACTAAACTTTCTGCTGCCACACTGTGCAGAGCAAAGGGAGAAGCCAGCAAAGTTGTTCACAGTGCTCTGATCCTTTCTGCCACCTTCACCATAAGGAGCTAAGGATAATTTATTGCCATGTAAAAAAGGTTCTGCTAGTCGAGAAGAATCTCAAAGAACCACTCCCTCTTCTCTCTTTCCTGGATATGTCCCAGCCTACTCTCTGCCTCCAATTTTCAGCATAGATTTAACAGGTCTGAGCAGTAGAGCAGGTACAGGAGGCAAAACACCATCCCAGGTACTCTCCGATGCATATGGTGTCCTATGAACTCAAGGAAATCTTTTTTCCCTTCACTGTTGTACTGTATTAGGGGAACAAGTGATCATAATGAAGCGAGTGTCAGACCCTGAGATGGTATGAATCAGTACACAACACACAGCCGTCAACAAACTAAGAGAAGAAAATAGGTCTCCATATCTCATATTACCTCAAATATTCCTCTGTTGATTTAATTACTGAGCACCCCTTGCTCACAAACTGATCAAGCTAGGGAACTTAGTAATTCTTTAAAAAGGCTACTTTAAAGTTGATAGAAATCTTGCTCACTGCTATCTTTCCACACTCCGTTAGTTCTACACAGCTACTGCAGAAATCTCAAAATAAGGTTGTTTTTATTTGGACCTAGTTTCCTCTTTCCCCTTTCCTATATTTCTCACAAATACATGTGCAAATTAAAACTCCTAGAGTTCTTTCTCATACCTTCTGATGGAGCTGCTTCTAAGTTTAGCACATAGAGCTGGAGCCACATTTTCCAGTTCTGAATCATATTACTCCATTTTACAGTAACAGTTATAGTATCCCTTTCCCTCTTACTGGAAGAAGTACGAGATGCAAACATATTGAATTTATCCCGTTTCCAAGAATCTGACTAGATTCTAGCCTGTAGGTTCTACCATAATAAGTCTCTCCGTTATCTATTGCCAAAACTTCAGCATTTGCTTGCACCTTTCTCTTACGCTGGAAATGAATCCTGAGCATGCAGCATCACCTTAAAATATGTTTCTGAGATGTGGGAGGAATTTTAAGATCTGAAAATGAACAAACCACAGAAAATGTCTTGAAGCCAAAATGTGATAGAATGACATAGTGACTGCGTCATGATTTTCTTTATTTTTCCGATTAGAGCTGCCAGTGTTCACTCTTCTAGAGATTTGGTACAGATTAAATAGAGCAAAAACATAAAGTAGGAACATATAGTTCTAACACCTTCTTTGGAAAATTAAAGAGGAAACAATTCAGGCTCCTTGTTAGTGGGCCAACCCCACCAAAGCATGGAAAGCAATCACATAAAAAAAATTTATTTGAACATGAGATGCAAGTTCACGATTCATAAACTGATTATTTTTCTATTTTTTACGTACAGCTGCATGTGCAGTCTAGGAGGAACTTCACAGCCCCTACAGAATTTTGCATACTTTTTTATGTCCAAAGTTATATAGACTTGGACTCTGGCAACAAAATCATCTTAAGGGGTCATTATCACCATAGTTAGATGCTCCTTTTATCCCTTCTCCTCAGCTGACACAAAAGTTAATGGAGCGGGGTTGCTGAACTAAATACATTTTGGTTAACATGATCTTGCCAAAACAACCCCTTAAAAGTTCCCCTTAAACCAAATCATTTAATCATTGACCCTGTTACCTGAATGGCTTACTAAACTATTGCCTCACTTAGACAGAGGGGAAGTAGAAAATTATCAGGTGAGAGCAAGTACAAGAAGCTAAAGGACAGAATATGGCCTCTTGAAAACCAAATTTTGGTCAAACTCCTTGCAAAGTGACATTTCAGAACTCAACCTTCTTATAGACAATCTTGTCTTCACAGAAAAGCAAGATCACTAAAGAAAACATCATTAATAAAGTTTTTTTAAAAAAAGAGTAAAACCTAAGTTACACGCAATAAATATTCATATCAAATAAATAATAATTTTGGTAGGTGTTGAAGTCAAACATCATAAAAAGTATCCATCTAAATAAAGAACCTTAGAAATCTCCAAACTACACATTCTTCGTAGCTCTAAAAAGAAATATTTTTAAGAGGAAGATGATGTTTTTCTTTTAATATAGATTTTTTTTCTATTTGTAAGTTGAAGAGCTTTTTTTCTTTTTTCAGAATAAAATTTAATCAGGCTATTATAGATGTACGTTTTCCTTCAGTGTTTTCTTAAAGATCAGTTATGAACTAAATTCTGTATGTGCAGCATGAAATGTACAGAAGAGGAAGAAAGTCAAGAGTTCTTTCCTATGATTCTTCACCAGACACCCCTTTTCTATTCTTTAAAAACAATTAGAATACCTTGTCTACTGGGAAAAACACTAATTAGACATATCTGCCATCACTGTCCCACATCGCAAAGTGAAAAATCCTCACTAATGGTTACTGGAACGCCAATCTGAGGTAGGTGGCATGAGAAGATTCACAGAAGAGAAGAAACTCTGTAGATTAATTATTTTTATTTTGTTCCAACGTTGCTGATTTATTTTGTACTAGGCATGGGGTAATTAGTAAATGTCATTGAGTATTAAAAAACAAAGTTCTGTTCTGTTGTAAATAGTAACCATAGAATCACAGAATGGTTTGGGTTGGAAGGGACCTTAGCAAAATTATTTTGTATACATATATTATTAGTTATGGATTTTTAAAATATAGAAGAATTTCAGTAAGGAAATTATTATTTGATATGAATAAACTTATTAACTCTTTGCTCAAATTTGCCCTCATACCTTAAATGCTTGTTTTCAGACTCAGAGTGATAAAACACTTTAACAAAACAGTACAAAAACCTGTCTACCATTTGATGAGCAAAATTTACAATAATCTAAAATTAGAAAATAGAAGGTATATGACATTCTTACAATGGATTTCTATACTGCTGGCTTCTGTATATGAACTGGAAAGCAAAGATTAAAGGAATTTGCTTTAGAGAAATCAATCATCTCAAAGGACAGGTGTCAAAATACTAAACTGTGTAATACAAGAAATAAAATAATGCAAGACAAAACCAACAGCCTTGCTGTATAACTGTAATAGCCTTAAGAAAGGAACCTTAACACTGACATTTTATTACTTCTGCTTAACATCTCAGGATTTACAGGCAGCCAGCTTACAAGGAATAATTCCTATTCAAGTTCTAGATATTAAATCGGAAAGAAACAAATATCTTCTTGTGTCAGTGAGCATGAACCTCACGTGAACCTGAGGTTAACAGCAGTTGCATGCTATCTTTGGGAGGAGTCTATCTTTCATCATCTAATCACTAATATAAAGCCCTATTAATACAAATATGGCACACAGCTTTTCCCCTAATTTTGTTACCTTAAAGGTAAGTTGGTCTAACTCTACCCTCTTGTAAATTCTGCCTGAGTTGAAAAGTTAACTAGGTTCTCCTGAGGTTCTCTTCCATGATTACCTATTTTATTCTTTTGTATTTCATAGCTTTATTTTGTCCTAAAGTAGGTTAAAGTATTATGAAGCCTAATTTACAAAGGGTAAAACTCGTATTTCAGTAAGACCTAACATAAAACATAAAAAGAGTCTATTAGCATTCCTACTTCCACCAGCTTTCTTTACAGGCAGTACTTGGTCCCTGGTTACGTGTTTGTACAGCACAATGTTGTACAATGCCATGATCTGTGATCACCAGTCTAAAAGTTTGATGTCAGTTTTCCGGATTCTGTGCCTGACATTAGTTTTGTCTCCCATTAATAAGAGTTTAATTGTAGTTTGTGCCTTTACAGTACCATCACTCCCTTTGTAGGCAAGTCATCATAAAACCCAGAAAGAGCTTCACTTTAATTACAGTGTTGTAAAGAAAAATAAACCAGTGGAGAGGTGCAGTAAGGGGAAAAATGGGAGGGAAGAGGGAAGGGAAGAAGGGAAAAAGAAGGAGAGTGATACCTTTTCTGTTTCAGGTTTCTGATATAAGAAATAAGGGAAACAAACTCAGAACCTCTATGTAAGTTTTGAGACAACCTATGATGCTAATCCTGTTCTAGAAATAAAACAAACCAAACTAAACCAACCAAACAACACTCCCTGCCTTGCTTCACCTCCCCTTGCCTCCCCCTCCCCCCAAGGAACCCCCAACTAACAAAACAGCACCCCACAGAAGAGAATTTTACAAGTGGAGGCTATCAACAGGCAGCCTAAATGATAACATGCTGCTTAAAGGATATGTCACTCAGCAGTAAGAGACCAAGAACCATCATCTGTTATCAAACCCCTTTTTTCCTCAGCGCTGGCAAGAAGTCACAAGAGTGTTAGTGTTGTCCCAAACATCTCCACCAGCCAGCCTGGAGATCACTGCGTACTTCAGCAGCAGTATTTGGCTCAGGGCACTTTTGTCCGTAGACAAAAGGAAAAAGGTCCATGCCTGGTTTTATTTGTCTCAAAGTATCTCACTCCAAGAAAAACCTCCATAATACTGTAGGTCCATTTGGCAAGTTTAATTAGACTTAGGAGGAATGAAATGAAAAGACAAACAAAACAGATGGCTAATTTTATATGAAGGCTGCATAGGATTAGACAGAAAGACAAAAAGATTAGGTCAACAAAAACTCTTTTTTCCACAGAAGGCAGCAAGAATAAAGAACACAGTGAGTAACAATCCAGAGTGAAATAAATAAATATTCAGGTGAAATTAAAAAATACCTATTTTGCATATGCTGTTCTTACTCTGAAAGTGTACTTTGAAATAAAAGTAAAACTTAGATATGAGGCAAAAGACTAAGGTGGATTTGAAAGATATTTAACATCATATCACCTCATCTTTCTGTTGCCTTTTAGAGATAGCTATCTTAAAACAAACAAGCAACCACCTTTTGAAAACTGGTTGCTCTGTGGGCTGAACCCATGTACCTTACTACTCTAAGTCCTCACATCCAATAAGCCACTAATCACAAGTTAAATCAAACATGACAGCCACCTCCATTTCTCAGGTCTTCATGGTTCCTCCTGCCCCCAGAAGGCATTTAACAGTGTACAAAGGCAAGAAAGGAAACACATTTTGATAGGACTCCAATGTTTTTAGCCCTCGAGGAAAAATTAGGATTCAATACCTAGAAAACAGATTATCTCCCTAGAGCTGCTTTTATACTTCTTTGACTTTATAGATTTACTGACTGGATGCTGAAGACAAGGTTAATTTATCTTCTAGTTTTTAACTGACGGCCCGGAAAGGAGAGTTGTGGTGAGAATCAAAGATGTTATAAGAGTACTCTTAAGAGTATGACCCACATTTTGAAGTGAATGAAGATCAAGTAAAGAACATTAAAATGAGCAAACGCCAGGTCCTATAAAAACGTGAGTGCCTTCACCTCTTGTTGTTTTCAACAAGAACTAAGGGGGCTTAGGGCCTAGAAAACTACTTCATCTGTCTTTAGGACCTAGAGAACAAAACAGTGTTAGAAAAAAGGTAAAACAGAGAAAGGAAAAGTAAGAAAATAATTTCTTCTTCATTGAAGCTGTCTTGTTAAAAAAAAAACAAAAACACACCCCCAAAACCAACACCCTCACAGGTCTATCAAAATAATATTAAGCATATACTGAAAATTACTACTATATATCAGCCTCCAGGCATCTTTTGACAGAAGAGAGAAAAAAAAGCAAAGAATAAATAAATAAAAAAAGCCTTTGGTTATTTACAGATGGACCTGAAAAGATCTTAAAGTCTTCAGGTTCTTTTTGAGAGTACAAGGATTTTTCTTGGTGTAAATTCACTTGACATAATTCCCTATTGAACCAGGCTCATCTATCATTCACTGAAAAAACAGCTAAGGCAAATCCTCTCATATTACTGCTATGTCAAAGGGGCCACTGAACCATTTGAAAAGTCTTTCACTCAGACCTGATTTTCTTTTATATTTTTTGAGACTTAGAGGGCCTACCATATTTTACACTCCTGAGGAACTACCATTATTCAAAAACAATCAAGTCTCATATTTGATCTATGAAACTAATATCCGAGTATCATGTCTCTAAAGATACCAATGTGTAACCTCAGCACAGAAATACCAGAGCAGTCGTTACTAGAAGATTTAGTTACCAATGAATTTTCTAAATTGTGTGTGCTCCTTCCCTATGGATAACGCATTACCTCACAGAATTTTATTTATGAGAAGCAAATGTAACTGGCAGGATTATCAAGCCACAGATTTCAGTTAATCCTTCCATTTTTTTCAGTGAAAGTAGGAGTGCATGTTTCTTTCTTAAATCTCTCGATTTTTCTTGGTGTACCACTCTGTGCTGGTTCATCTGTAAATAAATGCAGCAAAGACTTAACAGCACCTTCCGTTTAGTTGTAGGTGTTATTGCAGTCGGAGATGATAGCTACTAGCATTCCAGTAATAATTCTGGAGAAAAGTGGATAGCTTAGAAGTTGTTTTTATGGAAACATATTGGAACACTTCACATGTTCCAGAACAGCTGAAATATCTCCAGGAAATCCAAATCCACTATAGTACTTGAATGTATCAATAATACATAGGTCAGGACAGTTGCCAGCTTTCTGGATAGGAACGTTGTACATATTATGGAAGCAGAAGAGGTGACCCAGTCTGTACATTGCTGGAATAGGGCATCTCATGGGTCACCTACATTCTTAGAGTCCACCTGCCAGTGTTATGTTTCAGGTGAAGGGGTTTTAATTTGGTTTTGTTATATATGGATATACATATAAACTTTCATATGAAAGTTTTACACACACATGCACACAGACACAGAAAGACTTACAATCAAAGTAGCAACAAAAAACCCCCCCACACCCTACCCAAAGCTAACTTCTAATCAGTTGTATACTGAGAAATCTCTTACCAAAAACATTATATTAACCCAGCATCAGATGTAATCAACTGCAAAATTTCAAGAGTTGCACACTAGCACAGTAATACTGCAGATTAAAAAAAAAAAATTACTGTCCTTGAAATTATTTTCCGTACTATTCAGAGTAAATAAAAGACACTGACCAAATTTCAAAGCGATTTAGCATTTAGATTACAACTGCCATGTAATTTGGGAAACGAAAAATCTACCACTGCAATTCCTGTTTTCTGGGGAAGCGATCACTTTACGGATGAGGTTTCAGAAAGATACTGATGTCCATCTGGAAAGGAGCAAGTGGAAGACAGAGATGCTGAGAGTCTGCGTATCCCAATTATCACATCTGGTATGCCAATACACCTCTTGCAAGCATCCACGTCATTCTATTTCAAATGTTCAGTCTTGTTCTGTAGAAATCAGTAGGGGCTATGACTTTTCTAGCAGCAGGAACAGTGTCCTGAGTAGGAGGAGATGTGGGCTAGAAACAAAGGCTTACGTGACCAGGAACACACGAAAACTGATGAGAAACTTTAAATAGGAGCTTCAGAACAAGCTGGATTTATGCCCCTGCAACTGAAAAACACACAAATCCAAATGATGGATTTTGTGTTTGGTCAATTTTCTTTTTTTTTTTTTTTAAACTTAACACTTCAGTTGTTGATTAAATTAGTAATTAAAGATCCAGGAGTGTTGGGATTATTCTACTGTAGAGACCTGTTTCCCATTGGACTAACTCTAATGATAATAAAATCAAGTAGTGCACACTTATTTCAGCTTTAGGGAGAGAAAGGTTTGGGTGAGAAGCAAGCCATACTAGTACGTAAGTCCCTGCATTACAGTCTAAGACGTGTGCTCACATTCTCTTGAAACCTAAAGGAGCCAGAAGCTCTTGAGCTGGTTTTGCCTCAGTTTATCTGTTTGTAAATGTTTACAATAGATGGGAAGGGTTCTGGAAAATAATATAAAAAACCCAAAATATGTAAAGAGTTTTAGTAGTGTCACTAGCAGTGCTCAGCTTTACTTTAAAAACTCCTATTTCTATAAGGATTTAAAGTGGAATTTGGTTTCCCTAGTTTCCTTTTTACACAGTGCTATTTATGATTTTGATGTGGTAGTAAGTTTGACAGATGATAGGACTGATGCAAGTTACTCGTGTGTGGATCCCTATGCAGAAACTTCTATCCTTTTTTTAAGCACTAACCATCTTCTCTTCTCTCTTTTTATTTTTTAATTAAAGCAGAACTGCCTTAGCTTTTTTTGTTTTTAAATTAATCTTCCTCAAACATATGGCTGCAATACAATGATTATAAATGAGCTCTAAGCTATCTGTATATATTAAGGCCTTAAACCAAACTTGTGGTGTTTTAAATCGAGTTTCATTCTTCCATAATAAGTCTTACTATTGCAAAATTATTTTAAATTACTATAGGTACTGCTGGAATACTCTGCGTGTACACGCACACGTTGGGACCAAGGACAGAGACAGAATTGCGTATTTTGCATCCAAAGGAGAATACGGAGAGTGAGAAAGATGTAGCACGGTATGTTCTTGTCAGAGATCACACACAAACTGCCTAAAACACAGCTTATGATCCTCCCACAATGGGATATTTTTACTACCCTTAATGAAGCTAGGCAGGTGTTTACAGTTATGATGTATGTCCGTCTAAAGTTGGAATTAAGCACAGACACAAAATAGCAATGCTTGACGCACTAGACCATGACATACTGTACGCACTGTAATTAAAATAAACTCTACTCCTGATTTTTTTTTTTTTTTTTTTTTTTTTTTTTGATGAGGAAACAAGAAAATCTACGAAGATGAATTCTGGTTTGTGGAAAGCTGCAAACTATTCTGAGAAGTGTAAAAAATAAGTTGCCCAATGAACTAAAATTCTCTAAAACACCTTTTTAGCCTTGGCTCGCTCTTTGCCAGGTGATTTTGGGGGAGGAGGAAAGAAGGGAGCTTTCCATCTGTTGAGGTGTTAGGATTCTAAACACGTCGCTGAGTTAATTTTGACTCTTTAGAGTGTGAGATAAGTTAATATACTCTAAACCAATATATCATGTCAATCAACAGTGCTTTTCTCAATATCAGCCCACTTACTTCCGCCTCCTGCTTGCAGGCTCTAGAGGCTTCTTGCTCTAAAACTGTTTCCCTTAAGAAATGAAACATTCAAGTGGTATCAACAAATCATAGATGTCTCTAATAAAATAAACCTGAAGAGTGTGAATTGAAATAGAGAGGCCACCGTCGTTTATTCACTTTGCGCTGATGCAGCATTTTACCTAAATAATTGCAAACAGTCAGAAATACAAAGTAAGACATTTCATTTAGTTCTTGAAAAGTGGAAGGGAAAATATCATAAAGAAACTATGTTATAAAATAACACTAAAATACATATGTCCCACAACATCTTTTTTCTGCATCCATTTCCAGTCTTTTCAAACCACGTGTAGAACTTTTTGAAGTATAACAACATTTACCAGATACTATAAATCTGAAATATTTGTAATATTATATTAACATCTTGTGAAAATGTATGAACAAATCTGTAAAGTCTAGACCTGCCTAGTCCCATGTACATTCCTGAAGGAATTGAAGATCACAGTGTACCTACAATAATTGTCTTTGTGTTACAATTTCCAGGTTCTGTAAGTCTCTAAGACTCTTAAAATGTATCTGGACCATCAGGCTTAGTAGGTAACTCAGGAAACATAGGCCATGAATTGGACTAATCCCTTTAAATTCTTGGTCTCTCTACATACTGTGGTAATGGGACTACAAGTATTGTGCAAAAAGTAACTTCTTCCATTAGCTATAAATATATTTACAAGTTCAAAATATTATTCGGTATATGAACTTGTAAATTTCTATATCTTTCCATATTCTCTCTTCTTCTTATCTCTTCTCCAAGCTAAAAAATGCAATTTATTATAATTCATATTATAATCCATATGAAAGATATTCCATGCTTTTATTCAATGAAGGACTTTCTAGCTCTACTAGATCCTTTTTAAAATTAGTCAAGAAAAATTGCATGAACTATTAAAAAAAAAATGTACCAAATTACACAACTTTACAAATAGATTTATCCAGTAGCACAAATTAGTTTCTTGATTTGCTTTAAATTCCTCTTGTATCAATACCTAACATTTTATTTGCTTTTTACCAGTGATGAATATTGGGCTAATTTTTCAGACAACTATTTGTAACTACTCCCAGCAGGAATCACCCAAGACTTTGCAGTCTGGATGATATGTTTAGAGACCTAACCTATATGCATAGTTCTCAGATACTGTAATTAAGATATTTGCTCAAAAAGAAAAAGTTACCACAGCATCACACCGGAGTAGATTAGCTGAAATGTCAACTTCAGTATTTAAATACCTCAAGAAAAAAATGCTCTCTTGTAAATACTGGTCTCTCACTTGTCCCCTCCTACTTTGTTAACAAAGACATGAAAAAAGCAAAACCACTGCTTACATCCCTCCACTCCTCAAAAAACCTTAATGCTACTTCCACTATGAGACTCTGATGTCTGACTTTCAGGATGAGTCACATTACTGTGACTCAGAATCAATAGCAATTTTAATTTAAAAAAAAAAAAAAAAAAAAAGAAAAAAAGAAAAAAAGAGATCTTCAGGATCCTTACTTGGTTAGCATCCTGTTTCAATAGGTCCTGCCTTATGGTTTTACCAGTAGAATGGGCAGAGGCTCAGCTGTCTCGATAAAATGGTCATGGGAGAGAACTTCCCCCCTGGAATCTGTGGATCCTTGAAGCAGTGCAGTGAACATCTAAACAGAATATGCCCCAAGGTCAACACATTACAACCTGTTACCAAGAAAATAACATAGATTCTTTCCAGTTTTGATCAAAATGAAACAGTACCCTAAAAATCACTGGCAAATAATAATAAAACTTTGTCCTTTGTTGGTTTTGGTTGGTAGGTTGGTTTGGTTTTTTGGGTATTTTTTTCCCCCCTCTCCCCCAAAAACAAACCTCTAAAATGTCAGCTTGCCACCTGTTTAATATGTGTACATGGGACAAAGTTTTGCTCAGGTACCCATTCCATCAGACACACCTTTTCCCCCTATTGTGAATCCAACACAAACAATCTTATTGTATTGTCTCCAGTATATTTTGAATGAGGCCCAAAGTTACACACCAAAGTATAATTTTATGTTGTGGATTTCTCTGTTGTAGCCAGCAGACTATGAATTCACGTTTTAAAAATGTCACCATCTTCTGCTGTCAGAAATAGAATGCAGGAAATCTCACATACTCCCCAGGGGACTAGCTTGGAACCGTGCTAGAAAGGAAGCAGTATGAAGTCAACAGAGGGGAGTGGCTAACCCTAACAACGCTCAATCTGAAACTGAAGGATGGAAAGGAAATACAGATCACTGGCATTCAGAAACAAACAGATCCTAAGTAACAGCTTTCAAGGAAACGTTGAAAATTGTTAATTCTGCAGCATAGAGACATTATTTAGAATTTATTTAACATTTTAAAAATGTATTTAGCTTCTATTTATTTAGAATAGAGAAACATATACAGACATAAGATGAGGGTGTTATTATTTTAATAAAGAGAGCTGAGCATGGCATGTGACCTAAGTATAGAATTAAAAAAATGGGGAAGAGAGGAGGAGAGAGCGATTTCCCCACCTCCCCCCAGGGACTTAAAACATTTAGATTCCTAAATTCTGCTAAAGATCTAAAGGAAGGGAATGCCAATGTAGGAAGGAAAGGCTGAGGTGCAGCACGAACGCAACTGCCACGCTGGTGCACTCTGAGGAAATTCCAGACTTTTACACCCAACATTTCATCCCCAACAGCTAATCTAGCCTCAGGGGGTCCCAAAGGAATGCAGGGAGTTGGATTAGCTAACTCACAGAATTCTAAAAGCTTCATGGCCCAGAAAATGTTGGATGACAGAGGAGGGATTTTCATTTCCATAAATGGCCCTATAAATATAGGCATTTAGGGATCTGGAGGATTACAGGTTCTTCCCAGGCATCCTGGAGTGACAAGGGAAGTCAAAGGGACCATGGCCTATATCACATGTCAAGGATGGGTCAGATCCCTTTGTAGGCAGTCATCAGGCCAGATTCCATTTGTTTCAGCCTTCAAATTCTGGGAGGCAAAATAGGCATTCAGTAAACACAGCGGATGGAAGAGATACAACAGTCAATTGATGCAACCTGTTTCAACACTGCTTTAGGCATGGTTGCATTTTTGTGTGAACCCATAATGCTTCACTGAGGACTCACAGAGTTCACCAACAACCCCTGCCCTATTGTACAATAGTTTCTTACTTTGTCACATCGACAACTACAACAGTATTTACATCATATACTAACTTGAATTTTAAGTTCAATGCATTACAAGATGTAAACTGAGATCAAGAAAGGGGAAAGGTCAGCACGTCAGTGGTACCTAACAGCCCTTTTGTTTCTTAGCTGCTTGAATATATTAAAAATATTTTTAATTATAGGTACATATGCATCTCCTACATGTGCTCCTGTATTTCCATTGCCTATAATCTACTGTAAATGTCATGTTGACTGTTAAACTTGGACCTATTTTCAGGAAGGCTGTGGTTCTCAACCATTCTTAGCTGCCCAACACAGACACTTTTCTGACTAAAAGCAATTCTGATCATTCATGCTCAAAAATTTTCCCCTTGTCAATGAGTTGTATGTTTCACTTGTTAATATTTAAACATGCTTTCCCACAAGTATTTGCAGCAAACAAAAAACCTTCCACCATTTAAATAATGCCTTGTAAAAATCACATCAAGTACTTTGAATTAGGAAAACACTAACATCCTGATCCTCTCTGTCATACACACACAGAGCACATCTCTTAAAGCAACATCGCAGAGGGAAAATTATTTTTAGTATGACCTTTCATAATCAGAAATTTATTTTTAGATGTTTAAAGAATCCTACTCCTAGTCTACCTTGTACAATCTTAAATTCAAGTACTAAGGTTACAAAGGTAACTTTTGTTCATAACGACATGTTGCAAGAACTCTACAAATGATTCCTCAAAACCTGGAATACTTTTGTTTTTGTAAAATTGAATGCAGGTCTGAAAGGTAAACAGAAAACTGTTCTATTTATAAAATAGAAAACAAAACCAGAAATAACAGAAATAAAAATTAAAGTCACATGAAATGTACCTTATGCTTATAAATAGAGTTTACACCTTCAAGAACTTCAGTAGGAACAGTGGCTGTAAACATGTAGTATGAATATATTATCAAACACAATAAGTGCCTGATTTACAGCCTACCTCCTCTTCCTTATTTCATATAAAATCTAGAAAAATGCCACTAAAATTGATAAAAGGGTGATCATAGAAAACAAAAATTTGGCCTACTCCATAACAGCAAAAAATACATGGACAGAAGATCACTCTAAAATGGGGTGTTGTTAAGCAAACCAAAGCTAAAGCGTCAGTTCAAACACAAAATCTCTGGAATCTAATGGTGCGTTAGGGGCAATCAGATCACCAAAGACAAAACCTGACTTTGACACTCACTCTCCGAGAGTGCGGGTTTTGTTTGTTTGGTTTTGATTTTCTTTTTTTTTTTTAGTAAGAGTTCTTGCTCAGCTTTGTCTTTGAACCTGGATGTTCACATAATTTAAAAAATGGATGAATAGAAACAAAATTATCAGTGAAGACACCCCAAAGAACTTACAATTTCAAAAGAGCTAGACATTTTCTTATTTGCCTTTAAAATATAATAAATATTTTTTTATTCCCTTGATTTCAGATGGACAAGTTAAAGAGTATCACAGTCACTGACTACTCAATATTCACTGTTTTTAGTTGCATGTCTATCAGTTGGAAGGAGACCACCTTTGCTTTTTAAATCTAAGTACTTAAGAACTTCTGAAACAAAATTAGGGTAATTATTACATTATCCTTCATCACTTAGACACAGAAGGAAGAAAGTTCAGCAAAAAAGTGACTGAGTATAGTAATTAAATTAATTTTAATTCAGCAATATAGGACACATGCAACACCCAAGGTTAGAAAATACATATAACTATCTTCATTTTTTGCTTCTGTCTTACAAAATTTGCATAAACTATTACTTAATACAAATCCAGTCTATTGAAGAAACTAAATGGGTTACCTTATGTGCCTTTCAGATGTATTTGTGTCATAGTTCAATGTGTTCCAAATAATCCACCAACACCTTACATCAAAGGAGACCTATTCCTGCAGCCATACAGTATTTAATTCTCAGATTCTTTGTTGCGATTACGGACTAGACCACACAACTCATTCAGAGGAAATGAAGTCCAACGCAATTTTATTCCCATCTTTATGTTTACATACGCACTGGACTTCAATTTGCTAGAGCAACCTGAAGGCTCTTTTAAAATTCACACCAGGCATCAACAGACCTTAGGCTTCCCAGTGTAGGCAGAGAAGGTAAATAAAGTGCTGGTGGTACCACTGTTTTCCAAAGCACAGCTCTTAATGGGCTGACATGTACTTTCTGGCTCCTGTTAATGGCAGGGTAATCCTGACATAATTGACGTTGAAGGTTTCTAGCCCAACTTTTGCCAATAGCGAAACAAAAATTAACAAACACGCAAAAAACCCAAATAAACAAATAAAAAAGAGAGTAAAAGGAAAAAAAAAACCCCACCAAACCACATACAAAATCATGACAATAATTCTGAAGACTAAGTTCCCCTACTAGTTGTCTGTCTCAGATGGTAGAGTTGTCTTAATGTCATATCACCAGAAGATGCATTTTTTTAAATACATATATGATACTATAGAAATTTTTTACTTCTCTTTAGCAAAGAAGTAACACCACTTACACTGTTTGCATCGTGATGGGATAAGTATCTTCATTACTAAAAATGCCTTCATTAAAAACATTACTGTTCAATTTAGGAGACTGCAGGTTAATCTAAGGGCTAGTTTGTCTCGTCAAGCACAGCTAGAGAAAATACTCATAGCACTGTAGTAATATCCAAATAGCCCAGGAGAACAGACAGGCTATCCTTGTAAAATTAAGGTTAATTCAGTCCTTAAATGGATACTCTGGGAAGACCACAGTAGATGCTGAAAAAACTCACTTGTTCTTTAGGGTAGAATTCCAGATACATGAGGCATTTGGTTCTGTGACAGATTCACTCAAACAAACAATGCAGCCATCAGCTCAGTGTTTATGAGCCACCCAGCTACTACTGCACTGTAGAGCATCCACTAAGAAAATGTAGTTACGTTCCAACAAATACTATAGGAAATACACAAACTTAGCTTTCCAGCTGCATGAGTTTTATTGTTTACTGTGTGGAGTCATGACATTTTAACCTGCCAGTCATCTTACTCAAGGATTACATATTTTGCTTTTTTTTCCTGTTTGAATGAGGGAAGAAAATACTTCAAAAAAGATGCTGCCTTAAAAGCTCACTTGCTTAGCTTCTGGAGAAACAGTACCTATTGACAAAAGTACACCCCTCCGTGTTTCAAAATTAAATAAAAGAGCAAACCAGGCCAAGGTAAGGCAAAACTAATAGACTGTTTTAAAGACAAAGAGCCAAAATCAGCTTTAAAAAAAAGTACAAAACCCCGGCCTCATATTAGAACCCTAAAAAGCACATATAATAATACACAGGGACAAAAATTTGTGATAGTACTTGGAGACCACAAAAAACAGAGTAGCTATGTTTCCAAATAGTTGAAGAATGAATAGATGAAGAGTGAACGGGTTGAATAGCAATGCAACCAAATCCGCTGAAGTTTCATTCACTAGCAAGACAAGACTCACTAGATGGCACTGTTACCCGTCCCAAGATGGTGGTGGAGGGGTTATTTGCTTTAGTGTACAAGTGAGTTTACAGTTTTAGGAGAAAGAAAAGCTGCCTTTTTGCAGCTGACTTGTTGGCATTGTGCTCTCTGGACTGTAAATCCTTGATGAAGTTAATAGTTAAGGCAGATACGCTCTCTGGAAACAGACAATATAATTTAGGTGAAACATCTGAGTACAGATGTTGACTGAAAGTTGTAAAATAGGACAAGTGGCATCTAGAATATACCAAACGTTATTTTTCATTCAAGTGTAAAGTTGTAATATCTGTTACTCTATATACTATTACACTGCAATTTTCCCAAGTTATATATATTTTAAAGGTACTGATATTTACTTTCAGCTATGTTAAAATCCACAGATTATTTGAAAAACACTAACTTAGTGGTTTGGGCAATTGCATGGAGTGCCAAGAGACAAGGAATTCAAGCTAAGCAGTTACCACAACAATGTCTTTGGGACAGCCCAACACTGTCACATTGCAAAACTGTGAGGCCTGATTTTCATCTAGTATACCAAGGTGTCCCAGGCAGCCAGTCTCCTCTCCCATGAGAGTGTGTAGTGGACAGAAAAGGGAGCTCATCATATTTACAATTCCTTGGGACACTGCTTTAGACCGGCATAAATCTACAAACATGGGCAGGTTTTAAAGGTGCAGACCCATATTATAATGAAAGCAGACAAAAATGATGATAGCATCCCTGAAAAGGAATGGAAGCTGGATAGAGCATCATAACGCAAACTTGTCTGCATTAAGGAGCATCAAATCAGTGTCTGTTAGGTTGGGAGGGGCAGGGGAAGTATTCTGGCAGCAAGAGGTATTATAAGAAAAAACAAACAAAACAATTCAAAGCAGATCTATTACCTGACACCAAGCACAGACTGTTGCCAAGAATAACATACCTAGAAATAATGAATAAGCTACTTAAGTTATTTATATGCAACTAAATAGTTTGGAAAAAAGAGGAATAGACTTTTATTCTACTCTGTCTTACTTTGTTTAAATAGATTCACCCGCCTGTATCGATTCTGTTATTATAAAGTGTAAGCAATTCAGACAGATGAGACCCTTTTTGACTAGTGACCACAGTCCCCACGATTACATTAAACCCTGTGGAACTGATACAATTTGACAGAGGAGAACCAGGTCTCGAGTTTGAATACGCTGAGCACTGCAAATCTCTGAATTCTGTTTGCACAGGTAATATCCCCCAAAATAATCATTTACATAAATCTGAATATGTATACTTTTAATGTATTCAGCAGACTTTCAAGGCTCATGCTTTAAGCACAAGGCTAACACACTAGGTATGAGTCCCATACCACCCCTATATCTCACATGAGATTACATATTTTGGTATAAAGAGACATCTGCTTGGTCACCTGCCTGCTTATGTCACCAAAGCAAAAACTTTTTATCCCTTCCATCATTGCCAGCTATCAAGAAGAGGAAGATATTCCTTGAGTTATGATGGAAATGGAAAGCATTTTCTCACAAGTGATAAAGAAAGAAAATAACAAACCTTCTTTTACTATTACAAATAAAAGGGAGTTTCAAAGGTTGAGTAAGTGTTCTGAAAGGAAAAGGAAAATAAAATTTGAGTATTATATTCATACTTCCACATTTACTGAGAAATTCCTAAATTGATGAGCATCATGTGTTTTCTAACTTCAACTTGTACTGGACTTTCTGACTTTGTAGATCAAGTGTCACCCAGAAAAAAATCAGAAACTTTGATCTGAATTAAAATTGAAGTTTTGGCATAATTGCTAAACACCACTGCTACTATAGAAAACAGAAGAAATTTCAATATATGCCTGACAGGAAAGAAGCATCATTTTGACATTGCTGTCCAGCTACTGCTACTTTAAAATATTATTCTGGTGAAATAAACACAATTTTTTTAAATTTGGTTTTAAACACCCTGTCCCTGTGTTCCAAGTCTTTTTTGCTTTCCTTTCAGATAACCCCATTCTTCTAAAAGATACCCCCAAAACTCCTGATTCAATCACATTCACCACCCAATTATTCTCTTCAAAAACTGTACATCTCTTTCTCCTCCATCAACAGATAGAGAAGCCATGCTGCTTTCTCTTTGTGGATGACTGTTACTCAAGGAAAAAACCAAACCAAACAAAACCACACCACCAACTCAAAAACCCCCACCCCAACAAACAAAAAACCCCAGAGGTATAAATAACAAAACCCACCATAAATTACTGAGCTTTGCTGCTCCTGCACTGAGGGCATCCCACAGAACACACACACTGAATCAGCTGATCTTTGTTGGGGGAAGGAAAGATAATGGCCATGGGAAAACAATGTAACGCAAGTCCTGATGCAACCCGGACAATAATTCTGTGAACAGGCTATACCAATGACAGATAGCGACACAAATATTTCTTTATACATGCTTGTGAACTTTGACAAGTACACGGAATTGCTATTAGGTGAATTCCTTCAAGAATAAGAAGAAGAGCGTCTCAGCTCTATACATGAGCACTTTAGTTAATGTTTTCTCTTTTCTATAGGACAGGGCAGGGAATGTTAAGAGCATTAGAGGACATTCAGGTTAGGCATCTAGATATAAAACAGATCGTCTATTGTGTGACATAAGGGTCCAACATATCTTTGGAAAATGTAAACTTATAAACAAACGTGGACATATAAACTTATTTTAGAAAGTCCCAGGTGCTCACAAACAGCTTGGCTCCAAAGGTAAAATCTCAATTCAGCACCCCAAAACAAGAAGTTATGAGGAAAGAAATACATGAAAGTTCAGCTGAGTAGGGTAATTGTCAAATTATTTTACATTTTTGAACCAGATTATCTTTATTAGAACATTCTGCAGGAAACAGTAAGGAGACAAATCCACAAGGAAAGTTTCTAGATCTTGATTTGTTAGAATTAGGTACATAACAAAATTATCAAATTCTGTTGACTAAAAGTAATGCTATACTTGATAAGAGACAGTGTGTGGTTTTTTCCTACCTTGCTTTAAAATTAAGATAATATGACAGTACAGACAGTGGTTTTGATCAGTCAGAACACAGCACATGGGTTCAAATATGACAGCAGCTTTTTCTTCTATCACCTATTTGTAAACAAACAGGCAATATTACAGTGTATGTGAATGTGTGTAAGGAAAAGGAAAGCTTTTGTTCCTCTCACACTTTGTTAACTTTAACAACCTCATTTCCCTCAGTCCAGTTCTTTCAAACTTGTACCAGTGTAAGAGAGGAAAATAGGACAAACAGGCATAGCTTGCCTAAAATTGACTGAAGGGAGAAGAATGAGATCTATTGTCTTTAGCCATCATAAATTGATTTATGCTACATGTTTATGTTTTAGTTTTCAACAACAACAACAAAAACTGCTCAAACCACATTTTACTAGCTAAGGTCAAGTAAAGGAAGTTAATACTTTCTTCTTAAAGTAAACTAACGTCTTACAGAATAAACGGAGGCTTGTCCATTTAAAACAGTACCAATTGTTTTAAAAGGCTACCTATGCAGCTTGCTGGGCAGGTATCTCTGGCCCACTTCATACCCTTAGGGCATTTCAGCCGCTAATTGGTGGATGATTCATTCTTTGTTTCTCTCCTGGTTTGTTGCAGTAAATCCAGTTTATGCCAAAATGACATATTTGTTGGAATTTCTTGTTGAAAAATAATAGAGATGAGGAAAAACTCAGAGATGGAGAAGAGTAAAAAATGAAGACAAATCTGTTAGTTAATCGCCATATCCTGGAGGCTATTGTGAAGAGTAACTATTTCAGTTGTTCAAAGATGACAGATTCCGATCATAGGAGAAATGTAAATAGAACTGAGTGACCAATTGTTTCTATTCTGGGGGCGTGCTAAGGGATAACATTCAGAAAGTCAATATAGGCAGCTGGTATAAATTATCATAGCACTCTTGACATCAACTAAAATGCAATGTTTTTCCCATATTAATAACCTCGTCAATTGATACTATTTAGGTACCAAAGTGCTCCACTACATTTGAAGTTTGCCAGCTACATTAACATTTTCCCCTCCAACAGGCCAATACCAGAGTTGCTGCAATGCAAGATGCATTGGTATCACCTGTGTACTTACTTCTTCAAATCCAGGCAGATAAGAAATGAGAAAAAAAAAAAAAAAAAAAGCCAAATTCTTCTCCTCACCAGTCACCGTTCATTTCTGCTCCTCTACACAAAGTGAGCAATGTTTTGTACTGACCGTGTCAGGAATCTGGAGTAGCTCTACTAAAGACGCTACAAGTGGCTGAGTATTATTCAGCAAGTCAATTAAAATTATAACCTTTCCCCAATTTGGAGATGCAAATTTCCTGTGACCGATACCCAAGATGAACTTCTTTGAAAACAGCACCTAGGATGTGATAAAGCCAAAGGCACTGGAAGCAGAGTGTGTTTTACCTTTTTGGTAATAAGCGTACCAAAGTACAGTCAGTGGGCTAGTAGAGCCCATCACTACCACATATCCCACCTGTAACGATTAAAAGGAGATGGTACCGTTGGCTTCACACACTGACAGAACTGGCTTTATATCCCTCCTCCCTTTGTCCTTTATACTCAGAAAAACACAATAAGGATAATGAAACCCTTTACCCTCCACTGACAGAGGAAACATTTACAAATGGCAAATTTTAATAGATTGCAAACTGATCAGAAAAAGTACAGAGGTACCAACTCCATCAATGTGGACCTTCTAAATCACATTAAAGCAACCATACTTGAAATTTAAGAGGTTTTTAGCAGCTTCACTGCCACAAATGGGATGGGCATGTGATCTCATGATGCATTTATGAAAAACTTATTCTGCAGAAATAGAAATCCAACAGTATTAACTTCTTAATATTGTGATTTCATTATCCACACTTAGGCCGAGATTTGTGTTTCTGTCTATTTGGTGAAAAGACAACGAGCATGAACCTGAGAACATCTGCAGTTTATAAACCAGCTCAGAGAGGCTAAAACTACCTTTCTCAAACGCAGTCATACCTTGTATTCCAACTTACGCAATCATTTGCGAGAGTAAAGCCCTAGCGGCCGTAATGAACATATTCAATACACTTAAAGCAGAAAATATTTATAAAAATATTTCACATTAATGTTGGCATTCTAATGTCCAAGTTTTTATCTAGTATCATTTGTCTTAAGCAATCAATGAATCATGACTATTTACACCTGCCAAGTTTCAGCCATTTTTCATGGAAACCTTGAAACTTGACAAAACAGGGAGTGTCTATAGTGTACAAACCAAATATACTCTAGTTTGCATGTGAAACTTCTTAACACTTCCCTGCATATTTTTCTAAAATGTTTAGGGTTCTATAGTCAAAAAGCATTGTAAATAAAGAGATCCACTCTATAGCTATCCCCACTATGAGCTGTAATCCAAATTAGCTACTTAAAACTGAACTACTCGTATATACAAACGGCAAACGTGCCCCAGAATTTTTTTATTTTTGTATATTTACAAAAATCATAAAACCCAGTTCCTAGCAGTCTGCCCATGGGAAACATGACTTATGTAATCTTACAGTAGATATGCTACTTAAACATTAGCCATCTAAAAGATAACCGAGCTAGGAACATTAACACGTGTGGATTTATGAAGAATATGTTTAGGAACATCAAGCTAAAAGATATAAAAGAAAATATGTGAATAATAAATGGGTCACTGACCCACTTGTGGCTAACCTTTTCTGTGAATAGCTTAGGAGAAAATGAAAGAAAATAACAAGCAACAAATCGAGCAACCGTAAAGTGGTAACTGATTACAGACTTGTCATAGTAATACCACACTTGTCTTAAAAAATATCATTAGGAGGGAGAATCCCACCAACTTCAGATAAATAGGAGAATAAAAGAAACAAAGGGAACCTAGAGAAGTTAAATACCTGAACAGAAAATTATTGAAACATATGAACATTCCTTGAACATATGAAAACGCAAGCCAGCATCTGGAGAAGATGTACACAGCTTCAACAGATGAGGAGACCTGAAAGCAAGAGCAAACAAGTGCTAGACACTGACATTTCAAGGCAGAGGAAGAGAAGTTGATTTCACAAAGAGTTTGATTTGGGAATTGGTAAAGGAGCCATTCCCCATGAACAAAAACGGAAAACCTCCCTATAGAGCTCCCCTGCAACTTCCGTCAAAATAAATTCCAGACTGAGCATGTAATTTACATACACATAAAGGTGTCAAGGGAAATAGGGAGGGTGAATCAGGTGGAAGAGGAAAAAAAAAAAAAAGAAGAGGTGCCTATACTACTGCAATAAACTAAAATTATGGAATACTTTCCACATGAATATATGGAAGCCAGCAATGAAATTCAACCTACTTAGAGATGTTGCCATCAGCTACTCTTCAGAAAGACACTTGGACATGTAGAATGTAATTGATATTTAAGAGACACACTACTGAAGAACACACTACAGGGAAGTCTCATGAGTGACAATAATTGGAATAAAAATTGCTGACCACCATCTAGTTTTATGGGTTCATTTTTGTAATTTAGCTACTATAGTGTAGCAATCCGTTTCACTTCAGCATATCTACACAGGGATAAACAATCTGCAATCTCATCAAGGCTTATAGTCTTTTATTTTAGCATCAAAGGCTTTGACTCAACACTAGCAGAAAAGCTTTAAACTATTCGTCCTCCATCCCAAAAGTATTTGCAGCTCCAGAGTTATACTTTATTTAGCCCACCATATTGATATTAATTTTCAGTGCTGCAAGTTGGAATGTCAGTGTACATTAACACCTGATCTATAAAGGGAATGCTGAGATCTCGCTGGAACTATTAGTCACTGCGCCCTGGGAATGCAGGGTGTTTGTGTTTGTGTTCTTGGCTCAAATGTCTGAGCTAGACATGCCTTGATTCTTAATGAAACATACACACCATCAGATTCATTATCCAGAAACACTTCAGGATTAGAAACTTTCTCCAACTTATTTAGCAATTACTAACCTCCCTGATACATAAATTCTTTTTGAGGGTCAAGAGGTCAGATTATTCTAACAAATATGCAATACTTTGGAGCATGTATTCCTTATCTACAGGTGAATAACCCCCTTCTTCCTTTTCCTCTCTCTCTTTTTTTTTTTTTTGGTCTTAAGGAAATCCTTAAGATATTTTTTTGCTTTTAACAGATAGGAAGGTATTTTAGCCCAAAGTTTTCACTCTCACTGAGTTGACAGTTAACTTCAAATCGCATTCAGAAATCAGTCTCATCTTCGATGAGACAACGCATCACAACAAGGTGATATCTCAGTCCTATTGGACGTTCCCTGGATACTCCAGAAGGCGTTTTCACCTATCCTACTTCGAGATACCAACTCTATAGCCAACCCACTCAAAGGTTCTTTGTCATTGTTTTACAGTGAAAGCTTTCACTTTTCTTGGGAATTCCCTTTTCAAAATACTTTTTTTTTCCCATAAATTCTCTATGTCTAACTGTAATGGTGTTCTTTTTTGTGTCCCTAGCTCTCTGTTGCTTGTTGAAGCAGTGGTCAAGCACAACCTCCTCTGCTTCCAAAGAGAGGTTTTGTTGAGATGGAAGTGAAACCCAGAGCTAGTGTATTCTGTATTGCTTCAGCTAGACAACTGCCACCAGTAGTTTATCACTAACCTTTTTAAGCAAAAAGAGCATTTGTCCTTGTTTGCTGTAGTTTATTATACACTATTAATTGCACAAGAAGTTGCCATAGACTTACACGGACTCATAATGAAAGCCAGGAAGAAAGAGGAAAGAAACACAGTGTAATTAAATGCAAGGGAAAGGAAAGATATAACATCAGATACAGTTTCCATGGAAATAAAAAGCTATGAAACCTTCTCTTTAGTGTTTTCAAACAATCCTCTCTATTTAGACACCTGAACCAGGACTTCAGCTACTATACAATTAAGGTGACTATGCCAATTTTTACGCTCTCAAAATACATTCTATTATGTCATGCCAGCTTTCTGGCCATGGAATTTAAGCCAGTTACTCAAATAGAAAACAACAACACATTCTATAAGCTCTTTAACGTCAGGGTTTGGGGAAATTATCAGGAGGAAAAAAAATGAACATTCAGGAGAAAATAAAGAAAATTTAAAGCTGTTATAAATGTACTTGCAATATTGTGTTGCAAAAAGGTACAAAACTGCAGGTATCCACTATCAGTTAAAAAAGAGATGCATAACAGACCAGGAAAAGTACCCCTGAAACAATAAACTGTTCTATGAACATTCAGGCTCAAGCAGCATCCTGTTTGAGGATATAATGTACATTTGCTGCTAGTTGAACACGCACTTTGTTGGAATGTAAAAAAGCCCCAGGTACTGTTAGAAGAGGCCTTGTGTTTCATTATCTCATTTGATATGCTGAAGGTTTTATCCATCTCCACATTCTCCAGGTGCTAGGAAAGAGTTACACGATAAACCTAGAAAACCACAAACACACATCCTAAATAAATAAATCTCACTTTAATCACACTAAGTCAGCATACACAGAAAAATATTTCACTTTCATTTAGTTAGTCTGGAGCAGATTACATATCATTCCCAGAAATTAGCTCATATTAAGAGTTCATATTAAGACTCCTGGTAGTTGCAAGTTTGAGTATGCAATTTACTCACAGCTGCACAAACTTAACATTCCCTCTTCTTGCCTTGTTCCAGTAATACTGCGATTATGTGTGTGTGTGTATGCACACACAGAGAGCACCACCAAATTCATAAAGAGTACAATTTATAAAAAATTCAGATGTATGCATTCAATCCTTTCTCACCTATGATTAACCTTACAAGCATTAAGCTTCTCTCACTTTACACCTATGTTAGTATTCTATGTGAAATGGTGGAGTAGCAGCTCACCCTTGAACCAGATTCAAAATCTTAGTCTCCAATAGGTGACAGAAGCAAAATAAGGAAAGCACTCAACATTTATTTTGCAACTAGTTGAAAATGTCTTGGGTTTTATTTTTCTTTCAGGATATATTTCTCTTTCCATTATCTAAGTCGCACAGATATTTTTTATGCAGAAGGTGTTCAGGAATGAAAAAAAGAAACACCAACATAAAGCAGAACTTAGGGACTATAAAGACTTCTAGGCCTCAAAATTTACAGGGTTTTCAAATAATCATATATATTTTCAGCTTCAGCATAAAACTCAGAGAGGAGTGACAGAAATCACTTTCATGGATTAATCTGACATGAATATGCTACGTGGGATTATTCATGACTATAAAGATGAGAGATATGTATGTTTTCCTTACTGACAGACAGCTTAAGGGAATTTCAGCCTGTATTACAAGCTGCAGAGACTGTGCTTTGCAGTCACAATTAATGACTTGCAAAACTATCACCAGAAGTCTTACTTGCATTACAGAATTTTCCCTGACTGTTTGTCAATATCTGGTATTTTGGATATCTACAATTAAATCTCTTTTAATCTTCAAAGCACAGTACAGATGTATCTCTTCTTGAAGTCTAGAAGAAAAACATACAACAGCAGTAAACAATTAACTGGCAAATTATTAGCTTGTGCTAAAGGACATACACAGAGTTCTGCAGTCTGGCACGACTGAAATTTCTGAGATTTTTTTTTAAATGAGAAGTGATGGAGGAGTAATTTCTAAAATCTCTGTTAGAGACTACTGCTTTTGAAAAGCTTGTGAACTTCTATATTTTAAAACAAAATGGACATCAGACACATAAGCCTATCACAAAGAGACACTTGTGAGATCCAAAATTAGAGCTAGAAAGAACAACAAACCTGAGATAGAGTGAGGCTAAAAGAAACATGCAAAGAAGATTAAAAAATACATTTATGGGAACAGGCACTAACATAAAATGTGAGGAGGGAAATCTGATTCATCTAGATTTGGAATAGTCCTCTGAAAACAAATAGCACATAGTACTGTGCTGTTATAACACACTGTTTGAAAGCAACTATTACTTCAGGGTGGTTTCCCCCCCACCGGTCCCAAGTAACACAATCCCTACATTTCTGTAATGGTAAGCAATCATCAAAGCAATCAATGGATTCTGATGAAGTAGTCACTGGGGCAAAACCTCTGTGAAAATATAGTAATTGTAGGAGTCCTGCAGTATATGCTTTCATTTGTACACTTTATTCCAAGAAGTGTGTCGTATATGCTCCCAGAAGATCATAAGCTGAGGTTCTCATACAAAAAATGGAAAGAAGGATTGGCATATACATGGAAATATATCTAATTTTGTTATAATACAGAAAATACTGGAAAGATGTAGTACTTTGACCAGTGCTGTATTGGTCTGCCTGTTAGCTAGCGCTACTGTTAGTGCAAACACTTTGAAAGAAAGTGGAAAACTTTTGCAGTAAAAGTTGCTGAACTGGAGAGATAAAAGGCATAGCAAAGGGAAAGGGATGGATTAAATCTGTATTATATTGCTCTCAAATCAGCAATAAGTGCAGAAAAGAAAAGGGACTGCTGAAAGCTCAGGAATTCTCTAACTTGAACATCATTTCCAGAAATTTCAGAAGGTTAATATAGATGTATGTATTGTTAAAAAACAGAGGCACCGTTGTGAATTATTACTCTTTCCTTCCTTTCCTGTACTAACATTACTAGACAATGCCTACAGAAAAGATGTTATCTCAGCCATAAATGTGTTACTTCACACACTAAATGGGACAATAAAGCATTAAGAGAGCTAGAAGTGGGGAAAAAAAAATAATTCTGAAGATTTAGTGGGTAAACAAAAAGTGTTAAATAATATGTCTATTAGACTGTTAGCATGACATTGATCATGGACAAGTAAGGAGAACAATTAAAGAGTAGTATAATTAGTTCCTGTTAGTGAGTGTTTATGGAAATGGATCTTGACTAATGTTTGTTAGATATTGTTCTTCAATCATTTCATTATTATCTACTAGAATAACAAACAACAGCACTCATTTATAACACTGTGTTTAAGTGGAGAGGTCTCCAATCCTGAGATCTGCTGCTAAATGGGTATACACCTGAAAAGTCCCTTCTTGTGCTTGTGGCCTTTAGTATTGTTATTGACGGGTTGGGGGAATGGGAAACAACAACAAAATCAGGAGTGATAAACATCAAAGGTGAAACAAAGCTTTGGGAAACAGTTAATAAAGAGGACCAATGAACAGCAATCTTGGAGGTTAATCAGGTTCAAAGAGAAAAAAAAAGCTTTGATACAGTTGGAGAATTTAAAGCAGGCAATTATCAGAGATGTATCAGCTAAAAAGGTTTTGGGTAATCATACACTGATATCAGCAACTACAATATACATCTGTAATCAAAAGCAAAATAAGAGCCAAAGATGCCTCAACTGGAACTCTGAATAAGAGGAAAACAATCTAATATCTGATGACAACTATAGGAATACAATCAAAAAGATCATGTCCTGCCTTAATATTCCAATAAAAAAAAATCTGCTGAGGAATGAGGAGAGGTTTGGAAAACAGCCACAAAACCGATTAGAAGATTGGTAAACATGCCTTAGAGAGAGGTTCCAGGATTTAAATCTATTTATCTTAGCAAAGAAAAGGTTAAGAGGTGATTTGATCTAATGTGTTAACGTGTTCTGTGGTTCGGTGAAGTAGCTACATGGGGATTAGTAATGTAATAAAAAGGAGTTCTTCAATCTCTTTCAACAAGCACCAGTAACATGAATATAGACAAATACAGAATTGACTATTTTAATCACTAGTATGGCTAAGTATGTGAAAAACTCCAAAGACTATGGAGAAATCCTTTTACTGGAGAATATTTCAACAGAAAAATTCATTAGTATGTATTATCCTCTAGCTTATCGCAGAACAGGATAAAACAGTTCTGAGACAACAGAGAAGAAACTGCCACCCAGCTTTACTGCTGCTTATACAATCCTCTTAGAAGGAATTACCAACTGTTCCTTAAGATTTTTATATATTCACCCATTTCAATCACTGTAGCACATTTCTATTAATTTTATTTGCCCTCCAATAGCATTTCAGTGTGATTCAGTCTATCTCAGAAATTCCATCTAACAAATATACACCTATATAGACACACAACACATTCATTTTACAGCAAGGATCAAAGAAAATGAAAAAATTTCTGTTTCCACAAAGAAAACTTCAGCTTATATTTAGAAAAAAAGATTGAATGAAATATTTTCTCCTTGTCTTTCAAATTACTCATTACAGGATTTTTTAATGAAAACTGCAAACAAATTCAAAACCAGTGCTATATAAAATAGTAAAGTCAAACGAAGTACTCTTCCATAGTAAACAAAGAGAAAGCAATAATTGCATCTTGAATATACATGAACTTCAGTGTTCATGCTTGGCATCTTCAAAAGAAAGGGAAAATAAATCCTCTCTTAAACCATGGAAAGTTGAAATGCATGCTCACCACAAAAAGATCTCTTTATTCACATTCCCATTCACCTTGCCAAGACCATGACTCTTCTGCGATATGAGAAACTCATACAAAGCCAGGATTTGCTGAACTGTATGCACCTCCCTCATCCAGACTTTTTCCTCGTACAACGGAAGAGCAGTCTTTCTACTCCCAGCGTGAGTAGCACCCACTTAGCATGGAGGTTTCTCCTTCAGCCTAGAAAGCTGTTGTTCAGGACTGAACTAGTCTTTCCAGATCGTTTGTGGAAAAAAACAAACACACATTTCACATATGGTTTCTACAACACAGTTCAAAACCTTGGAATACACTTTTTTTTTTTTTTACTACATCTACAGGTGACCACTTAACGCCAACATACAGCAAAGCTGTCTCAGCTGTTCTCCTTGTTTTGTTTTGTAATGTAATCGTGAGCATTTATCTTTTAAAACGCTGGTAGAGTTCTGTTTGCGAAACCCATATGTACAAGTTCTAGTGCATTGCTTACACTAATTTTGGGGCAACATCCACCTTTAGAGTGCAGAAAACATACCAGAAAACTCAATTTACTTAGGCTGAAATCCTGTTTTAAAAGAAGGATTATTAACAATCCACTCGTAATAATAATAATATGAATAACCTTATTTTTATGACAGATATTACAAGACCCTAGACCAGCCCTGAGTTCAGTTCTACGTGTCACTGCACAGATAGTTAACTAAGCTGTAGTTCACACATGCAACACAGCAAAAAAGCAGCATTATTGTGACATTGAGAGACAGAGAACTGAATCACAGACACCAGTAAACAGAAGAATATTGGTTTTGTCTAGATTAAGTCACCTAGAACCATTATTCAATCAAGATGCCATATAAGCCTATACACATCAGCCGATTCAGGAAAACAGAATAGATTTTCTCCACCTAGAACTATGCATTGCTAAACCAATTTTGAGTAGGAAGTAGCAAAACATACACTTGAGAAATTAAAAGCACATACTACAACAACTCAAGCAGTTCCTGGATTAATCATATTAAGTTATACTTAGAAAGTATGCTATTGTTTTTCTTCCTTTGCAGTTAATTCCAGAACATAATTTGGTACTCTCGTGAAAGAAAAAGGTGGTCTACAAAGAACAAACTTACACTGAAAAACATGCCCTTAGTGTAGCAAATTTACATTTTCTGATAAAACAATTTCCTCAAAGGAGATAATGAACTGTTTTCTATGGAAAGGATCCCAATGAACAAGAAAAAGAAGCCCAAAGTCTTCATCACATATTCACATCTTAAGCATTTTTCTTGCATGTTCTGTTTAAATTTCTCAACTAAGATTTTTTTTTTTTCCACTTTTCTCTATTTGTTAGAGGTTAGTAAGCACTAAGAAAAACTACACAAGAGGCTGTGCGTGGTACAGATGTAGCTGATAAAATGAACAAATCAGGCTGCAAACCAAGGAACATGTAAACAAGGTGATTCAATGGGGCGAACCTCTGATTTCCTAATTACATACTTTTAATGAGGACTTTTGTTAATTCTCTAAGTGATCAACCTTTGACAAGTTGCTAGACACCTTTATGCTCATAGTAATGATTTGTACCATGGGATACTTCAGTATTTCTTTCTTACATTTCAGGATATAGCTTGAGGATTTTTTTTTCTTTAACTTTTTATTTATAAGCAAATCCTGGCCCCTTCCACCGCCACAAGCTGTACACAAACCTCTCCCACAAACTATTGCTGACAACTTCATTCATTTAGTAAAAAAGCCAAGTTAACACACTATTTCAAGCAAATAATAATAAAACATCTATTTTCAGAACAGCCAATGCAGTTCAAGGCAGAGAAGAGACTACATCAGTAAAAAGGCTTTACATTTCCTTGAGCAAAATCTGGACTAACCCCACGGTTTTCAACATCCTTAAGTACTCAAGTAGCCATGAACAAATGGGATGTCTGCAAACTATATCACTCCTATATTATTTCTCAAAATAGAGACAAACATATTTATGAACATGTGTTATTTTACAGATGCATATGCAAACACCACAAAAAGACGACAACAAAATTTGAGAAGTAATGTAAAGAACTTTCACTAAGGTCATGCTGAACAATATGATGTGTGAATCTGTCTGATAGCACATGAAGAGAATTTTAAATGAAGAAATGTCACATATTGCCTACTGCAGAGACAAATGCTGTTTGCTGCTTCTTCATTAAGATTTTTCCACACAACTAATGCTTTCAACATGTAAGGAAATTAAATCAGGATAAGGTTTTAAATGCAGACAAGAAAATTCAAGAGTATTTTACTATTGACATGAATAATTGGGGGGGGGGGGGGGGGGGGGGGGGAGGGGGAGGGAGAAGGATGTGTGTAAAAATCACTATAGTTTATATTTAATGTCTTTATTTTAATAATTCATTGCCATATCTGAATATGAGGAAACCCTTCTTCCCTGTGAGGGTGACAGAGCCCTGGGACAGGCTGCCCAGAGAGGGGGGGAATCTCCTTCCCTGGAGACTTTCCAAAGCTGCCTGGACTTGTTCCTGTGTGATCTGCTCTAGCTGCTCCTGCTCTGGCAGGGGGGTTGGACTAGATGATCTCTAGAGGTCTCTTCCAAACCCTACCACTCTGTGAATCTGTGTATCACAATGAAAATGTTTTAATAAAAATACAAATTAGTTGACCTCAAAATTTAGCTCAGCAGTTATTATGCATTCAGGACAATATTTAAGCAGTTTAAGGGTACGTACTAATCTCTTGTGTCAATAGAAAACCAAGCATATGTTTAAGTACTTTCCTATGTTATGTAGCTCAATGAGTTGGGTGGACTATTCCTATTCTAAACCCAGAAGACAAAAATACTAACAAGAAGTTGAATAATAATGCAACGAATCAAACTGAAATAAACACATTCTTACTGCAGCCCTCTAAGTGGGCTAACACAGACCTTGGACTCAAAATCTAGGAAACATCAAGTAGGAGTGGGGAAATGATTTAATGGCAACATCTGGCATTAGTGAGACTTCTACTGATTCATTTTTCATGATTCAGAATGGTTTCTGACAAACTGGAAAGGATTCAGAAGGAAGTAACAAAAGTAGTCTTAAATCTAGAAAATTATGTGCTGCATAAAATTAAAAGTTAAATCCGTTTATTTCAGTGCCAAATAGGTAATGGGATGATTATAGCATCACATAAAACCATGTATACAAAGAGATTTGGTAGCACTGTAGTTTTGTTCTGCCTGATTGGTGTGAACAATAGACATGAAGCCAATTGCAGATATATTTAGATTAACAATAAGCTACAAAACTTTAAATGGTAGGCCAGCTAAGCACAACAACTGGTCTAATACCAATGCTAAAAGAAAATACACATTAAACAAAATCTAAGGATTTCACAATGCTTCTCTTGGTTAAATCTTGATATCACAGCAAGTTTAAATGTAGAATTGATTATGAGAGAGGACCTAACCAACCCTTCAGGAATGATTTCACTAGTTACAGTTACCACAGTCCCGTTAGCCTTATGCTAAGGTATGTGTTCCTCTAGTCCATTTGCGTAATGGTGGTTTTTTACTGTTGCTGGCTCCATTAAGAAAAAAATAATTTTGAAAACATTAAAAATCTCTTACATGCCTCTGCTGCCACAGCTTCATCCTGATACATTCATGTGTCATCTGCAATGCACTCCAAAAATAAAGGCACAACCAGTCAAAATATTTACATATTCCTCATGAAATATTTCACACAAAGACTTAACAGGCATAAGTAAGCTATGATGAGTATGTTCACTTATCTTCAGAAAAGTACTTTGAGAATTTCTTGGCATGCAGAAATAAGGAAAGTAAGCCACACACTAAATTCTGGAATGCAATGCAACACATAAAGCTTCCTTTTTCTTTTCCCTCTGTCCCTCAGAATGGATCATCAGCCAACACCAACATTTTTTTTCCCTCCCCCACAAAACCACCGTGCAGTGGCATGACCCAACTCATCAAGTAAGCACAAGCCTTAGGAGGATCAAGAAGCTTGGGGGTTTTCAGTTTGATGGATGATACTAGTTCACATAGGTCTTTCCTTCATTCCACTTGCTAGACTGGGATCAGAATCAAATATAACATCCACGTTCGCTATTTTAAATTAGATTCACTGCGGGAAACTAATGGTGGAGAGGTGTATCCTGATGCTCTTAGTGGCTTGGTATTTTCATCTTCCAGCCATATATGAAATAGTATTTATCTTGCAAAATCAAAAATCCCATACGGACAGATCCATCCTACTATGCTACTAAATTAATTTCTGCTCCAAGTAGATAGACTGTTACCAGCATGAATATAGGACTTGCCATTAAACAAGGTCTGATTTTCTTGAGCAATTTAACTTAGTGGAACATTTCAAACAGGAGTATTTATTTCCTAATTGCCTTGTTCTGCTAAGTGCTCAGCACTCACAACACAGCAAAAGTTAGGAGCATTCAGGCACCTTTCAGGATCAAGTTCCATCACAGAACATAGATATCAGTTAGTGTTACAAATGAAGGGAATAAAGCAAACAAATGAATTCATGTACCATCAGAATTGGTGTACAGAGGTTAAAGAAAATAGATTACTAAAAAGTGATACATATGACAAAGGCAGATGAAGACAACCAGCCCAGAAAATTAATCAGCATATAAATTAATCTTCCTACCTAAGAACAAATTGGAGCCTGAAGTATTGCCTTCAATATACCAGAATGCTAAAAATTTCTGCTGGAAGAATACTAACAGGGTATAGCAGGTTTTCTGAACTCCTGAGATAAACAAATATGGAAATAAAGAGGAAAAATAAATAAATCCCCAAACCAAAAACTTTTCCAATTTTCTCTAATTCAATTTACCTAGTTCTATAGGGTTTATTTAGCTCATTAGAGACAGTAACACCTTTGTCTGAATCTTGATTGGCTTGCTCAGAGTGTTAAGACTGAACTTAAATAGCTGTAAACTCTATAACCCTTTATGCACCAAATAAGCCGCTTCCGCAATGCTATAAAATGAGATATAAAAGGTACAGAGTTACGAAAAGAGTGTGCTAGTATGTATGAAATAATGTCATTAATAACCTATATTTATTCACTTTCCTCTGTCTGAAAAGTTCAAGATTTTAGACATTCACTTACACATATTGAAATGCTTTCTCCTCATCACTCATCCTGCATTCTATCGGTTTACAAGTCATATCTTTGAAATAACCTATGTAGACATTTCTTTGGACAAGCACAACTCATTCATACAAACTTTTGAAGAATGTGTTTTTCTTTCTTTTTTTTTTTTTTCCCCCTCATTTCTCACACTGTCTAATGGGCAACATTTTTTCCCCGTTATACTTTTCCAGCTACGAATGGTTTCTGGAAATGTTTACAAATTAAAAAGCTTCCATTTCACCCTTTTCATTATACAAGTGAAAAACTGCAATTAAAATGCCTCTGAAACTTTGCAAAACATTTAGGTCTTTGTCTAGAAAAGGCTCTGAATAGACTGGTAAAATGTAGTATCTTACTGTGTAAAGGAAAGAGAAAGCTATCTATCCATCAACAACGTGAACAGCTATTTTTCACACCCCTTTGTAACTACTAACTTGCCTTTTGTTCCTCAGTTAAATGTGTCCTTCACTCCTAGGTGAAGACTAAATAGTGCCCACTACTTCTTTGTGGGTTTTGTGTCTTTCAAACAAGGCTAATTTGAGTGTCGCGTTTGTAATCACAGGTTCATAAAAAGCACTTTGACGTAAGTCAATGGGAGAAAGCAGTTAGTAGAGGCAAGTTTTGTTAGTGCACATCAGTGATTCCCACTACTTTTAGTTAAGAAAATTTCCATATAACATAAAAATGAAAATACTTACATTTCAAACTGCTTTGTGTGATATAACTGAACAAACAGATACATCTGGTACCGAACACATTACATTCTTCACTAGAAGTCTTTATAGCCCTTCTAATTATATAATAACTTTAAGGTGTTTTTATAAGCCAACCTGAGAGGTACCCCAACAATGCCTACAAGCACTATGCTTCCTCAACTGAGGGGGGTGTGTGGCGGGGGTTGTGTGTGTGAAGTGCGTATTACTTAAGCTTCTATGCACGACAAAGCGAATTTTCCAAGTAGAATGATAGATATGTAACCACATTAACCTGAAAAAAAATAATAATTCAGTTTTGATTTAGAATAAGACTTCTGACCAACAGAATGAGAATCACAGTATAGATTTCTTTCTGCTTAAGAAAGGCAAGCAACGGTTGTTGCACGTTAGGAACAATTTCACTGAAGATGGAGAGGTTACTTCACTTCAGTGCAAACCAGAAGCCAGCAAGGCCTCAAAGGAACATGTAGCTGCAAGCCTAAATGCCTTCTGGATAAAGTGCAGAACTGAGCTCATAAGAACTAAAGTCCTGGGTACACTGGCCCCAGGGGACACTGTTTCTCAGTGAGTGAGAACAGTCAAGACACAGTTGTGTCACCTCTTAGCTGGCCATTTCATTCTCTTGACCGATGTGCAGCTGGGACAGATATACAAGGCAATTTTTTTCCCATACCTATTTCTGCTAATCTTATACTCTACTAGCACAATAGTAGGAAAAGATAACACACTAGTAAGGCAGGTCTTAGTTTATGTACAACAGCCAGGACATGAGCAGTGGAAGGCAGTCTCCTATCTCCACCAAGCTAGCCCACATACTAGTACATCCCATATCTTTGTAATGTTTGTAATAAACACTATCAGAATAATTTCTTATGATCCAAGTAACACACTACCTATGTGATTAGCAGCTACAAGGAATGCTATTGGAAGCAGTGAAAATGCTATATCCTTAGGGCTTTCCTAGAATGGCTTAACTTTAGAAGCATCAGAGAGTTCCATAAGTCTATTAAGATTTACTAAGATATTTACTCTTCTTTAGCTATTAAAACGAAAGATCTCCCTTTGACCTTTCCTTTTATTTGCCTGACATTCTCTTACAATAAAACTCCTCTGAGCCATTCAAAAATAAATGCCGATTTAACATTTTCTCCTGCCAAACCTTATGATTTACTGTAGATATTTGACAGCATGTTACTTAAACATTTCATCTTTCAAAATTAGCAGCATGTAAGCTCAGAGTTAAAAGGAATGAACATTAAGCAACTACTCTGCATCAAACTACAGCAATTAAAAATCTTCATTAAATGAAATTACAATACTGGTAAAACAATTTAGTGTTATACATTGTTTTCAGGTCAACAAATTAGTACTTTAAAGCCCTCCATTTATTTGAACATAAGAAACTGGATGCAATTTTATGTGTTTCTTCTTCCTTAGCCATGTTGTTCAGACCTGCCTAGCCTTGACAAGTCTGGTGTAGAATATAAAAATGAATGTACTGAGTCTGACCAAAGATTTGTGTGGCCACAAGAGTTCATAGTGAAATGTATCTATGCACAAAGCAAGCAATGGGGATATGCTTTCTACTGTCCTCCCAGCCTCCAGCCACTTCCACGGGACTTCACACATCACATGTGCTGTCTAGGAACGTAAGAGATAGGAGGTTCGGAATAAAAAAAGTAACCCTTTTTAAAATTAAGGGTCTTTTGCACTGTCCATCTCTCTTGTGCAGTTGGCTTAAAGTTTACACAGATATAAGTTACCAAAGTTGTGTTTTATTACTTTATCGTGTACTCCCACAGGAGAAAAATATTTAAAAATAGTGATCTCGGCTTAATATATTTAAGACAAAAATCTTTATCCAAGTTCTTCATTACTCTTACTCATTTAATCTTACTATATTACCAGGATTAGGGTGGGGGAAAAAAGAATAACAAAACGAAAACACCAAGGAAGGAACATGATTCTTTAGGTATCCCTTCAGAGGGTTTTATTGTACAATAAAACTCAACATTTTGTACACTGCTATAGCTCAAGGAAAATGTAATGTAGTTTGGAGATTTCTGGAAGGAATCTAATCTTGTCCGTAGCCACATGGAAAAACTAGAGGATGTTCATTTTAGATTTCGTATTAGTCATTATTCTTACATTTGGCTATTACCACCATTTGTCTGGGTGTGATGACAAAATTGCCAGAAATAGGCAGCTTCACACATGGTACGAGATGTCTCCCTAGGATATATTCCTTCTTCTGAGTCGACAGTTACTATTTGTAGAGTTTTATATCTTGTTTTTACCATTCAATGCAAATGTTTTAAAACGTTCTTGTAGGAGTCATTTAGGACATAATCCTACTGTTACAGAAATTAACAGAAAAACTCCTACTGATTTCAGCCCTGTTACCAGAAGAAACCAACCTCCTTTGCAATTTCCCTTTTGGTCCTTTGAGTTTTTTCTTTTTTCCTTCCCCCCCTTCTTTTGGCTATCAGTTACAGACAACAACCTATCAAAGAGCAGACACAGACTTCCTGAATCACTGTTTAAAGTTCATACTCCACATCATTCTTACATTCCTCCCTTCCACCTACTCTTCCCTTCCCTAATCAGCATACTGAAAAACCAATTTCATGCCATGGAGCATTTTCAAATATTGAGTTCAATCGTAATTTTCTCTTTGACGTGAAAACCACCTCTCTTCCACAGTCTTTACACCAACCACCTTTTTTTTTTTTTCTTTTCTCATTATACCTCCTTTATATGAAAACTATGCTTCCTTTCAGCCCATCTGAAGAGGGCTGTTATGCACAGAGCAACACCAGCAATAAGTTAAGAAACAGACAGGAAAAGTCCATTCCTGCTCAAAGCAACCTAATGTTCAAGGCAGATTCCTAATTCCAGTCAGGCATGGGCACCAATTAAATACACCAGGATATAAGAAGAAACACAAAGCATTTTAAATTATTTGTTTGAATAACAGTGTGACTATCCACATTATCCTCCTGACTCTTAGAAAGGCCATGAAAGGATGTTGAATATTCGCATCTTCCAGAGGGCCCAGTATTTGTCTAGACAGTTGGAGATATATATGGTGAAAATAGAGTCACAGAATACATTCAGGGGGACCTCACAAGGTCATCTGGTCCAAAGCCCTGCTTGATGCAGAGCTGGATGTTATGATGAACGCTATTGCCATACAATGAATTATATGATAAATACCCAACTGAAGTTGATGACATCAGATCCCAGTTCTATGGCAGAGAAATAAAGGTGTCTCCTCAGGATAAAACACACTAAGGAATTAGAGAGCATTATAATATTGGCAGGTGAGATTTCATTTCAAGTTGATAAATTATTAACCAGAAGAAGGAAGAAATATTTTGTATCCTTGCATGTTCAGACTGAAAGCATTTTATGATCTGTTACCATGGATCCTATACATTTTTTTACCCTCATTTGCTATAACATTAATTTTCAGAAAGGAAAGAGATTTTCTGATTGGTTGATTAAGTTTAGACAGTTCAGCTTAATACAAGACTCTTCCATTCAATAGTCTTTTCCACTGAAAATTCACAATTTCTTTAGCTAGATTAATACAGGATTTGCCAGGAATAAGGGGAGAATCTTTAACATAGAGAAGGAAGAAAGTGGGCAAGGGAGGCAATATTCCTCAAAGTTTAGAATGTAAATCAATAGTTTAGAGCCAGGCTATGTGTTCTTGTGCACCAGTAAGCTCTTGACCGGACTCTGGGGTAATTTATATCTACAGTCTTTTCATACTGATTCAGCTAGTCTTAGCCACCTTATTTCTACCAGACAGTTAGCACAGCCTAAACCAGCAAGTACACAAAGATGTAGGCATTTCTGAGAAGAAGCTGAAAATTTACTAAGACTTATGACATTTTTCTCCTTTGTGTTAGGGAAAGAGTAACTGGAACCTTGTCTCCCTCAGTAGTGTCACATGATACACACATTTATCCTTCTATGCAAAAGAGCCTCAACTCCCTACTTCGCTGTGCTCACAATGTACAGCCAGGGGGTTGGAATCCAATCCCTGTCCAGAGTGCTGAAATACACGGGGTTTCAAATACGTAAAGCACGCTTCTAGCTTGAATCTGCAGCTCTAACACGAGTTAACATGAGCCCAATAAAAAAGGAGGAATAAAATTTTAGTTTCACAGATGAAAGATCTGTGGTGATTTCTAGCTCATCTTGCTTCCCTGATATGTTCTCCAGGCTATCCAAGCTTTTTGTTCCTTCCCTACTGTTGGCTCTGATTGCTTTCTACAGTTTCTCTTTATTTTCAGCTGTAGAACTACCCTCAAATACATCTCAAGAAACTTGGGATCCATGTACCCGCCAACCTTTTATACAAGACACTTAACATTTTCAGATCTGTAGTGAAGTAAGAATAAAATAAAATATCCTACACAAGCTGCATAATTGAGAAGTTGCCTAAGTGGGGAAGATCAAGAGTGACAGACACCTTATACAAAGGTAATCACATTCTGAGTGGACTAACTACCCACAGGAACTGAAGATCCAGATCTTCACTAACAAAATCCAGCATTTTTTTGCTCATACTGCTCCCATATAGAACAAGAAAAGTGCAAGAAACCTTGGTCTCACTGAAATGTTTTCAGCTAGCTTAGCACTTTGGGGTTTTAATGCAGAAATAAAAATTCAAACTCCATTCTCAAGATCTGTAGCAAAATAATCAAAACTTTTCTCAGGCATCATCTTAGTGTTAGGGATGAGTTACTTAGTATAAGTATTAAGGTTCTCTCTTATGATGACTAATGTTTTCAGTGTATATTACATGCCTTTGAAAGAATTATTGGTACAAGTACCTCAAGATCTATAACAGAAGATTTATAATACAAGAGCCAGTAGAATTTACTGGTATAGCACTTTTAATACGCCCTTCCCTCCCCCAGTTAGGTTGTACATTAACATCAAGATAAGGGAGTCAATCTGTCATTCTTCACTGTTTCTAACATAACACATTAATATGAAAACTTGTTAGCTTTCACTGCTCTTAACATGTTGTTAATGCTTTCTTTTCCTTATTTCAGGTATTTTTAAAATTTGTGAAATACTTCCTTGAAATCTAAAAGTGTGGTTTTTTCTGTGTTTTTTGTTCTTGTTGTTAGTTGGTTTTGCCTTTCGTGGGGGCTAGTGTAGAGGTGTTTTTGCCAGATTTAGGTTACCTCTATTATAAACAAAACACTTTCAAAACAGTTCAGAAAAGCCCACAGCAGCCATTCAGGTACTCTCTAAATTATTTCCTACCATAAGACTTAATTTTCTAAGAAATCTTAAAAAACCTCTACATTTTGATGAAATTTAGGCTTTAAATGTTAAACCAACAGCTAAAAACACTAGTAAAAGCCATCAGTTTTGCTGGTCTCATCACTTATAGGTTTCCTATACATGATGAGCTGGAAATTATGTCAAAATAAGGCCATTCTTATTTCCTGTCCTGAAGAAAAGTGACCAAAAAATATCCTCTGCTATACTTAAGTTTTGCTTTTTGAGAAGTTTATTCACTTTAGAGTACCACAGAACATTGAATTTGATATCATCCAAAAAGACCATGAGAAATCTTCATCACCAATTACTTGTCGACAGCATTTCCATGTAGTCACTGATCACAGAAAAACGGAAACTAAAGAAATTAGGTGTTGCAGTATTCAGCATATAGGTTGAAGAGCGTGCAAAAGAAATTGACAACAAATGCCTGGTATTAGCTAGACAATGCAACAGGTGATAATGACATTCCTGGCCAAAGGTCAGCTCATCTCAAACATCTGTTAGGAATGAAACCATTAAAAACAAAGCAGTTTCATATTGTGGGAGTTCATGCAGACATTTGCTTCTGTTTTGACTGGCTACAGTTTAGACTCCTCAAACTCTATCCTTCAGCCGATCTGCTTCCTGATTTTTTTCTTTACAAAACTTTAGAGTGTCTAACACTCGAGACCCACAGTGAGTAACGCTTTTGCAAATGTTGGCTGGGTTCTTTCATTTAAAAGATGTGCTGAATTTGTCTGGTTATTGATTAAAAGCAAACCTGGGCTGTGTTTCAAGACCGTAACAACACCCTACCAGAATACTCTGTTATTTCCTATTCTGTGACCATTTTGCACAGCTCCGTTTACAATTCCTGTCTTCCCGATTTTTCTACTGCCTTGCTCATATCTCCCATAACACCAATTTTCAATTCAGTTTAAGATTAATAACAATTAACCACCCAGAAGCAACTATCCCACCCCAGACTATAATGTTTAAGTAGAAGAAAGAAAAAGCTAGTTTTATAACTTAGTCAAATATTTCAGTGATATTTCAATAAGAAACCTCATCAGATGAATTCTAGAGTTCAAAATGCCTCAAGTTAGCTTTTCCTAAAAATCTCAGGAATTTTTTACAAGTTGCTAAATGTCCAGTTCTGAGGACATGTTTGCTACACGGGCTGGAAGTTAGCAGAAACACAGTTCATGGGCTGAGTCTTAAAATCCATTGTCTTCATTGAAGAAACAAGGTTTTTTCCTAACACAGAGAACATCTGTAGTCAAGTTTTACTAAAGGCAATGTTACAGGCCCGATGTTACTGGTTATTTTTCAGTAGCAGCAAGATGAACAAAGTTACGTGCTTCCAGTACCCCCAAGAGGAGTCTCCTTGGATTCTTACCAACAAAAGAGGAACAATAACTGTATTTATGCAAAATGGGTATCAATTAAAATACATTAACAGCACTGGAACCACAAATTATGGTGCTGCATTCCATCACTTACCTTTGCCTTTCACACATATTGGATTTTTTTGCAGTAATATTTATTTAACTAAAGAGGCCAATTCTGGGTCCACACCAACCTAATCTATGGGATTGCGTTGCACTGACAGTGAGAGCTCTACACGTGAATAGTCTCAGTATGATGGCGGTCAAGAACTCAGGTCTCCTTCTAAATAAATATGATTATAAAAATGTAACCCCTCTTTTTTAAAACTTACCTATTTTCAGAAGCAGAAATTCACTCTGAATCCCTAATGGCTGCAAGCAGCTAGCATGTAGCCATGATTAAAGCATCTCTATAGTCTAGAGAGCATTGGATGTTCAGAAAACTTCGTATTAGTCACACAGAAATCTTTGGTCAGTATGAAATTGCAAAACTCAGCTGCTTCTTCACTAACTCTGTGAAGACCACAAGCCCTTAGCTGGGAAAGATGGCATACACACAATCAATTTGTTAACAGCAGGGTGGAAAAAGCAGGAAGGCTGAGATGCCTTATATGCCATGTGATGAGAACAGACACGAATGGACACCACATACTCACATATCCTTAACACTACTTTGTTTCTTCAAAAGGCTTCTCCAGTACAAGTATCTGTAAATGAGCTAGAAGCAAAATCAAATGGCAGGAGCTAATTACCATCCCAGTCCATGCCTCCTCCAACTCATGCTGGAACTTTACTGTATCCCAGAACTCATGGAATATGCTGAACATGGTGGACTGAATCTGAATCTATCCTGCAATTTTATTCACATGACCTTCCTACTACCCAGTGCAGAGCTCTTTAATGGAAACGAGTTCATTAATGGAAGATGAACATTATCCTTACTGTTAAGGCCTCTAATAGTGGAAAGATTTTGGTATATGTAATGAAATGAGAGTCTTCTGTACATAGTTTTTCCACCTTGGACCCACTTTTGACAAAATCTAAACTTTCGGTATGAAAAACATGAAAATTATATCCTTTTTAGAAAAAAGGTTTGTGTACAAACCTGATCTAGCAGAAGGTATTCCTGACCGAGTGGAAGGTGTCACTGCTCATGGCAGAGGGGTTGGAACTAGATGATCTTTACCATTCCCTCCAAGCCAAACCATTCTATGATTTATATATGGGACTTTAACCTTTCTTAAAGTAGTCAGGTGTTACTGAACAGTAACTTACAAGAAATACACTATGCCAAACAAAACCCAGAAAAGTCTACAGGGCCTGAAGACATTACAGAAATTATATAAATGAACTGTGGTTTTGAAAAAACCCTTATTAGCAAACTGAAAAACTATTTTACAGGTGTAGCTTTCAGTAAGGGTCAGGAAAATTCATTCATTAGAATTACAGGAGGTAAGAGTTTCTTATAAATATTACAGGACCATTAAAAAGTGTCATCACTTTAAAACGGACTTAAATCATATTCATTAATTATTAAGCATTACTCTAGTTCTTCACTGATGTTTTTAATGGAATGAAGTTTCCTCTGCTGCAGTAACATCACTGCTATCTATTTATAGATAACTTGTCTTTAGGTATAGAAGTGCCTTTTCATGTTGGTATCAAAGCAGGTTTTCACTTTGTAGCAAGACCTCTAATTTAAAATGAACATAACCCACTACTTGGTGAATGAAACAGAGCTGAGGATACCTATGTGTTCAATAGTATCCCAGGTGCTCATTCACAAGACTACCAATAAAACAAAGTCAGATTTACAGGGTTTTTTTCTTAAAGGGAGACTATATTCTCTTTGTTTACATTTTAAAAGGCCTAAGAGATCTGAACAAATTTTGTCAAAACAGCAACATGTTGCTCACTGCCAATCTTTTATCTTGATTCCTGTAGGCTATTAAACATTTCCAAGGTCAAGTGCAGAGTCCATCTTCATGAAATGATTAATTTTTTACCTTAAGAACTATACTACCTGCCAATCATCTTCTACATTATTACAAAGCGTTTGTATCTTTACTGAGAACATTCCTGATCCCCACCCACTACCCCAAGTATGGAAACACTTGCCTCTTTCAAAGTCTGCAAAAACAACTACTAGACAACCTGTAGATAGTTTATACCAATAGACCCTAGATGCTAGATATAAGTGCCATCTGTCCGAGCAAATTCTGCGTTCTGTATCTCACTATTCCTATGTGTGTAGAAGCAGGAATTGCAGCCTCATCTACCCCACTGATACGCATTCACAACAGCTCAAAACATGGCTTAAAAGTACTACTCTTCAAAAGGGTAGAAAGTCTTCAAAAGGAAATTTTCATCCCAGTATTGCAATTAAAAGAGTGTTTGCTTAAAAGAATCTCAAAGGCACTGCATCATACTGCCTAAGGTTCTCCTCAGCCCCTGAAATATTACTACTTTCCAGAAAAATCTACTATTAACAAGGTCCCATGATGAAAGGAGATAAAATTTAAAATAGACTCTCCAAGATAATGCATTTACCTAAAAAAACCCTAGCAGGATATATCTGTGGTCCTAGACTGAACATTCTTCAGGGAGAATAAATACAGAACCGTTATGCAAGAAAGTACATTAGAACAATTCCTCTGGATTATGTGCGCATCTAGAGGCTGAACTCTTCCTCCCCCACCCCCCAGTAGAACACCACAAACAGCAATCTGAAAATGTAAAAAATAACACAGCCAATGCAACATAAGAAGGAGACCACAGCTTCAAAAATAAAACTGCCGGAGGTAAAGTCTCAGTTCCTTAAGCTTTATGTCGTCTTCAGACAAACCAGTTTTCATTCTGACCTCAGCATTTGTGTGCGTCAGCTCTTCCAGTCCTATTTTTGCTTCCCTTCTCTCATCTAACAATATCAGTGTCCTAGAGAGTTCTGCCTGTTAAATTTAAGTGTACTCTCCTCAGTGCCTTCACTTTTTGTAGTAAAGAATCCTCTACATTATATGCAGATCCATGAGTGCCAAATTGCAATGGGACAAGTTTTTAATTTACTGTCTGGCTTTAATACTGTTACTCACGCCGGGTTACAAATAAAATGACCATAGGATAAAAGATTTATTGTCTCTACATAGAGGAAAACAGACCACTGCCCTGAGAGCAAAACTAGGCATCACGTACTTTTGTGAGCCTCAACCAGCTAGTTTTATGGTGGGTTTTTTCTTGAACTGAAGTAGACATTTGAAACTAAAATCCAATATAGGACAAGACCACAAAAGCTGGTAACTGTCTAATTAAGGTAAATTAAATACTAGAGGACTCATGCACAGACTTACAGTTAGTAACAAAACCTATATCATGCTACCCAATAGAAATTCCAGCTTTCACCCAAAAAAAAGGAAAAAGAAATAGGCTGCTTGATGTCAAGGAACTAAATCTTCCTAGATTCTTCATTTATTAAATCAGAAATCTTACTAGCAATTGCAAACCACCCTGCCCCTTCTGTTTCCAGTGGCTATAGGAAGCCTCCTACTTGCTCACACCTGTGCTTGCACCAGGCAGCACTTTCCAAAGGTCACTTTCACAAGTGCACTGTTTACTGGAGATTCTAATTCTTCCACTGCTGAATACAAACATGCACTCCCTTTGTAAGTCTTCCACGGCCAAAATATATTTCTGCTAGTCAAATAGAAATATGTTTGGGCAACAAAGCCTTAGGCAGAATGAGGACAGCAACATACTTTCAAATCCCTCTTAGCCACCACATTCTTAGATTAGTCCTGCCTTTCAGGCTAGAGATTACTGCAGACCACCAGTGCCCTAAAAGGCCTCTACCTGCTTGCAAGTGAGGGAATGGTGTCAACCACATTTTGCCTGATCCTAGAATGACTCCTCATCACTCAGCTCCTGCTTACTGCAGATGGTGCTCAAACTTTCGTCCTGCCACACATACACTGAGGCAAATATTTTCTAATTTGTTACCAGGCTGATAAGAAGCAATGAGGAGGCAACCTGGAAACATTCTCCCATCACACATTTAGGAAGAGCTGCTTTCAGGACCAAAAAGGGATAGCTTTTCCTGCCCTAGAATGAACAATGTGGTGATGCAGCTGCACTTTTATGTGCATTTCAAGGAAGAAAACAGCCCTTTAAAGCTAAGCATTTCTCAGTTTTCCTTTTAATTCAGATTCCCCTTGGAAAAAAACTACCCAGATATTTTCTTTTGAACCAGAGGAAAGATAGAAATCTTAATTGGTCCTTTTAGCCTTTCAATGCAAGCCATATTGCTCAATATAAGAATATGTAAAAGCATAAGTGACTGTATTTTTAACTCTTTAACTGTCTTGAACTGTCATCGAACTCTGACGAATATCAGTATTTCATGACATCAACCACCAATAGATTGTGCTGAAGTAAAGAACAAAGTGAACTTTGCTAACGATTACTGTAATCCTTTTGCTGTCTCCAACACACACAGAAGACAGAATCGATACAGACATGCATGCAAGCAAGCAAAAATAGTTTATAACAGATATTTCATTTGACAAAGAACTGAGAGATTTTAAGCCATTCAACCCACCAGTCACCAGGTTATCTTGAGTTCTTGTCAGATAAGATCCACTGTGAAATAGTTCATGAGATCTGGAGGAAGATAACTTTTCACACACTGTTAGGATAATGAACAAATGGTACTAACTAGACCTTGGAGTAACTGGTACCTGTCTTCCATAAGTAGCCCTGCCTCAACAGATCAAGTACAGCATAACTGAGGATGGGCCTAAACCACCTAATATCGAATGGACGTTCCCGGAGTTCTAAAATAAAGCAGAACTAAACTCCGCAACCTAATTTGTAGTATCCTACCACAGTGCTGTTCTTTTGCTCTTATAAAATAACTCTATCCCTATCTAGCCAGAAGCCTACTTTATTCTTAGTAAACTTTTCTATAGAAAAGTAAACCAGGCCACTTTCCACACATCGGTGTGGACTTACACCTGCATGGCAACACTACATATAAATAAGAGAGTGCAAAACATTATGTAGCCTAAATGAATCAAGTCTCTCATTCCAGCTGGAATAAACGTACAGGTAACAAAACATTTTAAGCACGTGCTGTATAACATTTGCTAGGGTAAACATCAGCTCAGATTTAAGTACATTTTGGGCTATACCAAGTCACAACATCTCCAGAAACTCAACATTCTAAGTTGGTAACTTCTGCAACCTGAAGTTTTACATTCTATTGCACTTCAATATAAAGCCCAAAGACTGAAACCAGAGAGTTTTCAAAAATCCTGATTTTTCACTAAATTATTTGAAAACAATACTCTTGTTATGACATAGGTCTCTTGATAATTTCCTGAACAATTATTCATGATGACACCCATCCATGAATCTCATCATTAGTATCATACATATCACAATTTGGAGAGAAAATTTCAAACACTACAGAATTTGCCCATCTGTCAGTGTCTGACATGGTCTGACCAGTTCTTTTAGATATATAATCCATGGAGGGTATAGAGTTCAATATAATAGTTACTTGTTTGAAGACAGCTGGTGTTACATGGGACTGCTGGTTTAGTAGAGTAATACAAATTACACTGAAACAAGGATATATTTCTGAGTTACACTCAGCAAAACATAGCAATTGCAATATATTGTTCAACCACAATACAACTCTGATTGCCACTCCTGGTCTCTATAATGTGCTCACCATCATAATACTGAGCATCCCCAGTGCCCAAGGAGGAATATGTGGGTTGAAGCCAGCTCAAGCCCATTGCCCTCTTCAAAACACTTTTGCTAGTTGTCTGGTTTTTCTACCCTATGCTGACCCAAGCCACGTATTTACAGCCTCCACGCTGGTCTGGCTAACTCAGGGAGACACTCTTTTAATGAGAGAAACATTTACACCACTAGTTGATCCACTCAACTGTTGACAGCTGTTCGTCTAAACCAAAGGTCACTCTCAGTCCCCTCCGCAGTAAGATACAGTTGTCTTTACAACAACTGCAGTCAGTCACACCCTACATTGTTCCTTTAGTTTCTGAGCTTCCTGGGCACTCACCCTTGCCCATCTCCTCTGAGCCTTCTTCAGTTTTAGGGGTTTATTGGTCAGTCACATCACTTCAGAAAGATAGTGATAACAATCTTTATCACTACTTCATTAATTTCTGAGCTAACAATGTCAACCCAAAGTGATACCACTGTTTTAATACAATTATGGATAATGTTACAAAGTTGGTGCAACAAACTAAACATCTGTAATAGAAAAGAAATAGTAAATTTGAGTTTGATGAAGCAAGTGAAACTTGCAGTTTCAAACGGTAGATGTTTCCATTTGTAATTGGGATGTATGTTTATGTGGCCTGTCCCAAATAAAAACTGGGAAAGCTCCTAGTAGCTCTATGGTAGCTCAACCCAACTGTCCTACCAGAATATCACAGTATGGTCTGAAATCAGAATTAAACATGTTTATGAGACTTAACACTCTCCTCGCAACAGGAATAAAGATTCCCATTTACCCATAACTATACCCGTTTTAGACAACATGCATACAGCTAGAACTATTCTTTACCAGGTGGATTCCATTGGGAAATGTACACAATACAAAATTCACAATGCTGTTTTGATAACGATGAGATTGTCCTAATTAACAATGCAATAGACTTCATTCAACATTTTTTTGAGAATTTCCAGTTTAACACTATTTCACAATTATTGTGCCTTTTTGCTAAGTTTACAACACTGCTATATCTTGGGGGTTTTGTCATAAAATGAAAGTAAGGTGTTCTGAACAGCTTTTAGCAAAATTCAAGTAGCTTAAGAACTTAAATCTTTGTTTCATTTTTGTCTTTCATCCCCGACCCCACCAGTTTATTTCATTTATTTCTTTTTATAACATTCCATATTTACTTGGATATATGAATATTCTCATAGAACACTTTAATACCTGCATGCCTCACAATAAAAAACGTTGAAAAGTTGATCTTTCATCACATCCTTCTATTGAGGAATTTCTGAGGTAGAAGCTACAAACATGCTGGCATTATTAGAGACATGCATGAAGCAGATAGGAGAATTGAAAGCACACATTTATGAATCTCTAGGGGTGAACACCATTTCATACTCCTATAATCTATTTTGAAACAAGTGAGTCCCTCTTAAAACAACATTGATTTGCTACTAACAATAGTATCGCAGACTTTCCTCTTAAGGGGGGTGGGGAGTCACCTTTAAGAATTTGAGCTACTAAGTCTTTGATTCAGTTTGGAAACCTGTTGTTGCTGAAGGCCCAAATTCAGAAGCACACTTCAGAATTCTCCCTTGCTTTAACCAAAAGAAAAATCAGTCTCAGAAACCTGCTTAAATCTCAATGAAGTAGAACATCAACTAATAAATACTTTCTATTTCAAGGCACAATCTCTTACCCTCTGACAATGTGCAATGATTCTTATAGCAGAGATTTAACTTTAAATACTATTTTTAAGAAGTCTCAGGGCTTTTTCTTCTGGGTGAATGACTACTAAATTGCAGCTTTGTTAAAAAATCACTTTTCCAGCAACTCAACATTACTTAGAGAAAATCTATACCATACCCTGTCTACAACACAGTTCTAAAATTACACCAAAAAAAAAAGCCTCTTCACCATTTAAAAAAAAAAAATAATCTACTTACTTATCTCCATTTTGCTGTTTTTCTTTTGCAGTCAACTACCATTGCAAGCAGACAGCAGTTTCCCAATTTCTGTCTTCCACTGGAGACTTCAACCAGGTGCAAGAAATCAATGATGCTTCATGAAAAACATGTGTGCATTGTAAATCAGCAGTGGGACTTGAAGGCAACCAGAACCTATTGAAACACAGTAACAAAAAGAATCACATGTCAAATTAAAATAATAATTTCTGTTGTCTCATCATAGTGAATTAATATAAACTCTTTGCATAAGAACAAGTTTTTATTATCACTGTCAAGATGAAATTGTTTACAAAGTATCGTTAACAATACATAGAGCTACTAATTATTTTAAAGTGAAAATATTTTGTATGAAGATGTCTAAATATACATATCTACACATACAGAGTAAAGCACCAAAAATACCTAGAACAAAAGATGTGTTTAGAAAAAGGAATTTATGGCTTCTGATTTGTGTAATCAAGAGTTCAAAGCAATTCTGTTACTACCATTCTTTATCTGATTCTACAAATAAAGATTCTTTTGTGTTAGCATAGTTTACTAGACCAATTTGTGAATGAAGTTCTTGAAACAGATACTTTTCATGTCTAGGAATAGAACAAAATGAAGAACTGAAGTACCCAATTGCAAAAGATCTGTCAACAATTCTTTTAGAAAGCCCCATTCTCAAGAGGTCACAATTATCACTGCATGACATTTTTCCAGGAAAATAATTTTGCCCTAGATGGCTTTCTGGCTTATAGGTTTGGGGCTGGGGGTTTTTCTTCTTTTTAAATGAATAATTTTCTTTACAGGTTGTTGAGAGAAGTGTGAGTTGTAACGTAATGTGCAATTTTCCTCTTGTGGATATGGGAACTGTCAAGAAAGGACCCTAGATTATGTCTAGATTCCACTCATTTCAGGCCCTCCGATATTTGAACTGAAAGCGTCATATTAACACATTATTATAAATTCTAGTAATAAAATTTAGAGGTAGACTGATATCATTCTTTGCTTTGAAGCTTTATCTGTGGCTTAGATCACTAAAAAAAAAAAAAATCTGTCTTTAAAATAACTCTGCTAAGCTAATTAAATGAACCTTTTTTTTTTTTCTTCTATACATGCATATACTCTCAAAATACAAATGTCAGTAATGCAAAATATCCACTATTTGGGGAAGAAAACAAATTCACCCACTGTTTTATGGCTTGATCACCCAGTATTTCAGGGCTTGAATCAAAATTCCCTTGAGACAAAGGCAAGTCATTTCCACATTAGCATTCTAAATCACCAGGGAGAGCACGGCAAGGCTTTCCTGTTGCATGTTGTGAAAACTATTTTTATAGAATTCTGCAAAGGGCAGAAATAATAATAGTTAAGTCGCTTGCTATTTTTGGAAACTTGAAATGAACTGACGTATTAATGCAACATTTTCCATATTTCTGAAAGGTGCTATTTTGTAATTTAACTTTATGCTGTGATACCTCAGAGTTTTGTCACATATTCTTTAGAGAAAATAGAGTTTTGAAAGTGTGGAACATAGCAAATGCTAGAAATACTCTCACTCAGCTATTTTTCATTCACATTAAAAAGAAAAACTGATTCTGAATATTAATCATTTACACTGCTGAACCATTGTACTTGTTTGCAAACATAGCTCTTCAGACAATTTGGGGCTGGAGCACATGACAGATTTAAAGAGCTACCATTTCTAGTAACTTGCTTAACTCCGATCTTTTCTGTACTCTGCAGACAACTTAATCCTTCCCATACACAATTCTCAAGGTCGTTTTAATATGCAACAGCCATGAAGCCATTTTTCCTTGCTATTTTCTCCTGAATCATAAGTGCAGTTGGCAAGAACTCAAAGCATACATGGCTGCTGACGCTTCATACACTGGCAAAGAAGGTGAAGGTTGAATCACTCTTAACACTTAGGAATTGATTTGGAATAGCTCTTACAGGTTTGGAAAAAGCTACTTGCTCTCCCAGCTACAGAAACGTTATACTACAGCGTTACAGACTGAAAGAGATACAGACGTACAATTTATGAAGAAAGCTATTGTACTTCATCGTACACTCTATTCCCTGAGCCTTGGCAACAAAGAAGGAGTTGAACCTCCTTTGTGGGAGGATGATTATTGAATTGTGCACCTGGCATGCACAAGGCCTTTCTGTCCTTCATTGATTGCTGTGGTATCAGAAATGAATGAAGTAGGCGAAGACAGATTGTTCTAATACTGTGTTTCCCAGCAGTTAAGCACCAAGTTGGGGCACTCTATCCTGGCTTCAGGTAGACCTTCAGATATCTTTTGAATTCTGGAATCAGTTTATTTATACTCAAAAGCCTTAAAATAAATACTATCTTCCCTTTCAACTGTCTCAGAGCAACGACATTTCTCTCCCAGTAACAAAGCAGTAAGCTCATTGTCTTGCCGATGGCCATAAACTCCCTCTAGGTCAGGGGCTTTACAAAGTTCCTGTTTTAACTATTATCTTGAATAATGACTTCCTCCTCCCTCCTTAGATCTTCTGTAATCCCCCACTCAGGGCCCACCTTCCTCTCCCTTTCACTGCTCATACCTTTCATCCTTCCCAGGGGCATCTCCTAACACCAAACACCTGGGGCTCAGCCAACTGGGAGCAGAGCTCTGCCCTGCCCATTCCTTAGAGCTTCTCACAGGCCTAAAGAAACAAGCAGTGGAGAATCCTTCTGATTACCCATAGAAATATTCATCAGCTATATCTAAAAATTATGCAGCTAAGAAACAAAAAGCCCTGGGGACTCATGAACAATTCAGAATACTAAAAAACAAGGACTTCAGCCATAGAGAAAAGAAGCTCAGCAAGCAAACAGAGAAATTATAAATATGTTTTTTTCAGATTATAGGAAAATTGGTATTCAGCTTACAGTAGCTACTGCAGGGAACTGATCGGGAGACATTGATGGTTTTGTTTTATTATGGCCTTCGTTCAGAAAAGAAGCTGTTTGCAAAAAAGTTATATATTTCAGGGTTTTTCCTTTTTTATATAGAATAAATTAAGCAACGGGTTTCAGCTTTATTTTCACCAGGTAACCTCTTTTTTTTTTCCCCTTTTATTTCTTCCATCTACTTGCATATCAGCAATTTTGGCCCTGAATATAATGTGGAAAAAAAAGCACTTTTTGGGTGTTGTGTTTTAATTTTCTCTTATAGATTTGAACATCAAATCCTGGGGAGGATTTTTTTTCCCCAAACCACATTCAGAGTGCTCCATGTCACTTTTACTATCTTATGTCTGACTACATTTATCTGATCCAAGCACCAAAGAAGACTCTCCAGGATCTCTAGTCCCACCACAAGATTCATTCATGAGTCAGGTCCTCATTTGTAATTAATCTGTAATTTTAAAAGGGGGAGCAACAAGCCCACATTTCAGAGCTCTGAAGCTAAACTCAATATTTTAACTGATTCAGTTACCTTAGCTTTTTGCAGCTAGTGAATTCTTCCACCATAGAAAAGTGATATATTAGGGGTATTACAACTAGAATCACAGTAATTGTTTGTGGAGGGTAGTGATATTCTATGATAGAGACTGACTCACTATCCAGAATTCCCTTAGATCTTTCTCATTTTCTTTAAACATTACCGACTTTGGCTGTGAAGACCGTATCAAAACATGCTTTTCAACAATTATATTTAAGTACAGAGCTGCTGAGTTTTACTACCACTATGGCTGTGATGGTGGTAAAGAATACTTTCTAAAAAAAAAAAAAAAAAAAAAAAGTTATGTAATGCTCACATTGAATTGTTAATATGAAAGTCAAAATCAGGTCAATTGTCCTGTCACACTCAAGGTTACAACCCCTTTAAATCTCTTTCTTTTTTTTTCTCCAAATAATTGAGCCTTGCATTAAAGACATTTAGCCTTCCCTCTGGTTTTGAGTGGGTATTTTTCTAAATAAAAGTCCAAATAAGAAACCATTTTTTCAGGACATACTTTTTTAACATCTTACAAGCTGATCCTGGTACAACATTCCTTTCTGGAAGGCAGGACAAATCTAGCTGGCAAAAATGCTTTCTTGCAATCTAGCACAACAAACAGAGCACAATTCCAGTTATACTCTTTTATTATGTGCTTTTTCAAGTCCTCATAGCGTGCAAAATACCAAAATGTGATTTGTTGGGATGGTCAAAGGTCTGAGTAGCAGTAATACCTTTAACTGATTTGTTAATCATGTCTCAGTCATCCAGTGATGATTAATTTTGTGTTGATATTTCTTCAATGTCCAGAAGTTCTACAGAAGCTTACAAACCCCTCCACCCCCCCCCCAAATAAACCCCAGCCTGTTGCCACTGTGCTAACTTTCTCCAGCTTGATTTTAGATTACAGCTGTATTGTTAAACAACTTCTCATTACCTGCCCAATATTTTCTCTATACCCACAAAAAATAAAGGGGGGGGGGGGGGTGTGCGGGTGGAGAGCAGGGAGGAAAGAAAATAAATGCTGCTTACCGCCAAAAATGATCTAATTAATTTCACTGTGGGCTACACAAGACTTTGTATCCAGTATGTCTTGCATGGCGTAATAAAACCACAGAGTTAATTTATCGCCTGGTGTTCAGCCACAAAGAAAGAGGTCAAGTGTCTGGGCAGCTCTGTCTGTGAGGCATGGTACCATTTCTGCTCCTCTTTGACCTAGACTATTGAGTCCTCCACGCTGACTCAGCAGCTTCAACCAATGTATTGAAGAAATGGAAATGAAAGTACCTGTGTCAGCCTGACTTCCCATCCAACTACCAGCTCCAGTACAGATTGACAACGGGACACAAGGCACTCTTTATCCTTAAATAATCTTCTAGAGATCAGATACATGAATGTGAAGTGTTGGCCTGCCAGGCACTGAGAGTTACCACTGCCTGATAGACGGACTCAGACCTGGAGTTACTTCCATCCACACATCTGTGGCTACACTGGCCATGTGATGGACACAGAGGAACTTGTAATGGTGGGAAAGGAGCTAGGGAATGTGTTTGCTAGCAGGGCTCTTTGAATCTCCCTCGGTGGCATGCCTCCATAACTCTGTCCCGTCTGGGGCACAATGCTGTGCACATTAGAGTCTGAAAGAGCTGTGAGATCCTTCCTTTGAGTAGGTACCTGATGGAAAGTGACCTATTCCATGAAGCCCTTCTTTTTCCTTCTGGTGATGAAAAGCATTCACTTGCACGTCACTCAATCATTTGTTGCTTGTTGGTCGTAACACGTTTTGGCATTCTCAATTATTATAACAACATACATTTTAATCTTGATATCTAAATTGGTTTTCATCCGTACAATATGCAAACATACCTGTTTACACAGTAAATCTATCTTATGCAGTTACAGAAATTAGCACCTTTTAATTTCCAATTAATTACAATTCATGCTATCATCATTTTACCATCTTACATAAAAATTATTCTGCATCAGAAAACCCAGAAAATAATTACATTTAGGCAGGATAAGGGAAATATACCGTGAGGGTCTTGAAACTATAGTATGTTAAACAGAAAATATATTAAGGTTTACAAGTACATATAGTGTGTCTCCCCCTCCCCGTACTCAAAGCATGAACCTTATCCAAACCTTACAAAAGCTTAACTTGTGATAATTTCCATAATTTCAGTTGATTTTTCTGCAATGGCATATAAAATACACCAGATTGGTGAATAATCCTAACAACAAAAGAGTGGAAAGAACCTTTTAAGTATTATTACATCATTTGACTAATAATGTTTCCATATGGAAAGTGTCTCCGCACTTAGAAAATATCTGAAGACAAATACTGTCAGATAAACAGTACTTGAGAAAGGAATCCTGACATCTTCCATGGTACCCCACAGAAAACTCCTGAAAAGCTCATTCCTGAAAACCATTTCAACAGAGCACAAATGTGACACTGACACCAGTTTAGCAAAGACTGCACAAAGAACAAAAACCTGGGTTACTGAAAGGGCTTTGTGAACCTGTATAACACTACAGATTTAACAGAAACATCTTGAAAAGGTGACGAATACTGAGTCTGTCACCATGCAAACCCTATGACATATGGCAAATAGATTGTTGGTAAATATTTAATAAAATGAAACACTAGTCTCTGACACAAAATCTCTCCTGTTACAAAGAGGCAAAGGTACAGCAACAAAGCACGTGCTCTTTTTTGACAATGGTGCTGTGTTTCAGGTTGCCCATATCTACAGACTAAAATTAAAACTCAGTCTGTTACCACAGTGTAATACAACTCAGCAGAAGAGACCTCTGTAGATACTCTTTTTAGTTAAACCTGGCTTCTATGGTTCAACAGCTTGACAGCAGTGTAAAATTATATTGGTCTTGCTGGAACATGTGTCCTTCAAGTAATTATTATTCCTCCTTCAAAGTCTTTATTGTAAAAGCCAGAAGTGTTTGCATGTTGGGTTTGTTTGTTTGTTCCCTTTCTTAATATCTTATACTTTGTGTCAGGTGTAAGATGCAGATGTAGTACAGGATTGGTGCTTCTAAATTAACATAAAATTGTAAAACACACCTCAGTTTGCTAGTCATAACTGCTTATGTGATAGAAGACTGGATTTTATAGAGAACCAATTAACCTTTACTTTTAGAGCTGTGATTTAAAATCAGAATTACTGATAAAAATAGTTTGGCAGCTTCAATTCCAGTGGAATTCCAGAAAATAATATATTTGGCAGCTCCTTTCACGGCTGATATAAATTGCCAGAATGCAAAATGCCTGCGTCCACATATACCATGTCAGAGTTATGTGCAATATTGCCAATCCAAATTCTAAAATAATAGATTGTTTGAAAAACCTTTACTTTTAAGAATCATGAACATTTGAGGTGAGGGTTTTTGCCTCAAGTTTTCCTATTTTTGCACACTTAGGGTCACACTTCTTTTAACGTATTCTAATTTGGGGCCAAAATACTGTGAATAAAATTTCTTCAGTTAAAAAGAAAACACCAATGTCATTTTCTGGTTCCTGCAGCTGAGATTTTAAGACACCAAGTTGTCTGACAAAAAGTTAAAAAGTGGTACAAGATAAAAAGATCTGCAATACAAGATCCATTACGAAGACTGACAATTGGCAACATTGCACATGGAGAGCTGAAACAGCGCTTGCCAAATTTCCGTAATGGAGTTAATCAGCCATCAGAAATGTTTGTCTCAGGCCATTTGCTGCAACTACTTTACTTTCCACTAGAAGCAGTAACTTACTGCTGTACAGACGTACTACAGACAATTCAGCACTTGTATGGGTAAATACGTGAAAGGATATGCTGGATAAATTGCAGGGTGAGTATGCCTGTCTCAAAAGCTGTTATCCCATAGTACCTTTTTTTTTTTTTTTAACAATCGAAGAACCTCACATTTAACTATCTACATTATAGATTAAACATTTCTGAAATGTTAAAATTCTCCTTGTCCAGCAAAGAGGAAGATATTTTGTCACCCATGAAAAAAAAAAAAACCACAGCCTTTTCAAAAATAAATTCATCCTGCAGGGCAACAACATTTCTTCAGGATAGTCAATTCCAACATTGCAATTATGTCTCTTTTTATATAATATCATAATCCTTAAACACTCCATACAGAGTTATCTTGCTGTAAGTTATTTTCTGGTCAGCTTACTTATTTCAGCAATTCATTATTCATAGTCAAATTTTTAGCCAAACTAAGAACAAACACATACGTAAGACTGAAAAAAAAAAACAAAACCAAAAACCAAACCCAAACCAAAACAACCCTGGCATCTGTTCAAATTAGCAATAACATTTTGAACATTTGTTATTTAAGTTTGTTTAATTCCTTCCATCTTAAAGTGTGTAACAAGGCAACTTGTCTTATGTTTCATCATGAGATCTTCCATTATCGTGGAAGATCACGTATCAAGAAAACATGAAAAAGTCATACTAGAGTAGCATCTGTTGAAGTGTTTAAAGTTCTGCAGTTACTAAAGCTGATACTGAATGCAAACGGAGTCCACTAGATGGCATAAAGCAATAAATATCATGATAAAAACCATAACGAACCCCCTAATTTCTGTTACGGTATTCACTGATTTCTGTCATGATAAAAATCATGTGGTGAGAAAGCAAATTTCTGTTACTGAAATATTAATAAATAGTCATATATTTTTTGTTCTATACACAAGGTACAATAGAGGGGAAAGTTGAAGACACAAGCTTACGTAAGGAAGTCAGGTAATTTTAATATTAGGGATGTAAATACAACCTGAACTCTACACTTTGAGATTACATGTTACAACATTACTACATAATCACAAACTACTTCAAAAGAATGCAACACAGTAATTTAGTTTTTTTATATATATATTTCTTCACAAAAAGAAAGGTGCAATTTGCCACCTGTTTTGTTTTAACATTCAGAGTGACTATGCCTCATTTTTGCCAACAACTCTTAACAAGACATCTTTAATATTGAGACCTGGATGAGAAAATTTCTCCAGCCCTCAGGAACCTCTCCCAGTCACCACGAACATTCAAAGGTAATTAAGATGTCCTTGCAAGGACATCAGCCTCCTCCCTCAACACTGATGAGTACATCCCATCCAGTCCCATGGGTTTGCGTACATCCATTGTGTTTCCATGTTCCTTGATTTGATCCTTCTCTACCAAGGATAAGTCCTTCTTGCTCAAGAATTTCCTGCTGGTCTCCGGGGGCCTGGGTTTCCTGAGGGCAGAACTCTAGCAGTAAAGACCAAGGCACCTCAGCCTTTTCCATGTCCTCTGCCACCAGGTCTCCTGACTCATTCCACAGAGGGCCCAAATTTTATCTAGTCTTCCTAACATATCTAAAGAAGCGCTTTACATCCCTCACCAGGTTTAATTCCAAGTGAGCTTTGGCTTTCCTGACGCTCTTCTGGCACACTGAAGGGAATGAGGAAAAGAAAACCAATTCTTAATGTAACTAGGTTAAACACTGGGTGCTGTTGGGTGTTCTTCTTTTTATTTATTTCATGTTTTCATATAAACTTGTAACTTTATTCTGAATGTTATGAACAAATGCTTTTATGTGCATATAATCTTATCCATGGTCAGTCTAATGTGATTTAAGATAATTATGTAAAAACATCCCTCACTTCAGGTCATGACAAATCTATAAAGCAAGACTCTGGGGCACTTTATCAGTAGCCTCAGCTCCACAGCCCACCTGCCACTGTTTCCAAAAGGTAGGTTTATAGCTGAACTGCTCACACCAAGGAACAGTCACCGCAGGAGTTGAGAAGCAAAAAGTTTCAATCCCGTTTACACTAAAGTCTCTCTGTCACACAGGAAGGTGTTGGGACACCACAGGAGTCACAGATACCAGGTGGATATTCTGCACTTGTGAGGTATACTCTTTGGTTTCACTGAAATTTCTATATTTACACACTCCCTTGGTTCAGTACTTTTATGCTATATATACTATTCTTTCATATTCCGTTGACGGTATCTGTAACAGTGGTAGGTCCAATACAGAGCCTGGTCCAGAAATAAAGACCAGGATGGTCATGAAAATGTTTTCTAAGCAGACTGATTGTAAGTGAAAACTTCTTAACATTGGAAGATACTTTTTCAGAGCATTCAGCTTCACTTCTACTTTTAAATGGTTTCTCTAGCTAAATGTGACAGTTATAAAACCATGGACTTTCAAAGACAAATTTATTTCCAGGAAGCTGAGACAGTTTTTGACCAAAACTAAATTATTATTTTCCCTACACATACTTATCTACTCCATATTTTTATATATATATACACATACACGCATTCTATATGCTTCATATATATTATTCAAATATGTATATGTGTTAAAACATATATGTGTATATTCAAATATGCTTACATAGACTTGTTTACATATATATTCATATCACAGTGCACAGGAGGTATCAAGGATCAGAAAACATATTTAAAATTTAAGAAAATGTCCTTTGCAGACAGTGGGGAAAAGCCTTTTGCATAACGGAATAGCGTGAAGCAGACCATTTCTCCTTAGCATAGTGTTTCCTTGTAGTTATAAGTTCTTTTTAGCTTTTCAACTAGGCTGTTCCACAAATTGGAATTTACCTCTAGGTAGTAACCAACAGACCCCAGCATTAGATGTTAATTACTGATAGCAGTTAAATTGTTAAATGATTTCAGACAGAAACTAGAATAGTCTCACAAAATATCCTCTATCTTTTTGATTCTTCTGTGGTCATATTTTTAGGTGTGTAGAAGCACCAAGCTTTTGGATGTTATCTTTCAGTGGTGCATATTTATCTGTCCTATGTACTGTTGTCGTAGTTTAACCTGGGCTCCCAGTAAATACCACTCAGTTGCTTGGTCACATCCAAACCCCTCCCCCAGTGCAGGAGAGTCAGAGGAAAAGACAAGAAAGCTTGTGAAGCTGAGATAAGAACTACTTAATAATATCAGTGAAAATTCTAGTGATATTACTAATACCAACTATACTACTAATAAGAAGTAAAACAATAGAAAATAGAATGATACAGTAGTTTACCACCTGCCGACCGACACACAGCCAGGTCCTGAGAAGCAAGAGTCCAAGCCCCAGAGCCCCCAAAGCCCAAGTCCCAGGGTGACAACCCAACCAGAAAAAAACCAGCTGAACCCCTCAGTGCACTAAGGAACGAACCGGCCCCATCGATAACCATGCCAAGAGCTAACAAAGGAGCTATGACTGAGCTAAGGAGCTAGCAAAAGCCTTAACCACCCCAGGCCACTTCCCAGCTCAGAACAGCACCTGTGCCCTGACCCTGACGTACCATGGAATGAAACACTCCCTTGGCCACTCTGGGTCAGCCAACAGCACTGTGAAGAAAAACAGGTCATTCCTGCTTGAAAACAGCAGAATCTGGAAAGCCATTCCCGGCATGCTTTCTCTGCATGCTTCCTTGGATGCTGCATATATACATTCCCTTCCCTGTATGTGTATATTCCCTGGGTGCTTTCTCACATGCTTGCTCCTTACTTGCCTGATGTTGAATTGTTCTTTTACATGTTTCTTAAAAATTTTCAGCAAAGGGACATCGAAAATGTGGCAACAGAACGACTTTCCTTGTAGTGAATTAGTCAGATTTGGTACCTTTGTGTTAATCATTCAGGCTTAGATTTAATAAATGCCTCAATCACCATGACAGATTATTTTTTTCAATACTTTCCAATTCCTCATCTCCACCTGCACAACTTCAAAAGGAATTTAAGCTTCTGAGAAGTGTCAATCTCTTTGACTAACTAAATTAAAACCTATTTAAAATTGAATATTTTAAAATGGAATATTTTGAGGCCGTATATTTTTTTAAAATAATTATTATTACGAAAAAGTAACACATGGATGAGTTGTCAATTTTCTGTCTCTACTGTGCTGACCTCAAAGATTGTGACTAAGCAAGAAAATTATTATATAGTGAAACGTGGCCTTTCACAAATGCATATCCATAGTCCAGTCCTGTTATGAGCAGCTGAGGGACATACATTTATGAGACATAAAAATGTTAGAGTGTGTATAATTTTTTCCTTCTAATATAATTTTAAACCAAGAGCTGCTTCACAGCTAATTGAATGTAAAGGAAAAAGCAGATGTTTATTTAATTACCGTTTCATCTTTACTGAGAAATAAGTTATCTTATTAAAATCTTATTGGAATACTAGTTGATTCCCACCCTGTCTGTACTGATATCCCACAATAGCCTGAAGTTTTTTCAAGGGTTTGTTTTGATTTAATTGTATATTTTAATGCTTAAGCAGCAGGTTCACTTGTTAGTAGAAAAAACATGCTTGGCATTTCAACTTTTAAATTAAAATTCACTTTGATACAACTTGAATGCCGATTCTACAGCACAGGAAGGCTAAAAATAATTTTAAAGTATTCCTATAAAAGATAGGTTATGTGGGGAAGACAGAACCTTACTAAGTGCAGTCATGTGTCTGATATGCTAACTGGGAACATGTGCAACACAAGGTTGAGAGAGACGGTGAGAGAAAGCCAGACTTTCTGTGTCTCTTCATAAACATTGAATTGACATAATGGAACCTATATTGCAATACGCTGTAGGCACTGGTCAATTAAGAAAGTTTGACCTGTATCATAATGCATTGCTAAATCGACACCACAACAAGCATGGTGACTTTTTAGCACTAAAACACTTCACTGAGTTGTAAAAGCATAAAGATTATTCTTATAAAATAGGTAAGACAGTTATTTGACCTTCTCAGTGACAGTGGCCAAAGATAAAGCATTACAACAGACTACCAAGAAGAAGATACACTACAGTTTAGCTGTGCCCATTCATATATATCACATAGATGAACCACTGTCAATCAGGGATTAATTTGAACACTAAGTTGCTACAGAAGTTGAAGATGCTAATGAAGTGCCAAGCCACCACAGTATCAAAACTCAGAGAACTCGTTCATGGTGAAAATTATTCTGTTCTGAATAACAATGCACCATAGATTTAATTTTCAAGGGTGTCCTTGTTGAAATCTCCCTTCTTTCCAGTACCCATCAGCTGTGTCTGAAATATCTCACTATGTAAGTATTTACTCAGTTCTTGGGATAGCCAACTGCTCCCTAAAACAGGGAATTGTGCTGTGGAACAGAGAATAGCAGTATTTGTTTACACTTGCTACAGACCATTTTGTTAATCTTGAGCAAACATTGTTCCTAACGTGATGAACGTCTGCCAAATGAAGCACTACATCCAGCCTCATTAGGTAAAACCCAGTTTCTTCTTCAGGCAGTACAATGAACAACTTCATTTGTTGCCAGGTTACTCCATCTCTAATTTCTTTTGCCAAAGGAAGTTGAAATTGGCATACATCTGAAGATGCCACAATGAAAATGGGTTGGCATGTTTTTATTGAGAAATAACTCCTCTTTTATGATGAATTTACAAGTCAACACAGTGAGTAGTGGCTTGAAACTAGTATGTTTCTGCCTATAAATGATCTGGCTTTTCAGGATACTCCAAGAAAGAACCAAGCCCCACTGAAATGCATGCCTTAAGAATGGAGAGGAATACAGACAATTTTCTGAGATCACAATTTAATTCCTTCTACCGAATTGATAAGATTTATTAAGAGTCCTCATTCTGAATGGCCACAAACCCCATCACAACAGTATTCTGGTAAAGTTATAACAGATCCAGTTCATGGCAGTGGTACTAGTGGTACCAGAAAGCCACCTCTGAAAACTGTTGCTTTCAAAATATCTTGTAACTCTAGAAAAGCATGTAAAACTTTGGATCGAGAGGCAATCTTTGGCAAAATGTTACATGTTCTTCTGACTCTATTTTTCTACTGACACTATTTTTGGTACAAAGAGTTCTTTCTATTGCAGAAGATATATCTCAGACCCTTTGCCCTTGCCAGACAGTAGTAGAGAAAACAGGGCCACTCCCCCACCCCCCGCCTTTCCTTTTTTTTTTTTTAACTTAACAAACTAGGGACATACAGCAGGGGTATGAGTAAGCAGGCAACAAAGGTATGTTTTCAACTTCCTAAAGATACAGCAACTAAATCTACTTCATTAAAAGCGGGATGTTCCTTTATATTCTTCCTCCCTATCCTGGCCACTGGCAAAATTGCATTATTATCCTATGAGTCATTCTTTCTTCAAAATATCTCTCTGGGTAGTACTTGTTAATTAAACTTTCTCATCCTCTATTTCTCTCTCTCTTACAGTTCTTGGCAATAGTCTTGTATCCTCTCTTTTGAATAGACATCTATATGTAATCTCCCATTATTAGAGTAGTAGGAAGGAACTATCTTTTACCATGTGTGCCTGTTGAGCATACAATTACTAATTATATCAAGTATGCCTTCTGAGTGCTACTGGTGATTTAAATAGTACATTTTCTTCATCTCTTTAGGACAATGTCATCTATTGTACAATGTTTCTGTCTGATTCTTCGGTGGCATTTTAGCTCGTCAACTTGAAAAGTTCTTCAGTTTCATAAAGAAAAATGTGGAACATCTGTCCCTTTTCTGCGGATGTGGCTCTGCGGTAGCTAAAACAGCCTGCTGTTCAGAAATGCAGTTGGAAATAAAGTGCCATTTGAATACATGTGGTAATAATAACCCTATGGCAGTGTCATAGCCACAACCAATACTCACCAGAGTTGTATCTAGTACAATCATATGTACTGATTTCTTTATTTCATTTTTTATGAAATAATACGAAAGCATTTTTCACAAACACTAGGTTTCACCCCCAAACATAGAAACATACATATATATTTCATGAGTCTGTCCTACAAAATATATAGAGAAGTAAAGTGAGCATGGATGTATCACCTGAGTACAAAAGAATGGATAATAGAGCTGTTATTCTTGCTTGGTGAAACAAATTCTCAGGGTGGCTCTGTAGATGGCCAAGAAGTTACAGCTTATGTCTTTATTCATAGTCATTTAGCGCATAGCCCTGTACAGAGTGACAGCTCCAGCTTTAAGCATATGACAGCACAGGGAAAGTCAAATATGAGTGAAGAGTAGCTGATGTATTGGAAGAGCAAGGTAAGCAGAGAGAAAACCTGAGCAGAGTAACACCTAAAGATCTGCAGCTTAAATCAGACCTCCACTGTGAGGGCTGCTGTAGAAATTAATAATTAGAGGGAATGAGTGAGAAGTCTGCAATTAGGACTGAATAGGAAGGTAGAAAAATTCAGCAACTGATTTAACCTAGGTCAAGGGAATCCTGGAGCAAATCCAGGAAAAGATACCTCTTGAAAAATCAATCCAGACCTTATCCAGAAAACCAACCCTTTTGTAAGCAGAGACAAAACAACACAGATTTCTGCGTTCTGGGTAGCCATGACTCTGCCTTGAAGTTGATTGATAAATCCTGCAAAGTCCCTTCAAGACCCAAGTTTCTATGGATTCAGCAGTGCGATACAGATAAGGAGAACGGGCCATTATATGTGTGATGTTTGATCTTTTTATTTCTGTCATGTATGAACATCAAAAGCATTTGTTGGGACTGCAGCTGTCAAGTTGTAAGCCAGCATATGAAAACAGCTGTCTATCCTCAGCACCAACAAACATGAATAGATCTGTCATCATAATTACAGCTCAGAGCTGGATTGTCTTCAGATACCAACAACAGTCTGCACTGTGAGCGATGTCAAATAAGCCTGACTCAACTGGTTTAGGATCCATTTTTCTAGAGAGAATAATGGCAGCCTTTCTCTTCTATGAAAGGTTGCAAAAGTTTCTGTGTAAGGAAGCCTGATATCTCTGAGGTTAAATATTTCACTACTTTCTTAAAGAAATTGTTCTAGAAAACAAAAAATTATTTACACATTTAATGAAATAAGTATGCAGATTATTTATTTGCATCGAATTTTAATTTGATTACACTCCAACAGTCTTGTTTCCATATTACAGCAGTAACTGTCTGCACATATTGCTTTATGGATATCTCACAAATGTTTATACATACAGTAGCTCAAAGGGTTTATAACGAAATCCTGACATTTTCATCCCAAAAGAGCTGTACATTGGCAAGAAGTGACTGAGAGGCATCTGAAAGTATCTCCTGATTTAGCAGTGGCTTAGACAAAACTGTTTGGGAATCTTATTAAGAATGAAATTCCATAATGTGAATATCACACTGTTAGCATAGCTGGTCAGCAGACTGAGCATGAATATTACCCTTCTCTGCATGTCATTGACAATATGAGAAGAAAACAGGCTTGTGGGAGGAAAAGAGCTAGAGTCAGTCATTTCCCTCGGGAGACAGAAGAAACGGGAACCAAAAATATGACTATTTGAATAATTCCCAGTCTCTCTTCTGAGCCAAATCTGTGCAACAGATCTGTGTACTGACTTTCCTCAGGAAAGAAGACTACAGTCTTCAAATGTCCAGATTATAATCTGCCATTTTGAAATTACAACTTCTCATATTTATTCTATAATGATATACTTTCTTTTGAGTCTGGATATTGTTACATAGTCAGTGCTCAGTAACAGGCAAGTCAGGAACCTCTGCTATCCCATCACACATTACTCCTACATTCCTGAATTATTTTAATTGTCATAACAGTCCAGCATACAATCAAAGTACAAAAGCATTTCATTAAAGTAAAACAGCTAAGCAACTGGAATTAGAGGTCACCGATACTATTATCCCTATAAATCAAACTGGCTGTATAGAAGTAACGACTTCTGCCCCTCAAAATCTTCTAGACTGAGGGTTTGCACGTATTTGATGTGAAGTTTTGACAAGCGTTCACTTTCGTGGCAAATAGTGGTATTTTCAGTGTGGAAAATATGCTACTTTTGAATTACTATATGGAGTCATAATCTAAGAGAAATAGCTATATTCCTAAAAGAAGCAAGCAGGAGAGGAGAATGTAAGAAAGGGAAAGGGATGGAGGCTATAGTTGGCTGGTAATTTAGTGAAATAATAAACAAGAAGAGGAATTTCAAGTCCATCATCAGAGGACAAAGATACTAAACCCCTTGCTAGACCTGAGTCTATACTAAAAGGTAATGATAAAAAAAATCTGCAGTCACAAGATCTTAGAATCATTCAGATGAGAAGGGCTCTCAGCAGGTCTTCTGGCCTATCCTCCTGCTCAAAGTTCAAGGCATATCTCTTGTTTGATTCTATTTTTATGCATGTGCATGCTCCTGAAAACATGAAGTATGTTCTGTTGAAATTTTTTATTAGAAAATATAGTCATTATATTCTGAATGTTTTTTCACTTAAAATCAGCCAAAAGAGCTCACTGAAAGAATTTTTAAGTCTTGAAAGTCAGACATTGTGCAGTAATGCACTTAAACTGAAAAGTACCTGTTACAAACCGATAGTTATCAGTGGAGTAAATGAGGCACACTGACTGAAATCAAATTTGGCAACGATTCCTCTCTTAGCTGCTGGTTGCAGAGTATGAGTTCAAGCCCAAGTTCAATATTCTTGTCATTTCCCTTTCCATCCCTCTCCCTGGTGAACCCAGCTGTATATACACACATGACCCTTGGATATGGAAATTCAAGACAGATAGGAAAGCTGTTGGCCTTCACTGTGCTTCTGTGATACAGGTAGAGGCTTCATCCTTCTGTCCCATGACTCTCAGAAAAGGATGAACACAGTTTGGTGTTTATAAATACCAATATAACCACACGCACACAGAGACATGCATATCCATTATGTTGTATAATGCAACATAGTAAACATGGCATAAGACATTATCTTAAATTCAGCGGACCATTAAAGACACAAGTGAACATAAAGGGAAGATGTGAGTCTAAATAAGGCTCATTGGTGCTCTTCAGGAGTGATTTTCACAGTGCCACGGTCTATATACACTTACCCTGTAGATTGTATCAGGGAATTAACTTGAGCTTCTAACCGCTGAGAAAACAACACAATAATGATACACAAACAGGAATAGAAGCAGTGTGGGCATGTGCACAGTAGTTGGCAATTTGGATTATGAATTAATTAATTATTATTAAATGTTACTAACGCTTGTCTAATCATTCCACTTCACACTAAAGATCAGCCAGATGACAGAAATTAATTCACATATCTGAAGGCCTTTTTTTTTGTTTCTGGGAAATGTGGGATCTCAGACATGTAAACTAAAATATAATCTCAGCATGGTTTACACACTTTCTTTTTCAAGGTTTCTTTATAATTTATAGGTTAGAAACAGAGAATCAATTTGTACCAGTTCAGGATCTACTTCCAACTGATGATGCAGATTGTGGGAAGGGAAGAATGATGTTTTCTCTGACATGTTAAGTCCCTGTGTACCTTTAGGGTACTCTAGAAACAGAATGACTGAGGGAAACTGATTATTTTTAGGTTTGTTGTTGTGAATAGAGAACTTGCATTTCAAAGAGGCATTCTTGTATAATACAGTATTGTTCCCCATGACTAAGGTCTGCAGAATCTCTTTCAAATTTCACACAGGCATATGTGAGGAATATGCAAGGAACAGAATAAAATACACTATCACAGACTACCAGTGATGATCTTAAAGTGAAAAAGTACCATGTTATTTGTAGGCCTAAAGATAAGCTAAGGGAAGACCTTTGAGAATCAAAAAAGCTATTGTTTGAGATATAATAGGCCACAGTCTCCACTCCTGATTATGCAGCCCAGCAAGACTAGATAGGTATCCTCAAGAAAGAACCTCCAAAACCCACTCATCTTTTGTGTCAGCCTGTAGAGAGAAAGGAAGAGTGAGGATATGTTTCAATTCCATCCTGACTAGATGGTGAATAAGTCCATAAGAGTCGCTAACATTTCTTAGATATACTCCTTAATCACATGCACAATAATGTAATTAAAGGTGCCAAACCACCAAAAAATTAAAGCCTTGTCTAAAGAAGTGGTGATTCACAAAGAACTGAATACACAAAACCTGGTTTGAGTCTGAGTCACGGGGAGCTCAGTGTACTACTGATTTTTGCCAAAGGCGGTTGCAATAATGTTGAAAAAGATTAAAATTTTAAATATGATTAAACTCATTAAGAACTTGTTTTGAAGCTTAAGTGGATGTGGCAGTAGAGAAGAGGTTTGGATGCAACTGTGAATCATGCCAATTTCACTTTGTAAAACTGCTCTCCAAATACTTGAGTTGTACTCTGTGGTTAGGAAAATGAGCTAAACTGGTTTCCCAATGCAGTATGCCTGTTAGAGTGAGAAAGTTCACTGACCCATAAATGCTGTCTGCTATAGCGCCTTTGCACGTCTTATCTCCTGCCAACCGTGTAATAACCTGAGACTATATTTGAAACTGATAGGGAATGAAACTGAGAAGGAGGAATGGTTGGACAAATTAAATATTAAGGTTTTTTGTTTAAAAAGATGTCAGAAGATTGTAAATAGAGATTTAAATATGTGGGATGAGCCACATTCTGGAAACGTCATTTTCTCATCACTTTCCATACAGCTTATTTAGATTATACAACAACTTCCAGGTGTTTATATATAGATGTGAGGATTCCCACTTACAGAAAATATAGGATAAAGATAATTAGAAAATGGGAGAAATGGATCAAGTCTTATTGGTAAGAAACACCATTGTGACTCTCTATTAGAGTTTCTACTTCCCCTGATAGAGTTCATGAGCTCTGGTCTTCAACTAAACAATTCTAGCGTTCCTTTTTTTTTTGGTACAAAGCTTGTAAATGATTCATCACAATACATCTATTTCCCCACTGCTGCTGAAGGAGCAGAAGCTACAAGTAGTCCTTAACTAAAATGATCTGCATATGCCTGTAATATTTACAACTGCCTTTGAGGCTTCCACTAATAAAGCTGGTCACTATTGTTTATTTTCAGAAAGATTTAAAATAAGAAGTGTACGTCCTCACACAACTGACAACGGAAACCTTTCTTATATGAATGTTAAAAGTAAACAGTTCTTTTCCTAAACCAAACACAGTAAAAGTGGTAGTATCATAGAGTACCTCAATCATTTTTTTTACCCCATGTAAAGTTCATGAATATGTCTGTTAACAAGGAAACATTGTTTTTTCTAGGGCTTTGTTTTCTCAGGCAACTGAAATTTCAGTGGTTTCAACAGTTTCTCTGGAATGCTCATTATTTTTTCATTACTTAAAAATGAAGGAAAAAATACAGATTAGTAAATCTCATCATATTGTCAAAAAGTTCAGATTGTTGCTTTGACAACATTAATTTTTTTTCTAGAAACAAAACCTAGAAAAGTGGCCCTCACATTTCAAATTCTCAATATACCTGTAAACTTGTTATTTTGACCTTTCAAGTCTGACCTTAATAATTATTACTAGGGGGTAGACTTCATTTTCACTGTGTATTAGTGAATCTCTCAGCAGATGAAACACCCCTTTTCAGAAGTCCAGCCCCAGCTATATGGACCATTTAAATACTACACACATTCAGATTGTTGTTGTTTTGTTTCGGGTTTTTTTTAATGAACCCTACATTAATAGGGCAGCTGTTCACAACATATTTATAGAGTCAAAACTTCAGGCTAGCACTGAACTGAAAAACACCAAGTTCATACTACTCTTTTTTCAAAGTAAAATTGATATAAATTTCTAGCCCTGAGACTCCTCAAACTCTAAGGACTTTATACCTATATACACTTAGTTTAAGGATCATTATACCATTCCTAAAAATTTCTGACCTCACAAAGGGTAGTGAAAGCAGTGTGGTTAACAATTAACTGTTCTGTATAACACTAGGGAAACTTTTTTTGCCTGAAATTGGGTAGGTTTTGATCTAAACAATGGTTATTCTTCCACGGTTTACACTGGAAGTCAGATAAACATTAAGGCAAAAGAGCATACCCAGCAATCGTGTATTCAGTTGATTTTAAAAGACAAGGCCCAGCGTAGGACAAAATATTATTAGTATTTTAGTCAGTTTTTTCCAGTTCAACTGTAGTTAAAATGTCCCAAGAGTTTTAGTGTGTTACAATGGACTTTCAGTGAAGGAATGAAATATGATTACCTTTAAGCATGTATTGCTGAACTGGGGCCTGAAAATACATACACAAATCAAAGATTAATAGCTTTCTCCCATTCTGTCTGAGACGGTATTTTCAAGGAAAACATTTCAACTATTTTAACGAAAAAACTATTTAACCTCTAATAATCAACAGTTTGTTATATAGAATAGACCTCAAAACAAGATATCGTACTTACGCCAAACAAGTTGTACACACCTGCAAAGAAAATCTTCTACTTTCATACGTATTTCCATTCAGTGCTAATATCTTCAAACTGACCTGATGCAAATAGGCACCTTTCCTAATGCTTCATTTAGCTCTCCAACAAGCCACAGGTTTCCTACATATCATTAGGACAAAACCCAACCATCTTGCCAATAGATACTTTTTGGTTTAGTGGGATAAATATAAGGGTATTCTATTAATGGGATAAATATAATAAATAAGGGAATTGATTATTTCTGAATCACAGAATATTTTACTACCAACATACTTATGAAGAATACACTATTTATTGTCCCCTCTGGAATTTTCCTCTGGTGACAGCAAGCTTTGAAAAGAAAGCATTCTTATCACCTTCCCAGTATATTCCCACACCTACCTGCTCCTCCCCAGTCAAAATTACTTATGAAACACGCAATTACTCAGTATTCTTCTGTATTTTACTGGGAAAGGGTTGGAAATAGAAGAAACTGTTTGGAGTTAAACTATTTCTTAGCAGTTACATATAATTATATAAGAAATCCTGAACTACCCAGTTTGAGGAGTCATACATGCATATCCTGTCAAAATCTGATCTGTGTTCAGAAACAAGACGTTCCTATACCTCAGGCCTTTTAAGAGCCAACAGCCGCTGGTTGTGCATGGTTCTTCACTTTTGCCTTGAGTAAAATAAAAACAGTAGTATTCAAATCCTAATTTCTTAGAGATACCATGGTACTATTGAATACTAAGTATTCAAGGACCACCCCTCCAAGCTCAGGAGCGATGCATCCCAAAGAAGAGGAAGTTGGGTAAAAGTGCCCGGAAGCCTGCATGGATGGACAAGCAGCTCCTGGACAAAGTAAAAAAAAAAAAAAAAGCAGCCTACAGTGGGTGGAAGCAAGGACAGGTAACCTGGGAGGATTACAGGGAAGTTGTCTGAGAGGTCAGAGATCAGGTTAGGAAAGTCAAAGCCCTGACAGAATTAAACCTGGCCAGGGACATCAAGGCCAACAAGTAGAGCTTCTGTAGGTACATTGGGGATAAAAAGAAAATCAGGAAAAATGTGGGCCCTCTGCAGAAGGAAACGGGAGAGCTGGTTTCCCAGGATCTGGACAAGGCCAAGGTACTCAATGCTTTTTTTGCCTCATCTTCACTGTCAAGGGCGCAAGCCGTACCCTCAGAGTCTTGGAAGACAAGGGCAAGAACTGGGAGAATGGAGAGCCACCCATGGTCAGTGAGGATCAGGTTTGGGAACACCTCAGGAACCTGAAGGTGCACAAGCCCATGGGACCTGATGGAATACATCCATGGGTCCTGAAAGAACTGGCGGATGAGGCTGCAAAACCTCTATCCATCATATTCGAAAAGCCGTGGCAGACTGAAGATCCCACTGAGTGGAAAAGGCGAAACATAACCCCCATCTTTAAAAAAAGGAAAAAAGGAGGACCCAGGAAACTACAGGCCAGTCAGTCTTCACCTGTGCCTGGCAAGATCATGGAGCAGATCCCTCTGGAAATCATGCTAAGGCACATGGAGAATGAGGAGGTGATTGGTGACAGCCAGCATGGGTTCAGCAAGGGCAGATCATGCCTGATGAATTTGGTGGCCTTCTATGATGGGGTCATGACCTTGGTGGATAGAGGACAGCCAACTGGTGTCATCTACCTGGACTTGTGCAAAGCCTTTGATACCGTCCCACTTGACATCCTTGTCTCTAAACTGGAGAGGCATGGATTTGACAGATGGACCACTGGATGGATAAAGAACTGGCTGGTCACACGCAGAGAGTTGTGGTCAATGGGTCAATGTCTGAGTGGAGACCAGTGACAAGCAGTGTTCCCCAGGGGTTGGTGTTGGAACCGGTCCTGTTTAACATCTTCATCAGTGACATGGACAATTGCATTGAGTGCACCCTCAGCAAGTTTGCTGACGACAGCAAGCTGCGTGGTGTGGTCAACACGCTGGAAGTAAGGGATGCCATCCAGAGGGACCTGAACAGGCTGGAGAGGTGGGCCACTGCCAACCTCATGAAATTTAACAAGGCCAAGTGCAAGGTCCTCCACCTGGGTCGGGGCAATCCCAAGCACAAGTACAGGTTGGGTGGAGATTGGATTGAGAGCAGCCCTGAGGAGAAGACCCTGGAGGTACTGGTGGATGAGAAGCTGAACATGAGCCGGCAGTGTGTGCTGGCAGCCCAGAAACCCAACCAGATCCTGGGCTGTATGAGGAGAAGTGTGGCCAGCAGGTTGAGGGAGGGGTTTCTCCCCCTCTACTCTGCCCTCATGAGACTGTGGATCCCTCAGCTTAAGAAGGATATCAACCAGTTGGAGCGAGTCCAGAGGAGGCCACAAAGAGGATCAGAGAGCTGGAGCACATCTCCTGTGAAGAAAGGCTGAGAGAATTGGGCTTGTTCAGCCTCGAGAAAAGAAGGCTCCTGGAAGACCTTATCACAGCCTTCTAGTACCTGAAGGGGCCTACAAGGAAGCTGGAGAGGGGCTTATTACAAAGGCTTGTAGCAACAGGACAAGGGGTAATGGGTTTAAACTGAAAGCAGGGAGATTTAGATTAGATATCAGGAAGAAATTCTTCCCAGAGAGGGTGCTGAAGCACTGGAACAGGTTGCCCAAAGAAGTTGTCTTCAAGGCCAGGCTGGATGAGGCTTTGAGCAACCTGGTCTAGTGGAGGGTGTCCCTGCTCATGGCAGGGGGGTTGGAACTGGATGATCTTTAAGGTTCCTTTCAACCCAAACCAGTCTATGATTCTATGATACACATAGAGTGTGCATACGCAGGTTTTCTGTTTGTTGGTCCCAGGATTGTTCTTGTATTTTACACAAATTCTCTGTTTATTGCTAGTAGAGAATTCATGCTCAAAGCAGAGAGGGCACCCAGTCTCTTTTCTCCAAGTGAATGTTCTTAGCACTGTACTAAGCAGACAGTCTCCTTTTTGAATACTCTCATTTTCTCTCACAACAAAAACAGATCTTCAATTATAGGTCTTTAGCACAATGCAGGAGAGCGCTATTGTTCAAAACAGACAACAGCCATGTTCTGACGGCCTGCTTTCCAGAAGCTGGATGTCTACATCTGAAATAAAAGTTACACCCAGGCAACTTTCTACCTAAATGACTGTATCAAACAACAGGATTATAAATTGAGGATTATCAGTTAAAAAAAAAAAATTAAAAAAAAAAACAAAAACAAAAACAGAAACCAAAAAAACTGCAAAAAAGAGCTCAGTTCTTCAGAAGAAAATGGTTAGCATTTTACTCTTTGTACAATTTTTACTGTATAATCCTCCTTGAAGCCCTGACAGAAATGCCACTAAGAGGAAAGAGATTCCCGTACCGACTCTGTCCTCCATATTTCCTTTACTAGCTGGAGCAGGCCCCACACTGCCTAATCTCCTTCTTGTGCTATGATGCAAAATACAACATTCTGCATCTATTTATACCTAAAGGTTAGGGTCAGAAGTCTTTAAAATATTAAATACTTCTCTATTGTGGTTGCCCTTCTGTAAATAATTCTGTCTTTCTTTTACTCTATGTTTTCTGATTCCACCTACATAATTTCTATTGGTCATGTATTGACCATTACTACATTTTCATAGCAACGCATTTATCAGCGCTGCTACAATACAGATAAGAAAATAGCAAATAGTCAACAGTTGTCAGTGGATGAATGCTGTTCTGTAATGATGCCAAAGCCTACCTGATCAGGCACAAAGCCTGAATCATCTTCATATTAAGTCTGCCATTCTCTTGCCCATTGTGAAGGATTTTTCTTACCTGCTCTCCAGTGCAATAGAGAGCTTAGAAAAGGTGTGCAGCACACAATCCTGTGATAGAAATAAGAAGGTGGAATTCATGAATGGAACCAGGAGCAAAAGTAACTCATGGTGCTGATTCCCATCATAGACGTCAACAACTTAAAAAGTTGCAGTTCATGAGTTTGTAAAAAAAAGTTGTCTGTTCCACAAGCTGTTTTGGCCCCTACCTCATGGCTGCATGACAGTAATTTAGTAATTCTTGATGTGAAAGTTTGTCAGATGCATATTCCAGGCAATACCTCCTCCCCCTCGTTGAATCATACAGGCTGTGTCCTAATCAAATTATATTTTTGAAGTGTTTCCTCACTGAATCCCACAAGATTGTTTCTCATATTTTCCCCCACACCTGCTTTTTAAACTAACTATCCTGAGGCTGCCAGCAGAGCCTTTTTTCTTCTCTCTCCCCTTACCCCCGACTTGCCTTTTTTTGGAGGGAGGAAGGCAGGAAGGAAGAGAGTCACAGAGTTATGTTCGTCATTTTTCAGTCCTTCACAATCTGCCCTGTCAGCTGATAATATCTAAAAATATCAGGAAGACCAACGCTTATTTCTGTCATTTCAGGCTTATGCCTACTTTTTTTCTTTTTTCTCATATGGCTGAGAAGGAGGAGGTGTCATCTATTAATGGCAGGAAAACAAGTGTGTTCAGATCTATTGTGTCGGGTTAGTTGGACTGTCGCCGACCTTCCCTAATATTTGTGAGGAGGCTCATAAATCTTTTCCAGCAAATACAATTGGATGCTCCCCCTTGCAGGCCAGGACCAGAAGGCTTGCTGGAGAGCAGCACAGTAGTGACATGGAATCTTTCACCTAAGCTGCTGCCATTTGCTTCCTCATCATTACTCAGTGATTATACACAAGAACAAAACATTATGTCCTTGGCTGCCCACTGGTTACCCCTACTTATCACAAGCCAGTTACATCACACCCTGTTTTTTATTTACAATGGACTCACTGTTGTCTTTTGAATTATTTCCAGTTGTATTCCAAGACTTGTTCTGTGTGCATTGTAATATCCACGTACCACCTGTTTTCTCACAAACTGACTTGCAAGGGGACATTTATTTCACTTGTGCCCAGTCATTTGCTAAAATAGGCCTCATTGCTGGGCTACAGCCTAGTGCTTTTCAGAACCTTTTCTGCTGTTCTCATGTTCTAACAATATAAAGCAGCTGATAACAGCTGGTTCCCCAGAACCAGCTGTAGTCATCCTCAGTCCTCCCATAGTTCCTTCTGGCACAAAAGTACAAGGGGAGATGTGGTCACAGGAAGAGATGATTAGGGAAGGCTGAAAGGCAGCGGTAGTTGTAACAGCCTTGTGGGATTCAGTATCCAAACACTTGCATGTGTAATTTGAGTAGGACACATCAGTGGGGAGAAGGTATTGGGTGGCCTCTGGAACCATGCAGCAGCGGGAACAGGTGACCCATGTATAAGTTAAGGCAAAGTTCACATTGCTTTTATTAATACCTGGGTTTGAAATATTTTCCAGCAGGTCTTATGCCACGGGAAAATCAAAGACAGTCTCCAGGGACTACTTCCCTAGTATAGCACTCCTCACAGCCAGTCTCTCAGTCAAGATGCCCAAAAACACCTATTACTACTGAGGGCTGGTTTGCAGCTGCCACTTCAGCCCAAGCTGGTTCCACCTCCTCCTCTGTCTCATCACAAATTAGTATTGCTTAGTAAAGATGTACCACACCAATGTTACATCACGTTGTGCCAGGGAGCATGAAGTCTTAGCTCTTGCACATAGACTCTTAGCAATTATAGGGTGTCAGAGATGAGCTGAAAAATATTTTTTTCCTAAGCACAAATACCAACAAGTTATCTAAAAACCCTGGTTGTCATAGAACACATGAAAACAATCCCATTCTATTGGTACAAGTAAACTACCTCTCTGTGACACAGACAATGCAAATAAAGGAAGAAAGATATGCATTGCACAGAGGACACCGAAGAGGGACTGGCAGCTTCATTGAAAGCTTTGCATATTCTTTATCAGTTACTTAAAAACAAGCTGTGCACAATCTGAAGCAGCGTGGGGATTTAATTGCCACATTTATTTTTAAAAGAATCTCCATTTAAGAAGACAAATGAGACACAACGCGATGTCAATCATTTCAAGCCAAAGGAACTAGATTCTGATAGGAATTGGTCAGGGGACATGTTTTTGCAATATACATGGCAAAAGGCACACAATAAATCTGAAATAATTAGGTATATACAATCCTATTCTGAATATTGACTGGGAGTCAAAATGTGCAGTGGCCTTCACCGGATGCACTCTGTATCTCCAGTGCACTTCTCTTCCCTCGTGCTCTACAGGTGTAGATTCTGAGTTTAGGCCTGAGTAACGCAATTACAGAGGGATGATAGAACCTGCTTCAACATGGGATGGGAAACATTTGGAGCATAGCCTGATGTTGGACAGCTAGTCCCTGATTAAGAAGTCTTTAGACAGGTTCCTTGTAAGGATGATGCAAGTATCAGGAAGAAGCAAAGTGTACATGTTTCATACAAGTTTTCTTATCCTTCGAGCCTTCAGAGTTAGGCACATCGCTAGAGTTCATTTGGAAGTTAAATTTTTGAGAAAAAGACTTACAGGCTTTCTGAGTGTTGAAGTTACACTGCTAGAACTTGTGGAGACTCTATTTTCTAATCTAACAGTCAGTACAGGCCCCAAGTACGCTGTCCTGATTACTGGTAAGAAACAAAGTAAATAGGTCAATGAAAACTTGTCAAACAAAATGTTAGCCTGGACTTGATGGATGGTAATTAGGAAAGCTCAGCTAGATTTGTGGGCTGCCATATCGCCTTGGCGAGAAATTCCGTTTATTCAGGGCACTACCTGAATCTATCTGTACAAGAGGGTAACGGTGTTTTTCTCCTCTGGAGCTTTTCAGGGATAAAATCCAAGAATGATACCAAGGTGTTTCTATGATAAGGCAACAATTACCAAATACTATGTATATGATAACAATAGATACATATCAGCTGGCTCCTTACCTTAGTTCAGCAGCCTAATCTAAGCTTAAATGATCATTTTTCTATTTAATGTACCATATCTTCAAATCCACCATGTATCTCAATTTGGTAGGCATTAAGAATTAGAGTGCACAGGTTCCCAGCCTGTCACAGATGTACACAGTTTATCCTCATACCAGTAATAGTTCCATCTCCTTTGATCTAGTTCACTTTTTCTGCATCTCTCACAGTACATGCCTACATCATGCCTGAATCCTACCAGGAGCATCTCTGTTTCTAGTCCAACCCAGCGCAGGATGAGTCCTCCCAAAAATTCCAACAAATTCTTAGTTACCACTACTAACATGAGGAAAACTGAAGGCATGCATACATTCATCCTGGTCTTCGGTTATCAGACTGAAAGTGAAGAGAAGGGAAAGTTAGTGAGACTGATCAGTTTGACAGCTAGATTACATTAGAACTCTTCCTGAAGAGCTGAAATAGGGACTGGCAAGAAAGCAATGTCAGGGATATTGGGTGGATGCTGAGGAACCAGTTAGGCATGTCCAGCCTAGATATTGAGTCTATGAGAGGATCCAACAGCAGGGACAGTAGCAGCGAAGAGGGGAATAGGTATTAGGGAGGCTAGGTAGGGATGGGAAACCAGCTGTTTAAAATACTGTTCAGTGTCAGTAATAGGAAACACGTAATCTGGCCTGTCAAACCTGCACCACAACTAACGGACAGCCAGATAATTCAAAGAGATATTGACTATACTTGGGCAGGTCAGCTTGGAGAAAAATCTGTGCATAGCCAAAAAAAGCCTTATGATTAAAAGACTCTTAGGTCTAGTTTCATTAACAAACAGTAAGTGAGAAACAACAGGAAAGAGAATATCTGAAGACTGTATGAGTGTACCAAATAACAGAAATTATTAAGTGGCACATCAACTTGACCAAGAGAATAGGAAAAAAGCTAAGATAAGGCAAATTGCATAAAATCCTTATACAGTTTTCCTTCCTCCGCTGATACTGCCCACTTGCCTACATCACTGGCCACTACAGATGGTATAATTTTTTTCTTAACCATACCACATTAAACTACAAGTATATATGAAATATATTACACACCCCCAATCTGAACACATATGTCCAAAGTTATTACAGAACACATAGGGAAAAGTTGATACTGAGAAGGTACTACTACGCAGAAATCAGGATTAAAAAAAAATGTGTATTCTTGTCTCACAGTTGCCATGCTCAGTGCACTCTACTATGCTGCCTCACTCTGAGTTATTACATCATTCTATTACCCTTGAGGCAAGCTATCTCATTGAATTAACATTTGCATATTTATATCTCATCTAAAAATACCTGTAAACATATGTATATAAATACTGTATCCCACCTGCCCATCAGCCCCAGTCACCTCCCACCTTCTGCTCACTAATAGCACAGTCCTGCATCACCTCCCACTCAGCTAAGCAATCCTGTGCTAGCTGCTTTCGACATACTCAAGCTATATATACTTATGAGCATGATAAAACCCTTCTGCAAAGTAAAGATAACATCTTTTTTGTAAGAGGTACAATGCATTTTAGAGTCACTGTGATGCTCTGGTTTTTTACACTGTATTATGTGCTACATTTACATATACATGTATGCCTTTGCAATTCATCTGGTTTGAAAAATTATATACCCCTAAGGGTAAAAAACCTCACAACCAGACATGTTTATGTAGACAAAGGTGTTTTTTCTAACACAATAATTAAATCTTGATAATTCTGAATTACCAGCATATCTTAAAGAAAAGTAAACACAATCATTTTATTATCTAGAGGTAGATTTCTCAGAGCAACCATATTCTACTGGCAAAAGACAGTTTGTTGATAATTGTATTTTAGACACTCTGTATCAGTGACTAAATGAAACCATGGTCAGGAATTCCTAGTATTATATGCCACCTATCCATTCCTAGTACAGTGCAGACACATTCCAAATCTATCATGGAATGATTTTCACATGAAGCAAATTTTCAATTTTCTCTTGCCTTTCTTGTGAGACTCTTCAGTTGTGTAGTATTTGAGCTCACTACAAAGAGTATTTAATGATTCAAGCTGATTTTTGTTGCTTAATTTCATCCAACCATTCTAAAATAAAAATTCTCCTATCTTGGTATTTGCCCTTTTCAAGTGCATGTTAACAAATATCATAACCTTTTTGCTGCATACTCTTTATTTGGCCAAGCTATACATGGCAATTTCTTTTCATGGTCAGTCAATTGCATTAATCTCTAATTTGTCTCTAGTGGGTTGAATTGGGGCTTAATGTATTGAGGTCTAGGGTATTGCTTTAATTCAGAGGGTTAAGCATTCCTGTTCTTGTGGATATAAAACATGTTCCAGATTCATGGGGAATAGCTGCAAATATGAAAAAGTTTATAAAACTTTCAGTGTGAGTTAGACTTGAGATCCTCTTAGAAAGGTTTTCAAATGCATGTGGGCTACCACATATCTGTATGACATGAATTTACTTGGTGCAAAATTGTGTTGTTTATAAGGAGTCTAACGAACTCCCTGTGATTGAGGAAATAGTAATTGCTACTTGCCTGACTGACTGTCACATGAACATTATAATCAAGAGATGGTCTCACTCATTCAAGTCTAGAATATCTTTTTTGCATCCCCACAGTATATAAGGCTTACTTAGAATATTTCCGGGGGGTCAAAATTTAAGCTCTGGACTGAAATGTTCAGAGAATTAGATATTTATGCATGCCTGCTAAGTGGTACTTCTTGGTTTGGGAGGACAGGGAAGAACTTCCTCCTCCTGTGGCCATTCCCCTGCAGCAGTCGTACTAGCAACTTAGAATGTGACATACAGTATCTTCTAGGCTGTAATTACTCCTTACAAGAACAACTTCTTTTGGCTAGCAAAAGAAAAGTATACCTAAACTTTTATCATTCTATACCTAATAACTTTAAAATATCTAAATGTTTTCTGAGAACAAGATTAGGGTTACACCACTATTTCTCCACAACTGAAGAATCAGCAATAGTGTTCAGCTGAACATTAGATAGCTAGATTTTAAAAAGGCCAATTAGTTGTGTTATCATACTACTCACCAAAAACTTGTTTCCAACCAGACAGTCTCTAATCAAGATTTTGTTTCATTGGGATTTTTAGGTGTCAAGTTCTAGGTATCAGAAATTACAAACAAACAAAATATAATAATAATGTGACCCACAAAATACCATAACTATCTCCAGTAAAAGAAAAAAAAAAATATCCATTCAAGTCCCTATTTTAATTTTCTTCCCTGCTTCTCCTTAAAGCTCAACTAATTAGCTTCCATATGTAGGGGTCCAAGTGCAGGCCTACAGGATACCAGACTGGATAAAACCAATGTATTTTCTGAAGATCTGAGCCTGAATCTTAATACAGATTATTTTACGAAGTAGCATGAAACCAAAGTACACATCCAACATAGAAGGCAAAAAAGTCTAGGAAAGCGTTTTAATTATGTTTATGCTTTCAGTGAGCATAATAATAAGTACAAACAAGCAAGTAGGCAGCAACAAAACTCATGGGGATTATTTGTAAACTGCTCTAAAGTTAAACTAATTAATTAAGTGCAATTGATATTCAGTTGCACTATCCTCAGTAGGATAGAAGCAGGATTTAGTTAACATGGACAGTTGTTTGAACTGTATTTCTACATCAAAGGATCAAAACGTGTCTTAAAAATTAAAAGCAGTTGTTTCTCCAAAGAAATGAATTATTGCAGCGTGAATAGTGAATAATGACACTTTGCCTAAAACTGAACTAATATTTTTTCCTACACTCTAAGCAACCTTCCATATCTCACTGGCTATAACTGTCAAAGGCAGAAACGGTAGGTTTCACAAATTATAGGTGAAGACAAAACCAAGGAAGACATTCTGTTAAAGTGGAGACTTACTTTTGCCGCATTGCAAAACAGGCAATTTTCTGTTTACAGCATTTTGCACTTTTGGCACCATAAAGTTCTTGTACATCCCAGAACATTTCCACTGCCTAGAAACAATCACAGCAAATGACCAGAAATGCTGATTGCATTGCATAGTGGCCCTTTCCCTAAAGTTATTACAGAACATTGTAGAATACAATGTACCAGACTACTATAAGAACACGCATAGACATTGAGCTTTTTCAACTGTCCATGTTAGTATTGACTAATTCCCCTAGTTTGGTAAGAGAACCATAATCACCACTTTACTCTGCCAGAAACAAAGGTTCCATACTTGTACGCAGAGGTCAGTCACTGGAAATTAATGGAAGCCTATGGGTACCAGCCGCCAACAAGTTTTCAGTCAGTCATTCTCATTTTTTCTTTATACTTGCTGTTCTGAACTCCACACTAAGACCACTTTTGTATATCTCAGTTGCCATCCTTTAAAAGATGCACCGAATGCCAAGCTGAAGCTTGTACATATCAAGAAGTTCTGCCCATAAAGGATAGTGGGAGTTCCATCTGTAAGTCTTCACAAACTACTGTGGTAACCACTGCTAATGACCCATGTTTCCAATGTAGTCAATATAAATAATTCCACAAACAATACTTGCGAAGTTCTGACATGTGGCAAATGTTCAGCAGCTATGTTTAGCACATGCTGGATAATCCAAGTACTTCATACACATTAAATCAGTAATTTTGACTCATGATAAAAAGGGAAAGAAAAAAAAAAAAGAATTTTAGAATCTATTAAGACTATAAGAGGAAAAATGTGTGTCATACAAGAGTGATAAAACCTACAGGAAGAGTTGCTTCCTTAATAGAACAAACAAGGTACTTTCTCCAGTTTTGTACTACCAGTGTTATTAGGAAAGCTTTTCTGTTGTTCAGCACAGAGGAATCCTTGGGTAGTGTATAGCTGCTACAGTTGTTCCTACATCACCCTCTCCTCAACCAATATTCTGAGCACTGAAGCTGTAGAAAGGAAACACATGAGTTGATATCCAACTGTCAGAATAGTCCCTTAGGGAAAGAGCAGACCTGCTTAATATTATTCCTTATGAAGACTTCCATACTTTCTCCAAACCTCCGCAGTTTTTATCAGCAGAAATTCTGGTATTCGACCCCTTTAGGGAGGAAATGCTCAGTTGTTTCTCTTAGACAAAGCATCACAGTTGTACTTACCTTCTTTGGAGAAAGTCAAGTGACAGGAAAATGGAATACTTTCTACTAAAAAACTCAGATTTTTTTTTTTTTTTTGTGGCATAAATTTGAATATTCTATTTGATAATGCTACTACAGTGCCTTATGCTTCCCAGCTCAGATGTTCTCTCCTCTTATGCAACCCAGCCACTCTTAAACATTGGAAGGCCTGTGTATGAGGAGAAAGTTCACCTGTCACAGATTATAGGAATTGTAGTCTAAGAAAAACTTGGCTAAGGGCAGCAAACTTACCTCCTTGGAGGCACTACAGCAGAAGACACAGAAAAATTAGAGGTGGCCACAACTAAAACGAAATCTGTGGGCATTAATTCTTTTTTCTTATACAAAAAGAAAAAACCAAAAAACTAAACATGTTTGACATTTTTGTCAGTGACATGGATGATGGGATTGAGCGCACCCTCAGCAAGCTTGCCGATAACACCCAGCTGTGTGGTGTGGCCAACACGCTGGAGGGAAGGGATGCCATCCAGAGAGACCTGGACAGGCTGGAGAGGTGGGACCGTGCCAACCTCAAGGAGTTCAACAAGGCCAAGTGCAAGGTCTTGCACATGGGTCAGGGCAATCCCAGCACAAGTACAGGCTGGGTGAGAATGGATTAAGAGCAGCCCTGAGGAGAAGGACTTGGGGGTACTCATGGACAAAGGGTGGACATGAGCCAGCATTGTGTGCTCCAGCCCATAAAGCCAACCATGTCCTGGTCTGTATCCAGAGCAGCGTGGCCAGCAGGTCCAGGGAGGGGATTCTCCCACTTTACTCTGCTCTTCTGAGACCCCACTTGGACTTCTGCATCCAGCTCTGGAGCCCTCAACATCAGAAGGATATCAACAGGTTGGAATGAGCCCAGAGGAGGCCACAAAGATGCTCAGAGGGCTGGAGCACCTCTCCTAGGAAGAAAGGCTGAGAGAATTGTTCAGCCTCGAGAAGAGAAGGCTCCAGGGAGATTTTATAGCACCTTCCAGTGCCTGAAGGGGCTACAAGGAAGCTGGAGGGGGACATTTAACAAGGGCCTGTAGTGACAGGATAAGGAGTCATGGGTTTAAACTGAAAGCGGGGAGATTTAGAATAGATATCAGGAAAAAGTTCTTTGCAGAAAGGGTGGTGAGGCACAGGGACAGGTTGCCCAGAGAGGCTGTGGATGTCCCATCCCTGGAAGTGTCCAAGGCCAGGCTGGATGAGGCTTGGAGCAACCTGGTCTGATGGAGGGTGTCCCTGCCCATGGCATGGTGGTTGGGACTAGATGGTCTGTAAGGTCCCTTCCAACCCAAACAGTTCTATGATTTCTAAAAATTGCAGATAGAAGTCTGAAACTTTCTGTAAAAAGCTAAGGGGTGAAAACAGCTTTAGTATTTTAAGATCCAGGTGAATACTAGTCATTTTATTACCCAGATTCTTCATTTGTCAAATGCCATGCTAGTAAATTGAATCCTTAAGGAGACTATTTCCTCAGGGTCAGCCACTGATTGAAGTGGTGACTAAATGGAAAGTTGAACCAAGCAGTCAGAAGCATTGGTGAGAGACAGGAGGCTCGCCAGAGGAAACGACTGTAAGAGCTGCAATTCTGGTCAACCTTAAGAGCTATGGAACCACATCATAAACATTGCCTCTTGAAACAGCTGCTTCGACTCTGCTCACTGTGACAATTTTTGTTGCTGTGCTGTTATTTCCCCCCTGCCTTCACTCTCACACCCCACCCCAACCCACCCCCCCATTAATACATTTCTTCTGAAAGAGGAAGAAACATAATCCCAAAAGAGTCTCTGCCTTTATTCCTATGAAAAGCTTTTTGACTTGATCTTTCCTTTGTCCAGCTTCTAGGCAGCTGTTTAGGTGAACACAAACACTCAGCAGAGATGCAAAGCACACAAGATTAGCATTCCTCGCCAGTATACGTATACATATTTCCACAAGATTCTTGCTACATGACAACAAGCAGGCAGAAGCATAGCTGGGTAATACTACATCAAGGTAACTTTTTGTTCTGCAGTATGGTAACTTAAATGTTCTCTAACAGATTTGCATCATTCATGTGTTTATTTGGACAGCCTTTCTGCTCCTAGTGTCACAGGATAAAACACAGATTCATTCCAGGGGTATTCAGCCCTGGTAGAAATTCCACAGATTCCCCTCTCTTGCAGGATCTTGGAGTGTTAGTAAACATAACAGACAACCAATCAGTCAGGCTACAGTAACACACATCTCCAGAAGGCAGTGAGAAAGCCTTAAATAAAACATAGTACCAGCCTTCAGTAGAGTGCATTGAGACAAATGCCAGGGATGTGAAAGGTGTCGCTGGGATTACCAATGACGTGCTAATGGTTGTTCAAGCAATCTCTGTGCCTCCTTCTCTCTGACTCACTGTCTCCCTTTGGAGGCTCCTCTCACGTCATTAAGGGACTGAGGGTTATTCACAGATCACTGACTAAACGCAAGCTTTAGCTTCCCGCCTGCATTCCCCTGGTCATATGAACAGGACTGAGGTCACTGCCAAGCAGCCTTTGAGCTTTTTATCAATAGACCCAATGAAAAGATGAAGAAAACAAACAATAAAAACTCAAGTACCTTCTGCTTCCTTGTTTCTATCTCCCACCACCACTCCCAAAATCAGGACTTGCTTTTCTGTTTTGTGCTGTTTTCCCCAAAGGGTTGAAAGTTACCCTGATCACAACAGAATTTGTTTTATGGTTTCTGACTCTTTCCAGAGGATTCTGACTAATCATGCAAAATTAAATATACACTTCTATGTAAAGCTCCCAAGTTTTATATGAGAATCCAGCTTCAGGATAATTACTAGAGAAACCTTTTGTTACTACTAGAAACAAACGAGCCACAAGTCAACCTACCATTCATTTACTTATACACCTGTTTCTAATTACATTTTACAGTGTGCTGGGATGCTCTCTCACATGCTTTTTATACCATCACTTCAGTAAGAAGCGCTGCAGGCACTGCCAGTGCCATGCCTTTGACTCAAGCCCTTGCCAAGTCACTATTATCATTCACTCAACTGCTGCACTGTTGTTGATTTTTTAAATTGGACTCCATGAGTTAGTCATTGTTTTCAGTGTAACTGTTAGGTTAAGGCATTACATCCCCAAATGAGACAGGAACATAATAGTACAGCCCCAACGCACATAGTATTGTATTGCTTTGATGCTGCCTCTGGCTGACCACAATGCGGGTTTTTCCCCCTTTCCATGTGGAAGTAATCTGTACTGCAAAAAGTGTATTTATACTAAAATAAGTGCAACAATACTATGGGAATGTAATGAATGCAATTAGAATCTACACATCTAAATTGTATAATACTTGTGTGCAGAAAAAAAATCAGTAAGAGAAGATTATTTTATAAAGGATGACAAAAAAGAAGGACTCAAATCCTATGACTTCAAAGAGCACAAGACATCAAACTGGCTTCAACACATAGAAGCAAACACATCACAAGTGTAGGAGTGTAACCCATTCATAGGGCTTTTACAGATCATTCCTTACAACCTCATGTGTAGTTGTGCCTATATAGTTTTCTCCCCGTCTTATAATTATTCTCTTTCTACTGCTTTTATCCAGAAAGCAGTTCTTCATCTGTAATCCTCACCAGATGTTGCAATAGTCCGACAGCCAAGATGGCACCTTTCTCCAACTACAGCCCTCTTAAACAGAAGCGAAGCAGCAAATCCCAGATTGCCGAGGTAATTAATCACAAAAAGCCTATTCTATCATGTTTTAGATCACAAAAGATTCTTATTTTTCTCCAGAGATGACAATTTCTGTGGCTTGCCAGAAACCTTTGTTTCAGGAGGCTCAAGTCTCTACTGTGCATAAGCACTTCACGTGATACCAGTAAAAAGGGCTGGAATGAGGCTATACAGACTCCAAAGACTGGGAGAGTCTGGAAAAAAAGGAAGGATAAGAATAGTAGGAGATTTAATCTGTTTAAGCCTATTTTTCTGCTAACACTGAAATGGAGATGGTAACCTAGAGATGAGATAGTCAGCAGAAAAAACACTTGGGATGTTAAACCACTAGAGCAAAATTTTCCAGATTGTATTTCTTAGCACCCCAGCACAGCCCATTAAATGCGGCTGTGGCAATGAAGCAGACTGGGGAGGATTCTATTTTTCATCTCCTCCCAAGCACTCTGCGGAAGGAAAATACCGCGCCAAGTTCTCAGTTTACATTTTGTGACAGGGTGATGCTCTTAAAAATTAGTTGTACCCTCCACTGAAAGTATAGTTTTCTGCTGTCATGACTAAATCTCCAGAAATAACAAGTCAGTTTATTTTCACACCCCACAGTTCTCTGTGGTAGAGAAATTCCAATTTATTTTTGTCTCTCTTCTTCCTATTTTCAACATTTGTGACACTTCTACTTTATAAGATAAACATTTGAAAAGGAAGACGTCTCCGCACTACAGAAATGCACTTTTATCACGCTGGCTTTTAAAAGAAAAGTTCAGTTCTGAAAGGGGGGAGAAATCACATCATCAGAAAATGACTTTGGATAGTCCTATATATGAATTATTCATGGTCTATTTTATAGTCCCCTTTATTCTCCAAGAAATATCAAATGATTCAGCAAGCCTATGATTTTCTGTGTTAATCAGATGTCTGACACTATACTCAGGCCTGATGATGGGCCAAAAGAGAAAGAACTTCTTTATGTGAGCTAACTGCAAAAACTCTTGATGAGTCCCACTTGGTTGCATGTCTTCATGTAATAAGATGTTCAAATGCAACTTAATTATATTAGTGAAAATTGAAAATTCCATCTAATGATTTATAGCCCAACCACTAAGACATCAAGAAAGCAGTCTGGCTGATATTTCCACCAAAACTACTGAACAAAAGGAACTATAGCTTTCAGGTTTTTTTGGAAAAAATAAATACTGTGTCCCTGTTTTATTTCTTTCTTTCAAATCTATTAGTACATAGCCTATGGTTTCTTTTTCCAATACGTCCCACACGTCATCACCATTTGTAGTCAAGGACAAAGGTATACACACATGCCTTATACAGACATATTTAAATATAGAACGGTTAGGTTATCTTTCTAACAGTTCAGAAAAACAACCTAGACAACTTTCTGTTTCATTTGATTATCATCTCACCTGCTGAGGGTCCCATTACATGATATTTTACAAATCCATCAGAAAGACAGAAAAATACAGCATAGCTGTCCAACACAATACAGAAAATCTGTAGCACAGCCTATATAGCTACATAGGTCTGTATATGGTCTATATAACCAACACTGAGTCAGGATCTTCCAAACCCTTTATATTCATTCTTTCTTGCTCATTTTGGTGGTTACAAGAACCCTTATTACCACATCTGCCAGTACTTGGTACAAATTCTTTGGTTCTGTTAGTAACAAGTTGTATGTTAAAGTAGGCCTTAAGCACCTGAGGAAGAATAGTTATTCTTACCAACAGAGGCATGAAATCAGCTACGAACTACAGGTCTTTCCATGGATTTTCTCTTTTTCCTTGTGCCACACAGGGAAGTTTTTGAATAACAAAAGCAAAATGAAAACAGCACCCCCACATCAGAATAAAAAGAAAGTTACAGCTCAACTTATCTAAAGCTCACCATGATCAAGGAAGGTTATTCTGCTCCAGCCCAGCTGGCACTACTCACTTCTGTCTGTTTTCCTTACACCTGATCAAGCAGCAGCCAGCTGAACCCAATCACCATATTGATAACAGCATGATTTTATATTAGCTCAGCTGTAACACAAAGCTGTAACCTTGAGTATGGTTAACACAGGAAGTTAGACTAGTAAACCTGCACGATCAGCCTAAAATTCATGGTCTAGGTTTTATGAAAATAAAAATACGTCCTCAAGTAAGCAGGGTGCTTTTCTAATGCTGATGTTTAAATTAACATTTTTATATGGTGTAAGTTCTGAGATAGGTATGACAGATCATGCCTATTTTGAAATCCCATAAAAAAAAGATATACCACCCTTTGATCTGATTTTAAGCCATGTTACAATATTTGTAATTAAATCCTATATAAGAAAAACCGGTAATATAAGGACCTAGCTATATTTGAAAAGCAGTAAACAACCAAGCATTCACAGGTTACTGCAAGGAAAAAAAGCTGTCCAGTGACATTATCAACTTGGGTTTCACTGTTGCTGCAGCATCTGCTGCTTACTAAAAACAACTGTTGTGATTAGGTAATTTTTTCACACTAAAAGTAAAAAAATAGGCTATAAAATACAATCAAAAAACCAAAATAAAATATTTTTACATGATTTTTAATAACACAGGCTAGTCAAGACCTCAGTGCAGATTCAATTTGAATTTTTCATTATGGCCTTTATGCACCGGCAATGTGCTTAGGAAAACAAAAAGAAAAGAACTCAGTTAACACTGAGCTTCTAACTAACCCTTAAAATCCGACTGACCCACAGAGCAGGCAGGATTATGGAAGGCAACATACAATAGATATATGGACTGACTGAACTAAGCAGATTATACATACACCCACACATGAAGGGTGGAAGAGGAAGATACGGAATGCAGTGTCGCAGGAGTAAGCCTTGATATACTAGACTCAACCGTGCATATCTCAAGTGTAGGTTTCTTGTTTTGCAGCTGAGGCACTACTCCAGGAATAAGAACAAGGTACTCTGAGACTAAAAGCCAACCTGTACACATAGTAAATACTGTATGTTCGTTTTTGACTCTGTACCATTTTCCTTTTCAGTGGCTGAGCTGCACACAGCAGCTACTCCAGGACCATCCTATATTGTAAAGCCTTTACTATAGGCAGTGTAAAGGAGAAGGAACTGAAGTACAGTCAAAAGCAATCACTTCCTTGCTTAGCTTGCGCAGTTGGTACAACAGTTGCGTTGCATTAGGTACTCATTCATTGTTGGCTGGAGGGCATCATGGTCTTGGATAAAGCTGACTGAACAACAAGCAAGTATACCGTGGAACAAAAGTTTGCACCAGGGGCTGATAAGTGTGCCTGACAGCACTAATTGCCTCTCAGTAGTTTGTTATAGATTAAGAGGATGCACAGTATAGCATCATTATAGCATCATCAGTTCTGAGCAAAACAAACAAATGATTAAATAAGTTAGTAGGAGCAATTGCAAACAAGAATAATGAGAACTTATCAGTGTATGAGAAAGAACACAAAATATACATACAACGTATTTTCTTTAATCTTTTAAAACAATCACTTCAATACTAGCTATATTATGTTAATTAATGATACTAGAACTCGCAGCAATGGCATTTCTTGGCAAATTGTATGAAACAGATGTCTGAGCCTGAAGACACTGCCTTCTATTTTTCCCCAAAATAGTGAGCTGTTAGCATTCTTTCTGCTGCTAACATATTGAAATCTGCTGCCATTTTCTCTCCTGTTGTCTCAGTGTTAAATCAGAAAATACATTGTTGGTTGGGTGAGAGGAGGTAGATGTATTAGTCCAAACTGAGAAAAGAAAAAAAAAATAATGGAGGCATGAATAGACTCCCTTTCACAGCATTGCCACGCCCCAAGCAATATTATACTGAGGGACAGGTTGCTAGAAGTATTTTCAGCAAATGCTGAGGGAAAGAGGAGAGTGAATGGAAAGTGTGTATAATAGGGATAGGAATACCTCAGAAGGGATGTTCTGTTCCATGTTTTATTAGTTTCTTTCGTTACTGCTAAAGCTATGTGGAAATTGTATTCCACATGTATTCTAAAATTTTAATATGGTAAAGATTTCACTTGGGAATATCCTGAAGAAATCTTTTGATTTTCTTTCCAAATAATTGTGGTTTCCTCCTCACTTTTTTATTTATGAAAATACTTGAGAAAATTGTATTTTCTAGAAATTGATTCTGTTTATTGAGACTTGGTAAATGTGAAAAAGCAAAATATGACAATTGTAATTTGCATATCAGTCATAATAATGATAAATTCTTGATTTTATTCTGAAGGTTTAGGATCTGTGAAGAAAGGATTTGCAAAATGCTTTGAAAGCAAGGTAAGAGGAAATATAGATGACTTGAAGATAAAAACAGCTTGGTAGTTGTGTGGGTTTTAGTCAGGACAGAGTTACTTTTCTTGACAGCAGCTGGTATCAGGTTATATTTTGGATTTGCCCTGAGAAGAGTTCTGATAACACTGGTGTTTTTCAATTGGTGTTAAGCAGTGCTTGCACCAATTCAAGGACTTTTCCAGCTTCTGATACTGCACCTGTGTTCCCAACTTTCTCACTACAAGCAGTCCAGGGGGAACATGCACAGCTCAGACAGCCAACCCTAAGTGACTGAAGGAGTATTTCATTTCACAGTACATCATGCTCAGTATATAAGCCAGGGTTGTATATAAGCCTTCATTGTGCATTAGTTTGTTACGGAGTTGGTGGGTCAGTTGGCTTTCTCAGTTGGGATCTCGCTTGTGAGGTTCGCTCAGACTCTGGTGTAATCACTCTCTTGGGCCCAGTCAGATTCTGGTGTGATTGCTCTCGGGCTCTTTGGCTTGGACTATCGCTTCTCGGGACCTGTCTGTGTATCAGTCAGTGGGTGGTGAGCAATTGTATCATTTGATTTATGTTCCATTATTTTAATTACATATTATTAGTAGTATTGTTAGTATTACTACTATTGTTAATATTATTAGTATCACTATTGACTTATAATCAATTATTAAATTGTTCGTGTCTCAACCCACGAGCTTCCTTGTCTTTTCCTCAGATTATTCTCCTCCTTGGAGGAGGGGGGGAGTTGAGCAAGCGGCTGTGTGGTATTTAATTGCTGCCTGGGGTTAAACCTTGACAGTAGTATACATCAAAGCCTTTTTGCTATAATGTTGAAAAAATTTCCATAAATCATTGTTTAGGAGGAGTAAAAATTATTTCCTTTATTAATTACATTTTTCCAAGTAAAAAGGACGACCACCAATGAAACGTCGGGTTTAGTCCTCCCAACTTGACTTCAGAAATGGTTAACTCTGTGACCACTACCCACAGCCTAGTGGCAGTGACACTCTGTCCTGCACTGGTGCTACCACATTAGGTCTGTAAATGGCAAGCTATATTATGTGTCCTTGATGAAAAGCATGTTTAGCAACTTCACAACCTGGTCAACTGAAGGGATCAATCACAGCATGAAACAACCATGAAATCACTATAAAAGAGCCAGATCTCAGTGGACATACCTCAACTGTTGCCTAGTTCAGGTCTGGCAACATTCAGCATACAAACTGGACTCTCAGTATGGGTTCCCAATTTAATTTTTATGATTTTTCCAGATAGAAAAGGAGCATGAGGTTGGTAAGCCCTTATTTCTCCATCAGTTACCACAGAAAGAGCATGCATAACACTGCCTTTTTGTTACTGAAATTATATTCTTAAATGTAATGATACAGATCGCTATGTCCCAGAATACTTCATCATCCTGCTGGAAAAGCCAAATAAACAAAATATGTCAGCAAAACAAGACTTGTCTGTAGTACTGAAGAGATGCTCTCAACTGTGTTGACCAAAAAGAAGTAATTCCGTGCACTAGTTTTGGCTGGGATAGAGTTAATTTGCTTCATAGTAGAATTTGGATTTGTGCTGAAAGTAGTGTTGATAACACAGGGATATTGTAACTGCTGAGCAGTGCTTACACAGGGGCAAGGCCTTTCCTGCCTCTCACACTACCCCAACAGTGAGCAGGCTGGGGCTGCACAAGAAGTTGGGAAGGGACACAACAGGGACAGCTGACCCCAGCTGAACAAAGGGGTATTCCCGACCATATGACACCTTGCTCAGCTTGTGAAGCTGGGGGAAGAAGGAAGGAGTGGGCAGCATTTGCCAGAGTGACAATGTTTGTCTTCCCGGGTAACCGTTACGCATGATGGAGCCCTGCTTTTGTGGAGATGGCCCTGAAAACCTGCCTGCTGATGGGAAATAGAGACCAAATTCCTTGTTTTGCTTTTCTTGTGCACACAGCTTTTGCTTTGCCTATTAAACTGTTTTTATCACAAACCATGAGTTTTCTCACTTTCGCCTTTCTCATGCTCTCCCTCATCCCTCTGCGAGGGAAAATAACCAAGTGGCTGTGTGGTGCTTAGTTGCCATCGAGGGTTAAACAACAGCAGTTTGTTTTTAGTAGTCTGTGAACTTGACATGCCACCTTTAGAACACTAAGCTGTTTAGAACCATGCTGTACTGTTTAGCTTAGATTTGCCTTACTGATCTTTACAAGGGCAGAGAAATATTTGCAAGGAGAAATATTTCCAGTTGTAGAATATGCCAGGCAGTGATTACTTGGAAAAACTAAAGCCAATTTCTCTGTTTTGTAGAACTTTGGCAAAACTGTTCAGTGACACTGTATTCAGTTCTGGGAATTGGGGTTAGAAAGCTGAAGAAAGATATAATGAACTCAAGGAAGAGCAAGAAAGGAGCTGGCAGAGAAAGGGGAAAAAACAAAATTAAAAAACACAACAAGTCATGTGGTGAACAATGGAAGGAGTTCTTAAAAAGTTATCTGTGAGTTTCTTCAGATGTTTGGGTGGTATGAGCAGTACTATTTAACACTGGAAACTGCATAATTCAGAGTAATCTGGTGAACTGTATAAATCCCAAAAGAGGCAAGAGACTGCAGAAGTAAAAAAAAAAAATAAAAATCTAGTTGTCCAATCCTCCAAGGACAGCTGACTTCAGTTGCAAAAACCTGTTTGTAAGTAATGCACAAGAGTAGAATGCAGCAGCCCTGGACTCGCTGATCAGGTCTGTTATACATATTATCTGCAAGTCCAGGAGCAGCTCATCTCTCTTTGCTTCAATTGTGCCTTACTAAAACAGGGACATGGGTATGGCCACTTTCTCCATCTTTGCTTATCTATTTACACTGTAAACCCCTCAGGGGAAAAATTACTTCTTGCCATGTGTTCATAGAGTACGTTGCACAGTGGGATCCTAATTTCAGTTGAGCTCTCCAATTGCTGCCATAATACAAATAATAAATGATAATGCATTAAGACCACCAAAGAACAGCCCTCCAGTTTAATAAATGTAAATCCTCACTTGAGATAGTTAAATCTACTCTGGACTTAGAAATAGAAAATATATTTCAGGGAATAATCCTGTACCAGTAGGGGCATAGCTGACCTATTTTTATCTCTGGATCCATGATTCACAGAAGTTAAAATGGACGTATTACAGTATCAAATGTCTATTTTGAATGATATAATAGAAGGAGAAATCTTTTGAAGTTCCTTTTCTTTCAGGCACAGCACTCTACATATTAAGCCCAATGTAAGGTGCTTATCTTTGAAATATGGAATAAAAGCTGTTGACCTTTTAAACATAAAATCTTGGTGAGCTTTGGTATGGCTTGGTCTAATTATATTATAATGGATAGAAGGCAATCTCTTATGTATGCTGTCTAGACACATCATCTCTTATCAGAAATCTCAGGGAAAAAAATGGACCTATAGGAAAGCAGTGATATAGCAATCTTTGTTGAAAGACCAGGATACCATGGCTTCACAACAGACAACAAGAGATGCATGACATTGCTAAGCAACGCTATGAGCTAGTGAGGGTTTTGCTGGCTTCATATGGTGTGGTAGTTAAGGAAGTAAGAGCGAGAAAAGAAAGACAAAAACAACAAAATGAACGGAAGAGTGTATGAAAAAAAAGGAAAAGAACAAATGGGAAAGCAGGAAAAATAAATGTGAATTAATAAAGTAATTGCAGCATATCAAAACTGCTATTCTAGGAAAGCCACAACATTATCATTTTCTAATTAAGAAGTAATAAAAATCAATATGTTTACCAATGGATTTCTCGAGCTAAACTTTCATCATCCTGTTTTCCTTTGAAGTTTATAATCACATATGGATTGGAAAACGCTTCTTAAAGTAAACTATGCTTTAAAGGAAATCACCATTTGTTAAACCTCTTCACCTGCAGGTAGGCTAGAGAATATTTGAAAACTAAACAAGCGGGCTCAAAAGTGATTGACAGAAGGTTTAAGCGTTTCAAAGAACAGAGCAATCTGATAAGTGGTAAAATCGTTCTCTTCGACAGCTTGACAAGTTATTTGCACTCTAGAAAGCAGAGCTGTTCATTTGTCTCTAGCTTTTCTCTTCATAAGGTTAATTCTCAGATGATGATAACAGGTTTGTCTCTAGGATTAGATAATCCCATGTTTTCTTCTTTTTTGATGAAAATATTCACTACTGCTCATTTAATCTCCATCCAGTCAGTGCTGTTAAAAGTCTTCCCAACAAAAAAAAAAACAAAAACCCAGCAGACAACTTTTGAAAGTATGGCTTGAATTGTTCCTGAATATAATCAAATCCATGCTCATGTGCAAGACAATCTAGAACAAAGGTATCATACCAGCATGCTCTCAATGTAATTATAAAAAGGCATAAATTACACTTTCTACATAAAGTCTTACAATTCCCTTACCCCACTCCTATCATTCTTCAGTTCTAAGTTCTCTAACTCTCTAGTGCAACTTCTGTCTTTGCCAAAGAAATGGCATTTGGTAAAATATTAATAAACAATCCCAATCCATCCCTCATTCAACCCTGAGGAGGTGTATTGTCACCTTGTCTACATATACCTCCTTTCAAGGAAATACCTTCTGACCTTGTTTTTCCTAGAGTAATTCCCAGATAAACTAAAGTTATCACACAGATGATGACAGAACCGCTCTCTCTTAACTCCTTAAGGATAGTAGACAAGATCCTTTGCAACACCTTGGTCATATGATGCAAAAGCGGATGTTTGGTATTTTTCCTTGTGATCTAAAATAACTAAAAGGAGGGTCCAAAATAAACCACTTAAGCTGTCATTATAACAACCACTAGGTGTCCATACTCACTGCACCAGACAAAACAACAACATCTCACCAGCAGTGCCCCAGCTGACAAACATTTTTCTAAAAATAAACAACATAGCTATTTAAAAATAAAAACCACACATTAGAAAAAAAAAAGTATCTGCTTGACACAGAATATGAGTCTATGACTTTGTATGCTGATTTACTACAAGTAAGTATAATTTTTTACTTTCCTTCTGCTTTGTAAACATAGGACAAGAACCACATGACATTAACTCCTTCAAGAAAGAGCATCAAGTACAGACTAAATAAGGCACAATTTCAGTGTCATTATACTGTTTTCTATCTGATTCATTAACAGGAGCAAAAGTAATTTTGGTAAACAAGCAACAATTACAAGCAGACTCTGGGCTGCAAACCTGCAAAATACCACTACTGATGAAATTGTCACTTCCTGACTGTTATTTTTGTGGGGGAAGACTGTTTTTCTCCGGCTTTCTAAGAATGTTCAGTCTTTAAGTGCCTACAATGAGTAGCTTATTTTGCAGTGTCTGTCAGCCCAGAAGTTGTTTAATTATTCTTTCCATCTTAATGAAAAACATCCTTCTTATCTTGATGTTAATGGCTAAAAAATATGTTCTGTTACATTAAGAACTCTCTACTTGCATATCTGGCATGGTTATTCAGGATTTTAAACAAGATGTATTTAGTAAAGCTTTTACTTTCCGGTTAGAATGACTCCCAGTCCTATCCTTTTTTGTGCCACGCTTTGAAATCTCTTCTATCACAATACTGAGGGACATCAGGGAGTTATCCTTTAGTGAAGTCCAGGAATTACGCAGGAAACTTTGAAATACATTAGCTGCTTTGCTAAGGGTACTCTTGATTCAGGTTGGGGAATGAGAAGTGCTTTTCGACCACAAGAGGGAGCTCATATTGTTCTGTTACGTCCAACTGCAATGTGTGGAGGCACACGATAATTTGCTAGAAATCCATTTGGTATAGAAATGAAAAAGGTCATCAGATATATTTTAATAAGCAAGATAAGTACAGATGCAAGTTTTAATTCAAATCAATCTTAATTAAAGAATTTTTCAATTAAACCAGAATTGTTCCAGATTTTGTTCAAAATAAAATGCCACATTTTTAACTGTTTTTGATAGTAAAAAGATTTAAGATTTATGCACGCTATTCTTCTATGAGTAACCCCATTGTTTCAGTGAGACCATTTACAGGATGGCAAATCCCCACTGTGATGGATGGTGGCTGTAAAATTCACCCTAGCTCTATACATATTAACAATATACAAATGCTAATGTTCCTAGAACAAATCTCAGATTCCCCATCAAGCTCTACCATGTATAAACTGCAGCAGTGGTAACAATAGTAGTAGTAACTTCTTTGAAGGCTTAGAATACTCTTGAGCCTCTTACCATCACAATGGAATAATTGCCAGAATAGCAATGTGGAGAATGAAAATTAGCTTGGGCTGAAGACAGAAAGCATCAGTTGCTGTGTCTGCAGCCAATGAAGACCTTGTCCAGTGCAGCCCAAAGAAGGATGCTCCAGAGAGCTGTGAAAGATGCTGGAAACACATGAGAAGTAAATTACATCACCAGAATGTGTCCTCCTCTATGGTTAGACTGTTTTCTGAAGACTATTTGCTTATGGTTTTCAGGCCTGTTGAGTTCTAAATGCCTTGAGCTATGAGCCTTTTATCAGTTTCCATGTTCTCCAAACTCCATAGTTAAAAATTTTTTGAGATATTTTCTGGCACTCGGACTTCTCTATTTTGTTTCTATTTTCATCTCATTTCTTACAGGCCTACACATCTTGACAAACAATCCTGCTCCCTTCTTCCTGCTTACGTCTTTGATATAGTCAGGTCTTGTTTGTTTATCCACACACACACAGAGGAAGGGCCCTGGAGTTGAGGATGATACAAGCTAAATAATATAACTGTGAAGCACCAAGAAACTGATTCAAGCACAAAATAAAGGAGGAAGGGTTTGGCTTGGGTTTTTGGTTTTTGTTTGGGTTTGTTTTGTTGGTTTTAGGGTTTGTTTTGCTTTGTTGGGTTTGTTTGTTTTGCTGTTGTTTTGTGAAATAGTTTCATGGATGGTTTGAGATTAAAAATTTCAAAATTTTATCTAGGATCTCAAGCATTTCTTATGCTTCACTGGCAATATTTCCCCATGCCATCCAACCAATTGCATATGTGTCCAGAACGAAAGTACAAATGTGCATCCTTCAGATCAATGTATTTTAGATACTTGCCTCTAAGTGTTCCTTTTATGGCACTTTCAAACATTATTAGAGTTTTCACCAGGGATTATTTATAAAGAAGAAAAAAAATCTGAGATGTATTGTTTTCTGTGCAGATGTTTTTCAATGTTATTTAATCATTTATATATTGGCGTATGTTCTACTTTGAAAAACAGAAGAATAACAAGACTGTGGTCTACTGTGCTGACAGACTTAGCCGCAAGTTGTTCCAGTATCTCACTAAAACATAACAAACTTGCAATTCCCAAAACATGTATGTAGATCATTAGTGGTTTAATCTAAGTGGTGCTTAATGATTTTAAAAGACCAACCACTCCTTTCTACACGTTGCACCTGGCATGTCCACCCACAGTCCATGTTATCCCCAATAACTTCCCCAAAGAAAAACGTACAACTTCCAAATTATTATCATTACTAAATGAAAAACGTTAAAGGCTTGTAGAAATACAACCCCATGCAGATGGCATTGAATGCATACTGTTTGTGCAGAATGTTTTGCTACATTGCAAATCTATACGTACTACTTGGTTTTACTGTGATATAAATGTCACTAAACTCCTCAGTGTTGTGTGCTAATTTACATTTCAATTCTGTTCACGAGTCTTCGAAGTAAACTAAATGAAATCAGATTCGCCTTTGTTTTATTACAATGTAAAATATCATTTGCAGCTTAATAAAAGTGAGGCATACGTTTTAAAAAAATAAGAAGAAAAAAACCCCAAAGAATAAACCAGCATATAACTCTCCATGCTCTCTTCACTTCAAATTAAAACAGCAGTTGAGGAGGAAAAAAATAAAAGAGAAAAATCTTATTAAGGGTAATGCTATACACATTTATGTAATAAAAGTACGTCTGACCTTTTTGCAGTCCCCAAAATTGCCAGCTACTGTAAGGCTTTCCATAAACTGCCTGCCAAATTGACAGAAAAACTGGCCACTTTCCTACAGTTCACATCTGTGTTCAGTTTGCACGCAGTAAGAAGAACGTAAGACATTGAGATTATTTAATTTGCGCCAATCTGTGACATAGAGAAAGCTATTTTTTTATGGGAAAGCAATGAAACAGGTGACCAGTACTCTTGATAAGGAATATTTTATTAATAATAGATCACTTGAATACAGAGCTTACTTCTCCATATTTAAGTCTCTGAATGTCTGATGCAAACTTTTCCACTGCAGCGACATTAGAGAGAAAGCACCATCTCTGTGTTGTCCAGAGTTTGAATCCCAGTCCTAATGTGGAAAACATTTGCAACGTTTGGTTTCACTATTAATGAGCCACAACATGAGCTGGCAAAGAAGCAGCCTTTTCTAAAGAAAGGAACAATACTACAGTAGTCTGCTTTGGAGCCTGAACTTTGCAATTTGCATATGTGCGAGATCTTCATGTCTTACAAAACATGATCTTGCAAAAATCTTAATTGTTTAATGAATGTTTTCATGTTAGCTCACCAGATCTTTTTCTACAGCTACACAGCAAACAAACAACTCATCTTCTGAGGATGCCATGACATTTCTCATTTTCTCTGGGACACAGCTGCTTCAAACAATCACCACCACAGCCTTTTATGCCCTCTCAGAGTTACCGGTTCGAATCTACGTGAGTTGTCTCATGACTCCCTAATACTCAGCACATCTAGCATTAAATGTGAGCTTGTGCAAGTAAAAATGCCTGCTGAATTTAGGTAACTGCTGACTCAGAACTGACAAGTCATGTCATGGGTGCTACAAAAACGTAAACTGTCTCTACATGATACAAAAATGTTCACATACCCAAAAGAGCCACGTAAAAGTGTTAAAAAAATTCCTTTAATGGTTACCTCATGACCTTAACATTGCTACCTCTACAAACATTGTATTTACTCTAAAATGTTTTCCAAATCTAACACAGTGCTCAAAGCTTGACCAACAGCACCACAAACATACGGCATAGACCTGCACTGCAAAGTGCTGACTCTCGATTGTTTCGCAAAGCAAAATGCAAGCCGATGTTTACTAAGGTAAAAATCGCCAAAGAATTGGCTATTACAATTAAGAGTTACTGTTAAAGAACAAATACATTGGAAAAAATCCACATGTGAAGCCTTACCTTCCCTGTTCTAGAGGCTTGCCATTCTGTACCACATGCAATGTCAAGCCTCTACTCCCAGTTCTCCTCGGCAAAGCTGAGAAAGTTGGACTCTTCCTCCTGGGTCTCCTCTGCCATCTGCAGAGATGGACATCCAAAAAAAAAAAGTATTTGTGATAGTGGGCATTCCACTTGGGGCATCCTAAACCCCCCGTCCTATTAAGATGTAGGAAATCACCACTTTCTGAAAGACAAACATATTTTTCCATTTACTAAACTGAATGTATTTGCAGTCACTAGTTCCAATTGGAGGTTAGCCACCACTACGAATGCTGGTATTTAAATAACACTACCAGACTTAACGGTTTATTGTGATAATTATTTTTTTATTTTTAGCCAAATAGTTGAAATTTAAAAGGTGTAACTGCATTAAGCATACAGACATGAAATTGAAACAACACAAGTCTACCTTGAGACCAGCCTTGAAAATTGAAAACTTGAAAGATCTCTTTCAATAATTCCTAGCCTTTTATTCACAGAACTAGAATAGAATACTTCTTGTTCTTCAGGCACATTCTTAAAGGATATAATACCAAATGCCAAAGCACTGAATTACAAATAAAATCCTTTTAAAAAAAAAAAAAAAGTGTGTTTTGTTATTACATCAAAAAATAAATGAAGGCTAGCTCTATTCTGTGGAAAGTAAGTATTTTTCAGTAATTTTCACTGAAAAATAATTCATACATGAACATGTCTGTAAACAAAGGCTTTCATCAAGTATATATATTTTAATAATCCTAGTTCATATTTAATAGTTTGAATGTTCTCATATAAACTTTGGCAGAGAATAAAGGGAATGTCCACATTTGCCCTTAATACAAATATCTGTATATTCTCTTTCCAATTATTTCAATGTTATTCCAGGCTAGTGTTGAATTTAGGTGAGACTGTCTCATACATGAACATAGTCAGGACATCACCGAAAGATATACAAGTTTTTCTGTGTGTCTTTAATGGAGAAAATATAAGAAACATAGTTAGGATATACAGTTTAAGGATTTTATGATCAAGATGAATGCTAGACCACAAATGTTTTCATAGCAATTTCAATATTCCAAGGTAGGATTAATTTCCATACCTTGCTTATTTTCCATAAGGTTAGCCTCTAGGCAGAGGATAGAACCAAAGCATGTTAGTGACAGCAAATTTAACGAAGCACACCGAGAAGCCAGACATGAAGAGTCTGCCACACATGTAAAGAAAAGGAAGAGAACAACCACAGTTATTTTACCAGTTAAGCAAATACAGATATTTTCCAACTTATATTTCTCCAAAAGAATGGCCCTGTTCCCACAATAAAACTAATTAACTATCAGGGAAATACAAATCAGATCACATTTGCTGTGAGCAGCAAATAGATTGCAACATGAAACTGTCTGAACATGAACTTTTTTCCCCTCGGTGGTATACATCTCTACATATCCTTGTTCTGTTCATTTCTGAACTACATTTATAGTTCATTTCTGGCTCTGTGAGGTGAACCTAGGGACAGTATGCCAGATGCAGAAGTCCTTCATGGACTAAGGACAAAATGTAAATGTAGCAAAGAATAAAGATGTTTTTGAAAAGGTATCGATGCATGAATCTGGTTCAGTTGTATTCACTCAGACAGGGCTGCTTCACAAAAGGACCATTTACGAAAAGTGAATCTGAAATTTCTCTTTCCAATATCTACCATGTCAGCTAAATTGTCAGATTTTCATCTTATACTAATCATAGAATCACAGAATGGTTTGGGTTGGAAGGGACCTGAAAGATTGTCTAGTTCCAACCCCCCTGCCATGGGCAGGGACACCCTCCACTAGACCAGGTTGCTCCAAGCCTCATCCAGCCTGGCCTTGGACACTCCCAGGGATGGGGCATCCACAGCTTCCCTGGGCAACCTGCTTCAGTGCCTGACCATCCTCACTGTGAAGGATTTCTTCCTGATACCCAATCTAAATCTCCCCGCTTTCAGTTTAAACCCATTACCCCTTGTCCTGTCACTACAGGCCCTTGTAAAAAGTCCCCACCCAACTTCCCTGTCGTCCCCCTTCAGGTACTGGAAGGCTGCAATAAGGTCTTCCCGGAGCCTTCCCTTCTCCAGGCTGAACAAGCCCAACTCTCTCAGCCTTTCTTCATAGCAGAGGTGCTCCAACCCTTTGTAGCCCTCCTCTGAACTTGCTTCAACTGGTCTATATCCTTCTTATGAGGAGAATAACAGCACTTAGGGCTTAGGCTAGTAGCGAACACAGTATGAACATAATTACTTCCAAAGTGGAAAGTCATTCTTCCTCCTAAATAAATAAAATACAGCACTCCCCTCACACATATCCAATTAACAAACTTAGAAGCAATTTAGATTACCTTAAAATCTACTTTAGTAGTAATCACCATTCCCACTTTTTAAGAATCTTTGTCAGATCTGCCTTTTTTTCAAACTTCAGCTGAACTTCACATTTCAGATGTTGCCTTGTTTGTTCCTTAAAACAACTTTTAATGTATGACCCACAATTGACTTGAGCCTGTCTAGTCTGTCATTCTTGAGTCTGTCTCAGGTCCATACTGACAAATATTACATTCATTTTTCCTGGTCCTCAGGTGGTTTATTTTGACCTAATGCAAAGAGCAGAAAGGGTCACAAAAAATCCTCTTTATTTTCCAACCGTTTTTTATTTCCTTCTGTACACTAGATACAAAAAATTTGGGTTGCAAAGATGTCTGCTCAATGAATTGAATGCTCTTCCTACGATCACCTGAAGGATCCTCAGTTCATCCCCTTCTGATAGGGATAACGTGCTTCTTAAATTGGGTATAACACCTCGCTTCATAAAAATCGCACTAATATTGATGTTCTGTGTATCATTCGTTTCACATATTGTTTCCAATCTTGTGAGGTGAGCATGTAACTGTTTTGTTAGCCTGCATTAAAAATAATCACATCAGTAGAACGCAACTATGCCACTTTGCCAGTAGTTCCCCCTCCGACTTTGCTGGACCTATTACAGAAAGTTGCCACGGTTTTGCTTGTTCTAACCTGGGATTTCACTCCTACCCATGTAACACAAGCAGGTTCATCAGATGGAAAGCACACTTGAAACAAGTTGTGTTCTTACCATGACATATTGTGATCTTTACACATTTGCATCATATTTATGGTTTTAGCCTTACCCTAACACATGCGTTTAAAACCAACTGCAATCTTTTCAAACATAATGTTATTCGTGTGCATAATAATTTAGAGGATCACGTCTCTGGAGTCCTCAATGTATTTCCCATCAACTGCCACAAAGTTTGGGTTGCTGTTTTGTAAATGATTATATATTTTATATGTACTTAAGAGCATAAAGGGCATTTTGGAAGAAACCAAACTTTAAAATGAATATTCATTACTTTTATACTGAAATATATTTCTTACTGGAGATACTCTCGCTTAGCCAAACTCATTGCATGCTAACATATAAGAAAGTGCTTTGCTTCATTTTCTGTATGTATTTGCATACATATTAGTCAGAAAGCTCCTAGACTAATGAACAATCATCTATCTACAGGATGAATATGTAACACATGATAAAACGTATGATTCTTTATAGAAGAAATAAGCAAACACATTCAGATGGACTGAGAAGTGTAGCGCCACCAAAATGGATAAATAATGCCTAGGTAATCATTTTAAAAATAACACTCTAGCATAAACATTTATCAGAAAAAATACATGTAATTTCATTCCATAAAAGCTGACTGCAATAGCTACCTAAAGAAGATAAATGGAAGGTGGCTTAAGGGAAGTCATATTAGGTCCTAGACTAAATTTTGGACAAAAGCCTTTGCAAAAGTTATTCCCTATGACTAAACGTGAAGCACTATGAGGTTTCTAGGCCATTTGAAACTCTTTCTGTTCGTGGGAATCACCAGCAGCCAAGCCAGCTGAAATTCAATGTTGCATAGGAGGTCTGGATTATAACTACCTGCTTTACTTCTGCTCTGTGTAAACGGTGCACTGGTCACCACGAAGCAATCTATTTCTTTTGGTCACTATTAGGTTTTAGAAATATTTTTGACATAAATGTTAATGAGAGGTAGGGGAAGTATTTTTAAGTGCAGTGCATTTTAGCAGGTCTGTTTGCAGGTGTCTGCACTTAAATAGTTTGCTGTTAGGGCCTGTATCAGAATCACCTATCTAATAACCACTGTTGCTTCACACACAGTTCTGTGACAACCCCAACAGCATAAGCATTGTCTCCAGTTTATTAATTACCAGCTACCATAACATTTTTGTGCAATGCACTGAGGTAGAATTTAGATCTAGGGATGGGTCTAGCTCCCTCAGAATATTCAGTTACCTGTCAGGAGAGACAGTCCTTAGCCAGAGAAGCATACCTGTCCTGAAAAACCATTAAATGTATTGCCCAGCAGGGTCTTTCCCAAGACTTTCATTCTTTTTTCTCTTAATTCAAATAGTTCTTATCACTAGACATGCACGATGTGCCCAAATGAGTACAAAGAGAAGACCGATACAGATTATTTTCTTGATAAGCCATTGAATGTTTAGTTAGGTCTTTGGCTCTGTCTTACTCTCTTGTGTAACCCTAGATGCAGAGCTTGAGTAGCTCATGTGTAAAATAGAACAATACATCCCTGTCTCAGTACACAGTGTATGCACGTTCACTTCAAAGAAGGAACTGTCTTCCGCTCAAAGCCTCCTTCTCCCTGTATTCATACTGAACTAACAGTCTGAAAGGATGTATGTCAACAACATTCATTAGGCATATTGCATTACACAGCACCAATGTGAGGTTCAAAGGTCAATCATTAACGCACATATGGCTTTAATGAGCTTTTCTTCATGTGCTGGTTTGGGTTGGGATGGACTTTTCTTCATAATAGCTGGTATGGGGCCATGTTTTGGATTTGTACTGAAAACAGTGCTGATAACACAGAGATATTTTAGTTACTGCTGAGCAGTGCTTACATAGAGTCAAGGCCTTTTCTGTCTCTCACACCAGCCCACCAGTGAGCTGCAACTGGGGCTGCACAAGAACTTGTGACGGGACATGACAGCCATGATAGCTGAGCCCAACTGACCAAAGGGATATTCCAGACCACATGACTTCTTGCTCAGCATGTGAAGCTGGGGGAATAAGAAGGGGGACATTCAACGTGACAGCGTTTGTCTTCCCGGGTAATTGTTACGCATGATGAAGCCCTGCTTTCATGGAGATGGCCCTAAACATCTGCCTGACGATGGGAAGTAGTGAACAAATTCCTTGCTTGCTTTGCTTGTGCACACAGCTTTTTCTTTGTCTATTAAACTGCCTATCACAAACCGTGAGTTTTCTCACTTTCACCTTTCCGATTCTCTCCCTCATCCCTCTCAAGGGAGAGTAACGAATTGGCTGTGTGCTGCTTAGTTGCCATCTGGGGTTGAACCACAACACTTCAGTAAATCAGAATTATTATTCTCGTGTCACAGCTGGAAAACCAAGATAAGGAAAGGGAATTCCTTTATAAGATCACTCAATGTATTACTGGCAAACTTGGGTACAACCTTGGAAGTTTTTTGGGTAGCACTCACTATAGTAGGGCAGCACTGATTCTGATCACATGAAGAGAGTCCTTAGCTAAACACCCAAAACCCAAGAGTCAGTGCTTTCCTAACAGAATTCTAGCAAGGGGCACTTATGTCACAGGATAAGAGTGACTAATAATGAAAATACTGAAATGGCAAAGATAGACTTTGTAGTAGTAAAGAAAGTCAATCTGTATTTTAGCATCTGTGCATTATACTTGAGACATTTCTAAAAATAATCTCCTTCTTACCGTTGTCATTGTTTTTCTTGACTCATGGGATGCCAAGATGGAAATAAAGGTAACTAACTGAAGCTTCAGCTGTGATGGTGCCTTTAATTATTGACGCATTGTTCTTCTTGAGGCTCACAGACAAAATTAACCATGACAGAATATATCTTTAACAAGAGATAAAGTACAGGAACGGCACTGGCACATTAGTTTTGTTTTGTATCCAGAAGAGTCAAACTCAAAAATGCTTAAAATTAGGGCCTTCACAATCAAAATATTTGTTTGTTTCCTGGTATTCCTCTTACAAATATACAAGCAGATGAGAACATTTATGATTTCCCAATTCTACCATCAAATGATTTGCAGAGACCTTTGACTATAAGCTTGTGTGGGAGTTAAATGAAGAGTTACTTAAATAGCAGCATGGAACTTAACAGCTCAGCAACGTGTGAACTTTCTTTAATCTTGATCCAATAGTCAAATCAGGGCCAAGATAATAGCACCATGGGTTTATTTTGTATTCATTTAAGGTTTCACACCAGTACTGGAACAAAGACACTTACAGTAGTCTACCATGAACACGTTCTTTCTCCTTTAATCTCAATGCTCGCCTCTCCCAGCTCTCTAAATTTCCAGGCAGAAAGGCGGAATATCAAGGATATCAAGGATTAAGCCCCATGAATCTCCATCTTGTCCACCAGTTTTCTGTGAAAGACTCAGAAATGCTATGGTTGTAAACAACAGTGTTAATAGAGCTGTTCCACAGGAGCAAAGGAAAGCAAAAACCTTTACTCAGGTTCCTGAGTGCCCACTAGCTTGGTATGCAAACAGTAAAGCCAGCTTTTCGTTGAAGTTCAGCCTGCCAGTTCATGGCGGCTGTACATGAACTGTCATTTCACAGCAGGATTCCAGGCACATAACCACTAAGCACATGCCATGCTGTAAACTCTAAACACATATTTATATAGGGCACACATAGGGATTTGGAGCATGGCGCCATTAAACTTATTCCACTGGACACTGATAGTCCCATTAAGGAAAGAAAAAATGTTTCACAGAGGTCCTGAGGAAAATATTTCCCAAACATTGTCCTTCATGTGAATCAATTATCTTATGACATTAATATGATAAAGCAAATTACTTTTTCTCTTCTTGTTATAAATTTGATACATAGTAACAAGTTAATTACCTTTCTCATGAGAAAATGGTGAAAACATCAGGCCATAAAATATTCAAAATTGTGTCACAACTTTTGCTTTCCTAACTCAGCACATTCATGTGCTATTCTATTACATAAGTTTCCTTTAGCAGTATCGGTGTGTCCAGCCTTATGAAAAACAAAATGCATTCCTTCATAGCACAATTGACTGCTAATGATTAATTCATACCAAAACCAATACACTGGTGGAAAAAAGCATGTGTAATTATTTTTGTATTGCATATACACAAGATTACAACAGATTTAAAAATCATTTGTTGAGAATGTAGTAGTCTAGCTCTATTTAATGAATTTGTAATTCAAAATTCTTATCAAAAGTGCAGTGTTATGTTTTACTGTTTCAGACTGGACAATCAGTATTTCAGTGTATGCACAGGACATGATGTAATATCACAATACAAATATCTTGAATATATGGGAATATTAAATAGGAAATACAGATTAATTTTTACATTATTCTCTTCAATCCCCTCACGTTTTTCTCCACATTACTGGAATAGTATCAGATCTATGTTGGAGTTTTTCTTACACAGAATATATTCTTTTATGGGATCACGTCTTTCCATGGCAACCAACCTTCATGTGAGAGATTCAGGATGTGTGAGAATGCCAGGTGAATAGGCACAGAAAATGTTTGTGGTGTTGAAAAGGAGAGGATGGCGTAGCCCTGTCTAGCCATCTAACCAAAAATTGCAATGAAATTCTATAAAATAGCAGCAGTTCATTATTCACACCATAATAAGTCAAAGCGCGATACGTGAAAACAGAAAACATTGCCCAATTTATATAAAGGAACTTGACATCTTGTGTACTTTTGTGTGGTGTCATTTTAGTCAGCATTAAACATCAGGTTTCCTGTAAAATGACTTTACACATGTGGAAGTCACATGAGCATTTCAGTGTTATTCCAGCTACTTTTGAAACCCATGCTTCTCCTTTGGGCACTTCTATTTACCTGGGGTCTGCTTGGGTGTGTAAACACTAGAAAGCATGGGAAAACGTTGTGCTACCAACAACAACTCCAGCACAAGGACTTCTTCCAGAAAGAGCAGTAATGCTACAAGGCTAAAACAAACCTGGAGGAAAATTTCTAAATCAGTAGCAGTGATGAGACAGAGGTATAAAATGTTGAAATTAACTGTCAATAACAGCAACGTGGGTGCTAAACTTTTAAATATCTAGACAAATTGATTTACTCTTGACATGCCTGCCATGGTGCATGTCCACTGCTCTCCACAGAGATATGCCTTTCCAAAGAAAAAAATAATGAAAAAATGATTAAAATAATTTTTAAAATGTTAAAAATAGTACCTTGAATTACTCTCACAGTGGTACCACAGAAGTGCTGTAGCAGTTCCTCAGGACAAACCCTCCTCAGAGGCAGCAGCACCAAACTTCCCCACATGCCGTCAGTGCCGGGCGGTGAGGCCACACAAAGATGGCACCCAGCCAGCCAGGCCTCACCGCTGGGCCCTGCTCAAGCAACGGGCCTGGCAGCACCAGCACTCCCTGCCACCCTCCCAGGCACTGTCCACTGTCTTGCAGCTCTCAGGATGCCCAGTTTTGTCTGGGCAATGCGCTGCCTCTTTTGGTCCCCCTGCCTAACTAGGCCTAACCCTGAGTGGGGTCTGGAGCACAGAGGCTAACGCACGGGCGGCCATTCAACATCACCCCATGTCGTGTGCTCTACAACCACTGCTGTTTGGGATGGAGCATTCCCCAGAATTACAGAAAACAAGTAGGTAAACATCAGTAAGCAAATAAGGTGAAACCTTAGAAATAGGGAAATACAGATCCTGGCGTACACCAGCAGGAGTCAGTGTGTCACCAGGGCACATGCCCGCGTGAGAGTGGGACAGTACCTCAGCAAACCACCTGCGGGTCAGTGTGTGTTACACACGGCAGAAGACTTTCCATGAGCAGATAACAGCATTTTTAGGTGCTGATATGTGTGGCAAGGACTTCAAATCAGAAGACAGAGGAATAAAAGGGTGCTGTTTAAAAAGAATATATGCATTTAAAAATGAGCAAAATGTTTTGGGTTTTTTGTGATCAGTGAAGAGTGCATTTACCTGCAGGAGCATGCAGCTGTTGAAGAGAAATACTGTTTTAACCATGCTTTTTTTCTTCAGAAACACAAGCCTGGGACAAACAACACAAAACAGGGAAACAGTTTCAAGGGTTACGTGTTGAACTGAACTATCCTTTTGTAATTGTCCTTTTCTTTGTTGGACTGAAAACCGAAAAAGCCCTGACACAGACGCAGTCTCAGTTCAGTTGCTAACAGCACCCTGTTACAAGACTAGGCCCAATATATTCAACTGTGATGCAAGAAGATAGGAGAAATTGACCTCAATTTATAGCACTTTGGTTTAATAAAGATTAAGTTTTCAAAAGCCTGGCTTGACCTAACCCTAGTCTAAAACTGGACAGTATCTACTGTTAGGGAGTGTGAAAGTTGGGCCAGAATGCTGTTGCCAGATATTCATGAAGTTTTCCCAAACACAATTTTTCTCCCAGCAGCAGAAATTGAAAGTGTTCACTTTCCCTCATACAGAAAAGGGAAAAAATCCTTAGAATCATTCCCTTTAAATAAGCAACTAAATTCTACAATGAAATCACTGTTTCCCTTCAGCATTTTCCATCCAGCCATAGATGCAGCTACCAAACATTAGACAGAAGGTGAAGAGGATAAAGAAACAGATGAAATCAAACTAATAGTTTTCAATTTTAACAAAAAAACCTTTGTTCATCTCATGCCTGCAGAAGGTGAAAATAAAAGATATGTAAAAAGAAAGAAGCTGTTTAGCATCCTCCGCAACAATACGGAGAAATTACATGCTTCTTCTGGAAAAGGTATTTTAGCACAGTAGGATGTTCTTATGTTGTGACAAGATAATGTGTGTGTAAAGCACTCCTATAATTTAGCTGTCACACAGATGCGCCTACTCGAGTGCATGTGTGTCAATGGAGAATTAGCTTTGATCTGTAAAATACATCAGATGGTTTCCATTCCTTACGCTGAATCAACTCAGTTTGATAAGAAATTAATCTGACCATCTTTCTTATAGCCAGTGTTTAATCTCTGGAACGGATGCTGTGACTGCATGGAGGTGTTTACAAGGTAAAAACTAATGTCAACATGGAGAAAAAGCACATTTTATTGGGTCTTATCTTAGCACTTCCCCTTTAGAGCATCCTAGACATTTAAGGGCCCATCAGGGTAACACACTATCCAGCAAATGTTTCTGGGAAGAGGAAAAAAACCAAACAAGCAGTATTTAATCCTGAATAGACATTAAACTTTGGAACTCAGAAATACATTTTCTGTAGCTTTTGTAATTTCATCGATAGAGATCCAGATGTGAAAATAATTTTTTTTTTTTTTTTTTTTTTACAAATGTTTGACAACACTACAAAGACTGGCTTAAACCTGCAGTAGTTTAAGATGGTTAAGCTTAATACTACAGCTGATACTAAGTTTCTTCACTGAAATCATTCTTCCACATACAATTTAACTTTAGCCTGAACTCTGAAGTTCTTCAGTACCTGTTTCTTCTGAGAATTAACAAACAATCAAACACAGAGAAAGCAAAAGTGACACCGATTTCCAGGAATCAGATCATGAAGAAAGGAAAATAATATGCGAACCCTGTAAATCCAGGGTGAAAATTTTCATGTACTTTCAGGAGTCAGTATGCTTTAAAGCTGGCGCTTGCTTTGAGGGACTGAGGTCCAGGAGCTGGCTCATACTTTCCTCATTTACCTCCTGTACATGCTCACTTGGGCGTACAAAATACTTCTAAAAATTCCAATGTTCTTTCTACACGAAGCATGCTTTGGTCTCTAAAGTTTAGCTGGCGCTGCAATTCATCTAACTCTTCATTTGGCATGTGGGAAAGAAGGCTAAACGTCAGATCAGAAAAAAAAGTCAGCTTAAATAAGGCCCTCGTCTCAAGCATCCCTCTCGGCCATATACATTATAGCGATCCAGCAGTGTACCTCTAGGCACAGACAAGTCCTTAATTAAGAACTTAGTGGCAGAGATTGCCTACAGTCACTTAACGCAGCACAAGAGGACCCAGCATGACAAACTAAAATCACGCCCAAACTTGTTCTTAAGTTAAGCATGTTGTATGTTTGGTGCTTCCCAACTCTGACCATTTCATGGTTTCTCAAGACTACTTTTATAGAGTGAAAACATCTACTTTGAGGAATCTAGAAGTCTTGACTGTCAGTTCTGCACTTTTCTAAATAATTATGCCTATATGCTAACACAATAGATATGGTAATGCAATTGAAGGAGAATAAACAAAAGAGAATACGTGCACATAGATGAGCTATCCACATCCAGTGAAACTCAGGTGATAGGGCAGAGAGAGATAAAGTGGTGGTAGTACTTTTTAAACCTCTCAACTGCTGGAGTAGCAGTGTAGAGAAGAATGGGAACTGTGGGGAACAGCCAGAACCAAGTCACTTGGACAGCAGACAGGGAAGAGAACAACCATGTCTCCTCTACATCTATTTGTACTACTAAGCATCAGTTACAGCTCTGAAAAATAGTTACCTCTCTGAACATCAATATAAATCTAATTCCCATATTTGCAGTACCTTCCAAAAATTCTCAGATGTGAAGAGGACACAGTTAGCTAGTTACACACGAGTTAGTTATGTTTGAAGATTCAGCCAGACCAAGGAAGGCAGAGCAAAATTTCACAATCCAGCCCGTAAGATTTTTTTGCAAAGCCACAGAAATCAACAGCTTTGTCACCAACCCTTCACTCGGAGAATCAGCTCTTCTCTGGCCTTCCCAAGGCAGCTCACCTCTATTTTCCCAGTGCTACCAGCTTCTGTTAACTGCTCAGCTGCTTTACCTTGAGAACCTGTGTACTTTCTTCCTCACTTTGCGTAGCAACATCCTCGTTCCCTGTAGAAAACAAACTACCTCCTAGCCTCTTTCAAGTCCCCCTTCACCACTAATCCCGCGCTGAAGTCAGTCAGCTAATGATGACCAGGCAGGCGGCGAACGGCAGAGGATGACGGTTGTTGGCTGACTGCAGTTCGCGCCCTGCTGCGTGGAAATATCTATTTCAATATTCCTCTCTGCTCTTTGCCTATAACATCCATCCCCTTTGCCCTGCAAACGTGAGGGAGGAAATAACAAACCAAACCGGAATAAAAGTCCCAACCTACTTTATTCTTCCCCACGTTCCAGAGAAACTAAACCTCGTTTGGGTTTTTTGTGGTTGGGGTTTTTTTAATTTTTCTTTTGGTTGGTCGGTTATTTTTTTTTTAAGATCATCATGCTTCAGTGGTCTGTCTTCACTGCCTTCTCAAACGATTCTTCTGAGATCTTGGCCTTCAGACACACACTACTGTTTCAATATATGTTTATGTAAAACACAGTAGATGGGATTACATCTTGACCTGTATTCTTGGCCAGAATTGCTGGACAGCAAAAGGACTAGTAGTAACAGACATACATAGAACTAAAGTTGAGTAGGATGAGATTCGTTGTGAGAGGAAGTACCAAAGCAGAATGCAAACCTAGTAAAGACAGCATTTTTTGCTGAACCTTGAAGAAAAAAAGAAATGGCCAAAAGTGTATGCACTTTTGGTCTCCTTTAAAATGTAGCATTTATATCTGAAAAAGTTTGTTATATACAAGCTGTAGGTTTGTTTCTGGCTTGAAAATCAGAAATTTGCAAAGCCAGAATGTGAGTAGGCAGGAAAAACTTAATAGATCTGTCCTCAGAATACATTCAGAAAGGAACTTGTATACCTTGTCGTATAAAGCCTTTAATGGTTTCCAGACACACAGTGTTGTCCAATAATCAAACAGAATTAAAGTGCACTTAATTACACAGTTTGAAATGAATATATTAATTAGTTACCATTTCTATCCCTGATAGACTTCAAGCTGTATAACCAAATCAGAAATTTGCACCACAGCACAGCATGACTTGCTATATGCACAGATGACAGACAGTGGGCATTAACTGCCTTTAAGTGTTTGCAAAACAAGCATGCACCGAAGAAGGGTCTACAACAAGTGCCCAAATAACATACTACAGTGAAGGTGAAAACAGGAATTCCCTACTCCCTGGTGGGAAGGTAACTGCAGTAGTTGAAGAAATAAGAACTCATAGGGCAAGAAAACCTGGGCTAACTATGAAAGTACAGAAAACATGAGATAAGCAGTGTAAATTTGGTGAAGGTGAAGCCACAAAAAGAACCAGTCATTATTTTGCTCCAGAATCCAAAGCTTATTGATTTATTTTTGTTGTTTTAAGTAAAATAACACACACACACATACAGCTGGTTTAGGGTCAGTATTGAGTAAAGAATTGTGTTGAAATCTCCAAATGTTTCACAGCACATGAATTGCAGAGAAATGATACAGTGTCTGCCTCCAGCTTCCTTAATTAACACATACAGACTACACAGAAAAGCTCTGCAGGACAAGGGAAAGGAATGAACTTCTGGCCACTGTTTGAGAGTCCTTCAATGGGCTGCCACTTCTGTGCAAGCAGCAAGCAACATCCTGTTACTCATCACACGATTTATTTATTACTGTCATAAAATAGGATTCAATGGGTTTAGGATTTGATGGAGATACAAACCACAAATCTTTTACAAGCAGCAGCGTGGTCTATAAATTTGCTTTACTTACACAGCTTTTCTAAAAATAACATACAAGCACCATTCCAGTATAACTTTTTGAGCTTGCCACTTGTCTTTACCTTCAAAACGAAAGTTTTGCAGACAGTAATTACATTAGAAATATTAATTGACTGGTTTAGAAAAAAGGTAGACCTGTATCAAATAAACAAAAATGTGACTCAACTACAACAAAGTATATTTCTATTCCTAAAATTTACATAGACAACAGTACAGATCTCAGAACATCATCAAAGTACCACAAATTACATGTACATGAATGACAACACAACCATCCATTCCCAAAAGCTGGTACCTGGAAAAGCACCAGAAGTCTTCAGTAATCTTCTAGGAAAAGTACCGAGGAATCGGTTAGGCAGTCTGAAGCTATTCTTCATTAAGCATAATTAATGGAAAATTCTATGATATTCACAAGCAATATTAGCTAATAAAATAAAACTGCTGTGACAGAAGCTTCAGTGTCTAGTGTTATGCTAGACACATCTGCAGTGCCAGCTACCTTAGTAATCAGAATGTGACTGTAATTCATCACGTCATTATAGAAATTTTGCTCTAACATTAAAAGCTAGAGGTTTCCTACTGAGAATTACCTTAATAACATTACCTACATATTGGTTTTATCCACTATATAGACAATATATAAGCATTATATCATACACATGGCTTGTACTCACATCTTTATGCCATATCTTTGTATAAATAAGCATTACTTATGTCAGTTATCACTAGATAAATAAATCCTTGGATTGAAAAAAAATAGAAATCAACGAAGTCAGGCTGCTGGAAAACACAAGACAGAGAATCAAGGACTGCCATTCTTAGCCCTGAGCCTCTCCTTGGCAGCAGAGCACGCTGGCCTGTGGGAGCTACTGCTTGGATTCGATTATACAACCAGCAAATATTGCAACCACTTTAGAGTTAAGATTTACAGATTTAGGACACTGGCCCACCTTGGTAAGATCTGCCATTTCTGGCATGCTTCTGTGCAGCAAATGCAGCTTGCTTGCCTCTCTCCCTCGGCATGAAAATAGAGAATTGATTCACAGCAGTGTTGCTCTCTGGATAAAAGCACTGATGGTTGCTTCATTAGGAAGGGATTTCCTAAATGATCTTTGTGACTACATTGGTTTGAAGGCTGACCTATGAAAAATGCAATTTTTTAGAGCACTTGAAGGCCTTCTGGTGTCACGGTTTAGCCCCAGTCAGCAATTAAGTATCATATAGCTACTCACTCACCTCCTCCCTGTCCCAGTGGGATCAGGGAGAGAATTAGAGGAAAAAGATAAGAGAACTTGTGGGGTCAGGTAAGAACAGTTTAATAATTGAAAATAATTGAAATAAAATAAAGATACTACAACTAATAATAATAATATGATGTAATGAAAATTCTACTAGTAATACTACTAATTATAACGTGTAATGAAAAAAAGGAAGAAGGGAGAAAAAAAAAAGATACAACTGCTCACCACCAGCTGACTGACGCCCAGGCAGCCTCCAAGCAGTGACTGCCCCTCCAGGCCAACTCCCTCAATTTATATACCAAGCATGGCATTTGATGGCATGAAATGTCCCTTTGGACAACTGTCTGGGTTGTGTCTCCTCACGGCTTCTTCTTTACAAGGGGCAGTATGAGAAACTGAAAAAGTCCTTAGTTTAATACAGACGTTGCTTGACAACAACTAAAAACATCAGCATGTTGTCAACATTTCTCTTAGCACGAATTCAAAACATAGCCTCATACTAGCCACTGTGAAAAAAATTAACTCTGTGCCAGCCCAAACCAGCACAGCTGGTAATTCAACAGAAAATACTCTCTCTGTGAACGCAATAGCTCTTGATTCACAACTTTAGCTCTTCCCTATCAGCCTTATATAAAATGAAGTCATAAATTAAATACAGTTAGCATTGTTCATGCTGCTTAGACTGTCTATTAGCTATAGAGTTAAGAGATGAAATAACAAAGCATTTTCCAATTTTCCTGGAAAGCAAAAAGAAAACACAATTATTAGAGTGAAATGTATCTGTATACTCTGTATGTGTGCACCTAGAAGACTGACGATCCCCCACTCGGCTCCTGTCTGTACAGATGTCCTTCTGTCATCCACTTCTCCAAAAAGCCAGAGTAATGTGCACAGGTACTACTGGGACAGAATAACTTTTAAGCAAAACAGAGGCACAAACAGACAGTGTCCCCCTTACCATCTTAAGACTCAATGTCTATGAAGTCAGCAACAACTTGTCCTTGCATTTTAGCTGGCATCAATAGGTTCTTCGCGACTTTGTGACTTCGATCCCAGCTGGTGACTGTTTGCTAATTGTGACTAACCCAGTAAGATACAACAAAATTAATCACAGTGACAGTGAGATGAAAGAAGTGAGTAGCTTCCCAGTTCAAATGTATGGTTAAAGCAATCAAATATACATTTACAACAAATTCTATTTCCAAACTTTTGTTATCATCAGCAACAGGCTTTAATAGTTGGAAATATTTCTTTTATTCGTTGTCTCAATATAAATTGTTTTTACCTTCCCTGGAGTACCTGGACTTCAGAAGGTTCATATTTTACCAACGTCTTTATTGTGAGTCAGTGACTAGCAGGATTCCCAGCTGGACTCTGGCTTCTGCTCTTCAGCTGGATTTGATCTGACTCTCATGAGCTCAGTCTTGCGTCATTCTGAAAAATTATTCAAATAACTCTAGCCTCCAAGTTGTTCACTGAGTTGTTTTTTTCCCTCTTAACACAGAGAACGAGTTGTGTTCTTATTAGCATATTGTTCAGCCAGCTTCACACCCTCCCATCCCCCTCTTTTATATTCAGGGCCAAGGTCATTTTTACATTATCTGCTACAGACAGATTTTAAACACACCAGCCAGATGTTATTTCCATTTAAAAAACATAGCTATGGAAAGTCATAACAAAAGAAATCTGAGGATTTTTGAATAGTTTTAAAGTAATTCAAACTAAGGTGGGAGTCCACATGATGTTGCAAAGAAGCAGTTAACAATATATCACGTTGAAAGTACAGAACACTAGAGAGATCAGCAATCCCGAAAATTCTGTAAAAGCATATGAAAGTTTTGGGGATAAAAGAAACGTGATGACTCATATATTCACAATGTTATTAATGACATTCTAAAATGTCTGTCCGAAGAACAGCTTCAGAAGTAGCACCCACTCTTCCTTGCAAGAAAAATTCTATCACAAGTTGTAGTAAAACCCATTTCAGTACCGTGAAAATCATCTTTTGCTCAACAATGACAGCATGATGTCCACCTGGGACATCACTAATGTACACTGCGTATTTACAGCTCACTTGAATTATCCTGGGAGCTTCTGGGAAGCTGATCACATATACCATCTCATACGTATTTAACCAACTTCTTAAATAAGGAGTTGAGTTCACTTTTAATGATGGTGAAACCACCCACATGTCAGCCTACTGAGTAGGAACAGTTCTTGCTTTCTTGCACCATGCAGGTGCAGCCTCACATAAATCCTTTCTTAATCTCACATCTTTTGACCTCAAAAAGCCCACCCTCAATGAACCATCAGGCTAATGCTGCAATCTGATTGCCCAAACTACAAAGGATTTTCAGTCCTTTTTTTTTCCTGCTTTTTTCAGTAGCTCCCAAAATGCTCACGTTAATGCCACATGCTGAAACCCCAGCATCCAGGAAAGGTTTGATTTTCTCTCCAAGCTAGAAGGACAAATCTTCTCATTTCTTTCTTCCTATCACTTATCCTCCCTCCCTGTTTAATACAACTATATTTCAGTATCTTTTCTTTTTTTTTTTAATTCACTGTAGTATCTTTTCCATGGTAGAGTCAGGAAATTTTTGCAACTCTGCCTTCATAAATAATACCAGTTCTAGCAAATTTTCATTTCCTATTTGACAGAATTGTCCAATCCTAAGAAGTGCTGAGAGCATTTAACTCTACTTAAAAAGCAGACTTATACAAGAGCTTTCCATAACTAAACTAAATGTTGTCAGGGCTTGTTCTCTGTCCCCATGGCCACTGCAAATGTCTTTCTGCTTTTATAAGATTAAATTATCTTTTTCAAAAAAATGGATTGCTTCCAGCTGTTGGTTGGGAGTGATCCCTGGCCCATGCCAGCTACTTTGTGCTCAAGAAATTGTCCGGGAAAACACCAATGAGGCCAAACAAAAGAGGCAAGAGGTATTCTAACAGGAAACAGCATAGGCAATCAAGTTGCAGTACTGGGAAATATTCCCTGTTACTGTGGGACAGGAATTACATCTTAGCACTGCCTATAAACCATAAAATCCTACTTTGTGCAATGCTACGTATACATTAAATATTTGAGGCTCAGACAATAGCTCTTGTAAAAAGGCTACAGGTAATGCTCTATTCTTTCATTAACATGGCAATAAAAAAAATGTGCAGGAAAAATGTTATTACTTTCTTTTAAAACTGACTTTTCAGTCTAGAACTCATGAAACATCTGAAATAAGTTTTGCTGCTGGCAGCATTACGTTATTCTCTCAGATGACACTGCAGGGCAGCTAGGACCAGCTCATTCTTCAGTTCCAAGTTCTCCAAATAGACCAAGAATGTTGGATTTCATGATGGAGCCACAGGAGACTGAATGGCAACTCTTCCAGCTCCTTCAGTATAGTAACAGTGTCAGTTCCTTTCACTAAAGAAATAAAAGATTTATATATATTTACACACATGTATAAAAGAGAGATACATCGTGCAAAGTCATCTTAGCAGCAAGAAGATTTTTTAACACGGCGAGCAGGCACGCACCTGGTTGTGAGGCCCACATTACATGTTCAACATTCAGGATCTCTGTTTTTCCAACATACAGCCTAACCACAGTTTTGTTTTATGAAAACCCTATTAAAAATGTAAGGAGGCTGGCTCCTCTGAATCAGCTGTTTGACCTTTTATTCTTTCATTTTCTCTTTCACTGTAATCCAAATAAAGAGCCATGATTTCATACGTGTCTGCCCCTGGTGGGTTACCACCTGTTTTGCAGCTGGTGGATCTCTTTCTTTGCAGAGAGCAGTTCCCAAAACAGACCTTCATTCTGGCACCATGAGGCAAATTTTAGTCCCACTAAAACTTACTGTTTGATTGTCTTCACATAATTATAGCCACCACCCAAACCACTGCTGAAATGATTCCAAAAAGACAAAAACCTGTAGCGGTTTGAAAACATTCTTTATTCACCCAAGATTTAATGGTCTGTCTGCTTCTTCCAGAAGGCTACATATTGTGACATTTTTCTCAGTCTAACATACTACAAAGAACTCTTCTAAAGCTGTGACCCTCATTTTCGTTTGCTGCTTTCGCGTAATGCGAAGAGACATATTAACAATCTCTCCAGTAACAGAATTACTGCAAGGGATTTATTTTTTGCCTGATTATTTTTTCCACATACATAAATTTCCAATGAATCTCAGCTCTTTTGAAATGAAAACTCAGACTTATGCCCTCATATTCTTCCTGACTGGTGTTTGATTTCACTTTTATCTTTATTCCTGTCCTCTAATGGCAAATGTATTTTCTTCAAGAAGCTGAGAAGGAAGCACGTGTCTTTTCAGGGCAAAAGGATAAAGGTGTTTCAGAGATTATTTTTGTGGAGTAACTGTTGTTATCACGATTTAACTCTTACTTAACAATTAATTGGTATGCCAGCAGGCCAAGCTGAGATAGGATGACATGTATTGAGAAATTAGATTTCACTGTATTAAGGGAATGCATATAATACAGGCTTGCAGGATTATTCCCCAGCTAAGAATGGAGATAATTTATTTATGGTTTTATACACAATTTCTAAAGTTTGCTGTGAAGCTTTTCTTCTTCGAAACAAAACACAATGCTATCACCTTCTGGATTTCCCCGCCACATTTCTGCCTAGGATAGCAAATATTGATCCTTACACAAACGCAATGTAGTACGACGTGCAAGCTGTACTTGTTAAAAGTGCTTGGTAGCAATTACATATTCTGACACGTTCATCATGTTTCATACTTGCTGCAGCTTAAATACCTGACCAGAAATGCTGTGTGCATTTTTACGTGACATGAAACAGCAGTCTAGATAGATGCAATGAAGTGAAAGCAGTGTTCATTCAGCATCGGGAGAGCAGAGCAAACAGCTAAACCCAATGCCAAGGCTTCTCCCAAAGATTTGTGTTCTCTCTACTGCTGTAAGTGTAGCACTCCCCCTCTTTATCTCTCAGTTTCTCTCTGATGCTGCTGTTTCTAAAAAGCATTGTTTTGGAGGGCATTCTGTATGAAAAGCTGCATCTTGCTCACAGGAATAGCTCACTGCCCCACAAAAGCTTTGGTATGGTTACCACTCTGCCTCTTGCGCACACTTAGGGATTCTCCAAAGTTATCTAGGTTGAAGAAATCTTATCAAAGTCTTTTGTATTAGACCAACGGCAGAAGCTTCAAGGGGAATTTTATGCTAATGATTCTCTTTAATCTCCATATAATTCAGGCCAACTAAAAATAGATCTTTTACAAACAATGAATCATCATGACTTTAAGTGGATGCAGTTCTGCCACAATACAGTTGAAATCTCTGTTCCATAGCACCTTTCTTTCCTCTCTTCATGTAACAACCACCCAACAAGCCAAATGACAAAACTGAATGCGACTGGTTTTCCTTCTCTCACTTCAACGATCGGTATTACGACCAGAGTCAAATAAATAATTCCGGAAGAGAAATAGAATTTACCAATTTTTCAAAATTAAGAAAATCAGACGTGAGATTGTCAAATTTCATGGCAGTAGCAAAAACCAAGGTAATTTCTTTTCTAAAACTTAAAAAAAAAAGTACCTAGTCCCAGAGCAGGCTGTAGACCTACTTTTGTTGCTGTTCCACGCTCCTGGAACGTGTGAGGAATGAGATACACACACAGCGACTGAACAGATTTGTATGATTAATTAGCATCCATGTTACCTTGCAGATCAGATCTGTCTCACAAGATGTCACACAGTGGTATCCTACAAGCAAAGATTTCTCCTGGTATGTCACTACTAGGAGACAAATGGCTTTGGAAATGCATCTCTAAGATAAAGCAGGTCTGTGCGGTAAGGAGAGAGTTTTGTATCTCTCAGTGACAATATAATTGGTTCCCTAACACGGTTCTTGTGGATTCCTGGAATTTTACCAACACCCTTCTGAAATTCCCTTAAGACTAGCACATAAGATAAAAGTTTGTATGCATTTTTCTTAGACAGCTGGTGGAATAAATGAACAACTAGAGAGCAAAGGCCAACTATTAATATCATAGAGGTTTATGGCTAAGGCAGATCCAGGTGCTGGCTGATGAAAAGCAACCATAAGACAAGCTGAAAGATTGTTTCCTGGACTTTTAAAAGCCTTCATGCTTGAACCCCTCTGACATTTGCTTTTGGATCTCATTACGTTTTATTTTACACTTTTTCAATGGAAGTTAACGGTATGATCCCAGGGTTAAGTTGCGTACCGTACTGACTGGGAGACATCTCTCAATTTACCCAAATTTCAACCCACGGAACTTCAAGGATCAGATCTGGTAGGGTCCTATAAATGAATGTGGATGTTAGTGGTGGGTAGCACGGTGGAAGGAAATCCCCATAAGGAGCAATGCCGCAGTTGCTATGCAATGCTATGCGACCTCTCTGACCCAGGGCACAATGAGGAATTCAACATAATTTTAAGACTACTTCGGTTTAAAATTATTACAATATATATGCCAATAATACCCATGGTTACAGAGGCAAAATACCAATAAGGAGACAACACAGAGCAATCGTGATCATGCTCCTTGCTGAGCTCTCCATAATCCTCCCTGGGCAGTGGAAAGGGCTGTTAGTTGAGAATATCACCTTCTCTGGTCTGCCACCTTTCCCAGCCCAGAGCACAAGGAGTTCATTGAAAGTGTCTGAACTTTGTATCAGGATGAGGATAAGAGCAGGTTTTTTTTTTTTCAGAGACAGCAGTATTTCTTTAGGGCTCTGAATTATACCTGAGCAAAGCTTGAATTTAAGGTCTTGTTATTTACTTCCCAAATGAATGTCTAAATCTCTATGCGGTTCTGAATTTTTTTTTTTTTTTAAATATGACTAAGAAAATTGCTTTCTCCTCTAGAAACATAATTCTTGCTTAGTTTACAGGTGCTCTGAATTTTTGAGGTGTAAGTTAAGTTGGAATTGTGCAGTTACTAGGATTCAAATTTTTATGTTTTCTGCAGGAAAGCTTTGGAAGCTCTTCATTCTGGACTACTAGTAGCAGGTGTAGATACAATCAGTATCTAAGTCAGTACAGTGCTTTTACATCTGAAGTAACATTTTCTACAACCGCATAGGTACAGAGATACACATTTCCAGGAGACACAGATTAAAATATGAATAGCAATACACACTGATACAGTAATTCACTTCTCCGGCCACAAGCTTCAGTGACGAAGCTGGGAGAGACTTCAGCTACAGGGAGACTGTTAAATTCAAAGTTTCCTACCATCAGTGAAAGGAAAGGATAACAAAGAGTTAAGCAAAGACAGGACCCTGAGAAAGCATTAAGTATAAACCAAAATAGTGCTAAGTGGTATTTGACAGACTGTGTTAAAAATAAGAGTTTCACCGTGATGCTGAGAGAAAGTGTCATCTAAAATTCAAATAAAAAAATCTTCTAAGAGGGAATAAGAGTACATGAGCAGAAGTATGTGAAGACGCAGTACAGACCTAGGGCCATATTTCCACGTGTTGAGTTGTACCCTAACCCACAAACAGGCATCTTAAGTTTTCATTATTTCCACTGTACCTGGCAGAGAACCAAACTCATGAGAAAGTATACTGGAATCTACTTGTTCTACGGCCAGAAGACTTGTAACAAGATTTTCTTGAAGTATCTATGTTATTTTTCACCTAACTGCTGACTTTTTAATCTCTTCCAGACTATAATCTATGCTTTGACCTGTAGTAGGGATACCCAGAGAAAAAAGGAGAAAATTTTTGAAAGTACTCATTGTTGTTCAGTCTCGATACATGGGAAATTTCTTGTGTAACTACTACATAATAGGTAAAAGAATCCAGATTCCACACAAATAATTTGAACACTCTTATCTTTCTTTCCCCTTTATATTTATTTTGGCTTTTATACTTATTTTCTTTCTCTTTAAACTTCTTCTAGCTTTCCCTTTCTGCTTACAGTAGTCATCTTCTTACTACCAAGCGCTGTCTCTCTGTGCTTATAATCATCAGATTTATAAATTCATAGAAGGATGAACATTAAAGTTTGAGTCCACTCTTTGAGTCACCCCTAGAAATCACTGCAGAGGACATCCAAGGAAGTACAATTACATAACATACCCTGAAGGCAATTAGTAGACATGAGATTAGCTGGCCAAGACCCACTGAAGAATATTTACTGGAATTTAGTAATCCTCAGAATTGCCTGTTTAGGTTATTCCTGCATGAAGTGGTACACGTGCATATTCTTAAGGTGAAATTGCAACTGCAGACAAAGAAGGGTGATTAGTGACATCCTCCAGTATTTCTGAAAGAGTTCTTAAGGAGTACAAACACATCTGGGGTTCACTCTGCCCTGCAGCAACTGAAATACATTCTTTCACATTTCACAGAATACTTAAGGGCCATCTAGTGCATCAGGGCTGCCTGCTTACTACCTTCTTTGTAATTCCTGAGGATCAAGACATTTTGACAACTTGTTATTGTCTAAGAAATTAGAATAAGAATTTACAGAGCATGGCCATATGAATTATTCTTTAGACACACTTAGCTCAGAAGTAAGCAATGAGATTTTTGAAACTTTCAGGCCTTAGTGCCCAAAATAGCCAGAAATAGCCTGTGTCTGGAGGGTTAATTTCCCTTTCATGTGTTGCACATCAAGCATATCAGCATGGAGAACTAGGACAGAATATTCTGGCAAAATGCCATGTGACTTGATTTTCCTTATGCACACATATTGTTATTCCTTGGAGTTCTCTTTCTCAGTGATAAAACATACAAATTATTCCCTTACATTACTTAAACTTGCTTATAAACTTAAACTTATGCCGGGAAAGTCTCTCCTTAGTTTGCCACAAGCCTTCCAGATTTGTATCTTTCTTTAGACTCATACCATGACGTCATTCTGAATGCCCATGGAGCACGTTTGTAAAGACTAGGGTTGCAAAACTTTAAAATCTTATATTTAGTGATTACTTTCCAGAAAATGAACACTATCTTCACCATAGCCTCGTAGTAAATGATGTTCCATGTTTTTTTTCAGTAGCATACCTACCCCAGACAAATACTGAAACACAAAAGCAGTCTATTTCTGATTCTCCTTGCTTCCCGTTTTTCTTTCATGGCATTTCTTCAGTGTTGTAGAAAATAGGACATATTTTCCAAATTAAAACCTGTTTTTCAAAGTCTCTTTTCCCACAACGTCCCATTGCGCGATGAGCTACACACAATCTTACTGTTATCCCAGGAGAGAAAGGTGGGAGGGAAATCCTACAGCATCTTTGTCTCCTAACTACATTGTTTATAAATGTGAAATCTGTGAATAAACTCCCTTAGGAAATATTAAAAATTGATCCACTTTGGTGAATTACTATTAATGCTTTCAACTAAATTAAATTAAACAGTATACTCGTACGTTGCATGGCAAGTAACGGGCCAGCAATAACAACAACATCCTTGCTTTGTTGTCATCTTCATTTTTCAGTTGCTGAAACCTCTCCGCTCAAAACAGAAAGATGTGCTGAAAAATCAGAAGAAAAAGAATTAGCATGCCCCAAAGTTCTTTGATTCTTCCGTTTTGCCTTATTGTTCCCCACTGTTGCATATACCAATTCTGAAATTGAAGGAACAGCAGATTGCTTTCCCTTCCTCTAGAGAGGAGTAACGACTGTGCTGGAGAAGGGACCATCTGACATGTTCCAGCACCCTCACACTGGTCATTTGGAACTTTCCTTGTATCAGCTGAAGGGCCTGTGGCAGTTTGTTGGGCTTTCTCTTTTTAAGCAAAAGGCCCTAGCACTTAATGTTTTGCAAGGTACTTATCAATACATTTCTCAATTTACACATCAGGCTAAAAAATGTTACCAAAATGAAACCAGATCTCCCCATAGACATTTTTGCCAGACATTATCATTGATCCCAGATTTAATAGAACACCATGTTGTCAAAATAAATTGTATCAAATCTGCTATTAAGGTGTTTGCAGTGTGAATGCTATGAATCAGTCGGTCCATGGGCTGTAAAGAATATACTCTAACACACATTTCCTAGGGCTCACCAGAAATTAAGGGCACAATAGCTCTGTGACAGCACAAGTTGTCTCCGCCAGCACAATTACACCAACACAAAAGATGCCCGAAATCTGTGCTTCCAGCGATAGCGCTGGTGTGCATCTCTTTGCATAGCTGGTATCTATGTGAAGTTATCAATTTTAAGAGTTTTTTACTTTTTCCCTCAAAAGCATATTCCCAGGTGTTTTTTTTTACTGAGGAATAACACATTTTTAAACAATAATAGCAGTATTTAAAAGTGTAGGCTCCAGAAATCTGTAGTATAAAACCAACTTATGGAACATTAATGAAGTTTTTAAGCACATGACCAAAATTTAATAACTTGATTCTCTTTTGGAGGTGTTCTACGTCAACATGGTGCACCAATTAATATCACCCCTCTGATTAAAAATCAAATGTTTTTTTCAGAGCATTCTGATCTTAGCAACCCAGGGTGTGCTGGGCAAGATTCCTGGAGAAGATGGTCAAAAGAGCACCTTCTTCCTTCGCTCCCCTCCAAAAGAGTAAATTCAACTTGTCCATTATTTTAGTGTTTATTTTAGAGTTTCTTTAGAGTTTTTTTAGTGATACAGTAACAAGTACATCAGTGTGGGGATCAGAGGCACACCAGTTACTAGTATTATTTCACATTAAGGTACTACTGCTGGATGTTTCAGATGGTCCCGTTACGATGACGTCTATACATGGACGTATCTTTATTTCACTGGCCTGCTAGAACAATGCTTTTTTTTGGGGGAAAAAAAAAGCCATCTATTTTTCAAGTAACAGATGGATAAACAGATGGGTGGAAAAGTCCACTGAATAGTGTGTTGGCTGCCTGTCATTGCCTGTATGACAGCCAATAAATATCATATGGATTAAACCTGTAAACTAACATGTCCCTATTTAATGAATTCTTTCAGAACGGTACGTGTTTGCTTGCCAAAACCCGTATAAATGAAATGCCGTTTTGGATAAGGTGAATTTTTGCAAGGAGACCAAACACCTAAGCACAGCTTGCTCTCAGACGAATAAGCAAAAGCAAACGGAGAAGGAAGCCCCAAGGCAAAGTGTGCACATTTTTGCAGACTGTCCATGAGAAGGTACCTTTTGCACACCTGGAAGAAATTCCTGGAAAAAACTTAACCTTCAGTATGTTTACACTTAGGATAGTGTTTTCATCCTGCTTATGTCTCTTTTTGTGAGAATTTAGTATTTTTGGGGGTTCAGGCTTGCATAAAGGAAAAGTGCTTAATTCAGTAGCCAGTCATGAGAAATCTACCCACACCAGACCAACAGCAGAATACGTTTCATAATTCTTTTAGAGATTCCCTCTATTTCGGGCCAACATAAAATTAATTTAAAAAATACTGACATGATGTCATGAAAGGACATATTTTCTGGCACTTAGGCCTTACTGTGTCACATGCATCTGGCATTAGAAATGACGACAATTTGCCCGTCTGCCAAAGCCAAGATGGTTGTGAGGAATGGAAGGCTCCTGCCTACTTTAGGGTGTTCACCAACACAGAGATCATCACGTGTAAAAGGGTACTTCCTTCACATTCCTTCCAGCCTACTGTCTCTATTCACAGAGGAATTCCTAGCTCTACTACTGAGACAGTGTAGACAATTTTTTTCCTTATTCAACACACCATTAACGGTTTTACAGACAGAATTAAAACTCTTACAGGCTTGGTTCCGCAGGCTGCAAAAGGAGTTGGAGAGACATTAAACAATTCCTCATGCTGCAGTGAAAAACCTGCCTTGAAAAGGAGTTCAGTTCTCCAGAGCAATGCTCCAATGCCTTCACCACACGGGAGCCTTATTCCTGAATGTTTGAAGAAAACACAAAAGTAAATATTCAGGCTGAACAATGCCAAGTGAATTTAATTACTGAAATTGTTCCATTTAATGATTTTTTACAGGTAGTAGAAATAGATTTGCTGATTTCCAAAAAGTTCTTTAAAAACAGTGTTCCAGAAAGAAAATGCAGCACTTGTTGATGTCCTAAATCCATCATAAAATAATTAAGCATGCCAATATGAAAAATAATACAAAAAGAAAACAGAAAATCATTTCATTATGAAAATATATCTATTAGCTCAATACCAACAGATGGGTTAAATTTCAGTGAAAGCTTCTGAAAATGTATAGACAGTTACAAACCACTGAGAACAGTATTTTGCAACACTGTCACACATACAAACATGGATGTGTCCAGCAGAAGGGTGTGTGACAACACGAAACTGATCATAATTTGAAAAGGAAATAAAAAATGAGTAGAAAAACCCTGAATTGTTTAAAAAAAAAACCAAACCAGACCTAAGGAAGACACAGTGAAGATTAAGTCTTAAATTTAAAAATAACTTCTGCCCTATGAGAGTATTTGTATGAAGAGATCTTTGCCTTTTCCCCGAGGAGCTCCAAATCCTGTAAAGAGGTTAACACTTCCATGATGTATTAATTAGTTGAGTATTATTTCATTTACATGAAATGTGGCTAATATCACATAATGGGAATGAAACCAGCAAACACTTTAAGACATTCATTTTACAAAATAAAAATTAAAAAATGAGTAATAATAAAAGAACCCGATCGGTTTAGGGCCCAAAGTGTCTGAGAGGAGAACTGCAAAGTGTTCAGAGAAGGATCCAGGCTGCCGTGTTTGTCCTGTGCGCTGCCTTGGGGAGCCTGGATGAAGCAAGGCTCTCAGCAGCAGACTGGAGAGATAAACCACCCAGAGGGCAGCACATCCTTGCTACCTACTGAACAGCATCACATAAGGAAGCACAAAACACTGAAGTCATGTAATGAGTAAAACACATGCAAGAGATTTCTGATTAGCAACGCTGCTTCTCTACTACAGGAGTAGTGCAGGATTACACAAACATATGTGGTGCTGAGAGATGAGTGTAACACAAGTAGTTGATGCCTTCTTTAAAAGCATCACAGAAGCCTGTGAATATCCTTTTTATCTTCAGAGTTTTCCTTACGAGGCTCTAGTACAGCCAGCAAGACTGTAACGCTGAGCAGCCCTCAATCCATGCTGACACCGCTCCTGGTCACTGTACCCAGGAACAGGCAACTCCTGTTTTTTAAAAAACAACTATCGTTTTTTCCAGCCTTTTTGGTTGGAAAAATATGTTGGTGAAGACATTACCCGGATTCAGTCTTGCCTAGGGCTGGAGAGTTCCTGAACGGTTAGTTCCATTTTCTTAGGCACTACGGCAGCCTTTTGAGTCACGGCACACCCCTAGGTCTGACTGAAGGGGTGAATTAAAAGTAGAATATTCTCTTTCAGCATAGCATCCCATCCCTATGCATCTTGCCGTACACTTAGCCAACCCTCCCTGTGTGAATAAGCCCTCCTGTGAAAGAGCTCCTCTACTCTGGGCATATTGCTATGATTGACAGAATCTGTCAGAAACCTCGGTGAGGCTTTTGTCCTCTTTTCCTTAACTTAGGTGTAGCAGAGAGCAAAATTTGTAAGGTACTAGAAAAGTTAATACAAACACCAGAAATACAATTGACATAAAGAAACCCAGGCATTTTGGTTTTACCCCTCAAAACTGGAGAGTTTCAAATGTTGCCAAATTAAATTTTGTTCAACATTTTCTCTTTTTTTTTTTAAACACAGAAGTTTTACATTCCAAAAATAACTATATTATTCCAGAGATGCTTAGATTAAAATTAAATGAAGCTTAGATCTGCATCTGAACTAATTTTTACTCTTTGGCTGGTTAGTCTCTGGAGCCTTAGGAATGCCTGTGTCCCAGTTATTTAAGGCAATTCAAAGCACCAAAAATCTGACAAGATCCAAGATTTCAAAACATCATCATAGAGTACAAATTTACTCTACTGAATATGAGCAGCATAAATCAACCAAGTGTTCTCAGCCTTCTGGGTACATACAGATTTAAAACTACTGCTGGCTTGATATTTTCGCATCCCAGCAGGGATGGGTTATCCCATGGAATAACAGCCAAAGCAACGCATGAAGTAATTGTTCCCAGAAAAATTAGTGCAAACAGTGCAGACTATTGCTAGCCTTTTCATACCTTCCTCCTCCTATTCTCCTTTTTGACTGCTTTGTTCTCACTATCTATCAGACTTTGTTTTCTCCATTATCTAGAGGATTGACTAAAACTTCAAACCGCCTGTAGTGTCTCGGAAGGACTCTGGGAGATCTTGCCTGTGGGGACAAGAACAGGCAAGCCGCAAAGCAGCAGCTAGCTGACGTACAGCCTCATCACAGACGTAGTCTTGCTTCTGAAATACAGTCCACTCGTGCTCGACCTTGAAACATCAAAGATGAGATGCTACAGGGATGGTCTTGACGGTATCCCAGGTGGCAAAATTTGGAAACCTGGAAAATTTGGCTTTGAAAGTCTACCTTAAATACAGTATTGTGCTAGCTCTATCAGTTCCTTGAAAAGATGCATGAAGCTCTTATGATATGAATGATTATAACAAATCCTTATTATAAGTGTGTGTTATCATTTGGAAAAAAAGACGACAGAAGAACGCCACCATGTGCATTTTATTACTAAAGTTGCAACATTAATGGTTTTAGACCTGGAAGCTTTGAGTCTCCTAAAAGCAATAGTCATACTGGATAAAATAAAAATATTATCAGCATCCTCTATGTAACCCCCTCTGTTAAAGGGTTCAGCATCTAATGTGACAGTATCCCCCAGTATTGCTGTGTTACTGTTCTTCGTCTTCCTCCCACCCAGTGATGTTAAGCCATTAAAACCACCTTCCTAGGACAAGACGAGAACCTGCAGGAAAACAGTTTGCAACGTATGAGCAGTGAAGGCTGCTACAGGGTTCATAGCTCTTATTTAAAAATCTTGGTGATTCACATTAAATTACTTTCTAAATTTATTTGCTGATAGGATAAGAACAAAAGCTAACAAAACTCCAGAAAAAGAGTCCGCTATCCAAACACCTAAAAATGAAGATAAGAGGATTTTCAGAATGCTTAATTCCCACTGGTTTTTTCCAACTTCTGTAAACAAATAAAGAAATAAAACCCCACACAAGTGCCCTCCCTCCTCTCTCCCCCCCCCCCCCCCCCCAGAATAAAACACTTCAAAAATCCATCCCTTCCTTTATTTTGTTTAAACTTACCGGTTCTAATTAGAAATGCTGCAAAATCATGAATGGAAGGCTTACCACGTAGTGCTTGGTCTTCCCAAACATCTCCCGCAATACATCCCTTGCAAGGCTCCCAGCTGTGATTCAGAAAGAGAAGAACAGGTCAGGGGTAACAGCACGGTGAAGCCTTGAGTCACGCACGCTCTGCGGACAGCGTCGGTGTATCAGTAAGTACAGGAGGAAAGAATAACTGATAGGAGCCTCGTCAGCCAAGAGAGGACAAAGCCTGCGTTGGTGATGGGTGACTCAACGCGCCCCTCAGCGGCAGCGGGACAGACAAACAGCTCTCTGCAGGTCCCAAAGAAGCGGGGTCTTTCGAGAGAACGTGGAACTTTGGCAATTTGCTACAGCCCAGAACGTCTCTCTACAGCATCACCCACACGTAAATACGAGGAGAGAACTCAGAACCAGCTAGGGCCTCCTTGTTACTTCCGCTCTGCGACGCGTACCACAAAAACAGCACCGTGGAAACCAGAACACCCGCACAGAGATAAAGCATTGGAAGCACCACGGAGGAAGATACTGGGGTTCAGTAATGTCATTTGCTGTGTCTGTCATTTTAGTTGCAGACGTCCAGCTGTTTCTCTACACCCCTGTTCATACATGACTGTCAAACAATGGCCATGTCACACAGCAGTAGAAATACTGACATCAACTAATGTCGTTTATAACCAAACATTAACATAGAATGAGAATACTCCTTGGCTTTCTGGGAAGAAAACGGGTATGGCAGTTATCATAATTGCCAGGGAAAAACAGAACAGAGCAGGAAAAAAGCAGGTGACTACCAACATTTTCCATCTCCAGCTACTCATGCATCAAACATAAGTACCAGGGCTCCACTAAGAAGCACCCAAAAAATCAAGTGGCCTAAAATGAGAAATGGACTTCTTTCAGTCCATTCCCCTGCCAGTCCAGAATAATTTCTTACATCAGAGTTGTCATTTCTTCATCAAGTCTGATTTTAAATATCCTGGCAAAGCCACCTCCACATTTTCTTTTGAAAAATCTGTGCATTAACATAAAGTTTTCCATTAAATCTACCCTTATTTTAAAAATCCACTTTTTTCCCGTTCAAACCACCCCAAATTCTCCTTCACCTTGCTCTTTCCACATTCCAAATATTTATACTCGGATATCACAATTCTCTGCAATGGTCACTTGTGAGCCAAACACTCAGGGGTCAGATGTGTACAGGTGCAAGACGGTATTGCAACAAATAGATCAGCAAGTACAAGTGTCTTGTTCACATTTGAGAGTTCACAACCTGGCATCTGGCAACTGAACCTCCAGAAGTGGCTCTTACACCAACATACTTCACCTTTGTTCTAGATTTTTTAAGTGTGGGGGTTTTTTTACCCTTTTTTGGTTTATGCGTTCAACTGAGAATTTTTGCCCAGAGAAGCTGTGGATGCCCCATCCCTGGCAGTGTCCAAGGCCAGGCTGGATGAGGCTGGGAGCAACCTGGTCTAGTGGAGGGTGTCCCTGCCCATGGCAGGGGGTTGGAACTGGATGGTCTTTAAGGTCCCTTCCAACCCAAACCATTCTGTGATTCTATGGTATACACCTGCATATATACAATTAATTTGGTTAAAACAATGCAGCTATACAAACTTTGTGCTGAGGGGAAGGAGTAAGTTTAGAACTCATCCAAAATTCTACATTGTAAGACCTTTGACACAAACAAATTCATAGCCTTCAGGAGTCATTTGCCACTGTAGCGCTCTTCATATTGTCATTAACACCTCTGTAAAATGGAAATTTGATCTAAATTTTAGCAGAGCTGCTCCAAATTTTAAAGAAAAATAAAACTGAGATTAAAAAATGTAAAAGAACTCATTCAGTTTTTTCTATATTTTCATGTTGGGGTACAGAAACAAAAGCAGAATTTTCTTTGCTTCTGCTTAATATCTGACAAAGATATGCTTGCTTGCAGCTACACTAGGTATTCTATTTCCTTTGGTGTTTTAACTGAAAATGCTTTGCATTGTCCAGTGGTCATCCCTTTGAAGAGGTGTAATATTCCCGCTAGGAGTAAGGTAGAGTCCAACAAGCTGTACATTATTTCAGTAACATGAAGAGACGGATAGAATTTACATCGGGGAAAGACAGAATTTGAGAAGAAATACTTTGTCTCTCGGTAAGCAGCGACTGAAAGATACTACCGTGTGAAAGCTGATCTGTGTAACGTGAGGTGTTTATCCCCTCAGTCTACATCTAAAGACTTGAGCATCAATAAAGACCTTACAGTGGCAATTAGCACCATTTCAAACAAATTACATGAGTTTGCAATTCATTGCTTAATTGATACTTCACCCAACAGAAGGTATTTAACACGCACATAAACCAGAATTTTATTAGAAATGTGGCGAATGTTTTATTTTACAGACAAAGTGCCAGGCTAATAAAGACTGAGCGGGAACTCTGATCCCATTTTGAGACTCTGCTGGTGCAATGACAGTTTTGCAGCAGGAACTGTACTGTAATTATACTAATCAAAGCTTTGTTGTCAGTCAGCTCTCTATACACGTGCCATTTATAAATAGCTACCTAAATATGTAAAACTACACATATTTATGATCCACTTTTTCCCGGTCAGAAATGACTAAAACTGATGACTATCATTTAATTAAGAAGATGAAGTGAAACAGAAGCCTCCTCTTCCCCCTAACTAAACTGGGAATTTAGAAATACTGTATTTGCTATTTCAGATTAGCTGAGGATGTGACACACAGCACTTCCGCAAAGCCAAGCAACTCACGAAATATGGATTTAGGCATCTAACGTTCACCATTCACCCCAGAACATCCCAGTCTGACTTGTCAGTGGCCAGTCAGGGAGGCAGGCACCGAGCGGGGAACAGAACCCAGAGCCCTGCCTGGTCACCGTCCTACCCCCTGACCACTGTCAGCACTACACTCGCTTTCACATCAATCAATGCACAATTTACTAACAATTTCACGGTACTCTACAACACCGTATTCCCAATTTAGGCCTTTTGTGAGGTCAAGCAACCAGTGAGCTGGAGAGCACGGCCAATTACCTAACTTTCCCGCTCACCTCAGCTCTATGGAATAAACTGTACCACTTTTAGGGATGGCTTGCCTTTCCACAGGTTTTCCCTCAGTTTGAGAACTGCCCCTCCCCTTTTTAAGGAAGAGCCTCAGCGTACTGGGAATATCCACAGCAGATGAATTGTTACTAATGGGAAGACAAGGATATGTTTATATAGGCAGGGGAACCACAACTCTGTTTTTAAATACAGACTTAAATCATTTAAATAAGGATGCCTGGAACTTTATGGAAAGCAAACTGCCGAAAGAGGTGATAACGCTCTTATTTTTAAGTCTTGGAAAAGCTTAAGTAAAGAAAATCAGATATAATTAATGAAACGTCGTGTTTTGCTCTCTGCCAAGATTATAAAAGAAAATAATGTATACACCTCGAGATATCAGTATTTAACTTCATTTATTAATTTGCACAGAGAGAGAGAAATGAGGCCCTTTTCACAGGTCCCTTTCAAAGACCCACGTTGACTGTGACAATGTTTCCTGTTTGTTCCCTGCAGATAACTCCGATAATGAACAACCACAAACAAAATATCCACCAGAGTTTGGCTCGCGTTTTGCAAGTAAAACGGTACCATTTGTAGCAGAAAACTGTTTTCTTCTCAAGGAACACAAAGCCATCCCGTCACCGAGCGAAGCTCTCCACCTTTTCTTCTAGGTGAGGACACGGTGTGGGGGGCTGGCGCCCCACGTTGCCTGCTCGCTCGGGCTTGCCTTGCAGACCCCTCTGCTGCGGGCTCTGGAGAGCCCCAAGTGTCAGACTCTTCTGGGCTTAAAGCACAGCTCACCTTCTGCATTATTCAGTCTGTGACCACTCCCGCTGCGAACACATCCGCGCCAACCTCCTGGACGGAGCACTTACCCCCAACCCCCGTGTTTGCGCAGGCTCGAGCGCTTGGGGAGAGCTCAGAAGAGCAGCTCCCCCCGTACGGCAGGACGCCGGTGGCGGCAGGCCAGAAGAACGAGGGGACGCCTGGTGAGCGGCGAGGCACAGGAAGCCTGCAACGCAGCAAAGAGAGGTCGTAAATCTAAAACTGTACGTGGCAAAATACATTCAATAATTGATTAAAATATTAAGTAACATGCTCATTTCTGCATGAGGACACACACTTGCTCACACTTCATAAACTCCCGGTTGAACATCAGAAAGAATTTCCTATGTGCATTTAATTAGATTCTGAATATTTTTTCATACTCATCCTGATGATTTGGAACATTTCCAAATTATCAGGATTAAACCTATGCATGAAACACCGGACACTTTTGTAAATAGGATTTTCCCCTTACCTTTTCTGCATAGTGGGCCTTGTATCACTCACTGGCCGAACAACTTCCGGCGGGCAGCCGCACCGAGCAACTTGTGCGGCTCATTATAGCCACAAAAAACACCAAAGCTGAGGGCTTTCATCTATCCCTAACCCTATGTACTTTTTTTAAGCCAGAGGCTAAATCTTTTACTGAGATTTTGATAGATCTTAAGGATCTGTACTTTGTCCCTTAGAAACAGCTTTTTAATTAACTTATTTATTTATTGATGAGTGTAGATGATAGGGAAGAAGCAAGGGTAATAGGGAAAGCATAAGTTCCCAGCCAATTAACCTCTGCTATTCAATAATGCACCAAAACCCCCTTAACTTTCATTTTTTCTCTTTACATAGATAAGGCAACATGTTTTACATTCAGCACGAAGGAGAAATAAACATCCTTGCCAGCCACATTTCTGCAGAAAATGAGCCCTAGATCAATAGATTTGTGTATTTACAGACATCTGCCACAGATGATGAATCCTCCAGTAGATTAAACTCAGAAGAAACGACAAATAGTGGTTGGCACGCTGCTGGAGATTGGCTACGTTGCCATTTCCCAGGAAAGAGCACAGGTTTCTAACAGGCTTTAACCTCACTGCACAAAAAGAAACCCCCTACCTACACTATTTGCCAAAATTGTACTTCACAACTTTTTTCTGAATTCATTGAATATTGCTTTACCAGTGCGCTCCACTGCTGCTCATCCCATACTACTTTAAATAATTCCAGAAAGAAGGATAGTGTAAAAAAAAAAAAAAAAGCTATAAAAAGATAATCGCCAACATTGCAAAGACAACAGTTAAATATATAACATGAACTGGGATTTAGGGACAGTTACGGTGCTTGCACCTCAGCCGACATGCCATGAAGCACAATGTCACGGATAAAACCCCAAGCTGCTACGGCCTCAGGTTAGTATGTTCAAGAAAAGGATGGTGTGATAGACATGGTTTCTCTGTCCCAAAGGCAACGTAGTAATTTTAACACACTGTCAAGCTAATAAATTCTGCTCAACAGGGATTAATAGCTCTGGTTTAACTAAACTGCTTCCATTTCCAGGACTAACATGTCATCTGCACAGGTTTTACTAAATCAGTTGTAAAACAAATTCATATCAAGTAATTACAGATCTTGTGCATTTAAGGTAATTCTTTATTTTAAGGTAAAACCACAGCAAAGTCCCAATTCCCTTTTGATGTAAATCACGTGTTTTCCATGCAACACTGAGGCATCTCACAACCCTTCATGCCTGCATACCTCACCTAAGCACTGTGCTGAGACAGCTAAAATGACATTTTTATGCTGCTGCCCCTTCTTGCCATGAAAAGCTGTTACGGCACGCGCTGCCAAGGCAAGCAGTCAGCTGCGACCGCCTTCTTGGATTTTGGGAAGAAAGCAGTGGCTGCGGTGAACGCAAATATAGGAAATAATAATTATTAAAGGCAGCAGCCAGGTGCTAGTCACACATTTCGACGTTTCACAAGTTTCCTCCTGATGACACTTTAAAGCCTTGAAGCATTTCAAGCTGCTGGGTTTAACACTGGGTCAGACCCCATAAAATTGCAAACTGCCCACCAGTGTAGCATAATTTGAGGAAAAAATGGAAGCACAATTCAGGCAATTTGAATTATATCTTGACTTTAATCACTGAAAGTGATATTCCCAAAGAACAATCTTTCAAATTAAACACTTCTCCCCATTGCAGAAGACATACCCCTCCAATTTAACCTCCCCAAGAAAAGTCATGTGCAGTATTCTTTTAAGAATGATAAAATAATTCTTCTTCTCCAATAATAACCCTCAATCTTTGTCATTACCCAAGGCAACTTTAAATTACACAATCACCACATACACTCAGGACCACTTGAGGAATACCTCAGTGTCAGTACTGCTGAACAATCCTCGCAGACTTCGGTCACAGCCAGACCCAGCCACATTCAAACATCCCACCGCTTTGTCACACGGCATTGCTTTAGGGACAGGATGGGCAGCCAGTAACCTCTGGACCCCAAATCTCCAGCTCCCCGAAGCACTGGCAGTCTCATTGCAGCAAGCTGCCTCCCATCACTCAGGAAGCTCTTCTGGAAATCTGTGGCTATCAAGACTAAGGATGTTGCTCACTGGGAAAGACTGTGTCTACAAAGCTGTATTTATAAATATCTTCAGTCATTGATTTAATTCAACAATCTGTCACCTTACTGGGCTGTAAAGTGTAAGAAATACTTTTCAAGATCCATTTGTAAAGGTTCAAGTTTAAGACAGGCTTTTATGCTTCAGAGAGTGTTAAAGTTTGTGTGTTGAAGATGACCCCATTAGCTGATAAATGACACATGAGCAGGAAGTGGCAACAGACCTCCCTTTCTTCCGCTTCAAACCAGTGCCACCACGTGCCCTTAACTGTGTCACGACTGGGATTCATGGGCACCGTGACAATTAATACAACTGACTTGGCTCAGATTTCAGTTTAGAAGACATTTAGATGAAGCCCTAAATATTACATTGTGTTCTCAAATTCTACGCGTTCATTTAAAAACAAAGATATCCGACCCTTGCCTATTGCACTCCTAAGACAGCAACTAGGATTGCAGCTTCTCAGCAGGCAGCTCAACGAAAGCGACCACACGAACAACCAAGAACACCTCAAATGGACTAGAGGCAGTACCTACGCAGGGAACAGGCGCTCGCACAGCAGCGAGGCGTGTAAGGGCATACCCGGATGTGTTCCGTGCATTTACTTCATGGCACGGTTCCACAATTCCAATTAATATAATTAACGGCATCTACAGTAAGTGAGATGGTACCGGGAAAGAACGATGGCATGCAAGCAAGGCAACAAGTACACAGCCAGTCCTGTATGTGCACACCTTCTAGAGTGGCAAACGGAGGGCAGGGGAAGGAGGGGAAGGTCTGAAAATGGTTAAAAAATGAGAGGTAATGCTCAAAAAATGGCCTGGTTGTCCTTAAAAAACCCCCAAAGTTAATTACATTTGGTTATCACACACACTTATGGAAAAAGGTAAGGAGCTGCAATCCACGTGGTTCCTCTGCAGCCATGAGGGCTGGACATGGTTTAGGACAGCTGAACCTCTCATACCCACAGGAAAACTTGGAAGGTCATTAATTGAAAAGGTAATGAGCGCTGTCAACACTGAACCTGATGTGGTGACTTGAACGTGGAAACAATTCGTAACTTTCATATGCGAAAATAAGTAGAATTGACAGTGTGGACTTCACTTGGGGAAAAGAAAACCTAACTGAGCAGAAGGCGTTTACAGCCACCTTATTCAGTTAAGAGGAACAAAAGGTGGATGCATGCCGAGGAGTGCCTGCAATCCTGCTGGCTACAGGAAGTGGCTGGGGATGAGGCCAGTTCATGGGACACGCTGTAAGAGGGAACATGATGGCCAATAGCCCCACACAGTAGACGACATTAACCCTGCACCCCTAAAAACCCAATGAATTCAACGCAGAAATGATGGCACAAGCTATCAGAGCTCTATTTTCCCATCAAAGTTAAAAACTAAAAAAACTAATGAAAAAGGTAAAATCTTTTTTCTTAGCACAAAACCATATTTAAAGAAAGAAATCAATTGCCTCTCTCAGGAGAATTAAGTACATTATAATTTATTTTTTTTTTACAAAAAGCCTGCTCAAATGAAGCAGAATCCTGACAACTCGGCTATGACTTGGATAGGCTGAGTAAAATATTTGCCAACTGTTACTATGGAGGTGGCTAAACTGAAAAAGAGTATTTTTAATATGCTGCTGAATTGCTACTGAATTACTGAACTATTGGGAAATGTATTTATTGAGGACTCTGCGCCCACTGGGATATAATTGGATCTAATGGTCACTGCAATTAATTTCATTCATTATGTTTTGTCTCAAAGAAAAACAGACTGCTGCTCGTTCCAGGAAAGTCTCACTTCGTTTTAAAAGAAAATAGCTAGCTTGCCCTGAGAAAGAAAAATGCAAGCAGCAACCAGAAAATACCCCCTACGCTCATCTCGTAACACATTGTTTTCCACATAACTAGAGCTCTATAAATAAAGCATTAGCTAATAAGTCAATGCTACAACATAAGACATGGTAACGTTTTCAGGGGAGGCTCAGATTTAATCTACGTGTCAGTCATCACACCATCAGGTAGAGCCGTGCTCCTGCCCAGGTGTGCAGGCTGCAGCCCAGCACTGCTGGGCTAAGACACACACGAGAAAAAATAGGCTGGGTGGTGGTGTGAAGGCTAGTGTGACACATCCCTGAGCACCCCTTAACTACTTTGGGTTTAGAATACTCTTAAGTGCAGCACAACTATACAGCAGGGTATTGCCAAGCTCATTTAATTAATCTACTGTTTTATAATTTTGCATCACCTGCTAGTTTTTCATAGCCCAATTAATACTGATAACCGCAGTATGTGTGCAGTTTAGGTCTCGAGCTCACGTTTTTCTAAATCAAATGAAGCTTTATGTTACCTTTAATAGGGGCAACAACAGTAGAGACTAAACACTCTTTCCTCTCAAGTAATTTTTCTGCCACCCTCCTGTGTTCTCAAAAGAGGCAATAACAAAATTATACACCAGCTTCCATTCAAAGGATTTTTTTTTAAATTATTTTCCTAACTTTAGTCCTCTGAAACCCACTGCCACTGTCATTAGGCCATTCAGAGGGTTGGAGCCCCTCTGCCATGGGCACAGGCTGAGAGAGTTGGGCTTGTTCAGCCTGGAGAAGGGAAGGCTCCAGGGAGACCTTATAGCACCTTCCAGTACCTGAAGGGTGCTACAAGGAAGCCGGGGGGGGGACACTTTCACAAGGGCCTGTAGTGACAGGACAAGGGGTAACGGGTTTAAATTGAAAGTGGGGAGTTTCAGATTAAATATCAGGAAAAAGTTTTTCCCAGAGAGGGTGTTGAGGCACTGGGACAAGTTGCCCAGGGAAGCTGTGGATGCCCCATCCCTGGCAGTGTCCAAGGCCAGGCTGGATGAGGCTTGGAGCAACCTGGGCTAGTGGAGGGTGTCCCTGCCCATGGCAGGGGGGTTGGAACTAGATGGTCTTTGAGGTCCCTTCCAACCCAAACCATTCTGTGGTTGTGAAGCACCAGTGAACCTGCCTCCACCTCAAGATCTTTGTTAATTCAGCATTATCACCTTTGGTTACCATCGTACGAGCCCAGGCAGTGAGCCTGGACTGCCCTAGAGTCAGTGGGCCCTGTTTTGCGGAGTGTAAAGTCCCTTCTGCTTCCACAGAGACCCACTATGAGCCCACCGGACTCGCTCCCCACGCCCTGTCAGCTCTCACTGCCTGCCAAGATTTCCACTCCCGTTTCTATCACAACTTTGAGAAAGGGGTCAGTTTAGAAACAAACCATAACAAAGCTGTACCCGTGAGTAGATGAGGCCCTCAGACGGCGCGTGTATCAACAGGCACGCGTGCGTCATTACTCTCAAGAACGTATGTTCTGTACTACGTTACAAAACATTACACAGCAGGTGTTTCGATACCTTCATTTTCAGATCCTTATCAGCCAGGACTGTCAATATGTCTTATTTCAGTTCTACACGAGGTCTGTGAGAGACGTTCTTCAGCACGAAGCTACTTCCAGTTGAAAAAAAGAAAAACATGCCGTTTACAGGAAAGGTGTGTGGAAATGAGCCTGAAATACAGCTTGAATTAAAAAATAACTTTTTCCAGCCTGAATTGTTGATGACTGGGTGATTACTAAGCTTCCACACATTTTAGTGTACAAGTTATACCACGATGCCTCAAGATTGTTTTTACAGTTACTAACTTGTGATATACCCTTGTTAATTTTACGCTGCTATGTTAATGTTACTAGTATAATTACAGCTAATTTGAAGTTCTAATAGCATCATAAGCCTAGTAGAGACTTATTCTGAGCTCTAGCATACATTCAGTGCACGTATAAACCACAGATGACCTAAAACTGAAAAGGAGGTTACACTTTCTTTGTCGGAATCCCACGCGCAGACACCAACTCATGTGACACGTGAACAAACACCAGTGGAGTATGCCAGAAACCTAAGCTTTTGCTCAGGTATGCTGGCAGGTATGAATTCTAAGAAGTGATTTATGTAGCATCAGCTATTTTCATTCCGGTATCTGTCATAAAACCTAATGTTTTACTGTTCATGCAGATTTTTCCTTCAGCAGAGAAAACTTTTTTACATGAATGTCAACAAAAATGTTTTATTCCAATAATAATTTATATGTTTGAGAACTTTACTGTGGAAGTTTGGTTTTCTGAACTAGGTATCTTGATTGAAGTATTTTCAGATAAGGAAACAATTCCCCCTTTGTTCTTTTAACCTTCTAGTTAGCATAATTTAAACCAACTACTGACCTCCGAAAGAAGTTATCCACATGTTTTTATCTTGTATCTTCATGCTGACAACGCACACGCTGTCCCTATAATCATTTGCAGGCGCACTCCAACACGAACAAAGCATAGGTGTTCCCAGGACAGACAGAGGGAGCTGTATCTCCAGTTTTACTCTTTAGAGACAACTGTAAGAAAGGTGTCGTTGGAATTTGCAAACAGAAAAATTAATTTTAAAAAACTCCAGCCTGGCTTTGACTATTACAATCAAACGGGGCTTTAAAAGTATCAGGAAAAATTTAATTTGCCTGAAGATCACGGTACAATGAAACACGTTTCATTTTCCATGCGATGTCAGCATGGAAACACATTCAGGGAACCGACCACTTGCTCTGGTTTTTTAGCTTAGATATTCTGGGAGCAAATGTTTGCCCCTTTTCTTGTCTTAGTGCTGTAACAGCAATATTGAAAAACATGGCACGCCATCAGTAAAACAGAACAAAAAGTATGAAGTAGCATGAATTTTAATAAAGTTGGATGGACAGGTATTCAGTTTTCTGGAAAAAAAAAAAAAAGCCTTACTCTCTCTCATTTACTCTGGGATAAGGTTACAGAGGATTTAGAAAGGTAAACACAATTCCAGCTGCAAGGGAGACAGAGGGAAAAATACACAGCGCTGGATCTAGAAGCATATATACCTCTCCCACCATTACCTCTGGTTATGCACTAGAAACCCTGCTCTGCATTTGTGTACAGAGACTGAGCTGACCCACTGCCACCGCTCATCCCCAAACAGGCAACGAATGGGAAACCTAACAGGACACTGCACATACGAAACTTTGTTAAAATGGGATGTCAGCCTCATAAATTACACTCTTTTCTGAAGTGCTCTACAGCTTGTTTCTTACTTTTTAATTAAGCATATTTTTTCTCTTCTACCTTCTGCAGGGGCTGGGAGAAGGGGAAGGGAAGAAGTTGTTCCACAGTCATTAAAATTATTTGCACTGTAGCACTGCAGTCTTAATTAATCCACAAAATCCTGCTTTGAAGCCAGTACACCTCACATTTTATTGTAATTCTGAAAGACTTAGAAATGTAACAGCAGATTCTTTTAAGTTACAGATTAGTTTTGAGCAACTGCTGTATATAAAAAAACAAGAAATGTAAGGAATTCACAACAGATTCCCATACTCCACTGTATGGTGTTCATAATCCTGGTGTAAATGGTCCTAACCCTACTGAGGGGCCTTTCCTGGAGAGATTCTGGGGCAGAAGAAAAGCAGGCCTGAACCCCTACTACTCTTGCCAAAGATGTTAAGTGAAATTAACAGCAACGAATCGGCTTATGAGTTTATTACTTCTCCTTTTATTCAAATTCGTCTCTTTTTCCCCTGTATTTTGTACAGTGATACTCCAAAACAGTGAGTCAAGACCGGTATCTAAGTTTTCCAGAATTCAAATTAATCAAATAAAATCACCAACGACCTGCGTCTAACAGAGCTCATTGCAGTCATCCCACCCCTGCACCGGCACCTCTCCTCAGGGCACGCTTCCACCCCCACTGCGCCGTTTCGCTATTTAGGAGCATAAACTCTTCATTTAACACTATTTCTTCTCCAACACAAAGGGTAATATGAAAGCAATTATATGAATCATTAATAATCACAGAAACGCCACACTAGAAAGCAGCACACAAAACCTCTGACGTAGCGCTTGCTACCAGGAGAGAGCCTCTCGCCGACAGGCGTTTGCTGGTCGGCATCTTCCCCGTTCCTTCCGTAGGGACCCTCTGCTTCCAGCCTCCGCCCGTCAAACGCCTCAGTACATCTGCCCGAAAGCTGACCTTTCAGACTGGGATTTTTCCACGTCACGTGGCAATCCCAGCAGATGTGACTACAGAAGACTGCTGAGAAATTACACAGCTCTAAGAGTTGCACAGAGAAAAGCGGACAGATAGTAATCCCTTATATTACTCGAAAACGGTATGATTAAGCCTTTGCATTCTGAAACAGTGAAAACAATTCTTTTTCTTCAGGAAGCAACAGGGAAGTAATAATTGCTGGCAGGCCCTCGTGGGCCATAAATGCAGCCAATTGTTCTTAAACTTTAGAATGATATTTTAAAAAAGTGCTATATTTTTGCTATAAAACTTACTCACAGGATAACTGCGCCTCGTTTTCAAACAACTGCTCTGCTCAGATCTCTTCACCAGGCAGGCACTTTCAACAGCGTATCAACAATTTACATTCACCTGGATTAACTAAGTAAATCATGTTTTATAATAACTTCAACAGAATGTATGTTTATAATGCATACGAGAAGACTCATGGCTGGTTTTTTTAACCTTTCTTCAAATTTTTCCACACCCCCTGAAGTACTAACATGAAAAGAAGTTAGACTTACTAACGTCTCGTACACCACGTGATTTAAGGTTTGTGTCCTGGAAAGAACATAAAGACCTACTGCCCTTCAGTGCTGGGCTGCCCCTGGCTGGAGGCCCGGTGCCCGCCAAAGCCGCTCTATCACTGCCCTCCTCAGCTGGGCTGGGGGGAGAAAACAGTGACAAACTCATGGGATGAGATAAGGACAGGGAGGGATCACCCAGCAACCATCATCATGGGCAAAGCGTACTCAACTAGAGAAAACTAACAGAATTTATTACCAATCAAATCAGAGTACGACACCAAGCAACAACTCTTAACACACCTTCCCCCCACCCCTCCCTTCTTCCCAGGCTCAAATTCACTCCCACTTTTCTGTACCTTCCCTGCAAAGTGGCACAAGGGGACAGGAATGGGAGTTACGGTCAGTCCATCACACGGTGCCTCTGCTGCTCCTTCCCCCTCAGGGGAGGATCCTCACACTCTGCCCTTGCTCCAGCGTGGGGTCCCTGCCACGGGAGACAGTTCTCCATGAACTTCTCCAACTTCCCACAGGCTGCAGTCCTTCACAAACTACTCCAGTGGGTCCCCCCCACGGGGTGCAGTCCTTCAGGGGCAGCCTGCTCCAGCCTGGGTCCCCCTGGGGTCACCAGTCCTGCCAGCAAACCTGCTCCAGCCTGGGTCCCCCCGGGGTCACCAGTCCTGCCAGCAATCCTGCTCCAGCCTGGGTCCCCCCGGGGTCACCAGTCCTGCCAGCAATCCTGCTCCAGCCTGGGTCCCCCCGGGGTCACCAGTCCTGCCAGCAATCCTGCTCCAGCCTGGGTCCCCCCGGGGTCACCAGTCCTGCCAAGCAAACCTGCTCCAGCCTGGGCTCTTCTCTCCACGGGCCACAGCTCCTGCCAGGAGCCTGCTCCAGCGTGAGCTGCCCAGGGGGTCACAGCCTCCTTTGAGCATCCCCCTGCTCTGGCTTGGGTCCTCCCTGGGCTGCAGGTGGGTCTGTGCTCCCTGTGACCTTCCATGGCTGTAGGGCACAGCCGGCCTCACCACGGGCTGCACCGTGGGCTGCCGGGGAACCTCTGCTCCGGCGCCTGGAGCACCTCCTCCTTCTCCACTGACCTGGGTGTCTGCAGACCCGTTTCGCACATACTCTCACTCCTCTCTCTGCCTGCTGTTCCTCAGGCTTTTTTCTCCCTTAAGTACGTTACCCAGAGGTGCTGCCACCGTCGCGGATGGGCTCAGCCTTGGCCAGGAGCAGGTTCATCCTGGGGCCGGCTGGAACTGGCTCTGTCGGACACGGGGGACACTTCCAGCTGCTTCTCACAGAAGCCACCTTCATAGCCCCCCTACCAAAACCCTGCCACGCAAACCCAATACACCTTCACATAATACAACTTCACCTACTAAACAAAAATCAAATACTTAAAAGACACAAGAACTCTCTGACTAGGACATAAGTACATCACTAGAATAAAACCAGAGGGTTTTCTGGGAAAAACAGAATAGTGCTTTTTCAGGCAAGCAAAGGTTAAAATTCCATGACTCCCCACACCACAAGTTTAAAGCTGAAAGGGAGGAGACCCCGAGAGGAGAGAAACAGAGCCTCTAAAGAGAAGAGCTCAACGGCTGACGCGCTGCCGTGGCTGTGCAAATCCAATCTAACAGTAAAGCGCCTTCTTTTCCCTAACGGAGGGAGCGTGTTTCCAAAACCTGATACACAGTCGTCCAACTGTCATACGAAACGGTGCCTTTGAAGGTAGATGCGTGGACTTTAGACACTGCGTTAAGCATAGGGAACTTTAATGCTTTGACGTAATTTCTGGGATAAAGACACGTAGCTTCTGCTATAACCGGACAGTCTTCTCCCGAGGTGCTCCTGAACAACGCACAGCGCGGCACCACAACTCCTCTAAGCCGATGCTGGAGGCACAGTCCTACAACTGGAGTACATTTCAGTATGGCATCTTAGCTAAAAATAACATTAGCTATTTATATTTCATGTTTGGTTTAAAAAAAAAAAGTCTATTTAAGGTACAGACTGTTTTCCCTGAGATGCCAACAGGAGGCAATACTATTTGAAGTGGAATGTTGTATTTAATATTTAATAGCACGTATAATGAAACTCGTGGAAAAATATTGAAATTTCCGAAAAGGACGAAATGCCCGTCATCATTCAGCTGCTACTTCAGGTTAGCGACGGATTTTATCCTATGTACACCTAAGAATACGTTGCATGACTTAGCTGTACCAAGGCATTAAACAACATCCCGATACTTCACTATAAAGTATATTATAGACAGTAAGCTTAAATTTCAACTTGTTTGTGTCAATATGACCCAAAAAACTCCCGTGAAGTGATCCTGTACGTCAGCATGAAGAGGATGACCAAGTCTGGAATGATCCAGTCAGTTCTCTTTCAGAAGATGGTGTAGCAACCATTTAGCTCAGAGTGAGAAATTGCACTTTTGTTCTACCAGCCATGTTTCAGGTTCACCACAAATGAAACCCTATGACTCGCTTCATTATCCAGATAAGGACCTTGTTTCCTGAGGAGACAAGTCAGAGGTCAAAGACATTGAAACTTACATTATTTTCTGATGATTTTTAACATACTAAGACAGCAAAACAATGGTCTTTTAAGATTTTTATATCTTAATTCATATATCTTACTAAAAAATAAATTATGCTACATTTCACTACCCAGTATGCCATCCAAACTAATGTTAGCGTGGGTCTTTTGTAAAAGAATTCAGTCCTTACCTAAGTAGCACTTCTTAATAAGTCATCACCAGCAAAGGAGAAGAGTTCATAAGACACGCAATACCCCTTTTTAGGGATTAATTATAATTCCATCAACATCTGAAAGTTGTCCCGGATCTGTGCACAGAAGTTGGGATCACAGCTAGAAATACAGAAGCAGAAATCATGTTTCCTTGCTGCTTACAGTGTCTAAGTGCAAACAGTGGCCTTTTAAATATCATTTTTCCCAAGATACATTTATTTATAATTCACAAATGTGAAATTAACTATGTGATCACTCAGATGTAAATATGAACTTATTTTTTAAAAGGGTAACAGCCCATTCACAAATTCCCGGATAGAACAATAGATACTGATATAAATCTATTTAAGAACTAGCTCTTGTCCCACAGGCATTCAATGCAACCAATCGACTGAGATCTAGAGATCGATGTATCACGAGCTCTTAGGTTAGTTTGAAGTTACCACAAACTAAACCAGTCACCTAAGCTGTGTGAAATCCAACCCCTTAAAAATTTTTTGTCTCAATCAGCTACTGAATTTAAACTGTTAATGTCAGGGTTTTGAATTTAACGTAAAGGAAATATTGTAACTACATCAAACTTTGGTTCTGATGTTCTTTTTAAAAGGATGCCTTCTTCGTATAACTGCGACACCCACTTACCTCCATTTATTTTCCCTTCTGATGCTCTACACTACATCCCAATTAAAAAGAAGCACAAAGGTAAGAAGCATTTTCTAACAGGCTTCATTTTATTTTTCCAGTTCGATATTATCTGTCCAGTTAGCCTTCTGGAAAACAAAATGTAATGAAGTTCTACAATTATATAATCACATATTTTGGTTTAGAGTTTAATAGCAGCTCTTAACTTGGCCGACCTTCCTCTTGGGTTTGTTTGAATATCCTTGGCTTGGGGTGTGAGAACTTTTTTCTGTATCAAAGTCCACCTTGGGTTGGATTTTCCATGGGGAAATTCTTGTGTACCTTCTTCTTTGGAGCAATTTTTCAAAGCCTGTCTTATCTTCTGCCTTGAGCCAAGATTGTACTTTTCTGTCATGTCTATTCCGTGAAGAAAACGTTTGATGATACGATCTTCTAGTGAATGAAAGGAGAGGGCTACAAGGCGACCTCCAGGTTTTAGAAACTTCTCAGCTGTCTTCAGCCCTGTGAAGAGTTCATGGAGCTCATCATTTACAAATATTCGCAGGGCTTGAAACGTTTTGGTAGCAACATGCGTAGGTCTCTGAAGCAAGTCTCTTCGTGCATACAGTGCTGACACTGGAAAAGCACCTGCCACGTTAAAAAATACATATGTTAGTGTACCTTATTATTTCTACATTTCTATCCTGACATTAATAAACTCATGCGTGATGACTTTACAGGAAAGCATACACCTGAACCTTGAATGGTGGGCTTCTTTCTTTGAAACACATCTTTATTTTCGGCTTTGAATTCACATTTCTGAAAGTAAACCCTATGAAACCGATGTGTCTTGTTGTTGGGTGTTGTGGGTTGGTTTTGGGGTTTGTTTTTTTCTTCTCTCCCTGCAGTCTTTCACAGAAATTCCTTCTTCAAATGCTTCACAAAATTAAAATGCAGAATGATGGCTGAAACCAAAATAGGGACAAAATGAAGATGGGCGACATACACCCTATACCTTACAGCTCATTGTAGTCAATGTCAGTTTAGTAGTCGTGGGGGTTTGTATTCTTTTTTTTTTTTTAAAGTATAATATATGATGGACACACAATTTTAACCGTTTCTTCTAGATCGTTATGCTTTGCTTCACAGGCAGAGACAAGATGAAGACAGTGTCTACCTGATGATAAGTATCTTTCAATAAATTCTTTCAAGCTTTAAGTAGGCATCCTTGTTTGGGGATAAAAATCGTTGACCATTAGCCCTGTGTTTGTTCAAATGTTCACAAAAATACCTGGAGAAATTTAGAAAATGCAGCTGACTCTCGCTTTTTCACATGCATACACAGCAGAACATGTCAAGGTATGAGTCTGTTGAATGAAAAATCACCAAATTAAACCATTTTGACCAGATGCACAAAACTCCCTCTTCCCTTCTCCAAAATTATGAGTTCTACAAGTCTCCATAGACACTGAAATTTTGATAGAAACTTTAATTTATCATTATTTAATGTATTTTCAGTTTGAATCATCATTATCTGAATACAGAGCAAAAAGCCAGAGAAGCCGGATTTGATGGATCAAAGGGACTGAAGTGCAGGAGTCTTACAAGATCTGTGAAACCTGAGTAAATGTATAATCTATTATGTAAGTGAATGAATAATGCCAGCACACAACTGGAAAGAATTATTTTTCCAAACAAGAGGGTCCTTTAGAGATAAGACAAACAGCTGGTACGTTTGTAGTAAAATGCCATAATTCCATGCCAGTGCTATACTACAACATTATAAAGCAATTGGGTTTGAAGTCAATGCAGCTCATGTTCAAGTAATTGATATTCTATGTAGAGGAGTAGAATAAGGGAACACAGTACCTCTGAAATTAGTTGATTAAATTCACATTTACACGGGTGATTAAAGAAAATTTAAGAGAGATCATACATTGCCATAAAATAGTTTATTGCAATTCCTGAGAGTTTTAAAGGTAAATTTAACTTATGTCAGAACACGTACTTAAGTGTTCAGCATCACAAACACACAAGTGATCATCAGTGTTGAGGAAAGGAAGAGACCAATAACAGGATTTAAAGATTCATCCATTATTAACTTAGTTACTGTTGTGTATACGATGTATCTAGGATGCGTTCCTGCACGCTCAATTTTCCCAACTACATCCCTTACCTCTTCGGCCTCTAACGCTAACAGTGTCTGAATTAACTGAAGAAACCCTCCACAGCCATGGCTGTTTCCTGCTCCTATTGTCTGAATCCTTTGAGAAAGAAGCAACAAGATCAACTTCTCCCCATCCACTGCACAGGATTTGTCACTTTAAACTCTGGTTCACAAAACAGAGCAAATAGTTTTAGCACGTGGGAACTCGGCTCCTCCATCACTGACAAACTCTAGAACAAGTTATACTGGCTAACTAATATAATTTGTGGCTTTGAGAACACCACGTTCTACACTTTCTATAAACCACAAAAAAGAATATATGCCGTCACTGTAGGAGTCACAAAGCCTGTTTTGACGAAAGAGCTGAACTAAAAGGAGAACTCGGAATCGCAGAAGGTAAGATGTCCCAAGAACCCAGCTGATACTAGGCTTGTACTACCTGGCACAGTATCCGTTCCGGTATTTCTTAGCTAAACATAGATTCTTTGAAAACAGAATCCTCAGAACTACCTTTTGTGTTTGAAGAAAACTGTCTCAATACATAACATAAAGGAATGCTGTGCTGAGCAAAATCAACTATTTCCTTTAAATGGTCACCTAACATCTACAAACACTGGTTGCACGCTCAGAACTCCTGAATAGTTATCAAATGCAACAGCAGGGTTTCAGACCAGCACGCAATGCATCCAGAAATACCACAGGTCATGCATGTTTCCACAGCACGCACTCAGAGACTAGGTTCATAGCTACATATTCGCCGTAAGACCTGGCTTAAGTGTCAGTCGTAACCGCATTGTTCTCCAGTAGCATTTGAAGTTGACACATCAGGTACCTGGGTATCTTGTGAATTCAATTACAGAAGCCTCAATTACAGGTCTCTTGAATAAGAAAACACTGTTTTTGTAAAAGATCTCCCAGAACAAATCTATCCTTTTTTCTAAGTCTACATTTAGAACCATTGAAAACATACTTCACTCTTCCCTTCCCCCTTACAAGACCCAGCCCACTGATGCCATCTTCAATTTACTGAAAATAATTGTAACTGGAATGAAAAAAAACCCACTATCCCCTGACAAAATAGTAGCTACTAACAAGCTAGTGGCTTAGGAAACATGGTGCATTTTTCCCGTTAAACCTGTATTGTTCCATTATAGGCTTTCTGCAGTACCACCTTTCTCCTGCCATTTGCTGAAAAATTTACAGCTGTGACTTGAAGAGCATCAGTTTTATACTTTCAGCTTTGGGCTGTTATTACCCAGAGCTGGTGTTCACCTCTCAGAGCAGATCCAGCATTTTAAACTGTCATATTTTAGCAGCTTAAGTGCTCCAGCCTTAAGTATTTTAGCAGCCAGTGTTTTCTAAAAATACTGCTGGTTTTCTGGGGATGATCCATTTCCAAATTCTAAGAGTATTCCAGCTTCCAAAAGTATCACAGATAAAAATGAAGCCAACCTACAAAAGTACAACATGTAATTTAGGTACAAAACTGTGTTTCCTGATTAGGACCTAACCATAAAAAGAAGTCTAGAATGAGATCCTTCATTTAAATTTCCACGGCCAATCTTACAGCAACATCAGTGTAATACTGGACGTTTTATCAGGGAATCACAGAATGGTTCGGGTTGGAAGGGACCTTAAAGATCATCTAGTGCCAACCCCAATTCTCTCAGAGAATTCTCAGCCTGTCCCCACAGCAGAGGGGCTCCAGCCCTCTGAGCATCTTCCTGGCCTCCTGTGGCTTGCTCCAACCAGTCAATATCCTTCTTATGTTGAAGGTCTCAGAGCTGGACGCAGAATTCCAGGTGGGGTCTCACCTCCTTCGACCTGCTGGGCACACTTCTCCTGATACAGCCCAGGATACGGTTGGCTTTCTGGGCTGCCAGCGGACACGGCCGGCTCACGTCCAGCTTTTCATCCACCGTTACCCCAAGTCCTTCTCCTCAGGGCTGTTCCCTATGCATTCTCTGCCCAGTCTGTCCTTGTGTTTATCTTCTATATCAACAAAATACCTTTCAGTTATCTGAACAAAAAAGGATGATAATATAAAGATCTACTTCAAAACTTCTTTTGTAAAAATCTAAATAGAGATGACATGCTGGTATCATGCCAGGTTTTTAGTAATCTGATCATGAACTGATGTGCTATGTTGAAATTGCAATACCGAATAGATAAACAAAAGAAAGGAGATACTTGGGCCACCAGCATAATTAAGACACTACAGGTTTTAGGAAGGTTCTTCCATTTCTCCTGCCATGGTTGTTGAGTGCAGTCTCTTCCTACAATAATCCTGTATGACAATTAACTATGGTATTAATTTATTACTGTGAATTAATTTATCACACACTGAAGAAAAAGAAGTTAGACCCCAGAAATATTCTTTCAGTAAAATAAAACCTTACATGCCTCAGTTCAACATGCACAAACAGCACTGCAGGTCACATTTCATTTACTGGACGGAAAGCCAGACATGAGCCGGCCGTGTGCGCTAGTAGCCCAGAAAGCCAACCAGATCCTGGGCTGTATCAGAAGTGTGGCCAGCAGGGTGAGGGAGGGGATCCTCCCCCTCTGCTCTGCTCTCGTGAGACCCCAACAGGAGTGCTGCACCCAGCTTTGGAGCTCTCAGCATAAGAAGGATATTGACTCGTTGGAGCGAGTCCAGAGGAGGCCAGGAGGATGCTCAGAGGGCTGGAGCCCCTCTGCCATGAGGACAGGCTGGGAGAGTTGGGCTGGTTCAGCCTGGAGAAGAGAAGGCTCCGGGGAGACCTTATAGCACCTGCCAGTGCCTGAAAGGGCTGACAAGAAAGCGGGGGGCACTTTTTACAAGGGCCTGTAGTGACAGGACAAGGGGTAATGGCTTTAAATTGAAAGCAGGGAGATTGAGATCTGATGTAAGGAAGAAATTCTTCCCAGAGAGGGTGGGGGTGGGGAGGCACTGGGACAGGTTACCCAGAGAAGCTGTGGATGCCCCATCCCTGGAAGTATCCAAGGCCAGGCTGGATGAGGCTTGGAACAACCTGGTCTAGTGGAGGGTGTCCCTGCCCGTGGCAGGGGGGTTGGAACTGGATGGTCTTTAAGGTCCTTTCCAACTTAAATTATTCCATGGTTCTATATAATGGTACAGAATACTGATTTTCAGGAAATTGGTAAAGAAATGGATCCACTTTGCAGCTTTACGAAACCAAAATCCCCCAAACTAAAACCAACATCAAACTGTTTCCAAGTTCAACGGCCTATTGGTCTGTCTTCAGACACTGGGACTAACTAATCAATGTAATCTGTGATAGTGATTTCTGTCACACTGGCCTTCATCTTTACAGTAAAGGGAGTAGTTTTTGATCTAAGTTCCAGGGGTGAAAAATGTTCCTACCACACCCTTAGTCCCCTCGTACAGTTAAATAAAGACCTGCTTTTGCTTTCTGTTATGGCACAAAATCTCTCATCTGGCCCCCTCCAATTAGCATGACACTAGAAGAAAATCTTGCCTGGTAACAGGCTGTACAATGTGCAAAACTTCTTTTAAAAAAATCTGTATGAGAAGCTTGTAAAATGAATTTCATTCATAAAAACACCACGCTTCTGGCTAGATGACTAAACTGAAATCCCAGTGAGAGAAATTATCATTTTTAGTGTTGGGAAGCCCTGATGCTACTTACACTTTTAAAAATCTAATAGATTCACATGTTGAAATGTATTGAAATTTTGAAGCTTGTGAATGAAATTAGCAACATGCTGTGCCTGTCAATATGAACTATTAAAGTCCCCAGAGTGTATGAGAGTGGGAGAGTTTAAAAATTAATTCAGATCGTGCACCTGTTTGCAGGAATCCGTCTGTTGAATTAGCATTGCATTTAATAAGTTTCTGTGACGCAACTAATGTCCTTTTGTCTAGGCTCCCTCAGTACAGTGTTAATTCTTACCCATCTGAAATTCAGGCAGTATTACAAATTCCAAACTGATAATTAAAGTCTCTAAATGTGAAGCAATCTGAATGAGACTGGCTTTACCCATTAAAATTCTTTCTAAACTTTTCAAATTTTCAGTACTGCATCATCAATTCCTTTCAAGTGAAGTCCAAATGACATTTTCTCAAGAAGATCTGTTAATGGGTTATGTATCCGAATTACACTGAGAAAAATTAAATTGTGAACAAAACCCAGTAGATTACAAGGTATGTTATTTACTGAATATAAAGAACTTAAAAATACATCTTAAATTGTATGGAAAAAGCATATGAAACTTACATTCTAAACATTTCAGTATTTTTAACCAGTTTTCCTGCACATTGAGTTAAATCTATTGTTTCCCAACAGCTCAGTGAGCTACAGCAAAAGCCATCAGGAAGTGCTTCTTAATTGACTTCCACACACCTAGTCACAGACCTTCAGTTGAGAACTGCTGATCTTTAGTATTTGCAGTATTCATCGTCGCAGAGAGCTGTGTGAAAATTATAAACAGGGAGTGGAGTTCGACTGTGCTGCAGGAAGAGATGATATTCACATGACTGAACAGAAAACTCCTCCTTATTCCCATGTAAACTGCAGACTCCACAGCTCCCAGAGATGATCTTATCTAAATGGATCAGAAGCCCAGTACTAGAGAGATGACTTTCAGGCTTTATGCCAAGAAATAAAAGGAATTACCTTCTTGAATTGGAACAAAGGAGAGCAAGTAAACACTTGGGCACCTCAATAAGCCCCAAGCTGTTGTAAGCAATCTTGACATACAAATTTATCTATATATTTTTTCAAGCTATTATTTAAAATTACAACTCTTGCCAGTACAAACTTTAGAAAAGTCTGATTGTTCTACGATAGTTGTGTAGCTGGTTCTTTGTTTGATTTGGTTTACAATTACGTTCTTGAGTGTCATATCCCAATCAATTAGCAACAGCAATACATGCTCTAACCTTTTAGGGGCTGGTAGGAAGGACCAGAAGTTCAGCATTCTATAAACAGAAATGAAACTTCCCCATTTCAGACTAGTCTAAATCTAGATTCACTGGTATTTTTGTTATCAGCTGGACTTGAACACAAAACTTTGGAGTTCTAGAAAATCCAAAGCCATAGTAATCTATAACATGTGAAAGAAATATGGACAATACATGAATTCTCAGACACCAACACCAGCAGAGAAAGACAAATACTCAGACTCATCGGCTAGATTTTTTTGTTTGTTTGTTTTCTGGCTCCTATACCAGGCAAAAAAATTGATCCTTTTCTGGAGAGATAATCATGCTCATCTAGAGTCTGCAAAACCTAAAATCCAAGATTTTATTATTCTAATTAATATTTTATTTTTTAAAGGACTTGACATTTAACTAATAGGTCATAGATTTTGTTCTGGTAAAGTACTGAGTAAGTGCTGGGTTTTTGGTGCTGTGCCACCAAGAAGGCCCTGTAGCTGTGGTCTCTGTCACTTCAGCTCTGGCTTACCTCAATAAATTCATGGATATAGTTTTGCAAAATATAGATGACAGATGATAAATTAAACAAAATATATTGCAGTTACCAGACATTTTCTTAAGGTATAATCAGTTAAAAAGCTAGTAGGGTCCACCACTGTTCTCCTTTCCTGGAGGAATCAAATTAAAATTGGAAGAAGTTCTGCTCAAACAGGGATCAGTGTAACAGTGCTAAAATTGTTATAACCGCTTGCATACTTCCTAAAAAAGCACACAGAATATATCTATTTCCTGTCTTGGCAGGTATGGGCTGGATTCACTGTCTTTGGCATGTACACTATCTGATGCATACCTGAATCACGGATCAAGCTACTCTTCAAATTCAGCAGAGAGTTTAAAGTGAGGACAAAAAGTCCTTTTCATTGTCACAGAAAGTGACCATTAAGTGATGACTCACATGCAACACATTAAACATGAAAGGGTCTTCAATCACTCTCTTAATCACTAGTATTTTTCTTTTTTTTGGTACAAGCTAGAGCAGAAAATTATTGCAGAAGTTACCGAGTTGATCGTTTGCAGCCTATAACCCATTACAACTTTAGCACAGCAATACGGCTGCTTCAATCCCAGTAACAGTACACTGGTTTACGTCGATGGTTTTGCAAAAAGCATGACATACCTGTGGCAGAACCCCAAATTATTAGTTCTTGATGACAATGACTATATTAAAACGTAACTCTTCAAGTTTTATAAAGGACACATCTTGGTTTATCTCTTTGGTTTTTAAAGCTTTTCTGTTCCTCACATTCACTATATTTACAGCAGGGGTTCACAACAAGCAGTGTCTGCAGGTCCTTTAATCCTATCAGCTAAATGCTGGGCCTGGGTTGACTGGGCATTTTGCTCAAGTATCCTGCTTTATACAAATCCAAACCTTTTAATTTGTTTGTTGGTCATGAAAAGTAAATTCATTCAACTTCCAGTTTAAGTAACGTTTACGAATACAGTATTTTTTAAAAAGTCTTCAGGATACTGATATAACGTTTAACACCATTCTTCAGCAAATGTTACATCTGGATGGCCGTTTTAAGTCTGTATTCAACGGAGTCAGCATTTTAGACTTACTGTGACAAGACTCAACAGTTTTCATTTCCTTGTTAAAAACCCCAACATATCCCAACATTACCTGTTATAACGTTAATGAACAGGATTTGCGTCTCTTATTTTTCCTTGAAAATTTTCCCTTGAGAACACAAACATGGAGGTTCCTGATGTGAGCACAGTTCCTGCCTAACTACATTTTGTGCAAGTTGTTTACAACGAAGAGCAAGTAAGACAAAGTGTTTCAACAGTTGCTTCAGGCTGATCTAGTTGACATTCACAGGGCGCAGCGAACTGTATTGCTTTACTTTTGGCTTCCTGGTTCTTTAAGCAGACAGAAACATTCTGATTTCATTCAAAATGGGAAACTGCCATGGTACTTCCCCTCAAAATATTAAAATGTAGAATTTTAAAACTGAGAGAGTTATATGACGTATCTGGTATTTGAAAGCTTATCAATAGCCTGGATAAAGAATTCCCTAGGGTGCTGTCATTCTGTGTTTTAACTTGGTTGCAAAATGATAAATCACTTCACGTAAAATCTATTATTAAACTCACCGTCAAACTACAATATAAAAGTGGGAGCTTAAACAAAAAAAAAAAAAGCGCGTGCTGACATCAGAGCAGAATAGGCAGGATTAGATCCTGCATGATTTCAAGTACAAATAGATCCCTCTGGGACTTTGGGGATTAATATTTTTTCTCCTCAGCCACCGTGAAGAATTAATGAGGGTACCTGCAACAATGCTTGCAAGCTGCTGAGTTCTGGTGATGGGGTATATGCTGCGTGCCTGAACGATGGCTGAAGCGATTTTCTTGGCGTGCCTCTCCTCCCCGTATGCTCTCAGGATGGACGCAAGCGCTTGTTGATCTAAAGCGTTCACAACATCAGCAGCAGTGGGCATGTCAGGGTACCTACGCACAAGAAGAGCCAATTAGTTCACTGACGTCAGTTTTCATTGACAAGAGGTGAAGCTTCCTAGCATTGAGACATAAAGTCAAACACACACACTGCATACAAGTGCCTTTGAGGTTTCCAAATAAAAGGCAGCAACCCTATGAAATCAGATATAGCTTGCACCTTTAAAATCCTTTTTCTGTTACTTAAAATGGAGTTTGTTCCTTAACATCAATTCGAACAGCTGAAACTTCCAGGTATTATCATAAACTACGCTTCATGGGTTGACAAGGATAAATATATTTCAGCATCACGTCAAAATGGAAATGCTGTGTGACTTTTTATGTAGCCAGTTTTAGAATACAAACTTGCCCCTTACGGGTTCATTTTAGTCACCCTGCATTATATGCTGTTTTCAAGTCAGAACTGATCTCAAGGATCTTCTCTTTCTGCTATGAAAACAATTCCTCATGAAAATAATTTAACTTCTTACTTTTTCACTAAAAGGCATAAGAATTTATATTCAAATACGGTTTTGAGAGAATAGAAATTACCTAATTTTACAAATGAGGATTTATTACAATATAAACTGTATAAGCCATACATTTCTTTCTTTTAAATCTCTCTCCTTCACTACTGAAACAGTTCAAGGTATTTTATGAATATCAGATATGGGATAAACCGAGAAAACATACAACCTACTTAACAAATTCTCTCCTACAAAGACATGAATGTGCAGAATATCTTTCAGGCATTTATTACGCTCCTGCAGTACCTTACAAAAGATGACAAAACTTAGAAATCAGAGACAAGTAGTATCATAGCAACAACAGTAGCGTAAGGCTTTTGTTATGCCACAGGTATCCTTTGTTCTTATGCTCCTGTTCCATGTATGTATTCTCATGATCCAAATACAAGCCTGGAGATCAGATTCTTGAAATCTGAGGGCTGAATCCCAGGAGGATCACATGAGCTTTTAACACAAAATTGGAAAAGCAGGCATCATGAAATTTGCTGTGTCAAGACTTTACATTATAATATGTTAAGGTAATTCCTTAGAAACTGCGGCTTCCCATTGGCTATGTGTGAGCAATGAAAGATCAAATGACATTTTGAAAGACTACAGGTTCATCAAAACACAAAGCAAAAATGTTCATTCTCCCAATAACGCATTATGCAATTACTGCCACTGTCTCAACCACAGCAGAGATCTTTGGTGGTTCGTGTAAAAAGCCCAGTGCTACAGAAATATATTAGGTTGTTTGAAGATGAAAACTATATGAGTAGAAATTATCATTCCATTGATTTGCATGCTCTTGAATGTACTAAACACCAATTCTAATAATTTCAATAGAGGTGATTTATTAATTGTTAATTTGACAATTAAGTAAGCCTGATGTGCCTCCTACACGATATAAAAGGAATTAGAATATTTCTAAGGAAAGCTTACAATAAATCTAAGGGCATGCAAGACAACATTATACTGATACGATAAAAGCAATGAAGCCATCGGATTTCAGTTGGCAGTATCACGGATGGGATTTTATTTGTTTATTTTATAGTACGTTCCTTTTAGAGAGAAGCAGCTGGGGCAGATGGCCATTGCAGAAAAAGAGGGAGGTTGCTCCCTTCCTGAGGGAGCAACTGAACGTGCTCAAGTGAAAGTTCCACAAATAGCAAGTGTGGCAGGAAAGGAAAGGGATTGCACTAAATACAATCTGAGAAACTGCAGAAATAAGAGGGAGAAGACAGGCCTCTGAGAACCAGATGCCTCTGTAACTGTATACCATACGCTCCAAAAATACAGAACTTTAATGGTATAGTTAGCAAAAACGTTACTGGTTTAATTACTCATCACTGGAACTTTGCTCTTATTTCAAAGAGGGAAAAGACGATAACCAGGGTTCTAAGATCAAAAAAAGCTTTGTGGCAACAGAAAGCCAGCATACTCCTGCAAAATTAGATGTGGTTTGATGATGATAATTCTCCAACTTAAGGGGAAATTAAATGCATGGAGGTGTTACTGGGAAAACAGTTTCTGAGTTTTGAGGAGAAACATTTTATTAACAGGTACCTGTCATTATCCATCCTCATGTCCAAAGGTCCATCCTTCTGCAGGGAAAAACCTCTTTCAGGTGTATCAAACTGCATAGAAGAACAGCCAGCATCCAAGAGAACTCCATCCAGAGTCCCTGGCTCAACTCCAGAGGAGATTAGCAAATCCTCTGACTGGCTAAACTGTCCTAGAAGAGCTTGAATCTGTTTCCTGTAAGAAAATCACAAATAAACAGCCTCAATTTTAGTTGTTAACAGTGCGGTGTCTTCCCCCTGTATAGCAGGAATTAGACAGTAGTGCTCACTTAGCAGCACTAGGGCTATTCCCAAAGTAACAGTTTAAGTGCTTTCAATAGGTCAATACTGAAAAGTAGTCCAACCCACCCATCAGCAGTTACTTAAGCTTCTTTATCTCTACTCCTTTCCTGCTCAAGGAAATGGAAACCTGACTAAAATTTCATTTTTTCAACACACAGGAACTCAAAGGGAGTTGAGGGGTTTTTTCACATTCAACGGGAACGCCATGAATACCAGAGTAAGCACGGCGCTCCACTGGGCCCTTTATCAGGTGAGGCTAAAGTGCAGGAAAGAACAAATGGACCTTGGACCTAGAGGAGAAGCAGACAAGATGGAAGATGACTGCACAGCCTTGTAGTTAACACTCATTTGCCAGGAAAAAAATTCTGGGTTCCTGCCATGGGACAAACACTTTCCTAAGTGGTATTTGTTGTTTCAAAAATAACTGGGCAAAATTAGGTGCACTGGATCATAAACAGATAAAATACTTCAGTGTAGTTTCAATTCAGGCACCTAAGTCACTGGGGAGAGCAGAATTTTACACACGTTTTGTGCATAGCATTCTTCTTTTATAGATTTAAGGTGGTTCTTGCTTAATATTCCTGTACTGGGAAGGGAAGGTGGCACGGCAAGGGAGAAGACCACACATCTCTGAGGTGCCCACCTCCTCCTTGGGTGTCTAAACTTGGCCTTTTGAGTCTTATTGATATATAAGGTGACCTGCAATTAAACATTTAATCTATCTGTCAACGAATTTCACAAAGATTTAAAAAGATTAACCAATGTGTTGCTGCATTTTTAAGCAGCAGCTGCAAACCACAATGTATTTCTGCCCCTATCAAGAAGCCACCACCTCCACATCTGAGTTTTGATTATGGTTTGCATAACTGCTCCTCAGCAACAGGGACTACCATGCAAATTATTACAAGGTCCACTAGGTTAAACTTGTATAATTTTGTCTAAGGTGCATGGGCAGCAGTAAATGGACAGAGTAACTCCTTGAACTGCTTCAGCTACAAAAAGACAGCTGCCTGTATATCCGACACTTCAGGGTTATGGTAATTTTGGGGGGGAAAAAAAAAACCCAAAACAAAACCCACCCCCAAAAAAACCCCCCAAAAAGCCACAAAAAACCCACCAAACCCAAAACAACTTTTTCAAAGTATCAGCTAAGGTCTAATCCTTCTTTCAGGTCAGTTTAACATCAAGACAACTGGCACTGTCATATAATTTAGTCAACTCCAGTGGTTACAGTTTTAAACCAGTGTATGAACAGGGAATCGGAACCTCTTCTGCACCCATCCAATCGGAGAAGAGGAAGAAGCTATGAATGCAACCATATGGAAGAACATTAAGCTACGCAGTGGTAACCTCATTAGAGCAGAATGAATCAACCTATTTAACATAGCACAAAAACCGGGAAATAACTTCAACTAACAGATTTCATGAGGGATATCATGATCCACGTATGTGTTTTTGATTTGATTACTGTCCAGCACATAATTGAATACAACTACTCACCTTAATAAGACCTGACAGTTCCTGAAAAGCACAATGATCCATATTTAAACCAATTTAAGCTATACAGTTATAGCTTTGAGATCGTATTTCCCCTCAATATAATGATAGGAATTTGCTTGAAAACCTGTACCACTTTGTCCAACTGGGCAGTGTTTCTAACTTTATAACTTTGGCAAACAAATGAACTTTAAAGTTCTGTATGTGGGAGATGAAAACAAGAGAAATCTGGAAAAAAATATAAATTGCCATTGCCTAGTCCCCCCAGCAGACAGTAATTCATGTCAGCAGCTACAAACTAGTGCTGTACTGTGACACCAACCAATGTGAAAAAGCATGCTAAACTACATTTTAACATGCTAGAAATTTGATTATATTTCTTCAAACTAGCCATAAGTATGCAGGTGGCTAAGATGTTTGGGACAGTGGCCTTTGACCTGTGGTCTGCCAACACTGATTAGGAAATGGTCGTTAAAGAAGAATTATATTTGAGGTAAGTTGAAATTTACTCTTTGGTAGACAGACGTTTCACCTGAAAAATATTTTGGAGTTTGCAAATAAAAAAAGATTGAAAAAGAAGTAAATTGACATTTTGATGTCAGCCCTTTCGCTCTGTGAAATTATAGCCTCTGTATATAACCTGTTTGTTAAACACTGCATTTGTGTATCGACAGTGGATATAGGTGTCTCAGTGAATATAAATCTTTACAAAAACCATTTCATGAGATTATAATGACTATATTAAAATGTTCAGGCCAGTTCTGTGACTTCCTGTTTCTCTGTGGACTAGAAGAAACAATTTTAAGCATCTTGGGTATTTCATACGTTTCAGTTAATCAAACCAAGTACACAGCTATGAAAGACTTATTACCTTATGAAAGGAAATACAGATCTGTTCAATAGGATAGTAACAATGATGTTAGTGATGACAAGGAGCAATCTATTAGATTATGAGCATTGCACATTGAAGTAAAATATTTTACTAAGCATTCAGAAGCGTTTATTAGAACAGAACTCTTCCCTTGTCTACTATTCTTTACACTCATGTTCAAATACTGCCTGTTACACGCGATTTTCTCTAAAAATGCTTAATTTAGCCTCAATTCCTACTGCCTTCAGAATTTTGTTTACGCTATCTGTAAATCCTGTTTCCTGAATAACCTCAAACACATGAAGATGTGTATCCTACACTAAAAATGTTTATTTCCCAAAGTCACGTGCCTTCTGTTCTCTCCAGCTATGTAGAAAATCCTTCTGCTTTTTTTTTTTTTTAGTGTTCCAATTTTTTGGGGCATTAGAGAATTTATGGCCCAGGATCACTCTTACCTAGTGTGAAAATCTGACTATTACACTTCTGTCCTAATATATTACAAAAATATAGTGGAAAAAGCAGGAAAGGTGAACCAGTGAACATCCCTCAATACCAAATAGAACAGCCAAGCTTATAGTTCTAAAAAACCCTGAAAAGAGAGAGCATATCAAACATTACAGACCAAGATTGAATGGGGGTTTCTGGCAGGGGTCTTGAGAATACCATCAAAAGCTGTTAAGACTACAAAGAGTGGCATTGAGAGCATTTTAAGCATTTTAGGTGATCTTGGAAGGTTACAATCTAACTAAATTAAATTGTCTTGCTTCAGAGAAAATATTTAAACTTTGTACTTGAACCTCACTTTACATATTCAGAATATTTTAGAAACATAGAACACCATGAAGAGCTTTTAGCCCCTCTCTCATAAACAGAGAAGTAAGATTTGCATGGTTTAATACTGAATGACTGGAAGACACCTATGTGAAAGCTAAGACAATTTCAGCAATTATAGTCTGAGGATGCATATGTTTAGCTTTCATTTGGCTTTTGTGTGTGTGTTAATAGCATGGTAATTCCCAACTGCTACAGCCGAACAACCTGTAACTTCTCAAAATATTCAACATGCTCACTCCCTCTAATATTTTGACATTCTCCAAGGAAAAATCACTCATGAATTTAAAAGAATACTGTGAAGACAGACAATCTAGCCAATTTAAAATATAATAACTTCTTCCAGATGTAATATATAGGTTGTTGGGTCTTTAACAGATTTTACTGTGCAACAACCTCAAGAGCTTACAGAATTCTTGTACTGTTTCCTACAGTTGGAAAATAAGACACAATCTTGGGTTCAGGACTCTTTGTTCAGGTCCTAACACAGTATTTTATTATATTATACTATGACACATAGCATAGTAATTCCGATAGATGACACTGGATCCACACTTCTCAATTATATGAAAGACCAGAAAGAGGAAGCATTTGCAGGCTCCTAATGTATTTCAGGCTCTTCTGCTTTCAGTTAACCTCTGCTGTTCTACAACGCTTTATATTTCTTTTTTATTTTAGTCAGCTGAGAGGGATGCACACAGGAAAAAGTAAAGCATGAATAAAGCTTCTGCAAAACAAACAGAGAAAACTCTTTTCCCTTACCTAGTTTTTCTCCATTGTCACAGAGGTTGCTGTGACATCAATCATTCAAGTAATTTCATACAGAAGTAGGATTATGCTTTCATGCTTCTTGAGTAATTTTCATGTGTATACAACAATACTTTGTTCTTGATCTTTCACCATTGCTCCCCTTATAAATTCTATGTATGAAACCATAGAAAGTCAGGAAGTGATGATCCCTTGTCAACAGTGAGAACTACCTTCTACTTAACCAGAATAAATGGTTTCTTCAAGAGAACGAGAAAAAAAAAAACCAAAACAAACCCATGTTTTTCAGCTAACTCTTGCCAGTGCACATCAAATGAGGAGACCAACCATACCAGGTATGTTCAATCCCATCAAAACCAAATATGAACATTTAAATTCCTCATGAACAATGTTCCTCTCTTTGGCTAAATTACAGATTGCGAAGTTCATTTCTTTCTGTGCAAATGGAAGACTAATAGAAGACAACTAGTGACCACTGAGACAAATTTCAAAATAATATGTCTCATCAAAATTTGAGAAAATGTATTTAAGTTTCAGAAGTAACACAAAGTTTTGCAGAGTAATAAGAGCAAATTAGATTGTTTTATGCAATTCGCAGCAAATCAGAGTAAAAACCTTTGTTATAAAACATATAATTGTAATTCATGCCACCTTTATTACATAACATAGGTAAAATATGCAATACACTGCCATCATTCAGACATGCCAAGAAAACCAAGCCATTAGAATGACTGGGTTTTCATTCATGAGACCTGACTGCTCAAAGGATAAGACACCACTCATCAGAAGACTCATAAATATTTCCCTGCGTTTACATTGCCCCATCTGGGGATATTCACCTGAGGCACACATTAGGTTAGCTTTCACAGCAATAGGACAGTCTAGTTTCACAAGGCTCAGCCGACATAACGCAAGAACAGTTGAATACCTGTATCGTCGTCTCCAGTCTACGGAGCTCGTTGCGACCCTCAGCTTTATTAACACTGATTTTAGCTTTAAAGATGATCAGCTTCCTTTACACTTCTGGCTCTTTTTGTACTGGTTCGCACTCCCTCCCCTGCTCTCCTTACACAACCTCCAAGTAACACAGTGCAGCACAAAGCCAACAGAGCAGAGAACGATTTGCTGCGCAAACCTGCCTATCAGGTAGCAAAACCGCCAGACGCACTTCCAGAAACGCTCATTTTCCATAGTCACAGATATCAAAGTGTTGAGAGGAGTAATTGAAAACCTGGAGATGAATCACAGAAGGATTTATGTAGTGAGGCAGCCGTGCCCCACTACAGCACTTCAGGATGGTTTTGGCTTTACAGTCCCAACCACTGTGGTTCTACCTCCATTTTGCCATGAGTGGTGGCAGACTAGCATCCTAAAAGGTATCTTTATAAAAATCTCCTCTCCATTCTCCAACAACCCACATATAATTCATACTTCGATTGAAAACCCAACGATGCTTCATTGAACTCAAAAGAAAAGTTGCTACTGGCCTTCGAGGGAAGTGAAGTTGCACTTCCCTGTAGAATACAGAAATAAATTCTGGATATACATCAGTAAGTTGAAAAGTACAAACTGATATCGGAAGCCTAAAAACTGTGTATAAAGACCTTTCAGCCCATGAATGAAACACTACTAAAGCCTGTAGAAACAATCACTGCAGATATATTTCTTCAGCATGCACGGAATGAATCAGAGAATCGTGTTGGAAGGGACCTTAAAGACCACCCAGTTCCAACCCCCCTGCCATGGGCAGGGACACCCTCCACTAGACCAGGTTGCTCCAAGCCTCATCCAGCCTGGCCTTGGACACTGCCAGGGATGGGGCACCCACAGCTTCTCTGGGCAACCTGTGCCAGTGCCTCCCCACCCTCTGCAGGAAGAACTTCTTCCTGACATCTAAATGAGCAGATCACATTGCCTTTTTCCCTAGTGTTAATGCCCAGTCTCAGAGGAATCTGAAATTATACTTTCAGACTGGGGACAAGGCATACAGATTTATCATTCAATGAGATCTACTGATCTTTTACTGATCAGTTGTGATCAGCTAAGTATAATGACCAAAATATCATATATGAAAAACCACTCCTTCAAAAGATGAGAACTTCTCTCCCCTGTACATTAAATGAACAGACAAAGTGTGTTTTCCCTACCGACTACCTGCTTTCCCTCCCTGTAACATTTTGATTTGTTCTAAATATGTTTCTACCTTGCCTAAATCATTAATTAACTATCCTCTGCATAATATGGACATTAATGAAGGAGTATTTACACATAACAGAATCTCAGATCAAGTAAATTATTTTTCTAGCTAAGAAAGTTAAATCTTTACAGTGTTTAGTGCCTTCTCCTCTAGTCATAATTTCATAAGTGTGTAGTAATCTGTTCATAAACAAAGGATTATGAAGAAAGGACAAAATAATCTTGTAGCCAAGTCTATTCCAAGATTAGAATATAGCTATCCAACCTGCAAAGGTATTCATTCATTAGCTGAATAAAAGGTTTAGTTTCTTGACATATTTATCTGTGTATAAAACATGAACTTACAGTTAACAGAACGTACACTGATCATTTAAAAAGCAACATGCAATGAACTGTCAAAAGGCTACTCCTACCTACAACCCACACGTTCAGTTGTTATAAAATGACTCCTATTACAATTTGATTTACATTTTGTAAGACTGTTATAAAACCACAGACGTACAGCATGTAAAAAGCATCCCTTTTTCCCCCGCAGAACCGAATAATAAATGAAACTATTGTTAAATTTTCTTTAGCTAACAACGCAAATTTACACAATACTTTTTCACATCATAAATTCTGTCACTCTCAAGTGCCCTATTCATGGAGGAAGCTTGCTCAAGATTGTCCATAAGTATTGCTTTGACAGACCTGCTGCTACTGATACTTGGAATATATTTGCATAGCCTTTGCTTTGTTAACAAAATTTTCAAAAACCTTGAGACTCAGTGGCAACACTATGACATAATAAATGGGAAAACAATCTTGAGCCACAGAAGTTTTTTCTTTTCTTAATCATTCAGCAGCTGACAGTATTGGAATGGCCTGATACAGCCCTACGGGATTTTTATTTCCTTTGACAAACTATTTCTTTGTTTGACATGGTAGTTAAACCTTAGAACACTAAGGATGAATACACCTGGCATCAAGAATTTACTATAAATGAAACAAGTAACTTTTTCTTCCCTCTTGTCATTCTTATCCAAGCTATCTCATATAAGAGCGTGTCTACATTCCTAATTGACTCCCACCTTACGCATTAAACTGTCTGCCCATCACTGGGACAGTGTCACATCTCCCAGCTATACGTTCCTGGTTGTGGGAAGGAGAAACACAAGAAGCAGAACACAACAAGAATGCAAAAAAGGGCAGAAGGGAAGTAGGGACATCACTCAGTTGGAAATCACAGAAGCAACAAAGCTTTGCTCTTCTGATCTTTGCTTGTACCAGGTCTTACCCTTTTTGAGACAAGGGAACAAGAACTGTGCATAAAAATAAAAATACAAACCTATCATGTTTAAATGAGAAGCTGACATTCACCGCTCTGCTCTCGGTTCCTTCCCTAGGAGCTTTTAGCTCACTCTTACAACCACCAGTGAACACCGAGCAGTAAGTTTTCACAGAACTACATATTATAAGCCTAGTATTTTATTACTGACTGGTCAGGTCCTAGCCCATCGCTACCTAAGTAAATCTAACATGTTTTTGCCACACATCACTTTACACTTAACTGTATGTCTTTCCACTTGCCTGCCTTGTCAGGTTTTGTAGTTCTGCAAAATAAGTCTTCATTTTTGCTACTAGGTAACATAGCCTAATCAACAATCATTAGCAATTATGGCACTAATTTATTGTCTTATTTAGATGATTTATGAATAAACAGGTTGTGTACACTGCTCACATACACTTGTGGTACTTCACTGGTGAGCTCATTGCTTTGAAATGACATGATTGTGTCCCTTATAGTTAGGTCAAAAACCCCCGACATCAGACTATTACTTTGCTTCTACTACCCACTCTTTACACAAAACGGTTACTTTACCCTGTTAAATCATACTTGTTCCTTCCGAATTTCCAAATACTAAAGATTTGTTCCAAATTGCAAAGCACCTAAAATCAAAATTAAATCTATATTTGCTTCTTATAACATTGCAATCTATTATTGGAATGAAAATCATGTACCTAATCCTACTAAATATTACATGGTCTGTATGCATATTTAAAAAAGGAGTATTTTACTAGTTTTTCAAATCAAATACTTAAGTAAAGTCAGGATTTTCAAATACTATATCTGAAAAGTTAGGGACATCCACTAAGAAAACAGGCTTTTAGTTACACTAATAAGCATTAAATTCTAAAAACCCACTAAAGTTAAACAAAATAATGGAATATTAACAATTGTAAGAATGCTTCTGATTTACAATGCTGTCTTAAAACAGAATTTGGCTGCAATTCACTCACTTTCTTGCAACTTTGCCCATTTTTCTATTTTAAAAATTTCAATGTCAGAACACAATCATAAAAATAAAACTAGTTTGTTTAGGAACCATTAACATGTTGTTGTGCTGTAGACACCACCTGGTGAGCATCCATGTAGAATCTCACAGGCAACTCTACATTAAATTCTGATTATGTTGTCTCATTTATGAAATATCTTGGAAAATCTGGCAAATTAAACTGCATTTCACTGATGATGATCTTGCCTGACAATATGTTCAGCATGTTGACATTTTCTTACTTTATACAAGTCACAAGATGCTGCATTCAAATGCACTTCCCTTCTACACAATGAAAATCCAGTTGTGCAAATTATCTTTTAACTAAATATAGGAAATAAGAATAAGTAATGTTTTTTGTGAAATACCCTAACTTCAACCACCGTTTTTTTAATGTACAGAGTCTACATGCACAGTTTAGTCACTTGCCACTGCAGACGAAAATGTAAAGTTTGAATTGGTATTTGGAGAAATAAGAGAATATTTTATTGAATAATGTTTGATCCTGAAAGTACACACGCAATTTTAAGTTACTGCTCTGTTGCTCTGTATTGGGAAAATATATTCAATTGAGAGTCATTAAAAGGAAAAAAAAGTCCCACTTGTGAAACAAGATGACATCTAGAGGTAAAACAAAACAGTGAGTCACCTCCACCAAGTGGAGGTGAATGGTTACAAAATCAACGCAATCCGATTTTTTCAAGCAGCCAAAATGATCAGCTTAAGTTAAAAAGAAACCATATAGAAGAAATAATGTGGCAGCACACAAATGTGACTGCCAGGCTATCAGAACAGAAGCTGTTGCATAAATCCATTTAAACAATCAGGAAATGTGATCCTTAAAAATCCATTATTAAAAAATTATTTGTAGTCATGATTCTATTAACCTAGAAGAGGCCATGTCAATTTAGTTACATTTCTTGCAAGTAGCCCAGTAAAGGATGACAAAGCTCATAAAGATATGACCAAAGAGACAGGTGATGAGGTGAACAGCATCACATACGAAAACATGGACTGAAGTGCCAGAAAAAAGATCTTTCATGAGCTGGAAGCTCATCATCTGGGCATAACTGTGAGGAAAAGGAACATGAAATTTTATCTGACCATAAAACAAACAGTAAAAAGTAGTTAGAACACAGCCATAAAAAGGGAAAGAAAATCCTACTACAAGGTACAAGGCAGAAGTCTCTTCATTAGGAACAGAAAATATTAACGGTAAGACTTCATCCGGAGTATTGTATGCCATTACGGGAGCCTTACCTAAAAGAGAGCAGCTCAAAGGGGAGCTGGCACAGAGAAGCTCTAATAGGATGACTAGAAGAAATGAGAGCTATTATTATGAGATGAAAGTATAAAAAAAAAATCCAGACTTGTTTTGCATACAAAAAAAGAAGGCCAAGAATAGACGTTAATATTCTTCAAGTATTTTAAATGCCAGGGAGAGAAAAGAGCCATGAGGTATTAATCAACTAATAGTTAATTTTATTCAACTAAAATTAAATTAGGTAACTACTTTAACCGGAAATTTAAAGAAAGTTTCATATAATGAAAAATTAGACTCTGGAATAGCTGGGGCACTGCATATAGATCTCCTAATTACTTTTAAGATAGAGCATAGTGAAGGAGATTAAATTATGCAGTGGCTTGTAATAGCAGGCAGTTGGATTCAATGATCTAGAACTCCCTCACAGCATGTTTATATTTAAACAGCTATTGTAATCCTCCATTGTAAAGTTCACCCTGGAAATGTTTACTTAAACTTATCAAGACATATACACATTACACTTCTTCCATGTGTATAAACATACTCCACCCCCAGAATAACATACCCCTTAGGTATATAAATGATTAATTTGATTTTTAGAAACACCTAAACTGAATGCACAAATACAACATTGGCACTGAAAAGGTTTTTTTCTCTTAATTTTTCCCAAAGTGATTACCGGGGATTTTTGAACCAAATATAACAACAGTATTGACTGGAAACGGCTATTTTCTGACAGGAAACTCAGAAAAGACACTGTTCGCAGGTAAAATGATTTTTAGCTTTTTTAAATTCAGAAGAAGAGAAAACAACTCCAAAAACCTTCAGCTGCTACGAAAGGATGATTAGGATCCCAATGTCAACAACTTTTGATCATTACTGAAGGAGAAGTTCAATGTCTGTTTTTCCATAGAGAGTGAGAAAATAGTCTAAAGGCCTTAGCTGAATGTGATATAAAAGGAGAGGTCTGCAATACTCTTAATGAAAAAAACCCATAAACCAACAACAAAAAAGAACCCCAAACTGAAATCCAAACCCAGCTTACTCCAGTGGTATTTAAACTATATTTCTTTCCAACCTGAATACAGAAGAATTTTAACATGCAGCTCCGTGGCCTGGAGCTTTGTAGGCCGTTTGTCTCTGTACGTTTACGAGCTGGTTTCCACCTGCTTTGCATAGCAGCCGATTCCTCAATTGGACTAGTACTCTCTTTTGTACTACTAGCTTTATTGGAAGCTAAGATCTCCTGAGCAAAATGATTACAGGTAATTTCCATGGGAACTGGAACATCCTTTCAGACACCAGAAAATACATAGTAACATGATCCTGACAGGCTTCAGAAGACAAGTACTTAGGCATTTATTTAAACGGAGGATTTCCAAAGCTGGGATTATGCAATAATACATTTGATCCACAAATGTTCAGACTGTTGTGGAGAACTTCTGAGATGTCTTTTTACCTGGGAATCACAGAATCAGAGAATAATTTGTCAAGAGAACTCCAGAGGTCGTCTCGTCCAATCCCCTGCCCAATGCAGGTCTAATTAGAAGGGGTTGCTCAAGGGCAGGTCCAGCTGAGCCTTGAATACCCCCAAAGACTGAGATTCCACAAGCTCTCCAGGCAACCTGTTGCAGTACCACCACCCTTATGGCAATCCCCGCCTCCCCTCCCCCCAAACATCTAATTGGAATTTCCTGCCTTTTAACTTGTGTCCCAGAAACTCAGAAAGGACTAGAGCTACATGGCAGCCCTTCAGGCAGGGGAAAAGCTTCAGTGCAAATTGTTCATAAAGTTGGCTAAGGGGTTTAATCCGTTTAAGTTTTCAAGAACACTCGAGATCACTAATCCTGTTTTTAATTTTGTTCACAAAATTATAAACTTGAAATTACAGTGTAGTTAGTCCAATTATAAACCACATGTAGTGTGACACACCTCTGGAACATTAATCCTTCGTTGTGTTTTGTCACAGAGAAAGTTAAATAGTCCTGAATCTTTCTCATATTTACAGCAGGTTGTTGTTCCATATCCGTGTACTAACAAAAGACTCAGTTTTTCATGTTGGATTCTTGGCAGGATATAAAATAATCTCTCATCATTACCTGTTGACATGAAAAAAAATTAAGATTCACACTGTAAACACAAAGTGATTTACAGCTCAGTATTTTTGCACATTCTCAAAATAACTGATTTTTCAGTTACAATAAGGTTTCTCTTTGGAAGTGTCAGTAAATGGAGTTTATTGCTCTCCATTTGCCACAATACTCTCTTACCAGAAAGAATTCATTACTGAACAGAATAATCCTCACCGGAATAAAGTTTCATTGTTGTTACTCTACAAATACTTGTGTTCCTGTTCACAAGCTGGACTACTGCCATCAATATAAATAGAAATACCAGCACTTCAAGTGAAAAAATTACCGGTTTTTAACAAATTTCTCTTTGTCATGGCAAAACCACGGGTAACCCATTACATTCTCTGAGAGACACTAGATGGCTCCACTGGTGCTCCTACAATGTGCTCTGGTCATGTTTCAACTCTCCCATGGGAAATAAGAAGGAAATATCCTACTATTTCATTTCAGCAGTATAATGTATTATCTTGAGTATACCCTTCCCTAAGGTAGCACACCGTAACACCAAGTATAACTCCATTTGAAAACTTCTATAAAAGAAACTTAAAAGACACGGTATTTCCAATAATGAAATATCAAATTAAATAAAACTGAATTCGATAGAACCATCCAGCAGAACACGTTAACGTTAGGGTAAGCATACCTCTGGTTTTACTCTGCAAAACACTGCCATGAACTTGGCATAGTAAATTCCATCCCCACCACACACCTCCTGCAATACCAAAAACTTTTGTGTTATATTCACAGATTTTCGATTTATTTTTAGATTTGTTACAAACTGTGCAGCTCAATTTGAGTTATAAAAGTAAACCCCAAGTGATCCCAGAGCTACTGCTGTGTCTTACAAACAGAATCCAGAAACTCCTGCCCAAAGAACCTCCTCTGTGAGGCTGATTGTTCAACATTCATGCATTTGGACTGACTTCTCCATGTGAAGTAGTTCTGACATCATACTGCTTTTGCCCATAAAACTAGGGAGTTATGAGAGACACAGATTAGTAGACACAGATTAGTCCACAGAATGTTAAGGAAGATGTCCTTGATAGGACAAGGGGTAATGGGTTTAAATTGAAAGCAGAGAGATTTCGACTATATCAGGCCCTGGCACAGGTTGCCCAGAGAAGCTGTGGATGCCCCATCCCTGGCAGTGTCCAAGGCCAGGCTGGATGAGGCTTGGAGCAACCTGGTCTAGTGGAGGGTGTCCCTGCCCATGGCAGGCGGTTGGAACTGGATGGTCTTTAAGGTCCAACCCAAACCATTCTGTGATTCTATGATTATCTGCTGAAAAGATGATCACAGAGATCTGGCTCTATGAAATGGGGGGATAAAACCATGTTAGTTTCATTACAGTCATTTTATATTATTCTTCTTACAAAGAAGCAGCAAATTATTTCAGGCAATGGCTTAATTCACTACAAAAATATCTGGGGGTCTTTTCAAAATATATTCCTCGTCATTTATCTTTGCTGCTTGTTTATCTGATACCACCTCTTTGTGGCTGACGCTGACAAAGACTATGGTCTTGTCTAAAGCGAAGAGAACAGCAGAACTACATTCTGCGCAGTAGGGGTTTGCCATATCTTCAAAAAAAAGTGTGTGTCTATATCTACTTCACACTACATTAACTGATACATTTTTGTGATAGACAAACGGTTTTCTGAAGTGAGAAGATTTCTGCTGATGATCCTGAGGACCTGAACCAGATTTCTCTCACAGCTATGAAGCTGGTGCTCCAAGACCCCTTGTCAGAAGCACTGCGTATGGCAGTGATACACCAGTGTTTTAGACAGAAGTGAGCCTTCTGATCACCCCCACTCACTGCACGTTGGTTTGCATCAGTGGCTTCAGTGCACGTAAACTGAATTCCTGTCCAAAGAATCTAAACACAAAGATGAGTGTTACATGTGCTCTGAGCACTAAGGGGCATTCAGTCCTATGGGTAAGAGTATTCAACAGCAAAGATCACAAAATGTAGTACAGATGACAGGTCAAAAGCGTCACCATTCCTGTTGCATCACGCTATATGCTAATGCAGGTGTGTCTTATCAGCCATGGATCTGGCTCACTTTACAAAACACCTTGGAAACAGAAGATTGGAAAAACAGACGAGTAATTTTCAGTTGGAAGGGACCTACAATGATCATCTAAGCCAAACTGCCGGACCACAAATTAAAGTATGTTATTAAAGGCATTGTCCAAATGCCTTTAATGACCAAACAGTGACAGGCCTGGGGCACCAACCACCTCTCTTGTGAAGCTACTGAAGAACCAATATATAAAGATCAAAAAAAGAAAACGTCTATATAGGAAGTACGCAAGAACATCACATAACATCCATATTTTGGTTAAGAGAATTAATTTCTTTTTTTTCCCCCCACAAAAATTACGGATTTTGTGTTGCGAGCACAGTCGGTTAGTGCCAGACCTTGACTGTTCCACATAACCTTAGAGCACACTAGAAAGTTATGGTGGAAATATCTGAACAAACCATTAACTACAAACGGTCTGTAGCCAAACTGGATGGTAACCCAACAGGATTTTTTCAGGCACCAATCCTGGCCCTGACACAAGTCATTCTCTTCTGTCCTGACGGAACAGTAATACTTTTTTTAAAGTTCAAGGCAGCTCTGAGCTGAAAAACCATGATGGCAAATAAGCCTAATTCTGGGGAAAATAAACAGCCACCACATCAAAATTGGAGATTTACATCGTTTGACAAAATACCCTACATTAGAAGATGATGCTACTGGGAAAAAAGGCAAATCTATAAAAAGGCAAAACAGGAAAAAGGCAAAAAAGGAAAAAAGGCAAAAAAGGAAAAAAGGCAAACAGTATAATTAGCAAAAGTCCGATAAATAAAATTAAGGCAATTATTCCATGCGACACAGAACTATTTAGGTCTGACCTCAAGTACTGGGGCAAGTTTTACAGACGGTGTTTTTAAAAAAGTACTTGACAAACTGAAAGAGATCCAGGGATCAACAAAAAAGGGTGGTTAGAAAACAACTCATAAGGAAACACTGAAAGTTGTGCTTTGTTTTGGTTTTGTTTCTGGATAAAAGAAGGCTGGAGGGGATACTTATCACTGTAAGAAACTGTTGTTAAAAAGACAGCAACATTCAGTCGTTCCACATGCCAAGCAAGAGCAAGTCAAGTAGCACTTGGCTAAAGTGGCAGCTCTGAACAAGACTAGAATTAGGAGAAATTCTATATGTATAAACCATACAAAAACACCAACACAGACTATTCACACAATTCCTGTTAGTTAAAAAGGTTTCCAAGACCAGGAAAGAAAAACACAGTTTAGGAATTCCAGAAGTACATTTGATTTTGCTGTAGATCAAGAAAAATCAACTAGGTAATTTCTTGACATTGTTTAAAACCCATGTTTCTAACATGCACGATTTATTTTCTTTTTGGCAATCATTCAGGATTGAGATTGTTTCAATTTCTATGTTTGCTCAGGAAATCTGCAGTAAGATTTCGATTTGGTAACATCTGATTTCATGCCTTAGAAAAAGTGACTTATCAAATTTTTACCTATATCATTTAATTCTCTTTTCTGTCTTATTTCCTCATTCTTCTAAGACTGCATCAGGGACTTCATTCTTTTACTACAGATTTATTTCTTTGTGCTGGAAATATAGGTAGAATAGGTTCCTTCATGCCCTTATCTCCTCCAATGCCTGCAGTCAACAGTATCCAATGCACTGACAGGACAAGGGGTAACTGGTTTAAATTGAAAGAGGGTAGATTAGATTAGATATCAGGAAAAAATTCTTCCCAGAGAGGGTCGTGAGGCACTGGCACAGGTTGCCCAGAGAAGCTGTGGATGCCCCATCCCTGGCAGTGTCCAAGGCCAGGCTGGATGAGGCTTGGAGCAACTTGGTCTAGTGGAGGGTGTCCCTGCCCATGGCAGGGGGGTTGAAACTGGATGGGCTTTAAGTCCCATTCCAACCCAAACTGTTCTATGATTCTATTTCTGAAAAGTAGAGATCACAGTGCCTACTCTTTTCCATCTAAATTAGGAAGGTGGTATTCTGCACCGATAGATTGGATTTTGGACATATAGAAAACTTTCTGCTTGAGTCTGCAAAAGTAATCTTTGACTCTCATTCTTTCAGTATCACGAATGCCAAAAGTATCCCTCTAATAAGCTGCAGTTTATATAAAACATATAAAAACCTCCTCAGAAAAATTACAAGAGGCATGCAGATAATTATTAGTTTTCCTTTTAAAAAATGTGTAACATAGAACCCACATTTCCACATTTCTTTGTGTCTTATTATACGTATTGCAAGACTGCTTCCTGAGAATCAAAAGTCATTACCACAGGACTTAAATCATCCTTGTTTCCTTTCCTGCGTGCACAAATGTGCATAAAATTTTTTTCAGAAAATCTTGACTGGCCAAATATGACAGGAAATGTAACGCAAATTCCTGGAAATTAAAATTACGCTAGGAAAATCTCTAATGTAATGAGGCATTGGCGAGTATTGCCCCTTTCAAATGGGACATTGAAAATTTCAGCTCAAAGCTGAACACAGATGTTACCAACAAAAAAAAAAAAAAAAAAAGAGAAAGGTGGGTAGTTTCCAGGAGACTCCGGACTGCACGTAAGAGCAGTGTCGAGTCTGAAGGAATCAGCGTACGTTTAGTATGTTCCACTGATGGATTTCATGCTGAAGCACACAGAAAGGTGTGAAGCCCCAGTACTTTCCATGGCAACTGTAAGAGACGGATACATGGTTTGGCTGCAAAGCCAAAAGTGAGGTGAGACAGGAATGCACATTCATGCAAAGAGTTTTGGGGTTTTGCCTCTAAATACAAATATGAATCTACCTTTCACTCGGTATTTCCATACAGAACCAGCTATCCTGAAGACATACCCTAGGGACTCCTCCAAAGCTGCTTCTTGGCTACCCCCGACTTCCTCCAAAATTTTAACTATAAGTGTTGAATGGTGAATCAATATTGAACTTCCATTCTTTGCCGTTTTGCCTGTCACACTTCACATTTACATCCTTCTGCATTAATTTCACCTCTGACTCATTATTCCTTTCAAAAATGTCCTATCCCCTTAAATCATGAATTATTCAACTCACTTAGCCTTTTGGTATTTTTCTGACTCTCCATTCTTCTCAGCAAAACTTGCATATAGTTCTAGTCTTCTAGACTTGCTTTTTATCCTTCAATTGCTATCTTCAATTGTCCTCGTGTTCCTGAATTTCCTGCTCTCTTCTGTATTCTTCCCCACTGCTGCTCCACAAAGAATCAATGCAATCCTACTGGCATTCTCAAGACTTTATAATTTCCATGCTCCAGAAACAATGAATAGGTGTTCACCACAGAAAATATGATTTATAAGTCTTTTATTATTTTCTAATAAAAATAAGTCTTGTCTTTTCTTAGGGTGCTTATTTCTCGCTATTATTTCTCATTTACCTATGTATAACCCAAAAAGGTCTGAGCCATGTTCTTTTCCACTACATCAGTACAGAGATCATATTAAATATATTCATGCTAATTACAAACAAATCCTAAGTGACATAAAATCACTAAAAATTAACAATTCAGCACAAACGAAGATCACCCTCTAATGCTAATTATGCTTACACCACAGTTTTCCCAAACTTCAACTAAAGTTAGAGGGATGAAACACTGAGTTGCAGATATGACTCAGTTCTTGCCAAAAAGCTTTCTATTACAATACGTCACCAATTGGACACTAAATAAATAATCACTTGTGTATTTGCATCTCTAGTTCAATCTAGTTCCCAATGAAACAGTGAATGTTAAAAAAATAAAACCATCTGAAATTAATTTGTGGACCATCTCCATTCTTCTGTTACACACTTTGTTCCTGTGACAATGAGAAAAATATATTGTGTCTGAATTACAGATAGTCAGTTATCAATGTTAATGTAGCATATTTGAGGAGATGATTCATCTAAAAAGCTAGCGTTTGTGATAAACGTACCTGACTGGTTTTGGGAAGGGAATGTTGAGAAAAAAGGAGTTACAGTTACAGTGAAACTGTGCAACTACTGCCTGTATTATAACAACATCTGAGCAAAGAATTACCATTCTAGGCCTTACGCAATTATACATCATTCTCAAAGGCAGTTCCTGCACTGAAAATTTCTTCATTCAAGAACCTTATCTCATGATTAAATAAAAACTGCATGCCAGGGATATCCATTTCAGGTATCTAAATTCTGCAGGTTGTAAATATGAATTAATTTTGAACAGTTATTTCAGAACTTTTCAAAACGTTACTCTAATTTCCTGTGTTCACAGGAAGTTCTCCAACATATTACCATTGAAACAGCTTCAAGTTGCACCAGGGGAGGATTAGATTAGATATTAGGAAAAATTGCTTCACTGAAAGGTTTTTCAGGCATTGGAACAGGCTGCCCAGGGAGGTGGTTAAGTCACCATCCCTGGAGGGATTTAAGACAGGGGGCAAGGTGCTTAGGGATACGTGGTGCACTCGGTACTGCTGTGTTAATGGTTGGACTCGACGATCTTAAAGGTCTTCTCCAACCTAAAAGGTTCTATGATTCTATCTTGTCACTGAATCCTGAATGTGCAGCAGCAAGCCAAAGTCCACAATCACTATTCACGTTTCCAGAAACAACTGTTCCAAGTATTGCCTAAGTATCTGTAAATTATTAGCACTCAGGAAGGCCAGGGAAAACATTTCATTGTAATTCCAAAGCTGAATTACCATTAGAGTGTAATTCTTAAATTTGAGATTTAAAGTAGTTTTCCATCTTTCAGAAGTAGTCAACCTTGTACTCGCATTCACAGGTAGGCATCTGCACAGAAACAACTAGCTAACAAATAGCTTCAAAATGTGCATGTTCCAATGAAGAGAAGACTGTCAATGATTTCCCTCAGGAAGCACAAAACCATAAACAAGTGACCTGTCCACTATAGGATTTCTTGCAAGAAAAATACTGAAAGCACCATAGAGGAAAACAAGTGTGGTTTTTGATGTTTCAAAGTGTAGGTTTTCTTAAGACCTTCAGACAGATGCAAACAAAGTGTGCACACAGGAGTAACCAAGGCCACTCTCTGGAAGACCTCGTGTCTCCTTCATACAGTTGCTTAGGCAATAAAATCCTTTCTCCTTCCCTGATTGCCTATTTGCTTTTCCCAAAGAAACTGGACACATCTCATGCAGTTCATCTTCTCTTCCAGAATGAACTGTAGCTTTTCTTATTGTTTCAATGGGCTCCAAATACCATCACCACTTAGGCAGCCTTTCCATTTAGTCCCTTGGGCAAACACATCTCCTCTTTGTCAGTCCTCACAACTACTTTTTCCTGCTCCATACTTTTCAACACCTTTCTCAGTCACTACCCTGCTAGAAGAAAACGTTTGTCTCCGTTAACTTAGTACGGTCACTAAAACAGAGGCTGGTAAAAGACAGCAGAACCTGACAGCACAGACCTGTGCTGTGTCTGCTGTCAGGTTCTTCAGTACCCAGAACACACGCCCAGGTTACAGGAGATAGCAGTGAGGGCTGTCAGAGGCTCCACATGTGGCAAATACAAGAACTAGAAGCAGAATATCCTCCTCATGGCAGCTCAAGAGACGGTTGTTCACCTGGATTACTTGAAAACCATATTATAACTGTATTACACAGAAATGCAGATGCCTGATACTTTAAGATCAAGCAGCTTCTATTTACGTGGAAAATTATAATGTGGCTGCTAAAGTACTTTAGTTTTCAACCACAGCCATTTATGCACTCACTGTATTAAAGTCGTCCTGCTATAAAGATCAGACACTTAAAGAGAAGCATTTTTTCAGGAAACAACCTATGACGAAAGCTAACAATATTCCCACTACTGAGCTGAAGAACACAAGATCATTAATGAAGTGCAGGAATGGAAATACATTCTTGCATAAAAGAGCTTTCCCTTCAACACAGATCTACAGCAGTCCAGTAAAACAACATGTGCAAACAAGTGGCTTGTAACTTTTGCAGACAGGCAACTCCAGCTCCATGCAGGAATACGCAGTGCGTATTACCAAGCCCCCATGAGAAGATCACCGAGAGTGACACAGGAGTGAAACATCTCTGTTGTAGGTTCTGTTCCTACAGGATGGCGTTTCTTATGGCCAGCACACAGACAAACATCTCAGACCAAGAGTCAGGAACACTATCAGATCCTACAGCCCCCTCTTATGCAGCGGTTCCATCGCACTCTTTACGCAGTGCATGAAACACTCCAACGCCTAGGTGTTGCTGACGCTGAAATACTGGGGAGAGAAGGCAGCAACAGAAACCTCGACTGGAATTTCGCTACAAGACTTTTGGTTTTGCCAAGTCCACCTCCCTCCAATTTTACTCCACAGCCCCTGTATCTCTGCAGTTCTCTCTGCCTTAAGCCTCCAGCCCCTTTCTACATCCTACTGAAGCTACCAGACTGACCTGCGAGCATGACTCAGCTGTAATTACATTAAATTCTAATAAAGGCTCATGCATTTGACAAGGCAGCCTGGCTTAACCCCTGCCTCTCAAATACACATGTACAGCAAGCAGTCAATCTGAAGTGTGGCTCAATAGTATGTTTTGTGAACTCAGTGCAGTAATTCATATTTTTCTGCTGTTGTTTTTGGAAAGTCACATTTAGTAAGTTATAAAAAAGATCTCTTCCCTTATTTCTATATTGAGAAAGAATCCTAATTGGCCAGAACCAGTCATAAAAATTTAACCATGTTTCTGAAAACACGAGTGCCAAAGGGTAATGCATCGCTAATGGTTGCCAGTGGAATAAATAGCAGTTCTGACGTCAAAACTTTGTTACACTCCAATAACTGGCTCACTTGGGGTTTCAGGTACAGCAAGTTACATGTCAGTTTTAAATAAAGTTATAAAAATAGAATACATGGTGAACCATATTGTCACTATGCAACCCGAAACTACATGATTTATGTCTAATAAAATGTTAACAAAGGTGATAGATGGTATAAAAATAGTATTTTCTACCTCATAATATCTTCTTACTTGGGTTTCACAGGGCAAAACAAGGCAGATATTATTCCTCTTTTGTTTTTCAAAACATATGGCCAAAACCAGAGTAAGCAATTTTGAGTGAAAGCAACATTTTTCAAACATTTATAGTACCTTTACCCAAACGACAGTCTAGTAAAATTCCAGTTGTAAAAATCTGCATTATGATAGATCTTTGATTCCCTCTCTAATAAACACATTCAGCAGCAAGTGGATTTCCCCTGCCTTTCAATTCCTTCCACACAACAACTATTTAACAAAATAGCCTCTTTAAGTTTCATTTTGTAAAAATGCAAGGTAGGGGCCATGCTTGTATAACTAACGGTTTACGGGTTCACTGATGCAGCTGCCCTGACGATGAACAACTCTGTGGTGCACGTGCAGAGCTTAACACTCGAATCCTTCCAGCTATGCCTACGCCAACAGAGGTTTAGCTGTGCAAACTATGGTTGCATCCACAGGGAAGGGAACGGCCTGCACAATACTCACAAGGCTGGAGATAAATGTTTGGGGAACCTGCTCTCACATCAGCCTATCTGGGGTCCCACATAGAAAAGATCACACCACCCTGATCAAACGCTGTCACTAAACATTATTCATCTTTTCCTTTCTAAATCTAGGTCTGATCATACAACCTTGTCAGAATATAGCCATAACTGATGCCATTTTCCATTTCAGGATAGTGGAAATGCTGAGGGACTTTTTCTCAAAACAGATCATCTCATATCCAGAAATGTGGTTAGAAGAAATACGCTATTTTGCTAAAAATTTGATGATCATGTAGTTGAGCACACCCAGTTCTCACAGTTCTGGAGCTGGAACCTGAAGTCCGATGACGGTGTGAGAGGCAGCTACGATGAGGGTTCGGGAGGAGGTAAAAGCTGTCCAGCAATTAAACCCTCTACCCCATCACTTGGGTGCAAAATGTACATCATCCCAAATACTGCTAAAGCAGAGACTGCAGGTCCCCTAAACCTCGCCCTGAGATTTGTCTCTGGAGATGTGCATTTCAAAGGTTGCTGCATGGGGTCATCCGCCTTTGGTCAGATTATGAACCTCTGGAAACTGCTGTTTCCCAATTGCATAGAGTTGTGGTTTACAATGGGCTTAAACTGGGGCAGGGGGTGGGAGGACTGATCCTCCTCCAGCATACCCTGAACTGGAAGCGAAAAGGATTTTTCCTGCCATTACTCCTCACAGAGGTCAGGCATGGTGCCATGGTGCCACCCAAACAGAGTAGGGAGGCTGATCTTTTTGAGAAGAAATACCCCTGAAATGGTGCTCTTCCTCTCAGCAGGCAGCTTGGGCAGAGCCTGTCAACTGTTCATGTAGTCAACTAATAAATCTCTTTCACTTGAACAGCAAGACTTGTTCATCTCAGATCATTTCTGTCTTGAGCACCTTTTTAAGTATTCCTGGGAGAACAGGCATTATTTCCATTTCAGAGATCAGAATGTAAGCTAAGCAATCTAAATATTTGTACCACACTCTGCATGTCTGCAAATACACAGAAATATTTCTGTTCACAATTAAAGAAAAATGCTCCAACAATACATGCAGCCAAAATAAACCCAGTTGGGCTGTAGCCCCTGCTGAGTTTACCAATCTTTTGTTATAAAATTTCAGAAACTGAGTTATAGAGTTGGCATATGTGACCATTTAAACACCAAATCAGATGATACTAAATAATAATTATCAATTATAACAAGGTTAGTGTTTAACACCTGTTCCTTTCAAAAAGAAAAAGCATTAGGACAGGTGGCATCAATCTGAAAAAAAAAAAAAAACCCAACAAGTAACAGGGGAAAAAACCTGCCAAAAGAAATTCTGACATATTGATTAACATGAGTACCCAAGGTGTGGCAAAAAATAGCTCACTACATACACTTCAGCGTTTTCACTGCTGAGTTGTCTACTACATTTTCAGTACTCGATCCTGAGTGGAAGGAAGGTACTGGAAGGAAAAACTATCTGCAAGTACCTTTTAAACAGTAAACTATACTCTATTTATATATTGCAAGCATGTGTTTTTCAGCTGCAGAACAGCCTTAATTTTCCAGTAGGGGTTTCCCTCCAGTGAGGTTTAGCAAATGCTAAGAACAAGAAGAAGAATAAAAAGCAACAAGCAACGACTGCCCTTTCAAAGTACAATGGACATGAACAATAAATTTCTTTTACAAGATAGGGAAGCTTTTAATCCTTTCAATCAAGGTGACTGGTTTTGCCGTATTCATTTAAATTGCAGCACCAGTAACTTTCTAATGTTCTATTTTCTGACACTGCAGAATAAGCAGCACATTTTAACCACACCGTCGCTCAAAACCACAGACCTAGTTTTGTTTGTTTTGCTTTGGCTGCGTTCTCCCCCTAGTATCATCAGCTGGTGCACTTGTCTAGGCTGGCAAAAGGAAATGCATCTCAAGGGGGAACAAGTGTTTCAGCCACATGTTTTTGTGAAGAACAAACAGCCAGAGCGATGACGGGACCATCTAAGGCTGAGCTTGCTGGGAGCAATGCTGAAGCAATGCACATTTGCTGCTTCAGCTACGTCGTCCCCCTTTTTATCAGTATCTCTAATCTAGTGCTGCACTGAGATTTCTACCTTTTGTCTTCCCACTGGGGAACTACAAGTTTAAACCCTTTCTTATCTGACAGAAGCAGCAAAATATCCCATCACTATGAATAAGCCAAATTCTTCATTTGTTTGAAAGCCATTGAACAATGACCATTAGGGAGGGTAAGAGGTCTAGGAACAGCACATGGGCAGGAAAGGCACTGGTCCCCGCAGCCCTGGCAGCTTCCCTCCTTGCAAAGGTCAGAGTGAGCAGCTCCACATGGTACATCCTTCCACTGTCCAATTACCTGCATCTTTTATCGTGTGATGCCCTCTTGCCATCACCTGATGTAGCCCAGCAAGGAAACCACACTTCTACTTCTTGCAAACAGCACGTGACTCGAGTCAGACTTAGGCCACTGCAATCAATTCTTTCAACTCTCCCAAGTACTTTCCAAGAAAAGCTGAAGCGTGTAACAACCTGGGACAATCCTTGATTCATCAGTGCAAGGCAAACACTCAACCCAAAATAAAAGCGTTTCTTAAAATTCTAGATGACTCCACAAATCAAGCAATAAACCAAAAACAGCAGTATCAAAGTTGACACAACATCAGTGTGACAAACTAAAGAGATACTCCCTCACCAAGCTGTCCACTTCACTTTAAGTTCAAGCAAAGACCTTATGCAACTACTCCATCTTCTGCTCAGTATATAAACTGATTCAAAATAAGGCAGGTTTATGCTGAATATACTAAATAAGAAAACCTTCCCAGTAGTATCTGCAGGGGGCTACAAGATTCTGTGGACAACTTCCAGCCTTTTCCCCGTGATACACGCTTAAGCCTTCCACCACAAAGATAAGAGTTCTTTCACTTCGGACAGTGGGTCATCCCATAGGTATAACCACTCTGAACTACAATTAGCAGCTACAGTACTGTTCTTATGGATTGTAGGCATAAGTACATTTCCTATAATTTCCTTTCTTTTCAATGGAACTCAAAAATTCAGTGAACATCACAGGTGCCAATCATATAATTTTCAATAAGAAACAAAAAAATCCATCTGTCAGTTTTGAGATCTTCACTTTTCTTTCAAAGTTCTTTATTTTTTTAATACTTACAATACTTAGGAATAACTTTTTTTTAATATAATTTTGTATCTAAAAGAATTTTCTTCAAGGGTGGGAAAAATACTAATTTTGTTAATAAGGTATCAACATTTCACTATACTATTTCATCACATTAGCTTTAAGACTAAAGTTCTTGTATTTTACAAAGTACTTTCTGCACCAAGAACTCCCCCGATGTTTCTAATCACTTTTTCAGGTCGAAGAAAATACCCTTTAAAGAAAATATTGACCAAGTTTTCAATACATCAACACATTCAATCAATACACTTAATTATAAATGTATTTTAATCTTAAAAGTCAAACAGGATGGAGATGTATAAATATCTCCTCGCTGGGAAGGAACAGATTTAACGAGACAGGGAGTATTAAAAAAAGGTTTTGAAGGACTGCATCTAAAATTAACAATTCATTTAAATCCATGCCTGTCCAGGCTACTTATTCCATGTTTCTATATTTCAGTGTTTATTCTGGTCTTTATTTGATGCTCTGGGAAAAAATAACAATATTCAGTCAACGGTTATAAGGTAATTATTTTCCCACATATAGAATTTATGAAGTTTAAGCACTGCATCTTCAGAAGACTTTAAAGAAAGGGAAAGAAGACAGATCAACAGCACACAAAGTGTTATAAAGTTAAGAAATATTAGGAAAAACAGAGAAAGTTACTTTTTTCTGCTTTACCTCTCTGAATGCCAGCACCCAGACATAAAGACTAATGAGCAGTTCCTTCTAATGCAAGAAGGGAGGTAGGAACTTGGTGACAAAATGAAGACTCAGTAGCACCCGCTCTCCTTGCACTGTTTTCATGGCTTGTACACAAAGGACAAAAAGCGTGGAACAACAAATTGAAAGATCAAGTTTAAAGAAAACCCAGAAAGGTTCACTTCAGATTCAGATGACGAAATCAACTGGCCAGACTCAAAAGACAGATTACGTACTCAGGTGACAAAGGAAGATGCTGATTAGCAAGTTAAACATAAAAATCAGCTTTCTGCATTTTGCCTTTCTTCTGTAATTGCTTGTGTTGCTGGAAATCTCTATTATAGCCTACATTTCTAAGATACAATTTTCCTAGGTAGGTGAAACCTAGCTGTTCCATTTCTAAGTGGCAACTCTAAGTATCTTGCAATTACTTTCAAAGCAGCACACTCTCCGTGTACGTTCAGGCCCTCGAGGTCTGAAAGTCTGATTTGAGCCTGCTAACGTGAGCGCTAGGTTTGTGGAAAGAATGATTTCTTACCAAGCAAGAGGAAAACAGAAAATGCTCTTGATTTGTTGAACCTAACAGACTCCTAAAACTCTTGGAACAAAAGCCATGATAGACGACGATACTGTTCTTCTGCAAAACAGCCTAATCAAGGCACAATTTTGTTTGTGCTAAAGATCAGTTCCTGATTCTGGTGTAAACTCATCTAGGACTAACGAAAACACTTAACTATACAGTAATAAGCCCATATTTAATGCTCCTTTCCCAAAATTCAGATATAAATTGCAACAGAATACTTTATGTACAGTAGTTTTATTGCTGAGGGATAAAGACAACGCAACAATGAAAGCTCCTAGAGCAAACTGCAGGAAGGCATTTCATTTCATAATTATGAGCCATAGCATAAGCAAAGAACAGACCAAACCTTGCGACCAAAGTTCCTCTCGAACAGAAAGAAGGTGAGCCAATCTAGCTAAGAGAAACCCCTTTCACTCCTAACTATACTCAGCATTTTCACGTAGCACCAGGAGAATGTAGCTTTACTTTGCTACACATTCACTTAATACAGAAACAGTTATTAAACATATTGATAACATACAACTTGAAAACTGTTTTTACTAGAAAAATCACATCATGCATCATCATGATATATTCAGAAGATGATGCGACGTCATCATATGAACTCCATACCCAAACTCTTTTAAGTACTAATTGTAGCATGCAAACTTTAATAGACGTTTTCAATTTATTTAGGGTACTGCACAACATGCATCACATTAAAAATTTATGTGCCTTCTGTTTGAGCCACAAGAGCAATTTCAGAAAAATAATGATTGCAATCAGAGGACATTTAACTGCTATAGTTTCAGCTTCTTTCCTTCTCTTAACTAAAAATAAACCCAAAATACCTACTGGTTTAGCATTTAAATCATCCAGTCTTGCCATAACTGTATAGCCTTCAAAGATCTTTAAAATTAATCTGAACTAGAATAGGTATTTCCAGAAAAAAGTATGAAGAAATCACACTAACTTCAGACCAACAACAGTTGTCATTTTGACCCACAAGCTCTCCAATACTGAGTTCAAGAATATCAAGACTTTCACACCATTACATGTATCTCCCAAAGCAAAGGAAATTCAAATAGCTTGCAGCAGTGAGGATCAAAGCTTACATACATTAAATCTCACCCTTATATAGCAACAGACTTACAAGTCACCTACACTAAGCCTAAACTTTCAGCAGAAAAGACAAGCGTTGTAAGAGCTGGTGGAAGCCGGAGACTAAATTCAGCACCAACTGCAAAAGTCACTATTCAAATTATCTAAGTATTACTACATGAAGTCTGCAAGAAAAATTTTTAAGTGAGAAGGGAAATTTTGTCAAAGTTCTGTTCAGAAATACAGAAATTGTATAAGTGAATATAATCAACTACCCTGGAGGGGTGTGCGGGTATGAAAAAAGAAAATACGTCCCATTATTTCACATTTAACAAAGATTTGTCTCTTTAGAAGGCACTAGCGATCATTAATTAAATGTTTGTAAGAGATTTAACCTTACTTGTAAGGATCCTGAGATTTAAAAGGCATTTAAGAACAACACAAGAAACTATATTCTGTAGACAAACCTTCAATGTGGTCATGGAAACGGCTGGCTTCGTTGCTCTTCCAGTCCTGCAATACCTGAACTTACAATGCCTTCCTGCTCTAATGACAACCTCCAAACAGACTTACGAGTAACAGAAAAAGAAAGAAACCCACGAAAATATTATATATTAAGACTGATATCCACTTGGGTGAACGTTCTTGAGAAAAAGTCATACAAGCATCACTTGGTAAACCGAGTAATCACTGCATTAAATATAAAGTGGAAAGTTTAGATTCTACATAAAATTACAACAGAAAAAAAATCATTATTTGAATTGGTACTTTGTATTCCTTACAATAAAACAAATTTTTATAGTATCAAGTGCAGCCAATAAAATAAAACTTATTTTGACTTCTATAATTTATTTTCTTTGTTCATCAGCATCAATTGCACTACAGGCTCCTGCTGTTTATTGCCCTGGTCGATTTTAAGCCCTTAGGTGACTTGTTAGCAAATGATTTGGAAATAAAAAGTGACGCAAAAAGCTGCGTAAATCCTTATTAATCGTTAACTCACTCTACCTTCAAGCCACCTGCAGTACCTCTTAAAGTTGATTATGGAACAGAAAGACATCACAAAGCGAAAACACTGAGAACATTCTGGTTCTAGTTAAAGGGTGCACATTTTTTCATATAAAGCACTATTGAAATTGTCATTCAAGCTTAAAATATTCAATGAGCTTGACTAAAGCACTTTAGAGATGTGTTAAACCTGTAACAGGTTGTGATTGAATTGAGCATTGCAGCAGGGAAGAACAAACAAAATATGTCACAAAATAATTCTTTTAATCAAAAAATGAAAAAGAAAACCAAAAGAAGCAATAGTTTCAGAACTGCTTTACTCATCCTGAATATTGTTGACGTAGGGTATGACCTAAACCAATTAAGGTCTTGTTTTGCCTTTTTCTTTAAATCATGTAATTCTAAAATGAAGTCAAATGTAAATATCTAGTCTCCTCTTACCCGCACAGAAAACCTTTCAAGACTGTCAGATACATTCGTACATGAAAACGGCTTCCTAATACCGCAATGCTTATTAAGAACCACTGACCCTTGAACCACAACTCTTCTCCAAACCTCATCATAGGTGGTAAAGAAAGTACCAGGCTACCATCCACTTGCATTTTCACTTTTACACAGAAACCTTTAAAAAACTACCAAAAAATCCAAAACCTCAGAACAAAAACTCTCAGAATTTGCCATTTAAAAATATAATTTTAAACATATAAAGTTGTTTAATATTCACGGCATACGTTTGCACGTTTTTAAAAAATATGGACATGTTCAAAACAGCTTCAAGTCCGTGATAATGACTTGAGGATTTGTCAGTGTTTAAGATCACTTTTCAAAGAAACAGAAGAATTCAGCTGGGCCCTACACACCTCTAACAAGTAGAATACTTGCTGCTGAGTTTAAGCAAAGCTGTCAACAACACAGGTGACTTAAATTTAAGAGATTATTTCAGTAATTGATATGTTATGCGGGTTACAGTGTTTCTCCTCTGCAATAGCTTTCTAAGACAAATACATGTTACAACTCGTTTGCCAAAGGCAATTTAAACTTCTCAATACTATTAGAAATTGCATTCATTTTCTAATTGAGAAATGGAGTTAAACTCTTAATGAAATTTATCAGAAATTTTCTTCCACATATTTATTAAGATACAATCTTCATCCCCACATTTAACTGCTTTCTGGGAATCTGTACTCTTACAGTACCATAAGAAAAAACAAAAGAAACCTACAACAAATGCAGAAGTAATGAAAATGGGACAAAGGCTGTATGTGTAGTAAGAAAGTTCTGGGCCAATTTCATATAGTGTCAAGAGCAATATTTGTAGTAAACTATACAATACCCATACTAACAAAAATAGGGAATTTGTAAAAACCTTTCGGTATCAGAAGCCAGCATTCCAGCAATATTTGACTTCAGGTGTCTTAAGTCCTGAGACAGCCTCAAACAGATTTTGGAGGAACAACAGTGAATGGTGCATTATTCTTCATGGAAGGAATAAAACTGTCTAAAAATACGTTTTAACATGGCCAACCTACATCCTAGGCTAGACAGTGCCATTCTAAGCCTTTAGGCAAAATTACTGACAATCCTGATGGCAGTAAGGAAGGCAAGTAGCAGACTAGAAATCCCGGGATTCAGGAAAGACCTCAGCCGGTTTCAGGAACAGGTAAGCAGGCCTTAGCAGGCTCTCCTGACACGTGAAGGAACTCTAGATAGCGGGTCAATTCCCGCAAACAATCATGGCAAAGCACAAGAGAACCCATCCCCATCTGGGATGGGGAAAAAGGCAGCCACAGCAAGAGGCCAGGTGGGCTAAACAGAAATCCTGACAGAGCCTAAAGGCCAAAAAAAGGAGGGCCAAGGAGAAGCAGGACAAGGTACCAAGGAGCGTAAAAGCAGAAACGCCATGAAGGCATGGAAGACTGGAGAATGGCACACATGACCTAGTAATAAATTTCATTGAAAAGGTTGAGGTAGCAAAAGGTATTTGCCTAGGTATTCACTGGCAGAACCTGCTTCAAGTGCCTACTATCAAAGACTAGGAGGGAAATGTGCTATGACCATGGTACAGGAGGACCAAGCAAGATGGTTACATACAGGAGCTGGACAGGTACGAGGCTAAGGGATCAGGTGACATACACCCCAAAGTGTCGAGAGCTGGCTGATGTTATCATGAAGCCACACTGTTGGCCTTAGGACACTGTGGTGATCAGGTCCCTGATGAGTGGAAAAAGGTCAGTGCCATGCTAGCTTCAAAAAACAGTCAGGAAGGATTGTGCAGAGCACTACAGGCTGGCAGACCTCACCTTCATCACTGAGAACATTATACAGTAAGTCCTCAAGGAAACTATTCCCCAGCACATAGAAGCAAGATGTGAATAGCCAACATAGATTGAGAAGCTTCTAGACTGGGACCCAAATACTGACTTTTATTTCTGTAATTACGGTTAGAGAGAGGAGCGGACAAGACATTTTTAGTTCTGCACACTTCTAATTCTCAATATTCAGTATCTTATTTACTATGAGAATTAAAAATCGGAACACATCCTTTTGAAAACAAGAATTTCCCCTGATTATAGAATGAGATTCAGTTCTTGTTTCTAGCCTTAGTAAGACAAAGGTCTTAGAGCCATAAAATCGTTGTACAGAAAAAGTAGAAAATTTTTAAATGGTTTTTTTTTCAAATTCATTAGAATTGTTTTAATCGTATTTCTTTCTGCAATATATTTGAATTTATAATAAACTAGTGTCTCAAGCAAACAACTATGAAAAAGGACATCAAATTAATATCAAAAGACTACAGCAGCTTCTTTTTCAGTCCATTTTTATCTGTAAAATATCCACAGAAAACAAATTCAAGGTTTCCATCATGTACAGGACTGCGCAAAGCAGAAGATGAGACCAAGAATACCAGCATCTTCCATGCCTGCTACTTATTCTGCTAAATTGCCCACAAACCGATAGTATTCCAAGTACCTATTCGCAAGAACGTTGAGAGTCCTCATCTACTTTGCACTATAAAACATATTAAAAACAGCTCTAAGACTGTTTCACAACAGCAGAATTGGTCATAGAATTTCTTACATTATCAGCCATTTTAGTTAATAACACAGTGAATTTATTTGAATGTTGATAAAAAGGTTATTTTGGAGAAATATTTTCATCACGTGTTTTATTTTTAGGAATCTAAATTCTTTCCATGGCTCAGTATGCTTTCCAAACATCCAGAAATAAATTCATTAATACTCCACAAATCATAAATCACAATACAAAAATCCCACCTTAAACATATTGTAACATAATCCTATTTGTGGTGTTCCTTTTATTACCACAGTAAGTAATACCACACTATCATTACTCTTCATACTGTCTTTCCTAAACTTCAGGATTTGACACATACAATAGATTTGCTTTGGAAACAGTGACTCCCTGCGTAAGAAGAAAATTTCATATTATCTACATAATTTTTTGTTAGCCTGAACAAGTTGCCCTCTACACTCTTGAAGCCAATAACCACGATGCTCCCCAAAGTCCCTCTCGGTGAAATAAGCTTTGCTGCAGCATAAAGTTGCACAAAGTGACAGCACTGATTATTCAAAATGGGCACACATTTTGGTACTGCTGGTTGGAAAAGGAACAAACCTCACATCCAATTCTGTTGTGACACACAGAGACTTCTTTGGTGGTTTGGAGTTTTGCTGGGTTTTTTTGTTTGTTTTTGTTTTTAATAAGACGAAAAGGTACTAGCGTAATTTCAATATATTTTTAGTTCTTGGATTAAATATTTCTAAATGCTAGAAGGCCACATCTTAATACTGGGCTCACCAAGTACTAACATGCACTTCTTTTCACAAAGGCAGACTGTGGGAAGCGCTGAATTTGGACAAGCGTGCTCTTCTGCTCCATACCTGGTTCCATCGCTCCACCTCAACCTAGACTGTATTGCAAGGAATCAAAACTCATTCTGATGCTCAGTCAACTAAGTGAGATTTTTGCCTTGCCTTTTACAGCAAAACATTCTCTTCATTAGGAACAGCTAGTAGTCATGAGTGAGATGAAGTAGGATGAGGTACTACCTTAAACTGACAGAAAATGTAACATACAGAGCATGTCTTAAGGAGTGGGAAGAGACAATGCAGAAGTCAATCAGGCCTTCCCCAGTAACAGAAAAGTTGGCTTTTTAGCAGCTGGTCACACCGATTCACAGGAAATGGGCAATTTCTAGAGGCAAAAGCACAGGTTTTCAAGTCTCCATTATAATAACAATGGAAAAACGTGCTTTTTCAGAGATAAAGATGCAATGGCTTGGGGGAAGGGAGTGCTTCTTATCCACCTCTTTCCATTCCCAGCCTGCTTCAAACCAAGTGAGGGTGGTAGCAGGTGGCACCGATCACCTGGGAGATGAATGGCCAATCTGGATATAATTATCAGAAAGAATTTGGTTTTGTTTTCCTGACTCATATTTAAAAAAAATTAGGTTTCAGCAGCCTCTAACTTCTCATGCACAGTATGAGACTGTATAGTAAACAATATCAGTATTACAGATTGTTTCTGCTGTTGAGACATAACATTTGTATTATTTCTTATAAATCTGTTTGGTCAGGAGTTAAGGCCACTTACTAGTCAATACTGGTCTCAAACACTTGCACCACTCAATGGTGACAAGGCCACACATAACTTCCATTTCAAGTTACGTGTTTTCTCCACCGAGGTTTCACATAGAAATTCTCCAAAGTCTCTCCACCCAAATCTTTGCTGCTTGATCAAGCTAAGTTGCTGTATCTTTCAGCATCCAAATACAAAGCCAGCAATTAACTATCTGATTTTATTTTCAGTCCTTTGAATATTCTGCACAACACTTGGCATAGCTGAGTCACAAAGTCCAAAATCAAATTAAAATGCAAATTATGTTTATTATTATGACAAGAAATAAAATAGCATTACGTAGTCAAACTGAAAGTAATTAATTTTTATGGTCTATGTCACTTATATGCATAATCCTAATGTATCTAATATAAAAACAACAGTATTTGAAGTACAATGACTCAATCAGAAAAATAATCTGAACTCCAAATAACTTCCTTATATATTTATGTATTTCACAGTTAAGCTTGAAGCTCAATACTGATATAAAAATGTGTTGACAAATATTTTCATTAGTTACCTGCTTCCCTTTCTATCAATGTTGAACAAATAAAGTTACGAATTAGAGACAATCAGCTTTGTTTGTTTGTTATCGCTAGTAAACAACAGGTTTAGCTTAAGTATTAATCAGTCTTGACCTTCTCTTAGTAAGTGACAAGCACCTTTTTGTCCATATTTTTATATCATCTCCACCTTCGTATGAAAATGCTGGAATTGTCAACTCTCAAAAATTATAATCTGTGACTGATGAAATATACTTTTGCCTTCATTGTCTGATACAAGGTGGAGTATTTCAATACAGTTTATGTCCTCTTGTTATGTGCAGAGTACCTCAATGTTTCCTATTGTAATGTGAACAAAAATAAGCTAAACATACAGCTCTTGACAAATAGCAAGCTGAAATACTAACTGTTGCTGAGAAATAAGAAGATATCATCTTCATACTAGGACAAAAAGATCTGTAGACAACTATCTACTAGGTGCACAAAACTTCAGCTTAGAACCTATGTTCTCTTCTCCTCCCTTCCTCCCTCACTGAAAAATGCAGAATCTTTTTTCTTTTGCTGTTATAACAAAAAAAAATATTGAAAGGAGTACTTTATCAGTTTCCTTTATGAAACTCTTAATTATTTTTATAAACCCAAACTGCATTGTTACTCTAATGAAAATATACTCAGAACTCAACTGTTCACCTACAAAATAAATAAAGCTTTAAATGTTTATAAAAGACATCTGTAAATATGTTTTTTGACACACACATTTTGAAATCTACTTAGAAAATGTTTTACATGTATTTTAGTAATGACATGGTTACAAACGTAATAAACAGTACCTACATCATCTAAACACCTATAGGAAGCTTTCTTATCAAAACCAAGAAGATGAAAAACTGGCTGAAAGGAAAAGTTGATTTCTCCTTTATGGATCATGTAAGTTCAAAGATTAATTTAACATCGTAATTATTTACTTTAAAAAAAAAAAGGTGTTTGTTCCTTTTAAAATAAAAACTTACAACCCAAATTAAGCTTCACAGAACTGTCCTCAGAAGCACTCTGCGTGTAAGAGCTCTAACATTAAACTTTAAAGATGTTCTGAGCCCGTTTATAGCACACTGATATAAATGAATTAAAAACCACAATATAACGGACATGTCTGAAACTACTGCTGATTTAGGTAACACTTGGCACTGCATTCCATATGAAGTTGAGCTAGCAGGTATATACAACGTCCTTAAAAATAAATTAAGGATCTGGACATTTGTACTGAAAAGAAATCCAAGTCACCCATGTCCTTAATGAATACCTAGAGGGGTTTTGTTTGTTTTAAATTATTTCAGAAGCTTCTTATCCCTCTCAGTCAACTTAAGAAATAAAGCTCCGCTCATTCTATAACAACAGTTAGCATTTTATACTGTTCTCGGAACACTGATGAAAAACCGTGATGGAAGAAAACCAACATTCAACAGAACGTTTTCTCGTTTCTTGAACGCTCTCGGAGCTCTAAAAGCTGTAGTTTCTCAGGCTGGAAACTAATTAAGCTGCTTGGCCTATATTCCTGTTGTCTAAAGATGTCTAAGATGATTCAGACACATGTGCAGATGATGATATTCACCACCCTGACCTAGCACTATCTAGAACAGAGAGTATGAAAAGGAACAAAGGGAAGTGGGAATAACTCACAAAACCAGAATCACTTCCTCCCCATTTGGATGAGGATCCACTCGACAGGAACTCTGAAGGAGATGACAATATGTTGTCTCTCTCAATTTTAATTTAAATCCTGCAAACAACATAAACCAATATAAAACACTAACATGGGATGTGACTCCAGGGGCCACTTTAGGATACTCACTACAGCCTACTGCTACAGAATGGCGCTGCACAAATTTACCATTTAATGCTACAGCGCCATAGCACAATAAGATCAGAAAGTGGATGGATTTTAGAATCCTATTGTGCCTTAGAAAAATTCAAAGCCACCCACTTACATCAGGTTACAATCTACAGACTAAAATTGTTCCTACGGAACCTGCCTGAAGCATGAGGCTGGACTAGATGACATCTTAAGATTATGATCCCTTCTGACGGGAACAATTTTGATATTGTGGGAGAAACTGCCTGAACCAAATCTTCCATCCAATCTGATAAATGCCAATTATTCATAACATTCTAATTTTCACTTAATATTGAATATTAATATTCAAATGCAAAATGACTGTATAACTGTAACAGAAAAAACATGGAGATAAAACCGTTCATAGTTTTAAACACAGTGTTTGGAAATCTTCCTCCAAAGCTTCAAGTTAGCCAACATATCTGCCAAGATTTTCCGTCTAAAATAATATGACAGTGCAGCTCTCAAGCCTACTGAGATCAAAACAGCAGCAATTTGCTTTCCTAAACCAGTAACATCTAAGAGGGCTCTCCTGATTCATTTGACTGGAAATTACATTAAATCTAGCACTGGTACATAAGATGGTATGTACAAAACCCCAAACATATGACATGACATTGAACATAACTATAATAATTAATGTAACTATCAGATGGTTTTGGCAAAGTAAAAGAAATATATATATAGCATTAAAATGTTTAGTAGAATCTTGTAAATAGAATGTCTTGATAGACTGATTAGTATTCAATTATTCTCCAAATGTTTCTATTGCTAAATAAAATACTTCGTGGGAATGTCAACCTTACCACATGCCTTAAAACTAGTGCCATTGTATACAGAGGCAGTATTTGGGTATTGCTATGTTCTTAAAAGACATGTTACTCCTTTAAGATTTAAACAGTGCAAATAAGGACTTCTCTTTTATGTAACCAGAATATGAAATTTAAACTCAGCTACTAATGTTGGAAATGGCCTGTAGCCATCCCACCTCACTGCATGAGCTAGACAGATCTCACAAGTTAAGTAAGAGCCAGGTCAGGATAGTATCAGGTTGCGAGGCAGAAAAAATTAGATCTCTAAAATTATTTTTATAAATTTATGGTTTTAAAATTCAGCATACAGAGAGCCTTTCCCTGTCATTCAGTATTAAAGTTCTGGTATGAGATAGTGTTGAAAGAATTCTGTGATGGAGAGAGAAGAGATGTTGATACCACATTCATCAGTTCATCAATCCTTAACATCTTATACCTTGAGCATAAAAAGCTCTGCTCCAGGCTTCCAAACATACATATTAACTTGGTTCAGCCAAACAGAGTGCAATCTTTGCTGCCCTTACTGACTATGTAATATCTGGCTTCCTGTGCATACAATACTTAACAACTCCCACCACTGGAACTAAATACCAGTTTTAAGACTCACTGCAGAGGCAATATTGGCACTGAGAAAAATTCTCAGTTTAGGACCCCATTCAGCCTTTCCCATATATATCGATGTGGTGGGAACTCACACACATGCCCGCTCTGTAAGACGCAGCGTACGATCTCCCTCTGAAGAGAAGAATAAACATGCTGGAAGCTGAATCTGACCAAAGAGCCACAGTAAAACACCTAAAGCCTGCTGGAGAACTTGCTTATTCTAGAAACAATTTTCCCTTACTTCAGTTAACTCACAAACTTCCTTTCCCACAGGCTTTTCTCCCCCCATAAAAAAAGTTAAATGGGACTTTCATATCTTAAAGACTGTGGATATACACTTTCAACTGAATAACACACAGACACTACTGAAATTGCAGGAGGGAAGAGCTGAACATAGTCAGACACACTGTTGCATCCCACTCATGCAAACTTCCCAAGCTACAGGTGGACACCTGAGGACTGGTTATCTGCTTCACCAGTACACTCAACGTTACCATCTTCATGGCTTTCTCCTAGCTACATCTTCCCAAACTTACTACTAATACCGAGCTACACATTGTTTTAAAGATTTGTGCATTTCTCTTCTATGTCCTTTTCTAAGGAGGTTCTCTTTGCCTACCTGGTCTTAAATTACGCTACACTTTGAGGATGCTTAGCCATATACCTATGGCTATTTCCAGATGAAATGTGCTCTGCTTAAGAACATGCATTCTCCTTACATTAATAGCCCTACAGACTGAACAGATGTAGGGTATTCTCTAGATTGTGCCCTGTGTTATTTTCCATAGGTGACAATCTTGTTAATTCTGGTTTTCAAAAACCCTACTGTGGTGGGCTGACCCTGGATGGAAGCCAGGTGCCCACCAAAGCTCTATCACTCCCCTCCTCAGCTGGGCAGGGGAGAAAAAACACAACAAAAGGCTTGTGGGTTGAGATAAGGACAGGGAAGGATCACTCAGCAGTTGCCATCATGGGCAAAACAGAATCAGCTTGGGGAAAAAATTTAATTTAATTCAGCACCAATCAAATCAGTAAAAAAGAACTAAAAACCAAATCTTGAAACACCTTCCCCCCACCCCTCACTTCTTCCAGGGATTAACTTCAGTCCTGATTTTCTCTATGTCTTCCCCTTACCTGGCACAAGGGGACAGGAATGGGAGTTGTGGTCAGTCCATCACACGGTGCCTCTGCTGCTCCTTCCTCCTCAGGGGAGGATCCTCACACTCTGCCCTTGCTCTAGTCTGGGGTCCCTCCCACAAGAGACAGTCCTTCATGAACTTCTCCAATGTGAGCCTTTCCTATGGGCTGCAGTTCTTCACAAACTGCTTCAGCCTAAGCTCTTCCCACGGGGTGCCGTCCTTCAGGAGCAGCCTGCTCCAGCCTGGGTCTCCCCGAGGTCACAAGCCTTGCCAGCAAACCTGCGTGGGGTCCTCCCTGGGCTGCAGGCAGGTCTGTGCCCCCGTGACCCTCCATGGCTGTAGGGCACAGCCGGCCTCACCATGGGCTGCACCGTGGGCTGCCAGGGAAGCTCTACTCCGGCACCTGGAGCACCTCCTCCCCCTCCTTCTCCACTGACCTGGGTGTCTGCAGGGTTGTTTCTCTCACATCTTGCGCTCTCTCTTTGCCTGCCTGCAATTTCTCCTCTCTTCAGTATGTCTCCCCACTTCTAAATCACGTTATCCCAGAGGCATTACCGCAGTTGCTGATGGGCTCGGCCTTGGCCAGTGGCAGGTCCATCCTGTAGCCGGCTGGCATTGGCTCTGGCAGACACAGGCGAGGATTCCAGCAGATTCTCACAGAAGTCACCCCTTGCCTGCCCCCCGCCCCCAGCTACCAGTACCTTGCCACACAAACCCAATATACCTACATAGAAAAATATCAATAAAACACAAACAAGAAAGATAAAAGCACTGGCTGCACTACACAGAAAACATTACTGTTCAGTGACTAACTTCAACCTGTTCCTTTCCTCAAGCAAGAACGTGTTACGAACACTCTCGTAGAAAGAGTTGCTTTCCCAGTCCATAGAAAGCAACAAGAACACTTTTGATGCTCACAGGATGCTTAGAATTACATAGACCTTCCTGTTTTAAACTATTAACCATTACATATCTCTATGATGAATTGTAAAAATAGCTCATTAATTATAAAAATAATGTTTGTTTCTATCTCAGTTATAGGAGTTTCTCAAATTAACTTTTTTCAGAGCCAGTCAACAATGTGTAAAGGACTACTGCCTCTTCGCTTAACTGTCCGTGCTGCACGGTGTGATAAAGAGTCCACATATGCTCCACATTGCACTTGCTCTCTACAAAATGACATTTAACAGATTTTTTTTCAAAAGTAAATATATTAAACTGCATTTTTATATTGGAAAGTACTTGGTTTCTACTATGCATTTTTGCACTATAATTTGGTTTTCCCATCTTTTTGCTGTTGTTTCCCAATGAAAATCAATAACGAGTTGATGGTAACTCTGGGGACAATGGCGTGGGTATGCAGTTTCTCAGTGTATGTGTACAGGCACAGAAATTGATTATAATACATGAATGCAGATAGAAAATATTGTTTCACAAGCTATTTATATTCACAGCAAATAACAAATTATTCTGTTAAATGCCTAATTAAGAATATGGTCTTGATGAAGAAGCATCACCATTTGTTTCCATTATCTCTCGATTTAGCCAGGAAATACCCAACAAAATATTAATGAACTGGTCTTAGCATAGCACTGCATGCTAGTCACTCCGTTTCAGCTCCCTGATCTAAAATCCCTAATGCAAACAAACCCATCTTTCAAATTCCTTGGCAGCGAGGTATTATTGGTAACTGTGAGAGTATGACTGCAATAACAATTCAGAGTATTGCCACAGGAGCGTTAAATAAATTAAGGAAACAATCCAGTAGCATTTTGTTCAGCTAGTTAACATCATCAGTTACATAAGAACATGATGCTGAGCGTAAGACACAGAAACCCACCCCTGCGTTGTGAAGAACATTTAAAAAAAGACTGAGCATTGTACTACACGCTTGTTACGGAAATGCTTGTAAAGATTTTTTTTCACAAGTTGATTTTTGGTTTTTTTTGATACCAAAACCTGCCAGAATGAGTTGCTTACGTTTCTTTTCCAGTATGATTTGCTACTGGGTATTGTGTATGTCAAAATGAAGAGATACTGCCTTTGTAAAGCTTACAAAGTACAGGACTGAGGACACATTAACTAACGAGTTGCTTCAACCACCAAAAAAGAAAGACTTCGCTTCTCTGCCAAGATATTTTCCTTTCAATCATGCAACCTGCTTTCCTGCTTTATTTGAATTTAGATATTTACAGGAAGAGGGTAAACTAGCATTAGTGATAGTGGGATTACACCACTAGATGAGTTCCATTTTTGCCATGGTACATTCCTATGTCACTGGCCAGTTTTGGATACAGGGTTTGCACTGAGTTCTTGCAGAACCACTGAGAAGGAGCTTATCTGTCCCAGTAATATTTATGTAATAGAAACACTTTCTGAACTTGAAATTATTAGACTGTAGTCTGTATATGGTAAAGATTTTGCAGCCCATACAATGAATTAACACACAGTCATTATGTTACAAAGAAAGGAAAATTAAGAAGTGCACAGAAACAAGATTTAACTGCACTTTCAAGTGATGTGCTGCTGGTAGTGAGCCACCTATAATTACGCTACATAAAAGACGACTGACACTCAAACTGACAAGACACGAAGAAAGAAATAAAGGCCCAAGTTATAAAAGTATGTAAAGAGTGAAAAGGGGAGGAAAAATAAGTGTTAAAAGTAGGCTATTGCATGTGTTTTGTATGTAAGGATAACTCTGAATTGGGCCCAAATCTGAACCAGGAACTAAATGTACTGAAGGATCAGATTGTACGTATGAAAGCAAGCAAAGGTTTCTAGTCATTCTCAAACCTGCACAGCTGCAACTTCAGCAAAAAGAGAAAGAGAAGGAAAAGCATATGCATTTGTTACCCAAATAAACTTTCTGGGGAACAAAATAAATGGTAGAACTCTTACAATAACATTTAAAGGTCTTTTTGGTGCTCTCAATTGCATTTTTCCATTTCATATTTAAGGCAACTCACCTATCTAGGTTGCTTGCGTTTGAGAGGCAGCCAGGTGCTGACATACATGGAGAATTCTTTAGAAAGAAATAAAGCTATAGGTAACTTCTTAACTTGTATATATAGTCAAGGCATCATTATAATGATATGCCTTGATTGCACAGTGTTAACTGTATCCCTTTGTGCTCTACAGCCAGAAGTTAAATAGTAGCTCTTATAAGTAACAAATAGGAACAAAAGCATAAATATATTATGCACTCAGCTACAATTCACTAGAACTTAAATAAGCTTGTTGCAAGTGAAAAAGTCCCTTTTTCCCCTAGAACTGAACAAAATACATTCTCTTTTCCCCAGACCACACAACACACAGCTGATGGTTCTATCCCACGTTTTCTGTAAACTAAGTGTAACCCTGTAAACAAAGGCCATAAGCTACACCACCTCAAAATTACTTCAGAACAATAATAAAATGGTAGTTCAATTGTATGAGGAGTTTTATCCCTATTTATCCCTACTTTTGGAGCACATTTCTTATTCTGCTCAGAGAATTACAAAGAACATATTGTCTCCTGTGTGTAGGCTTTGCGTAGGTTTCTCATACTTAAAAGCTTGCAATGATATTGGTTAATTGCCAGATTTCAGCCACCTCTCTAACCTCTCCCTCTCAGTGGGCGTGAAAGGGTTTACTTGTAATATATATTGCTACTGACGGAATTTTATCTTGTTCTCCTGGATTCTCAGCAGCAATTCCCAAGTTAGAGGCTTCCCCAGAAAGCACGTCAAAGGATTCCCACCCACACACTGAATATCTAACAGGCCCTGACCCATTTTCTCCTTATTAAAGCAGCACTACATATTTAAAAAAAAATAAAAATAATAAACAGAGGCTAAATGAATGCAAGAATTGCAGTTGGAACTCTACCCTCTTCAGATTTTAGTTCTGACCAAATCACTACTGAGAAGCAGACACATTTAAAATATAAACATCAATCGTATTTTTCCATAGTGTTTTCATTCAGTTACTTATCACAGCTGACTTTTGGCGAAGTACAAGGAGGACTTCATTTACTGGCTGTGAATATTGAAAAGTCCCCTAACTTAGCCATACTTCTCTCCTCTTCCAACCATATCTTTTAGGCATATTTCTTCAACTTCTTGAGCTTTAATAATCCGGTAACTCAGTGAGGTTGAAATGTAGGATGCTTAAAAAATGAAGCCCCAAAATGAGTAACAGTTGGAAATACATGATTTTCCTAAGTTCAGTAATGTTACCTAACCAGAATAAGCAATAGCAATTAACACTGAATATTTCTAATTGAAGTTTCATGGTAGGATGCAAATACTACTATGAGGCTCAAAATCCATCAGGTAGTTGATATGCTGGAATTTATTAACATCCCCAATTAAACAACTAAACACATACAATATTCTAAGTAGACACAAAATGGCAACAGAAAATTCAATTGATGTAGGACTTTCAACTTGTGCAATTTCAGACATATTGGGAATCTGATTTTATGCGTTACAGTTGTGTAACAGCCTTTTTCCCCACCACCTGCTGTCACCTCCAAAGGAACTGAACCACTTGGGTAAGTCAAACAACCTCTCCCAAACCAGGAAAGTTAAACTGAAGAGGTGAACAAAAGCCTGGAATAGAAAACACTGGAGACGTTGATGCTTGCATGCTGCAGTTCTTCCGTCAGTTACACCTATGGCCTGCTTCTTACCGAAGGGACAGCCCTGTATTTCTGTCCCCTTGCGACTGCATCCTGCCATTGCTGTTTTTAAGACAGCACAACGACTTCTGTGGCCGCCTAGTGAACCAGATGAGGGAACTATTTTATCTGACAGCAGGGCTGGCCAGATAAAGATGTCAGCTGGATGAATTCCCTGAGCTTTTGATGCCAACATAGATTTGAATTAAACGGATAAAATTATTATAACGGATAAAAGATTTATTTCTAACAGAGTGCAGAAAATGGACAATAAACCCCCCTAATATCAGCTCAACCATTTTTAATGAATACTGAATGAAAAAATTCCATTTATGAAATCTCCATATCTCATAAGATAAACAAATCCTTTATACTTAAAACTGATTTGTAAGCAAACCCTAGCTTTACCTATTACTTACAAATTATATACTTATGCCTCTGCCTTCCCCCTTTTAATTTAACCATGCTTTATACAACTGACTTCTCAGGGAAAGCAGGTGAATAATGAGCAGATCTACCACATATAAACACTCTTATACCTTACCTTTCAACATATTATGAAAAAATGTATACTTACCTTCTGAAAAAGGATCCACCTGTTTTTTCCAATAGGAAATACAGGAGATGAGAGAAAGCACCAAAATGAGTAAGAATACTGCTCTGTACCTTACGGCATGTATTCGTGTCATGCAGTCACCTTTCAGTGATTAAGGTTTTTCTCTAACAGCTTAAAATGATGGCATTTAAGAATCCACTCATTCTAATGATAACTTGCATCTGTAAAGGTGAACAACACTACATCTAGAGTCCAAGTAATCAAGTTTATATGATTTTTCTAACAAAACTAGGAACTAGGAGACCTCCTTTGTTTATAAAGCCACAGTAAGTTACGTCAACTGTAATATTATATTGATTTAAGCTCATCTTTTCACAAAGGTGAACAAGCAGAGAATTAACTATGACAATCACTGGCAGAACACTTGTAAAATCTCTTCATCTACCTGGAAAATAAGCTTCCTTCACAGGACTGCATAGGATACTTTACAGATAAACACACATTGAATCAGAGAACTGTTCATCATTGTCTTGTGTGAATGTTTCTGAAAACCTTTTAGATATAAGCTTAGCTTTAATTTGGACTACATATATTTGTTTCCTCTGACACAAAGAACGGAAGATTTTACAACTCCAATGACATCTGGTGGAGTTTGCAGGCTTAGTTTAAAAGAAAATGAACTTTCCTTGCCAATATTTTCCACACTATTCTGTCAAAAAGAGCGTTCTCTGGAGAAATAACAGTTGAGAGAGGAATTCCACAGATTTGTAAGTGTATACCGCCTGTCACTGCAGCCCACAAAGAACTGAAAATTTACAGAAATACATTAAGTGGTCTTACAGAGTGGGGTGACTAGAAACTAGGCTGTTTTCTTCTCCCATGCTTGCATCTTTCCCACGGGGCCTCTGACAATGGCAACTGGAGAAAGGAATGCACAGTTTAACCTTTTCTCTTCAAAAAAGTGAGGAACACCTTTTGCATCGCCCGAATACTACTGCTGGTTTAGAACTCCGGTTGATGTAGGGAAACATGATTGAACAACCGGGTGTTGCCTCTTACAGTTTTCTTCTTATTGAAAACATTTCCTTTTTCTCATGTAAAACCTCTTTTGACATTAATACTCTAATGTTTTCAGCCTGACAGTAAGTGTCCTCTCCTTCCTGCTTTCCTTGAACTTCCTCGATATTCATTATTTCAGATTATTTTATTTTCTATCTACATATTTTTACTTCTTGGTCAAATTTAAACAATAGCACTGTCTGAAAAGCTCATATTCAACGCTACAGATTGCACACTTTTGGATGAATGTACTCATGCTCTGACTTGGCTGTTCCTTGAATGAATCAAAAGAACAAGAACTTTGTAGAACTAAAAAAACCCTAAAAATTAGCATTTAGCAATTGTTCACTTAGCAAATTCAGCCCTCTTCTCTTATTTCAAAAGAAAATTATAGCATGAGTTTTACACAGAAATAATAGCTTATTAAATTGTTTAGTAGTTTCTGAAGCCAGTGGCAAAATATTTAGCAAGCCTAATACTGAATTACAATTTTTTAAAATTAAAATATTCATAAGCCATGCTTAAACTAGCTCATTATTTAATTTGAAAGTATATTATATCCTTTTTTTGTGAAATATTTACCACAAAGTGTATGTTTTTCTACAACTGCCATCAGAATCATTCAAAGCAAGCAGAGCACATGCATTTTTTAAATCAATTTTTAAATATAAAATTGGCTATTTGATGTATAGTGAAAATTAAGAGCACAGATGATGCATTTAACTCCAAAAACCTCCGAAGAACTTGCGTGCAATTACTGATAAATAAATTGAATTGGATCTCCTGTTTAACAGAGTACATGCAGCATATAATGTTATTCTACAATAAGCCATAAAACCTATATATTAAAACTGTAAAAATATACAAAATTGTATATATAATAGCACAGTAGCAACTTATCTCAAGCATATTTATGACAGGAAAAGACAACTTACGGGTACGATTCTGAAAGCTGCTGAGCTATTTTATAAGCTGTGGGGTCCCTGTCCAGTGCATATACAGTAACGTCGCTGGCTTTCTCTAGCAGAGCTGTAGTATGACCTCCGGCTCCAAACGTCATATCAAGGAAACACTGTTGAGCAAGAAAGACAACACCGTTACCCTAGAACAGAAAAGTGACAAACCAATTGATGATTTAAAGCTTCTTTTGTTAATCTCTCTCATATGCTGGAGGAAAACATACCATTCCATATATAGTCACAATGCCTTTTTGGAAACGTATTTTCTGCAGAATTGCAATCAAGTCAGAGAAATCCTTTTAGGGGTTGCAACCTTCCCCTCCCCCGTCCCTCAAATCCTTCCACACTAAAAAGGAAAATTATTTGGTACAACCAACTGCAGCTTGACACTCTTCCCATTTCCTTACATTCTGAGTTTAGTGGAAAGCCACTTGTTTGACTGCTTTGTTTGGACTTGCTTAACCTGAGGCATACAAAGATACATAAAGCAGGGGACTATAGGAGGTAACCAGCACCATCTGCTTCACAAGAACGTGTCTAAATGGAAGGCTGATGGATTTGTGTACCAATTTAAAAAAATAAGACTATCATAGTTTTATACCACAGATCAAAGTGTGATGGCAGCACAGGCACATATATATCCTGACTGGGACTAACCTAATCAGCACAGCAAATGTTTTGAAGATACAGTACCATGGATTTCAGTTCATTGTGCACAGTATTTAGGTTACTAAGCTGAAGCCCAACCCTGCTGTACCTTCTCTATCATCACTCCACGTGTTAATCGGATGCAGAATAGCATAGGAACACCCACCTTAACACCAATCCAATTTCAATTGCTGATGTGCCATACTCCATGGGCTCAAGTTACAGCTTTTGATAAGCCACACTTATTTCCTTGCTTCGGAGGAATACTTACTGCCCATGGACACAGATCATGTTCATTTTTTTGGATACACAAACTAAGACTGGAAGATTTTTAGTAACACCAGGAAGAAACAGCCAGTCTCTGGGTAAAACTGAGGACATCCTCAAGGAACTTTGAATGCACCCTAAAACATGCATAGGTATAGACCCAGCACAAGTTGAGTAAAACTGGGCATTGAAATTCCTGTAGCAAGGCTCTCAGAACTCAAAGTTCCTGAAAACAAAGGCAACTGAAAATAAAGAAGTTCCTGAAAATAAAGGAGACTTCTGAAGGCTGGTTAACCCTCAGCCACACCACAGAGGAGATCATCTGGAGCAAATGATTTGCCTGCAAAGAAGGGGGACTGAGCATCTGGTGTGCAGCAGGTCCCAACAGGAGGAAGGAAAGAAGAAGCAAGGCAGCAGAGGTAAGACTCCAGGAAGGTGAACGCTGCTTTCCCAATGGCTCTGCAGTTGCTGTAGGCTCATCCTAGAGAGGTTTCCATAGCCAGAGCCCATGTCAATAACAGGCTGACCAGGAGCCTTTGCTCCCGAGACTTTCCTAAGAAACAGTGACTTGGGGGACAGCCAACCACCTTGAACTAAGGCAGGTTGGGCTATATGATTCCACTAACAGGAGAAACACAAGGAAATTAGCTAGAACTTAATGCTGGTTTAAGTCTTTTTTATGTGTAAAACAGCAGTCCTGTTTCTAGAAGCTGCCCCATGTATTCTCCTCCTTTGGCCTGACAACACTGGTATTTCACTGCTCAAACGTCAAGAACTATTCTGTTGACAGAAATATCTGTCTCTTCACTTTGCAATGCAGAGGTTGTATGACTGCAATTCCACTTAGGAAATAATCCCTTTCCAAATTACTAAGAAAGTATCCATAATTCTATACTCCAGGGAAAGAGAAAGATTTTTATTGGTTTATGACAGTGTATTTAAACCAAAGTAGAAGTGCAATTGAACAGCATCTTCTCTAGTTTCTGCATCTCTGAATTCCCATAACTCTTTCCTAATGGTTGATTTAACTGACCTCTGTTGATTTAGGGGAAAATCAGACTCCCTGCAAGCTAAACCAGCAGAACAGATTCTCTATATCCTTCAATATTAATATCTAGGTTTGGGGTTGGGTTGGTTTGTTTTTTTTTTTTTCCACTTCTCAAATTATTTTTTTCATGTGAAGAGTTTTTGAAGACTTATTTGAAACTTATTTACAAAAATTATACACCCCAGGTAAGAGATAAGCACCTTTACAGGGAAACTGCAATGTATCTCTTGAAAGAATTAAGATTCAACCACAAAATCCACTCGGATAAAAAGAGAAATTCAAAGGCAATGAAGAAAAACCCAAACACTTTTCCAGAAACAGTTTTTAGAAAACATAAATAAAGGCTTTTTAATGGAAAACCCATAATAATAATAATGAATATTTATGAAACTAATAATACAACTCTACTGTGGCTAAAACTAAGTGAAAATTATGATCCTTTATGATCTTTAGTCTGTCATAATTTAATTTTTTTTGTGTTCTACCATCATGCTGCCTACGCCCAGGATCTAAAAGCAGAACTCCCCTACAATATTTTACAAAGTTCACAGAGGAAAAAAAATTAGTTGGCTCATCTTCCAATATTAAATTGTGCTGTTCATATGAGGAAATAAAGAACTGACACATATTGGTTTGGTTTTGTAAGCAGCATGCCTAAGACAAAGTTATGTTACAGAGGAAATAAATACCCATACTGTAATAATGCTTTCACAATCTAGGCATTCTCATTTATCTTCTGCCATAACAAAAACAAAAGTATATTCACCAAAACCAATTTGATAAGCACCAAACTGAAACACTCAGAAAACTGGGTATTATTTAAAACACAACTAGCCATGAAAATTTACCTAAGTTTTGAAAATACATGCATACATTAAAAACTCCAAGCTACTGAAAACATTCATTTTCTCTATAAGCTCCCATATTATCACTGCAGATCAGAGTCAGAGAATCTCTTATGACCGAGGATCCATTCAGTATAGGGTTTTTCTGCACTCTACTGTTATTTGTACTGTCCTTGTAAAAAAACAATACTGGCTATTGAACAGGATATTAGCAAAATTTGTATTACCTCTCAAATGAAAATTAATATAAAAGTGTAATTGTTAACTCTGCATTTAGCTTAGAAGATTGCAAAAATTAACATGAACTCTAGAAAATATACAAGTCTTCTTAAATTACTTTTACAGTTTCTAAGAGATATCTGATACTCTTTGATTTCCATGCAAGTTATTTCCATTTAATCCTTATCAGAAGTAATATACATAAGCAATAAAGAGATCTTTCACACTGATCTTGTATTCCTCTAGAAAAAAACCTTTAGAAAAATGTGAAGGAACAATAGAAAATTAAAACCACCTTTTTATTTCTTCCACAGCACTAACCCACTCATAAATGCACTCAACTTGGTCACGACAGTCTCAAGTGTCATTTTATTCTGCAGCAGCTCAAAACAATCAAAACCAATCCAAATTACATCATAATTCATCTTGGAAAAAATAAGTTTAGTCAACATGAGTAACATCATCTGGGTTGCATTTAGTTGTTTTGTTATACTTAAAAAAAAAAAAAAAAAAAAAACCAAAAACCCAAAGAAATGCTCTTATTTGATATTATGGCTAGAAATCTAGCACTAACATTTTTGAAAACCTCAACATTGCCTTTCCTGAACAGACCTCCTATGTTGGCAGAGTCAAGGAAGGCACTGGAAGTGCTAGAAGGAAGCAGCTACTTACTTTAAAACAAAAAAGAAAAGTTTGGAACAATAATTTTATTCCACTTAAACCCACTAGTAATGTGAAGTTCCAGCAAATATTCCTTCTTCACCAATGGCTTTGGCAGCTTCCTTATTTCTTGTACATCTGCTCGTTTTCTAAATATCCAATTCTTCTTTGGCGATCTCTATAAAGTATTACACAGATTTGACTTCTCCCTTTCTCTCACCAACTCTTTTGTGCTGTGGAGAAGATCCTTGCTTTTATCAAGTTTGAATATCAGAAAGTGAAAAGATGAGGCAGCGACCTTTTTTACCAAGTATATATCCAGACAATTTTGATATTTAAGCAATATTTAACACTGCTTTCTTTTCCCCAAAATTAAATTTTGGGGATCTTGTGGCTTATTCAAGAATATTTATATTTGTTATTTTGCTTAACAGCCTCACCTTTCCTCACACACATCTGCCTCTGCTTTCACTGATTTAAAATTTGATAAACTAGCAGTGCAAAGGAGAGAAGAGAAAGGATAAGGATCATTGTACCATGATAGAGTGACTCGCAATATTGTGACAGCACTCAAAAGCTTTAGTTAAGAATTCATGCAAGTGTTCATGGAGAATGAACACATGCTCACCAAATTATATTGCCTTTTCTGAAAAACAAAACAACACAAACCAAGTAAACATTTAGGCAAGAGTAGACAACACTAACATGATATTTAAAGTGGGAGAGCTACGTAAGAGGAACAGCTCTGATTCAAGCAGAGTGCCTGCAGGACTGAATACAGAGGGCTGGGTAAATACCGCATCACCAGCATTACTGTAACAGGCATTTTTGGAACCCCAGCAAACCTAATTAAAGCTACATTAATTACACTTTGGCATAACTGTGTTTACCCCATAAAGACCTTCCATGGATGACCTTTGAACTGCACAGATATATATGCCCAAACTAGCTAGCAAGAATTCATACAGATGCCTCATAATCTGGCAGTTCCACTCATAAGCAACATTTTGCATCTAGAACATTAAAAAGTATGACCTTGAATTATCAAATAAAATCATTTTTTATTAACACAACTATTTTGGAGCATTGGTTAGACCTGAAATTAATTGATATACTATATCGCTTCATAATACGCTTTTTATATATTCCATTCATCTGTCATGCCTGAAATAAAAGAAAGATGCTTCATTTTTTTGTTCCTCTTTCTCTCTTGCCTAGTAGTTTTTAATCAAATAAAATTAAATGACATTTTATCCTCCTGGTCCTATAAATACCAGAAAAGATTATTACATGAATTCCGCCTGCAGTGACTCACCGTTCCATTGTTAAGTTATGATAGCCCCATCAGAGTTCCCCTTGGGAATTTTATAATCAGTTTGTGACTGTACGTTTTAGAAACCATTTGGCTCTTTCATGACATACAGATAGCAACAAACAAAAACTTTATAGTCTTCATTTTACAACCAGCTCTAAGATAGTTACAGAGATACAAAGAGTTTATCTTCTTCATTTTTGTATACAAGACTTCCCACTGACACGCTATCTCCTAATAAATACCTTTTAAGCACTCCATTTTACTATGCCTGAAGTAATCTATAATTCCGCTTATGATTATGTTCCACATCTAATAAAGTTTAGTCCACAACAACTGACAGCCTTTGCAATTATTTTTCCTTTACTGTGCAACAAAATGAGATTGCAGAACTGATACAAAATTGAAACTCAAACATGACATACATAGATTGAAACTACATGAGACTTACTTCAAAAATACGCAAAATACAAGTTTTCTCACTAGTTCCAGGAACTTCTAGTCTCTGCTTTATTTATTTCATAAAAGCCAGAACTCTGTTAAGTTCTGAAAGCCATTTCCTCCGTTAGATATAGCACTTTATTTTCTGCTACTAACCATTCTTTCAAAAACTTCATGCTGATCAGCTGACCTTTCACAAAGCGGTTTGTTTTCCTCTCTCAATCCTGATAGCCTCAAAAAGGACTTTGATAAATTATATTGAACATTCAAGACCTCCTGAGACGGAATATAGTCCATGAAGTTCTGTGCCAGTCTTCCATCCCAGGCAGCGGTTCTTCATGAGCAGTCTCTCTCGTTTCCATTGTTGACTACATGACAGACTTCTGCTGTTCACCTTTCGGTCGAGACTTGGGTCTCACCTTGTTCACACTTACACATTACCAGAAAGATCGTTATCATGCTATGATTAACTAACTAGTAGAGATAAGGCATTCTCCACTGCTTTTTCCAACAGATAGCAGGATTTTTTATAAAAAATAGAGCCTTTTGTTCCCCAAAAATGACCTTACACTGCATAATTTTTCTTTGATCTTCGGCCCTCTTTATCCTCCTTATTCTCCCTATTAAAAAAAAAAGAATCTATCCTCTACTGACAGTGACTATCCTCTCTCTGCCTTCAGCAAGTGTTAGCACCTGACTCATCTTAACGCCAAGCTCACTGATAAAAAAATAATGTCAGATCAATTTTCCTGGAAAAACGCAGTTCCTCCTGCTGCCCTCTGTTTTGCAGTTCCTCCAAAGACTTACACACACTCGCAGAAGGGCTAACCGTACAATTATTCCCCTCTGATGCTCTTGTATCGTTATGTTGGCATTTTTCCCTTCTTGTCTGAAGAAATTTTTCTTTAAGTGGCAGTCATTCAAGTATAGCGGGATAATGTACTCTGCAGAACCCTTCAGAGCACATTTGTCGAAGTATCCTCCTCACAAATTAAATGTTCCTAAGGCCCATCAAACACAGCATGAGCGAACCACTCAGAAGATAATGAAGACAGCTATCATGTCAGTCAAACAGAACGGTAGGCCAGTCATGGAAAGACAGGCTAACGTTACGTAGACGGCAATACAGGACCTCTAGACAATGCAGAACCCTGCCGTTTCAATATACATATTACAGTTGGTTTAGATGTAGTTCTAAGAGGAAAACGTTACTCACTATTAATCCAAAACAAGGGGAAAGAACCCTACTTAGTCACCTCTTGTAGCTAAAAGGAAGGATGCACTTCCCAGTGTGCACAAAAAGCAAGTCAAGAGAACTTTTAGTTTCTAAACAGAAAACAACATGGAGGCAAAGTTTAAAGTATGAGCAGAAAAAAATTAACTTAGAAAAACACACTTTTCCAGTAGCATATTAATGTGTAATATTGATATGGTATTTAAGAGTGATGTCTCCCTGCTGGAGAACTTTCCACTCCAAACTAGGCCTCCCAGAAATTAAACTAGAATTGCAGAACTTTCCTGTGGGAGATGGAGAAAGGAAATATATCCACAATTCCTGCTGCCACAGTCGAGAACACAGCCCCAATCCCAACAGTCCCTCACCCACCACGTTCCATCTTCCAGAAGGAAAATCAGGAATTACAAAGAAGAACTATTACAAAATTACTATCTTCAGTGCTTGCATAATTATTCTTTTAATTAAATAGCACTCTTTCCACTTTTTACATGGTTTGAAATTAAAAAAAAAAAAACCACACTAGAATGCCGATTTATTTGCAACAAACTTTGCAAAGAAAAAGGGAAGGACAACTACCTAGCATCCAAGCTATGCTCCCTAACTTTTTAGCTCATTAGAAGAAAAGAAAATGCCTGGTATCCACTGCTTGAAGAAAGAAAAATAAAATGGAGAAAGACTCCATCATGCAATGGAGACATCAAATGTCAAAATAACTTTTTTTTTTTAACATACTGTTATACTGTATAGTCTAAGAAAAGTAAGTTCACCAAAAGAACAGGTTATGTGATGAGCTCAGTGACGTATTTGTAAGATACAAAAGTCACCATCCACTAGTGTATTCCAATCCAATCACGACTAAGTCACAGCGCGTCTCATTGCTTTCAGTGATCTTTCTTAGTGGCATGACAAGCCAACATTTGTCACAATAATACAGTCTCCACATTTGAAGTGAGTGCTGGTGTTTACTTGTAAATGAAAAGAAGGTCAAACTACTAGTATGCTTGTATTTTGAACAGAGATGCTTGTTAAGGCTAGCAATAAATATTTCATTTATTACTGCACTGCCAGGCACTGTTGGTAGGTATCTAAGTACTTTAATTTGCATTTATTCAATCATTTGGCAGAAAAAAAAATAATCCCAGGAACAGAAAAATAATATCATAAACAAAATAATCAACACATTACAAGATGTTTTTTGCCTCTTTTGCCTGGTGTTTCTATGATGAGTCATGTTCTCTAAACTTATTGTCTGAATTTCCTTGTTATTCATGACAGAAATTGTTCATTGTCACAACACAACTTGTTTTCCACACTGCTTTATTTTTCAAATATCAACTCTAAGTGCATTAAAGTATAAATATACCTGACCTCTTGTTCAAACATCTTAACTTTGCCACAGCTTACCATTTTAATACACTCAACTATTTCGTATACACATAAGAAGAATAACAAACTGAGTTGGAGTGGGAAGCGATGACAAGGAATTCTATAGGAATCCTTCTCTAGCAGGTTGTTTTTTCAGGGAATAGTTGTTCTACTGTAGGCTTATTACCACATATTTCATAACTGATCACTGCAGTGGTATGAATATGCAGAGGTATGAATTAATATAGACATTTTAAAAATAATTAATGGAGCAAATGTTTCTTGAATAAAGCATACAGACTATTGTTTGGGCACTTATTTTGAGGTCCACAGCAGCAAAAGGCAGTCTCTCTTCTCAGTTCCTCAGTCTTTTCCTTCCACAAAATTGAAAATTAATACTCAGTGCTGGCCTTTGTTAGTATCAACCTCACTGAACCTATAGTTTCAATAAATACAGACAGAAAATTAAGTAAAAATACAAAAAGTGATGATAAGGGGAAGGAAAAATATATCCAAACTTGAATTATTTTCTTCCAAACTTCTGAAAGTAGGAATTCTTTTAAACCACATCACAAAATAGAACTTACTGATACTACAGAAGAGGATGGAGATACACCACACTTCAAATTCTATTCCAGCTAACAGGCTGGACTGAGAATGGCCAAGACCCTAAATGGCCTTCTGTTAGGAGACAGTGGCAAACACTGCTTCACAAGGCAATCTTCCCAAAACCACAGCTCACATCACATGCACCCTCTACACAGAATTATATCAAATGGCAAGATTGACATGCATGGAGAACACTTTTGTTTCACAAATTTTAAACTGTGTACATAAATGCATTTTATGCTGTACAATAAAAATAAATCAGGTAGCAGAAGCTGGACAACCATGTCTCGTGGAGCTCTAAAAGTTAGTTTGCCCCAGTGCCTTAACACGACAAGGAGTTAGTTCCATGTAAACCAGTTGAGCTATTTCTGGGACCAACATGATTTAAAGTATTCCCATGCTACCAAAACCACATACTTGTTACAGAATGTGATTTTTAATCAACAGAAAAGATAATTAAACTGAGATGACATTATGGTCTAATTCAGATGTTTTCATAAGAAAGTAAATAAATGGAAAAAACACCTGTTCTGTGCAGCAAAGCATTTTAGGAGAAAGCAAAAAAAGTGTTGGTTTTTTTTTTTTCACACCAGTATCTGAGCCAAATCTCATTTGCTGCTGAAATTCTTCACCAACAGAAGGACATAAACATTTCTCTATGTGGCCTCCTAAGCATGCACAATCAAGTCTACTATCAAGATTTCCACAAATTGTTGATTTTGAATCAAATTATGGCATCACAGACTATCCCATAAAGTTCTCAAAGTTGATCACATTAAAAATATTGTTTTGGTATGCTGAATATAGTAACTGAAAAGGCAAGCTCACCATACTTTTCTATTCTTCTGTGTTTTTTTAATTACAAAAAAACCCCACATTTCTCCTAAACATTTACCACATATTGAACATTTGCACTTCTTACAGCTCTTGCCTTTAATCCACTAGATATGTTTTCTAAATATTTTTTATGCTAAAACAGACAATCATTGTGTCTTCTTTCCCATGGGGACTGTGACCATACTCAAAGAAGCCTGAAGATTAGTTTTTGCAAAGTACAGCAAAACTTCTAACACAAGCCTCAAAGATGTTATTTGAGGTTCCTGCAGAAAATCTTTGTTCTGCAGCTCATCACTTTTGAAGCCACATGTCAACACCTGTTGGGTGTACTTTTGACAGATCATGTTTATGACCAAATTTAATGAAGAAAAATTAAACTTAGGACTGTCTTCTCCTAACACGCACTCTGAACAACACCGTCCAGAAAGTGGTAATAACCAACAAGAAGCTACACTTTAATTTTGCAATAAATTAAAAGGTACTATTAAGGTATAACTTTGCCAGAGACAAAAAGGAAGTAATTTCAAATCCATATATACAGTTTCTTTCAGGTATTATTTTGCATTTTAAGTTATAATTATTTCTGAACAACTTATGATGGTCACTCTGTGCAGCAAATAAAATAATTTAGTACAAAAGGAACTTTGAACTATTTCCCTTAGGTCATTAGGAACATATTTGTGTAAGAATAAATATAAAAAACGTTTCTTTAAAAACTTATTAAAGATAACATTTAAAAACAACCCCCCAAACCTATTAATTGCAGAGCCACTGCAAAGTCACACATGGGTAAAGTCACTTACACCAGCTCAGTTACACCCAGCAATGCAAAATGTCGGTGTTGACTTTGGAACATCTTATTATGGTAACAAACAATCTATTTAAGAGAGACTAATGGAAGTAGGATCACTTTTCGTCTGAAAGACATATGGAGTCTTTTTCCTGTCAACTGAAGTTCATGGCTGGACTCAATTTACAACTGTGATCGCACTAACATGCTTAAAAACCTACAGCGTGTAGCAATCTCACAAATGTGGCTATACATTAGATAACAATTACATAACTGTAACATTATAAATAATAATTATTGATAACATACCCTCTGTTAATTGTACTGTTATAGGAAAATAACTTAAACATATGCTCAATTTGGTTTTGATTACAACATTTGTTCTACCATCTTGATCCTTTATTTCCAATTATTTCAATTGGGCAAAATTGAAATTCTTTGGGGACTTTAAGACACACACTTTCCATGGAACTGGGAAGAAGGAAATCAGTATAATAGAATTAATTCTGTTCTTTATGATCCTGAAGCTTAGCTGACGTGTGATAGAAACATACTATATACTCTATAGCTATTTTTCTTCACTTTTTAAAAGATTATTTTAAAGCAGAATCAGGCTATTCATAATTCTTACTCAACCAACTTTAAATACACATCATTGTCCTCCAGCTCCCCTGTATATCTCTTGTTTCAAACATAGCAATGTTTAAGAACTCTGGGCTTGGGTCATATTTAGTAAAACATGACGTATTACCAGCTTTCCTTTTGATGTTTGTGAGCCCAGGCTACTCTGCCCCAGCTCCGTATCAGTATTTCTTTGAAAAGGTCATGCCTGCTGACTATTTGCTTCCTGCTCAGGATTTGAACAGTCCAGTGCTACACTGGAGCGGGATACGGCGCCCAGAGTTGCCAAAGGTAGCCTGAAATTTAGATGCTTTTCTATTTGCAGATGGTTGGGTTGATAAGCAGGATGCATCTTCAGAAGCAGAGTCTGAGCAACCATGCAACAGATTTATACCCTTATCACATCAGTTCATGTTAACCTGTCAGGTGGCATCTGTTTCCCTAACAGAGACGTATCCGGCAACACGCTGTGATAGTGTCTCCTTTAGACACTGCAGGAAGGTAGACAATGTTATGAAAAGGGATGTTCTAATTAGAAGCACAGGCCCCTGCAGAGGACGTGCTGTCGAAGGCCTGTCTTCAGCAACAAAACACTGGGCTGTAGACTACCATACCCTTAGAGCCAAATTAATTCTGCTATCTCCAGACCTTGTTTGATGCCCAGTATCTCATACTGGATGCTAATTAAGCCTGCTAGCACTGTGACATATTAAAAGGTTTGGTCTATCACGATATTACGCAATTTTTGCATGTCATATTTTCTGTAGTGTTGATCAACCAGTTCTTGTTCCAATCATTTGAAGATTGGCCAGTATCCAACAAATCACATAAAGAGATATATGAATAAAGAGCTAAGTTAAAACATCACCAGAAATCACGTTCCAGGATTAGATCATCAGCCTTGTTTACAATGTTTTTTAGAAAGAGAGGCAACTGTGCTGGCTCAAATTCCCACCTTATATCACAGCAATATTTGCGGTATGGCAACAACAGTATTAGTAAAGTTTATCCTTACAATTCATGAATGCTGTTATTGCTAAACAGTGGTAAATTTTTGTACACCTAAGTCTTACGACTGACAACCTAAAGCCAATAAAAATACTCTGTGCAAATCACTTGGACCCCACATATCTCAGCATCCTTTCTAAAAATTTTACATTACTTTTAGCAGAAATGACCTCTTCCCTCTTCAGACAAAGATTAAGTGTAAAGTGGGAAGGGAAGAATAGACTGCTAAATGAGAATGCAGGTTACAAAGTCATCTTTTCATGAAATTATTACAGTATTTTTGGACCACGGTAGTATTTATGAAAGACTAAAAAATGTTCACAAATAATAGATACAAGTTTTAGTTTACACTAAAATATTTCAAAATTATTTACAATGACAGATACATTTTTTAAAATCCTTTTGTAATTTTATAGAATGTTTTACAGCAATCGTCTTCCGTATTGTCAAAAAAATCCCTATGGAGTTACTTACAAAGCAAGTGACTGTCTTACCGTAGCTAAACATAGCCACTCTAAACCCAGCAATAAACACATAGTACAATTTTCAGTAATTAGAAATGCAGTGCTACTAAACTGCATAGAGCAGAGAAGATTTAATGACATCCAATACACTGTAACTGGAGATGCTCATATTCTCGTCTGGCATGCAGGTACAATACACTAATACATAATTAAAGAACAGGCAGTTACTGATTTATATTTATGTGAGATCAGCTTTACAAAAAGGAACATACTTCAGACTCACAGGCAATTAAAACCAGATTAATTTCCTAACACAAATATGAGTTCGAACTCCTAGTGAGAACAGTATGACTTATCATTTACTTGAATACTCCATTACATTAATACAGCAATCAAAACATAATACGGACCCTGAGAAAAATCCTGTCATTCACCACTGGCAAAAATAATGAGCATAAATTATTGTAGAATTATTCAGCTTTCATGGAATTCATTGATTACAGAAGGCACCTAACTCTGCTCTTCAGAGCATATAATTGAACACCAGGAACTTCCAACCTCTTGTGGCAACTCTGCAGCTGTAGTATAAGAAGCTTTAATCAGCAACATGTAATTATAGTAATAAAACATGCTTAAAGTGTCTGCAGCACTGACACAAGCCACCAAAAAAGGTGTATCCACAATGTCCACAATACAGATTGTGGATACAAGTGTCCCGTTCTTCCTTTAACGTAAAAAAGATTCTCAATTGTACCACTTGCTTGTTTTTAATATAATACGCAATGCTGGAAATCACAGAACACAGTGGCATGACTAAGTTAAGCAAATTATTTTGGGGTGGGGTATTATTTTTAAAAAAAAAGATGTGCAGCTGTTAGTTACAAAAAGAATGAACAAGTACATTAAGAACATAATAAACTATATTTTTCACTGAAGTTGTTAAACTAATTGCTTGCATTTCAACATGACAGTAGAGATGCTATCGTAAGCCAAAAGCTGGCTAGAGGCAGCATACCAAACCCCTTCTGACAACACTGTTTACAAAGTACTACCTGTGGCAGCTTGTTACAAAACCAGGAGCTGATTTGGTTTACCTCAGCTAGTACTTATTGGCTGAAACAAGAAACACAGAGCGACCGCATCTAACATAACCACACAGACTAGATACACACAGTAGTTGAATCACCCGGTTCTATCATAGCATTAGTTTAAACACAACAAGCAGGAGCAATGCTACTTAACATGCTGCTGTCTAAAAAAACTGTTTTAAAAATCCCTACAAATACACAGGAAATAAGACAGCTTTTAGCACAAGAACAGTGTAAACACAGAAAACTTTCTTGCCCTCCTTTGTCTATTATTTATTGCCTGCAAAGTGTTTTTATAATGATACTTGTAGACCATGATCATTCTTTAGAAACCAAAGGAATTACCATTAGGTAAATTTACTAATTCATTTGCTTTATAAACCGTACACACATACAATATAGTTCTTTTCAAATGAACTTATTATCTAACTTAAGATCAAACAAATGAGTGACAGCATAGGGAAGACCATACAGATAATACTAACAATTCCATGCAATTACACAGATTAGTAGCCACCTCCCTTGAAGCAAAGCAATTAAACACATGTTTATCTTCAGACATAGCTTCATTTACCTCCAAAAGACTACTCCTGGGTTTATGTTATGAACATGCCTAGAGTGCTTAGCTGTCTTGGAATCAATGTGCACAACGAGATGGGTTAGCTAGTTTCATAATTCTTAGCTTTATCCTGTATTACTGTCCAGAAGTCAGTTGCACAACAAGAAAAATTAAAAAGCAATTAGAATTTTGAATCCTTTATTCCACAAGCAGAATCTGAGCCAGAAAAACCTCTTTTTGAATCTAGCTCTCAACACATCCAGTATTGCTAAGCTCCTCCAGTCACGAAGATGCAATTACCCTTTCTTAATGCCTGCTGCTATATCCCCAAGCTCACACTGTTCTGTATGCAACCAACCTGATCTTCACTTTGCTGGAACTGTGACACTCCAGGCACAAACTGGGATGTAAAATTATCTGAAGAGTGTTTCCCCAAACCGTATCCATTTGCAGGTATTTCATCAAACCCTTCTTCCTTTCACTCTTCTGAGAAAAATGGGTTTGACATTTTAAATTGATTACATCAGATTTATCATCAGAAAACTAGTTTACAATTAACAGCTCCAGTTTGGAACTATTCAGAAGTAGTTGATGTCTTATGCTCCACTTTCCATAGCCTAAAGTGTAGATTCGTAAGTTTAAATAACTAAAATCATCATCAAGTAACTCCTTACCCCTAAACCATCCACATATGTTCAGAGGGAATGGAAGGGCCAAATCCCTCTACTGCCTAAAGCAAACCACAGTAGTAGTCCCATTACCTCATTAGCCCCAAAACCACTAATGTATTATCGCAGAATATTGTGTACATTGTGTACTATGTCTTAGCAACAATTACACTTATTCCCTCTTTATAGCACAAAGTCAGGTAATACCGCTTTGGAGAAGCCATTTATTTAGGCGAGCATGCCAAAGGAAGGAATTCATTCTTTAATAGATACTCTACTCGGGGAAGAAAAAATCCATTTAATCAGTTACCAGTTAAATCAGAGTAGGACAATGAGAGATAAAACAAAACAGATCTTAAACCCCACCCCCACACCCCCCTTCTTCCCAGGCTACCTCCTCCCCTCATCACTGGTTTTCTCCATTGTCTATCAACATCCCGGTTTTCTTCACCTGATACTTGCACTGATTTTCTCAGTGTGGTCTAGTCCATGTCAGACATCCAATTGCTCAAACAGAACACAGAATTTCAAAAAAGCTTCTCTTACTGGTATATTCTTTTTTCCAATTGTTCACTTAGTGAAATCTTACTTAATTCCTTATGCTATTACGCTTATTCAAAAAAGAATAATCCTCCAAGTTTAAAACAGGCACTGTGTTTAGCCACACACCATGCTAATCCAAGCACCCATTTACACTGCCTGTACAAACAAAATAGAAATGAGAGCACAGAAGAGGCATTGCTGGCCAATGTAATTTGCCTTCCATTTTCTTCTCAAGAGTGGTATCATTCAAGAAGAGTGATCTACTCTAAATACCATATGTGTGTCATCACCCTAACCAAAAAAAGAAATAACAACCAAAAACCACCGCACTATATAGCCTTAATGCAAACCTAGACCCATTATTTCCTTTCTGTCTATGTCTACGGTAAATCATGCCCTAACTTGTATGCCTTATCCAGCAGTGAGTAATAAGATGACAACACACCAGAGTTACAGGGGAGGGCAACAGCACAATTTGGAATTACCAGCATCTCAGAAATTGTACTGAAAGTCATCAAAAAAACCAGTCAAGTACTGTTGGTAAAATAAAGAGAGGGGGCAAAGAGATCAGTTGTACAAGCGTAAAGGCACATTAGAACTATATTAAATAAAGGTTCATTGGTTAAAAAGCATCAAACTCCTAACACCTCAGCTATGTGAAGCATTCTAAAAGCAACACAAGAGACAGACGTGTTTGTCACTACAGCAGTTATGACTGTCAATTTATACATGAAACTGATTTTCCATAAAAACAGTGTACATGTCCACTTTTCCTAGCAGTATAATATGAACACTTAAGTTCATTTAAGGAAGCTGGAAAATAATCCAGTTCTGAAACACTGCAGAGTGGTATTATGTCCACAAGACTCTGAAGTATACACTTCACCAAGTCCATTTTAACAAACTCCTACATTTCTGAAACTTCAGATGACCGTGTTATAAGTAAGCATTTGGCAAAAATGACCATGCAAGATTTTAAACTTCCACTAAAAATACCTACTTCAGAAAAAAGCAGTATTTTTCTATTCTCCGATCCCATTCTGCCTCCTAAAAAAAATCTTAAGTATAAATATAGCAACAGAAAATAGTCTGAAGTTTAATTTTAATATGAAGTCTACACTACTAACAATTTCTCCAGGAAGCATTAAATAACATTTCATTTAAAAGGTAGCATAAAAACTGGAGGACAGGTTTCCTGTTGCCATGTTAAATGGTCCTTGGGTTTAAAATGATCGAAAACATCAGGTAAGAAAATCAGATCAAGTCTCACTATCAGCATTCTTTAAAGGATGCAGCATGGAAGGGAAGTAGCTTGTCAGTGTCACATGTGTATTGACACTATAAAGAATTGTTACTGGTAATTCTTCTTATGAAGTCATGTCACACTAGTAAAAAAATCTGTATCCCATACGAACCCAAACTCTGCAGTGATCGGAAATTTCATTCTGAAGTACCTGCATGAAAGAGGCTCAGTGAGAACAGACCAGAGAGCAGATTTTACTGTACTCTAAGCAACAGACATTGTACTTCTGCTAAAACTGTAGTGTGTCACAGTGCAGAAGATGGAACTACAAAGATCCTCTCGAAAATCCGAGCAATTTGATACAGCTTCTGTTGAAGAAACCAGGGAAAATAACTAATTTTGAAACTTATGGAAGAACAAAACCCACAAATCTCCACACTACAGAAACAGAGAAAACGTGCCCCACTCGACAAAGAGATAGCACTTACAGACCCTGTGAATTCAAGTATCCTGTGTGGGACAGATCAGTAAAGTCCCTTGACTAACAAGTAAGCACAAATACATCCTCCAAGTCTTCTGGTCAGGATGTACAGGCAATTTATATTCTTTAAAGTAAGAATATAAATAGTCAAGAAGGGACATGTCTAAACCAAACAACAATGTAAGCCTGTTGAACTCCTCAAGTATCACTGTATACAGAATCCTTTCACAAAAAGGTTAACACACAAAAAACTCAACACACCACAGAACTGGTAATTACCACCAGAATAAAATGATAAAAATTCAGATATTGAAAGCACTGAATGGAATGGGCGTCTATACCAAAACTGGTCAGCAGAGAAATGTGTCGGATATCACCAATAAAATTAAGAAACAAAAGACAGCAAAAGACTTTTACCAAGTAAATTTCTTTGAAAAGGAACTTTATTTTTAGCCTTTCTGCTCTTTCAGCATTAACATTTGCTCTAATTTAACCAGAGTCACGAAGATCTAGTAGGTTTCAGAACTTTAATTGCTGCTTCCAAAAGGAACCGAGAAGGACATGTTCCATGAATGCCACAGAGGCTACCAGTATTGCAAAGAAGTCATGGAGACTCCTACACTTGCAAAATGAAAAAAAAATACAAACCTCCTTTTTCATGTTCATTGATGTAAATGGATGAATATCAGCCCATGATTGGAGATGATCACCAATTTCCTAGAAAACACACTACAAGAAATCAGTTTGCATTCAAAACCAAGGGTTATATTGGTGCCCAGCTGCTCTGGTCAAAGTAGAGGTAAACTGATAAAAACATATTTAATAGAAAATTCAATGTGCAGATGTAATCCAACTTGTCAAATCAACTGAGCATGTACAAGTTAGGGCATCACCGTTTATCCTTCAGCCTACAACCTCCTTAACCAGAGAAGGAATGTATATGCGACCATCTCAAGAAGAAATGATTCTTGAAGCGTGATAGGTACATATACATTCAGGGCTGGCATGACCTCACAAGTCTCTGCTGACCGGCATGGCTGGCCATGATGTTCAAGCCTCAGCTGCTTCACAGAACAGCAGCAATGCAGAATGCCTGACCAAAAAAATTGTCATTAGCTATTTATAATTATTTAAATCCTCTTACTCAAAATGTATTTGATCAAAATTACCATATAAACGTTTTTAAACTTAGCGTGATATGGTAACTAGCAACTGTGTGCTCTACATCCTAAAATAACAGTATGGGTATACATTTCTTGTGATAAGAATAACCATTTTACACCACTTTTAATACTTGCTTAAAATAATTGCATAGCTGATTTTGATTACTTGTCCCTTGTATTATAATAGTTTGCTTTTAATATTTATATATTTTAATACTTTATTCAAATAGAAAAATCCTAATGCACGTAATTTGACCTGCTGAGAAAAAAATAAAGACATTCTTGAACCACTTTAAAATTCTTTACAATACCACAAAAAACCACTGGGCTACAAATATGCTTCCAAGTGTACTTAATGGACTGTTTGTTAAATTATTTTAACTATTATAGCCTCTGAAATTATTCTAAAATTGGTACCTTAATTGTTTCATGCCTCAGTAGGTGTTAAAATTTATCTTCTGGATTTTCTAAATACCAGCTCCATCAGGTTCTGCGCACTTACTCTTGCCCACTCAGAGTCAGGTCAACAAGAGAGAATTTTTGCATAACATTTGCTGAAATGAAGTCTTAATTCTCTAATTATGCTCTCTACCAGCAGCCAGGAGACTAACAAATGCTTCCAAGACTGGTGTTTCTGACGCCATTTGATTTTATTTTTTTTTTCCCCTCCTTACCTGACTGGAAGAATTAACTAATCTGTGAGAAATTTTGTGCAACATTTGTATAAGTAATTCATCTACCACAGCAAAGCAAAACCATAGGCTGTAACATACAATCTGTCAATGCACAGACAATCTCTAAATATTTCACTTAAATGTTCTATTAAATTATAGAGGAAAAATAACAAATATTATCATCATTAGCTATTTGCTTGTGTTATGGAGAAAGCATTGTCCCACAGAACTGGAAAAGGCATGACTTAATTAAGTAGTATTTATAAACATCCTGAATATTTCCTTTACTTAAATCAACTCAAAATCCCACTACTAGTGGGATGTTCCAGACTTCTCTATTGAGATGCAAAAATCCCATTAACAGGTCAGAATCCTCATTTCTTCATCTTCAGTGCTCCAACAGTCTGATTCTGTCCAGCAGTAACTTAACCCAAGGAAGCCTGAAGTGCTAACAACCAAAAAATGTATGTACAGCTGCTGTGTGAGAAATGGGATAAGAACAAATAGGAAACTATCACCACTTTTAACTCTATGAATCAAGACTAGATGAGCAACAATGCACTTGTCCAGGGAAGTACTAGCACTGCTGTTACTGTACAAGCCAGAATAGAAGAGTTCACAAACTGAGTTTAGAATCCAAGCTACAAGTTTCCACCACAGAAATATTTTCCTAAATGTTCTGCGTAGAGCAAGAAAAAGTCCAGGTGAAATGGAAGATTTTTATCTGATTTTATTCTATCTAGAAATTGGATACCTTCAAGTAGAGGTTTATTCTCCTCAGTGGCATCAGGCGGGTGGAAATTTTGCTTTATATCTTTACTGATTCTTTCAAACTGAAAAAGATACTTGAAATATGCTGCATTTTTCTCAAAGAAAAAATTTCATTGCTAGTTTCTAGGATACATATTATTTTGGTGGCCATATACAACATACCTAACCATCTTCACAAACTGATGAAATATAAAAAACACTTGCATGAAAAAGTTACAGCCATAAACCGATTTAAAAATGCAGGTCCTAATAACACTTTAAATTATATGCATAACCAAATGAATATAGTTTGATGTAGAATAAAAGTACAACTGGGGAAAGAAGAAGAACTGCTAGAAAAGGAGAAGATCTGGATAAAAACCAGACGGAGACAAGGAAGGAAAAATGCATGAAGGAGGAAATTCTATAGAAAGGAAGAAAGCTGACAATGAACTGCATCAGTAAGCCTTGCATTCACAGGAAAAGGTTGATGTGAGGGAAATCTACAATCCCGAAAAACAAGACAATCACATTCAAATAACAAATTTCAGAGCTAACTGAATGATCGTTCCAGGAGAGAACAGAACACCTCCCGTCACTGCTTTATATGAAACTGGGCATAGACGAGGACAAGAAGATAGGAAATGTGGAAAAGGAGTCCCTTAGGACACATCTCTGGTCCAATACAACATCCGAAGGCTCCAGCAATTTTCTGTGGAGGACTATTAACATTGCTTTTATACAGCTGTAATAGATGGTATGATTCACTTATCTCAAAATACAAGAGCTCAGGGAACCTGATGATATTATCAGGCATCAAGTTAGAACAAATAAAAAAAGTGCCTTTCATGCAAATATTGAAATTATGGATATCATGTTGTGAGGAGAGGGCTGATATTTAACACAATTTTTTAGAAAGATCAAACTTGAAAAAAAGACTATGACAATGATATTACATAAATACAACCCTTAACTTTTTTTTTTTTTTCCTTCCTTCCCTCAAAGACATCCTTAAACAACTGTCAGAGCATTAAAGCTAATGTTTGCTTCCCCCTTCTGTTAGGCTTCCATTAGCAGCTGCTGTTGGGCACTGCCAGACTGAACACCTGGTCAGGTGTACTGCTGATGTGGACCAGTACTGTATTACTGATGGTCTGTGACTTAGCAAGATCTTTAGAAGAGCTTAGGAGAAAGGAAAAACTGTGCAGGAGAAAAAGAATATGTAATCAAAATATCTTCTACCTCCTCAAGCCTCCAGAAAGACATTTCTTCACCACCCCAGCTTCAGTATTTATCACATACTGAAGCAGCATAGACAATTGCTGAAAGTTCAAACATATTGTCTCAAATGTTCTAAAAGTAAGAAATTCTGGTTGCAAAGACAGCAACCGTTCAGGTTTTCACTCCTCAGTTCTCAGCTGGAAGAAGTACGAATCCTACACAAAACCAGCAAAGTTTGGTTTTGGTTGTTGGTTTTTTGTTGTGGGTTTTTTTTTTTTTAATAGTAATGCAAATTATTAAAACATATTAAAAAAAATTAAACTTTCCTTTTCTCCCATAACCCTGAGTTCGTATTTTTTCCTTAATGAAAGAGATATGTCCTCTTCCCCTGTCCCCCATATAGCTCTCTGTCTCCTCAAGCTGCCTTATGAAAAGAAATACACACAGACAAAGGAACTGACGAACAGGTCGCAGAAAGGTACTGGAAACCCACTGCCATCATCTGGGAATGACGGGCAGGGACTGAGATAAAGGAAAGCCATGTGTTATTACAGAACAGGCACAACATCTGATTAACATTAGAAATGAAAACTAGCAAAACTGAAAATGTAACCTGCAAGTCAACACAAAAAATATATTCAATTCTCAAGTTTAACCTTTAAGAAATTTTGCATAATGCTTACAAAAATTCAGGAACGGTGAAAAAATATTCACAGTGCTAACAGGACAGTTCTTAATGAAGAAAACTTAGAAAAAATCCTCAAAGGACTCTAAACATCTGTAAATCCACAGGCATGGTAAAGAGAATAATTACTAAATATGTGACCTAACAGGGGAAAAATACCCTTAAAGCGAGCACTATAAAAATCATAAAGAGGATAGTAAAAGATAATGGCAATGGCAGGTCTATTCAACAGAAACAAGATCTTAAAACACACAAATTTTAACAGCAAAGAACAATTAATCTAAGTCGCTAGAAACAAAATACTTCAGTGGGATGTCAATCAGTAACACAGAGCTGACAACTGTGCTTTAATTAAATTTGAGACTGTTACCAATTAGTTAGTCTAGAGCACTACAGGCTTCATGCTGCCTATGACTCAGTGCACTGACTCATCCAGTAAAACTTTTCTTACAGAAGAACTATCCAGGCACCCACAAGGATGCAAGATCAAAAGGAAAGTAGTTTCATTGACCTTCTTTCCAAAAGTTGTTTTAAATTTAGATGACCAAAAGTATGTACTGACACAACAGCTCAAAAAGGTTTATGAAGGAGAGAATTTCAGGAGCGTTGGTTTAACCACCTTTCAGATAAATATCTCAAAAAAAACCCAGAATACAAGTAATGTTTTGTAAGGTTTGAGGCTGAAGCAGCAGACTTCAAATCTGCTTTTTCATAAGCTGCTCAAGTAGCATTATTTATTATTAATAAAATATCTATCATTTTTCATTGAAAGATCTTGTTTTCTGTCGCTCAGAGTCTTGATTGATTTTAACAATTGGAGGCTGAAATTTTTCAGTCAGAACTAAGGTCTTCACCTTATGGGGGCAGGGGAGGGGGGAGAAGTGTGACAAAAAGTCTTCAGCCATTTCCCTGTTCAGGGAGAAACCATGTTTGCTTAGATTTTAAAATGATAAAAATTCTACTAAGCAGTAATGGCATTTTCAAGTTCTGGAATAACATGAGGATAATCCTGGGTGAAAGACTCTCCTATTGATATTCTCATGGACTTCCAAAAACATTAGGTTTAAAAGCAAGACTTCTCCCCCAGTCATTCTTTGTGAACGTTCAGGCTATGACCTCTAAGCTGCCAAGTGCTGGATCTCAGAAAAGGAAAGCTAGCTCTCTAGCTCTCAGATTCCAATGAGAATCTTAGTGCCAATGCAGAGTGAGTAATCAAAGAGTGAATGAAAGGTGTCCAGATCCAAGCCAGGCAACCTGTTGTGAAGCCCTACAGTACATACATGCAAACTGATGTAAACATCTTGTTGTTTCTCAAAACCCCCAGCTACTATCATAGAATCACAGACTGGTTTGGGTTGGAAGGGACCTTAAAGCCCACCCAGTCCCACCCCCTGCCATGGGCAGGGACACCCTCCACTAGACCAGGTTGCTCCAAGCCTCATCCAGCCTGGCCTTGGACACTTCCACAGGGCATCCACAGCTTCTCTGGGCAACCTGTCCCAGTGCCCCACCACCCTCTCCGGGAAGAACTTCCTGATATCCAACCTAAATCTCCCCGCTTTCAGTTTAAACCCATTACCCCTTGTCCTGTCACTACAGGCCCTTGTAAAAAGTCCCCCCCCAGCTTCCTTTTAGGCCCCCTTCAGGTACTATCATCTCCCAATTTAGCAGCACACCAGCCCTGTAGTCACAGGCTGGATCAGTTGGCTCATTCACCTGAAAACCAACTGTGGGTAAACCAATAGTTTTGGTGTGAGCTCACTCCACGGCTGCACAATCAGCAGAGCAAGAGAGGAAGCAAGAACACCTATCCAGACAGCAGCATGTGCAGTGCAGTTTGAATCTGTTAAGCCATATGGTAAGCAGGACCAGGCAAATTTGGAAAAGAAATTGAGTTGTATTCCAGGCCTGAAGCAAAGGGTGGAACAGGTAAGACTCCTGAGGGTTAAAATGAGCATGAATGTTGCGGTTAAGAGAGAATCTTAAAGCATGTTTTCCCCAGAACCTACACCAGAAGATACAAATCTCGGTATTTAACATTAATGTTTACCAAGTGAAAAAGCTGCACCTTCACTGGGAACAGGCATACTTCATCTCCTCACAGGGACGCCAGAGAACGACGCCCTACCAAAGATTGGTACTAAGGGTACGGTTTCACAAGACATTAAGTATTGCAGGGGAAGGGGAAAAGGAGCAACTGTGCACGATGTTCTCAGGTGCAAGTCTTCCTTCTTCTAGTTCATTTCTCCCAGTACAGGTGTTTACTAAGTACTTCCATAAGCCTATTTAATATACCAGCATGACATAAAATTAAGACAGAAGGAAGAGCTGTATTGCTTTCTGCCGTATCAGTGTGTTTAACTGATTTGCAGAACAGCGAGGGAGCGACAGGAGCATACAGAGCACGAGATGCGTAGGGAGCAGAGAAGCTGGACTTGCCCCCTTAGTGGCACCAAGACATTTCTCTGGTTTACCAGTTCAGCCTGGCTCTTCCAGAAAACCCTGTAGGAATGAACAAACCCCTTCAATCTGTGCTTTCTTTCCAAAAGCAAAGCAACATTGGAAATCGCACTATCCAACACATTAATTAAGAAATGCACTCAGCTGACAGACGAGCACTGGAACGTCTGCCATGCAGCGCTCGTGTGATTCGCAGGAGGTCACTACACCCAGCAGGTAGGTCACATTACTGGTTCTCATTTTTCTGGCTGCAAAATTCAGGAACTCTAGAACTGTTTTCCCAGACATGCTGTGATGTCAACAACTGCAAGTCGATGTCACTCCAGTGGGTTTCAAAAGTCTATACCAAATGTTTAACTCAAAGTGTTAACCTCCCCAAAAAAGGAGAAAAAGGCACATTTCCTCTTAGACATCCAAAGCATAACTTTGGTATTGATGACTAAGTTCTACAAAGTAGAAATAATAGTACTGTGCTACCGTATTGGACAGCTGTAAACATGAATTCTGCATAATGAATTTGAATGAATTAATTCATCTGTGAAGATAACCTCCTGTGAGCAACTCAAATGTCATAAGGATATAATTCAAGAGACAAAAATCTGAATTCAAAGCAAAGTCTGAGCAGCGAACAGCATAAGACACGTCCAAGAACAAAACTAAGTAAATAGCTTATTCACCTAGCACACTCCGGCTACACCTACCTTAGCTGGCCAGTAGATTCTCTCAATATATATTTGAGATTTATAAATAAAATATACGACTTGAAAGAGTAAAGAAATATTCTTTACTCACAAACTGAAACGCTAATGCAGATGAACCTATAACTGTGTCAAAACAAACGTGGGTTTTCTTTTTTTAATGTAAATTTTTAAAGTATAATTTTAAATATAATTATAAATTTTTTGTTTGTTTATTTGGTGGGGTTTTTTAAATGTCTTATGAAAGCATTTTCAAAAAGATGCTCACAAAATACAAAAATAATTGATACAATCTGGGAAACCTTTCAATGCCACAACTCTAAGTGACAATTAAACAATTCAGTTATCCTTTTTGGCATTATTAAAACCCTACAGATTGAAAAACAGGGGACATAAACGATATCGTCATGCCAAGATGCATTTTTCATATATTTAGCTTAGTCTTTGGTAATACTTACGTGAGTATTACCACGTAACTTACCAGTCAACTTACTTTCTCTTGGTAGAACTGAGATTGGATATAAACTACAGACCACTGTGTAATACAATTTTTATATGTCTGTACATACATTTTTTTATTATCTGTACAACCATAAACCAGTGGTTAGACCAGTATTTGTACAAATACAGTCTTGAGTTTAAAAAAATATTTTTTACACATTTGCTGTAAAAAGATCATTCTTATTAATGTTTCTAGTATATCAACTACAGAAATCCAAAAATAATGTAGAAAGTCACCAGAAGTGTTACTTTCCTTTCTATAGGCCAAGAAAGCCGTTAAATAATTTTGCTAGAGAAATCTAGTGTACTTAGTGTTTCTTCAATGTTGTTATTACACCAGATCAAAACCTGTCTGTAGCAAATAACCATTTAACCTATTCTAAGCCATCCTTAAAACAACTGAAGAAATTCATTAACAAAATTATTCACAAAAATTAAGGTAAACCTTTTAATGTCTCACCAAGAAGTAAATAAAGAAGTACAGACAACCTTAATTACCTGTCTGTCTGCAGAATTCTTTAAAAGAGGAAATCCAACCAGAACATCTCACCATGACAAAATAATCCAGATGAATTTGCGAATGTTACAACTCCTTAAAACATTACAATGAACCACATCTTGAACATTATCCCCAATGATCTATGCAATACAAAGGAATCCTATTAGCGTTATTTATAACGTGTATAGTAGAAAGCTATCTAAAGAAGATACAACTACTGTAATATTAAAGAAAAAAACCCACACAACTAATTAAGTGCTACTTACGGCCAAGTAAGAGTTTAGTACTTCAGAAATAAGTGGTTTACATTCTACTAAGAAGAGTGTTTCAATAGCACACCCATTTTCTGAGGTCCCTTTGCCATTTTCATACCTTGTCTAGGTCCCTTCAGACTTCATAACAGCAATACTGCTGGGTTTAGAGAATGGCATCTGTCAAAACTTACAGTGTTTAATCAGATCATATTTCTAGAACTATTTTTGCCAGAGCAAAAATATGGATAAAAAGATTTATCGACTTGAAGTCATTTTTATCTTCATGACGTTAGCATTTCAGTCACCAAAACAGTAGGAGATAAGAGAATTATCCATGAGAAAACAGTTTCTGTGAACCTGTCTCCTCTTTTGCTCTGTCAGGGAGTGCACTTACTGCCCTGTTGGAAGAAGTCACATCTGTTGAAAGAACATACCGCATGTAAGCTGAAAGATGTGCTGCTTCTCAGAGCCATTTAACAAGGACTTCAGACTAATTTTGAAAAGCAACATCTAACTAACTACCTATCCCTGATTAATTCCAAAGTATATAGATATAAGTTTTAATTATTGTATTTCTCAGTTCTAAGAGCTGCTCCTTCGGTTGACTCAAGATGTGGCTCACAATGGATAAGTCTCCACCACCCTCCCCATTTACTGCAAATTTGTTTGTTGCGCCTGTCACTGTGTCCTATCTACCGCATGCATAGCTCAACCACATAGAGAAAGGATTATCTTTTTATTTTTGCACAACCACCTAAGAATTTCTCTTTGATTCCCGTTAAATATACACAACTTAAAAAGGCATACGTGTTTCATATGCCTGAGAAAAGGCAAGGCTTCAAAAATTATTTTAAATAAAATAGACTGTTAAAACTTGTTGGCACATAGACATGCCATGAAACTTGGTGACTCATGGGATCGCAACAAAGATTTGTTAATAGAGAAATCTAGTTTTAGAGGAATGCTGGAAGGGTTTTAATATTTCACTAAATAAATTAAGAAACCATACACACACAGTCCCAGCTGAAAGAGTTATTAAAACATACGCTTTGCTGTTATTCATATGCAAATAAGAAAAAATTATCCTAGAACTAAGAAAGTGAGAGGTCAAAGATGGCCCAAGATATTCTTGTGTTATCAGGATATTTTTACACCATTGTAATGTAGTAAGAAGCATTATGCAGTCTTTAGCATACTAAAAACCTTTTCTGCCTCTTATGAGAATGTAAAATATTTTAAAAGATGTTCAGTTTCACAAGGTAAATCAGATGTATCTGTTTTTAAACTCGAGTTTCGATTCTGACTTTTAACATTGTTTCAAAACTATTGCTTCACAGAAGGAAAAATATTATTACAAACCTAGAGAATCATGTGCTGTACACAGATACCTGGATACACTGAAGTTCCTATCCTCCCATTCTTGAAAAGTTGCAATTTGCATTTGTGTTCTGTTACTTCTATAAGGAACACCCAAAAATGAAAGCTGACTTAGTATTTAAGTATACGTGTTAATGTCATCTCAACTTCAATCAGTAACAAAAGACAATTATTTAACAATGAAAAAGGAATAAAAAAAAAAATGAACTTCTAGAATATAAAACCAACCCATTTTTGCTAGTAACTACTAAGGAGAAGAGAAATAAATAAATAAAGTATGCAGCAAAATTAAATTTCAGTTGCAAGCAAAAAATATCTCTCAGTTCTATACAGTACATGTCCTTCGTCTATGTAAAAAGTTATCACTTAAAAAAATAGACTAATAGATGGATCGTAAGTGGACTGAATTTTTTTTTTCCAACAGCACCTTTGAGGGAATATGAAATTATAAAAAGAGTTGTTTACATTCCAAGCCTAACAATCTAAATTAAAAAAAGATCTAAATAAATAGTTGGCATTTAGTAGGAAAACAATCTTCTCACATAATTTAAGTACAACATAAAATGATTTTCCAGTACTGGTCTCTTCAACAATTCAACATAACACAACCATTATTACCCATTTTGCACATTCATCTCATCTTTAGGATGCTACTAAATTATATCAGCATACAGCTGACATATCTAAGATCACTGACTAGGTCTGCACGTTCAAGCCTTTCAGTAACTTGCATTCTCCATCAACCATCTCTACATCTTTCCACAGAGGGGAAAAAAGATTGTTATGAACACAATATTTTGAAGCACCCAATCATAATCACTCGTCTCAAAAATAATTTCAAATATATTTTCTACAAAAGGGTTCAATTTTCTGATTACAGCTAAATATGAATGAGCAATTTTATAGACAAGACACTCCCTTCTTAAATTTTTTTATTAAAACATAAAAAAGTCATTTTACCTCTTACTTATTGTTTTTCCTTCTTATGTTCTAAAATTGCATACTTTGTGATTTTGGTTCTACAGAATATACTGGAATACTCCACCTGTAAACATCTACAATTTGTCTTTGTCCTGAATACATGATGGCTGTCTCAGTCACCAACTGTACGTCCTTCACAGCAGCCTGACCAAAGGCCATCTGCTGGTAAAACCTCGCAGGTCCAGAAGCCAAGGGAGTCATGTCCCAGACCCTCTGGCATATACCAAGTAGCATCCCTTGCACAGTGTGAAACCTGCCAGCCAAACACTGCATTTCATAGAATCACAGACTGGTTTGGGTTGGAAGGGACCTGAAAGACCATCCAGTTCCAACCCCCCTGCCATGGGCAGGGACACCCTCCACTAGACCAGGTTGCTCCAAGCCTCATCCAGCCTGGCCTTGGACACTTCCAGGGATGGGGCATCCACAGCTTCTCTGGGCAACCTGTCCCAGTGCCTCCCCACCCTCATTTCATGTAACAGAGAAACATCCAGAAAGATTACTGGGAGCAATTTTTTTCAATGCAACAGAGCACAGATGAATCCTCCCCCACCTCCGTCTCAGATCAGAGGTGCAAGAGGCAAACAAAAGCCACCAGCACCTGCCTCCATCACCTGCTTTTAGACAGCGCTGGCAGGCCTCGCTTAGTATGCATTATTTACTTTACTCATTTTCCTAGGAGTAATGTTGTCTGGAATTAGATTATGACTCAAGCATGCCATTATTAACATTTCCATAGGAAATTAAAATTTCAATGTCTGAATGACTTCAGCTAATCACTAGACTTAGCAAGACAGAGCTGATTTCCTCAGCTACCTCAGAAGAAAATTCTGTCCTCAATTATAACTGAGAAGATATTTAAGATGCAATGAAAATTTTACAAAGGCTCAACTGAAAATCTAATCCATTCTTTAATATTTATCGTTAGCCAATCCAAAAGAGCCATGTACATATTCTTGATAAGCCTTGGCTGCCCAGTGCCTACAGCAATTTGACAATAATACAACTTTTTATAAAGAGAGAGCCTGCAACAATATCAGTTGATTTCAGTGTTTAACACACAATTAGTAGAGGAGTATTTTCCCAAGTTGCTGAGCACTAGCAAACATTGGAATGAACATTATGTGCTCGAACTCTGGGAAGAAGAAAAAAATATTAAAAAAAAGTCAGACCATATGTTTGGATAACTTCAGATACCCTTTAATTTTAAACATCTGATTGGGCAGTTTAATTATCTCTTTATGCAGAACAAGCCAGTGCAAAGCTACTCACACCAGGATTATCTTAACTAGAGAGACAAGAGTGTAAGAAAAAAACCCTGGAGGTATTTCTCATACTCTAATTGTGATCTTAAACTCCTAGTAATATTTTGTAGTAGAAAAAGCCTGTATGCCTGTTTGCAAACTCGAATTCAAATATTTAATAAGAAAGCTTAGCCAAAAGGCTGACTAAATAAGACACACAGTACTAGATGGGGAGGAAATGAGCAGCTACATATATTAATTATCATCCTTTCTGGGATCAGGCTCACTCAAGTTAAAATTTAAAGGGCTTAGATTACTTTCTGGTGAATTTTATTAGTTTTCCCCAAGAGGTGCAAAGACTAATGCTGTCACAACAGAAAAGGAGAGCATATACAGCGTCATTACAAGCTGAGTCACCCGAAAGCATTGAATCTTGCTTTATTATAACACAGCGTCTTAAATAGTCTCCTGAAGCACTATCATTTGTTATGCGATAGAGTGATAACAGCAAGCTAACCCAGTATTACAGTGAAATGAAATCTGGCGCATCTGCAGAGTTGTTCTCAGTAGGCAGACCAAGTTCCCTTGCTGGTGTCTTTGGAGATAGCAGCTGCAGGCTTCCCCTCCTCTACTGCAATAGAGAAAGATGCAGAACAAAGTTGGTGAGAGCCGTCTTCTTGCTGTTGCTGATGATAACATTTAGATAGGCCTGCTGAGAGCCATGCTGCAGGTGGGCAGAAGAGGTGGTTGGGCAGATGTCCAAGAATTACAACCAAAATATTCTTCCCTGTGCAGCTGTAGCCATCAACTCATTCTTACCCCCTGCCCAAGGTTTTAGCTACTTTCTCTCTGAATAGCAAAATCTTGAAGTATAAAAACATAAAACCTGAAGACTTCTTAACCATGCCTCACTCATCTCTTACCATTCAGATCCAATACATGAGTATTTTTCATTTCCTGGTACCACACTTTCATCACACAGCAGTACCAGTTTCAAAACAGTTGTGCAGTGCTCTCAAATAAATCACGTATGTCTTAATTCATCTGTCATTATGCAATTTATGATCCCTGTGTTTTTTTGGGAGCCACTACAGAAGACAGCAAAGCAAGAAACTTCAGATAACCAATGTGTGTGACTGGACTGTCTCTGCCCCCTCAGCTGACAAGTTGTTCATGAACACCATCCCCTGCCTTGTTTTCTTCCCAGTCCCCTTCTTTCCCCTCTCACCTCGTGATGGAACTCACCCAGATGCAGATACTGTAGAACTTGCAAGACATTTGCTGGCATCACGCTGTTCAATAATACCCCTTCTACCTTGCTACTTTTTTATTTGGACTGCTAGTCACAGCAGACAGCAATTGGTTATAAATTAAGAAACGTAAGCCAATGGGGGCTGGCTTTCCAAACCCCCATACAGACGCTACCATCATAAAAACTTTACATAATAATAGATATTTGAGGGAACATCTTGTGCACATCTTAATCGAAACGTTTTTGAAAATATTTTGAAAATGTTTTCCCTTTTCATGCAGTACCTTCCAATGTTAACCACCAAAACCCTCCTTTCTGAAGCATGATTTTAGCCAAATCTATTAAACCGTGCTCCCTATCTGATGAAATTCCAATTAACAAGTGCCCACACAACACTAATACACTGCATACATATGCACTTTACACATGCTGTGTTACACATAAACCTACACAGCCGTGATCTGAAACCTGGCTAGTCTCCTTCGTAAATACACAACACACAAACAGGACATCAGGCAAGAGTGACTCACAAAGGGTACACAGGAACTACATGATCAGCTGAAATAATTCCCAATACCCCCCAGTAACACTAAAATATCGTGGAAAAAAGTGTGTTCTGTAATTCCCACAATAACTTCAGAATTTCTCTATATTAATTTATTGCCTCTTGCAAGTTCCAGTATCTTTCTCCCTGGTTTGCAACAACAGCTTATCTTTATCAACCACCATATAAATGACTGTGCTGTTGCCACAGAAAAATTAACCATACAATTTGCATATGGAAAGATACGTTCAGTTTGCTTCCACAAACAAAAAAAAGTTGTTTCTACAATAAAGAACACTACATAAATCACTTGCTTTATGTCACCTACTTTTATTTTACAAGTCCAGTTGAAAACAGGCTAAAAATGCTAAAAAAAGTCACTGTGTCCATGGAGTTCTGTGCTTTTCCAAAACAAGTATTTCAGCATTTATCTCATGACGTAATTAATATTCTGTGCCAAACTCTGTATTTTGATCGCATCCTACAAAACTGCTCCTACAACTTGAGAACTTAGAATTAATTTTTTCCAGTTCCCTTCTCAATTCCTGTTTATCTTGGACACCCTGTGGAAAACTTCACTTCTGAGAGCCTTTAGTATAAACGGGTTGTTCCAGACAAATTGTTTGCAGATGGCTTTGGAAGTACTACAATACATACACTGGTCAGCAGCACAGCCGTGTAACTATTTATACACCATGATACTTGGAAACCCTTCTCCCAAACAGAAGTCCACTCTGCAGGGTGCTGTACAGAGAAAGGTTATTTTTGTCCTCAAGAGCTTACACTTCGTGTAAGGCAGAAAAAGGAATACCGACAAATGTACAAGGATATAAAGAAACTAAGACAACCCCAAACCAATAGACTGCCTTTGCACACCAGCAGTCTAGCTCAGCTTCCTTTGAGTGTCATCTATTACCTGACCAACCAGCTCTGCGGATAGGAAGGAAACAACTACACTCCAGATCAACATCCAACAGTGGCAACAACTTCGGGAGGTGAAAGGCTACTATGTTCAAACTAATTGCAGAGCTCAAGCAGCACTTCAGCGACAAAAGAACAAAGTCTGACTCTCAGCAACGTCTTATGCTTCCTCTTATTGTTTCGGAAGGCTGTGCTCACACTCTCTCTTCACTGAAAAAGAATCATTTGACATTTGGATGCACAAAAGTAGTAGCTGTCCTCATGTGCTGGGGGGGTTCGGTAGCAGGAGGAAAGCCACAGGGAAGACTCTCGTGAGAAGCTTTAAGAAAAGCTTCCCAGCTCCAAGCCAGACCTAACTCTGGCCACAGCCAAGCCAGACCTAACTCTGGCCACAGCCAAGCCAATCCGCACCTCTATGAATTAACATGTTTAAGAGGGGAGAACGCTAAAAGAGAAGCAGAAGTGAAAACAGAGTGAAAAGAAACAGCGTGGAGAGAGAGAAGGCAGACACCAGGGTCAGTGCAGAAAGGCAGGGAGGAGGTGACTGGGAAGCCCGTGCTGGAGCAGTCTGCTGCTGAAGGACTGCACCCTGCAGAAATCAGAGAAAACTGCAGGCTGTGGTAAGGACTCATGCCAGGGAAGTTGGTGGAGGACAGACTCCCTGCTGGAGTATGGGCAGAGTGTGAGGAGTCCTCCCCTGAGGAGGAGGGGGCGGCAGAGACAATGGGTGATGAACTAAATAGGAAACTCCCATCCCCTGTCCCTCTGTGCCGCTGGGAGGAGAAGAGGTAGTCTGGGAAGAACAGAGCGGGGGGGAAGGTTTTTAAGATGTGTTTTGTTTTGTCTCTCATCATCCTACTCCAATTTGACTGCTAACCGATCAACTTTTTCTTCCCCAAGTCGAGTCTGGTTTGCCCATGGCCATAACGGGTGAGTGATCCCTCCCTGGCCTTGCCCTAGCCCACAGACCTTTCCTTGTATTTTCTCCTCCCCATCTCACCAGTAAAAGCGAGCAACCGGCTGCCTGGTCTTTAGTTCCTGGCTTTTGTAAGACAACACCCAAGATCAATGCCATATATACCTGAAAGAAATACCTATCTCTCGACAAGCTAGGTACCACACATCACTTCCCAAGACAAAGAGGATACCCCCTTCAATGAGAGCTGGGTAGTAAAAATAGTTCTATGAAGAATCAAAGAGGATACCTCTGCAAGAGGTCCTAGCTAACTCAAGAAGATGTCAGACAAGATCTGTTTCAGGAAAATTAAGTGCCTTATTTTTTTTAGACACAAGGTAAAATAATGAGACAAAAATATCCTATGATATTAACTCTGTTTCTGATGAATCATTTAAACACTGTAGAGAAAGAAATGGTGTCATTCATTCTTTCTCACCTCACGTTTGACCACCTACCATTTAATTTACAGATATTAAAATAAAATCTTCCACAACTATCAACCAAATACTTACTCTAGCTCCATTTTAGTCTATTCTAGATCATATTTAATGTAAGACCATGTATGTCATCACATTACAGACTTCCCCATAAAATGTGAGTAGGTATAATATTCATTTTTGTTCTAGTTGGAGTTTAAATATTATTCATAGAAGAGTGCTCCAGCACAAACAGCACAATCAAAATATTTCCTAGGGGTTTGGAAGCTGGAAAAAACTTGGTTATAAGACCCCCATAAGAATAATTAAAGTTTCAACCTCTGGCATTCATCCTAAAACTCACTGCTAGGGAAATTCTTTGTATCACTATAGCTGTGTTATGTCGAAGCGATCCACACCTCCAGTCAAAAGCAAAGTGACTACTGCAAAGGAAAAAGTAGGGTAAAAATTGGGAAAACATGCTTCTGGATGTCTAAAGACATTTATTCTGAAAATTTGCTTGGTTCTTCTCTACCTTAAAGTTTAAGAGGACAGAGAAAACTCGAGCTGCCCAGCAACTGCAGAAACACCAGTCAGGTAGGCGTAAAGAACACCAGTGGACTGAGAAGACTAAAATGTAGTTTAGTCGATGCAATAAACTTAAGGAGGAAATTACTTGTGTGTGGATTTACTGCAACAGTAATCTCCTCTTTGAGGAGAAGTGAGGTAGATCAGTAAAAACTAATTTGTACAATGTGCTTCAAAGACAGGACTACTACAGGGACTTTGTAGAAACAAGCTCTAAGGCAATAAAAGAAGATTCAAAGGTAAGTGGAAAAATTATTCTTGAAACCCCTGACAAACAGATTCCACAAAGACTGTCAACAAGAATATTCAGTAGGAGGGTACTAACATGTTTATCTCAGCTGTGGCTCACTCTTAAGTAACTTATAGGAACCCCTATAAGTGAAATGAAAAGGCCATTCACTGGCCAAAACCATAGGGAGAATGTTGTCTTTCTAATTGGATTTTCTTTATATTGGTGACTCCTTGTCTTAGGACACAAGAAGAAATAGAGGCCCAAATCAACTTTTTCGTAGCAAAGAATATAACTGTCTTAAAGCCAAGTAAAGGAAATTTTCATGTGCATAGGAGAGAAGCAAGCACAAAAACAAAATCCAAGATGAGAACATTACCTTCCCTGACCACAAAATAAAGGAAGTGTTCACAGACTTCCTAGTCATGGCTATAACCTTAAAAATGTAACTTGTACAACAGTCCCAGTGCTAAAGCCATGTTTACAGAAACTCTACCACCATTCATGTCAGCAAGAACAAGCCTAGAGGTTTGTTCAAAATTTCACCGATGCTTACTCTCGCAAAACTCAGCTGACATCCTTTAGCACACAACTTAATTTCAAAGCTTCAGGCTTCAGAAAGTGCTGCAAATATATAATTTATTCTGTCTTTAAAAGAAGGAAAAATGGAGGTATTGTTTTTGTCTTCAGTTATGCTGTACAGGTTAGCCGTATTATAAATGCTTCTGCTCAAGACAACACACTTGTGCGCTCTTGTATCTGTCATTAGTGGTTCACCACTAGCTTAGGAATCTGCAAACCATGTACACACAGACCTGAAAGAAATCCCACCTCAATCATAAGCTATTTTAAATTCATACATATTTAAATTATCAAAAAGCCTCCAGGGACAATAGTTCCTCTCCACAGTTTATAACCACAAACAGAGTTTCCTTTGCAAGTTCTGTCACCAAATAAGGGTGGTTTTTATATCAACAAAAACAGCTTAATGAACAGTCCCCCCTCAACGTCCTCTTAATTTTTTGTGCAAGTTTATGCTTAAACAACTGGAAAAATACTTTACATACAGTGTCACAATTTATATGTTCATTTAACATATGAAAATTTCATCATAGTTCTGACACGTGAACAAAATGTGAACTCAAAGTTCCTTATATATTGCATTGGTTTAGGTACCTTCCACAGCAGGACACATAGAAGATTGTTACAAGAGTATTGTGACATAGATATGTTACAATGATTACGCTATTCAGATTCTCTTTGGCTTTCCAAACACTTAGATTGTCTTCCAAACTAAAGACTTCACAAGGCAATGCAATGAGAGCCAGATACCAGAACAAGGTATGGTGATGCCTTTTAAGACGTACATACTTACTACCTATTACTAAAAAAGGAAGTGAGCTCCTCCAAATTGAAGACATAGTCATACATGAGAACTCGTTGATACTATTAGTAATTAACACGGCCCCAGAAATACAAAGAGCACTCCAGAAATACAGGAATAAAACCAAGAGATTATTCAAATACTAGTTTTAACAAATGCTTCTTGTTTGAGGATTCAGGCAAATAGATACCAAATTTTTATTAGTTTAAAGTCTTAATATGAATTTCAAAACAATTTAAAACCTGTAAAAGGTGTAAGAGATGCTTACAGAATCTCTCTCCATTTCACTAAGTAAGAGTTATCCCTACGCCACACAAATTTTTCTGCTGAACTCCTACTGAATTAATCATTTTACTTACCTGGCCTGGCTGAGGGGATAAACAATTAATAACCTCCTCCAGCATCACCGGTATGTGCAATCTTCCAAAATGACTGTTTTCTGGACTTTGAGGCAACTCTTCATTCTCACATTTCTGGGCGGTTTGTTCCTTTAATTCACAGTCAGAATGCTTTTTCGCTGAAGAGTGGATCTGTCTGGCCAAAGTAGCCACATTTATTGAATTCAGTTTTAAGTTGGGCAGAAACAAACATTTGTATACTTGGCACAGATACTGAGATAACATTTTGGAGTTGATCAACCTAGAAAAACAGTAGATGTTGGGAATTACTTTGAAACAAATATTTAAAACAGTAGGTTTGTTTATAAAAAAAAGTGGAAAAACTCTAAAGCATTACACAGTCAAAGATTCTCAACGTTGTCTACCAATGAATCATATTCACGCAACAATGGTTTTAATAAGGAACACCTTTTCCTTGCCAGGACTAACAGCGTTATAATGTCCCAGAGATGCTCTTGTGAAATGACTAAGCAAATCTGAGCCCAACCAGAAGAGTGATTTTACTTCCAAATTGTTGCCCTCCGTTTTGCCAGACACATGTTCTGAATCGCAGCACTCTGGCTGCCAAGTTTCCCATAGTCAAAAAGGGAACGGGCAAATCAAATACTGTAACCATATACAAAATTGTGCTATAATTTAGTGTTACTTATGTAGTAAACACAGTTTTCATCATGCATTACATCTTGTAATATAAAATATTTCAAGCACAGCCAGAAGCAAGATTTCTCCAGAGTGTAACTGGAATAGTATTCTAAACCCTGGAAACACCCAAGTGGTTAGCTAGGTAGCTTCAACTGCATGAAGAACTAATGATTTTTCCTCTCTGTGCAAAACTCTCCAAAACCAAGTCAGTAACCTACTATTAGAATGCTGCATGACTTAAGCATTTCTTTATTATTCATAAAAAACTTGAAAGCTTAAGATAGGTGAAAACAACACTTTATTCTAAGATAACTATATTCCTTTAAGAAGCTATGACCTTCTGTAATACTATGTTGCATACTCTCTCCTACCAGGCAGGAAAGTGGCAACTTTTGACATAAAACCATTGGAAGTCGTGCCGTCTTATATTTATACTATTAACAGAAGAGCAACCTTATTTTAATTATCAGATTTTTACAATATGCTTTGCTTGGATTTACCTAACCAGAGGCTTTCATGTATTTTGCCTGCAGAGATATGCACATGCAGAGTCACCACCTCTGTAAAGTTATACTCCTGATAATTTAAGCTTTAACTGTGTAGTATTTTCCCCTTACCTTAAATTTGGAAGCACGTATCACTCCACAACCCTACACGTAGCCCTGAGGTTCAACGAACCACCACGCCTCTACAGACATTATTGTATGAACAAGGCAAAGAGCAACAACCACCATCCAACTCACGCTGTCCCAGGCTGGTATGAGCCCAGGTGTTAACACCGTGGACATTGCTGACACCAGCGACCAGCCACCCACCCCCCCGCCGGAGCCGAGGGGAAGGCCCCCTCACCGCAGGGTCAGCCCCGGCCCCTCAGTCCACACGGACGCCGCCACACACGCCCGTCACCGCACCCAGGCCTCCCACTCTTCCCTTGAGAGGCTCAGAGAGGCGGGAAGCGCCGCGCCCACAAAGCCTCCACCTCAGCTTCACACCGGCGGGGCCGCACACCCCCAGCAACGCCGCCACCCCCAGCAGCAAAGCCCTGCCACCTCCATGGGGCTGAGCCCCAGGGGCGGACACCCGCCTGCTAGGCACCGCGGAGCAGCCCACCCTCCAGGCGCTCAGCACCGGCGGACGCAGCTAGGCCCAGGCCCCGGAGCCGCGCGAGCCCCGCGAGCCCCGCACACTCACCACCGGCGCCGGCGCGCTGATGGCGTCACGGCGGCGGCGACCAATGAGGAAGCGGAGAGGGCGGGCTGCTTGTGTTTGAAATTGGCGGCCGGTACCAGTGGCCGTTTGCTCGGCCGCGGCGCTGAGGTGAGTGGCGGTCCGGAGGAGGTCGGGCCCTTCCGCTGATAGCCTTGGCTGTGCTGCGGGGTTGGGCCGGTGGCAGGCGGCGGGTCGCAAGGGTAGAGCTGACTGTGGCGGTACGAGGAGTCATTCGAGCGGGCTGGGCGCGGCGGGGCCGCGGTCCCCTCGCACTCGGGGTGTTTCCTCCGCCTTACGGCCTCGCCCCGCGGCCGGGTCTCGTTATGCAAGCGGCCGTGGGGCGGCTCGTCTTGAGAGAGCAAGTTTGGCCCGAAGCTAAAACCGTGTTACTGAGAGCCTTTGCAGGGAATGTCGCTGTTGGGAGCTAACAGCTCTCGGTTACCGGCAGGGATGGCCCGTTAAAAGGGAATTCTGGTTTGGCATCTGTGGAGTGGCCTGTGCAGGTGACGCTAACGTGAAACCCGCTTAACTGTCTCTTTAAAGGAAACAGGCGGCTGCTCTGCCTTTTGCTAGAGGACTACAGCTCGCTTTGGCCTGTGGAGACCTGGGAGCTCACCTGCAAGCTTGCTCTGAAGCAGCTGTTAGTAGTTTAAATTGTTGAAATAAGCTTTACAAATTTTCTAGGGAAATCATAATTAGTTTTCTTAAAGCTGTGCTGAATTAGGTCACCTTTTCAGACCAGGGACAGTGCTGTCCAAAGTTGTGCTGATGTTGTGGCAGCACAGAGGGTTCACTAACACGGGATGGGCCGATCCAGCAGAGGTGCAAGATGTTAGGCCCGAATAAAGGTGGGAACTACTGGGAAGACTTTATTTGAAATATAAGGCCTTTCACTTTTTTTTTTTGTCAATTGCAGAAAGGATTCAGCTGTCTGATCTGAAGGAGCCCTGTAAGCAAGGAAGGGTGACAAAAGGGACGTTGTTATGTCTGCAGCTAATGAAGACGATGTTTGTAATCACGTGAAAGTGGTGGTTCGTGTCCGTCCAGAATCTCAGAAGGAGAAAGATGGCAACTTTAGCAAGGTCGTTCATGTTGTTGATCAACGGATATTGGTCTTTGATCCAAAAGACGAAGAAGTCAGCTTCTTTCATGGAAGGAGACTGACCCACAGGGATATTAATAAGAGAGTAAAGAAAGATCTTAAATTCGTGTTTGATGCTGTTTTTGCTGAAAGTTCATCCCAGTTGGAAGTTTTTGAGCATACTACTAAAAGTCTAGTCGATGGCTTCTTAAACGGGTATAACTGCACAGGTAACTTTGCTATTTGTCTTCTTCAATTCAAAAACTTTGCTAAATTTGTCAAGTTATTACTATTGTATCTTGTTGCTGCAGAGGCCTTAAAAAGGCTGAGTTATAAATGAAGCATTTTGTTTTAATTTATAGATATGAGAGGCTGACTTTTTAGCTTATGGAAGTTAAGATAGCTCTATTTTTTGAAAATTTGTTCATGTTAAGGTTATGATAAACTTCAGAATTTTATCTGAAATATGCATGCTTATGAGGGGAGTCCTATGGAAAGTTATTCGACCAGATGTTGTGCCACTGACTCTGTGGTGGCCTGTTTTATGAACTCTCTTTAAGAGCATTTTTTAATTGGCAAATGGAACATTGTGAGGAAATTAAATGCCTGCCTCCAGTAAGTTGATGGCTTAGGTTTATGAGAGTAAACAAATAATATTTCCATGTAAATTTCCAGTGAAGAAGTTTTGATCTGAAAATTCAAAAACAAAGGTGATTTTGAAATAGCTTTTGTGATTATAGTTGTAAAAGGTGAAGCCTCAGTAAGAAACTTGATCAGTTTATGAAAACAGCTGTGCAGAATGACAGAGGTGTGTGAATGTCCATTTGACTTTTGCATTCCCAATTAGCTCACTGGTATAAAGTGCATCTCTTTGTTTTGTTTTTTGTGAAAATTCAGTGTTTGCATATGGTGCAACAGGAGCTGGAAAGACTCATACAATGTTAGGTTCCCCTGAAGATCCTGGAGTGATGTATTTAACCATGATGATGCTTTATAACCACATCGATCAAATAAAAGAAGATAGAATATGTAATGTTGCTGTCTCTTATTTAGAGGTAAGCCAGTTCCTGTATTTGGTATGCTGCTTTTAATAAGGAATATCTTTATAAATAGACAAGCTGGTTTTGCCTTCCTCCAGTCCTTTCAGAGACTTTACAAAATGTGTCCCTGATAGGAATGGAACTGAACTATGTTCCACAAGTTTGGTGGTAGGTACCTGTTACTATTTTACAGAAGGCTGCATGAAAAGGGCAATCTCTTCTAGTATGTTCATTAAACATTCTAATTATGGCTGTCTTACTGACCAGTTATGTCCTTCTGAACACCTGTTGATGTGTACAAGAAAATAGCTTTTCAGGGACAGATTTCAGGACTTTACAATGAAATCCTATAAACATTGTGAAACAAACCAACAAAATTATGATTGATCCCTTTTTGATGATTTTTTATAGTTTTCCATTTATTTCATTTGTCTAAGTTATGGTAAAACTACCTGAATTAGAGCTGCTATGCCAACTCTTAGCTCTGCAAATATTCCCTTTGTTCTTTGCTGTCACTATCTCTCTTTTTGCATTGCAGTTGTGTTCTTACAAGTAGCTGTCTTGTCACTGCTGTCAGGCAGTGGTTGTGAAATTAGTAGCTTTTAGGCCTCTCAAAGTCTTAATGGAAGAATAGTTAGTATTTGGGGAAGGGAGAAGGGGGAGAGAAAAGTTTGCTTTGCCATGTGCTATTTCAAGTGTTTCCATAGGCTGAGAAAGGTGGTGTTTAAGAGCTTAACAGAAGTACGTTCAGATTAAGAAATCTCAGTGAATTATGGATTATGAGGTGTAATAGAGGACAATGAATACTTTGGGTTCATGCTTGCTGCCAAGGTTTTTCTAAAGTTTTTAAACTTATTTTTTTTATTAAAGACTAAAGATTACTTACTAGGAAAGAGTGACTAACTTCAATGGCTAAAAAATCTATTTTAAGTAAGTGAATATTTCAAGCTCAGTATAGGAAAGGTGTTTAGCAAAAATTCTACAGACTGAATATGTTACTTTGTCTTAATGTATTAAAGACAACTGATTTCTGGTTAGTTGAGTTTAATCCTGTCAAGTATGGTAGGATTAAAAGATTTGAAACTCCCTTTCAAAGGTCTACAATGAACAGATCCGTGATCTGCTGGTGAACTCGGGACCTCTGGCTGTTCGTGAAGACTCCCAGAAAGGGGTGGTGGTTCAAGGGCTAACATTACATCAGGTATGTAAATAGATACTGAAATTTAGGAAACCTCACAATGTATTTGAGAAAATAGCGAAGTTCCCATTGATCTGTGAAAGTTGTATGCAACTTGGTAATTTCCTAGGGGACTTTTTTCTAGCCATGTTCACAAGTACCTGAGTAACTTGTCAAACCTAATTAATTATTCAAAAGCATGTTGGGGGGGGGGGGGGGGGAGCTAATATTCTTGAGTATAAATGGATAACAGCATTCAGCCCGTATTATCAAAAGGGTACCATTGGTTTCATGCTCATCTTCAGGTTTTGGGAGATTGAGTTTTTGTCTAAAACATCTTAAAGAAATCTGTAGCCTTCAGTGCCATTTTAGTGTTCTACACCTCTGCAACATGTCACGTTTTTGTTTTAAAATAACTGTGTTTGAAAATTTTTTCTACCTTTAAAGCCTAAATCGGCAGAGGAAATCCTTCAAATGTTGGATTTTGGAAATAAAAATAGAACACAGCATCCTACAGATGTAAATGCCTCCTCTTCCCGGTCCCATGCCGTCTTTCAGGTAGGATTATCTAGCAGATGTAAAGCGGATATTACTGTGAGTTGTATGTAGTTGTTTAATTTTTGGATACAATGAAAGCTTTTTCAAAACTGTTGAGCCTTAGTCTGGGAGAGAGGAGATTAAGGTTTTCTGGTGTACTATTCTTGTTTACTTCTTATTCCTTGTAAGTATGTAAAGGTTCATAGTGATTATAGATTTGAAAAAAATAAATCAAGGAGAAGCTCTCTAGTTGCAATTGTTTGAACTAATATTCCTTAGAACAGATACATGTTCTGTAAAACTGTCATTCTGGGCTATGAATATGCTTCCATATTGTAATTCCATAAACTGAAAGTTGTTGGGATTTCTGAATGCTTTCTGATTTTATGTTGCTCAGCATTTTTCTAGGAAAAATATTTTGCAGAATTCAGTTGTACATATGTCTATAAACTGAGAGTGTGAAGTGGTACTTTCTCATCCTGCTTCTATTGGTTAATGTTGATTTTGCATTAGTGGTTTACTATTCTGGTACATGTCAAGTTTTAGAACAATTAAAGTGGCTTATATTGTCTGAAAATATCTCCATACATATACTTGCATTGTCAAAAAGAAATGCTGATTTTTAGATGAGTTTTGCACATTGTGTACAAATCTGTTAGAACTTCAGAATTCAAATATTGATGCTGTTTGGTAACCACCACCTTATCCTTTCGACTTCTCAAACACTACCTGTGATATTTCAAAAAAAAAAGTATTTAAAAATTAGTCTTGTTAGCTAAAACTTCTTTCTGTTTGCTAGTGCATACTGCAAAGCACATTATCTTGTATCACTTCTATGTTGCCAGTCTAGGTTGCAAAATATTACACCAAATTTGAATTCTGGTCCTTGCCTTACAGCTGAACTATTTAACTGTTAGGCAGTTCTTAACTGTATCTGCAGACTTAGGCAATGCTTCATAACTAGAGCCAAAAGTTTGTATTTTGGCATAGATGATGGCAATGCAAGTAGCTGTAAAGTTAGCTTTCCAGAGCTCTGTCACTACTAATGAGAAAAGAGGTTAATAACAGGCAGTAAATGTGTTAAATACTTCTAAAATATGGAACAGAGCAAAAGTCATTCCTACTCTAAAATCTTCTACATTCTCTTATATACCTTAGGCTTGTGTTTAAAATTGCCCTTCCAGGTGTTAATTTCCCCTGAGGTCTTGCCGGTGGTTGTACATTTAAGGCAAGGACTTCTTATGAAGTTCTTCAGTTTGCGCTGCGTTGTCGCGTTTGTGTGCTGCCTTTAATAAGGCACAAAGTGCAGTGGCACAGACTGAGATCAGAGTGTGAACTGCTGACTTGTGTTTCTTTACTTGCTGGGCTGGAGTGTCTTTATCACCCTCCTTCCCTTTTACTCCACAGGAAAAAGCTCTCGGTTGTCTTATTTTGGCAGGCTTTGCTTTCTTCTCAGTTCATTTCTAAAAGTGGCAAGCAAATAAATTATGTAAATGCTACAGACGCATAGATCTTCAACAAGAAGACAATCAATTCTGTGAACAGAGATACTGGAGAGTTTGTCTTCTCCAGCCTACATTCTGTATTTATCCTGGTAAATTGATCTCGCTGTAGGTAAAGCTACTTGTTAGCAGAAGCTGCATATTCACCACATACAGGTACACTGATTTTTGTCAGTGTGGTTTATCTTACTGCAATTTTGTTTGAATGTAGGACAAAAAAAACGGATGGGTATACTTTATCAGACTTACAGTCTTTATATTCATCATTTCGTGCTATTTCCAGTTTACAGCGAAGGTGAACCAAATATGATGTTTTCAGGTGAGAGGATTGTTTGCTTTCTGGCAGTGTAAGTAAACACAATGAAAACAAAGATCCTCTCATATCTAGATGTTATAGGGAGAGCAAATATATAATTTCTCTCTGTGTCTCTATGTAGATATATATAAAAAATACATACAGGATGCAGTTTGTTTGCAATGCACTGAATGAAAACCATCGTGCTCAGTGCTTTAAGGGCCTTTCATGTGTTCCAAAATGAACAAGCTTCGTTTTGTGTGTGCGCATATTGTATACACGTGGCAAATTGGGGTGATGCGTGAGAGTGCAAAACACAATCCTTTGAATGTTTACAAATTACCGTTACCTTAAGCATCTGCCTTTCAAAAGCAAAAAGTATATGCTGTTGCAGCCCTGAATGATTTTTCTCTGAGACCATTATCGTTGTTAATAAAATTCTTAAGACTGCGCAAACTAGTGTGAACATTTTTGCCTTTGAGCTTGAGGTAACTGCCAAAGTAATTTCTGGGCTAACCCCTGTGTTCTTTCTGTTCTGTGGCCTAATAGCAGCAGTGGCCAGTAGCCTTGGCTGTGTAAAACGCAGTGGCTGTCTCCTAGCCAGTCTCCATATGCACCTGCAGTCAGTTAAATGGGATGCTTGACTGAACTCAAATTCATGGACAAATGTCTGGATGTTAGAACTCTTTCGTGAAGGAAAAGACCTTTTAATGTAAAGATGAGGCATTGCCGTGTCATGGCTGAGAGCATGTTCTGCTGTGCACTCAGCGTTTAGTCCCAGTACGCAGTTTGCTCACAAACTGTCCCACTGATTCTGTTCAAGGATAGTGTTGTTAGCAAAACTTTCTGTGGTGTTCTTTACAACATTCCTGAGCCAGTTAACTCCTGTACTCAGATACTCATGAATGTTTGTTGCCTTTATTTTGTATTTTGAGGTGGTCTAGCTGTCAATCAAGATATTTAATTGCTTTAGCTTAAATGTACCTCACTAAGTGCACAATTTGTTGGTAAAAGTCATGATTTGTTTTGTTAGATAATTGTATCTTGACTGTGTGATTTATATAAATATCTCCTAATATTGTGTGTTCTCAGAGGAAAAGATAAGCCAGTGAATAAACCAGTCTCAATAATAACACTGAACAGTGAATGGGTCTTAAGCCTTTTTCACAAAGTGACTATGCTTGAGAGGAGGGGAGGATTACATCATTTATCTTAAAGAAATGTGTGTATAAATAAATCCTTAATAGAAATGCTGCATCTGCATGTTGAACTTTAAAGGAGTATTACTGCTGCTAACTAGATTGGTCCAATGAATGCAACTGGAAGTTTAACAAATATTAATTAGCGTGTACTGGTTTAAGCTAAGTGGATTCTTAGATACCCTACTTGATGCACTTATTAGCAGTGTTGGCATCTGTAAGAAAGAATTACAAACTAGTCAATTAGTAGTACTACAAGGAAGTGCCGATATCAGTTTCTCAGCTGTTTTGCAGCATGTCACAGACTTGTGGTAATGTCTTACCTGCTGGTCCTTTAATTACCACTTTGGTTCCATAGATATAAATGATGAGAAATTGCTATTGCTGTCTTGATTCCTCTTCATTTTAAGTTTTCTGTTAAGAGTTACTTTTATTTGTAGAGATCATTTGTCTTTTATGCTGGCTTTGTTTTGGAGCAGGACATTTTCTGGAACTGGCTCAGTAGTAAAAGTCTTGTCCTAGGACATTCTGAGCTGATTTTAGAGATGCAAGTTTTGCCTTTCAGTACCATCTGTCTTAGGTTTGAAATCTTTATCTAGGTCAGGCAATTACCGCATCTGAAAGTAAAATCCCAATTGCCATACTGTTCTGTTGAAAGTGTTCTGCTGACAGACAAAGAAATAGAAAAGATTCTGCTTTGGGGCATTTCCTGTATCTTTAGAATTTTTATAAAAGCTTGAGTCATATAACATATTTTGGCTGTCGCTCCACCTTTCCTACTTTCTACTGGTAGTTACTGGGTTTTTGGTAGAACTACCAGGCTGAGATAGCTACTTCACCGGGGTACGTAAAGGGAAGTGACTTTTCTCTTTTTTTTTTTTTTTTTTTAATATTGTACTAGAAATAGTGCAACAGAACTTACTTGTATTGATTGATACAGAAACGTGTCTCTGGTATGAACATACCTTTTGTGGCAAGTCATAAGAATTTTATTCAGTCACAGTACTTGTCAATTTTTTTTCTCTTACAAACTTCTGTGAAGACTTCATTTCTTATACACAAAGCTGAAAGCTACAGAACTTGAGATATTGTCTTTATTAGTCAGTCACCTCATATGTATGGCAACTCTTTCCGGATTCACTGTCTAAAAGTGCATTCATGACGGTGTCAGGAACTGTTAGCCTTACAAATGGCAAGGCACTCAACACAAAAGGGAAAGTGTTTTACTTAAAGTAAGAGCCACCTAAGGATAACTAATTCTTACTGACTGTATAATCATTCTCTGCCAACTTCCTCATAAACCTGAGGAAAGAATACTTTGGCAAACACAAAAGAAAGCAAAAACATTTAGTTCCACGTATATCTCCTGTGCAGTGAAAATTTCAGGAAGAAAGGGACGAGGTGGACTCAGGGGCTTACAGATTGCCAAAATGCCCTGGAGTACTATGTGTTTTCACAGCAGTGAGTATTGTTCTCCTATTAATAGTTAAGCTATGTAAATCACCAAAAGCCCAGCCTTTTTCCTAGTTTCCAGTAAGAATTTCTGAAAAGAGTTGTTACGCTGTATAAGTAACTTACTGCTTAGAGTAACAAGCTGGTTAGTGGTTAAGTTTTAATTATTTTCTTTTTTTATTGTAGATTTATCTAAGGCAGCAAGAAAAGACAGCTAGTATCAATCAAAATGTTCGCATCGCCAAAATGACTCTCATTGACCTGGCGGGATCCGAACGTGCCACTGCGACAAATGCCAAGGGAGCTCGTTTTAGAGAAGGAACAAATATTAACCGTTCCCTGCTAGCTCTCGGCAATGTTATTAATGCCCTGGCAGATCCAAAGGTATGTGCTGCTTTCCCATGCATTCTTCATCTCCTAGTGTTGTGAAAACTTTATTTTTTAAAGGGTAAGCTCTCATTGAGTAATGGGGATTACACTGTTGAAGCTTCTTACAGCATCATTTTCCTTTAAGCTTTTCTTATGCACTTCCACTATCCTGTGATAGCTGAAAGACAATCCCAATGGCAAAGAACTCTCAGAAGTAATGTGCAGCTGCTAAGGGTAGTGTCATAGATAAATGTACCTGCTTTTCCTACCCACCTTTTTCAAAATCAAGCATATAGCTTGCATAAGTAAATAAATAGCCTTACAAGGACAAATATTTTTCTAGATACTTATGCCCTTTCATCTTAGGGGAGGAGGCTTTTATAGGAGAAAATAACAGCTATCTGAAGTTGTTCTTTTTTATTCTTACATATGTCCACATTATCCCATACCACATCCCCCACTGCCCCCGTACTCCCTGTTCACAGTAGTGAATTGGCTTCCTGATCTGGTTCACCAGTCCAAGGGAAGGAGTGGGGACAGTTGTATGGGAGAAAGACAAAACCTATGGACTTTTGCCAAAGTCAAGTCCGTTGCCTTACAGCTACAGCCTTTATGTCCTTCTGGTCAACTAGTAATTTCTGCCTAGAAATATGCCAGAGGAAAATGATAACATTTGATATAACAAATTATAATAGGAAGAACTTCTTTGCTTTGAGGGTGCCAGAGCACTGGAACAGGCTGTTCAGAGAGGTGGAGTCTTCTCTGGGGATAGTCAAAGGCAGGCTGGCTGTGTTCCTGTCCAACCTGCTCTAGATGAGCCTGCTTTGGCAGGGTGGTTGGACTAGATGATCTCCAAAGGTCCCTTCCGATCCCCACCACTCTGTGATAAGGGCCTTTATTTCCCTTCCTGGTGCTGCGCATTCTCATCACCACCTTGTTAGAGTGGACAGAATTTAGAATCTGTACCACTGACATACGGAAGATTCTATAGATGTGATTGGGGAAAAAAAAACCACTTCACAAAGCAGAGGTTTGCCTGGAAAGGTTGTGGAGTCTCCATCCTTGGAGATATTCAAAACCCAACTGAAGATAGTTGATAGTTTGCTCTAGCTGATCATGCTTTGAGTGGAGGGGTTGGACTAAATGGATCTTGAGAGGTCCTTCCCAACCTCAATTATTCTGTGAACTGGAAGTAGTTTAATGTAGTCTACCTCTTCTGTTAGTTGCCAACATCACAAGAATAGTTGTTACATATCTGGGCATCAGAAAGTAACCTGGCTGATACATGTGTTATAAAGGTATTAAACAGTTCAATAAAATTTTAAACCATTTGAGATGTATGTATAATTTTTGAGAAGAATGCCTCGTGTCGAAGAAAAGTTCCAAGGCTGTTTGCGGTGTTTTGTGACGTTGTTAAAATTCTTTCACCTGACTTTTAGGGAGGTGAATATTTAAAGTACAGTTGTTTAATCCATAAAAATGCATATACCTCTTTCCAGAGCAAGAAACAGCACATTCCGTATCGAAACAGCAAGCTTACTCGTTTATTGAAAGATTCCCTTGGAGGAAATTGCCGAACAATAATGATAGCTGCTGTTAGTCCATCTGCTATGTTCTATGATGATACATATAATACCCTCAAGTATGCAAACCGGGCAAAGGATATCAAGTCATCTGTGAGTATGCTGGTATTGATCTTTTGTTAATGTATAATAATAATATAGTATTAAGAGAAGGAGAGTTACTACTTTTATAAGATTATAATTTCCTTTACTTTTGTCTCAAAATTTTGTTCAGTTACCCCATCTTTCTTACAGTCAACTCTTCATCTGACCCACAGATTAGTAGAGTAGATACTAGTTATGGCCTAAAAGCAGCATAGCTTCATTATTGGGTTTATGCTGCCAGTCTGAAAGCTTGCTTTGTGAGCATCAAATTTATAAATAATACTACGCTGACAGAATTCACAGCCAGTTTCAGTATCTCGCTATTACTGTCTCAGAGAACTGTAAAGCATATTAAAGAAATGTCTGAGCAGTTGTACAAAAGCCAGTCCAGGTTTGTTACAGGTAGAATTCAGCTGAAGCCAAGAAGTGGGGTGCCCTGTCTTCTGCTCTATATTATTCTGGTTTCTTTTCATAATCCATCGTATCGCATCTGCTAAATTCTTTTATGTAATATGGGGTTGACTGTAGTTTCCCTTTGTTGCATACTTAAAGATAGTTTTTATCATAAAACATGCGAGAGACATTGAATAGTAAAACTAGTCTGAATAAATGTAAAATGTGTTTGTACATGTAAATTTATTTTTATTGCTTGGTTGAGGGAAATGACATGTCCATGGCTATGCAACAGATGACTGCAAAAGCTGGGAGTAATGTTTGTTGTGCAAGTCAGGATTTCATTCATCCCTTTTCTTGTAATATAGTGCAGGGATAGTTATGTAGTACTTATACACAGTGTATGTGTTATGCAGGAGAACATGAAGGAGCCTACTTAAATTCTAACTTGTTTATGTTTTTTAACAGCTGAAGAGCAATGTTGTTAGTTTGGACAGTCACATTAGCCAATATGTTAAAATTTGTGATGAACAAAAGAAAGAGGTATGAAGAAAATCTACTATTAAAAGTTTGAAAGATTTATTGTTATAATGTTGAATTTAAAAAAACTATGGGATTGAACCTATAAGCAATATCTCCCCAATTCTCCCCTACAGTCTTTTGAAGTAAGATAGATGTTTTGTATTCTAAGAGGAATATCACCTACTGTCATTTGTAAAGCTTTTCAAGACTAAGCACAGAATCATAAATTTAATTAAAAAAAAAAAAAAAAAACAAAACTATATTCCAACTGAAAGGTACCTTTTTTGGTTTAGATCCTAATGTTGAAAGAGAAACTGAAAGAATACGAAGAAAAGCTAGCAAGCTTTCCTGAAAATCGTGCTGCAGTACTTTCAAACAACCAGCAAATAGAAAGGTAAATTAATCACATTACAATCTTGCTTCAAAACTGGAGTTTGCATAACTCATAAAAGCACTTGTAAAATCAACTTGCTTTTTTTCAGTGTTGGTTTCCTCATTTTTAACATAGCTTTATTTAAGCTAGGTGTGGCTTTGCATAACTTAACACTTCTTTTCAGAACAACTTGGTGGTGGATGTAAAACAAAATAAATATTGTGTACTTGAGGAAGTATCCTGATATTAACCTTCTAGTTACTTTCTTAGGAAGTATTTACTAAATTGACAGAAATGCAGCAATGGCAGTATTCTGTGAATTATATTTATTCCCATCAGGTATTCATTAGAACTGCTGATATGAAGAGTGTTTGTTTATGGTAGGGAATTGAATCCTAGTAAAGTTAGGAGCTTCATCAGTGCGCATGTGGTTTTTAAAATGCTTATGTGCTGAGTTTTTTAAAGCTTATCAATAGCTTAATTATTGTAACAAGGATATTTCTTGTGGAAGTCGGGTATTTTTGTCTCAAGGGTACTGATGTTATTCTGCATTAACATGAAGGTGTGAAATTCTACCACTCATAACACAAAGTTTTAGGAGAAGTGTTCTAGGAAGCTCTGGAGCTCTGTAGGGCTAAGAAGTTCTTTTCTACTACCGAAAGTTTAAAATAACATCATCTTTATGGTGCTTTAAACAATCAAGACTCTTGTAATGTAGGTTTTCAGAAACACTAAAATAAAATGTCTTACTTGCAGGATGATAAAAGTCCACCTTGCAGGACAGTTAAAAACTAGGCAGAGTCCTCTAATAATAAACTTCCTATCAGAAAAAGGACTTTTTTTATCTTCTTAACCCAAAAGATATAAGGCATTTTCACAAGTAAGAGAGTTACTATAGTTTTAAAGTTGCATTGTTAATAAACTGGTCTTTTAAAATTGAGATAGATTTTGGGGAGAGGGACAGTAGACATATTTACAAGGCCCTCTTTCAATAACTCCAGGAACATGTTACCAAACAGAAATTGACTGTCTTGTGCATTATACAAAAATTGGAAAACAATATGTTCTAAAGGTGCTGTTTCTCCTCACAGTCCAGTTCGGTGCTTGTGGCAGTCTGAGGAGTGGTAGGGTACGTGCACATGGCAGGAAGGAGCATGTGAATGCTGGCTTTCAGCAAAGCTGCTCACCAGGTCGTTTTTGTGGGTCTACAGAACGTGGTTTGTGTAAGTGACAGCAACTGCTGCTACTGCTGGCAGATACTACTGCAGTAGTAACCTTCCTGCAATGTTTGAGAGGCAAGAAGTTGAAGCTCTTCTTTCTGCAAAGAATTTCATTTCTGCCTGTAGGTTCCTTACTTTATAGTACTTTTATATTTCTTGGTCTCTTTTTCTTCTTGGTGATGTTCCTTTCTGTCTTTTCTGATGTGACAGGCTCTCATGGGAGCACACAAAAAGCAACAGATTAAGACGTGATATATGAATTTGTTGCAGAAGTCAGTCTATTCCATAAGAAGGTTATGTCTGGGTGTGAAAGTCTTTCTGGATCTGTCTCTGCATACCTCATCACATATTTCTGAGAATTAGTCACCTAGGTTTATTCGGTCAACATTTTTATTGGCCCTTTAAATGTGGTATTTTTTTAAGCTGGAAAACCTTCTGAGGTGCAGGTAAAAACCCATTCAAAGCAAAATGCTGTCTACCTCAGGTTCATTTTACTGGCATACCAGAGGTTTCAATAAACTTCTCATTCAGGTTATTTAAATTTCATTTTCAAAAGAAGTGTAGGTTTCTAAGTCATGTTGATAGTTCTGACAGTCTTCCTGCATATTTTTGCACTGTAAGTCTTTCAGGTTAATTTGATTTCCTGTGATTTGCCCTGTATTTCATTCTCTGTGTGGGGGAAGAATCAGTCAAGGGCAAGGTCTCTGAAATGTTTTCACTAAATGCTGGGCATACTCTATGCTGTTTGTTGGTCAGACAATATTTGGGTTTTAATGTTCTAGAATATCCAGAGACATATGTAAGCCTACTTCATTCCCTCTAGATAGCAGTAATAAAGTGGCTGTTGCATTCTCTTCTGTCGTGTAAGGATCCTGTCAGGTTCATCCTGCTGATAGTGTGGGTAATGAGTTGATTTCCACCATATTCATTCACAAGTTTTGGGGATATTCTGGTGTTGTCTTCCTTCCATTTGCCATAGGATGGAGAGCATTATCCACAATCCTGTGTTTCAGTCAAAGTACCTATGACTTTTGCTTTGCTGTTGTCTGGAAGAGATCCACTGATCACACCAGTTGCTCCTTCAAACCCAAGGTCATTCCTGCTCTCTCTTTCTACAGCTTGGAGGTGCATTGTCTGCCAACCCTTCAAGTACTGAGCATGTTTAGACAGACAGTGGACGCTGGGTTTGGAACTCTTTGAGCTCTAAACTCGTGTGTCCACGAGCTCTTTGAGACTAGGTAGTCCAGAGAGTTCATGCCTGGATATGCCTATGGGATCACTTTGTCATTTTTAAGTGAAGAGATGTTAAACATAACTCCGTAAGAATAGAAGTGTGCTTACTGAAAGGGTTCATCCAGCTCAAGGCAGGGGCTTTGCCAAGGTGTCTATACTTGATGCTGTAATTGGGACACTGATGATTCTAAGTACATAAAGGGTTGATCTACTGATAATAGTTCCTCACAATGACTGTACGTAGACCAGAATCTGCAGCCTCTCAAATTATGCCTATGGTTTTACTGGGAGGGAAATTGTGAGAGAGGATTCATCTTCATGTCTCACTGCTGTGTTTCCCAGGCAGCTGGGAGGAACCATGTTTCTGTGGATAATATGAAGATAAAGTCTTCAGCTAGTTGGGTAATAGACCGTATAGTAGTGCAGATTGTATACATAGTAACAGCGTAGGGTAAGAACTCTCATACTCTGAAGCTTACTCTTTTATTCCTTAAGAAATATTATTTTTAAATTATGTGTGTGTTTAGTGCATGTTTTTACCTGGATTCATTAGCCATCTCTGGACACTTAGGTAAAACTGTTGGAGGTCTAAAACTGTAGAGAAGAATTCTTTCATAACTCTGGTTGTAAATTGAGAGTAATAAAACACAAGAGTAAAAGACTGAGTTATTTAGACTTTAGACTACGAAATGGAATTGCTGCATTTGAAACACACTGGCAAGAATCAACTACGTGGCAAGAATGTCTCTTCAACTCGCTCTCTAGTTGAATCTGTGTTATTTCATAGTATTTTTACAGTATTACATTTTCTGATCTTATCAACACTGTGTTAACAACCTCAAATGTTACAAGACTTTAGAATCTTTGCATGTTAAACTGTGGCCTTATGTGAAGTTCTAACAAGGCAATAGGGTGTTATGAAATGGCTTATACACGAGGTTGGTCACTGTGGGAAGATGTATAGTATCTTTTGGGCTAATCTGTACTCCATTTTCACTATATAACAGGTTTTACTATTTTCCTCTTCATTTTTTTTTTGTATTTATTAGTTTGGAACTGAAAGCTCCCTTTGTAGAGGAGCTGGTCATTAATAAAAACCTTCAGTAAGTAATCCATTATCTGTTCTTATCCTTTGGTTCTAATAGATACAACGAAGTCCTTAAAAATGTGTTTGCAAACCGTGAGGAAATCAGGGGAGAATACCTCAAGTTGGAAATGCAGCTGAGAAAAAATGCACTGAAGACACATTACCAGAAACAGTGTCACGAACAAATTCAACTCATATGCTCTGAAGAAAGAGTAGAGAGGGTGAGTTGTCTATAATGGAATACAAGGTATCATCTCTTCATTTTGCTATAGTAATGTATGAATTTTGTTTAAGTAAGTATATAATTAGTTAATGCTAATATTTAAACGATTGAAACAGGGCATGCTGATTATCACTCAGTGTTTTTTGACATTAATACTAGTCTAACTAGTAGTAATGCCAGGTGTGCTATTTTTTCCACACGGCACAGAAAGCTGTTGATGTGCCTGTTGCCGTGCCTGTTGCCACTAGTTGTGAAAACTTTTTCAACTTGTCCTTATACAGGCTTGATTGTCACAGTTACTCAAGATCTGACTAGACTTAAAGCTCACATGCTAAACAAGACATTCTTAAATTGATGTTTTCTGTTGTCACCAGGAAGATGTTTAGATAGCTTCTTAAGGACAGTCATATGTACTGAAATAATTACATTTAATTTCCTTGAATTTTAAGAGAAGAATTTGGAGGCCAGGTATGAACAACTGCTGTTTTGCAGCATTAAATTATTAAGTCTTTCTAGAAGGATCAAAGTATAAATAAGTAAGCGTGGTTAGATAGTATCTCAGTTTTTTGATAAAAGTCGGCTGAAAGGAGTAAGTTTCATGAAGTCAGGGGTGGGGCTGATTTTGCTAAGTCACAGTAACAATCTGAATTTGGCCAAAAATTATAGTTTGCTGTATGACTTTTTTCCCAGTGATTCACATGAAATGATAGATAAATGTCTTAGATAAATGTCAAAGTAAAATATATCATACCTTTTTGCTTGTCGTTAATGAAGATATTTCAACGTGCTTTAGAAATCTCTTACGTCACGGAAACTCCAAAGTAATATTTTCTATCTGTTCCATACTTTTAAGTGCTGCTCACAATGGAACAGCCGTATCTCTGTTCATAATGAGGAGTTACATGTTCATACACTTAGTTCATACAGATATTTCTTAGGAGCTGATTTAACTCTTTCGAATGTTATCAGTGTTGCACTCAAATGTTGGTTTTGCTGTTAGTTAGCTTATATATGTGACTTCCTCTAAGGGTCAGGAGTCGCTGTCCGTCCTATAAGCATGGTGCCTTATTAACAAGAGGAAGTCACTGTAATGTAATAATTAAATGTCCTTTTGCAACTACTTGGGAACCAATTGGGTTTTAAATTGGAATCCAGTCATTTGATTACCAGAGTGACTGCTCACATTTCCATTGTGCACTGTAATGCTTCTGTTTTCTTGTATTTCTATACCTTTACTATTTTCCTAAATGCCTCTGGGTTTTCTCTCCTAAGGCCACAGATGTATCTCTGAAATATTAATTTTCAACAGAAAAGTTTTACTTAATGTTTTCTCATTTTACACTTAATTGTCCATGGTCGGTAACTAGATATGATAATGAACACTTTGAACACTTGAATTCAAAACAATAATTTTGGAAAGAAGGACTAAACTCCTGAGTTTTTTACCTCAGTCTTTGTTCTTACAAGTGAGTTCTCGTTGCAAAAATTTTTATCACAATTTGTCTTGTGAAATTAGTGGTCCAGTCCATCCTTTTTCCACATAACTGCCCCTGTTGTCAGCTTGTATTTTAGGACTTGGATGCTGCCCAATTAAAGGGCCTGTTGATGTCCTTCTGCTTCATGCCTGTTCTTCCACTTGTTACTTGTATTTTGCATCTGTGGTGTTTGCCTGTTACATGCTAGGTATCAGCTACAGCAGCATTAGCCAGAAAACCTTTGTGCCAGCAGGAGAACATGCATCCTCTTTGTACAGAAACATAAGTTAGTATGTGCTCCTGTGTTATAGTTCCTTTGAGGTCTACTCAGTTTTGACCTACTTTAATCTTGATGGTGTCTGCATCAGTCATGGAATCTGGTTTACAATTTTTTTAATTTATTTTTAAAGCCATGGCAAAATAACTGCTGGTACTTTGACAGGCTTTAAAAATAGATTAGATTTAAAGCGACTTCTCCATTTCTGATTGCTATTGTAACGTTATTTTTACTATCTGGTAAAAGAGCATATTCCTGGAAAGCAGGCAGTCTGTCTTGGTTTCAGTTTTTCTGCTTACATGCTGGATCTGAAATCGCTTGTTGAATATATCCCAGTTCTTCAGCCTGGAAGGGATGACTTCTCTATCTCTTGTGCTACTTTGCAATTACAGAAGAGTAGCAATCAGTAACTTGCCATGGTCTACATGTGTTCCAGAGGTGATATACAGCTAGGATGCATAACCGTATATTTCCTGTTAAAACACATCAATGTAACATGTCCTTTCTTCTCGGGAACCTATGGGATGGATTCATCAAATGGTGGGATATTGTCAATAACACCTTCAGTCCTAATACCTCTCCTGCACCTTGTAAAAGCTGAAGTATGCAAAACAATGTCTTTGAATCTCTCTGCTTCAGCAGTCCTGAAAGCTCACTCCTAGCATCACTGGTCTCAGGGAACCAGTGTTCATTTGGAGCTGCAGGCTGACAGCTAACTCTTCTTCCTCGTACTTTCCCTAAGGAGCTGTTCCTTTAAAAAAATGACTGTCTTCTCTGGATCCTCTGTCATCTTAGCAGATAAGACAATCTAAAGAGAATGCAAAGTGAAATTCTGGCCAGAGTCTAGTCTTTGACTTGGTAAGCTGCCTGGAGCACACAAGGAGTTCAGGTGTCTCTTTCTGCCATGCTGGTTCTGTGATCTGCATGCCATGCGTTGAAGTAAGCGTTTGGAAAAGTCAGCTTAAGAAATGCAATCTGCATCTCCACATACTGTTCCTGTCTTCTACTGTATGTTCAGAAAGGCACCAGTTAAAGTAATTTCTGCTTTGTGCAACATTAGGGAGGTACATTCAGAGTATCTTATGACAGGTTATAATAGAATAAATATAAATATGTAGAATAGCAAGCCAAATTAATTCTAATTGATGAAGTCTTCATTTAGAGAGTTAATTTTGAAACATCTGGACATGGAGATTTAGGTTATGTCACTTTTAACAACAAACTTAACTAGATTCTGTATGTTTCTTTTTGTTGAATGTAGCAACATACTTCAAATGTTTGTGGGGTTTGGCCTAGCTGAACTCTGAACTACATGTAAAGTTAATGTTCTCTACGATTAGTTGAGTTTGTGCCCTGATTTTTTAAATATACTGCAAACTATTGGCCTCTGAATGGAAAGTCTCCTTTGCCTTGTCAGGACACCACTTCATTCACGTCCAGCTTGCTGTTGCTGGTTTTCTGCCTTTTTGTTGTCAGATTTCAGAAAAGCATCAGAAAAATTTTGATGCTTGAAGATAGATAGTTTTCCTTTTGCCAAATTATCTTTTTGTGGGCTTTTTCTGGGATATATCTCATTAAGAAAACAAAGCAGATAAAATTCCTTCTTCATATTCACACCTGAGTTACTAGAAATTATTAGGTTATGTTGTATCTAGAAGTGTGTTTGTGCATGTGTAGCTTTTCCAGTCTTTCCAACTGAAGATAATTATGGCCTAGAACAGAAATTGATCCAATCCAATGTAGTATTCATTAAAAGCATAATCAAATTACTATATTCCCTCTTATAAGACCTTCTAGGAAAGAAAATAACTGAAGATGTTTAAATATAATTCACTAATGCCTCTGAGGAGAATGTGCTACTTTAATTAAACTCACTTTCATTAAACCAGTGAAAAGTGCAAAATGTTTGTTATGCACAGTGAAGTATAAAAGTATGGAGAAAAATCTTTTTTTGTTTTTATACTAAGATGTTTGTCAACATAATTTGAAAGTTTCCTCTTAAACACTTTTTTTTTTTTTAGGCCACTTGCAAGCGGGATCAAAGGCTTGCAATGCTTAAAACCCACCGTGTACACATGCAGAAGAAGAAAGAGGAGGAGCTCAAACATTTTGAGGAAAATACCAACTGGCTGCATCGTGTTGAAAATGAAATGCGCCTCCTGGGTCAAGATGGGCGTATTCCAAAGGTAAAATGCCTTTTGCTTCCAGGGCAGATTTCATGCATTGTAGGCAACATCTGACTGTAGTTAAGAATAGTTTTTTTCTTTTTTTTTTTTAAACTCTCTTCATCTCGTTTCTACTCGTGGCTTCTACTTTAATTCTTTCAAGGTGGTTTCAAATTCTACTGTTAGCTGTTTCTGTTTTTCTGCCCTAAAAGTACTTCACTGCTTGTACAAGTATTCCTTGTCATGAAAGTATACAATTACGTACAAAAATGAATGCTGATGGGGAAGAAGCATGATAAGGCTGATAGTTGATCCTGCTCCTGGCTGTACACTTCTAGTCTTGCCTTTACAGTAGCCCTTGATGCTCATCTAACCATGTGACAGCCTAATTCTTAACCTGGCCAAAAATACCCTCTTTTTTTTGTTGTGGAGAGTGCTAGGGAAGTGCTAAGTTCTGGCCAAGTTTTAGCAAGTAGTCAGCTCAGTGCAGCCTCAGACAAGCACCAGGGCTGGCAGAAGGGAAGGGGCAAAGGTCTGTCCAGGAAGGAAGAATAAAAAAAAAAAAAAAGGTGGAGGGTTGTTCCTCCCTGCCTTTTAGTTTCAGCCAGCAATTGGAGTGACTTAAATGATAGTGTAATGAGCACTTATGTGACTCATATAATGAAATATATTTCAATAACTAATATTTTAATGGGATGACAAATTTGTTGATACCTTGAAAGAAATTAAGATATTTTAAACAACATATTGACGTCTCGGGAAGATGACTGAATACAGTGAAGGCTTGTCTGAGGCAATGTCACTGAAATTCAGATATGGAGGAAGACTGCAGGAAAAGAGGCCAGTGTATTTCTGGGCATGTATAGATAAGCATACGTGTGTGCCTGTTGAATTCCTAATGCTGATTACAGCACATCCACTATTGGTCAAAGGAAATCTACAAAGCAGGATTTATGCGTGTAAATTAGAATCAAACAGTTCATGCTTTTTTGCCATACAACTTTGTTGTTATAATAATAGAGATCCACTCCATCTCTACTTTTCAATATGGGATGAATTACTTTTAGTTTAAACTTTAGTTTCTCACTTTCAGTTTGTTCAGTTGTGTTTTGTTCTTGCTAATTTCCCAAGGAACTCTGTAAGGATCTGCAGTGTTGCCATTTAAACCTAGAGGTTAAGGACCTGAAGGCGCAGATTGGTCACACGCTAGCTCTGGTGTCCCTTCAAGATGAGTATTATAAGCAGACAGAAAGGTGAGTATGGTTTCATGGCAGGCCTGATAAGACTTCTCTTCTGACATTTGTAACTTCAGAAGACAGAGTGGTAGAATTGCATTTTATTTGAAACAGAAGCAAAATTTTTCTCAAACTTCTAGGTTAGAATTGTGGGGGTTTTTTAAACAAATGTTATGTAAAATAGTGCCTTCATAAGTATTGGTTTGTATCCACCAATGCTTGATAGAAACTGCAGGTATATATGCAGGTATATGTTCAGTGCTTCTATTTAACTTTCTTCTTTGCATAGGTTTTGCAAATTGTTTAGTACATCATGGTGTCTTATTTTCCTCTGCTGTGTTTAACAGCAGTACGGATTGTTTTAGAAGTATCTGTGTTCTCTTTTAATTCCTTGCACTGTAGATATTCATTTACCTGTATTAAAAATTATTACTATTAAACTCTTGTATAGCTAGTCAGACTGAAAAAAACCCCAAAATTTTCAGGTAAGCTTCAGTTCCTTTTTTTCTATTATCAGTCTCCCAAAAACATTGGAGACTAGCTTCATGTGTGATGTAAGGAATGAGGAGTAATCACAAGTCTGTTCAATAAATAAGTATATTAAATTTATAACTAAATCATTAACCAGCTTTTCTTCCTCCACTGGAGAAAAGGCTATCATAAACCTTACAAAACAATACATAAGTGTGCAAAACTGAATGCAAACTTTTAAAGCGAAGTTGTTAGTAAATACAAAGTTGCTTCTTTGGGTTCTTATAAACATAACCCTACCCCTGCTGCTTGAAGCTACTGTCTAGTCTTGCAAGTGACTGCACAGTTAATGAATTCCTGTGTTCAGATAGAATTCCAAAATTGTCATTTTAATGTGGATTTGCAGCTGTGTGTGGATTTCAATGTATTCCAGTCTTAAATCTGGATACTAGATCTTTAATTTGGACTAGCCTTCTAATAAAGTTCTGTACACATTTAATGAAGAAGTGTTTGGTTTAAACCACATTTTGGTTTTAGAAAGTCAGAACTTAATCAAGATTTACTGACTGTACTGCTCTGGTGTTTGAGAGCTGAAGATCTTGGACACTGAGGAAAAGCTGTAATTAGTAAATGCTTGGAGTGGAATACAAGATTTTGCAAAAGAAAAAATCACTTGACTTAGTTATGAATATTTCCTCTCAGTGTTATGGTGTTCCCCAGAATAAAATAAATTACACTGCAGAACTTGAAGAGTGGAGAGGGGGAAGAAGGGCAAAAAAGTCCCTCATATTCCTAAGAGTGGCAGTGCTAGTAAGGATCAAGTTAGTCATGGTTGTCATAGTTGTCTTTCCTCTTGTTTTACAGAGTACTAAATACTTTGCTTCCACTTTTTCGCAAGCAATACTTGACTTTGAAAGAAGCTGGGTTAACAAATAGTGTAACTGAGGCTGAATTTGAGGAGGTAGAGCAGCTGATTCAAAGACAAAAATCAGTAGTTTGGGCTGACCAGACTGAAGAAAAAGAAAATCAAAAACCTGAACTGGAGTTGCCAGCTGTCTTTGCATTCCCACAACTTCTGAACACACCTAACACCCCATGCCGTGAGTATATAGTTAATTTGTTTTTCATTTGAAATATTTTTAAATGTCTCCTGCAAAAGCTGTACACCATCCACAAACACATGCAGAAATGTGCTGTATTCTGGTGGCCCCTTTTCTTCCCCATATTCTATGTAACTGTCTTTTCTTCAGCCATTGGGTTGCCCTGGAGTGCAGCCTGGGTAAAAAGGGATGAAGAATCTTTACAGAAGGCATTGTTCTGAGGGACGACAGGCAAAATCTCAGCCTGACAGTGTAGCTGCTGTGGGTCAATGCTGCTGTCTTGTGCTCTGACTAGGCAGCACTCAACATGCTGGAGCTCTCCAGTTACAGCTAATAATCCATAGCACTGAAAGACATCCATAGATAACAAGGGAAAAGCAGATAAATAATACTCAAGTTTCTCAAAAGCTGATAGTCATGGAAGAGCACTGACCCTGGAGCACTGAAATTAGTTCCCTGCTTCCTTTAGCTTTCTTCTTCTACACAGTTCACTCTGGGGTTTCAGATTAGTCTGCCAAAACCATTTATTACCTCTGTTCTCATTAGGTGTGTATGTGATTGTCATGTTTGTATTGCTGTTGATCGTACCAGATAGTTGATTCCTGTTATTTCATTGGCTAAAATGTGAATGTCAGACTGTGTTTAGCGGGGGCTGTTCTTTTTTCTTGGGGGAGTAGGAGGGTTGGTGTTGGAGAGGAGACTTTTTTATATAGGTTTGGTTTTGTGTTCTCTGAGGAAAGGAAAAGCAAGTTTGCAGATTTCCATGATTGTACTTGCTCTTCTGCCCGTGCTGGTCAGGGATTCAGCAAGGTTGAAAGCAGTTGTTGGCTTGCCCATTTCTCCTTCCTGCTTGGGGTGAGGGCAGTGGACCTCAGTGGGTGGCAGCATTCTTCTACTCTGCTCTAATCTCATCTCCCATGTAGAAGGAAATTGGATATGATCTTGGATTGCTGGCAGTTCCAGTAGACTGCATAATATTGTTTCAGGCTAAATATTGATGGTAGACTTCCTGTCTTGCCGTAGGTGGGTTATCATTGTTGTGAATGTTAATCCCTGATGCTGCTATGTTTCATTGGAGTTCTTGATTAATCTTACTTCTGTTCTACCTTTATTGAAGTCCTGTGTTGTAAGAGGCCAGATCTATTCTTACTGAAATGAACACTAAAATAACTATAATTTGTACAAACTTTTAAGGCATAAACATTTCACTCCTCTGTTAAAATCATTAGGCGTAATTTGAGGTGTTGTCTTGCAAGTCTTATGTAGAAGATTTCCAATTATTCTCGTGTTGTTGAACTGTCTGTAACCTAAGTAAATGGACACCTTAATTTTCAGTTAAGATGGACATTTTTCAGCTGTAAATGGTTTATTTGCCTGAAGATGTTTATGTAAATCTTGGAAGGTATTTTTATTTTTGTTTACTTTTTCTCAGAAAAGGAAATAGGAGATATTACTTTCAGTCCTTTCCCCTGCTCATTAGATGCAGTGGAAATCATGGTAGAACCAATTGTCCTACAAATTTCATAACCTTTACAGGAAAGGTTATGATAATTTCTAATGACAAATTCTAGTAAGACACTCTTCAATTTTTTTTTTTTTGTACCCTTCATCTGATTTTGTGCTCTTTCCTTTTGCTTTTGCCTAGTTGTATAGATGTATCAATACTTTCAGGGGAAGTTGCCAGGATTGTTTTTCCAAATTACTGAAAATCTTTAATCTTTGCAGAGAATCTACTTCTCTCATTGGCAGCTTAAGTTGGTGAACTAACATAATAAGTTTTATTCAACAGCTTTTTTTTTTACTATCAATACTGCTTGTTAGTGTAAGACTTAACCGTACAGCTGGTAGCCACTGGTGTACAAAAATTGCTAAACATAAATCATTGTACAGAATATTGCTATTAGGTACTAAAGTATTGAGAACTTGACATTAGAATTTGCAACTGAGTTGGAACTGAATTGAAAATTGGCTTTGCATGCTGGAAGAAAGTGAAAGTTTTAAAAAATATTAATTGGACATTCAATTATTACATTTTAAAACAATGAGATAACAAGTAAACATGAACAGTAATGTCTCTGCACAAAAAAATAAACTCTTCATACTATTTTTACAGTACCTTTTTAATCCTAATATGTCCTTATCTAAAATGCTACTGGTGATTGTCAATCATTTCCATATATCTTGGGAGTTGAGGTGGTAAAAAGTAATCCACTTAATAGTGTCTTAATTTTTTTTTCTGTTGAACACAAAACAAATGCATTGAAATAGCTCTTCTTCAATTAGTTGCCCGAATTTACATTATAAATATGTTGAACTGTTAGCTGATGGTGTGTTATGGAAATCCATTTCTCTTGTGGGGCATGTATATAACAAACTATTGAGGAAAAAAATCCCCATAAATTGAAAAAAATAAATTAGCATGGGAAAATGTGAAGTAGTACAAGGGCAACATCCCAGGCAGGAATAGGAAGGATGTAGTAATTTCTTCCTTTAAAGATGAAATAAATTATTCAAGAATCCAATTCCTTTTCCCTAAAGTCATCTCAGAAATATGCTTGCAAATGTTAGCAAGAGCTGACCTAAGAATTTGGTGAACAAATGAAAAGGAAGATTTATACAGATCCCCTCACACCTTTGCTGCGTTGACATTTTATTTTTTATAATTTGTCCAAGATGTTGGGATGAAAATAGTGTTTTGCACTGAGCTGGAAAAAAAAAAATTAGCCACATGCCACTCAGTGGTCATTATTCCTTACACAAAACTCCACATTTCATGCGCGACATAATTGCATGAGCTTCAGCTTGTCAGTGTGACAGAGCAATGCACTGCATTTCCTGTGATTTGATTCTTATTTCTATGGTACAAGTTGGGAGCAGTAATTTTTTTTTAACTCTCCCTTTTAATATTTGTATATCGCCCTGCGTTAGTGTCTCAGAAGTTTCTTTTCTAAATAACCTGGGGGAAGGGGTAGAAATGTTAATTGGTGGCAATATACTGATTCTTTCGTATGAAACGTCTAGACCATCTAAGGGAAAGAGAGTGCTAGGCCTGCTGGTAACCTGCGATGTTTTGCTTTTGGAACCTATGTTCAACACGTTTGGAAGAACATTTTTCTGAAATAAAATCCCTCTGCAAAAGTGAGATGCCATTCAGGTAGAAAACAGTAAGATTTATGAGGAAAATATAAATTCCTCTTCAGTGTAAGCTTATGAAGTTGTTAATTACATATCTTTCGTTGAACTCAAGTACCTAAGGATATATGGAGAATCCATGTGTTACCCATATTTGGAAATTTAAAATTCCTTTGACTACAAGTTACTGTTTAGTCGCTATGCATTTAAAATGGTAGTGGTGCAGAAAAACATCTGCACAAAAGGAAACTGCTAAATTCTGCATATCATAAAACATGAGGCACTAATCACTGCAGAAACTCTTCTAATGACACTACTTTTTGAGGGAGCCATACATTGTTCAAATGAACTGTTATTGAATATTTTCACTTATATATGACTTAAAGCATTTTAATTTATAAACTCTTCTGATTATAAGCACGGTCCCCAAAAGGAGTGTCTGACTATACAATTTATTTTTACCTTAAAACAACAATGCTAATTTACATTTGTAGAGGAAATGCTGGTTTTCCACTATCACTTTTGTTTACAAATACATTAAAAAATTAGATTAAGCTTATGTATAGAATCATAGAATGGTTTGGGTTGGAAGGGACCTTGAAGACCATCCAGTTCCAACCCACCTGCCACGGGCAGGGACACCCTCCACTAGACCAGGTTGTTCCAAGCCTCATCCAGCCTGGCCTTGGACACTTCCAGGGATGGGGCATCCACAGCTTCTCTGGGCAACCTGTCCCAGTGCCTCACCACCCTCTCTGGGAAAAACTTCTTCCTGATATTTAATCTCAATCTCCCCACTTTCAATTTAAACCCGTTACCCCTTGTCCTGTCACTACAGGCCCTTGTGAAAAGTGTCTCCCCCCCCCCCCCCCAACTTCCTTGTAGGCCCCCTTCAGGTACTGGAAGGTGCTATAAGGTCTCCCTGCAGCCTTCTCTTCCCCAAGCTGAACAAGCCCAATTCTCTCAGCCTTTCTTCATAGGAGATGTGCTCCAGCCCTCTGAGCATCTTCATGGCCCTCCTCTGGACTTGCTCCAACCAGTCTATATCCTTCTTTTGCTGAGGGCTCCACAGCCAGATACAGTACTCCAGGTAGGGTCTCACAAGAGCAGAGTAGAAGGGGAGAATCACCTCCCTCAACCTGCTGACCACACAATGCTTTATGAAACTGTAAGTGTGCAACCTCATGAAGAACCCTACTATTTGTATCAGGTAAAGCACAAGCTAAGAAAACAACATAAAATCATTAAAAACGTCTTCAGGCCCTCATCCTTAGGTGTTGGTTAGAAGAGAGCCATCCAGCCACGGAGTATGGACTGATGGGTGGAGAGCTATGACTGGTATTTGCAAGTATTTCTGTGAATGGGAAAGTTCCTGGCATTGTGTCAGGCATCCCATTTCCGGAAGCCTTACTGTACATTACCACTGAGAGAATGGAATTGATTTACAGGAAAAGCAAGAAAAGGCATCCATTACCTCCCTGTGTCACAACCATCTGAAAGTAAAGTCTATTTATTATGATTTTGCATGGCAGGAAGGCTCGGCGTGTAGTTGTATGTAGAAAAAGATTTGATTAAAAGTAGGAAAAGCATGTGTCTTGTATATAGGGAAGATTTTTCTTGTACTGAGCAGCATTTTTGCACTGTACTATAGGACAGTATTCAGGGTATTTCTCCTCACGCTGTGAGTACACCTGACCACTGAGTCCCGCAAGAACGTAGCTTGGCCTTTTTCAGTTCACAGCTGTTGTTTGCAAAACTGTTGTGAAACTGGCCATTGCTGTGATGCCTTTGGGTCATGTGAATATTAAATAATTGAAATGCATTTGCCAGACCTCATTTGCAATTTGGAATTCCATGAGTCAGTTGTTAAAAGAATCAAAATATATGATTAGTATAGTAATTGGATCAATCATTGGTAGCCCAGAAATGTTTATTGAAATGAATACATTAATATTTTATTTCACTTTAGCAGAACAACCTGGTAGACCTAATTTAGCACAGTTTCCAGAAATAATCCCCTTATGCATGTATTAACATGAGTTGCAGAAGAAGAGATGTCTTGGCCATTATTTTGTCCCAAGCGTCAATTAGAACTAACCCAATTCATCAGAGTCGTCTTGTCATGAACTCTATTCACTTTTGCTGTGACTCATGTTTCACAAATACTGCGTTCTGCTTTTCATATTAACTCACAGGGCTGCAGATACCTAATATTGCTATGTTTTTCTCCTGGTAGGTCAGTTCTTCTGAGTAGTCCATTGGGACACATGATACAACAAACTAATGACCAAAACCACCTCATACCCCATAATGGGGGTGTTTGGTCACTGCAGGATGACTTTTATTTTTAATTTCAGAAGGAATCTCTTAAGAAAAATAATAGCTAAAAAAATTCTGATAATGTTCTTTTATAATAGTCAGCCTGAAATTAAAAATAAGCATTATTCCAAATATATATTAGAAAATAGATCACATACTTGCTAACCTTTAAAGAGAAGCATTGTAGCTGAAAGCATTGGCTAAGGAAATAAAACTTCTGAATTTTTCTTTTAAGCTACTCCATCAGATTAACTGTGAATCTTTCTGTACAGTATACAGTGATTCATTTTTTGTATATGAAATAAAAAGCAAACCGAATAACACTGAATCATGAGGATCATCTGATGTAGAAGATTGAACTGGCCATAAAATGTAAAGCAAATACACACTGTAAACATTATAATTTCCCTGCCTTACTATGGAACAGGTTTGGAGACCTTTGGAGTTGGAATGTGTTATTTGTCTTTCAGTAGGGAGATAATAAAAACACGTAATGATCAGTGTTAGACATCCATTCAGGAGCTATTTAGATTTGTTCTCTAAGAAAATATGAATAGCCATACTTGGTCCACCATTATGCTGTCTTCAGTACCTTGTATTAGGTACTTCCTACTGGCAACTACTAAAAGACACATGAGACAATCCTGGAGTCAGCTGACTTGCAGTTTCAAGTTCCAGTGCAATGGGAAATCCCATTGAAACAGCCACATGTAATAACTGCCAGTTGATGTCTATATTCTGAGTTCGTCCAGTTGTTATTCTGTAACCCATTTATACTCTTGGGCTTTGCCACAGCATGCTGCAGGGAGTTCAGCAGTCTTAAGTGTCCTGTGGGAGGTAAATATCGGTCTTAGCGGGTGGTATCAACAGGGTATCTACTGTTTGTTACTGCAAGAAATAAAATACTTCAGCATTAACCTAATCTGTGACATTTTATTAATATATTCTATATTATCTCAGTTGTTGCTAACCAGGAATGTACTGTTGTCTCAACTTGCTGTGTTTACCCATTGAAATACCTGGACAGTAAGACAAAGTGTGGGCTAGAATGTAACGTACATGTACATGCCACCTACAAGCACTCCCCAGACCATGTTAAAATTGAGTATCCTAGGAGAAAGCGTTGCCTGGAATTGCCATACAAATACTTGATTTTATAGGCATGACCTCCTATGCTGTGGATCTCTTCTGCTTTGCTTTAATACTGGAAGTTCTTATTTACCAATTAGAACATTTAAGTCCTTTGTTCTAAAACTTTTTTTTCCCTTCTTCAATAGGATGATGAGGAACGAGGTAGTTCTTCCTGGGTTTAGCTGTCCCATTGCAGTATAAGCCACGTGATGACAGATGACCACACTTTCTAAAATTTTGCTGAAATACTGCATGCTTTTTTAGACAAAGTTCGTCTAATGTGGTATGAATTTAGTATTTAGGAAAGAAGGTCTGGTGTTTCAGTTTGAGGCACGTTACTGTTGTGTCAGCTTGTGGAAATAAATTTTCAATAGGAATTTTTATATATCTACATCTTAAGCATGCCTCAATATCAGTGTTTTTAATAATTTTGAGTAGCCTTTGAAGCATTTGAAAATAGGTTCTCCCAAAAAAAAGGGTGGTTTATTTTTAAGGGGAAACTTTTGGTATCATGACTATTTGAAGTCATCTGAAATCTATAGGAGTAGTGTTTTTCCAGCAGCTATAGTTTGAGCTCATTTTATTTAAAGTTCTCAATGGCAGCTATTAAAAGCATCTGCAAAAAATTAACAACTGGCTTCAGTATCTTGCTTCCCTTATTAAGACAGAAATAAAAACACTGGCATTCCTTTATTTTGTGGGTTGAGAAGTTTTTCATGCTGTATTCATGTTTACTTTAGATCCAAGTTGCTTGGAGCCATATACTGTCTAACAGCAAGCTAACATGAAATTGGGGTGTTGGGTTTGGGTTTTTTTCTCACATCATATTTGGTTTACCTTATTTAGTGGAATCAAGTTAAATATCATGTTGCTGGTGATGGTTTTGTTTACCTTCTTGTTTACTGTGTTAGGGCCAACTTAATGCTTTCACAAAAAGCTTTGAGAAGGGCCACTTGAATATTTTATGCTTTCCAGTACTTAACTGGCAAGAAAAGCTAGTTTTGTTTTAACTTCATTTTACAACGAGTTTCATTTCAGAAATAGATTTTAAAAATAGGTCTTGGTTTTTACTAATAGCTTATATTTGCCCTATATAGAATTACTGCAACTTTTTAATAAAGTAGTTGTGAAATGTACTATGAAATACTCTTCATTATGATAAAATTCAACAAATTATTAATGTTGGCAATACTTTTGTGTTCTTTACCCATCTAGTGCATGGCTTAAATGCTTGCATTTACAGTTAATTTAAAAATGCTTCCAGTATTTAGTCCCAGAGAAGCTTCTAAAGCTTGGCACTCTCACCAAAATGTCTCTCCATCAGACTTCCTAGTAACTTTAGGACATTAGCAAAACCTCAGTGTCTTACGGTAAGCAAACTTTCTGAAACTGGAACCTCCCTGTCCTGATGTAACTACAGACAAATAGAATTCTAGCTAATATTTTTTCCAAAACACACCTTTTCAGATGCATATAAGCAGGAGGAAATCCTACTAAATTAATATTTTTAAATGTGTCCTGAAATGTTTAATGAAGTTATTCCAAACACTGCATTGGAATCCTTAAGTAAAGCTTACTCACGGATTTAAGAATATAAGCTGTCAAAAAAATCTTTTAACAGAAAATTTTGGCCTCATTTATTCATTGTGATGACCAGAATAATTTTTTTTGAAGAAAAGAAATATTAGTCTTTCACGCAGGAGAATAATACTGTGCTCACAAAACAAAAATTAAAGGGCAAACACATTAATGAAGCATAGCATTGTTGATAGTGTCAGAGAGTACATATTGAGAAGAGGTTATAGAGAAGTTTCTTGCTTCTTACCAACAAAATCCTACCAAGTCATGGTGAAAAATGTCTTCATCGAAGTAGGCCTATATTATTTCTGGTGGAAGTTAAAATTATTTGGAGAACATGCAGGCCCTGTTTTTCCTACCCTTTCCCGTTCACTGCTCATGGAGAATGTTCTGAGTTAGCTTAATGTTCAGATGACAATCAAGCTACTGTGTCTCAACATCTTGCTGCACTTCACCTGGTGACCATGACGTAGTAGGTATCAGAAGATAACACATGTTGCGTTTTAACAAAAAAACCCAATCCCTTACTCATATATATATAATGAACTGTACCCAGGTACGCACACATTCACGATTCAGCTGTTGCATGTTAAGGAGTCCTCTTAGGCTTCTGTGTATGTCGCTTTAAAGCTGAAAACAGCATAATAGAATTTTCAATTACATGAACAGTTACCAGGCATCTTTTCCCGTAAGCAGTTTAGCTTAAATTAACCTGCTTGTATTGTTTATGCATTTTTGGATAAGATGTTGCATATTTGTTGAACCATAGTAGTTTAAACGTTATTCTTTCTGAATCTGAGCCCTTGAGTGAGGAACAAATGTTTGCTTTCTTTTTTCAGTGGTTTCATTATTTAATTAAGTTTTGGCAACATAGAATGGCTTTGTAGCCTATATATTAGCATCTAATTTACTTGCTTCTTGTCCACGCTTTGATGCTATCCATTCCATCCCCCAGAACGCTTCTAGGACTCATGATAGTTTTTAAATCCTTTCCTGTCTCCTCACAGCTCTAATTTTTCTTCTAATTGGGCATCATTTCATGTAGCTGGGCATGAGGAATCCGTCACGTGGTATGTCTAGTCCAAAGCGCGTACAAAAAAAACTGATGCAGACAACATCCTTTCATTCCTTGAGTGTTTCCTTCAATGAGGCTCTTATTTGGGCCTCTTCCTTAAGACATCTGATTTCTGAGGCTGCTTTTGGAATTGGCATTTTTAAAGCTTCTTGCCGATGGCAAATGAGTTGCAACTGGGCAATGAAGTCAAAATTAAACAAGGACTGAAAAGTGGTAAACAGTCAGAGAGAAGACTACAATTATTTAAACTTTGCTTCTGGAGAGGGTGGGGTGGGGAGAATAATGCAATATGTGTGTTAATCAATTCTCCTCCTCTTCAAAGACCTTCTATGGAACAGCTAAAATGCCATAAGTGTTAACCCGCAAGAGAACTGAAGAAGCATTCAGACTTAGGAGTTCAAACTAACCATCTCATTCTGAGGCAAAAATAGAATGGAATTTTAGAAGAAATAAATATTTATCAACACGGTTATGTGACTACCATAGTTAATTCCTGAGTAACTATCAGCAATTTTAAAACCAGGAGTTCTTGTTTAGTTGCTCATAGGAATGGAGGAGGCAGTGCAGAAAGGGGAAGTATGATGCTGTGGCTACCAGCTAAAGAGGGACCAATCCAGAGACCATAGACATTTCTTAAATATGCACTGAAAGATAAAAAATATACAAGCACTTGGGTGTTGACAGCCCTCTCCTACTCTTGATTTGTTGTTTTTCTTAATTGTTTGTTACCACTTAACCATTTAAGTCACCACTAGCCTAGCTGTTTGAACAGTTGTCTGTGTCTTAAAATTATTCTTCTTCACTGAAAATGTGAATAAAAGGCCTTTTCTGACTTTGGAGGTTGCCTTTATTAGCACTTGCTTGACAATAAAAATATGACACTTCAGGGAAAACCAGTATGAATGAAGATGAATGGGAACAGCCAATTGTTGCTGCATTGCTTGCTTTGTTATTTTTAAGAGTGGGGTTTTTAGTGAAGACTGCTTTTTCCCCCAGAGTTGATATGATGATTGAGATGACAGGATACAAGTAACTTTTCCCCTTTGCCAAAACACTGCTTGCTCATTTGCAGTGTCAAAGAATTATGTCCTTCCTTTTACAACAGTCTTTCTACTGTGTGGTTAGGGGAAAAAAATGGCTGGGATCAGGAGGCAGCTGCATATTACTGTGATAGTACCATCCTAAAGTAAGAAGTTTGTGTCATGTTAATGTGATTGTTTTCAATACTCTTGCTCTTCCATTCCCTGTTGTCATGTGTCATATCTTACTTGTGATTACTTGTAATATCTCTGGGATTAACTGTATCAGCCTATGCATATTTATAATACTTGGAGTGCCACAGAACAAATGCTACCATCTGGACAATGCTGCAAAAGAAATAATTTCAGTTATGTGATCAAATTCATATGTAAATGAAATAAACAGTATTTGTAATTTCTGCTTATAAACATGTTTCAGCAGAGGAGGGAAGGAAAAAAGGAAGACTTAAGTAGTAAATACAGGTCAATGTGCTAACTGTTGTTGCCTCTGTTGCATAGGTACAACTTCTGGTACACCATCACAAGAAATGAATAAAAATATAACACAAATAATAGAATATGCAGTACCACCACAGAAAAGAGCTAGGCGGAAGCTAATGGACTCTCCAGTCACAGCTCAAAGTCCTGATGCATCCAAGCATTCTAGCCATCTGGAGGATTCTCTTACCGAGGAAGTCTGCCCTATTGTGTATACACCTGAATCTAGCAGAAAGCCAGAAGAAAGCCTCTGTCCACAGACTGTGGTAAAGAAAGTTTTACACCTTACAGGCCTTCAGGAAGCCAATGCATGTAATATCTATATGCCTGTGAAAAAGGCACGTATTATGGACTCTACATGTGACATAAGCCCAGAGTGCAGTGGAGCTGGCCTCAACTCCACAGTAATTCTCTATGAAGAGAAAGGTGAAATGACTGTAACATCTACTGACTCATCTGTGAAGCAATCCCAGGCATGCAGCAATAACATTCTCCAAAGGTATTTTCCATTTATGTGGGCAAGGAGTATTACCTAAGCAATTTAATCCTGTTTATCTTCACAGCTGGGTTTTTCCATTGATGACAATTTTATTTGTAAAGACAACATTTTGAAAATAAAACCCTCAATTTTGATTGGCGTCAGATTCAATTCTGCCATTATGTGAAATCAATGGTATGTTAGTGACAACAGATGAAGTTAAAAGATTATCCTCTTTTACAAGATATGCACTAAAAAAAAAATAGCACTTTTGAAATTGTTTGTTAGCCTCAGGCAAGTTACCTTCTCTGAGCCTTACTTTTCCTGTCTGTAAAATGGATACCTTAACCTTGGATACCTTCAACAATGGATGCCATTGTTAAAGCTGCCATATATGTGACATCCTGCAAAGCTGCCTCAAGTAATGATATTGGAACTAATTTCCAGTATTGTTTTTCAAATTAACATATGTTTACAGTTAAGAACAATTTCGCTTTACTTCTACCCAGAATAGACTTTACAAAAATATAATTCTTTGATTTCAGACTTGGTCTTTCTTCCTTAAAAAACAAAAATCTTACTTCAGTACTTGAGAAGCCCTCCTATATGGCAATGACTTCTGCTGCTACGAGAAAAAGAAAAGCATTAAGGTAAGATTAAGCTAACTCTTCTATACAAATGTTTGTACTCATTTCTTATATTCTCACTTCAGTTTTGGTATGTATTTAAATTCTGAAAACTTCTTATACACGTCATCTGGACCTGCTTATGAGATATTCAGACTCAAATATGTTTGGCAACTCAATTTCCCCCACCCTGGCAAGTTGAGTAGAATCTTTTTTTACTCTTGGTTTAGGAACTTCTGGTGTTTTAACAAGTACAAACTAATATCGTGTCTTCCATATCTGCTGTCTACTCAAAATAGAAAGATGACACACAATTCTGAAAAGAGAAATTCCATCATCAATTAAAAATCTAATTTGCTTGAAAATGTTATGCTTTTGCTGGATCACGTTAGAAACTGCCAAAATAGAAAGTGGAGAAAATGCTTAATACTTATGTGGCCAGTGCCTTTGTTTTTCAGATAATTCATTTCCAATCTCAGTTATTATGACTTCATTATTGTGGTCTGCTCTGGGAAGAACTCCCTTTGCATCATTTCTCTTTTATGACCCTGAAAGAGGCTTGTTACTAGGAGCATCAGAAAAGTTGAAACAGACTGGATAGACAACAAATGGAATTGTACTTTTTTTGGGGGGATGGGGGGTATGGTTCTTGATGTATTTATGGATTAGCTATCAGGTCAGTACTGATGAAACAGTGCACTCCTCCTTTTTCTTTTTTTTTTTTTTTTTCCTTTCTTTTTGTCTTTTTCCATAAGCAAAAACTGGTACAAGCTATTTAAAATCATAATGACTCACCTGTTGCTAGACAGTGAGTGGAGCTGCCACCTCATAGGTCTTCTGAAGAATGCTTCAAGACAAGTTGGAACAAGTTCTATCGATAGATCATAGGACATGGAAGAAACTTAAGCACTTTCTTGGTTTATTAGCATCTTTAAGATAGAAAATCTTCCTAGTTCACAGATATACCTGATCAAGTTTCATGTTCCTGTTCTAACTGCTATTTAACTGCTGTTATAAACAGTTTTGCTAACATTGCTCTAGGATGAGGAAAGATGAACATTGCACATGTTCAATTTTTCAAATAGTTAATGATAAATTCAGCAAAATAAATCACCTGATCTCTGAAACTGAGCTAGATTTAAATTAAGGTAAATGTTCTAAGACAGACTTTAGGAGTACTTTTTATGTAATAACTGTGTCATGATTTCCAAATTTATATGTTTATCTCATCTCCTAAGACTAGCTTCTTTGCTCTTTTTTCTCATTCCTTCTGTGTCTTGAATGTGTATTTCCCAGTTTCCAAGTTAAAATAACACTACGGGAGAATCCCACAACTTTTATTCCTTTTGGGGGAAGTATTTCTTCTGCCTCAGACAGCAAACTGTCTGTAAATTAAAACTCTATATGGCTTTGTCTAGCAGTTGGTGATGAAGAGAAAGAATGATAGGTTTTTATTTGTGAAGGAGGAGAGGCGCATGCTTTTACTTTTCAGATAGCACCTTCTTTCCTTTCTCTTCTTTCTCCTGCTTTTCTCCCCATGCTTTCCATGATTGAAGTAGTTCACTCCAATCATTCATCTCCTACTAACATTAGAATAAAAATATACATTTCAAACATATTCCTTATATTAGAAATATAATTTGAAACAGTTGTATTGCTAGGACAAGGGATAAGAGACAAGTCAGTCATAATACAGAGCCTGCTGTTACAAAATAGCATTATATTCGTACTGGCCTAAGTTCTTTTCCAAGAACTGTGCATGAATAGATCTTAGGACTGGCACAAAGCAGGTCTTAGTCTTTACTGCTTGCTATATTTTTTCATTTAGGCAGAAAATTATTACAATAAGTAGTGTATGTTAGGGTACTGTAAAGTGGGAATAGTACAATATCACTAGAGGAATGGGAAAAGCATAGAAACTTGAGACATAAATAGGAATAGCTTGTTTATGAGGCTGTCTTAGAGTGGACCCAGAGAAGTTGGGGAGATGAGTGTAAAAGGGTGAGATCAGATAGGTTCATAATTTTCACTGCAGATCTTAAATCCATCACACACAAGGCTATAAAATATAGAGGTTTTGTCTTAACAAATTTGAAGCTGTAACAGCTTTTTTGCAGCTTGGCTGAAAAGTATTGTCTGCTATGAAGCTACCTCTTCCAACTGTGTTGGAGGCTGTAGAAAAATTATTGTAGCAATAAAAAGATATGTTTTCATTCAATAAACACAGCTTGGTTTTTTGCAGGATTTCAAACATGTTTTAAGATTACTTCTTCATATAATCTCTGTGCAATGGACATCAAACTGGCTTCTGTGGTTTCCAAAAACCTGTGGCATTATTGGTCTGCATTTTAATATATGTGGCAACATTAGTTCTTATTTTCACAGCTGGAGTGGTCTTTTAAAGTTTTAAAAAGGAAAAGGGGGAGTAATATCCATAGATCAACTAATTTATTTGTGATGTATATTCTTTATATTGTTATGAGCTACCAATACTGGATAATATAATTTAATGTATTTCAACATTGCAAGGCCTAAACTACTGTAACTTAGCTTAATCACTTTACTGAAAGCAAACCCTCCTGGCTTTTTTTCCAGTTCTACATTAAACACTGGCTTAGACAGCCTGCAAGACCATGGTCCTGCGAAACGCGTTCAACAAAAGGTAATGTTGAGCCATAGAGCTTTGTGAGTACCTAAAACGGCAAGTAGGTGTCAAAATGGCATTGCATGGCATTGCATTGGTAACTAACTGTACAGGAGGTCCCAAATCAAGGTTTTGTCATTTAAACAGTATGTGCTGTTGTCATCATTGCACTAAGCCATTGGTTTGAATAGTTTATCTATTCACTGAAAAAATTATCTGCATGTCTAACCGGTTATGTCGTTGGTATCTAATCAAAACTTGGTATTACGCAAGCCTGTTGGGAAAACCTTTTCCCAGGAGTTAATGTCTTCAGCAATTTCCTCAATAAGTACAGAGTTTTTGGTGGAACTTTATTACCACTTTTATCTTTGCCAAGTGTGGTTTATCAAGAAATAAAATTCTTTAATCGTTTTCATACTTGTTTTTAACTGCTTGGTTGTTGGGGTTTGTTTTTTTTTTTATAACACCACACTGATTTTTTTTTTTTTTTTTTTTACATATATGGGTTTTTTTGAGATTCGTTACTTAAACTTTGGGGCTATTTTGGCCAACACAAAAATATTTTAAAGTAATATCTTGGGAATTCCTTTGCTTCGAAGAGATTGGTAATACTATCAGGTGGTATTCTGTGAAAGTCTGCAACCATTAGATGGCTTCTGTCTGATATATAAACCTACTATAACAGAATTTGTTACAAAGATTTTCAGTAGATGTGAACAAATATGTTTTCACAACTTTTGAAAAACCTCTGCCTTTCCTCGTGCGTGGCACTACATAGCTTGGTATTTGCAGTAGGTTTCAATGCCCTAAATCTGTAAAATTTTCCTTTTATCTCCACCTGCTTTTCTCCTTTATCTTCAGAAATACACTTAATGATCTTTCTTAGTGCAACTTCTTGGCGAGTTTAGAGGAGATCAAAGGTTGTTTTAAGTTTTAGTCTGCTGTTCATATGAAATAGTCCAAGTCATGTAGATTGTCCCAGTGGCAGAGGCAGTATGCCAGTTGTACAGCACGTGGTTTTATGTAAGAACTGATGTGAGAGTGCAAGTACATGTGAACATGTGTTATTCTTCATTCATGGGAGGTGTTGAGGTTCTATTAGAATAAACATTCTGAAAAGTTTAAATTTGAGGCTCAACATTGGATAGACAATAGTTACCTATTTGGCAAAGTGCATACACAGTTACATCAGTAACAATTCCTGCTAAAAAGACTGGCTTGCGAGGTTACCAAAATCAATTGCTACTCTAGTATTATTAAGAAACTGTGTAATGAAGCACTACATTCTGAAATAGGGAATAGTTTTTTAATTCTTTAAAGTTTAACTGAATGTAAAATACGTTTTACTTTCAAAAGCATGTTTTACAGAAAAAGAATGAAATATCATAGAATCATAGGCTGATTAGGGTTGGAAGGGACCTTAAAGACCACCTAGTTCCAAGCCCCCTGCCATGGGCAGGGACACCCTCCACTAGACCAGGTTGCTCCAAGCCTCGTCCACAACTGTGATGGGCCACCCACAACTTCTTTGGGCAACCTGTGCCGGTGCTTCACCACCCTCTCCTTGAAGAATTTCTTCCTGATATCCAATCTCAATCTCCCTGCTTTCAGTTTAAACCTGTTACCCCTTGTCCTGTCACTACCTGCCCTTGTAAAACGTCCCCCCCCACCCAGCTTTCTTTTAGGGCCCCTTCAGGTACTGGAAGGCTGCAATAAGGTCTCCCTGGAGCCTTCTCTTCTCCAGGCTGAACAAACCCAATTCTCTCAGCCTTTCTTCACGAAAGAGATGCTCCAGCCCTCTGATCATCTTTGTGGCCTCCTCTGGACTTGTTCCAACTGGTCTATATCCTTCTTATGCTGAGAGCTCCACAGCTGGACGCAGCACTACTGGTGGGGTCTCACCAGAGCAGAGAGGGAGAATCCCTTCCCTCAGCCTGCTGGCCACACTTCTCCTGATACAGCCCAGGATACGATTGGCTTTCTTGGCTGCCAACGCACCAAATATGACCAAATCCCTAAGAGGAAGAGCTGCTTTTGGGTTAAATAAACAAAAGTTTTTGTAATAGAATAGTGCTCATTTCTTGATACTGTTCTATACTAGTAATAAAATTTTCATGTATTTCTACATTTTAATGTAGACCTCTGTACCTTTTCAATAGCATCTTGTGTCAATTGAGGGAATAATCTTTGGACTTCCTAGGCAATTAGCATGCTGGATTACTGAGCTGAGAGTGATTACATTTCTACATATCAAAATTAGACTTTCAGTAAGGACAAGAAATATGTGTTAGACATGCTCTGAAAAGCATGATCCAGGTAGGCCAAATATTGCTTATGTTCACTGAACGAGTGTCTCCTGTTTGTAATAATATTTCTGTCTTTACTAGGAATTAAAACTACGGGCTTGGAAGCAAGAAAAGGATGCGTCAAGAAACCTGGTTAAAAGCCTTTCTGCAGGAAACATACCATTGGGCGTTAAATCAAGGACATCAAAAAATCTTTTACTTCAAGTTTATCAGCAAAAAAAAAGGATTTAGTCCTCAGTTCATCCATATTTCAAGCAGGATTGATGGGATAGCAAATGGGAACAGGGTTAGTTGAGTTTTCCTCTTGTGAACTCTTTTGTGTTAAAGACATTACAGTAATGCGTTGCTTCAGGAAGAACCACTTTTTGGAAATACAAAGGTTTTGTTAAATTCAAAAGACTTTATTTTATTGTTCTCTGGTTACAAAAGTCTCATGTATCTTAACCACTGAATAAGACATTTCATTTGGATTTGGGAGTGGAGAAGTGCCCAGTATACTTTTTGCCATAATCTCTGATCATTTCCCTGGTTTTATGACAAACAGATCAATACTTCAGACAGTGCAAGTCTTTAAAGGGTGGTGCTGTAATTTTTCGATGTTACTTTAAACTGCTTACCTACAGTCAGTCTTAATTTTCTAATGAGAATTTTGTGATACAAAAACTAGAAAAAATTATTTGACCTGCTAGATTATTTTCATGAAACTCCCTAATGTTAAAATTATTTTTCATTTGGAAGCAAGTCATATAGATGTTAATATTAAAATATGTTTGTGCTTAGCATTGGGATATCAGTTTGTTCTTAGATACGTTCTCATGGATAGATGCTATGAATGTAGTACCGGGAGACACAAATATTTATGAAAAGTGCTTTTAACGGGTTATTATATGTACATTTTTCTAGCCTTTGTTTTCAGTCTGTTACTTGGTTGTAAATGCTCCGGGGGGGTTCAGATTAATTCAGTTGTAAATAGGATGATTATGTTAACTTTGAATAAATTTTCAGTTTTAACAAGAGCAGTGTAATGTGAATTGAACTTCTAGGAAAAAAAAGTACTTTTTTGCATCTTCTATTATGAAAAATGTTTGAATTAATTTTGACAAGTACTGTTACAGTATGAACTATATGTACTTATATCTTCTCATAAATTATTAATGTTTGGAGACAAAGTAGTTGCTTAGACAAGATGTATGTGTATATATAGTTGTATTGTAGCCTGGTCTGCTTGCCCACCCTGAGGAATATCATTCGTGTGTGTGTTGTCTGTGTAAATGTTAAGTTTATACATGAACTTCCCCAAACTAACGAGGACTAGTGGAAGAAGTCCGGTAACTAGTTCCAGCGGTGTCAAACAGTGGTGGTGTCAATCAGTTAAGCAACACGAAGTATGCTGCAGAAGAAGGTCTGGCTTTCAGCAACAGTAATGGGCTCAAAAGAGCTTCACAGGTGGTTGTTATTCTATCACAAACTTTCCTGTGATAGCAGAGAACCGGGCTCCAAGCTTTTATCAAATTTGTTCCTAAAATTGCTTCAGCATTGCAAGTGCTTAGTTTTATATGGTTTTTTGTTCTCTATGGTCTTTGATACTTAGACAAACTAATGTAAAACTTCTCCCCAGTTGCATCTCCCTGTAGCTGACAAATGCTGACATGTTTATTCTTGACACGTTGGAGGGGCATTTTTCAGAAGGCTTCTGAAGAAAGTAGGAACTGCTGAAGTTTTCAGGACCACTTGAGCAGACGACATTGCAGAGGCTGACTTCATCGGGGAAGTTCAGAGGAAGGAATGATTCCTTGAGAAATAGGCATTGCTAGTTAATAATGAGATGAGAAAAACGTGGATCCTCCTATTTGCATTCTATAGGGAGTATAGGTGATACAGTTGCGGTGCACATGGGGTCATGCTGATGGCGTAACGAGGACTGAAAAAATACTGGCTGTGGAAAAGGGTTTTATGAACTAAGTTCTAAAAGTCAGAAAAGCCTGAAAACTAGAATTTGGGACTTGACCACATCTTAGCAAGGTGGTGCAAGTAATTTCAGAATGAAAACTGAGGGAAATGATTTTAATATTTCTCTATGAAGATGAACAAGATTTTTGAATTAATTTTAAATTCTTATGATTTGGCAGCTGAAACAGCTGCAATTGTAGAGACCATACATTTTCGATTTATGGCATTTCTTTCAAATACTCAGTGTTTAATATAAAATGTTCCCAGGGAGCTGCTTTTGTTCATACTGCTTCACATCTGTGAGAGTCATGTTGGGCTTGGCTTATGAATATAGTTGTAATGTGCATTGCTCCTGTGCCATGTGAGACGTACACATAAATGTTCCTAGCAATTTTGAAAGGCTTTTAGACGAGCTTCTGCATGCAACATTTTGATACTCCGTCAAAACATAGAACTGATGAGATCTCATCTTTTCTTAATGTGTTTTGCATACCCCTGAGTGGAATTGATTCGATTGACTTACAACACTCCCAGAGACTTAAAAAACAAGTGTGTTGAGAAAATTAGCACACTGAGATGAGAAGTGACTCCCGTTCCTATCTGCTAACCAGATGTTGATTAGAAGTTTGTTAGCTAGGTATCTATTTACCATTTTTAACTAGCCTAAATTAAATGTTTGCAGAAATTACAATGAATTGAAGCAGGATTTTCACATTTCAGATTGCAGTTGATGAATATTCTGCTCTATTAACTGTATATTTTGTTACCTACTATTAACACATCTAGGCTTCGTGAGCTTCAGAGCACATTCCACACACAGTGCTGGTATAGAACTTCTTGGTGCCTACAAAGTTATTTGTCAGATTGCCAGTTTCTTCTCAGGTAGAAGGCAAAGAGTATTTGGGAAGCAGAGGAGGTACGCTATAACTCATTTCACTTTCTTGCCAATCTACGTTGCTTGGTACCTGTTGGCCTGCCTTTACAAACTAATTTAAGTAATAGCATTTATCTGAAGTATACATTTAATTGATTTCACTCTGTTGTACCACGCAGTCTTAAATCATGCCAGATGGGATGTAACGGAATATTGCACAACATAACATGACTCAGGTTGAATCAAGATTTCAAATGATTTTGATCAATTTAATCTTGTTTAGTGGGGAAAAAAAGAAAGGCAGTAGTTTTAAAATAAATTCACTTGAAGAAAATATTGTGCTCCTTAACTATTCTAGAGTCTGACGTCTCGGATCCCTAATACTTCATAGGGACTGAGTGAATCATACTAGCTGTGTGAGACGCATGACAACCTTTGTATGTTTGGGCATCGCCATGTGAGTACTGATCTTGGTTCATCTTGCTTTCCGATTTAATACAGATTCCTAGTTTATTTAAAACAAATCTTAGCCTCAGTCAAAAATTTAGGCCTAATATTTATGGCTCTGTCTAATTAACAGAACATTCATGAGTTCAGTGCTGCCTATCAGCATTGCAGAAAGCCCCTCATACACAAATGTCTTTAGTGTTTTGAAAAATTCATACGATAAATTATTGGAGTATAAACCTCAGAATCTACAGATAGATAAATTGGAATTATGTGGTTTGTAGTATCTTCTGGAGAATGGTGAGAAGAAAAATATTTTGTAACAAATTCTAAAAGTTTCTCTTTTATTTCTGAGCATATTTTGCAATACAAATCTCAAGCCTCTTTTAAATAAGAGGATGAATATATGTTCTTGTCATATTACCCTCTGTGTATGTAATTGGATGTGATTAGTATTGGCTTTAATATGGTAGTCTTCATGTTGGTTTTATAAATGCCGTTGCATAGCTCAAACGGGATTATCGGAACACTCTGCCTGTAAAATATTCAGTGTGGAAGTTATCGCTCTTTCCATCAAAGTCATGAAACCCTCAGTAGCTGAAAATATTGGTGTACACCCAGAAGTGTGTTATCCAGGCTTTCTTTAGCTAAAAAGTTTCCTTTTTCTACATCAGGAATCACAGACTGGTTTGTGTTGGAAGGGACCTTAAAGACCATCCAGTTCCAACCCCCCTGCCATGGGCAGGGACACCCTCCACTAGCCCAGGTTGCTCCAAGCCTCACCCAGACTGGCCTATATCAGACATCATATTTTTTCCTCTGAAGGGTCCCTGTTGATTGCAATCACTTTATGTTTTACCTCTAGCTGCTCTATTTATTTGGTCGAATCCCTCTTAGAACAATCTGGGAGTCCTAGTAACCTCTGCCTGGTCCCAGGCCAGGCTTTCAGGACAGCTTGTTATTATCATCTTTTCAAAAAACTCATTGCAGACTATTTTACCAAGGGGATGACATTTCCCATGACCAAATGGGCAGAGATTTTTCTGAAAAGCGATTTTTTGCAAGTGTGAAAAGGATGTTAAAGATCTTGTCCCACTGGGAAATTCATAGGAAAACACACAAAGGCTGTGGGGTATAGTTTGTGCTGTGACTCGTTTACTTGCTTATTGTCCTTGCAGGAAAGTGAATTTATAGGAGCTATCTGAAGCACAGGCTTGGGAGGCTGTGAATATTTGATACTGGGGATGGAGGTGGATGCAGAAGCTAAAAATACACAAAAGAAGGAGAATATTGTCAGTGAGGCTGTAGAGACTGCGCCATTTATAATGGTCTCATTACATCTTCATACCTATTTTGCAAAACATGGTTTTAATTACTGATTCCACACAAACAGCAGGTACTTCAGTCATTCCTTTGGAGTAACTTACCTTTAACCATGCAATGTTCCTGCCTGGCTATGCTTCAGCATGTTTGTGCCATGGGCCTAGGCAGGTGCAAAGCCGGTCGTGTTCATTGGTTTCTGTAGAGTTGTAACAAGCTTTGTTACCCTGATAGCGAACGGAGACTTATGCAAACTTGAGTCCACACACATCTGGAGATTTCTACAGGTTATATGAACTATTACACACCCCCAAAATATCTGCTGTCTTGTCAAACTGGTAAAGCACAAGAGCTTTGTTGGGTTATTAGGAAAAGTCATTTGCGGTAAGGGGTGCTTGGAGGAAGTTTCCATAGCAGCCTGAAGGTGATGAGGCATCTGCTCACTGGGACAAATATTTTGGGATAAATTCTACTGAGGCAGCTGAGTCTCTTGCACCTGCAGGTTTTGATACTTTGGCTACAGAGGGTAGCAGGTACTATTGGGAACCTGACAACAGGCAATAATGCAGAGTGGTCCACCTTGAAAATCATTTGGACTCCTCAGTAGTTTTATTTCACTGTGGCTTTTTAAAAATGCATGTCTGTAAATAGGCGTGAAGAAATTAGTTCTAACAACCAGAAAAAGTGGATATTCTTAGAAAATTCATCCACTAGAAGTGTAAAATATTTAGTCTTCCCTGCAGGAAATTCAAAGAGCTGCCTTAATAGAGAGTAGATGTGTAATGGTAAACGGCCCGTTTTATTTCTCTGCTATGTAGTGCTCTTGGGAAAATTATTCCCGATTTCCCTGTTACTTTAAGTTTAATTGTCCTATACATATTAGGTCTTAAGGTTTTATGTAGCGTGACCGTTGTACATCTAAGTACTACAAGGGAGTGATAGAAGCTACCATTTATTAGAAGCTGCAGTAAAGCAAGCTTTAAAGGTGTTACACAATTTTCATTTTGTGGTTTGAATTTTAGCCTACTGATTGCTGGCTGTGTTTTTAACTGAATACCTGTATTTATATTTCAAAGCATTTGAAAGTATAATTAACATGAAAAACATTTGCATTGAAATCTGGTAGCTAAATTCTCTTGTTCATCCCAGCCAGTATCAGGACAATGACCTAAGTGAGAACAGGCTTAAAAAGCAGAAAACACCATAGTAATTAGAGACTTAACTGCATGTAGGTAGAATGGTGTCAGGAGGGACTTATGATGCAGATTACACTTCTGGCAACCAGAAACAATGCTTGACCTACCTAGGCCTGAGCATCACCTGTTTAATGCCTCAAAGCTTATCCACCACTTCCTGATATGATCACATTCTTTAGCCTCCGTAAGAGAAGAAAAGCCCAAAATAGTCACTAGAGTATTTAACTGGGGAAGGGAAAACTAAAACTGAAATGAATGTTTAAAAAGAATCTGGAAGGGACAGATAAATGCTGAAGCTGATCACCTCAGGTGCGCATCAAATCAGCCTTTGTGGGGAAGTGGGGGGGGGAGGGAGGGTGTGTGGGAACAAATACTCAAAAGCCAATAAAGGAGATAGTTGGAAGTCAAAATATGTGCCTTTCAATATTGGAAGAAAAATGTGGAAGCTATGTTTGTATGAGGAGAAACAGAATTTTTCAATACAAAAGTGTTAAAATCATTTTCTAAAAGTGCAAAGTAAATACTTAAATACTTTTCCACCTGTGTAAGGGCGGACTCACAGTGCTTCAGTTATGAAGTGGTCAAAGAGGAAAGTCCATGGCAGAGATCTCAAAAAAGGTAGAAATCTTAAAGGAATTCCTGAGGTATGTTAAATGAGACTTGCTTGTCAGAGCTTCTCATGGCAAGATGAATTGTCATTTGAGGTCGGAGAGATCAAAAGCACTCCTATCAAGTTTGCAGGGGCCACTGGGCTGCGGGGTGCGTAGCTGACCTGCCTGAAGGCAGGACTGCCATTTGGACCTAAAGGCAATGGCCAACGGCAACCTTTGCAACCATTGCGGTGCCAGGTTGCAGCGTAAGGCAAAGGCTGAGGGAGCAGGGTTTGCTCTTAGCTTGGCAAAGAGAAGGCCTAATAGCAGCCTTGTGTACATCAGAAAAGGTTGAGAAGACAGGGCAAGATTCTGCTGAGGTGTGTGGTGGAGGAACAAGAAACTGGTCCTGAATTGACCTGGGAACGTTTCTAATGCTGAGCATAACTAAGCACTGGAAAAAGTTGTCCACGGGCTGTTAGATCTCTGTCCTTGGAGGTTTCAAGAAAACCCCAAATGCCTTGATCTGAAATCAGTGTTGACTGTTCGGAGCAGGAGGCTGGACTAGCTGACCTTCCTAACTCTTCCAGCCTTAATGATCCTGCCATGCAAAGGAGTGGCATGAGTTGTCTCAAGCTGAAGAGCTGATAGAAGATATGTTATAAATGAGTGTTTAAAGGAGTACTAATAGATCTCTCAGCAGCCAAAACCACAGTCAAATATAGAACAGCTGAATAACTGTGACATGAGAGCTATCGCTGCAGTTGTCCTTAGTATCAATGACTTGTAAAGAGGCCAACTTCCTTGTTTGTCATTGTTGGGGGTTTGTTAGAAGCTCTAGAGTTCTACACAAAAACTTAAAGAACTTAATAATCTGATAGGTAATATGGTCAAGATGAGGGACAAATAAACCTATGGGTAGATGTAATATTGCTGTAGAGGGAAGTCATGTCTCACAAGTCTTTAGATTGTTTTACAGGCTCTGAGCTTACAATTAAGATAGGACTGCTTAGCGTAGTCCATTTAAATTTCCAAAAAGCTGTCAGAAGGTACTTTTTAAACAAAGTTGCCTTTGGGCAAAGGAAGGTGGGGATCTGTGTAAGGGTTAATAAGTGCTTTAAAGGTCAAAAACAAAGGATAGGAGTAAATGTTCAGTTTTCCCACTACAGAAAAGATCACTGTTGCAGGCCAGGTAAATGTGCTAGATCCATAGGGTTTAATATATTCAAAAATTATTTCAAGAAGAGGTTCTAAAGTAAACTGACAAAGTTAGTGATACTTAATTATTCAGGTAGTTGAAACAAAAGCTAATTATGAAGAGTTGTAGGAGCATCTCAGCTACTGAGTGACTGGGCAAGAAAATAACAGATGAAATTGAATGTCAATGAATGCAAAATAATGCACAAGAAAGAAAACAACCCAAACTGTACATACATGATGATGGGTTCTCAAATAGATATTATGACTCAGGAAAGAGACCTTGGAGTTACTGTAAAAATACCATGAAAACATCAGCTCTGTGGTCAAAATAGCAAGAAAATGAATAGAGAAGAAACCATTGTGTAAATCCTTTTCATGCCTGCATCTTACAGTGTTGTCCTACACATTTCAAATAAATATAGAACTACTAAAGGTATAAAGAATGATGAGAGGAGTGATTAAAATACTGAACAGGCTGAATGCACGGAATGATTAAATAGATTGGGACACTTCAGCCTGGAAAGTAGGGGATTGAGGAGTTATGATAAAGGCGTATGAAATAATGAGTCATGGAAAAGGGACGAGGCGACAATTATTCACTGTTTCTTACTGTATGAGAATTAAAGGGCAGGTTCAAAATACATGAAAGTTCTTCCTTGCATAGCATATTTTATGACAGTGAACTCTGTAATTTACAATATGAGGGGTGCCAAAAGCTTTGAGTTCAAAAGTGATTAGGCAAACCTGTGGAAGAGGTGATTATGGGGAGCTATTGAACACAGAGACTGGTTCCTCCGGTGCTCAGGGCAATGAGCAGAGAAGGAGGCAAGGAGGGTAAGTTGAGTGTCGTTACGATGTTTGGTTCTGCTATTTCCATGAGTATCTGTTAAGGGGTGCTATAAAGAGGAGACTAGGCTCGCTGGGCTTTTAACTAGTATGGCTATTCTGAGTTTCACCTCAATATCTTGGGCGCTTGATGCCAAGAAGCTAGTTTTCCTGACACCTTGTGTAGTCGAGAGAGAGGGTGGGAGAGGTTCTCTTCCAGAAGGCCGTTTAGAATGGCAACCTGGCTTCAGTTCCTTTGGCAATACACTCACCTGGCAAGTAAGTCGTGTTCCTTGCGAACCTTCAAGTTTGGCACTCTGGATATCTCCTCCCAAGTGAAGGTTATATTTACTCTCCAGATACTGTGTGCGTTTATAGGATTGCACATTAGTGAAGAACAGGTTAAAGTTCCTGATCTTTTACCCTAGTTTTTGGCGTCTCTGAGATTTGAAGTCCTACCCTAGTTGAGGTGCAGAGGTCCAGGAACCACAGTGAGCTAGCTTCTGATCTCAGCACTGTAATGCATTCTTGTGAATTAAGATTTCTTATTTTGGAACCCCAAAACAAAAGACCAGAATCCATAAATACCCCAATATTGTTATAAAAGTGGGAAATAGTGATTTTCCTATGGTCTTATTTCATAGTCTGGCTTTGCTTTTTTTATCTGGCTCAGAGTTATTTTTCTCTCCTGTTGACCTTTAAATCATGTGTTTCTTAGCCTTCCTAACATTCTGTGACACTCTTCTGCTCTTGTTCACGTATTAGAAAGAATGAGAAATAAATGTGCCTGTTGGACATTGAAAGATAGAGGAAGATTAATTTTGCAATTGCTTTAGAATATTTAATCTGAGGGTCACTGAGGCATTAAAGATTAAGAGATTGAGAATGAATTACACAGTAAATATTTGTAAACACTGAAGATTCCACTGGAAAGCTTTAAGAGCTGTATGGCCTTCACGCAATTCTTACATCCATAAATCGGAGGTGCTATGGAAATTCACTGAAATATATACTGAATATGACAAAATATACTAAAATGATAAAACATTTTCTTAATAAACTGCTTCCCACATGCAGGAGAACTGGCTCATAGGTGGGGAATGTTTTGTCTTTGAAATTAGTCTGCAATATGTTAAGAAATGTTTTATCTGAATTCTCCCCCACAGCTTCGTATGCTTTTTATTTTTTTCTCCCTTCTCAAAAAGGATCATTCCTACCAGGTCTTATATTTGCTGCAAATCCATTTAAAGACATCTGTTATCTTGGCTTTATTTAAGCACATGAACTATTATTTCTGTCTTCTAGTTCTTTCCTTAATTTTTTTTTCTTGGCCCTCCCATCCTTCTCCTAATAACAGCCCCTCACCCCCAGGCCTGTTCAATTCTTCATTAGGAATTGACAAATCAGCACAGGAAGCAAGATTTTATCATTTCAAATCAATACAGTATTGCTACTAAATTTTACAATGAGCAAAATGCTTTGTCAGAATCAATAGAAGTTTGACAAGCTGTTTGTCAGAATAACATGGTATTGTGACTTGTTAAGGGCTTTTTAATGGCCTCCTACTTCACTACCTGCTGCACATTCATTTCACTTCAAATACAGAATAGCTCCATGTTGTTCTTCTAACCTCCCCGTTGCGTGTGAGCCTGTCTTGCAATGTGCATGTGATACCTTTCTGCTGGGCACATGCTGGCTCCATGCTTTCTGGGGTTGCTGTGCAGAAGTGGATAAAACGGGTTTTGTAATTTTTCCAATTAAGATAACTTTGAAAAAATAAAAGGTGATTTCTTTTAAAAAACAAACCCAGGACTTTTCGCAAGGGCCTGTAGTGACTGGAAAAGGGGTAACGGGTTTAAATTGAAAGTGGGGAGATTGAGATTAGATATCAGGAAGAAATTCTTCCTGCAGAGGGTGGGGAGGCACTGGGACAGGTTGCCCAGAGAAGCTGTGGATGCCCCATCCCTGGCAGTGTCCAAGGCCAGGCTGGATGAGGGTTGGAGCAACCTGGTCTAGTGGAGGGTGTCCCTGCCCATGGCAGAGGGGTTGGAACTGGATGGGCTTTAAGGTCCCTTCCAACACAAACCATTCTATAATCTTCCAAAAACATTGTACCTTAGCGTTGTTACTTTTCGTTCTGGATATAGTGGTCACAAGACTCTATACAAAGCAGAAAATCAACTTTGTTGGGTGGATAAACTGCTGGACAAAAGAAATGTCATTGTGAAAGTTACCCTCTAAATCTTTGGTTGAACAGCACTGGACCTCAGGTTCCCCAGTTGCCCTCTTCTGTTCTGGTACAAGAAACTGGGGTAGTTTACCATGCTCTTCAGTTTGTTTGTGAAGGATTGTGTAAAAATAGAAGCCATCCAAGAACTGAAGTATCTAATCTGATTGGTATTACTGTACACAGCACAAGCCTTCCAGGTCTATGATGTTAACGCTTTGTATGCATGTGTTGCTCAGAGATGGTGTTTATGGGCCCCTTGTGCTCAGCCACGAGGCACCTATGCAGAATGCAAATCCACACTCTGCTGCCTAATCGGATTTGCTTTTCTTCACTCATGAAGTTCAACTCTTCGCTTTCCATTTCTCTGTGGTGTAGGATAGGGACATGGCTGTCGGTATGAGTCCTTTCGATGATAGGGTTTGTTACTGTGATGAAGATACAACTCTGGTTTCTGTAGTGTTTAGTTTATTGAAAAATACACTTTGGAGCAGTTTGAGATGACTAATCTCAGACTTGATTGTAATGGTGACAGCGATTGCTACAGGACAGAGAGGAACAATTACAAATCTGAACAAAAGATACAACGCCCGCATTTGATGGTGAAGCGGGGAAAGCCTCTTTGAGCGTAACAGGTTTCTTCTACTATCTAAAAAAATCTTTGATAAGGCAAGTTGTCCAGTTTCACATTTTGAGGGGGTGGGAAACACATCATTTGTCTTAGGCTGAGAAAAGTAAATGCTCTTTAACTTTAGTTTAGTTAAAGTTAACTTTGGTTTAGTCCATTAATAAAAAATTGTCATTCCTTTTGAATCCTACATAGTTTTTAACATATCCTGGCATGATGTAGAACTTTGGAGGGATTAACACTGGTATCTTTCCATTTACAGATAGGAAAAATCATGTAGAGACAAGTGAGGTAATACCTACAAAGCAACTCGGTATTTTGGTGTCAGGCCAAAGGTAGAACTAGACTCTCTGGGCTCTCCCCTTTGTGATTTACCTGCTAGGCATCTCTGGATGGCGTATGTCTGACTTCATGTTTTGAACAGAGATATCTGCAGTGTTTCTTGAGGCACCCAGCTGCTCAGGCCAGTGAATCTGATGTTCCATTGGCTTGTATTCAGAGAGAAATTAACTGTGTTTTGTTAAGTACTTGCTGTATTAAAAAAAAAAAAACCAAACAACTTTGTTACATCAGTCTGAAACCACATCAGTTCCAGATTCTTTATATCAAGATTATCAAACAGATACTAGAAAATATTTCCCAGCCATAGATCTTTCCCTTGGTAACTTAAACCAGATGGCTTTCTCTCTGGGCAAAATGTTTATCAGGGAAGGTTTAGTAGCTGAGCAGAGTTGCAAAGAGAATTTCAGGGACAACTTTCAGCAAGAGGAAATTCAGGCAGCTTCCCTCTAGGAAGCTGACAGGGAAAATGAAGGGGAGGTTAGACTGCTTGCATCTCTGCCAGAGGGCAGAAGAGATTAGTGTCACAGAGGACAAGCTGGAAGCTGCACTGGAGGAGAAAATCAGCAAAGCTTCAATGCTGCCTGAAATCTGAGGCAATGCAACACCTTGGGCAAGTGGATTCCATGCAACTGGCTCCATAAAAGGAAAATCCAGCAAAGAAAGGTGTGGGCAGGGGGACTAATCTTTAGATCGAGAGCAGGAGAAAATGAAGTAGGATTAGAATTAGTCAGTGCATGTTTGACTAATTAGCTAGCTAGAACCTTGTGTTCAAAAGGCTAAGAGATATCCGATGTGCATTTCTTGCAGTAGGAAATAAGAGAATAGAAATGTGTGCTCTTAAACCGTTTTATCAGGCAGCAGTTAATGTGGAGTTACTAGTGTGTGAAAGGCAGTTGTGATTAGTAAGGGAGACATTAACAAAAGGGCTATATGCTATTTCTGTCTAATAAACATAGAAGACTTGCCTATGGTGTGGCTAAGGCATGTGACTTTATTTTTGATGGCAAAGAAAAACACCAGATTTTAAGCTAGTCTCTTACAAGAACTTAATATGTTAAAATCTGACCTGTTAGCTCTGTCCCAGATGGTCATGGCAGGGAAGTGATCATGGCATAAGGATTTTTCTATAAGGTTAATTTTCTCTTTGTTGTCTGGAGAGAAACACAAATCTTATGACAAACTTTGTGAAAGCTGTAGCAGCTGGCAAAATAGTAAGTTAAGGAGGGGAATTCTGCACTGGTTCAAAACAGAGCTGGGCTGCTTGGAAACCTGGACCCACTCACTAAAAACGTAATAAAAGTTTATCTCTAGAGAGAGGGAAGCAGGCCATTCCTACAGGGAAGACAACCAACAGCTCTGGGAAAGCTCAGAGGCCAAGCAAGCTGAGAGGAGTTCCCGATGCAGTGCTGTCATTACTCAGTTTATTGCAGCTTTATTGATGAATGCTCGATGAAAAGTAGCAATTTTACACCTCTTTATGACCTTAGTGAGCCCAAAATGCTAGAATGCAGTATCTGGAATACCCAAGGATGTAACTAGGAACAAATGGAAATGATATTGAAAGGAAACACATCATCCTCGGACAGGGAAAGTGCCTTGCAGTAAGAGACATGAAAAGACTTCTTTGCATGAGATAACAAAACCCAAATGTTATGAGGAACTGTTTTCTTGTTATAGGTACCAACAGGATGGAAGTCACTGGTTATTTCCATCTAGAAACAAACTATTCATGACTCCACCAAAAGAAAAATGTCACAGTAATTACAGAAGAGTCAGCTTTATTTAGCATCTTTGCTCTCATTGTTACTGTACATGTAATACTGATTTAAGTTGAAATCTGGGTCCCACTGAAGCCAATGGGAAAAACTGTCATGTATTTCTCAGAGACTAAAGCTTTTCACTCCCTGCTTTTAGACGACTGCTTTTTCCTTTGACAAGGTCATTGTATTTCCATGACTCAATGAATGTGTCTATTACCTGTTGCTGATTGCTATGATCAGCCATAGGTCTGTGCCAAAAACATGTTTTCACTTGTGCCTGGCAGAGGTGTTTTGCTCTTTGTATGTTGTCTGTGCACGTGGCATGCGCCCCATGTGCATGGTATCATTTTTTATTTTCGTTTCCCTCAACATCACAGCCTAGTTTCCTCCAGTGAGGTCTCTGAAGGCATTGGTGATGAAACACTGAGGTGACAACTGAAATCAGACCTAAGAAGTTAGCTTGTAGAAAGATAAATTAACTTAGCTTTAAATATTTTTAAATACATGTTGGTTAGCAACTGAATTGTAATACTGCCTGGAAATGTAGCCTGCTTTTCTGAGGTTCCTCTTAATTCCTTCCCTCTGCATCTGAGGATGTATGAGATTTTTGTCATATAGTTCTCATGCTATGTGTAAAAAGACAACACATAAATGTTGGTGTTTAGTGGTTCTATGAAGGTGTATTCCTGTAGGTAACAGCACTTGGGTGTCTGAGTGGCCGTAGTTGCTCTGTAGGATTTCCTGTGTGTGTGTCTTTGCCAGCAGAGAATGGAACGGCTAAGCTTACAAGTTGGGCATCGGGGAAGTCTTTTGCAATGGAATAGCTTTCCAGATTTGGTTATAATGAAAGAATTTGGGGGGTGGGAATCGCTAATCAGTAAATAAAAGAAAGATATCAGTTTAAAAAAAAGCAGTTTGCAATTAAATCTAATTCTGTCTCACAGTACCTCTCTGACACTATATCTATATCTTTTCCTCAGTCCCTGGTCCAAGACTTTTCAGTGATGATCAGAGCACTTGCGCATGATCATTTGTGTCATCGTTACTCTTACCTTTTACACAAAGGCATCTTGTAGTCTTTATTTTAAAGAAATTATATGTATGTGTTTTTCTTCAATATCTAGCCCTTTCAGCACAGGCTGCGGTTGCTTTATTCATGGCCTGGAGTCATTCAGGGAAGAGGATAGACCTCTACAGGAAAGCTCATTTCTTGTGGAAGGGTGAAGTGATCTGGGCAAAAAGGAAGAGAAGGAATACTTTTCTGATTTTTGGCCCCAGTGAAGTCTTATACCTAAGCCTCAGGCTTCCCTCCAAGCAATGGGCAGGTCACTCAAAACAAACTTTTTCAAGTCTCCTCATTTTCTGAGTGCTCAACTTGAGAAAACCAAGGCTTGATCTCAAAAAATGTTGAACGTGTGCAACATTTTGCATTCACAGCAGCAACTGATGTAATCAGGTTCTTTGCTCTGAACATAGAAAATGGCTTAAAAAAAGCCTTAGCTTTCGGAAAACTCAGGTCCTTAGACTTTCAAAATTGGCAAACAAAATTAGCTGACACTTCTGAACATTTTGGCTTTTATCTTAAATATTCCATTCCCCTTGTGTTAAATAGTGATAAAAATATCCTCTTACTTCAAAAGGGTGTTGAGAGGATCAGTTCATTAATGTTTTCAAAGAATTCAGATGCTGTAGTGAAAGCACCATACAAAATCCCATAAGGAAATTAATAATTCTGTATCCACTGTAGGCTTTGGCTGATGGTAAGTCAGTAAGATGTAAGACTGTATACTGCATGAGAAGAGTATTGAAAGATTTTTCAGCAGTCTTCCCTTCGATGAATGAATGCCATCCACCCAAGGCACTCGGTGTGCCAGGAGCTGTGCAGAAACCCGTGTCGAAGCTGTGGTGGAAAGCCATCTGTATGAATGACCGCTTGGAGACAAATTCACGTTGCACAAGCAGCCTTAAAAATGTAATTTTGAGTTGACCTTCACATGTTCTCATAGTATAAAATTTAGTTTGTGCTCTTAATGCATCTTGTCAAGCGATTGAAATAGAGATGTATCTGTTTAACGATCCACTGAGAGAGTCCTGTTGACATGGTCTCAAAAGCAGCCCAATGCTTTTTGGCAGGAAGTGAAGATATCAGAACAGTCATTCAGGCAGAAATTTAAGGGTCTGGCCATTTAGGTGGTCTGGCCAATTAGATGCTCAAAACTGACTTGAGAACTTAGGAAATATCCATTTACCGGCCACGTTCTGAGATGTTGAAGGACTGCCGTGTGTTTGTGAACGCTGGGAGCCGTCAGAAGAAAGAAGAGATGATCTTGGGTGGACGGTGCTATGTGGTGGGCAGAACAAATGGTTTTTTCATCTGTAAAACAGGCGCTAAGGATTGTGATGAATATTTGCCTTTGCCAATTTCCAGTAATAGAGATGTAAAAAAAAAAAAAAAGAAACTTGAAACCAAGGGAAGTTTTTTGTTGTTGCAATATTTATTTTTCATAGATTCAAGTTTTTTCTTGTGAAGACAAAGTACGTGTTCTTTCAAACTGTATACCCAACAAGAATGATCGCTGTATAATGCACCCTTGCCAAAAATCACCGCCAAGTATAGGATTGAACAAGCAAAACTGAGAGTCAAAGTGAGTCTGATTCCTCACTGGGGGCTTAATTTTTTTTATTTAAGGTAATTTTTCACTAAATTCTCTTACAAAAAATCTAGCCAAAAGAAAGCTGTTAACTTTTTAGTTATTAAGGGGAATCAGGAGCAGAAAAGGGATCATGCTCTCTACATGCTGTTCGCTTTCACGAAGAGCATTATATCATGTAAGACTCTGCCCCTACAGACTCATGCACAAGCAGTCTCTTTGCTCTCATCATCATTATTTCTAGGAGCGGTTTAGTGTTTGTTTTTTCCACACTAGACAGTGTCTTAGTTAGCCAGAGACTAATTTGAAGATAGCCTTTACATAATTCATGTAAAGTCACATGGAGTAACGAATAAGCATGAAAGCATAACACCCAATAAAATCACCGAAAGGTTAATGAAATTGGTAGTAAAATGTAACAAGCAGAGAATGAAATTGTGTTATTTAAAATAATGTGCAATAAATTAGTGGCTATTCATAGCTAGGCACTACTGAAAATGTTTAGGTATAACTTTAAGAGTAGGGTTGGAACAATGACAATCTGCTTCTGAAATTCACTGGGGGGGTAGGAATATATTATTACTTGATTCAATTATATCCACAAGGTAATGAAGCAAGAGATTAAAAAGGACTGCCAGACTATCACTGAATTTTTTTTTTTTTTCAACACATAATTTTTAAAAAGCCTGGGTGGTAAAACAAAGAAATAACGCAAACAGTTGGATGTGGCTTCTGGGAAGAGTTGAGGTGATAAACTGCACAACTGTTCCTACAGCCGCACAGTGTACACTGACACTAACAATGTTACTGCTGTTGACAGATACTACTCCAAGAAGGTGTTAATGCTTTCAGGCATATGCTGAGCTCGTAACCCATGCTGCTTGCTTTTCCCCCTGTAGAAATTCACAGGAAATTCTGACATATTATGGCAGTAGAATCTGCTTTCTTCTTTAATTAGACTTTAATTTTTTTTTGTTTGGAAACATATTGTTACTGGGAAAAAAACAAAAAAAAACCAAACAAAAAACCATTTTAAATTCATGTTCTTGCTTAATAAATCAAAGGCATACTGTCAAATCTTTGTTTCAGTCTCTAGGAGGAAGCTTCTTCATGCAAGCAATTAGGCGTCCTCAGCTGCTCTCCTGCTCGCTTGGCTTTCTCCTTAGACACGAGCTAACAAGGGTTAGTTAAGGCCACTGCGCGGCTTTCTGCTCGCTGCCGTCGCAGTGTGTGTTGGACCATGAGCAGTGCTGTATTCTGATCTCTCTGACGTCTAGACAGATATTCATAATGAAATAGATGTCTGGATAATGAAGTAGACTTTCACAGTTCTAATGGGATTGAAGCCTACAGAGGCTGGAAAAAGAGCAACCTGCCTTGCGCCCTCCAGGGCCACTGAATTTCACAGGTAAGATGAGCACGGGCAGGCAGGCTGGTTTGCCTTATAACCTCACGTTCTCCCCCCACGCTCAGGCCTGCTTGACCTGACTTGTACTCTCAAGACACGGCGTTGTGGAGGGCTGCAAAAACATGTTGACTGAGACCATAGAGAGAAGCTTATAGAATACTTAATCTCATCCCAAATTCTTTAATATATAGGGTGTTTTTCAGAATCAGATTTCAGGCTTTAAGTATTGTGCACAGCCACGATCTTCTAATGAATGGTAGAACGTGTTCTTACTTGCACACTTCTGTTTCTTGGCATGTAGAGTTCCTTCCCAACTAAAATAAGAATAATTGTAGCTCCCAAAGGCTATCCTCTTATGTTTCAAGAGTTTCTTGAAATAGTAAATGAGATTGGAAGATGCTCGTGTGAGTGCTTGCAGTGGCAAGAAGCAGGAGGGAGAGCATGGGCATAGGCATTTGCCCTTTGTTCTTAACAAAGTTGGACAGCTGAAGACACTGCGTCACTAATGTCAGAAAAGCTACAAGGTGTTCTCCATCTTTGAGCTTCTCGTACTCAGAGTACGACAAAACTGATCCAGAACAGGATGGCAGTGAGACAGCAGAAGCCATGGGCTCTCATCCTCATTCTCATTTATATGTAAAATGGTTATTTTGTTCTTTGTATTCGGAGAAAACCTGAAAGCTTTATGAATTGGGAAATTTTAAAAATAAATATGGAAAACCTGGAGCGTTTCCCTAGTGGTCCTTTTAGGGTGTAGCGTCAGGGTACCTGGGTTTTATTTCCATTGGGTCTTCCTGAGCAGGGCCCAGAAGCTTGCTGCACCCAACCCTGCCTGTGCTGAATGCGACCTCCGAGTTCAACAAACCGGCAAGTAACTCCGCAGAGTTAAACAATGTTCGTAGGTCGCTCATGTTCGAAGTTTCACTGCTCAGTGTTGCCCGAGCAGCTACTCTGTATGGACGCAGAAAACTTGCAGATGTATTCAGCAAGCATACATTATGCATTTTCCCTTGTAACTGATGACCTTTCATAACATACGTGTGTGTTGGGCATTCATCAGCTGTAATGTGATCTATAACTCATGTAAATGTATCTCTACAAAACCCATTAAATAATATATGGACCTATTCAAAAAAGTACAACAAAAGGAGGGGGTACAGATTAATACCTGCCTTTTTCTTCTTATTTATGAAAGTAAAATTCTAATTTGTCCATGTTTCAAATGCTCATTTCTAAATTTCTTTTTCAAATTAAAATGGGTTTTAAAATTAGTTTTCAGAAAGAACATTTTCAATATGTCAAAGTTTTTATAAAAGGGTTTTATAATATTCACAAATATAGGTATACCTTTAAAAACTGTAAAGTTAAGGCAGCAACACAATGGAATGCAAACATTTCAGATGCTTTGAATTTAAATAGTTTTTTCAGAAATTACTTTTAGGGTTTTTTTGATCAGCCCATAATGTATGCACATAAAAGAATATGCATTGCACGTTGCCCACAGCATTTACCATAAACCTGTGCATAAAGACAGGAACCTTTTTGAAATCTCCAGCTTTACTAATAGCAGTTCAGTCAATAGAATTGCTTTCGCTGCCTGAAATATTCCCAGTGATTAATGGGGCGTACAGTGACATGAATTTTCTGATAAGATATATAACTAAAAATCATCCAAAATCGTCTTTATGTTTTGGACTACTTTTAAAGGCAAGAAAATATTTTGGTTTGGACAGGTAGGCATGGATAGCATGCGTTCAGCTTTAGGAAAGGATGTAGAAGTGAAACTGAGGTATTTGTATTAACAGTGGTTTACTCCTAGAATTGTCCTGCTCTCTGGTATGCACCAGAATAGTCCCTATGGGCTTTCACGGGCTGCTTTTTTCTGAAATCGTATATGTATTATTGCAGTATGCTTGTATAATAAAGTGAACTGTAGGCATTTAGGCTTTAGCAATGTGCGGTTTGAAGATAACACACCTGTAAGATTACATACTAACCCTCTTGGCAGAACGTTATTTCATTAACACTTACTAAAAGCAGGAATGCATTTGGTTCATTTTGTGGAGGATAAAAGAACCTTGAAGGAAGTCAAAGTTAAAATTTCTGATTCTTCTTAAACCCAGACCCATGCTTTGTGATGCACGACAGAAGGACAAGGATAAGCTAAGCAGGAGACGTAACCTATGGAAAAACAGATGTTAACTGCTGCCTAGCAGTGTGGATGGAAACTGCAGCACAACACACTGCACAAGCTCAGCTCTAGCTGGACTGATGTTCCCAGCTGCCATCACAATAAAAGTGGTTGTCTCAGTGTCAATATTTATTCATCTATAATGGGGTGCACAGGCTTATCATTTTGTAAATTAATTTAGTTGTGATTCAATGGTTCATCCTACTCCGCAGAAGCTTCTATGGCTTTATTTATCTCATTATTTTAACTAAAGAAAATATTATCAAGGCACAACTGGACCAGTTGTTTTAACTGAGTGGGATAGCTGCAGTGAGCGGAGTTCAAGAGAACATGCAAACACTTCTAGAAGTGCAACATGTGAATGGTCCTCTCTTGGTTTTGTTTGCCTCCTGGATTTCTTCTAATGAAAGTATTTCTCACGGTCATTAAGTAAAGACGTTGTAAAACAGAGAATAAAAATAGATATCTCTTTCAAAATCTTCTTAAATGTCAAAATCTAATTTTTCATTAGTAGTGCAATATCTTTATTTGGCCATAATGAAAACATATATTTTAAAAACCAGCTAAATGTTTATTAATTTTTGATGAAGTTAAATCTTTTCAGTGAGGACTGCTTAACCTCTGCTTTGTCTTCTTGTCTGGTACTGGGAGGTATTCCAGCATGTGCTCTAGTTTTCTAATCTTCAGTCTGGACTTTTTGTTTCCTCTTAGGAGAGAAAAAAAAGGGCTGATTTCTTGACTTCTTGGCTGCTAGTCTGGGAACATTACAGCATGTTGGTATGCATATAAATGGCTGATACTGTGTAAGTGTGCTGCTTCCATCTGGTCTAAGAACATTCCTTGCCTACTCTAATCAGAATATTTGATAATCATCAATAAAGACTTAATAGTGTGTCAATAAAGTTGACACGTCTTTATATCTGTACTCTAATAAATATGCTTATCGATAAACCTAACTTTTAGCAGTGTACTGTGTCCATCCTCGTTTTTTTTAAGTTGGGGGTGGGATTTCAGACTCAGTGTAAGAATCAAAAGGGATTTTATAATTGCTGCTGTTTACAACTGGGAGATGGGGAGTTGATGCAGTTGCATGTAGGATAATACCCTTCCTTCCTGTCTGAGAGATGTGCACATGCACTTCTTCCTCTTGTGGAAATCGGTATATCACAGATGGCTATAATGTGGTTATGAAAAAGTTTCTATTTTGGATCTTCCTAAGAAACAAGTTGGAGTTTCAACTTCTTAAATGATTGAACACTTCAGCCTCTTTGGTCAGTGGATGGCGCAGCAGCTGTGAACACACCTGATGGGATTTCTCTTCCTGGCTCTTTTATTGGACTACATGATTTTGGGACAGACATCTCTCGGGTTTGCCATACCTTCCTTAGTGACCCTCTGCCTATGGGTTGAGGTTTTTTGGGTTTTTTGGTTGTTGTTGAAAGGAAGGGGAGAGCAGCATTGCCTACCTGTTTCTGGGGCTGATATGTTCTAAATAAGCCCTAAAGTATATTATGCTCCATAAACTTCTTAGGAAATTGAAATAATAAGACCTTTTTGCCCCCTTCATGTGGAGCCTTTTATAACATAAAGAAAATTACATATACATACATATACATTTATTCTAGAGGTGAAACATGGCCTGGCTAAGCTAATGAAGGTTCACAGAAGACTGGCCCTTGAATGTATCAATGATGCATTTTTTGTATTTTATTTAGTAAAAAAAAAAAAAAGTGGATCTATGCTTCTGAGGTTTTTATTTCTATTTAGAGCTCTCTTGTCCATTTGACAGAAGGGGCATGGCTGTAAGGTGCTGTTATTCCCTGACTGATGTTCCCTAGACATTGCATTACGGCCATGTAAGACACCTGCATGAGTGCCTATCAGTCACCTGTCTCCCAGCAGCAGGAAAAGCTCTGTAGGAAGAGGCTCATTACAGATGGCCAAATATATGTAGGGTTTTCTATTACCTTTTATAATGCCAAGGTAGGAATGTGGGATATATTAGGGGAAAACAGATACCTGATAGACAGGAACTGAAATGTGCAGCAAGGGTTCCTGCTGTTTCAAAAGGTATGATGAATCCCAGTAGGAGGAAAAGGCTCTCTAGATAATGGATTCATTGTGCCTTTTACCACTGTAATCTCTTGTACTCAACTTTAGTATACATTCCAGAAGAATAAATGTATAAATTTGGTGTTTTAAGCAATCTCCTATCTGTATATAATGCCAACTGTAGTGGACAGATACCTGAGTAGCTTTAAATAAACTGTACTGGCCACCTGTGCGATTTGGTGCTCATTGGAGTTCAATTTACTCTGCTTTGATGTTGTAGGCTCATTTTTCTTTTTTTTTTTTTTTAGGCCAATATTCTACGTAAGTATTATTTACCCATATTGCTTTTCAGAATAAAGGTAAAACAGGACACTCAGGCGATCATGCCCAGACAGCATGGGTTTATGAAAGGCAGGTCCTGCTTGACTAACCTGATGTCCTCCTATGACAAGGTGACCCGCTTAATGGATGAGTCAAAGGCTGTGGGTGTTGTCTACCTGGACTTTTGTGGAGCCTCTGAGACTGTTTCCCACAGCTTTCTCCTGGAGAAACTGGCTGCTTCTGGCTTGGGTGGACACACTCTTTACTGGGTGAAACTCTGGCTGGATGGCCAGGCCCACGCATCTGTGGTGAATGAAGTCCAGTTGGTGGCTGGTCACACGTGGTGTTTGTTCCTCAGGACTCGATGTTTGGGCCAGTCCTCTTCATCAGTGATCTGGACTAGGAGGTCGAGTGCACCCTCAGTCAGTTTGCAGATGGCACCAAGTTGGGCGGCAGTGTTGATCTGCCTGAGGGCAGGAAGGCTCTGCAGAGGGGTCTGGGCAGGCTGGATCCATGGGCCGAGGCCACTGGGTGAGCTTCAACAAGGCCAAGTGCCGGGTCCTGCAATGGGGCCACAACAACCCCTGGCAACGCTGCAGGCTGGGGGACAAGTGGCTGGAAAGCTGCCTGGCAGAAAAGGACGTGGGGGTGTTGGTCTGCAGCAGCTGAATATGAGCTGGCAGTGTGCCCAGGTGGCCAAGAAGGCCAATGGGCATCCTGGCCTGCATCAGGAAAAGTGGTCAGCAGGAGTAGGGAAGGGATTGTGCCCCTGTGCTAGGCACTGGTGAGGCTACACCTTGAATCCTGGGTTCAGTTTTGGGCCCCTCACTGCAAGAAGGACATTGAGGTGCTGGAGTGTGTCCAGAGAAGGGCAATGGAGCTGGGGAAGGGTCTGGAGCACAATTCCTGTGAAGAGCAGCTGAGGGACCTGGGGGTGTTCAGCCTGGAGGAGGCTCAGGGGAGACCTTATCGTGCTCTACAACTACCCAGAAGACGACTGTAGTGAGTTGAGTGTCAGTCTCTTTTCTTAAGTAGCAAAAGACAGGACAAGAGGATGGCAGTAGGGAAGTTTTAGCTTGGATATTAGCAAAAAATTCTTCACCAAAAGGGTAGTCAATCATTAAAACAGGCTGCCCAGGGAGGTGGTTGGGTCACCATCCTGGAGGGATTTAAGAGACATGTTGATGAGATGCTTAGGGGGACATGGTTCAGGGGTGGACTTGGCAGTGGTAGGTTAACAGTTGTACTTGGTGATCTTAAAGGTCTTTTCCAACCTAAACAATTCTGTGATGTGAGTAGGCATTAACAGTTTTGGTGGCTTTTCAGCATAATTATGTCTTGAGATAGAAATCTGATCCTTCCACAAGTCACTACTCGATGCTGTTAGATGACATAATATGACTAAATGATGGCAGTTATATAGCAAATGCGAATACCTCTCTGGTCTTTATCTAACATCCTTCAGTGACTCAGCGGCCACCAGGCTTGCCCCTTCCTACCCTGCCAGGACAGTTCTAGCCGACCGATTCTGCTGCTCTCCAGAGAATAAGGAAGGAAGCGAAGAAAAAACTTGTGATTGCTGGGTTGGCAGACATCTGCACAGCTATGAATCTGAACTTATACCTGAACTAAAATACACCTGCTTTATGGTGATTGCAAGCGAATTTGCTAACAACCTGTGAACAAGAGTTGTAGAGCCATTCTTTTCAGGAAACCATAAAGATGGAAAAAGGCAAATTATTTCTTCCAAGGAACTAACAGCTAGACTTCTGGAACAGCTTCAGGACATCTGAAATAGAGTAAGATTTAAAGAATTTTATTGTGCACAGAAAGCCTCCCTCTCACTTTGTTGTGGAGTACTTTGTTTGTTCGTGTTTTTTTTTCTTTTGCTTTCGTTTTTTTTTAGAGGAAAAGTGGTGTGTCTAGATTTGGAGTTTTTTCACTTTCATTGAAAGTATTTTTTGTCTCTTTTAGTTTGAACCTCCTTTGGACTTCAAAGTTTTCTCCCAAAGAATGAGCCAGAACACTGTATAATTTAGGGATGTATTATTTCTCTCTTAAAGATGGGAAAACTGATGCACAGTGAGAAGCAAAGTGCCTTGGCTAAAATCTCCAAACAGATCTGGCAACATACAAAGTACGACTAAAATATTTCATGTTGAAAACACAAAACCTTTTTTCTAACGCAGTGTGATCTGTCTTGCCCTTTTCTAGTGCTCTGGCATGGATAATGAAAGCATGCTCCTTGAAGATGGGGGCTGTTTGTACAGGCTTGCTAGAAGTAGTAAAGAGTGTGTGTATATATCTCCGGGAATTTATCTCAGAAATCATCCGAGCTTTTGCCTTATTTTGCAAATATATCTATTTTACACAACTGTTATTCTGAGAGAAATTGTTGACATCTAGCTGCTGTTCAGACCTTTTAAAGTTTGCTTTTTGTTAATTCATATTGAAAAATAATTGATCAGATTCAGGCTAGTGGATTTAGTTTCACTCTCATCAAATGACAGGTATTGGTTGCTAGTTACAGCACCTTAGCATCTGATACCCTCAAGGTGGCTAAAGAGGTACTATCTCATTTCTTTTAGGATTCAACAGCAAATTTACTTTCTATTTTAATGCAGTCAAGGTGAAAATGTACTGACTAACACCACTGAATAAGACAGGAGAACGGGGAATGAACCTTTAGAAGGTAATTGGCAAAATAATGTTAATGTGAAGGTTTTGTGCACTGAATCTCTCAGATGAACACTGTGTGATTCCCCTTCCCAGTGCAGACACTCTAGGCTGTGAAGACTGGTTTTGCAGTACCGACAGACTGGATCTCTTCTGGCATTGGATCAGTGTCTGACGGTACCTACTGCATGCTTGGTTGGCCTCAGGAAAATCGTCTTTCTGGTGGCCTAAGGGAAGGTGTCTATTCCTAATGAAGTTCAAGTGCTTCTGTCCATGTTACCCTTATTCTCGAGAAGAAAAACCATGAAGAGCAGGACTGGGGTAGCCTTGAGTAGGTGTGTGTGGGGCAGAGAGGATGTGTGGGGATTTGGGCAGCTTGGAAGCATGGCTAGGGTCCTGGCCCTGCACACAGATAAAAGAAATATTGGGGAATTTCAGACATTGACACCAAATAACTCCTGTGCAAGGGTGTGCGTTAAAAATGTGTTTGTCTTGTTTTCACGGTGACACACCTGACTTTATGGCAAGGATTTTGCTTTCAGCACTAATCCACAGTAGCAGAGCATCACTGTGTAGGAGTCTGGTAGAGCAATTCTTTACAAAAACAGAGGACAGAAACCTTTCTCAACGTTAACCTCCAGTTTATATGAGACATTCCGTTCACGAAATACTTTCAGATGACCTATAACGTGTCCATCTGCTTCACAGACTGAAATTCCCCTTCCTCCCCCTTGCCTCCCATTCCTGAGCTCAGATGTGTCTGTAATCGGAGCCTTGATCACCAGAACACAAGTGTTTCCAGGCTGTGCTGACCTCGGCAGTGGGTGGAAGCTGGATGTTTGGTTGTGCAACAGCTTTGCTTCCCAGCTTTCAGATGTCACCTTCGTCCAGCATGGGGAAAGGGAACCTAGGTCCCCATTACTGGGAAGACACTCTGGTTATCTGTACAATGGCAGGCATGCCTACTTCTTGGTGTACGCTTTCAAAACACCAAATACTTTTCTGCTGCTCTGGGACACAGGGCAGCTCGGTGATGGGAGTGCTCTAAATGCTCCCTTAACCCTTTATCTTTGCACCGTGTCCTGAGACGATGAATCTGTCAGGAGGTATGTGCTTACACTGCACCTGCTGCTATCCTTGCTGGACCGGTGCTGTGACAGCATAGCGCTGTATTAACGTAGCTATAGGTTACCCTTGCCTGTCCCGCCTAGTGCGTAATGAGCCGCGGTTCTGCTCCTGGTGGACCGTTTGCCATGGTTTAGTTAATTACTTAACATCAAAGGAACAATGAAATATTCTCTATTTTCTGCTAGCATGTCTGGCTGTCTCCTAGGGTACTTACTTTGTGGATGAGTCTGAAGGGACGCTGAGATGAGGTGGGCCTCAGATTAGGTGTTACTAATGCCCTTTTTCAGGTTCAGGCCTTGGATTCCTCGACCAAATTTCACGGAGATTTTTTTCCCATGTGATGTGAAAGAAATCCTATCTGGTAAACTAATAACTTTAAAAGTTATATAGCATAAAATAAGCAGGACAAGACAAAAGATTCCTTGTACTGCTCAACGATCAGGTGATCACTTAGGGCAAATTGTGCATACACAAAAGTGTTTCAAAGTAGGTTTGTGCTGTGAAAGTGCCATGAGAGGTTGTTTGGTTGGACTGGGCCATGACTTGGCATGTGGCCAGTGCCCTGAGGCACTGAATAACTTGTTGTCAAAGCATTTTGTCCTCTGATGAATCCTTAAACCCATTATATGGAAAATGAGGGAATATGACTGAACTAATACTTATTGTAGGGAAGTATAGAGTGTCTCTACAAGTCGTGTATGTGTGGAGGAATAGGTGTCTGTGAGCAGAACTAAGGTTACTGGGAGGAAAGAGTGTATGACAAAGAAGAAAAGAAACAGTTGTGGTTGAATGCCTTCAACAGTGCCAATATAATCTCTCTGGAAATTGAGATAAAAGGCAAGATTTTATTAAAATAGCTACTCTTGCTATTTAGAGGTGCAATGCTATAGACTAGATGGGAGTGGGAACATAAATGCAGATAGATATAGGGGCTGAGTATCTGCATATTTGCACACCTACCTGCATGTAGGGAAACAGAGGAATTATAATAAAAGACGTGAGCAACTAAAAGGATGACTTGTCTTTATTCACGTCTGATAAGTTACTTAATGCTGTGTTTTACACAGAGTATTCCTTTTAAGAAACACTTGCAGTTAAGGACAATTGTAGACAGAGGGGTTGTGGATATTCACTGTTATATGTCTGTTATTCTATGATTTGTAAGTTTGATGTTCTCTTAGTGAGAAACTTCTGTAGCTCATTTCCTGGCATGGGATTAATTTTTGTTTGGAGCGTGGCTACACGTTGGCTGCCTTTGTCTGAAACATGATTGACTCTTGTTTATCGCGAGCCATGGTCTTACTCTGGCTTTCTGCCTAGCCTGTGCCTGACGAAGCTTGAAGCTGCCGGTCAGCACTGTGTTTTGTCTGCTGCGTAATAGCCATAACTTGTTTGCAGGGTGTCCCCACTCAGCGCGCTTGTGACGTCTCCATCCTCTCCATCTAAAGCAGCCAGGATTTCCGCTAGGCGATGTACCTCAGAGTTCTGTCACTTTGCACAGGAGGTACAATGTCCAAGTCCCATCTTATATCCACAAAGAGATTCCCAAAACCTTCTGTGACATGGGCACTAATGAATAGGATGAAGCGGTTTAACACAGACAAGTATGTGCACCAGCAATTCCGCTCCATGGAATGAGTTAAGGCTTATACTTTCCTATCCTTAACCCCCACACAGCATGCTGCTTTACCTGGGTGTGTGGAGCACTAACAGCCCATCCATGAAGACCAATCAAAGATTGCCACACACCCGTTTTGAACAGGTGCTTCATTTAGCTGCTCAGTGCCTTGAGCACATTACTTGGCTCAGCATCCTACAACTCTCTCCTTTCGTGTTTAATTTAGCCTAACTGGATTTAAGTAAAGCATCATCTCAATATCATCATCACAGCATTGCTCAAGTTCCAATTTGGCAAGGCTGAGGAAAGCAGCTCAACAGAATGTCCCATCCTCGGAGAAATTGCACTTCAGGGTAAATGGATTTCAAAGGGAAATTGTCCTCAGCCTTACACCCCGCAGAATCTTAACTCACACTGCGGTCCCAGAGTTCAAATATCTCAGAAATGTGGTGAATTTTTGAAACCTAAATGTAAGCCAAGAAGCTACAGAGGAGCTTGAATTCTCAGAATCTTAAGAACTTTGTAACTTCAGCCTCTGCTTTTCTTTATGGTGTGTGGTTGGGTTTTTTCTTCTTTTTTTCAAATGAAGAGTTGAAGTAATGGAATTGATTTTATATTTTATATACCAGAGTAACAAAAAAGGGTAAAGTGTTAAAGAAATATAAGATTATTTTCATCTCCTAGAGGGATAAGTAAATTTAAGGCCAGTGGATTTTGCTGCAATTAAAACATTTTAAGCTTTGGTGCCTGTCAGTTTTCTTATAGTCACAAAAGCAGGCGCTCCTTTACCAACACAAATTTTCCTTTTCCTAATAATATTTATGAAAAATCCTGTGAGGAAAAAGTATCAGACACAACAGGCATACTTCAAGCATTAGAGGATAAGCACGGAATATACACGTAGAAAATAATTCAGTGCCAAAAACCCTTTATGAATCTGTAGGCACCATTATGATTTTTAATGTACCATGTTTATTCATTTTGGCAAATTTGTATGCACTGGACAGAAGCCACAGCTGGGCAGAGTTTGGCTGTGTTTCAGGTGCATGTATTTCTCAGGGAGGAAGCAGCCCAACATATCCTGGTCTGGCATTCTGAATGGGTGTGTATTTCTACAAAAGGGCTAAAACAAATAAATTCCGACTGCTACCTGGTCTTAATAAGCACCAAGAATTTTGCACTCTTAGTGAACCCTCTACAAGGATTTTAAAAGATTTACAAGCATTACTGTATAAAGCTGCTTCTAGTCACTCTGGGTCAGAGTGATGGTATCAGAGTTGCATTCTGTGCTCGTCTCCAGTCAACGACAGGGCGTTACCTATTATCACATTACTGCATCAGTTTGTATTCTGGAAGTCTCCAGTTACTTAACAGTAGACTCCCTTAAATTATTTATTGTTATTACATATATTTTCTATGATCACAGTACCTAGGAGCTTTAAACATGGAATGGGACCCAAAAGTAGTATAAATATACAATGGAGAGAAAGATCCTGCCCCAAAATGCTTGCAAGGTGAGATGGCATGATACATATACCAAGAAACAAGACAGTACTGGCCAGTGTATCAGGCAAGGGTTAAGTGCACCAGTAGCCTACCTTTTGTTTTTGTAGGCATCATAAAAAAGAACATACCTAGTGGTACCTGGCCGCAGGTCTATCTTCAGCGAATGAAAGCTGATGATAGTCAAATAGAGGGTCCTTAGAAGTAGAAGCGAGTAGTTTAGGTTTGATGCAATGCTGGAGGTAAGAGGAGTAGCCAGTACAAGCAATGCAAAGGTGAAGCGACATGGGCAGACAGGTCAGAAAAATTATCTTGGTAGAGATCAGCGGGGCAAGGTTGCATTTATCAGGGTAGGATGTTGCAATATTTAGGAGGGTGAGAGTTTGGATAAAAGTTCTGGTTGTGTGAATAAAGCTCCAATTTCAGGAATCTTGTACAAAAAGAAATGAGAGAGATTAGGACATAATCTGGGCGTCAGAAGTTAGAATGAGGCTGCCTTTCCCTTGTCAGGGGGAACCATAAACTTTTTTTTTTTTTTTTTCTGATTTATGTCGTTTGTTTCCCAGCCTGCAAAAGCATGACTCCACGGTATTAACATATGCCAGTTGGGTTGACAAGAATCAGTTTTATTTCATATCTCAAAACACTTTTGTCTAAAGTTTCAAATGAGGTGCCAGAATCAAGGAACTCCGTAAGAATACAAGTTATAATTTTAAAAATTCCGGCACTCAGGATTTCAGTAAGAGTTGAAAAACATTACTAAAATGCGCAGCAAATTAGTATTGTATTAGATAGAACTGGACATATATTACTTGATAAAACTCTAGAATTTAAGTGACTTCTGTCATTTCTTTTGCTGTCTGATTAGAGATTTCTGAATACTTGAGACCAGCACTGTGTCACATTGCACGTATTTGTTTATATAGCCCTGTCAGTTGCATTTCTGTTGATAAAATATACTTTGTCACGATGCCACTGGGGGTTTTTTTCACTAGTTTAGCCTACCACTATCAGTGCTTTCTAGCCAAGCATTTCACCATTACTTTAGACTACCTGTTGTAGGTATAAATTCCCAAAAGAATGTTTGACATCTTCATGGCTGCACTAGATGGCTACAGATGGTGGTAGAAAGAGCTTCGGCCTCTATACGTACTAAATGCAGGCTGTTTTGTGATAGGCAGCATTTTTGTTACTTTACATCTGAAGAAATAGCTTTACTAGAAGGTAGGGCGCCTTAATCTCTAATGGAAAATCAAGACTTGACGGTCTCACACTGAACTGACAACAAAACTGAAAATAAAGCCTAGTTTTTTCCCAGAGCTAGCCTTATGCAAAGCTCATGCACTTCGTGGGCATTTGCATCTGATTAAGAATATCTGGTTCAATCTCCAGAATTTAAAAATAAGAACGATTAATACTCATACAGGTCCCTGCAGAAGCTACTTCCTTGTCTTCCATGGGGAGCCTTGCCTTCTCTTTGAGAAAAGCCGTGGGTTTTAACTTCAGGTAGACAATGTACTGACAATGAAGCATGATGTCATTTTTGTATGACTTACCAAGTCGAGTCAAAACTTCACAGAATAGGAAACTTCAGCTCGATGATGATTCACAGGGAAACTCTGGACTGCCTTGTCTTTGCCAGGATATTTACTCATCTTGACTAACTCCAGGTAAGAGTTCGTCTTTGTTGGACAGCTTTGCATGGCTTGAGCTCTGTAAACAGACTTCTTCACCTCTGGAAGCTGCTTGTGATTGTTTCAAACCTTCAAAGTCACAGGTTTACTTTATTAACCATTAATCACTTTTATACACTTTATCTCTTGCTCTAACCTCTTTCTAAACAAACTGAATGCAAACTTCATTCAGTACCATTTCCATCTTCAATACCGTGTCCCCTTCTGCTTCTGGCTTCAGCGTGTCCTCCCTAATCTCTCATGACTTGGGCCAAAACTGCAGCCCAATTGGAATAATTTTAAAATTGTGGAATTACTTCACCGTTATGCTCATGTTGTTTGACACTCAAGAGCACCGGTAATCGGACAGGTCCTCCTCCTGCCCTGCCCTTACTGTGCTATCTGTCAAAAGCTGAGTGAACACAAGGTTCCACTCTACTGCAAACCTACCTCTTGCCTGGAGAAAGGCCCCACGGAGACCATTTCACCTGGCTTAGTTAGCAAACGAAGGGGTAGCAGATGTGCACAAATTTCATAGCTTTCCAACAGATCTGAATAGCAACAACATAGGTTTCCTCTCTTTTTCATTGTGCTCACTTCAGTTTTCATCTGCTGTGCTCGTATTTAAGTACTTGTGCTCCTATAATTCAAAATCAAATAAGAAAATTGGCTATGTATAAGCTAAAGCTTATGGAAGAGAGATTGGTTTGGTTGTTCAGATAGTTCTCGCATGTAAACAATGGTGATTTGTCTCTTGAACCAATGGAAACTAATTTAGCATTTCAACCTAACAGCAACAGGGAATGCCTGTGTACCGAGTCTCATTCGGCATGTAAGAAATAAAGCTGTCGTTCTTATCCAGCACTGCTTGGCAGTAGAGATGCCAAGTTTTACAATCATTAAAATGAGAGGTTAATCAGCTCCTTATTCATAAAGCACCAATAAACTTGATCCCCTCACCCTGCTTCAGGTTTCTGACAGAGGGCAAGCTGCTTAAGAGATGACACACAGTTACGTAATGGGCTAAACTCTGATGCCTGGGGACTGGAAGTGAACTGCAGTGCCCTACTAACACTGGGAATGGGGCAAATTCTGCCTGGGTAAGAAATACTATGTCTGTCACCAAGGAGAAACCGGACCAGTAATTCTCACTACACTTATTCTGGAAAATGGTTCAGTACAGTCCTTCAGAGTGGTCTGACTAGGCTACCAGCGCTTGCCAATTAATGGGAGACAGATTTTACCAGACTCCCAAGCCATCTATGTGGGACTTTGCAAGAGGATGAAGTCCAGCAATCCGTGCTGATGTGTCTGGGAAGGGTTTGTTATGAATCTGTGCCTCTTTGTTGATGCCAGAGGTGAGCATGTGGGTTGGTAATACAATTTGTTTGTTAAATCCAGGAGCTTGTATACAAATGCAAACCTTACTGGGTGCTTACATGCAGAAGGAGCTGGGCCAAGTGTAGGGGAGCAGGACAGGAGACATTGCAGGAGCAAAATGAACAAACACGGAGCTTGTTCTCCCGTTATCCTCATGGGTCAGTAGCAGTTACGCTTTTCTCCACAAGAGAGAGTTTGAGCCTGCTGCCATAAAAGTTTACTGTTTTCTTTTGAACACTAGGCAGTCAAAGAAAGCTGCATGCAGAGATGTAGATATCTGGTTTATCCCTTTCTGTTGAGTGTCACTGAGCGGTAACCTGTTGGTAACATGGGGACAAAGAGCTCCCAAGCTGCAGTTGCACAAACAGCTACCAGGAGAAGTCCGTGTTCTATAATGACCCCTGCCTGGGCATTGTCTGGAAGAGTGTCACCTTCTTTTGGGTCAAAACACTGCCAAGCACTATGGTTTGGTGGCAGTTTGACAATATCACACCCAGGACTATCTTCTGTTTTCTAGTATAAAGTCTCAAATAATACTAATTCAATAATGCACTCTTCAAAGCTCATCTGAAGTGAGAAGTTACTCTTAGATTATGGGATGATTAGGTAATTAGTCTCCTAGAGGCAATCTGTTGCAGTGTGTCAATTTTATGCTAAAGTCCATTACTACTGGATTTCTGTTTTTAATAAACCCTCTAGGTAAACCTTTTCCTGGCAAGTCTCTGTCAGTGCAAATGGGGTAACAGGAGCCCTTGATAATATTCCATACCCAGAGAGAGAGGGGAGGCATCTCTTCTGTAAGTGCTACTGCATCCAAAAGAATTCATGTGTTAGAAATGGCAGACAGATGGAAGAAGCTCCATGTATCTTGTATAGTCTCTTCAGGTTAGAAACCTTATGTCCACGCTATTGCCCTACCCTATGTAACACACAGCTGCCAGGAAATGTCTCTTGTGCAGATCTGCAGAATGTTAGTATGTTATTTGGGAGATGGAGTTACAGGTGCAGTTACATTAACCAAATACACTGTATCTGCAGGAAAATATTTAACCTTTGGGTTAGTTTTGCATTAACACAAATGTAATCTTCCAATATAAACATCCATTCCCTCTTTAACAAGGAAGATTCTGGTATCTATAAAATCAAGGGCTCCTCCTAGGAGGTTTTTAAAGGATGTTTTTATTATGAAAAATTTTAGTCTTGCTCTGTGGTTCAGCCATGCTGTGGGAGGGAGCAAACTGCAAACTAGGAAGAAAGTGGACGCAAGGATCTGAAAGGCAAAGGAAACCAGTCTTTTAATAAGTTATCTTTATGTTTCCAATTGTTGCTTTTGAATTTCCGGAATCCTAATTTAAGGAGTCTCTTCATATTATTTTGGCTGTAAATTATTTATATGTTTCACCATTTTTTATGGTTCTCCATTTCTGGGCTTCCTGTGAGATCTCATCATCTTCTAGCAACATGCTGAGGCACTGCTGTAATCCGTCAAAAAGGAGGGGAGATGGGGCTAACAAAGTGATGCTCTGGGATTTGTACTAGCATGAGTTGTCAAAGATGAATAACTGATGGTGTGTTTTCTCCTTTCTGAAAAGCTGTGGAAAATCCCTGGTAATTTTGTTAGAATAATTCATTAACTGGCATTTTTACCCTTCATTGTTAAATCTTATGTGTCTCTCTTGTTGCCATCAATCTTTGGGAAGAACTCTAGCGTTTGTACATCTTCCTGCACAAAGAAGGCTATTTCCCAGAGCATCTTTGCTGGTATTTTGTTCCATTCAATTTAAAATATCTCAAGTAAGAGAGATGTTTCTGTACCATTCAGAGATGAGGATACAGTCCAGGACATCTCACTGACAGGTATTTTTTCCCCTGTGAAATTAGCCAAAATAGTCTTCTCCTCTTTGCATCCTATTACTGCTAGGGCTGTATACGTCTTAATTCTTCTCCCTGCACTGTGTTTCTCCTTTTAGACACTTAGAGACTGTAATTTGGTAGCTGTAATTTTGCCAAACTGCGGCCAAGATCAAATCATGCAGCACCTTCAGCAGCGAGCACAGGCTGAGCAAACCTTCACAGGCACTGCAGCGTGCCCAAATGCTGCGTGTGGAGCCCACGGTCCCCTTGGCAGCACTGAGTACAAACACGGTTCCTCCACTCCCCTAGCCACGTAGCGTCATAAATTCCTATTTCATTAGCTGTCCGTGTTTGTCAGGTTTATTTCAGTGCTACTGGTTTCCAGTTTTCCCCCATCATACTGAGAACAATGTCAGCACTTTACTGTTTTGGATGCATTCATAGTCATAAAATCTTAACTTCTCCTTCAGTTTCTGGAGAAGATCATTTTTAAATTGAGATAACTAAGACGAAAGAACACTGTCTTTTATGAGCAAGAGGATATGAAATGCCATTGATGGAGCTGGAAAGCCTTTTGCAGTTCTTTGGACAGTTGGGATTTAGTTCCTCCTGTGTAAGACAGATATCTAGAGCCACACAGACATGAGCAAGCATATGGAAGTGCCTGGGAGTGGCTACCTATTAAATGGAAATTGTTTCTTCTCCTGGACTCTTCAGGCCCACAGCTTCATTTTTCAGGGCTGTGGGAGACACTAAGCTGAGTCCCAAATTTTCTGTGGCTGACTTGCAATCAGATTTATCGACTAGGGTAGGCTGACTCTCAGAAAGTGTAAAAGACAAAACAGCAACTGTGGGAATAAAAAGAACATTTTTTTCATTACTAGCAACTTCCTTGCTCTGACTTTTTGACCTCATCCCAAGGTCATTTAAATGCCTCAGAAGAACTGGAGTGATTACAAATCAACTTTGTCATTGTCCATGAGGTGGATGGAGAACATTTCATAAAAAAGTAAAAGAAAAAAAAAAAAAAGAAGAAAAAGGTTTCCAGGGAGACCTTCTCAGTAAGTGACTTGTCCATAAATTGAAGATCAGACCTTTTCACAGGGCAATTTATTGGTTTGCTCAAGTGTTCTCACACAGACTTGGTGCCCCCAGATGTTGTTCTTCTGGCACAGTGGTGTCACGTCAACCATCAACACGCTCAGCTGGAGTCCTCCTCCTTCTTTGGTTCCCCATCCTATGGTCCAGTACATTGTCTATTAAGTACCTTGCTCACTCCAGACTGGAGAGATAAGTCATCATCAGGGAAAAATACTTTTTGACTGTGGTTGATAGGGAGAGGAAAAAGCAACCAAAAATGAGCACTAAACGAAGATGATCCTGTTGACTGCAAGAACTATCTTTGAAGACTTCTAAACAATCAGAAACTTCAGTTTGTTTTCAGCATATGCTCCCAGGGGAAGGTCATCTGATTCATATCCGTCAAATGTTGAAGGGATGAGTCACAGTCAAACAAATCACACTTTTCTAACTTGTCTTTACACATACGGGAAGGAATAATCTCTCTTCATTTAAAAGGACTTTTTCTTTTTTTTAGTAGACAACACTCAATAACTTAGCCCCATGTTATCTGTTTTCCTTGAATTATGAATATTTATTCCTCTCCATATCCATAAATAATACATAATCTACAGTTGCCTCATTTTTCTCTTATGACCTTTATACACATCCTGTACTTCAAATCAAACTCTCTCATAGTTACAAAAAGCTCTAATTTCCAGTTGAAACTTAATTCAGCACCCACCAAAAACCAAAAAATCTTGTCTTCAAATAATAGCTAATAGCAGATCTTATATTCTTTACTGCCAGCCAGCCAACACTGAACATGAGCAGAAATACACTACCCCAGAAATCATCACTTTATGGCACCCCGTTTAGGACGTAATAAAATGCACGTATTCCCATGCCCTGTAATACTAATCCCACGGCTGCAATATTAGTGTGGAGGTGTGAAAAGTGCCCGCCGTGTGCAGAACTCCCATAAAGCTGACGGGATGCTGTCCGGATGCAGAACCTGCGTTTTAGCTCCGGGAAAACCTCAGAAGGAGTTGTGATTGCCCTTTCGCTCTTCCACGGGCGCCTTCTCCTTGCATGCCATCCACCCTAGGCTGCGTGTCCCCTGGGTGAGGTTTTACTTTGCCATTCACGTGTGCTTTATAAGTTCTGGTGGTTGGGTACATTTCAAGAATGACATTTGCTACGGCTATGCATTTTGTTGCAGTATTGTGTATTTCAGGGCACATGGGTGTTCATTCCTGTCCCATGCTACCTTCCAAAATGCGTTGATACAAGAGGTGGAATGGTTTCCTATTGGAACAGGGACCTGTGTGAAGGGGAATCCAGCAAAATAGTTCTCTTCAGCCAAATCCATTTCTGTCTGGGCTGTAGTTTCCAGCCACCTGCATGCATGCACCCCTTCAAGGGGTGGGGGCAACTCACCGTGGGGTACATGTGCGAGGGTGGAGGTCCAGGGGTGGCTGTTAAGCAGCGATGGCTTGAGCCTGTTGAAAAGCTATTAAAGAAAAGCTTTCAGAAAGGTGTGCTCCAAACTGTGACCTGAATGTAAAATAGATGTGTTTGCAAGGCATGTTCAGGAAATTAAATTAACAACCCTGTTAGCAGGGAACTGTAACACTATTTCCACACACCCCCACCCCCAACCCCCACCCCCATCTCCTAATGTATATTAAAATGCCTAAAAAGTAAATCTGAATGAGACAACTATTTTAACAACAGTCATCTCACGCTTTAAAAAAAACCGCATAGATTTAGATTTATCACTGTTCACCCCAAACCATGCTCAGTGAACACGTATAGGTATTGTCTCAGCTACTGCACAGGAAGAATCTGAACTGCTGTCCAAAACCTAAACTCTCAGAGTTAGGTAAATGTTCCCATTTTAGGGAAAAAGAACCTTGATACACAGAGAATGCATCCAGGACAATTAATCACAGGACGTATCTGGGGCCAGAGCCAGATCTTCTGACTCACAGTGCTTCCTTTTCTTTGAGAAAAACACATACTTATTTTTCACAATTATGTCATAGAATCAGTGTTAAAAAAACCCTAAAAAATTCATACGAACTGTAAGTTAACTCTATTTATTAATTCCATGATGGCAAGCATAAATAATTTTAAAATATTAATTTTAATGTCACATATTTGTGTATTAAACAAATACTTACCTTTAATCTTTTAGTTTGGGCATCTATATGAAATATTTCTAAGTTATCTTAAAAAGATCTTTGAAACTTATCCTATGGGAAAAACTGACATTTCATATTTTATTCTGAATTCTAAACTTTCATATTTCTGGAAGATTGGACCTGCCCATGGAGGGATGCCAATCTCTTTCCAGTTCATCTGATTTCAAATGGCAATTTGCCAAGACAAAAAGTAGTTGAAAAGAGTTCCATTCAACACTGAAATGTAGCTTATGGTAATATAAAATACAAGCAGAAAAAAGGAACCCCCTCAAAGCTGCATTTGACTATGAGCCTCATTTATCACATATGCAAGAAGTCTTTGGCCCTTTAATACAAATAGGCATGCTGTATCATTCCAAGGTAGTTACAAAGCAGTTTTCCTGATTCCTCTTATTTAGATCCTTTGGTCACTTCCCATGAAAAAAAATGATGCCATTTAGACACATAACCGATTTTGATATGTCATTTTTTTTCTAGGAAAAAACAAAATTATGAATCTTTGCATATCTTAACTCATTCTGACTTATCTCTTCTGTTTCTCCACTCTCCAAAGAGCTATAAATTTCTATGTTCTCTGTCATAAAAATTCCCATGCTTGTAGGTCTCAGACTTCATTTTGTCTCTTGCCCAATTGTTACGTCTTCAACCTCAGCCTTAAAAAGCGTATTATTTCCTACTTACAAATAATTAACTAAACACAGCTTTATTCAACTCTGCTGTTGCCCCAACGTCATCTTTTTCACAATACTCCGTTCCAAACGTATTTGTGACTGGGCATTACGCTGAGTATTCAGTATCCTAAATATATACCAAAAACGAGGTGAAAAGGGCACCCAAAGGGCCAACAGAGTTATTTTGAGAATTTAAGGCCGAGTGTAGACGCTATGCTCTCGACAGTATAACCCTGTCTCTTATAAGATGTAAAATATCACAGTGCCATAAAACCTTATTCTTTGGTTGTGATATACCATGTGAATGTAAAGTTCTCTAAAGCAGTTCTATTTCTGTTTTAGAAAGATTTAAACAAATGACTCTTCACCCAAAAAGGTAATAAAACCCATCCCAGTACCACTGTAAAGTGTACCACTGTGTAATAGAACATCCAGAGAACCCTGGAGATGTAACACCTACAAATCAAATTGCTGGAATTATGTTTATTCAGAGAAAAGGATCTTATCCCAAATTTTCTTTCTGACTTCCGAACCGATCTTGATGCGGTGAATCAATACCTCATTATGTGAGAAAGGTCTCCAAGATAAACTCTGAAGCACAGGGAATTTAGTGTTAAAAATATGATTTCTTCCTTTTGCTTTTTTCTAAGTGTTGTTTAGAGTTATATGCTGAAACAACACAAGATGATGTAATAAGCAGACTGAATACGATGTCACATCGCTTTAAAATAATGGATGACTTGTGTTAATGTCTTCATACTGCTGTATCTACAGAAAACACTTCTGGAGCCCCACCTGAGCGCTGCTTTAATATCAAGTTAATTTATGTTGATGGCTACTGCCTATTAGTCACCACTTCCAAAAGGAGTGCCAGCGACTGGATACTTGAAAAGAAATACTGCAGTGATGATTTGCATTATGAAAAATGCCAGCATCAGATCTATTTTGGTGTCCTTGAGAATCTAAGCTTTAAGAAAATGACATGTAGAGTTCAGCACCATGGGTGCATGCTGGGGCACAGGGAGCCCAGGGTCTACTTGAGGGTAGCAGCCCTCCTCTACTTCATGGTAGACCACCCTTGACTGACAGAAGCCATGTTTGGAAAGAAAGCCATGAACTCCTCCTTCTGATGTGGCTGGAGTTAAAACACCACGTAGGTTTTTGCTCCGTTGTTCCTGCACCTGTTGTCCAGGTAATCCTCATTATTCAAGAGAAAGGGCCGGAGGACGGATGCCTTTTTCAGGAGGAGACTGTAGGTTAATGCATGGTGCCTAGAGGGCAGAATTCGTAGATTGAAATCTCCTACACACATCCCACCCCATCCAGTGATTGCTGTGGGCACTGGGGGTTGGAGGAAAGGATGTCAGACCCCCCTCTCCTCCTCAGCTGGTGCTGCTCAGCCCCAGACAGAAGAGGGTCTGGGGAAAGGCAGAAGTGGGGCTGTGCGTCACAAAGATGCTGAAAGGACATAAGCTTAATGGACAAGGTTTGACAGTATAAAAAGAGACTTTTGAGAGTTGTCATCTTAGGTTTAGCAACGGCAACAACGCTTAAGTAGGACTAAGGTGCCTCAGTCAAGATCTTTTTAATTTTCATTATCACCCTAGGCATCCTGATTGAATTTACTCTTTGTGTATGGGCTGGCATAGGGCAGTAAATTATCCTAGGCAGCTTCTTTTCCTTGGGTACCAAAGTTTAGTAAAGAGCATAGATTACCAGTTCTTCTAATGTATATACGCATGTAAAATGTTTCAAAATAGGTAATATCTAGCAACGCCTTATTATTAATGCTAAAGTATTAATTTCTTTCATCCTCTGATCTTCAGATAAGGTTTCTGCTTGAATTTATTGAAACCTTTTCATATGGCTTATTAGAAGCAGCGTATTGAATTAATCTGTTTAAGAATTGTTATCTAGTGGTTGAATACATTTTATAGTGGAATAAGGTGTGAAGGCGATTTACTGCCCCTGCGTGAGTGCCATTTGATTAGGAGGCGTGACACTTCACCAGAGAAGTTGAATGGAGGGATGTCAAGCAATACGTAGGGGTTAATTTAGGAAGGTCCCCTGAGGCTGGATGTGAGAAAAAAAGTTTTAGGTACGGAATTTAGGTGGCTAAAAATTGAGAACTTTGTAGGTTCAACAATTTGCTAAATTTAAACTAGAGTTTAAACTCATATTCATGCTATGATTCCACTAAAACCTGAGAAGATCAATAAGGGAGGAAAAGATCATTCAGGAGATCAGTGCTCTTTCATGGAATTTTGGACATTAAAAGGTTCTGTAGGTTTCAAAGACAGCCCTTAAAATACGTTACAGAAGGAAATGAGTCATCCTCCTGTCCCAGGGGAACGGTTGCTTAGGCTGACAACATGGGAGGGTTAAGCAAAGGAACAAGGTTTGCAGAGGAAGAAGTTTGTAATAACCCTGGAAAATAGTAAACAAAAATTGATCCCTTTTCCCCAGCATACTTTCCCCCTTCTCTCTCACCCACCCCCTTTTAGCATGTGACAGCTGTAGAAATGTGATGTCAACATGCAAAATTCAGTCTGGTTAGACAAACAGAAGTATTTTAGATTTTGGTATTAGTGCTCAGATAGACGAAGAGCATCACACTGTTTCAAATATGGCACTTTCAGGTCAGTAACTTCAGTGGATCTTGCGAGATGCCGAACGCTGCTGAGGAGGTCCTGAGCAAACTCCCTCCTCGCAGCCACACAAGATGTGTCTGTACAGTGCCATGCACACTGTGGATGCGCAGTGATAAGGGAGTCTGTAAGTCACTGTAACGTAAACAAGAGCAGGCTAATTAATTCTCTTCTGGCTGTCACGCTGATAATGAGGTGTAGTTACTTCTTTGTCACTATTGTACTTTTTGTAACACTTTCTTAGAGAACTCCTTAGAGAATTTCCCCCAGGAAAAAAAAAAAAAACAAAACAGTGTTTTGCTCCTGCCCTCTGTACATTGGTTGTCAAATTCAAGGTTGCCTGCCAAGGCAGCTCATCCTTTTGTAGTCAGAAATTCATTGTCAAACAATGCTCTCCAATTCCTAGCTAATCTGTTGTATGTTATTCAAACCTCCAATGTATGTAATTTCTCAAGGATCGGCGTAGCCAAGTACACAGAAGCCTTGAGCTGGCACGTCAAACAAAATGTTCTCTGTTGGAAGTGAACATGATTTCACAGTGATTGAATAATTAGTGTTTTGAGTGTTCACATCTGAAGTTTTGCAGCGCATTTCAAAGCCTAATTTTACAAATGCGTACTAACGCTTCCTGATTATGACTGTAGAACAGCTGTTTTGTGTAAATTAACAAGTGTAAAAGCCTAGCACTGTTTAAGTCATCTGCATAAATCTCTTGTGTTTCTTTGCTTTGGGAATTTCTCGCTTCTCCTTCAGGATACAGGATTACTTTCATTCCCATGGATTCAAATAACAAATTAGGTTTTAAACTTGCAGTGAGGTCGGTGGCTATGCAGGGCCTCTTGACATTTTCTTCTTTGCTAAACCTGGACCAGGGTCACACAGACGTTATGTGGTCTGCCAATTTCTTTGTAACATCAGTGAAATCCAGTTGTCTTTCAAGAAAATCTCCTGAAAAAAGCTCATGACGAAGTTGGCTGGGGAACTGGTAGCCTTCATCTTTTACAGTAGCTGGTGCGTCAAAACAAGATCCGAGAAGTTATAGCGTTATTCATTACCTGGTCCTGGAGCTTAAATTCACAACTGCCTACTCGTCACCCAGACATTTTGTTTCAGGAGGCTTAGCTGCCCTGGCTGCAACGCTAACACGACTAAACCCCCTACGTGCTAGACAGCCAAAAGTCTCACAAAGAAATTATAAAAGTCAGGGAGAGCAGGCTGTTACACTGAACTCCGCCTTTGCTCTGTAAGGTTTTACCATCCTACGTGGTCTAAAACTCCTTTTCTGTGTAAATCTTCCTCAGGCCAGCCACCCAATCCTGCCTTTTGTGAAAGAGCAAATGGAGGCTCCATCTCTCCCTTTCTATTGTGGGGAAGGGCAGGCACAAAGCAAGCAGAGAGGGACAGGACTCCCTTAATGGGTTTTAACATCAGTATTTTATCCTCTCTGAATTCCAACCACTAACCTAAAAAAGCACCATTCCCTTATCAAGCTAAACCGGTACGTGCAATGCCCAATTCCATCTCATTTCAGACAGTGGGGCTTCTCAGATGATGCAGGGAAGCAGGATTTGGCGTTGAATTTATGATCATTATAAATGGATTATGCACCTTGGGTTAGTCGGATGAAAATTCATTAAAAGGATTTAGAAACTCCTATTATAACAAGCACTCCTTTACCTCTTTAAAGAAAAGAATATTTTGTTTATATGTAAACTGATAAATGGGATAGTGTCAAAAGTAAGGTTTTCTTCATCAGTAATAAGACAAATTTGTAGGGGAACAAGTGAAATGGCTTGTGCAGTGAAAAGGCTGGGTGTAGACCACCAGAGAGAAACTTCCCAGCCCTTTCTTCAGCTGTATGGCTTTAAATGCTCATTAAATACTACAGTTCATGCAATCAAGTTTCAAGGCTTTGAAACTTGTGCTATACATTGAAGTTGTTAATGTCAGACATTTCACTTTATCCGTAGAAAAACCTCATGCATCCAACTCAGCACAGCCCTCCCCAACCAGAGCGCACCAAGGTTTGCTCCCTGATGCTCCACGCTGATGCTGCAATCAACCACCTTGCTGTGACCTGTGCCCAGACACGTCCCACCAAGGGCTGCTGTGAGACGAGGGTCCCTGCGTCTCTCCAGGCACACCCCCAGGGTGTTAGCAGGTGAGAAGCAACTCAACTTTCTTGCTGCTACAACGGCCATCTCCTTTGATTAGTTGTGTTACAGTAGCACCTAGAGGAGTCGGGCGTAGAGGGGCCCCATTAGCCAGCCTTGTGCTTCCTATGGCTGAGCTATAATGCAACACAATCTCTTGGGCATGAGAACCATTTTTTAATTAAGCAGTTAGAATACTGCATTATTTGAGGATCATTCAGCTTCTTCTAAGCCTTATTTGATTTAGCTTTATTTCACTAATGTACATTTTGCTGCTTGTTGTTATCTTTCTCTTTGAATCTGCTTAGAAATCCATTTAGTCTGGGTAATTGCTCCTTCACAAGGCACTTCTCAGTAATGTTCAGCACAATGATCTCATGTCAAAAGATGATGTTAAAATAAAGTGACTGTCGTGATAAAGTCTTTTAAAAAGAGAAATAATAGAAGAATTAAAATCTACTATTTGTTCCTGTTTCTGATTATCCTCCATTACAGGTAATGAAATAATGTGAATAAAAGTTGTAAGTATCATGCTAAAGGGAACTCAGACACTCATCAATAATATCAGAAATTACAAACCTAATCTCATTTAGTTGCACATATTGCTGCAGTCGGAACTCAGTTGTCTGATTGCAAGAAAGAAAAGGAAGCACCAATATTGCTAGTAAACTCCGAAAGTTGTTCTGTTCCCAAATTAGCCACATTGCTGATGTACCTGAATATACTGAGTGTACAGTTCCTTTATCAAAACAATCCCTCTGCAGCGAACAGAAGGAACGTGAAGGTGATGCCTCAGATGTTTTGTATGTGAACGCCTTTTATATTGCTAAAAAATAAATTAAAAAATAAAAACCACAATAAAAAACAAACGACCACAACCCACTTCTAGTAAACTGATGGTTCCACTGCTTCTCATTTGAGTCCACAAACCAGAGCACTGTCTTGCAGACTTCCCTGCCAATGGCCAGTAAAAACAATGGCATGCACTGCAGGATGATTTTCACTCCTGGTAAATGAATGGGCAGCTCATGACTCAGCTGAACGCAGATTCAGGGTTGAGAATACCAGCCTACATCATGTTTTTGTCAGCATGTTAGCCTCTAATTTTTGAGGAGAGATGCTGGTCTTGAACAAAGTTATGTGGAGAAGGGGACATAATCTGTTTTATACTGGGTTTTGACTAGCATTCATTTCATCCCGTGTTTCTGTACAGATATGTAGGGGTTTATGTTGGGGGAAAAAAGAATTTAAAATCATTAATAATATGGATTGCTTTGCAAGATTATATTAACTAGTAGCTTAAGCAATCTACACTTTAACAAAGCATCCTAGTCCTGGTTCACAAAATAGTGATTTCTTCAAGCTAGTGCACAGATCCAGGCTTCTGTGACTGAGATAGGAAGGTTTTACTCTGAACTAAAGAATTATTTTAAAGGTATCTAGGTAGACTGAGAACAGCAGACTAGTTTATTATGTCATTTGGTGAATGTGCCTATTTGAAGATGTTTGTGATTTCTTTATAGTCAGTGTGACAATGCGGTATGTCGTAGGAAACCACCAACAGCAGCAGTGAGCATGAATGAGATGGGTACCTGTTACTGAAGGTGGCAGCTTGTTGACTTCAACTCCTATCAGCTGCATCTGTGATAGTATACGTATTTATGGCTTTTAAAAATCTGTTAGCTGCCCCTGGGGGTCAGTAAGTGTTATCATAGGATCATCATAGCATGGTTTGGATTGGAAGGGACCTTAAAGACCACCCAGTTCCAACCCCCCTGCCATGGGCAGGGACACCCTCCACTAGCCCAGGTTGCTCCAAGCCTCATCCAGCCTGGCCTTGGACACTTCCAGGGATGGGGCATCCACAGCTTCTCTGGGCAACCTGTCCCGGTGCCTCCCCACCCTCTCCGGGAAGAATTTCTTGCTGATATCCAATCCAAATCTCCCTGCTTTCAGTTTAAACCCGTTGCCCCTTGTCCTGTCCCTACAGGCTCTTGTAAAATGTCCCCTCCCCACTTTCTTGTAGCCCCCTTCAGGTACTGGAAGGTGCTTTAAGGTCTTCCCGGAGCCTTCTCTTCTCCAGGCTGAACAAGTGCAAAGTTGTTGCCTTTCTCTATAGGAGAGATGCTCCAGCCCCCTGATCTTCTTTGTGGTCTCCTCTGGACTTGCTCCAACAGGTCGATATCCTTCTTATGTTGAGGGCTCCACACCTGGCTGCAGTACTGCAGGTGGGGTCTCACTAGAGCAGAGCAGAGGAGGAGAATCCCCTCCCTCGACCCGCTGGCCACGCTGCTCTGGATACAGCCCAGGATGTTCACTGTATTTCAGGTTAGCCACAAAGACCTGACAGGTTGTCTTTCAGGGAGAATTCTGGAAGGGAATAATGGCATGTCCCACAGCTAACTGTCTGGAAAACTTTTCTTTTTGCTCCACTCAAGGTATAACTCTCTCTCTGCTCTGGTACATGAGGGGTAAATAAAATCAACATTAACGGTCCCCAAAAATTTAATATTAAACAGTACCGGCACAAACTCTTGGCCTATGCTTGTGACAACATAGCATGGGGTGGGGAAGATTGTTTTCCCTCCGTTTCCCCTTTTTTGTTTGTTTTTGCTTGTTTGTTTGGGGTTTTTTTTGCTACGGTATTACTCATGCCTCGTTCTGGGAGAGGAAGCAGCCAACTACTCTTAAATAAAAGAGATTTGTTAATACAGCTATCATCTGATACTAACAAGCCTGACAGGAACCTGTTTTTTATAAGTGTTCCCAGCTAGAAAAAATGATGGTGAAGGAGTCATGATTCAGACCTCAGCTGAATTTCTTAGGTCATTATCAGCTTAGTTTCAGGGCATTTTACAATACAGGGCAAGGTAGGTATTAATGCCTGTGGTCAATGATCTGCTTGTAACAGACAAAGTGCTACATGATAGTTTCATGGGAAGATTGATGCTGCCGTCTCTGAGATGTTGCTGACTCATCCATAGCACCTAATGGATGCACTTCCCTGAATTAATTCCTGCTTCCCGATCCATAAATATGGCTAAACTAAAAGATACCTCTTAGGAAACATCCTGTCTTCATCTTAATGTCACTTACTCCAATGGTTAATTACTCTTACTGTTAAACATTTGCATCTTATTTCTAGCTGAAAAATGTCTAGCGTCAGATTCCAGTTACAGCTTATTATCCTTGTGTTGTTTATTCAAAAAGCTGTTTTTTACTTTAGAGGTTTTGAAATGAAGCAACTTTTCATTTTTCCAGTAAGATTTTCCTGACAACATCACCAATCTTTTCACCAGAACATTTTTTTTCCCATGTTTCTCTTTACAGTAAGGAAGCATTTTGGAACTGTTAAAGCATTTTTAAATTATCCTGTTTTTTAAAATAGTGGTAATGCTTTAGCTTTGATATTCCAAAGGTATAAGGGAGTCAAGGATTGCAGGGTATGGTCATATGTTTTATTAGATGAACTGATACAGACTGGGGGGGTGAGTAATAAAATATTGGACACATAAGCCTTCCCTGAGATGCCAACAGGTTTTTGTGACCAACGGCGTACCTATCAGTCAGTTTAATGAGAGATAGTACTACTTCTTACAAGTCTACTTTTTTTTTGCAGTGTTTCACAAAACAAGGGGAGAAAATGTAATATAAAGAGCACTTAAGTATCTTCTAGCAAAAAGAACGTGTTTTGAGAAAAATAATCTGCACAAAAGTTATGTACATTGTTGTTCAGCTCAAAAATAAATAAGTCAGAAAGGTGATATATTTTCTGTCAGGCTGAAAGTGTTGAGCTAGAGAAACTTCTGTTCTAGTTGTCTCTTGTCTTTCATCACCTCAAGGTTTATTAAAGGAAATAAATGCCACCAAATGTATTCAGCAATAAAATATTACATAAAGGCATATAAAAGTTCAGTGAGAGGGGAAAAAAATATTAGTAGCCAATCGATATAGTATTCCCTAACCATTCTGAAAAGTCCTTTGGCCCCGTCCCGTGTCGCCACCTCTGTCAAAGTTGGAGGAGGCAGGAAATTGTGCTGGGTGATCAAATAACGTAATTACTCCCCAAAAAAACCTAACCGTTTTTTGTTTGAAATAAGGCAAAGAGGTGTTGATTCTTTCTCATTCACAACATTTACTACATATTTGACATTGGAGCTGCTATAACTGGGGAGAGATGACTTCATCCTGAGGGGAAGGATGTTGTTTCTACAGCTAATTGGCTGGCTGATACCTTAATTCATAAATCCATGTGCCTGTTCTCATTTACCATGGCTAAAGAACCCAGCCATTTATAGCCGGCAGTGAGGACAGGAATACTTCTTTTTCCTGCTTTCTTTGAAGTCCATTCTTAAAAATCACTGAGATGTAAAAATTCTTTGCAATCAATTTTTTTTAACCCAAGCACCATTAAAAATATCTATAATATTAAACCTTCCCCAAGAAATCTGTCACACAGTGACTGAGAACAACCTCAATTAAATCTTCTTATTAAGTGAAGAAGTAATTTACACTCAGATTTCACCAGATGAGGTTAATGTAATTATACTAGGGATGTTCCAACAATTGACAGCTCCCCATAGCCTTATAATCACCTGCAAATTAGAAGAGGAAGAGCTCAGAGTTCCCATTTCTCCAGTGCATGATGCATACAGAAAGCTAAACAGGGATGTTTCCAGAGGAGGCCACACCTCCTTTCTGGATGGTTTTTTCCTTGAAATTTCTTTCATGGCAATAGCTATCCTCATTTTTATTTTTTAAAGTGCACCTTCTCTGCTCAGTTTGACTTTGTTGATTGTTAACGTTTAATGTTAGGACTTAAAGGGGGATTTAAATTTAAAAAAAAATAACCCAGATGGCTGGCACCGAACTATAAATTACAGAACAATAGATGGTGATACTACCCATGCACTGTAAGATTTAACTCAGAGCACACATTTCTTCTAGATAAAAGATCCTTTAATTTCTTTAATTAGAAGATCCTTTCAGGATTGTCTCGTCCACATCTGATACAGTAACTTTATGTTTCAAACTTACACAAAGATTATCTGAGTTCATATAAGAAGCCAAATGAAGTTTCAAAAAACTATTGGTTTATGATTACTGAAAACACCTCTCTCTAGTGGAAAAAAAAGGGTTGATATGAGCAATTCACAGTTTAGATATCTAAAATGAGCAAATTGTTGTACCCTTTAGAGCAAAGCAGCTGTATCCCAGACTGTCCCAAAGAGTAAACTATATGGAAAAACTGAGTCTGGTCCAAATTAAAATTCTGCACGCTGCACTGTATAAAATGTTGTGGGACACATACACGCTAATAACGTTCATACAGACAAGACAAATGTGTGTTTAAATAGGCAGGCAAGTGTACAACTGTCCAAATATTCTCCTCAGTCAATCTGCTGGCAACGCTGCATGAACGTGTTTGATATTACATAATGCGTTCACGAAGGTGGAGGAGAGAGAGAAAATATAAGAAAGTGTTTTGGAGTCTTCAGGTTTGAATCTTGGGGTAAATAAATACTATTTTCATATTTACATTTTATACTGAAAGTCATTTATTTCTAGTCCACAGGTTGCTGGATATATATTTGCTGCATAAGGAAAAATCTGAGCTGAAAAAGAGGTCTTTGAGGTACTGATTTTTGTCCTTGATTTCCCTGATGCACCACAGCAGGACTTTTCTTAGTGATATTTTATTCATTTTTCTCCTTCTAATTATCTTTGAATTTTCTTTTCCCGTGCTTCCTTCCATGATATGCCACAGCAAGTGCCTTTGTGGTGAGCAGAGGGGAATTCCTTCAACATATTCAGGGAGCATGAAATTCAACCTGGGATTTTGCTGCTAAGGCTAGAGATGAAAAGTGCTAACTAACAAAATCTGCTCGAGGGGAGAGCGTTTTCTCACTTTGATAATGAAATATTCATAGCATAACACTTTCCCCCCTATGACAATCACAGGTGAATCTCAGACCGAACTTTTGTGATCTCTAGAAATGGGACTTTGGCAACAAGGTCCTTCTGTCAGGCTTATTCATCTCATAGCACTGGATGCAAAACGTACTCAACCAGCTGCGTGCCTACAAACTCCTACGTGCACACTTCCTGCCTTTCGTGACTCAGAGTGACAGGCTAAGGTCCTTCTGCCACAGGCCTAATTGTCTGGGAACATCGGCTGGGAGAGATCTGAACCCCAGGGATTCAGCCCATGCGTGCCTTTGTACGGCTGAGAATATGAACTGAGCTTCCCTGAGCATCACCGGGCGGTGCGGAGAGCCGCGTGCTGAGCGCTGCTCTGGCTGTGATTTTATAGTCACCCAGCGAGGTCTGATTTAGAAGACAGTCTCCCTGAAAAGGTAGATGACTACAAGGTCTAAGAAGCTTTTCGGTTTTCATTTGTTTGTTTTGGTTTTGCTTTGTAAAGGCAACTGGAGAGGGAGGAACCCAACCGTTTCTTTGGAACCAATGCCAGCACGAAACAATCGAAAATAAATCTCACTTTTTCATAGCATTATGCCACAACAAAAAGCTTAAAGAACACTTTCAGTTATGGCCTTGGGGGTTTTTGCAAAGCCTGAATTTTTCTGTCACATGCACTAACCATTTTATTAGCTTCATATAATTAATATGGGGCGTTTATGGACTTTCCACATCTTCCGGGTGCCCAGCAGCACAGACAGTAAGCTGACAATACAGTAAGACCTGCCCTAATCCAATTTTCTTCAGTAGAGAGATACTGAAATAAAGCTACAGAGTTGGAAAACAGGCACCTGAGCAAAAAGAGATGAATGATATTCTGATTGTTAGAAAATTATTTATTAGACTATGTGGTTTATTGGACTGCTGTGCAGTGTGTAACATGTTGACACACTTATATTTCATGCAATTAACAAATGGTCAGGATTTCAAAGCTATCCCAAAGGGGCAACATGAATATATTCATTAGCAACCATCAAACACATAATAAATGTATTCATCATAAAACATAATTTGTTCCAATTACAAACTACATTTTGTACATATTTGTTTATATGTGTGGAATAAAGGTGGACACATGAAATGTTGCCAATTTCCTAGGTGATATAAGACTGTTGTGTATTCCTGAGTGGGAAACGTGCCTGTCCTACATGGATAATCTCAGGCTTTGAACAAGAAATTTAAATATATAAGACTAAATGCTTAGTCTGCTCAATGGTTCATTGAATTCCACTTAGGCAATGAAAATTAAATGCTTTACAGTGCACTGTGAAAGATTCTTCCTATCTGACCTCAAGGAAACAAGTCAACTATTTTTTTTGTGGCTTAATTTACATGAGGGAAATTCTACCTCTATTGAAATCAATGACAAAGCCCCTGTGTTTTCAGCAAAGCTGTAATTCCACATCCATGTGTACACTGTGACTGATGGTCTCTGCCACATGAAGCTGCAGGAAATGTCATTTATATATATTTGTGCAGTGCCCTACACAGTAAAGGTTGAGCTTGGCTGAAGTGAGCCAATGAGCTGGTAACATAATATAAATAATAAATGATACCTCCTAAACAACTTTGTACAGGGGGTTGTGATTGTGTGGGAAGGTTTATACAGTATGGAAAAATATTATTAAATTATTTTCCTGTTAATCCTTTTAGCCTACTTGCAGATTAAATTGACAGTTCCACATACAACATGACTAATTTCCTTGATTGCTCAAGGACCTTACAACAGTTAAGCATAAATTATGTTGGTGTGGATATCAGTTTAACAGACAAAAAAAATAGACTTAAACATTCCACACTGTTCTTTCCTTGGTTTGGGTTTGTTTCTTGCTTCTGTAGATGTGTTGCTATTCAGCTTTCTTGGAAGTGGCATGTAAAACAAACAACCTTCAGAAAACATAACAGCCTGGCCAAAGGAGGGGGTAAAATGTCTTCGTCTTCTCTCTCAACCTTCTGACCCATCAATGGAACAGAAACCCAAATGCAGTTGGTGACCGCCAAAGGTAACATTTTTCTTTGGGTGACTATCATGCCAGCACAGCCCAGCAATACAGATCCCCTCTCCTCAGCTTTGCTCTTTGTTTCAAACCTGCCAAGCTCGAATCCAAACTGTAGAAATAAGAAAAGCAATATGTAAGTATAATAAACCAAACCCAACCAACCAAACCAAACCAGTCACAGCTATTACTTTGTCCAATTCAGACAGGCTGTATCCAAGGGCAAGAATCCACTGGGACCAATTTTAGATTATTTTACACATTTTTTTCCTGAAGATCTAAATACTCAGTGGTACATCAGATGGAGATGAAGGACGAGAAGAAGAGAGACCCACATTGCAACGTTGTAAAATCATCATTTGGAATTTGAGTAGCCAAAGTGGAAGGAGGCATTGCAGAGAGCGTCTTCTTGTTGGTCAGTTATAAAGTGAGATAACATTTGGGTGTACTTTCTCTGGTTTATAGGGAAATTAATTTACCTGCAGAAATTCATCCCTAAAAATCTTTCTTTTTGCTGTTTAGCTGGGATGCTGTTGTGTAAGCTTGCAGATATAGACACAGAGACTGACTTGGAGAGATCCCTGTGGCTCATAAAGTAGTAAAATGCTTGTTGTTCATTGCCTTTGACTAATATAGGGAAATGTATTCTTTGAGCAGACTTGGATGGTTAAGGGTGTGATTAGAGAGAGAGGAGGATACACATTGTTGTTGCTTTTCTGCAGTAACTAGATGTGTGCCATGTGTGTCTTATCGTACATACCAGCTACATGTGGGCTAAAATCTTCTGGCACATTAGCTTTGCTTAGGGGATAACAATCTCGGAACTTTTTTGTACAGTCAAAAGGCTGCATATGCCAAACCCACTTAATAATCATGATTATAATGAATGCTATAAAAAACCCTATTTTGAGAGCTCTTACCTTCGTACTTTGTTTTGACTCGGGATTTACCTTTGAGGAAATGCAAAACTTCTCTTTGGTACTATGAGCTGTATGTACTCTTGGATATTTTGTGCTATAGGTACCATAAATTAACATTTCCTGCAATAGGTGAAGTCCATACTTTTTTTGTATCAACAAAATGCATTGCATTACCTTCAAAATCCCAAGTAGAAATAGGAAACCATGTGTGTGTAGTTAAAAGGAATTCCAGTCCCTTTCTCCTCTGCAGACAGAAGATCTGACATTGACATTTGCAAAAGGGTATTAAGGCCTCGGGAGCATGACTTGGAAATTAGATGAGAACGTCAGAAGCTGGGGGGGCAGAACTTTAGAAACTTGGAAAAAAGTTACCGCCAGTATATTAATGTCCTTCCTCAAGGTCTGCTGTTGTTTTATCAAGCACGCCTATTAGCTGTTTCCAGCCTCTCGTTGTCACCTGTGGCAGCTTTAACCTTATTCTCTGAAATGATAATGCGTTCAAATCAAACTGCCTATTAATGCTGCTAAAAACCTACGCTGCATTGTTTCTATCCGATTTGGGTACGCTTAAAGATTTGTCAGTTAAAACAACATCTCAAAAAGATAGTATTTGGTTCTTGAAATTTAATATTGTAAGCTTGTGGAGAGCCATTAGTAGCTGACTCGTGGCACCCTTCATCTCTCATTCCCGTCAGAACCGTGTTTTCCATCTGCACTTTCCCTCAGTGTCTGCCTGGGAATATTACTATTACTAGAGCAGCAGATTGCTGCTGCTGTTTCTCCCCAGTCGAGAGCAACCTCCAGACCGCTCTAACCAGACAATAATGAAGAATAAATGCCTAATACCCCAATCTGGTAAATTAGATTAAGTAGTTGAGCATATCCATAGAAATTAAATGTAGCCAAGTAACCCTGAATGGCTTGGGAATCTGTAGAGGTGAGGAAAATCTAGGTCCCAGGGTAAAATTTTGATATATTCATTCACAAATGAATACTACCTTAAACCTGCTGACCGTAAGAGAAATTTTAAGAAATGAGAATGTCAGAATCCAACTAACAGAGCATCGCCTACCCCTGCATTTTACTGAGTGTTGACTGTGTTGACATCACTCACCCCCAACTCTTTCCAAGATGTTTTACCCCATGGCCCACACTGCTTGTAAAATCTTGCTCGGTGTTCACAGCAGACAGAACCACCTCAGAGGTGGACAAAGAGGATGTTAGGCACTGGCAGAGGGTCACCACCAGTTTTTGGCACAGCACCCCCAAGCCTCATAGATGCATGTCTGAGCCCCAACACGCTGTTGTGGGCTTGAGTCATCCCTGTGGCATCCCATGGATTTGTTGGGAAAAGGAAGGAGAAAGAGTGGCCATTGGCTGGGTGTAGGTGTGTTGGCCGTAGGGTGACTATGCTCTGCTTCAAAATCACTAAGCCTCTCTGTGCTTGGCCTTTCAAGAAGATATTTGAAGCTGAAAAGCACTCTCCTTCTGAACTTCCTTCTTTCCACGCTTACTGGAGGCTTTTGGATGGTGTTTGCGTATCTTTCATCCCCTCTGCTCCTCAGGGGTTATTTAGTCCTAACTGCCTGACATTTACTTGGCTTCAGGTCTTTGAATGAACATGAAGCCAGGCAGGGAAACGTCTTCTGGCATGGTTTCATCATAGACGTGGTGATGTTACAGATTATCCTATTTATTTTCTTTTTCATGTGAGTAATAGAGCAGCAATAGTTTAGAAAAACAGTCCTGGCAAGAAAACTCTCTTCATGTTAAACAATTTTTGAAATTAAAAAAAACCCAAAAAACACAAACCAAAAGAAAACAGAGTCCTAGCAGCAAAGACCCCCAACAACTTTAAGAGCAGGGTTGAAACTATTGTTCATTTACCACATCTCATGTGTCCTATATCAGCTGCTAAGCAATTACGTAGGAAATAGAAATAGTCAACTCCTCAGGAATGGAAGCACCTAGCAAAACCACAAGTCTTTCATCGCTTTGAGACTACAGAAAGTAATATTTGAAATTCTGTAACATTACAGCTTTTCTTTTACTTATTCTCAACTGCTGGGTGTGTCACGTTTTTCCATTTGCAGATAATCCACAAGGATTTATAAGAATTTACCACGATGATGGAACACAAAGCTATTCCTTAACCTGCTGTGTTACAGGGGGTCAGTAATCAAGACAGTGAGTTTTGAGCTGTTTCAATGGTAAGTTTTCCGTGGATATTACTGGATATGCACGTTGCAAATGTTTGAAATACTTGAGTCTGGGCTCTCCTGGGGAACATCTATTTGGCCCAATATGGCTTAGTGTCGAAATTCCCCAAATTAGCTCCAAGTGCATATAACGTCTCGTTCGTATCCTGGAGACTAAGTGCATAGGGTATTAAGTACTTTGTCCAGACTCATTCCAGTGTTAGTTTATGGATCTGTCCTCTGATTTCCATTGGCTGAGGCAGACATAGAAATGATTTCTGCCCAGAAATAGAAGGGACTGGAAATTTCAGAATAGTTTTGGTTTATCGGGGGGAAAAAAAAAAAAAAAGGCGCCTACCTTTGTGGGTGTAAATATTTCATTTACTTCTTTTCTAGGTGACGCTAATCTGGCTGACAATTTCAATGTTCAACTCTTTTAGCCCAGTCTCTTTGTCTTTCAAAGTTTATCCATTTGACTGGGATGGGAACAGATAGAAGATGCGCAAAGAACTTGTACAAATGCATTTTTTCTGCTAAAAATGCTGCATTTGCAATTTTATCTGCAACCAGATGTCTCAGACCTGTCTCACCAGCAGAGCTGGCTCTGTGTCTTTTGTGCAAATCTAATAGCGACATAGGAGCTTCAGTAGGTTTCTTTGACATACCACTAAATAAATGAAGAATGTAGTGATTGTAATTGCTTTTTTTGGAAACAATTCATCAATACTGATGGATCTAAGCTTGATTACCCACAGATTCTTTCTTTTTTAAAAAAATATCTTGATCTCTTGGCTAACCTAAGAAGGTAGAAGTCTGTACAGCCACTGTAGACATATGCTGTCAAAGGCAGGTATCCCCTCGTAAGTTGTACAAACTGATGGTATAATCAGCATTTTAAAGTTCATTGTAGGCTGACTGAACCACGACTGAAACTTCTTTTTTTTTGTTAGTGTTTACACTGTATTATTTTATGTATACAGCTAAAAACCTTGTTAATTTTAAAATTCTGTTTGTTTTCCTTCTTCAGAAACATTAGGAATCTGTTGCTTTCAGAACTCAGCTGGTCATCTGATCATCCTATTTTGGAGTAATTTTCTGTAGTTAACAGCTCACAGTTTACAAGCTTTGTTCATCTCTGGAAGTGTGAAAGGCTGGTTTTTTTGGGAGCACACGGTACGAGAACAGGATCCTCAGAGCCTGGAGTGAACTAAATCCTCAAATAGGTCAGAGGCATTTATGGCTTGTTATATAAACAGTGACAAGGATCAAATAATTTGCACTGTGGGCTTTCACACGCTCTAGGGAAATTGCTGAAATTATTAAAAAATATGGGAAATCCTAGCAAGTAATCCGTCACCTTCACAAATATTTTTCTCTTTGCATCTAATTCCATGCAGATGTGGGAGAGACGTGGCAAAGATGCTTACGTTTGACTCTCTGCTAAAAGGTGAGTTCAGTTTATTTTTCTTTTTTAATATTCTGCCACCTATTGGTAGCTGTGGGAGCTTTAGGTGCTGTACACGGAACAGTGATACACGCAACAGCCAACGTAATTCATGTCCTTGTCTCTCTTAATTAACGTGATCATTAACTCTTCTTCCCATGCAATTTACTCTGAGAAAGTTCCTATGGATCAAATTATGTCAGAGGAAACCTCCAAAGCATTAAAATGATCCCACTGTTTTTTGGTTGGCCTGATGACAAAACAAACTTTTGGATTTTGGACTGTCTTTCACCCTAGCAATGCATCTTAAATTCTGGGGCCTCCCTTGCTGGATCTAATAGGAACACTTTCTATAAATCCTGCGTGGTAAAAACGTTTAGGAAACCAACAGCATTTCTGTCTATATGTAACCTGAGACGTTAATTTCTTTTGTTTATGATATACGTTGAATAGAATTGGATATCCGTTATGCCTGGAATGTATTTTGAGAACTCCTTGATTCTTTGGAAATCATATCAAGCTGATTAGCTCTTAATATTCAGAAGACGAGAAAGTTTTACTTCATCTTGAGGAAACACTGGATGAGCTTTGTATTTCCTTGTCTTTTGAAGATGAATGGGAAAACCTCAGTGATTTGGGTTTTGTGTACTACACCCCATATGTCCATTCTTTGTCCAGAAATCCACTCAACCTAGCATACACAACGTTAACTCATTTTTAACTCCTAATGTGCAAAGTTAACATCACTTTAAACATTTCATTACTATGGAGCGGTGAGGGATCAAAGACTGGGACTGGTCTGTTCCTGAGTTTGTTATTTGGGGTTAATCTCCCTTTAAAGATTTTTTTCTGTGGATGTGAAACTTGAATCTCTAAGACAGCAGATGTGGAAGGGTTTGATCTATCTGGTATATGTTGGATGTTGAGTATCTTTGGAAAACAGGAGGGGAAGAATCAGTGTGAGAAGAAGCAGAGTACTGGGGCAGGTGAAAACAGATCAAATTTTCTATTTCTGGATGTGAACCAGGAATTCCAGTCTAGGAATAAGTTGAAGATGTCAGAAACAGTCACAAAGTATGGGAAAGATGAAAAATAACCAGAAAAGGTAGGAGAGTAAAGCAGAGTGGCCAACACAAAGGTTTGCCCATTAATTGACCCTCAGATTATTTGGGCACATGAAAAAGAAAGGAAGAAAAGCTTCCTGGTGGTTAAATCATAAAGGTACTTCAGCCAGACTGTGGGGTCAAAAAGAAAAGAGTCCAAACTCTAACTGATAATGGCAAATGTGGAAAGTAGGAGGCCAAAATGTGAAAACAAACAGGAAATTCTATAAGCATCTTGGAGGAGAAAAATAAAGCTTGTAGTGTGACAGGTAGGTTACCAGAAAATAAAGGCAAGATGTAATTAAGGAATACTGCTGAGGAGCTCACAGACGTACTTCTGTCAGTCTTCTCTGGAGAGGCTGCTGGGAGGCACCAATTTTCCTCTGGCAACAGAGGTGGTATGGTCTGGGACTGAGGTGCTGCTTTAACACATTTTGCGAAGAATAGATCAGCTGAGGGGTAACAGGACACCGGAGCTAGATGAGGAAAAAGTTGAGACGTCAAAAGCATTTTGACTCTAGAGGAGCTTTGGTCTAAAGCTTTAAAACATTCCCATGTCAGTAGCCAACAGACAGTTGATACATACAGTTGTTAGATACAGTGCCTACAGTAGATACGTTTATAATGGAAATTAAAGTGGCGATTTGTAGTATCCTCTAAAACGAATTATGACCCTGATGAATTGCAAATTAGTGTTCATTACTACTAGGAAAACCTGTAAAAACAATCATTATAAGTGGATGTCCAAAATGCTTGGCAGTGGACATGAACTGAAAGAGGAAAACCAGCCACGCTCCAAAGGAAAGAAGCACTTCTTTAATCTGATTTTTTGTATTCACGAATGAAAATGTTCTTAAAGAGATAGAGAAAGCATGAAATTTGCTGACAGGTTTAAGTCAGCTATTAATTTTAAAGAGGTTAGTGGCCAGAACTTAGAAGCTGCTCTAAAATCTAAACATGGCAAAGTGTCAGCAGTGAAATGACCCTTGAAGTGACTGATTGATGGGGAGATCTGGGGATCCCTGTCTGTGTCCAGCCTTCCTGAGCAAACCAGTGAGCTAGGACAGGCATAGCTTCCCTGAGAGGGCAAGCTCCATGGTGTCTTCAACTCCTGGACTACATTCCCCGTTCCTCCTGCCAGCTAGCTACACTCAAAAGGAGAACTTTATTTCCATGGAAAGGCTTTATTTCTGGATCATGCATGGGCCTTTGGCTCATATGGCCAAGCCAGACTTTGCGCAGAAATAAGAAATTTTAGTGTAAGTGCCCAATAAGCTATTGTTTCTGGTGTTAGCAAGACTCCTAAACCTCCCCTTTTGCACAGTTGCAATCAAATCTTCTGCACCGATCTCACATCCAGGCCTGTAGTTACCTGTAGGTGACAGGAGATGGTGTTTAGGTTTCCTCTGTGTTAACTCAGGTTCCCTTTACCAGATGGCTGCCATCGCATGCCCTTCATGGAGCATTTCCTTACAGGACTGTGGTAAAACAGAGGTAATCAGCTTGCTCACAAAGAGATCCGTGAGAACTCTGCACTCCTGTCAGACCCCCGGCTCCCTAGCAGGCTAGAGAAGGTGGAGTGGAAATGCAGGACCTCCACAAGACAAAAGAAGAGGTAGAAAATGACACTGAGAAGGTCTTGTTGGTAAATGCACATCACTGGGCACAGGAGGTGGCTTCTTAATTAATGAGTTACCACTACTCAGAAGGAAGACATGTGTCCGTGTACTGCCAATTCATATATCCATGTAGTCTCAGTTCAGTGAAATTCTGTTCAGTATGGAATAGCAACCAAAAGGGATGAGAAAAATGAGGGATATCAATCCTGTGAGGAAAAAGTATAAATACATGATTCTATTTTAGAAATTAGTCATTCCCTTCTTTTTTTTTTTTTTTTAAATTGCCATTTTTATTCCCTGTTGCCAAATGTGAAAGGAAACAGCTGAGATAGAAGTGATTTAGGGATGAATGAGGAAAATGATGGACTTTCACACGGAAACAAATTCATCTAGAACTGACACAGCAACAGGGTTGGATAGTTTATAACGCATTTAGAAAGGCAATTGGTGCAGCACCGGGCTATCGTGCTGGTATGCAGTTCTTACGTTGGAAGAGAAGAGTTGACTGACAAGGAAAGGTCTAACAAATTTCTTACCAACTTTCCATGAACTAGAATCTGAAAAATGAGAGGCAAAAATGAAATGAGAAAAATGTGCCCTTCCAGAGCATACATGTCAACAGATAAACAGAACACAGACAAATAAAATAGGCTCGATCTGTATTATTTGTGAAAAAGTGGTGTAAGAGTCTTTAGATTTTAATCCTTGTCATCCCATCCGGGTTTATATATTTGTAATAAAGTGGAGAATGATGTCATCAGCTGGCACTTTTTCAATCAGCCACCGTTGTGCTCTTTGGTTGTGTCATCTTAAACTACATCCTTTAAGCAGCTACTAGACAAACTCCAGTTAAACACCAGTCTGTGAGCAAGCTACCTGTGACACTTTAAAAGTCACTGAAGACCCAGTCTTGGCTTTGCACACAGATGACACTTGCAGGATCTACAAAACTCTCAATCTGCTGGCTATTGGCAACTGAAAATATAACTGGTATTCAGCCTGCTGTGACAGAAGTTTACGTACTGCTGCTAGTCTTAGTACTGTAAGTGCACCAGTTTGTGAATCCAGTTAAAAATGTAGATTCACATCCACATGTTGTAAATGTAAACTCATGCCCCGTTTTACGCAGAACGTCCACGGCAGAAAGTGCCTCTACTGACCCATCTGCCAAACAGACCACACAGCAACTCATTTATTTCGCTAGGGAGGGAGAGTGGGATCATGGAAACTAAAGACTGCAGCACATGTTTTCCTTCTTTCTGCTTTGCTTTTATCCATTTTGTCCTGTAATTCAAAAGAGTTTGTCGTGGGAGTAATTGATATAGCCTCTGACACAGATTAACAGGGCCAGTACGGCTTTTATTTAGGAGATGGTGGTATTTAGGTGGAGGGGCTGATGCTAAACTTATGTATTACCATTTTGGTAGAGAGACTGCAAGCAAGACTGAGAAAAACATCTTTTCCCTATAGAAAAAGTTTAATGGTGATTGATGTGTATAATGGGGAGCGAGGTTATTGGGTTGGACCCTTGATGGGCAGTGCAGCAGGGCCAGGCTGTGGCTATAACTCACCAGCCAAGACCTGCTTAGGGAGGAGCTGCCAAAAAAGCTCAGCTTGGCTGCTGTGTTAGTCAATCCTAGCCACGGGTATAGGTGGAGAGCTGGGAGAATAAAAGCTTGTGTGGGAGCAAACACCCTCAGGGATGGCACTCAGCAGATAAAAAGCAGACTCCAAACATCTCTGATTGCAGGAGGGGCCAAGGAAACTGAGGAAAAGGATTGAGTAAATCTCTCCTCACAGTCTTTCTAATCCTTCCATGAAAGGAGGCATAAAGAGAGAGGAAAATCAAATAGTCTCCCTATTGAATTTCAAAGCCAGCCTGTGCAATCGGGTTGCACAGAGAGTGACTAATTGCCCGTGCCTGGGAGAAATGGATGCGCCCGTGAAAGCCTGTGGCCGAGTCCCTCCCCACAGCAGGAGGTTCTCCCTCACGCTGTGCTACACACAACTTTCTGCAGATCATCGTGGGCTGTGGGCCACTGCTGTGCCAGCAAACCAGACGGAGATGGGCACAGGGATGAGCTCTAGGACTTGTAAGCCCACCTTCTGGCATCCCTTCTGGTGCCCTCCCCAGATGTGCCAGGCTGTGGATGGAGGGACAGCAAGAGTCAGAGGCCACCTCTGACTGACGATATGGTCGGGCCCTCTCTTCTGGGGCAAGAGTTAGCACCTTAGTGTACGGGTGCAAACTGCACCCTGCCATTTTCTCTTGGCATGCCCCAACAGCCTCTCTTACCGCTGAATGTAGATGCTGGTCCAGCGACGAGCAGGAAGCGCGTCACTGCCGACATCAAGAGTGAGCCTGTGGTGAGGGCAACCCTCTTCTCGCGTCCCCTCTGCACAGCTGGGGGAAAGATGTGCCTTTGTGATTCAACTGCAGGGAAATGTCACCATCCGTTTTTTCAATGGTTTATTTTTATGAGCGGGTTCCTTGCCATCGTGCTTCGCTGCGGTGTGTGTACAGATGCTGAATCTGTCATCAAAGCCCACAGGTTTCTGAAGCATTCACAGCACATGGACTGGACTTCTGAAATTCTATTTCTCTTATATAATAACACACCAGACCTTAACTTTGTCACTGTCTTTGAACAAATCAGCTGAAATTACTGTGTATGGCACTTGGACGTATCTTGGTTAGCTACAGAGTTTGCGTACAAAGCAGCCACCTCTTCTCAGTTAGACAAGGTGGGCACGGTAGCCGCTTACAAATACCTGTATCACAAAAGACTCCCAGAGTGACACTTTACACTGTGTTCATTCCAGAGAAGTTAACTCATAAGAAGAAGCATATGTGGATTTAAAAAAACAGAAAAGAAAGATATGATTATACCAAACATCATTCACCCCACACCTTACTTTTCAGAGCCAAAGCTCTTTGCAAGCCTTTCTTGTTCAAATCTCACCTCAAGACTTGTCTCAGATAAAATTACTCCTGCTAGTTGTCTCTCTTACGCTGTTTAAACGTACAAATATTTTTGGCTCAGCTTGAAGCACCACCATGGAAGCTGCCTGGCATGACCCAGTAAAGACCATCTTCATCTTTTTTTTAACTCTGGCAGAGTTTTGTCACTGGGAATGATATTTTCCCTGCTGAAGACTGCGTCAAGCTGATTTGTGTACGTGTGCAAAGGAAACACGGGGTAACCTGTGGAGGAAAGCTAAAAGGAAATACATTGGTTTAGTACTATATTTTTGTTCTAGGAAAACTTGTTTCATTTCTCCTGTCTTCATGCTTGAGAACAGGAATTCAAAAATTGGCTAAGCGTTCTTTGGGTGAAGTAAGCAGGTCTGTCAGCCTGATGTCGGCAATGTGCTTTTAGCCATCCTCATGAAAATCTGCTGAAACTTGGCCAACTTGTAAATCCCAGATAAAAAACAAACCCAAACCTGTTTGCCTGCACTCAGCAACGTGTGTGAGCCGTGGCAAAGTTCTCCGCAGGGCCTGTCAGCACCGGGCAGGAGGGGCTGGGGTGGGCTCTCCACCGGTTGTCCCTTCTTGCTGCTGGGTAATACACCCCTACCAAGTTCTCCTCCTCCTCGTGCTCCTCCTATTGTAGGTTCAGAATGAGAGAGTCGTGGTCACCTTCTATGGATGCTGCACGGCACTTCCCCCAGCCGTGTCTGAACCTGATGAAAGGTTGTGGGTTGCTATGTAGCAGTAATAATAATAGTAATAATGATGTATTTATTATAGTTATTATTATTATTACTGTGAGCTAGGCTTTGACAGCATAGCAGTTAAAACATGGTCAGGAGACAATAATGCTACCATGAGCTTGCGTTGAATGTGTGGTACAAGTCCTTGCCTGAGCCAGTTTGACTTACTACAGGTAGAAAGAGATGGGTTTGGATTTTGAGCTCTCACCCTCTAATTGCCCATTAGAAAATATCCCAAATTTTTGTTTCTTTCTTGCAGTTTACCGTGCAGGTGATTTTTGTAAGGCAGCTGACTATGCCAACAGATGATTTTTCACAGAGAAGAGCAGTTTAAGATTTATTGTCTTTACTGTAATTTTTGACTAGGATTATTTTTTTTAACATACCTGAGGAATTAAAGACAAAAGTCATCACCAGTAACTAAATATTGCACTGATACCTTATTTATATTAACTGTCAACATGAAAAATCAACACTGCGATCAGTTCAGATGCGTGAGAAGTCACACTCACTACAAAAAAACCCTGAAAATTGCTGAATAGAACAGATCTCATTCTGTTGTTTTCCCCCACTTCCAGCTACTGTGATTTGCAGGAGTTTGTGGTTACGGGGAAGTGTGCAGTTTGCAAGACAGCCAAATATTGCAGGGCGTCTAATTGATTTGAGAAGCGTCACCACAGATGTTCTCTGCTCTGTGTTGTACCTATGAATAGTGTATATCCGTGCACCATTGCAGGAGAGGAAATTCTGAAAGTCAGTACCAGAAACAGACTGGAATAGTAGCACTCACTCTGTTATACAATGAAATAATCCACAAAGTGTTTGCTATAAATAGAGTCATATAAAAAATATAAATAAAGCCTGGCTAGATTTTTCACCTGCATAGTAAGAGATGGAGAACGAAGACCAAGCTCTTAGATCTAGCCTCCCAGGTCAGCCTGAGTTAAAGCATTGACATCCCAGTTACCAGCAAATAGCGCTTTCCTTTTGTGGACACAATAAAATACACCACAGAGGCTCGAAGAGTGTAATCGTGAGTAAAATCAGGCAGGTTGTTTTTTGAGGGGGAGCCATTGATTTTTTATCTATGGTGCCACATAGATGCAGAGGTGACAGTTCCAGCTTTGTCATGTCCCCTGCACTAGTATTTCCAGCGGTACCAACTGACTGGTGCTCGGTTGGGTGTAATCACCCCATGCTGCAATTATCCCTTGTACAGTAGGGACGAGAACAATCCTGGCCTGCTGTCACCTACGCCCCTCTATCTGTGCTGGCCCTCGCTGTAGGATCCCAAGCCTGGCTGAGCTTCTAAGCAATTTGGTAATACAAATAAACATAGATGCAGCCGTTATTTACTAAAGATGACAGCGGCACAGCCACCTCACAGACATTCTAAATCCTCTTAATATTTGCATTTATTTGTTTTTAATCCTCGGTGCCATAGAGTTCATGAAATGGATGTGGAACAAAAAAGACAGGATGTTTCAGTCCTTCCAACTGAATGAGTGAAATCCAGAAAACCAGGTTTACTGCTCGTATTCCTAAGCGCTTCCCCATTGCTGTACAATTTCAAAACACGTACATACTCCCAAATCAAGGCCACTGTTTGCTTGCTGAGCAGTGTCCAAAACCACATCAATATGGAGAAATCTAGGGAGGTCTTCTGCTCCTCATACATCTTTTTGCCACCCTTTGAAATGGAGGAATGGCAGAAGGGGAGCTGATGGTTGGGTCAGTGGGATAAACCCGAATTTTGTGGTCTGGCCCTTTCGTTATCGAATCGCCATTGCTGGCAGCATTGGGAGTGTTCTCTTTGTTTCAGCTGATCCTGGGAGATTTAGGGTCCTTTCTGAGAGATTTACTTTCAGTGATCTCTGCTGAAAAGCAACAGTCTCTTCTCATTTTTAGCTTCTGCATTCTTTACAGAAAGTTCTGTCTAAAGGAGGTATTACCTTTTTTTGTGGTGTAAAATACAGAATATGAAACAAACCTGACCTGGTATCCCGAATGGATAACTGCACAGTACCTGGAAGTGTGAAGATTCCCAAGCCCCAAGGAATTATTGCTATTATGTTATTTCTTATATAGGGCTACATCCTGCCTTCCTCATTAATTGAACACAACTGCTAAAACATCCTTTACAATAAGCACTTCTTCATACCAGACATATTTCCTGGATCTATAAAACAGCTTTTAGAAAGGGAGAACTGTATTTAAGGCAGACATTAATATAGTTCCACAAAATGCTGCTTGCTGACATATGGAGCACTTTTTGAATAATTCACTTTGAAATTAACACTATAATACCATTTACCTTTTAAGTCCTATTTACTGGAGCTGCAAAGAATTGTTCTCTGGAGATGAGAATAACGGCAAACACCAGACTTTCAGACCTTCTTTGGTTTAATAAAAATGATCAGATGATTTCATGCAAAGAAAAACAGTAAGCAGTGAAAACAATAAAAATTAGAGAGGACGAGTGCCAACCTCTCCTTCGCCATCAGGCCGCGCGTGTCCCGGTTGCTGGTTTCGGTGGCAGAGGAGGCTTGTGGAAGTCCTGCCCTCGGACGCTCCTGTGTCAGAGTTTGCTCCCCCCTCAACCGCAGTGACACAACAGTACGGGGGGACTGAGCCGTAAACCGGATCACTGGAGTGATTTGGATTAAGTTTAATCCGTAGGAAAATGGGGATTATTTCAAATGCAGACAAGTTGCATGCTGTGATTCGCAGGGCTGCCCCACAGACAGCCAGCCAAGCCCTGGACCAGGCACCTGGACTGGGTGTGGCTCAGCAGGCACCCACTGCCCCCTCCCCCCCCCATGAATACTGCAGCAAGGATCATCCCAGACAAACATACCCAGTTTAAAAGTTTGGGTTTATCTTTCTTTTCTCTCTTTCCCATCAAGCTCTCTGCCACAGCTGGAGCTGGGGATGTGGTTTAGGCAGAAGGAAAGAAGGGGCTGCTGGAACTTCTGCCCGCTACAATTGGTTGCGAATTTCTTAGTCAAATGTAGGCAGTGAGGTGTGCTCATAACGTCACAGCTGCAACTTGATTTTCATGCGGTTCATTAATTACTTGCTCTTTAGTCAATTTTAGGCAACAATAATGACGAAAAACTGGGATCTTGGTGAAGTGCTTTTCTACTGATTTTAAAATGACCTTTGATACGAGTTTCTCTGATTGACAACAGTTACTATGGATGTTGAATTTTGGAGGTAGAGTGCTAAAGTTTTTATTCATTCAACACCTGTTTAACACTGCCAGGAACAATATTTTCAGTACAGTCATTTGATGTTGTTCTTTGACTGAGATCACTCTGTCAATGAGGATATCCCAAGCTGCAGCTGATTTTTTTGCTGAGATAACAGTACAGAGCAGAAATGTATACACAGTTCCCATTCCAGTTCATTCTGACATCTTTCATTTCCCATTTTTGTTAGTTTTAAACACTGAAGAAGTTGTGAGTCAGCTTATAAAAATATTGCGATTGGTTTCACTTTGTCACTTTGTGTGCCTGTGGGGTTTATTTTGTTTAGTAAACCCTAAGATATAAAAGCAGTGTAAGATGTAAAAGTTATTTAGAAGCGTGTAGCCTGAGCTATTTGCATAGTCAGAAGATTGCAGGAACTGGGACCTTACCACTCCCTGCCACTGTCATCTGAGGCTACTGGCAGTCGGCACAAGCTGGCACCCCACTCAGCCTGGAATAGCCTGAACAGAGTATATTATATTTTCATTTAGCTGAAACGTAAACCCACTTATCTGCACTCGCTTTCAGGTATACTAGTCACAACATACCTTGGCAAGAGTAAGAAATTGTCTGGTTCAGACCACTAATGAGCTTTTTTTTTTTAGAAAATGTCTTCAGTGGGAATCACAAATTCTGCATCCCTGTATGAGTGGAGAAATGGATAATAACATCTAGGTTTGTCTGAATTCTATATATCCCAGAGGGATCAAGTTTGATTCCCTTCCTTATTTACACTGATACAAGGAAAGCATTTCAATTCTCCAAATGCTCCCTCATGTGGCTTCTTAGCACTAATACTGAAACATTTATGTGTTCTCGGAGATTACAACTCTATGCCAGGAAATAGTCTGAGACAACATAAGAGGTATTTCATGTGACCTTTGACATTAGAAAGTGATGGTTCCGGATCCTACATGTAAAATGTTTCGCTTTTATGTTGTTAAATTAGCTGGGACAGAGTTATATGTGCTTGTGCCCCCATGGTGGGGGAAGGGGAAAAAAATGTGCTTTTATCAGGTTTGCCCAATAGATTATCTCATCAGATGTGATGGTGATAGGTAAGGGATAAATATCTGAAAATGATGGAGGTACTCTGGTGTAAAATTCAAAGAGGTGGAAGTCTGGTGTACACAGTATCCGAGGAGAAGTGGCTTTACTTAATGCACAACCTCACTTCCACAACGCTCGCCAGGAAATAAATGCAGAAGGTGAAGAAAGAAAAGGAGGCGGAGGGAGATAAATGTGCTGTTGCTTCGAAACTGCAGTGGAGAGAAGGATGTTTTCCACCTTCACCAAAGTTTGGGAGATGCTCCTTTGGGCTCTGACATTTCCCGTTTGGTTACTATGTGGGAAGCCGCTGCTGAACCTCTGTAAGCAGGTGGCAAAGCAATTTGTGTATGAAACAGACTTATTTCTCTTCATCCGAATGGCCTAGTCAGCCAATGACCTGCGACAGCGTGGCTTCTTTCCTTCTCTTTAATGACAGCTGTCTGTCAGCGCTGTTGCAGGCTCTGCCTCGTCTGGTGCTACTGCTGGTGCTGCGTGACACACAGGGACTCCACCTCTGGGCACCTTAACCTCGGGAGGTGGGAATGGATGCGGGCTCCGAGCTGCAGACACCACGTGGGCTGGGGGCTTCTCCACTCCGCTGTCATTCCCATGGTGAGCTGCAGCGTTAATGAGCAAGGAGTGACTAAGGCCTGACAGTCTCCTGTTATATGAAAATCTCCAGAAGAAGCAGCTATGTGTTCCCCTTATACTTGGACACTGGAGGCATATGACAATATATCTCCTAAATTTAATCAGAGAATAGATTGCCCAAGAGGACTCCAGGTTCAGCAAGACTGTGCCACAGAGACGACACGCTCAGGGAAAATGTTTTGGTGTCCGTCTTCAGAGCCCTTACCTCACCCCAAAGCATTTGCGTGGTATGCAAAGGCACAAATGCAGGTGTTTTGGTGTGTATTTTTTGCCTGAGGGAAAGAAAAATAGTATTGCTTTTAGGTGACTTAGACATTCTGGGAACAGTTGCTTTACATCTCTGCCTCGCAGGTCATCTTGGAAAGGGCAAGTTATACCGTGAGGGGGTTGATTCTGGAGTTGCTGGATCCCTTAAAAAAATGGATTAAAAAGCAAAGTATTGTAAAGTTAATGTTTCATACCAAACAAAATATTTCTCTTCACAAGAAACTTTTCATTCTGATCTTGAGCTTTTTAAACCCTCTGCAAATAAAATTCTCTGACCTTGGAATGACTTCTTTTGAACTTGAATGAAAAAATCTGGCAAAAGCGAGAGTCATCTGTGAGCATTTTGGGAGCACAGCTCTGCAGGTTTCACCGATAGAAGTATTTCAGCAGAAATGTCGCCCAGCCTTTCTCAGGAGGGTGTGGTAGGTGGGCCGTGTGGGCCGTATCCGGATGCTGTCATTCAAAATGATGCAGAAACATAGTGCTGAAACCTCCCCAGCAAACTCTTCACAAGGAGATACCGTCTCTGTAGGCACCCGGAAAAACGTGTTCAACGTGCAGTCACGCCGTTTGGTATCCCTTCCAGCTCTTTGGGAAAGTAAGCCAAGGCCGAGAGAAATGCAACTGTTTGAGGGTAGAAAAAAGTTTTGCATGTTGGGGGGGGAAATCAGTTACTAACTAAAATCTCCATGTTATTGAAAACATCATTTATCAACATACTTTGGTTTTGATTAAAAAAAAATTCACAGGAGAATTTCTTCAGCAAATCTCAATGTCTTTGTTTTCATCTGTTTTTCTCTCCAGTGTTATTTGGGTAACCAAAGTATTGTACTCATTGTTGAGGCAGATATCCAGCATATTTGGGGGAATCTAGAAAGCAAGGAAGACTGTTTTCTCTCCCAGGAATATGTCAGACTTCAGGAGTTATTGCTGAAAACAGAGAATGGAGCCTTTCTGAAAGAACAAAGCAGGAAGTTGTTACGTCTTTGTTTGCAGATATATCCTCCTCATTGTGACAAAATGTTTGTAATACATTGAAGCTGAGAAAAAGTGTTGAGCCTGCCCCATCTTATGGCAAATTGCAAAGACCTAGCAGAGCATCCACTCCCAAAACCACAGGGCAAAAGTCTTCAGACCCCACCTCACCTCACATGACACTTCTCCGCTGTGGCCTGTAATAAATAAACAGGTCAGTGATTAAGAACTGGGACTGCCCTTTCCCAGAGGTAGTGCCAGGTTGATTTGTTATGGCAACTACTGGGGTTTTTCTGGTGAAACCACAGCAATGTGTATGAGGAGTCCAGGACAAAGGACAGAAGTTAGTCCAATAGACGTTTCAGACACCTGCCAAGCACAATGTGAGGGGAATGGAAGTTAAGTACTACAAATCATTAAAACTCTTCCACTTGTGCTAACGATAATATCTAATTTGGACTCGGTGTGAAGTATAGCTGGATATGTAATAGCAGGACATACAAAGTTTTTGTTCCTCCTCCTTTCTTGCCTATTCAAATACCCCACTTTCAAAAACTATATGAGGTTTTGTTATGTAGCTTTGAAATCTGGAAATTCTATTCAATACAGAATCCAGTGTAGTTACCTCCAAGCCACGAACATCAGGGCTCTTACCTAGGGCACCATTCGGTCACAGCAGAATTAGTAGCAAAGCCGCAGCGCAGCCGTGCTCCCGGATTGCATGGACGGTTTGGTGCGGCGCAGCGGCGCAGGTGACGGGGTCAGCCCGCTGCCGTCTCAGCAGCAATACCGAATTTTGCCCCTTTTAAACAAACAGCCTCTTCCTTCTGTTTTGCAGGGTGATGGCAATATGGCAGCGCTAAAATGCAAACGGGAGGGAGGAGCTCATGAGGACACGTGTCTGACTGAAACTCGCTGGGAGCACCTGGTAAGCAAAATGCAAATGAAATATTCAAAGTTCTTTTGCAAAACAGCCAAAACAATCTACTTTACTTCTTTAATTGGTTTTACAAGCCGGTATAGCATCCTGATAAATTCACTGTGCTCCATGACCTGAATGCATACTACTTGCATGTGAACTATCCAGAAATTACATGATTCGCTGTTTTGTGTTTATTTGGGTATTATTCACACACGGTCCTTAAAGCAATGTAAAAAACGAATTTACTTTGCAAAAATATTAAAAATAGGCAACAGGGATTCTAACACTGGGTATTAAGAGGGCTCAGGGACTCCTAATAAAGCCACCAAATACAATAGAAATTTTAATTACTAAAAAGGCATATGTAATTCTCCATTTCTGTAATCTCACATCCGTGATGCCAGCATGTGTATACATGATTTAGACTACTTAGGCACCAATCCAAAGAAGCAAATACCACCAAATCTACCATTATTCACTGACCTAGTCATGTTTTGTATGCTACTTACACAGAGAAGAAAACAATGTGTTCTAAAAAAAAAAATTTAAAAAAAAACCAAAACCAAAAACACACAAACACCAAACCCAAACACCACAAAACACAACAAAACCACTTTTAAATTATATCTATTGTCAAAAATCCCAAAGCCAGTGCTTCTTGGAAAGCTTTTACCTGACTGTTTATTCACAGTAAACATCATTTCACCTCTATTGCAAAGTAAAAGGGCTTTACAATAACCATAATTTCTATTTATAGCTACCTGAAGACCTCTGGATATGGCTGAGGCTGTGTAAAGGGATGTTAGTTTAAATGACGACTAAGACCTAAAGGACTGTGATGGACGAACCGGGATGACTTACTCTACAATAAACAGTGATTTCTCAGGCAGAGGTCCATGCCACCCTTCTTCCCACCCATGCTAGGGTGGTGCTTCGTCTCTCCATGTGGCAGCTACCCACGGTCTGGAGTTGATGTTGAGGTAAACCAGGACCAGGTGTAGGGTTCTGCATACGCTGAATTGCAAACTGGCGACTCAGCAGCTACGGCAGTAGCTGAGGCATCTCTGCAGAGAGATGCTTGAAGGACAACTGGAGGGAGCAGCCACAAAAGGCATCGCAAGATAAATCACTCCCTCTTGTCACTCAGGCCCCCAAGCGTGTTTTAGAGGAATATTTGTTTCGTGAACAAACAGAGCCACAAATACATTACAGTGCTTTGAGTACTAGCCCAAACATGTGAAAAGGGCTTTTTGTTACGTAAGGCCATTAAAACGGGCAGAAGTTATGTGGCTGAAATCCTGCGTACAGAAAAACTTCTAAAAGCAGCAACCACAGCCTAATACCCTGTGATTTTACTTTTTTTTTTTTTTTCCAGCCTACTGGATGGTCATCACCAAAAAGCCAGTACGATGCTGCACAATATATTATCAGAATATAGCAAAAATACTTCACATTAACCACCTCTGAGAAGAGACACACTACTGAAATTACAGAGCATTCTAATATTATAACGGTTCTTAGGCTGTTGGGATTGATTTGAAGCCATCGTGAGTCAGATAAAGAGCATTTATTTAAATTGTGGCTTTTGAGAAGTGTTGGGTGAAGCTAGTAGCAATAAACCAGTCCATGTTTCAAATCAATTTAGTTCATTATTAACATTTAGTTTTGAGTACCTTCATAGAGGTCTCACTCAAAAGCGTTTCTGTCGCCGTGCTCCAGCTCCACGACAAAAGGCAGCTCCCTGCGGGATGTAGCATCCAGTTCTCCATCCTGCCAAACTCTGCTGCTGTGAGCTACAAGCACAGCCTGACCCCTCTCATCCACACAGGTTTGTGGGCTCGTTCCTCCAAGATTATGGCCAGCTGGTAGTTTTGCTCCAACCACCAAGTTTAAGTGAAGGAGCACAAACAGAGATTCTTCTTATTAAGAAAGTAAATAAACCAGGTCCTGTGAAACAGAAGTGGAGCCTTGGCCAGAGTGCTAGCTGGTGTAAATCACACCATGCTCCGGGAGTCAGTGGCTGGCAAGCTCTCTGAACTTTTGTTTTTCTGTTTTAATTTCTTTTTGTGACAGAATTTCATACAGAGCTAGGAGCATAACCCAGGGCTCACAGCTCCTTGTTCCTTGCTGTGGTTGTTAGACAAGTTCTTCTAAAGGTGAAGTCCTGTGGTGGGGTCAGTCCTATACATGGTATACATGCAGAACGAAGAAGTCTTTGATCTGAGGTGTCTCAAGCTGAGCATTTTCTGCTCTGTTGGGTTTAATTCCAAAATAAACAAAAACCTGTGGATGTGTTGTGAGTTTCCTCCGGTGTGTGATGCTCCGTGACTCCTGAGCCCCTGGCTGGGCTGAAGTACTGCCAGAGGGTCCTGCCTCTCCCTTGACCACTGATCTGCAAATCAGAAACTGCTGAGTCTAAAGCTGCTGCAGCTCCGTTCATTTTTGTTAGCCGTGGCCCTTATTTTCTCCGTACGTGCATTTTACGGGTCTGTGGAAGAAAAAGCTAACTCCGAGGTTAGAGGCCGTTGTGTAAGTCAGAGACATGTGCTTTTTATCAGGGACACTAGAGTACATGCAAATAACAACAAAATCAGTGGCACAGGCTATGAGTCCAGATTTTTCTCCACTACTGTGGTGTAAATCTGGAATAATTGGGGACTACTGGTACCTTTGATTATTTTGATCTTGTACTGAACTTTAGGACAGAATGTTCAACATGAAAGAAATCTGGTCCCCAGAATAGGCAAAGTAAAAAGGTGCTGAAGTAGTAGTTTAAAGGTAAAACTTAAAAATAGGCATAGGAATTGTAGATTCTTTACCTAACTTGGACAGAAACACTGAGTGCGTTTGGGAAAAAAAAGCTTATCTTTATTACTGAAGCTACTCTGCTGATTGGATGGAGGGGAGGAAGGGGTGGGGAATGGATAAGAGGAGAGAAAGAGGTGGTTTTTTAAGGTAAACTATTGCTGCAGACTGGGTTGGGCTCTTCGAAAGGAAGGTGCAAAAAAGAGTTATGTGGGTGGTCCATAGGGAAAAGGTGCTGGAATCCCACCATTGGCTACAAAAACAAAGGGTGTGTGACTCAGGTCAGTTCAAGAGAGGATTTGAATCAAGAAGGAAACTAATATGTTCTTAAGGGAAAAAAAAAAAAAAAAAAAGACTAAGGGATGGAAGACTGGAAGAAAGTAGTGTGTTTGTTCAGAGCATCTCCTTTTGGTAAGGGGGAACCTGTGCTGCAAAAGTCAGTCCTGAGCATGGATCCTCAAGAAAATGATGCTGTCTGAAGTTCACTGACAGGTTCTGGTGATTACTACTGCAGCTGAAAGGGTGACATGGAGATGAAAGGGTGTGTATTTTTATGACCAGTCTTCTGAACTGCCTGCAATATATATTTGTAGGAGTTAATAAAAAAATAGCCAATCTGGAAGAGATTTTTTTTTTTTTCAGACTCCTCTGAAGTTCATTCCTGAAACCCACTAGTCACCAAAAGAGAGAGAAAGCGGGAGGGAGAGAGTGGCTAAGGCAAGTCTGAGGAAGGAGGAATTATAACTAAGAAGAAAAAAAAGGAGGAGAATATTTTCAAGATGGAAAAGTTAACAGCTTTCAGTAAGAGATTTCTTTTCTTTTAAAAGATTGTATTTGATTTCCATTTACCAAAACAAAAAAAGTCAGTATAAGTCAGTGCGTGCATACATGGGTGTGTATAGCGATGATAACAACATGCTCTTAAAAATTATGAATTATTTGTGGTTTCCACTTGCTCCAGTCATGGACCTGGATCCCTACAGGTCCTGGCTGCTGTCTTTAATCAGTGACTCGCTTTCCAAACGGAAGACAGATATGTATAACTTCACAAGATTTATAGTATATGGATTTCATATTAACTTAATAGGCAGGCTTGTTTTGCTTGGTTTTGCCTTGTAAGTGCCATACCTAACACAGCTTGTAGTCATATCAGCAACCAGCTTCCTCCGAGATCAACCGCCAGTGGTTCCCCATACCAGCTACAGAGATTAATATCAGTTTTCATCATCCTTCTTTACATTTATAAATAATGTTCTCATACGTAGCTGTATTCTGGAAAGCGCCTTTCCAAGGCTTCCCACAATGTGAGTTAGGCATGCTCCAGTTTATACCACACTTCATATATCTGTACTGATTGGGGAAGGAGATTAAAGTGGTCTTTCATGTGCCTGTCAGTCTCATCTGTCTGGAGATGTTTGTTTTTAAGCAGGATAAATAGAAACACATTAAAACTTGAACATGGGTCTGTACATGAATGGCTGGATGGTTCATTGGGTAACTTTACCTGGAAAAATTCCGGGTGACAAAATTGCTAATGTTTGTTATGGAACATAATTTGGAATAATAGCGTGTAAATAGAGGAATATATAAATATATAACTACATAAATATAAATCTGTCCCATTATGCAAAATACAAGCCGTACAAGATCACTAGGAAAAAACGTATCATCAAAACATGAGAAGAGCTTTTTCCTGACTTTTAATACACTGTATTAAAAGTCATATCCTTTCCATAATGACACAAAGTCAGAGAGACAAACAAGCCAGTAGCCCAAACAAGAAAACAAATACATATTTACTGCACCTGGATGTATATGCTTTTAAAAAAATAATTTAAAATTCTGTGGTTTTATTTATTATCTTTCCGTTCTAGATCAAAATAGACCAGCCACTATGTTTCATATCAGAGGAAGTGTGACAGGGCCAAATTCTGACTTGTACACAGGTGATTTAATGTACAATAAACTCTGTTACGGTCTCTGTTCGATCCTCGAAAGCCTGGAGTAACTCACCAGTACAGACATTTTAGTTCAAACCCTTTCATGTATAGAGGTAACATCCACTTTTTAAGTTATGTTTAGAATCCTATTAGATATTATCCTTTAAAAATATAATTACTTCAATATGACAAGCTTATTTATTTAGCTAAATGGGTTATAAATTATGGCTAGCTGTACGCTGGCACGTCTGACAGCATCCAGGTTCACTTTGCATGTATTGCAGAGTTCAAGCCTGGACATGTGAAGGGTACAGCATTGATTCATTTTTCCATTCTACCAACTGTAAAGGATGAATTAATTTGATTAGATGCTTTTATTTTGAAGAACTATTTTATGTTGTTTATATCATGTTTTCTAGGTATCTTGTGTGATATGCATGTTTGGCACCTCTTAAAGAGAGTTTTATCAACTTTTACTTTAAAAAAGTTGAACGTTTAAGTGATTCTGTCCATCAGTACACACCTTTGCTGTGTATTTTACTAGAACAGCAGCAAAATCTCTACACTCTACCCCAAAAGAAAAGAAGGGTTTTAATCAGGATTAGGATTTTGCTTTATTAAGTGCAGTTCATGATATTTCATTTCTCTAGCAGCAATTTTCCATAAGTCACGTCTTCTGAAGCTTCAGTCTGACTCCTACAGAAACTAAACCCAGCAGGCAGAGTGCTGCATCTCTCCTCAAACACTGGCAATGGCCAGCGATAACCAGAAAAGCAGCAAACCAACGATCTTCCCCTTTTCTTCACATAATATCCAACAAGAATCCTGAGGGCTGATGGGACTGGGAATGTTGTTTGACCACAAGTGCCAGATCAGGCCATAAAAATATTACTGAGCAAAAGCTTTTAAATAAAAGCAAATTATACCTACTCTACCTCTGGCAAGACTTGTGTGTATTACTAGCAGCCATAGCGTGACTGCTATCATCCATCAGCACCGTGATTAATTAGAAAATCATTGGAAGAAACATCAGACGAACAGCAAAAATACTGTACCAGGAATGTTTCCCTAGCAAAGAAATGTGCTGCTGAACACCACAATCTGTTTCAGTTTTGACAGAAAGATGTTTCTTGAGAGTTTGCATCTGTAGAATGAAAAAAAAAAAAAAGTGTTTTACAGCTATTTTTATAACAGTCTTTTTTATGCATTTCCTTTGCAGTTTAATAATATATTGGTAGGTCTCCATATATTCCAACTGCTGTGCAAAGATTTCCGGTGATAGGCGGGGTGGGGGTGTGTGGGAGGGGGAAATTCCTGGTTTGATTTTTGGTTTCCCTTGAATCTTAAAAGAGAAGGGAGGCCTGAAAACTTTTCAGAAAGGATATTTTTAAGGATGTATTCAGCATTTGGCATTCAGGTTGTCTGGCCACTTTTTTTTTTTTTTTTTCCTGGAAGACTCTATGGATCACTGGAGAGCTATTAAGCTTATGACATCAAAGGTGCTATGGAAACAAAACCTGATTAAGAGTGATTTTGGTTCAACTGTTTTAAGCTCCTTTTTTTATTTTTTTTATGCTAACTCAAATGTCTGAATGAACATCTGGAAGAAAAAACCCTACAAGGGTTTCTTCCTCTTGTTAGAGATTCAGTTCTGTTTGTCTTCCTTGTCAAAGGCTGCAAGTTCCACCCCTTACGAGGAATGCCTGCAGGAAACAGGCGACATCAAGCTTCCCCACTGTTTCTCAAGTAAGGGAGAACAAGCACACAGATCAGTACCACTGCTGTGGCCCCAAAACTGGCACTTTTATTTCTGATTCCACTGGGAGAACAGCCAGTTTTGTCCTCTCCAACTCCCGAGAATGCATGGGCTAAATTAGCTGTAGGAAGAAATTCCCCCTTCATCACTCCCTGATGCGAAACCTAAGTCCTGCTTCTTACATGGAGTTTCAGGCTAAGACAAATAGCCTGAATGGCTACTCCACTGAAATCAGTGGGTGCTCTGCAAGTACCTTGGGAAAAATATAGGTTTAACTTGTAACAAAGTCATCTTTTGGCTTCCTTTTCGCTTTTGACAAACATTTTTCTAATATTTTTGTGCTTCATGCATACGTGATTGGAAGGTTTGTTAATATTTTTGGTCTGAAAACCAGCATCAAGCTTAAGTGATATCTGAGAGTGGCTTGGTACTTGACAGCTATTCTTCCTTCCTCGTGCCTACATGTCAGTCGCTCTCTGGCTTTGCCCAGACCCTCCTTATGGAGTCATTATAACCACATCTCTTCTCAAGCCAGAGATCTGTTTCCCACATACCTGAAACTGATTTTTCTCTGAGCTTCCAGCTGTTCATAGCTCCCTCTTTCCATTGTGAACATCCTTGTTTGTTTATTTTGTCTCCTTTCCTTTGGAATGTTCTATTCCCCTGATTCCAGCTTCAGCTGTCCCTCATGCCCTTCTTTCTGAATAAAACACTGAGTTGGTTAAATGCCAGTTTGTTGTTCAAATGTTTACTTTAAGCTTACAGTCATGAAACACAATGCCCTCATCCTTGCGCTCTGCTAGTGTCCCATGGCTTCTCAGCAATGCTCCTGCAGGTTGTTTAAATGGGTGGTGAGGTATTTCCACTATTGCATGCATTTCTGAACTGTATTACATGAGATCCTGCTCTGTTAGAAAGACAAAGCTGCCAGAGCCTTGCCCGAAGCACTGACCAAAACCAGTACACAGTAATGAAGATCCAGCGCCTGCTCAGGTTTCACCATCACAAAGGGTGTAAGTCAGGAGTAGTCAAGCTCAGGGGAGAAGAGTTAATTCTGTATTTACTAGTATTTCACTCATTTTCCTGCTGCAGACAGAAGGACTCACCCCATAGGTGAAGAGCAGCTCTGGAAACCCACCCACTCACCCAAGAAAGAGCTGCCAAAAACCTGGCCTTAGAATCATGTGCAATATGATGACTGAAAGTTGGACAGACTTGTTCTCCTGTGAAAGTACCTTAAAACATTGTCCCTTCCTACCATTACAGAAGCTGCATTTTAGCCACTTTGCTCTCAAATGTGTGAGAAAAGTTTGGTTCGTAAGTTGTCTCAACTTGTCCATGTTTATCCCCAAGTTTTCTACTTATCTACCACGGCATCTCCTGTAGCATCTAGCAAAAAGCAGAAAGCTTTATTTGGTCTCACAATCAATCTTCTTCTCTCCCTTCTCAGTCAAAAACATTGTGTTGCTTTATTTTTATTTTTTTTTTATCATGAGCAGAAGGGGTTTGTGACTCCAACCCTGTTAAGCAACCATGGGGCTGGATCCCAGGGTGGGCAGCTGACCCTGAAGAGGTGGAAACAAGCATGAGAAGATGGCATTCACATGGAGTCGTTTCCTTCCCACACTGTGAGATGGGCACCGGCCAGTCGGAGTGACGTCCAAAGCAGAACAGGTGAGGTGCTGAGGACGCAAGGGCTGTTCCGAGGTATGGCTCACAGGGCCAGCTGATCTCTAACCCACTTGACAACAGGAGAAGTGTGTGAGCACAGCCACCAGCTTTGCAGGAAACAGGTGTAAGCGCTCCCAGGGAACGGGCTCAAGTGCGTGCTGCTGACAAGAGTAAATGAGTGCTGGTGGTAGGAGCATTCATGGGTGTAAGCAGATGGAACAATAGCCTACCAGGAATGCTCTTTTTTTGCAGGAGATGAACCTTCAGGCTTTTAGCATAGCCACCAGCAGGTATGTTGTGTGCTTCCCTACCTCCTTATCTGTCAGTACTAGACTGTCACTCTTAAGCGTTAGTTTAAGCAATGAGGCAAAACTAACTTTCCTTTTGCTGTTGGGAGCTTTTTGCCTTGACTCCACTCTATTTTACCCACTCTATTCTATATCCTTGGGATTATCTTTTTCTTTTTGTCTTTTAAAATCACTGTTGTTTCCTCTGCATTTCTGTGTTCAGCTGTTGCTTGCATGTGCTTCCCTCAGCTTAGCATTGCAAACCAGTCCTGGCGCTTCTGAAAGCTGTCACTTCTGAAATGGCAGCAGCAGCGTGAGCTGAGTGGTTGGACTAGCCTGTATGGAGGAAAGATATTTTTCGCTCTAAATTTCATTCAAGCTAATCTTTCCTCCATCCATATTTATTATAACAAAGTCTGACTGTCCTATCATTTTTACTGCTTTGTTTTTTGAGGTTTTAGCAGTTAAGTAGTGCTTTGACTGGAAGCGAACAAACAAATAACCTCACCTTTTTCTTTGTCTAGTGTCTTTTCATTGAACCCAATGAGAAATCAAGGTGTTACCTGTCTTCCACATTCTTCTGCATTCAAAGGTCTAAAATGTATATTGGTTATGACCCTAGTCTTGGATTTGAAAGAAAGGAGGCAGAAAAAGGAGATCTCCAAAGCCTGTTGCTTAGCTCTCATTGCTCTGGTCCCTGAAGAAAATTAATGTAGGGAAAGGTGCAAAGTGGCTGAAGCCCTATGTGTTAAATCGGTGGCTCAACTCTGAAGAGCTTAGAGATGTGACATCTATAAAGAAAATTCTGCTTCTGTGGTTGGTTTTGTGAAATCTCTTCACCTTTTCTTTATGTACTTTTGTGATGGTCTTTACAATTCATGAGAAATAATGAAGCCACACTGTTATATCTTCCTAAAAAATGTTTCCCTGAGACTGGGCTATCAGAAGTTGTGAGCAGAAAAGGAAAGGAGAAGCAGCAGTTACAGAATTAGGCTCAGCTCCCAACCACAGGCAGTTTAGTCAATAGCACTGCTTCAGGTTCAAGGGCATGGGGGCTGTTTTTCTTGACTCCTCTGGTTCAGCTTTGATTAAGAAGGCTTCCTGTGATGTTAGAGCTGTGTGGCCAGACTCTTTCTTGTATAAACTGCTTGCGTAATACACACGCAAAGCTTGTGTGAGGCTTTCTTGGGTAAAGCAGGAGTTGCTTTAAATGGCACTTAAACCCATCTGTTTCACTGGAAGGGCCTTTCTTTTATAGGGTACAAGATACATAAGTACATCTGTTTCCACCACCTTTAGCTAATTTGTTTCCCTTCCTGCTCTAAGAAGAAGCAGAGAAGACCTCTGCTCTCTGGTGCCCTTACGCCCACGTTTCCCCCCCCTGCACAGGGCTATCCAAGTGCCAACACCCCCAGAGGGTTTGGCTGGTGGCACGTGCTCCTGATGCTTGTTGTTCCCTGTGTTGCTCTTGTGAAGCCAGGTAGGTTGTAAGTGGCAGAAGGGCTTTGCCCGCGTGCGCGTCTCGAACACACGCGCCGGGGCTTGCCTTAATTTTGACCACACGCACGCAAGCGCTCGGATGAGCTGCGTGCCAGCAGAGCCCTTCCCACACTAGCCAGCACCGGAGGAGGAGCTCCTGCAGACAGGCAGTGCAGCTGAGATATTTGGCTTCGTGATTTGTGGTGGGAGAAAGAGCCTCAGCACAGTCGCCTACTCATTCGGAGGCTCTAAAAACTGCCAGTTCTGATGCCCAAAAAGCGTCTGCCCCCACACCCTCTGCTGCTGGTGTGACTCTTTATTTTCTGCTGGGGGGGGGACAAACAGCCCACTCCAGGGAGTCGCATATCAAGCAGGGGGGGAAGAAAGCCTCCTCGGTGACCATAAAACACGACAGTAATATGGCAAAAGGTAGGGAGACTTGGGTGGCTGTTCAGTCCAGGTCTCGGTCTGGGTTTCCAAGGATGTGGGCACACCTCCTCTTCCAGCTGCAGGCTTTCAGCTTGAACCCAATGACACATGTAAACCAGGAGGGCCATTGCTGTAAAGAGTCGCACAGCTCACCTCCAGGACGTTTAGTCCATCTGGGTTTGGATCACCTCTGGAGATGCCAGCCTTTCCCTGTTGACAAAAGGGAGCTGGAGGCAATCAATTAAAATTAATCAGGATCTTAATCTCCCTACGTAATAAGGATGCTAATAATTTCTTTGCCTGGCTTGTCTCCCCAGGCTACGAGCTCCTTGGGTTGTTGCTGTCCCTCACGATGTACTTGCGGGGGTCTAACACAACGCAGCCTCCAGCAAGCCAGTGTCTCGGTGCTGTGACGGCATAACTATGGCTGCTTACACCGAGCATCCAGCGACACTCCTCTAGGAACAAAGTTAATAAACGTAGTGGAGTTTTTGGCTTAGGAAAATATTAAACAAAGTAAAAGGAGTAAGAAGAACAGGTTACTTTTCCTAGACTTGGGAGGGGGACCCCTTCCAGGGTTCCTGGACCCAGGGAAGGTGAGGAGATGCAGCCCGCTGCCAGTCTGAGTTTGGTGTTATGGGGGCAAAGAGATGCTGCTGAGCACATGGGCTCAGGGCTTGCTGCCATCCACACATACTTATTCATTCGGGGTTACCTGACCACGGTCTTGTAAGGTGCCTCTGGCTCCATCTGCTCTTCATTGTGCGTGTGCCCCAAACAGGATAGGGGAAAAAATGAAAATAACCTTTTTTTCCATTGAGGTACAATAGTTTTGCAGGAAGCGAGCAACTCTTTTACCTACACTAATGACTTTTTTTCCACCAGGCTCCTGGCCTGAAATCCTTCCTGGCAAAACATGTCTCGTCAGTCCCTGGCACCCACCAGCCACTCGTCCCCAAGCAGCGTCGCAGGGTGCAGCGTGCTGGGAAGCCGGGCTGCGAAGGTGCCAGAGCTGTGCAGGAGCTACCTGGAGGTTTGCACCCCCTTTTTCAACCTCCCAAAAGATGTGGCAATTTCTTTAGCTTTTTCCCACCCTCTGAAAGCTGGAGGTGATTGATTTTCGCATGACTGCTCAAAGCTTCTCCCAAAGTCCCTGAGAAAGGGGCAGGGATAAGAGGAATTAAAAGGGATATGTATTTCTTCAAGTTTCCTTGACATCAATCATACATATTCTGAATGAAAACTGCTGTATGGTGACATTTATGGCATCAGCATTATGTGTTTGACATCTTACGGAGTAGCAATTCCCTTAGAAAACGCTTGTGTGTCTGGAAAGCATTTCCTCCCCTTAAACTCTTTAATAGGGAGTGTTTGTTCGACACTTGGGCGCACACATTGAATCCTTTACGTTGTCATTCACTGGGGAGCTCTCGGAGGCACCAAATAACTTCAAGCGGTGCCTTCTGAGCTCCCGGCGTGCTGGGTCTCACGTGCTTCCCTTCTAAATGGAGAGACCAGCAAAGCCCAAGCAGGGCTGGCTCTTACTCCCCCAAGAGAGAGGTGTTTTGTAGCGGGGAACACCAATCTTTCTGGATCCGTGAGTTTCGGAGGCTTGAAGAGGAAGCTGTGACTGAGCTGCCTCTCTTCCCAGCAGAAACTCCTCCTTGCACAGCACACCTCCTTTCATTGCGTCACGCTGGTAGACTAGTCTAGATGTGACTCCTCTCTGGCAGAATTTGTCTTCGCTCTGGTGTACGGGGTGAGGGGATAACTAGAGATTCAGCTCTAATTAGAGAAGCCTTAGCTTTGCTCCCGCTACAGAGACTTCAGGAGGAATCTGGCATTTTCAAGGCAGGGAGAAAAGAGAAATCTGAATTTCTAGAGGAAGCTCAAGCATAATTAGAACTTATCCTATATTTGCAGGCGTCAAATGGATGTTGAGGCAGGTTGTGAGCAGTGTCCTGAGCCTGGCGCTGGGAGGAGCAGAGCAGCAGAAAGCTGCTCAACAGAGGGCTGTGTTTGCCAGCCCTTGAGACCTGTTTTTGTTTAAATGGTCCCTCCCAGGATATATGAGAGTGAGGACTGCAGCCCGGTGGCAGTTTTAATGAGTGGTTTCTTAGAGAAAAATGCCAGTCTAGCAAAAATCAAAATATCTGATAAATTCATAGGGATTTTGCTGCCTGGGTCAGTATATGGGGTTGTGAATGAAAGAGGGGGGAAAAAAATCTCTAAATATTTCATTCTGATAATTCAAATAAATGTGTCAGGTTTATCTTTTAAAAATAAATGTATCGTTTTTCTTTAATACCTTATTTTTTAAAAAAATACATGCACATCTTAGCCAGCTAAAGTTTTTATTATTGAGCTGAAATACGTACTATAGATCCATTCAAAACTGATTATGCGGGGTTAACCTCATCTGCAACCCCTATCTTGGGTCACTCCTCGATAAAGAAAGAGTCTCGTGAACCACTTCAGCCAGTTGTGTGTTTCTGTTGGCTTCTGATTAAGCAAACGTGTGAAATTCAAAACAGGAGTTGCTGGCAGCTATTGTACCGATTGGGGAATAGCGAAACACGTGGGCTCTGAAAATCACAATACAAGGTCTTTCTGCGCTTGTTTAGGTGGAGGCTGCCAATTGACAGCCTGTAGCCCAGACACAGCCTGCGCCTGAACGTTTTTCCGCTATTATATGGTACTACGAGATTTTGGCTGGGGGGGGTGGTTTGTCCATTAAAGTAGTCACTGAGTTAGGCATCCTGACTTGGTTGGAAGGAAATCCAAACTGTTTGGTCTACTGTTTGGTATGTAACGTGGCTTCTGTAAGCAGTGGAGTATGTCAACATTTTCTGGCCAATAGTGTTTTCAAGTGGAAATTGTTCTTGCAGTAAAAACCTCTTGACACAAAAAAATAAATATAAAACCATAAAAGATTAAAATTACTCTGCATTAAGGCATTTTTTTCTTACAAAGGAAAACTCAAGATACTTGGAAAAAACAGGAATTTAAAGGAGTAAAAAGAAGTGTGTCCCACCTCTGGTTGTGAGTGGCAAGCCCCTGCCTCAGTCAGGGTGGGTGGTCAGCTGCACCTCCAGGAGCAGCGGTTCCGTCGCGGGCCATCTGCTTATGTGCACCCACAGATGTGACATCTGTCCCACTCTAATCTGCTGCCCACCTGACAGTATTTCTGGCTCTTTCTGTTTTTTAAGAAAACTCTTTTTAAGAAAGATCCAACAGATCTAAAGGGCTAATGGATAAAACCTGCCACTGCATCATCGCTTTTCACAAGGAGAGTGTGGTCTCTCCCCAGCCCACTCCCTGGCATTTTCCTGGCATACCTGGGTGGCAGGAGGGGTGGTAGCCACTGCCTTTTTGTTGGCTGATATTTTCCCTGGATTCTGATAGCTCCCAGAACAGAGATTGTCCAGTGTTTTGCACAGGGTAAAAGCCCAAGGCAGCAGGTACTTACTGACTGGTTTTCCCTGGTATGATGCATCTGGAGCTGTAAAGTGACTGCTTGATCACGGCCTCTCCAAATGCTGTTTTGGAAAAGATGCCCAGATTTCACAGGTGCCCTAGCCGAGGTGTTCTGCTGGGTTTCTCCCTTGCCCTTCACAGATGGAGGTGCATGTCACGCAGCACACAAACCATGGGTACGTTATTAAGCATCCATAAGTTAAATAAATCCTTGTTTGGGTGAGAGCAGTGCCATAGGGCTGAGGACACAGTGTGCCCCACCCAGGTCTGGATCCTGAGCAGGTTGTGCCAGGACCCCAAAGGGTGTTTGCAGAATATAGCCCCTGCACAGCATCTCCAATCCAGGCAGCCCATGTAGGCAGCAGCGTAGCCAGGCAGGCACTGCCTCACCACCTTGGAGGGATGCGACCTGCCACCTCTGCCCAGGACCTCTCTTCTCCACCCTCAAGTCAGGGCCAGCCCTCCTGACACTGTCACTGAGCCTGGGACAAAACACCAGTCTGCTTCACTGGGGTAAGCAGAGCTGTCCCGGTGAGAGGAGTAACAGCCTTAAATACGGGACTTCCCAACCTACAGCCTTAAGGGAGGATCATCAAACAAGAAATTGGTTAGTGGTTGATTTTGGAGGGGGGGTTAAAGTATGTGCCTCTGCCTGGAATTCTTTTTAAGACATTAAGAAGTGATGATATCAAATCCTGTAATTTGCCTTCACTCAGACAAACAGTGCAGCTTCCCACCTTAGAATTACTTTTGACTTTACTACTGACAATTTAACCTCCTTGTTTGTAAATTGTTCCCCTTTATCTTCTGGCGTACTATTTCCCCTCCCAGCTATCCAGCTAACCTCTCCCTTTGCCTTCCGTCCAGCCATGGTGGGTGCCCTCACGCCAGGCACCCGTGCCCAGCTCCAGGTCATGGTTTCAAGACCCCCCTATACTCCAGAGAGAGGAACCTTTGGGAAATCTGGTTTCACTGAATTAAAACACTGTGTGAGCAAAACATTCTATGACATGGAGGATGCTGTGTAAAGCTAAGATTTTTCTGATTAGTAAAAACCCTTTTGAGGCATCTTATGTATTAAAACTTGCACAGAACTCGAAGGCACCGAGTGTATTAGTTTCTCTGCTGGTGCTAGATGGCTGACCTGCACCAATATGGCTGAAGATAAACTGATTTCCACCAGCTGAAGGTTTGGGTGGTTTCTGTGCAGGAGAGTAACAGCCTCACCTAGAGCCCCGTGCAGAATGGCCGCGGGGCCCCAGCGGGATTGGGAAGGGAGCCGCAGCGAGGAGCAGCCCTTCCCTCCTGAAAGGCTGCCTCGTACCCTTAATTACAAGCGATCGGAGCTCATACTACTAAGTTGTTAGAAGCAAACTTTGTAAATGTGCATTGTCATGGAGACAGTATAGATCAGCTGAAGGAGCATATGGTTCTTTACTCCTTCGAGCTATCACTGGAAGGAGTAGACTGAGGAATATATTTAGTGTTTTCTTTTCAACAGATGACTAAAGATAAGGAAATAAAATTAGTTTGAGAAAATCCTCCTCCTTTTCTATGGGAAGTTGGCTGCTCTTCACTCTGCATTAGAAAACTATTACTGAGATCTCTTGTTTTATACCTGATCATTGACAGGCATTTTGGAAAGGTCAGAACTGAGAGGCTCTCTCCACAAGCACACAAAGAAAATACGAGTATTTGTTGTCTTTAAAATTACATGAATTTCCTGCTCTTAAAAGCAGGGTCTGTGTGTGGTGTTCACTGATAGAAGACAACTCTTCCTTAAAAGAAGACTCTTTTGATCATAACTCTATGCTCACATCCACTTTAAGATCACTTCATCGCCTCGGGACCAGTGACAGCCTGGCTCAAAAGTCCTTCAGCAACCACAGACGTGCTAATGCTGGCATCGGTGGAACGAGTAGTTCCCTGCCGCCCTGTGGACTTGCCTCTTCCCCAGCCGGGAAAAGCCCTTGGCTGCCCCTCTGCCTTTCTCTTGAAAGCCAGTTGCTTTAACAGTGGGGTTTGTAATGTGATTTAGTCGAGCCATGGTGGAAATAAGGGAGCCCTTTGTCTCGCAGGGTTGGAGAGAGATACACTGGGCTAAAAAAAGACAGTGAAATTGTTGATGATATCACCGATCCTCAAGAAAAGCTTTGTTTTAGGGGAAAAAAAGACACTTTTGTTCAAGAAAAAAACAAAAGCATCGTGAAAAAATATTTGACCAGCTTTATGGACCCCATTCACTACCCACCAGACCACTGGAGTTCATATGAGTCGGACAACAGATGTGAATAACTACACTTCTTTAGCAGTCGGTCTGTAGACAGGAACAGCGTTAGTATAATTCATTAATTAACGGTTCAAGTGAACAGTGGATTGTTCTACGCCTTCACGATGCTTGTGCTCAGAGAGCGCAGACTGCCTGCAGTGTCCCAGCTGGAATTACTTGAGGGAAAATGTTCCCCTTGCCAGACTGAACCTTATGCCTCCTCCTGGAGTGCAGGTGGAAGAGGAAGATAGGAAATTCTTTCCACCTGGTTGTGGTCTGCCCAGGAGTAGTTATAATCTTCTCCATAATGTATTGGTTAGCATGGTATCTTAGGAATTTGGGGGTTGATGCTATTGGTCTCTCGGAGGCAAGAGCACAGGCAAAGATGAAAGGGACGTCAGCTGGGTGAGCAGCCTGGTGGGACCACGGGAGGTATCGTGTTGCTCAGAGGCCCTTGATCCCCTGCTGCTGTGGCCAAGGATAGGCTGGCTGAAAAGGCTTCAACACTTGGTTCGTGGGTGACAGAACTGTCTTTTAACTTTTTCCATACTATTTCCAGCAAGACAGCAAGTTGTCTCTTAAAGGGAGCAGTATTGACTCCTTCCCACTCTCCTCCTTTGGGTCCGTGGTCCTGAGAGAGCTATTTCTCAGGGTGAGATCTTGTTTCCCTGTCTGAACACAGGCCTGTCAGGCTGGAGAGAGGCGAGAAAAAGACACACACACACACAAACAAAACACCCCACCCAACTTGGCCATGATTGAACACAAGCAAATTTGACTTCACTGGTATTAAATGTTTGGGTGAATTGTGACCTTCTTGTACCTTTTGCCTCAAAACTGTACCCGTTTTGCATTTGGAAGGGATGTTTTTTAACACAAAGCTATCTATTTTGGTTTAAATCGTGCCATGGAGTGCTAACCCAGAATGCCAAATAGGACGTTCATAAGCCTGCAAAGTTGAGCAACCAAAAGAGGGGAGATGCTTGAATTAACACGGCCAAACAGTTGAAGTTTGGCAAAATTTCCAGCATCTGAAAACCAACGTTTTTAATGGGACGTACTGAACCGCTGCGTAACACGGGGGGTGCTATACACCACGCAAAATGCACATATTACACAACATATAATGTAACTTGATGGTTTTAACCGTGTGTATAATTAGTGATATTGACCCGGTAACACCAAGAACGACTTTTTGCTGGCACTTGGTCCCATTAAACTGAATCTTTCCCAAGGAGGAAAATCTAGGAGGCACTAGTCAGTCACTGACTCACTATCAGCTGCCTCCTTGCTAAAGCCTGAATGTATTCCATAGTAAGTTATTTGTCACAGTGACTCAGCATTGTAGGCTCCTTTTTAATTTCTCTCTCTCACCACAGAGCCAAGAAAATCTCCCACCTCCCCATGCCGTATGCTACTGAGATAGCAGTTTGTATCATCGGCCAAAGGATAACACATTTAAATGTGTGTGAGGAGCCTTATAAGGGCATTAACACTTGCCTCCAGGTTGGACGTCACGACGGCGAGCCAAGGAGAGGCGCCAATAATAGATTCCTTGTGTTTGTACATGCCGCGGTGACTATTTGTGCCGTTCGTGGGAAACGGAGTGGTATGCCAGACGGCAAAGTGTTTCATTTATCCAGAGTCACGGGGGTTGATCCTGAGCGAGTCTTTACTCAGACACACAGCCCCATTCCTGGAAAGGTCAGCGGGCAGATCCTGCCAGCCTGGGGGCCAGCTGCAAGAGGGGAGATGGAGATCAACCCCACACGCTCTCCATTCACTAGGTAGCTCCCCTTTAGCCCAGAAAAATCAAGATTAAATGATAGTAACTCTGAGCTGTGGCAATACGTGTGCCTTGACTTGCACATCTATACCTCAGTTTCCCCTGTGTAAATCAGGGACGATGAGATGTACCGTCCTCTGCCAACTGCCCTGTGTTCTCTGCATCAAAATGCTGGTCCCGTTAATTGCAGGTGTTCCCCAGCTGGTGCCTCAAACCGGTGAGGAAAAAGCTGTTGAGCCCAAATTCCTGCTCTAAGTCATTCCCTAAACTACCACTTCACCCAAAGGGGATGGGGGAGGACAGTTGAGTGATGTGAAAAATGGCCAGCGGTGTCCGCCTTGGCAAAGAAACAGAGAGAAGCAGAATAACGCTGCTGTTTCTCTCTGCCGCCTGGTGAGCCAAATACTTCCTCATGGCATCATCTCATGTTTACTCAAATAATGACCTGCTTTCATATTGCTTTATCCCTCAGGCCCTATTGGCCACAGGTGTAACCTGTGGAGAATTTATAATTCAGGGAAAGAAGTCACACGCTTTTGTACTGACTAAGGAACACTATTTATTTTGCTAGGAACTGTGGTCAAAAGTATGGGAACCAGATCAAGGAACCAAGAGCTGCAGGGAGCAAAGGTGGGTCTTACCTGCAAAGGTCCTCAAATATTCTGAATTGCATAAATCGCACTTTTATTTTGGTCTAACCTAATATACAGTACTCGCAGCTCAGTCAAAGGATGCTTGAGTGAAGTTTGAACCAAATCCATCTGGCTTCTTGGTGTAAGTGCATGGCTTTCAATTAAAAATTAACACTGCTGCGATACAAAGGCAGACAAAATACATTTCCACTTTGCACCCTACGTGATGGGTGGCAGGCAAAAGGATAAAAAAAAGATTAATTGGGTTACAATAGTATTTGAATGCCTACAAATGGAAGCCTAAACAACACTGACCTCATTTCCACGCTGTTTTATGAAATCCATCATTCTCGCAGGTAGGAATGCACTGTACTCCCACGATTGAGTAATCTCACCACAAGCAGCAGCGTCTCCCCCTCTGACCGGTTCGCTGCCAGGTGGGAAAAGCCCTGCACACCAGGAGTTTGGGAGGCCCTGCGTAGAGAGGTACTTGTCAGTACAAATAGGAGTGCCACACACAGTAAGCCAGGCACCGGCTGGTACTTCATGGCCAAGAATTTTGCACAAACAAAATGATTGTGACTTATGCTCGTCGTTTGGGCTCCCGCGCCGGCCAAGCGGGTGGGTGGATGGCTGTGTTCCTCTCCCTGACGGATGGCAGGGCTTCAGCTGCTGGGATTTTAAGGACGTCTTTCTGTGCTGGCAACTACAGACAGAGCTCTTGTGAATGACATGTCATCCATCACAAAACCTCCCCAGTCATTTTTGTATCAGGATGTAGCGACCAGACAGCTCAATCAAGGTTTGCATGCGCTATTTTCCCCCCAGATCATTCCGTTTCCTCCTTCCTCATTACTCGAGGTTTTATTTGTGAAGATATTTGCAGCGAGTGCAAAGGTGAAGTGTAATAACCTAGGGGTTAAAAGCTGATGTTTACTTAATGTCAAGTGGGAAGGGAGGTGAGCTGGAGGCTGTCACTAGAAACTCGTGGTAGGTGAGTTCCCCAGCTCAAACCCTGTCAAAGGGGAGCAGGTTACGAGCTCCAGGAAAACCGTCTAAGGCCGGGAGAAGAGTAAATAGCACATCAGCTTGGAAAATCCAGATGGCGTTTGCTTACCTGAACATCAATACGTGTGTGGATATGCAGCTGTAGGTGCGTAAGTGGCTCTAGTGCCGTTTTTCCATCGTATACACAGCACTCTTTCGGTGCCTGTCTGTGACGCTGCATATTGCAAGTGTCTGGCTACGCCATTCCTCATTGGAGGTTAAGAAGCAAAGCAAAACATCTGAGGCATGTTACTGAAATACTAACCAACCCCAAAAAAATGTCTGGCTCCCAGGTCGTTAAAATGTTAGAAATATTCTTGTGGCAGATCTTGGAATCTGTTGTTTTCCAAAGCTGCTTACCCGTCCCCTTCAGGAGAGCAGGGAAACAAGTGAAAATTCAGAGTTTCCCCAGGATGGAAATGCTAAGCTGATAGATGGCTTGGAGCATGGCAGCCCAAAGCATTGCTGGCTTCCTTGTATCTTTGCAAAACGCCCCTCAAACCACCAAGTCACCAGGCAATACCTTGACAATATCAATTTTTTTTCTCTCTTTCAGTCATGTTATCCCGGGAACCACTGTTGTTATTAAGAGTCTTCTGTGATCAAAAATCCCAACTGAGGTGACGTTTTCTAACTTGTCCAATTTTTCAGCTGGGATTGTATAGAGCTTAGGAGCTAGCTGCGTCAACAGTCATCTTGGACTTAGAGAGGCAGCACTGCAGGAAACCCTTTTCCAAAGAAAGCAACAGAACATTTCACATTACTGTAGTAACTTCAAAGATACTGTTGGCTTGTTATTTTTACTTTTCCCTAATTTCTAAGCATTTGTTTGATACCTTTCTATTTTATATAAGTGCCCAAACGTTTTTAATGTTTTTCCTCCAGTGTCTGACTATAGCCACAGTAATGATTTGGAAGACAGGTCTCCTCTCTCTTACCAACAATGAGAAAAAATCACATCCCTGGGACAACACCCTCAGAAGTAACACTTAGTCTTGCTTACATGGTGGGTAGAAGTGACCCATTGCCAAAGTGCAAGTAGAAGTAGGAAAAGGTTACGCCAATACCTTAAGTTTCCGTAATGCTCGTGTCTGGGACTTTTCTCTGTGAGGATGCTTCCATACAGAAACACCACTGTGTGGTGGTTCTGGCTATTGATGCTGCCTCTCCAAAAGATCAGACCTCAACAAAAAATAGCAATGTTTCCTAATAAAATGGTGAAAATATGTTGGATCCTTATGACAAAATCTCAAGTGTCTCCTCCTGCACGCAAACACACACCCCCCAGTGCCACATTTCTGATCACCCTTGGAAGCAAACGGACTCTAGTAGGAGAGGGTTATTACAAATGACCCTAAAGCTCTGAACTCATTGCGTGCCTTGGAGAGAGCCAGGCTTGTTTCTTGATCTCCTGCCAGCTAAGGATAACCCTGTCAGTTATTGCCACGTGACAAGCGGCAGCCTCCAGCAGCTCCGGGTGCGGTGACCCTCCTCTTCCCAAGTGCTCCTCAGAGACAGCAACACAGACAGCATAATGGGCTTCACGTAGGATTTCGCACCCTCTCTTCTGAAGCAAAGCCTCTTGGCGTTGCCGTTGCCGCATTAGATGAGCCCTATCCTGTATCAGCGCTCAGGTGGGCAGGCAGTATCTCTAAATTCAGTGTTGTCTGTGTGGTTTGTGATGACCGAATGGGCTTGAGCTTGTGAATGCAACCTTGCTCCTAACTTTGCTTTGCGCAAAGAACTGCGGGACGTGCGGTTGGAAAATAAGTATCTGAGATCTTTCCTCCTTTCATTAGTCGTGCTGGTTTTATAGTTACTGGAAACGGAAATCAAGCAGACAAACTAACCAGCCCTGAACTAGCCTGATGGGACGCTGCAGTGGCCACCTCAGCAGCCACGTGTCTCGGTCCCTGCAGCAGATATGAGTTGACACACCTCGATTCATCGAGTGCTTGCGGGCTGGAAAGGCTCGCAGCTTTAAGTGATTCAAATGGGGCTGGAAAGGGGGCATGATTCCCATGAGTATTTCTTCGAGGCTAGAAGGCAGGTATCGCCTTTGCTGAAGCACCTCGGTCTGGGAGTGGGCTCTACGTAAGGGTCCCTCGTACCTCCCTGCTCCACCAGGCAGCAGCAGCCGCGGGGCAGGTGTCACCTCGAAAAGAAAGCGCGTTTCTTGGGTTGTACAGAGGGCTGTGTGGTAGGCGATGCGAAAACATTCAGTATGTCCCTCCTTTAGCTCTTTATTTCTGGGTGTAAGCAGGCCACAGCTGCTGCCCGTGCTAGCACTTTGCACTTTTATGTCTCCACTTGGCTGAACGCCTCAAACCCATTTTTGTGAATAAACACTCCAGAGAGGAAGATTTCTGTTTCAGAGATGGAGAAACCGAGTTGTGCAGATAAGGAAACTATTCACCTGCACCTGTGAACATTGTGCAGCAAGATAGAGCCCAGGTCTCTCCATTTCTAGCTATCTACTCCAGCCTCCAGCTCGGAAGGGAAGCTTTCATTTTCCCGTGACCTTTAGGGATTGCTGCTTTCAGGCAGGATCCAGCTGTCTGTGGTAGAGGAGAAGCGCAGCTGCGGAGGGAGCATCGGTCTGTTACGTAAAACATGATGTGGACGCTAAACTGTTCATCTAAAACAGCAGAGTGGGTGTAAAAAGGTCTCGGTGAAGGTGGAGCAGTGAAATGTAGTGTCTGCGCAGGGATGCTGGCAGGGCCGGCGGATGCTCCGCGGCTAACTGCCGCTTGCAAGCTGCTGGCACTAAACCCTCTGCTTCTTCATGTCTGTGATAAAACAGGGAGCCCAACACTCAGGAAGGCAAGATTAGCTTAGCTAGAGATGAGCTTACAGACGGATCCCTCGGCCATTGAAAAGCCTTAATTTCCAATTGATTTTTCTGTGGGTGAAGTAGGGTTGCTCTCTCATGTGGCAGTTTTGTTCTGGGGGTGGTTGGTTGCTCAGCCCTCCACCATCAATGCTGTCACTTTCTAATAAAAGCATTGATTTGTAGCTTTGGGATGGAATACCTGGGACAGCTGTCACTCTGCCCCAAAGCCATAAATCCTCATGGTCTTCCTCATCTGCCAGTCCTCCGTGATTACAGCAAGAGCTCCTTGGAGCGATGAATCACCGAGACTCATAGGTATTCGCTCACCGTGTTACCGCTGCAGCCCACACTGTGTGTTGTCCAGGCACTGTTTGCCTGACATAAACAATAGATAAGATGTCAAACATGCAGAATTGCTCTGGAAGGAAACAGCAATGATCTCCAGAGCTACGGGTTTCTTATTTCCTTTTAAGCTTGGAAATTAAATGTGGGGGTTCTCTAAAACTAACGCAAACACTGAGGTGGTTGGCAGTTTCCTTTATTTGTGCATATAAAACATGTTTTGGTGCAGCAGGGAAAGAGATGCCATTAATACCTAATACCAAGCACGCAAATTACTACTGGATTTTGTGTAAGTAATTTAGAGCCCCTTGGTTTTTTTCTGCAGTGTTCTATTTATCAATTTCTTCCCTGTATCTCCCAGTTTGCCTGTGTCTTCATTCATCATTCATTTACAAAGCCATTCAGAGCATCAGAAACCAATTTCCTCCCTGAACCCGGTCCTGTAACAAACAAGGCTACCCCGCATGCAAGTGATGTTATGAAGATGTGTGCTGTTTTGAACAGAGGAGTGTGTAGCAGGAGGTGGATTAAGATTAAAAAGAAGCCAAACTCTGTGTTTCGTGAACTGACTTGTCTTCAGCTCAGCATCCCTCCGCACCATAAAAATAGATGCTTTCCCTTGTACACATCTGTAAACTGTCATAAAATTACACGTCAGGATAATGGACACCAAAGTTTGACTTGCACTTTTGTTCTCTTCTTGCTCCTGAATCCTTGATTCCTTTCTCCAATCAAACAGCTTAATTAGCCTGAGCCCACCCAACAAGTGGCTGGCTAGCAGCTACCCATCCCGCGCGTGCTGCTCTGCCTCTGAATCACCACCTTGACTGAGATCCAAGGGCTCCACTTTACCCTCCCTCCAGGGCGTGCATGTGCGAGCGTGCGAGCACACTGCAGGCAACCTGCGTTTCATCCCTATCTGCAGATAGCAGATGTAAATCACCGGGGCTCTTACACAACCGCTACCTTACATCTGTACAAATCGGTTGGTCTGTTCACTTGCGCGAGTGTTTGCTGCGGTGCCCCTGCCCGGCAGATCGCCACGGCGGCGGGACCCGCATGCCCTGCGGACGAAGGATTGCATCCTCCCAACATCTCTGCGAGGTAAGGAGCCCATGTGGTTCTTCATGTCTTCTCACAGGTAGGATCGGGTGGTGGGTGGCTTGTCTGAGAAGGCACGGGGAACTGTGAAGTAGGTTGGGTTTGGAGTAGAGTTTTCTCAGGGCGTCCAGGCCCACATTGTGTGCTCCTGCCTATCTCGCTGTTACCTCTGTCCTCCAGAGATCATGCATGTGTAGGAGGCGAAGGGGCGGGAGTCTGTGATTTGCACAGCTACGATGGTTCTTACACCCCACTCTGCTCTAAGTTTACTGGGAGAAGCATTGTAGCTTCTTAGCACGTAGCCATTGAACTGTGTATTGTCCATGACAACGGTTAAGGAAGAACGCTTTTGCCTATCTAGCCATAAATTATGTGTGGGAAATAATGATTACGTATTAGAATTATTTCTGCCAACTTCAGTATTTTGATGTTCTTCGCCTTTGATAAGACTGAGGAAAAATACTGCCCACGTACTTCAGATCCTGCTCTCACAGTGTCACTTACTCCTGTAAACCAACGAGAGCCATGCACGTGAAAGGGTCACATCCGGAGGAGAGCATGGCAGAGACGTGAAGTCCTCCTTTTTCACCTTACCTCGTACAATCTTCCCAGCCATGTTCTCACCATAGCACCCCTCCTCCAGCGTACCCCCAGGGAAAAAGCTTCATATAGCTCATTCCAACTTACAGGGCATCAGGAGCTGAGGGAAACCATGTCTTGTGCTGTTGCTCTCCGTCACTCTCTAGAGTTTTTATTCTCTAAATTGCCACATTTCCATTCTGGTTTATAGTCAGACTTTGTGTGCATGTAAATGCATACAGGTGCATGTAAATACGTATTACTCATATATACATATGTGTATGGAAAGGTTGGGAAGCAGTAGGCCAATATGATGACCAACCTTTCACGCAGGGACACAACATCCCTGCTTTGTGTAGCCATAGTCCTCAGATCAATAAAAGCCTTTTCACTCTCCAGACCTCTTGCCATCTCTGCAGATGTTAGCCCATCTTCTCCTCGGCCTGGCGTCCCTGGCACCGATGAGGACGCACAGTGGTGAAGGGTGGCCATGCCCTGCCTCCCTACCCTCCCACGAGCAGGCTGTAGGACTCGCCACAGCCTGGTGCCCGACCACCAGCCGCGTCTCCATAAGGCAAACATGGAAAGTCTTGTCTGAACCCCAGTCCTGACTGCTTTGGGAGGAGAAGCAGGTTGCAAGGGCTGAGATCCAAGTGAGAGGCTCTGATTTTAATCTCTTCCTAAGAATTTTGGTCTGCGCTGGAGGCAACACCTGGAGACACCTCCTCTTGACTGCAGCCCAGACGCACCTGAGATACCTGAGCTCTGGGATCCTTGTGGCACCAGCATCTCCCCAGGTGCTGCTGGACTGGAATGGCATGGCACTTCCCACCATGGCCTCCTCACTATTGTCTCTCCTGAGCCTTCTCACTGCCCTCTCTACTACTGAACCCCAACAAACACCTCCTTGCCTATTAGCAATTCCTGCCTTCTAGCCAGAAACCCCCAGAGCGGGTGCCACCTGCACCTAATTCCTCCCAGCCCCCTGTGCTCCAACCCTACCCTATCTCCTCTGGAGAATCTTGCTAGAGAGAGCCCGTGCCTTCCCACCGGCCCTTCTGGCTGGCCCAGGAGGAGATGGTTTCCTACCTCCTTCCATAAAACACAGCAGACTAAAAGGCAGCACCTCCACTGCCAGCCCATGCCTCTGCCCGTGCCCTGACGTCAAGGCACGCTTGCTGCTGCCTGCTTAGCTCAGGTGCTTCTTGCTTTTGGTGGTGCCTCCATAGCTGCAGTGGGAAGAATTGCTGAAGACATCAAATGTATAAATTGTCTCGTCCAAGGATGGGGAATGTTAGCGACAGAGGATAGCACGTTGTACTTATCCACTTCACGTGACTACAAGCACAGACCTCTGTGCTGCTGGATTTCAGAGGCGGTGGGTTATTCGTCAGCGCTTTTTGGCTATTTATATTAGTAAATGTAGACAGAGAATAAGCTCTACTAATGAGTTTATACAACACAAAGCCTTTATCATAATAAAGAATTAGGTGGGAAAAAAAAGGTTTTAATTAGCTTTGTTTAGTTATCAATATAGAAAGGCAATCATCGGGGTGATTTGAACAGGTCATGTTTGGTTTTCTTCTTTACTGCTTCTCTAAGAGGCCCATGTCACGTAAGACACAGCCTGCTCTGGTGCAAGGTGGCTCAGCTCCACAAAACCGTGGTGCTAAGTCAACTGCAAGCAACGAAGAATCCAGCTGCACTTTTCCAGTGGCATTCAAGGCTTTTTAGGGAGCTTTATGTTGTTAACTGACTATGTAACTTTTGTTTCAATCGCTTCATCTTACCATCGTTTTTGCTCTGAGAATACTCTTTAGGCCAATACCCAAAATATATTTATTGAAAGAAGTTTAGTGGAGCAGGAAGGTGTCACATTAATATACAGTGCTGCTGATTAAGTTTAAATAATTGAGAAGTACTGGTATTCTACGTCTTTCTTCTTACCTACTTATTTGTAATTAATCATTCTGTTTTCAGCCTATGGTTTTCCTTCTAGATTTTACTCCCAGATTTTTTCTTTCAGAGTGCTACCACATACTTTAGATTTAGTGGGGATTACTCCCAAGCAAGGAATGTCGAAAGATTGGTGAGAAACGTGAGAATAAGATAAATGTGAGATTATGAGAGACAGCATCTTCACAGCAACCGCATCTTTAAGCCAGCAATCAAACCCACTGAAAGGCAGCGAAACCTTAGGCCAAGTTTCGTTCCAGTCTCACGTAACTGTGCAGAGCTCATAGGCCAAAATTACTAGTAACGATAGTCATCTTGAGTTTTCCCGACAAATAATTTGGAATTATCTTTATTATAGTTATCTGAATCTTCACACCTCTCTTCCCTGGTAGAATCTGGATTGCCTTCTCCTCCTCATGGAAAACAGGCTGAACAAAAAATGAGTCACCAATAAAGGATCGGAAAATATTGGCAGGCCTATGCTTTGTCCCAAGTGCTGATTGATTAAAAGCCTGATTAAAGATGGAAGGCTGGCGGCACGGCACAGCACAGCACGGGATAGCTGCCCCGGCACGGAGGGCCCCCGGCATCTCGGGGCACACAGGTGAGGCTCTTTGCCAGTGCCCGCCTGGGCACGTGCACTTCCAGCCACCACGGCACACCCCAGCACAGCACACCCCGGCAGAGCAGGGGCTCAGGGGATGAGCTGCATGCTCATCTTGCAACCCAGCTCCTCTAGCTCTGAAGCAAGGTAGCGCTCAGAAAGGTACACAGACACAAGCGGCACCAGGTGAGGAGTGCAACCACTGTGGTCTCAGAAGCGGTGACATCCCCTGCCTCTATAGCTGGGAGCTCCCAGAGCATTTGACTAACCTGATCTCCTTCTTTGACAAGGTGACCTGCTTAGTGGACGAGGGAGAGGCTGTGGGTGTTGTCTACCTAGGCTTTAGTAAAGCTTTGGACACCGTTTCCCACAGCATTCTCCTGGAGAAACTGGCTGCTCATGGCTTGGATGGGCGTACTCTTCCCTGGTTTAAAAAACTGGCTGGATGGCTGGGCCCAAACAGTTGTGGTGAGTGGAGTTCAATCCAGTTGGCAGCCAGTCACAAGGCCAAGGGCATCCTGGCCGGCATCAGGAACAGTGTGGCCGGCAGAACTAGCGAAGGGATTGTCGCCCTGTGCTGGGCACTGCTGAGGCCGCACCTCAAATCCTGGGTTCAGTTCTGGGCCCCTCACTGCAAGAAGGACATTGAGGTGCTGGAGCGTGTTCAGAGAAGGGAACAGAGCTGGGGAAGGGTCTGGAGCACAATTTCTGTGAGGAGCAGCTGAGGGAGCTGGGGGTGTTCAGCCTGGAGAAGAGGAGGCTCAGGGGAGACCTTATCGCTCTCTACAGCTCCCTGAAAGGAGGTTGCAGAGGGGTGGGGGTTGGTCTCTTCTCCCAAGTGACAAGTGATAGGATGAAAGGAAACAGCCTCAAGTTGTGACAGGAGAGGTTTAGATTGGATATCAGGAAAAATGTATTCACTCAAAGGGTTGTTGAGCATTGAAACAGACTGCCCAGGGAAGTGGTGGAGTCACCATTCCTGAAGCTATTTAAAAGATGTGCAGACGAGGCGCTGAAGGACATGGTTTAGTGGTGGGCTTGGCAGTGTCAGGTTAATGGACTTGATGATCTTAAGGGTCTTTTCCAACCTAAATGATTCTATTGTTCTATTCTATGATTTCACAGCTCTTCCATAAAACCTCTTCCAAATTCACTATCCCAGGGTGCAGGCCACAGAGTGAATTCACAAGAAACCTGCTGTGAACCACAGGTGAATATTAACCTTTAGGGCAGACGGTGTGATCCAAGCAGTCTTAAGAGCCAGAAAAACTCATTATTGTGCTCTCACTCTTTGACCAAGTCCTCTGCTTTTTCTTCTGATTTATGTACAAGTAACAACTGAAGTCGTTTTACCCCAAAATTAATAATTGCTCCTCACCAGTGTTTTGCTGTTAGGCGATATGAATGAGTGCATATCCTTGATATTATGATGCAAATATTTTTACATGGATCTTTTCCCAGTGTCAAAGTAATATACCCAGCGGGCACAGGAGAAGAGTCATTATATACTACTTAGAAAAAAGTGTTGGGACTGCCAAATCTTGACCGGCATTATTATTGTGGGCAAACTGCTTAGGGACTCAGCTGCAATATCAGAGTCATTTACTGGCAGTTTAAATGCTCTCTGCCTCAGTTTTTCTGTTTGTAAAATGGAGACAAAAATGATCCTCAAAGCTGTAAAGATTAGCTCAGGTTTATGAAAGATTTGAGATCTTTGCCTGAAACAAGATAATTAAGTATGGTGTTTCCTACTGAGGGAGGGGTATATTTTGTACAGACCCAGGGATAAGTTATTTGCATACTCTTATGGAATTAGGTTTAGCGGTGTTACTACCCATCAATAATCAGACTGGTAAACTAAAACTGGACATGATCTAACCCATGCCGAGAGAGACAGGGTCACGAAATCAAGCAGGTTTGTTCTGTGCTTTTCCCATATCTCTGTAGCTGTATAAATTTCATTGGAAAAATATCAATTTGCAGTTGGGCTTCAAGTTATTCTTAAACATAGAAGCTGTGCTGTTCTGTGTTTTATCTTTGTTTCTCCAAGAAAGCTGGTATATGGTAGTTTGTGACGTTTCCATTGTGAAAGATCCTTAACATTAAACAGTTATTTAGAACTAAAAGCCCTTGCCCTAAGATACATATGGTTGTACTTAAGCTGAAATCACCACTTTATGTTAGAAAATACTGTTTTCATCATAAAAGGTAAGTGTTCCCAGAAGTATATTAAAGTGCTCGGAGATACAAAAGAGAAGTATTGGAATTCAATCTTGGATACCAATGTAAAAATATTTAAATACACCATAAATTGCACAGATCCAGCACTGTTCACTGAAGAATCTTTCAGGTTATTAAAATACTTTCTGTTCAATAAGAGACACTAAAAGTAATCATGCAGTTTGTGTGCTGTTCAGTGTTAGAAACGCTTCTAGATATACTTATTCAGCAAAGTTCCCTGGGTCACAAACAAAAGTTACCTCGGCTCCTATGAGGAGAAACTGGAATAGGAGTGTGCCTCAGAGAAGAAGTTGGAAGGGAAAATGAGTAGATTATATTTAGTTCAACCCCAGTAGAGGTGGTGAAAGGCAGAAAGGACTCACGTGGCTGAAGGGGATTAATTCACAATGACATCTGCACACCTAAACGCTTCATATATGTAGCATGTAAGGAAGGCACTGACTCAGGGAGCCCATGCAGAAGAACACCTTGAAGGTAAGTGGGCAGCGTTACAGGGGCCACTGAATGAAAATAATGGCCCTTCTTTGCCATTTCAGCTCCAAGTCTTGGAAAAACAAAAGCCAGTTTTGTCATCTCTGTTGGAACAGAAGACTTGCTAATTGCCGCTCAGCGGAGGTTTTGCTAACGGCCCACCTTTCCGACGGGTTATCAGGTAGAGCAAAAGGAAGGATGCTGCAGCAGTATGTGGGCTGAAAATGGAACCAAACCAACTTCAGATCTATGATGCAAATAGAAAGTAGGAGTAGCAATAATATTTTTACCAGCAACCTCTAACACTGTTGAGTTTGATGCATTTACAATAAAATGCTAAATAAGCCTTCACAAAAATCTTCCTCTAGACTTGCCCCTATCTTTGGGAAGCTTGATTCTGGAAATGGACCTCAGCTCTACCGCTTCAGATTGACTAAGAACAGATCTAACTCACCCCAATAAATAGTGCCTCTGAAGAGATCTGGTTTGTTAAGTGTGTAACTGCTCTCATTAACAGCAATGAATGACCCTATCAGAAAGTTAAGCAGGAGTAATAGCACCACCTGAGGCAGAAAACACTATGCAAATCACCATAAAACCACGCAGGTAGCTAAAGCTGTATGTGTGCCAGCTCCACTTAGCTCAAACTCGTGTATGCAACTCCACAAAATAGTAATTTTTCTTTTTTTTTTTTCCCTATGAAAATTCATATATGCTCTAACGGAAAGCTCTACCAATCGAATCTGGGACCTTCTGATTTGGTATCAGAGGTCTTAGCCTGAGCACCACTGTTTTCTTCAGCAGCGTATTTATAAAGCTCTCAGCCTCGCCTGCCAAATTGGGATAGTGAGACCATAGTGTCTAGCAGGTTGTTTGTCCCCCAGGGTTTCATATGCATTTTGCAGTAAATGTTTTCAAAGTACCTTGTGTTAAAGGATCCTTGCAGGAATTCTTACGCAGGAGAAGCTTTATTTATTTAGGTCAACATTAGCACTATTTCCTGGCTGTTGTGAATACTGTCTCAGGGGAGAATTTGTTTGTCATTTTAGTCAGAAAATGACAGGATAAAAATACACCGGACAGTTGCAAACATAGCTGGTATGGGGGCTTTTTTTTCAGTTAACTTGATGCAACAGCCTGGATGGAGGTTATTATTGTATTAAATGCCCTTAGTTTGCTGGTAACCTCATAAGAGTTTCTCTGTGTTTCTACTTTCCTTCAGTGGTTTTCTCTTAGATTACTATTTCCCTGATCCCTTCTTCTTCTGTTGTCATCTCACCTTCTTCCTTTTTTTACACAAGGGACTTAAAGAGAACACAGTTATATTTCAAAGAGTTCATCATAAAAGTCAAGGGTCGCTCTTACTCAGAGTTTGCCAGCATCCTTTAATAATCCTTACACGATATGCACCCTGTTCCTCTTGCTCTCCGCTAACTCAGTGTGTAATTTCTCCAACAGGTATTTTGTTCTTAACAATAACACGTTTCCATCATGCTCAATGAGGTTCAAATGCACAGCTGTTAGTGAGAACTCCCATGGAAGCTGATAGGGTATTTGACTGTCGAGAAGTAGATTAACATGGTTTGGGAGATAGTTTCCTTTTAAACATTAACTTCGAAAGGAACTAAAACTATGTGTTTACTTTTCACTCATAAGTACAATTAAGGCTAATCCCCTTTAGTTTTAGATGGGTATTTCTGTACTGGAAATGCTGGAGTTCTTTACTAACTCAGGACTGTACAGAACAGCACTTTAAAAAGTGATGAGGTGGTGGTGTAGTTTATTTTCTTCACGGTCATGTTGTACGCTTGCTTTTTTGAAGGGAAATTGAAGAAAGAATCGGTTTTAAAAGTTGATGTGTCCACAGACACTTTCCCTGTGGTTATATGAAGCAAGACGTAGTCTTTATTGCCAAAAGAAAGGGTCCCCCACCATGTCAATGAATCCTGTAATCAGGTTGCAATAGTAACAGATTACAGCTGTCATGTTTCCTTTTTCTCCAGGTTCTGATTTCTCTCCCTATCTCTGGTTTTATTCTAGTAAGAGATACCCGGGGGCTCATTTTGCTCAGGTCACCCAGGAGAACTTACATGGGCCAATAGTTTCCATTACATTTATCTCATCCCCTGTCTTTTGCAGCTAACCTAAACGGGCACCACACAGGCAGATAAGGTATAATCTGAACTACATTTGCATCAGTGGTCGTTTGAGAAAAACAAAACCTTAATTCTAGAAGTTTTCCTGAAACATGCTTTTTCCATAAATCACCAAAATAGTTTAAGTAAAATTTTCTACAATAGTTGATGGCAAATAAATATTTGTTTTATCTGAGTGGTCCTTAAACCCTCGCTACAGCTCCGGTGTGCTGCGAGAGCGACACAGGGGGCCCTAGAGCCAGCCGAAAGTGCAGAGCAAAGGATTTCCCCAGCATGAGCAAGTCGGTGGCTGACACAAAGCTGGCAGACCCACTCTTACCTCTGCCACGTTTCCTCCCACTCTAGCCTGCACTGTTGCCTCTACAGTGAGGAGCAGTGGCCAAGGCGCCTGTCTGAAGGTGTGTGCCCCTAACACCTCGGACGATGGAAACCCTGATGTTAACCTGATCTACCGAAGGTCCGGGTTTCCTTGGGCGTACCCAGCTCGAGCCCTCCTTGGGTGTCTCTCCCGGTTTTACCAAGCATGAACATGAGCTTGGCAGCACTTGTGATTTTCAAAGAAGTCGACGTGCAAAACGCCTCCCGTTGATGCTGACGCTGAAGCCCCTCTCCTGGGGTGCTGAGGTGAGCAGGAGTCAAGGCTCAGTGCTGGCTATGGACCCACCGCTCCACCACAGGGCTCTCACCTTCTCTTCCCTCCAAACGTGTGCTTGGAGGCGAGTCCGTGACGAGCTGTTCTCTGAGGTACAAACACAGCAAGCACACTTGCTGCTTGCCTGCCTACTCCAGAGGATTTCCTGGTGCTTTCAGGAGACTGAGAGCCAGCTGAAATGTTCTAGCACTTTAAAGGAGGACTAGGCATTGGTGGGAGGCTTGTTTAGTATCTGAGTGGGATCATGACTACGATGTTCATCTGCATGTTACCAGCATGGAATATACGCAATTGGGAGCGGTTTGAAGACGAGTAGGCTCAGCAAGAAAGGAAAACTCTTCCAGGGAGGGAGGAGGCAGAGTGAAAGACTGCTAACACTTGCAGCATGAAGATCAGGGAAAAGATGGAGATATCAGAGCAGGATAATCTCCAGGAGGAGGAGATCAGGCACAGAAAATCAACACTTGATGGGAGGCTACCCTAAATATGTACTGGGAGGATGGTATTTACCCCCCGGGCAGTAGCAGGGCAGGTGCCAAATGTGCCTGTTGAAGAAGGAGTTTACCAGCCAAACTAGCACACAGTGACCCCGAGGGACCTTTCTTTCAAACACACCATTAGGTTGCTGGCGTGGAGAGGAGCTGGCAGCCACGTTTCACACCAGCGATGATGTAATATAGCTCCTATTTCAGAAGCGTCTCCATGAAGTTGACAGCTACTGTTATCATCTGCTTCTGCTTGGATTGTGAACACTGGTGTTTGAGGCTGGTTTTCAATGATCCCTGAAGGTGCAGCCCGTGCATAATGGATGTAAGGTGTCTTTTAGCATGTGCTTAGCAGTCATCTGCACGGTTTGGTGGCCTCTCAAGTATGTGAAAAAGCCAACCAGTAATAGCTCATTGTTTTCAATGATGTTTCAAGGCAGGGAATGAACATTTGCTGCCCGCTTAGGATTTTGAGGTGTTTGGCAGGTAGTTTCAAGGCACTATTACTTTCTAGCAATGCTCCTGCAGTATTATTCGAATTCTTTTGTCTAAGAGAGGGAAAAATGCATGACTGATTCTCGCTTAATCAGTCCTCATCTGGTAAACAGTTATGTCACTATTTACATATGAGTAGTCCCGCTGAAGTCAAGTCCTACAGCTGTATACTTCATCTGGGAACAATGTAAATCCAAGATAAACAGACTTGGAACAAGAGATGTACATTGCCTTATATGTATGAACTACCTGAATATAGCAAATGCTGTGCTGTGTCCTTCTGGCAAAAGCTAATGGCTATCCTGTATCAACACCCTGTAAATAGATCACCTGATTATTAGTTTTAAACGATGGCCCAAACTCTACTCACAAGTCCCAACTTTTACTGAAGCGTAGGACTTGCCAAATGAGTAACTTGGAATCAATTGTGCCCTTCTATAGGAACAAAAAAATCCTCCACACCTACTCACATCAAGTGATTTTTCACGGCTGTGTCTCCCATGCCCCAGGGATCAACCCATCTAGAGATAAAAACCATAGTCAGAAACAAGGGGTAGGGAAAGGAAATGGCTGGAAACTCAACAGACATCTGGGTTTAATTCTACTCCGTCCCCTTTCTAATGCCTCTCTGGCAGGAATCCCTCTCAGCTATCTGCCAGTGACCCTCCTCCATCACTTGTGCATTGACTGATGCCTGTCCTCAGCTCTAGTCCCTGAGAACAACCCAGGCTCTTCTCTCACCAGTGAGTAGCAGTACAAGGAAAGGGCTGTGATGGCTCTATAGTATCTCCTCCACTTCTGCCAGATAATTCCCACACTCTATAGCCTGCCGTATTATCCTACCAATGGCCTTTTGTTCTTCCATATGCTTTGGTGCCATTCTCTTGGTTAACTGCTCCTGTTTTTCCATGAATTACTTCAGACTGACATGATTGAAGCAACGTACAGCAAACTACCCCCTCAGCAAACACGTGCTTAATTTGGTCTAACAAGCACGAGATGGGTTATCAGCTGAAGTGGGTGGAGCCTTGTCTTATCTTAAGCAGAAGACTTGACCAGGAGCTCTTCTGATTAGCTCTCTAAAGGAGTATCTTTGCTTGGGGCTCTGTCAGCATGGTCAGCCTTAGTATTACAGGCAAACCCCATCAATTTCCTCTGGAAAATGCAGCTGGACAGGACTGAAATAATCGCATGTCCAGTTCCTGCTGTGAATCTCCCGGGAAGCTTTGTGGAAGGATTTTTTTCCTAAAGTTTAACATTACTACATTGATATAATACTGTGACCCTGCAAAGGTTTTCTCTGGACAACTCTAATGACCAGGACCTTCATCAGAAAATGAAACTATCTAGAAGCCAGTGAGAAGAGAAGTAGGGGAGGAACAGTGCTGTAGACAAAATACTTTCTTACAAGTGATATAGCTGGAATTGGTTTCCTCAATGAAGACTGCATTTCTTGACCTATGAAATACTAAGTGCATAGAAATTTTTTTTTCAGCGATATTGCGTGTTTATAAAGTTCTCTCCATCCAAAGCCATTGAGAACTCCGTGGAGCCAGAAACTGTTAAGATTTAGATGCGTGTTTGTGTAGTCAAAGTATGAATCATGTGACTTACTACCCAAAATAGTTATAGCTATTTTACTCCCCTGATGGAGAGGCAGGAGCTATTTGCTTAGAGGACTGGAACTTGCTGCAAGCCCACTTGTGCGCTGCTTTTTTTCCTCCTTTTAATGAAATTTAAAAAGTGGTATTCCCAACCAGTATTAACACTAATAACTGAGTACTTCCAACCGTCGCAAGAAAACTTCAGCCTCCTGACTGAAGATCAGATCAGATGGGGCTCGGGTGACAACTGATGGGGTGATCTATTGGGCGCAGCCTCGCAACAGCCTTCTGAAGGGCTCTGCCTGCTACATGTCGTGCAGCAAGGCTGCAGTGCCAGTGAAGGGATTCAGTGCTCCCCTTCGGGGCAGCTTCGCTGGAGACCACTTGACTTCTCTCTAACACCTTGCCCCCAGGACAGCCGAGGCAGGGACGTACCAGCTGTACCAGTCTTAGGGCAGCATCTGCTGGTTATCTCATGGATCAACATAATGGTTGTCATGGAAGAGGCTGCTTGCTTTGGCTCCCAGGCAGAGGTACCTGGGACTCGGGGGGAAACGGGGGCGCTCTGGAGGGAAACGACCCCACAGTGCAATTGTACCGGCCAATCGGGAGTGAATGGGAGCGGGGACGGAGCTTCTGGGTCTTGGTCTTGCTTTTTCCCGTTGCCAGAGGCAGCGCCCACAAACTTTGGAGAGTCCGGGTCCAGTCAGTTGGCTGCAGTTCCCCTCCAAAGGCAGAGAAACCCGCACCACCGCCACCCTCCTCCCCACCCCGCGCGCGCTCTTCCCGCTGCGGATTAAATAAACTCGAGATACGGAGACAACGTGAGGGACGAGGGCTCGGGGGGTCTCGGCAGGAATCGTACCGGGGCTCGACCACCTCTCCCGGGGAAAGGGACGGCGGTGCTGGCCCGGGCGGGTGTTGTGACACCGCGAGCGGGGCGACACAGTCCGAGCGATGGACATAGCGCCGGGAGGCAGCGGCCGGGGCCCGGGCGAGCGCGGGGGAGTCGGCGGGCAGGGCTGGCGGTGGGGCCGGGATGGGGAGCCGGGATGCAGGGGGGGATGGGTCTTCCCCCTCCGCCGGCGGTGCGGGCTCGGCGCGGGGCAGCCCGTCCCCGGGTGCGCCTCCCGGCGAGGGCAGAGCGGGGAAGGGGGTGGAAAAGTGTGCTGGGAAGTTGCGGCTGGGGAAGGGCAGGGGCTTCCGAGGGAGCTCGTCTTGGCAAGCGTGCCATGTTCCTCTTGTGGCAGGAGCTAGTATGCAACAAGTCCCTGGAGCACTTCCCGTGTGAGCGAGAGTGAACGTGACATTTAAAAAAAAAAAAAAAGGCAAATGTTTACTTACCTGTCGCCAATGCAAATCTCTAGAGCCAGCTCGTCTTGCACGGCCCCAGGTGCGAGCCGGGAGGTGGAAGGAGAGCGGCCGGGAGTCAGGGCTCATTACACAGCGCGCCCGGCCGGGGAGGACTTTCCTCGGGAACTTTCTGTCCCGCTCCGGTTTCCTGGGAGGCGGCTGCGGTCACGTTTTATACCGTGTTAGTCGGTAACCCCTCTCATTCATTAAGATCACGTAAGAACTCAAAGGGAAACGTGACTCTGAGCTAAGGCGTTTGCGTAAATCTATAGGTTTTTAAAACTCCCTGCCAGTCGCTTTCTGTCTTCTGTAGGCACCAAGGTGGTGGAGAGTTTAAGCTCGCGGATATTGCAAAGGGTTATTAGATTCATAAGTCACACCAAGTGGTGGGCGATCCACTGAGCAAAGCAGAAGTTCTCACATGATGACTTCAAACAAGACACATTACCTTCCAGCATCTGTTGGAGAGACGGGATTTTAAGACACTTCTGTCTCCAGGACAGCAAAGAAACAATGGTGAGTACCAATAAAAAAGCCTATTTTTATAACTGGAGCGAGAAACAAAAACCAAAAAAAAAGCTTGAGATGTTGCTTAACGACAGTATCTAATACCAGGGGCTCGGCTTGCTAGTAGTTAACGTGCGGAAGCATGTAACCCGCGGAGGCCGGAAGAATTGTGCTTTAGACACTGTAACTTTAACCGCGACGCTCTTTGATTTAGGGCTGCGATGGAAACACCGCGTTTGAGAAACTTGGAGCTGCCGGCGACTTGGTCGCAGCCGGGCGCTCGCCCCTCCCGGCTCCCCCCCTGCCCTCTCCCCGAGCGGCCACGGAAAGCGGCTGATGCTCGGGGGAGGAGGGGGGCAGCTCCGCGCCCCGCCGCGGAGCCAGGGCCGGGCGGGGGGTGCGGAGCGGCGCGGCCGCGGCACGTGACAGCGCGCGGGGACGGGGGTGAGGAGCGGCCCGGGCGCGCAGCGGGGCGCGCAGCGGGGCGCGGCGGCGGAGCGGCGGCGGCGGCGGCAGCACCCTGGACAGAGGCGGCGGCGGCGGCGGCGGGGGGGGGGGGCGGCCCGCACTGCTCCGCGGCCCGCCCCGCTGCGCGCCCCGCTCCGCACCCCTGAGGCCTCGGGGAGCCGTTGGCACTTGGTACCGACTTCCCACCCCAACCCCCTCCCCGCGCCATCCCGGTCCTTCCCTCCCCGCTCGCCCCGCTGGAGCTGAGCGAAGTTGAATTCCTGGCGGTGCGGGCTGGAATAGGAAAAGGAGGAAAAAAAAAAAAAACAACCCCAAAAAGAGAGTCTTGCAAGCTCCGGGGGTTGGTTTGACGGTGTCAACTTTGGGAAATGCCAGTGTTTATCTCCGCGATCTAGCCACTGCTCGTGGTGTTAGCTGTGACTAAGGTAAGCGGAGGGGTGACACCCCCCTCCCTCTGTGGCGCGGGGATGGGTGCCTGCTCTTTGCCCAGTTTTGATACCTTGCTGCCTGCTCGGTGCGTGGAGGCTAGAAAAGGTAGGAGAAGCTGGATGAGATTGCACTGCCAGCTGAGTTAAGTTGTGCCTGATTTAATCTGGGAATCTCGTCTCTCTATGTGCATGTGCATGCTTTAGGCAGAGATGCAACTGATCTTTACCTAGATAAGCAGATGCGACGGTTTATTTTTTTTTTTTCCCCTAGCTGAGGATGCAAGTTGATTTTGCATAGCTAAAGAGATGCAGCTGAGCTCTAGCTGGCACTGTGCACAACTGATCCTACATAGATAAAGAGCCGCAGCTGATCTTTACCTACATGGAGATGAGCTGGGGACCAGCTTGAGGGATCACTGATGGCCCCTCCGTGTACGCAACCGACGACTGAAAGGGAGAGCCGTGCATGTATTGCTGATGATCCAATATCCGCATCTACTTTGCTATAATTAAACGGGGGGGTTGGGGGAGGGGGGGGGAAGGTGTTTGACAAGCCTGAATCCCAAACGCAGCCCCCCCACCTGGAGATCATTCGGATAAGCTTTCTGCTCCTCTCCCTCTCTCTAGTGCCTTCCCCCCCCCTCCCCACCCCCCGCCCTTCCGATTCTTCCTACGTAGAAATGTAGCTAATAATATTTAGTCTCCGGGCTAAAAATAAGCTCTGGAAAGTCAGCAGTTTGGCGGAGCAGCGGCGGTAGCATCACTGCTCTCAGGTAGAGAAGCTCGGGGGGGGGGGTCTCCGGCTCCGCACGGAGACCGTGCATTGATCCCCCCGCCGCTGCCGGGGGAGAGGGGCGCTCCCGCGGAGGAGGGGTCCGCACGGAGAAGCGCTGCCTCCCCCGCCCCGCTCCAGCCAGCGTGCGCCACCCCGCCCCGGGGGGATCCCGGCCGCCGGGAGCCACCCCTCCTCCCCGCCCCGGGGGAGCCGAGGGGCGGCCGGCCGAGCCGAGCTGAGCCCAGCCGGGCGGCTCCGGCGCCCCCCACCCCGCCCCGGCGCGGGGGCGGCGGGCGCTCCCTGCGGCAGAGCCGGCGGCGCCCCGCGGCCGGCCCCGCTGCGGCGCCGGGCAGGGAGGGAGGGAAGGAGGGAGGATCCCGCGGCCCCGCCGCCCCCGCCTCCCGCCGGGCTCCCGCTCCGGCTCGCACGTAGCGCCGGCGAGGAGGGAAACCCCCCGGCAGGCGGGGGGCCGGCGCCGCCGGGGCCGCCCGCCGCGGGGGAGGGGGCGGCATCCCCGCCGCGCACCGCGCAGCCGGGCGGAGCCGCCGCGCAGGTCACTGCGCGCCCCGGCCGAACCGGGCGCCCCCCGCCGGGGTTGCCACGGCGACCGCCTCCCCCTGGGGGGCATCGTCCTGCGGAGATGGGGGCGCGGTGCCGCGGGGGAGGGAGATGGGGATGCCGTCCCTCTCCCGCTCCTTCCGCCCTCCCACCCCCCCCGGGGAGGGACGTCAACAGCCCCCGGACGGTGCCGCTCGCAGCACCGGGGCCGGGTACCAGCGCACAGCCAAAATGGAGGGGCTGAAGGGGGGCACCGGGGGGGCACCGCCGCGGAGCTCCCGCGAAAGTCGGTCACCTGGCGCCTCTTCTGCGTTAGTAGCTAGCGGGGGAAGGGGTGGGGGGTGTTGGGTTTTTTATCATTAAAGACAAACAACCGCCCTCCTTTCCTGGAGATGCGCTAACCGGGGCCTGGGCTCCGCGCCGGGCCCCCCACCCCCCGGGCCCGCCGCCCCCGGAACCCCCGCGTCGCTGGGCGGGATCCCGGGAAAGGGGCCGGGCAGGATCCCTCCCTGCGTTTTATCATTTCCACTTGGAGAACTCGCGTTTGCTGGGGATGCCATGAGAGGCTTTTCTCGGGAGCTCTATGGCGAGGAGAAACTAGACCGGGAAGAGAGGGGTCTCAGAAGCATCCACCATCGAAAGGCCGGCTGAAACTCAAACGCGCCTGGTCTGCAGTATCGGCTTCGTGAAATTCATAATGCAACGGCCTCTGACCTTTTTTCACTTAGGAAAAAGTCAGGTGGTAGAGCTATATTTGAATACATCTACTGTGATCTAGCGAGGAGCCCTACTAAAACCCATCCACTTCCCCAAATACATGGTTCTGTTCCATAGGAGGTTGCCAAGGAGCTTCTATTTATATGAATTTTCCACTCCATGGATAATTTTGTGTATTTTCATATATTTTAATTTTACACCCATTGCTTTCTTACCAGCTCTTTAAAAAAAAAAAAAACCCACAACCCTCTTGGTTCTGGTATTTCCCTTTCTGCCTCTGTCGCTGTGTTTGTCTTGAATTCTAATCGTTCTCTGCAGAGACGCATGGGACGGACGGCTGCTAACAAATGACACTGGGCCGTATTTGGTCACATTTGCTCACGGTGACTCATACCTTAATCTGCAAGTAGCTTTATTGATTTTAGTACCAACTATTTCTCCAAGAGCTGTCACCACTTTGGTGGTGGTTCATCACCACCTTTCATCTCTTACGGTTACGGTACTGTAAAATGTCCGATCTCCTTCGGATACCTCTCCGTCCTGCACAGTTCTGACACGGCAGTCTTTCTTGCTTCATTTATTCTACCTGATACCACGAATGTTGTCTTCGGTGGTTTGGTGGCTGTCAGGTGTCTGTGCCCAGCATGAGATGTTTTTTTAATGTGGTATTTGACGTAGGCATGGTCTCTCTCCAGGTTTGTCATTCTCAGCACCTCTCTATTTGCCTAACTGCTTGATTTTCAGCGTCGTTCAATAATTTCCTATTTCAAATGGTCTGATAGTTCTCACTATTTATTTTTAGTGGCCACCGTTCACAGGCATGTATGCTGGAGGATTATGTCTAGCATTTCATTAATCTGGGGTGGCTGGATGTGCACATTTGCCTTTGTACAGCAAGTCCTTTATTTCCTTTCTTTCTCACACCGATACTGTTGAGCTTTCAGAAATGCTCAAACAAAATGCAGACCGGCTGCCATTTAGTAACCATACGTTGCTTCCTAAATAGAGTGGCATATGATTGCCCTGCCACGAGAAACTCTGGAAAGGTGGATGAATCCCAAGGGACAGATTTTCCTCAGAGCTGTAAGTCTTACCATGAATCACTGTAGTAAATCACCACTGAGCACTCGAAGATGTAGCTGCTAGATTTTTTTTTTCTTTAATCAGATACGCAAAACAAAAAGAGCATCCATAAGATTTCGGGAGATCTAGTTCATTCCTCTAGGAAAAAATAGTCAGGTGCTGTAAACAGCATCTGTAAGAAACAGTACCTCTCAGAGTTGTTGAAAATCAGTTGAAATACCTTAGACCCAGCGAAGAAACAGGTAGCACAAGGTAATATACATATGGACAGACGCTTTCACAGTTCCCTCCCTCTTTGAGCTAACATTAGACTGGGGCTGAGAAACTGGGGCTAGCAAAAACAGGCTTGTCAAAGTGGTCCTTAAAATGGAGACGATGGCTTTTGGGGCATAAGGAACCAGAAAGAAAGAACCGAGGAACGCAGGACTGGTTTCATCATACTCATTTTCATTCGTGGTTGGCGAGTCCAGATAGTAATAGGCACCACATAATGTGGGCAGATGATACGTAAGAAAAGAAGGTAATACTTGTACGCCTGGAAGTAAGAGTTTGAAACAAGTGTGAGTATCCCATGTTTCCCTCGTGTTTGGGTTTCCAAACGTTTTTACACCTCCTTTCTGCAGCTCTCCCACCACACCATTAAGAATACTAAAATGCCCCAGCAAGGAAATGTCAGGGGACGTCCCGCGGCGCCCGGTGATGAGCAGTTTTGTGTACAAACCCCTCACCAGCTTCAGTGAATCCCTACGCCCACGCGCCAGCAAGGTGCAGTGCAGGGCAGGGCACCAACTTCTCCCATTAACTGAAAATATCTCTGAGACATACTCTTGCAAAATTATAGCCAGGAAAACATACCAACTGACACGGAGTTCATATAACAACTGCCCACCCATTTCATTATTTCACAAATGTGTGATTCGTGCTTGTGAGCTGTCACCGTTAACATTTCCATCTGTCTCAATATTGCTTCTATTCTTAGTTGCTATGTGATAGATGTAGGTGTATGAAAAGGATTTTTCCCCCCCTCCCTGTGTCATGAAACAAAATAAATGAAAGCCACATATATGTATCCACGCATTTAACGCAAGAAACACCGGCACCTTCGCTGCGCTCCCACTACTAGAGGTAGAGGTGGAGTAAGACGCGCGTGCCTGTGGCCTCTCGGTGCTGCTAGAACATGTACTCAATGGGGCAAAACATAAGTAAGTCAAAACCTAACCACAAAAGAACAATACTGCTTTGATCTCCTTTTGAACAGGCAGTTTGAGAGACCCATTTTCCTAATCGTGTAAGTATGGGAGTAATTTTACTTATCACATAGTCCTAATTGGTCTTTTCCTGAGGCAATCTCAAAGGGAAAATAGCTGTGGCATGCTTCGACGTTCGAAGGATCGGGTCCTCAGCTGTGTAGATCTTTTCAGACCTGGAGCTTTCAAGGTACCCATCGCTTGGACAAACGGGAAACTCTTTCCATAACATAGGCAAAACCTGCGCTTCTCAGTACCTCTGTGCCAAAACTGGATTCGGTGGGATACCTGTGGAAGCGAACAGACATTTCACAGCAGCCTTCAGCAAAAGCAAATTTGGCTCCAGTCGCTTTATTCCTGTTGTCATTTGAACTTCACGGCAGAGCACAAACTCTTGTAGTCTCCTGATGAAAAACGTCTTTTGAAGCTGCTAATGGATGCGACTGATTTTCACCACTGGCGCAGCTCGATGAAACCCAGGGAGGCAGGGATTAGCCGGGTCCCGTCTGTGGCGTAAGCTGGGCTGCGGGGGCTTGGCCCCGGCTCCTCCTTGGCCAGTGGAGCAGAGCCTCACGGCCGGGGCGTTCCCCATAGGACCACCCCATAGTGGCGATTCTTCTGTCGCACGGTGGTTTCCCAACAGTGCCAGGCTGTTGTATGGCCTCCTGTGGGGAACATTACCGGTGGGGCTGTAACGGACTGAGGCCTTGTCAAGTACGTGGTATATAGCATATAGCTTCTCTTCCCCCTACCTTTTTCATGGTCTCAACTGCCTTTTTTTTTTTTTTCCCATCCCAAAATAGCACACAAAACCCCAATTTAACAAGTGTAAACCGTACGCTCTGGCCTCCAATTTATTTTGACATTTGGCAAGAATGATTACGCAACATGTTCATTATGTCATAACATTTTCGCTACTTTCCCATTTCAGGTCCTTATTGACTGTAGCACATGCGAAAATAATGAACTTATTTATTCTCCAAATGGACAGTAGACCCCAAACCACGCCAGAAAATGCATTGTTTATGGATGCAATGTATGCAGAGACTTTTAGAGCCCTAGGTCTCATTTGCCTGTAAAAAAAAAAAAGAAAAGAAGGTTTCATTTCTGAAAGGGGTGAGGAGGGGCTTATCATCCACTAAAATGTTTATAGGGTTGTGCAGCTGAGGAGGTCTCATCAGACAAGTTGCTTCCTTTTTCTTAAAGAGAGCCCCTTCCTCCTGACAAGCCTTCGTGGGACTCGGGAATAATGCAGTAAACAGTCATGGTAATAGATAATTAGATGGACCAGCTAAATGCAATATGAAAGGGGGCTGGTAGCACAAGGATTACAGAAGGTGTGTGGGCATTTTGACATCCAGAAAACATTATAGATCTGGTCTCAGCTACCTCAGTCTCATGATGATAATTAAGAAATGTGGGTGTAGAGAAGCTCTTCGCATGGTTTGGTTGGATTATTGCGGCAGTTCAAAACACAATTGGCACTGACACCCACATTGGACATGATTGCCCTTTGATGAGGCAGATACTGACTTTTTAAAGCTGACATAGTTAAAATTATGTCTGAAGTTTATGGGGCCACAAGCTTCTGACTAGACCATTATTATAACAAATGGTAAAATACAAGCTGAAGCAGTTTAAAAAAAAAAAAAAAGTTGAGGCATGTTGAGGAGGAAGGCTCCCTGGAAGTGGGAAGGCTTCAGGATTAACCCGTGTCTCATCTGTTTAGCAGGAGTAGAAGAACAAAGGCGGGGTCCAAGGGGTTTGCTTTGTACACATGGTCATACATCCTCTTCAAAGAGAGCGGAGGGATGCCTAGCGAGGCTGGTTCCTTGGCTGCTGCCGTTGGTAACACCCAGAGCATAAAGTCGAGTTCCCGTACAGCTTGTGTGTTGTGTGGCAGATCTTACCTGTTCTTTTGCTCCCTTTGCTCATCTACAGTGCAGAGGTGTTACTAAACTCCCCTGCCCCGAGCACTGAATAAGGTGGAAAATACCATAAATTAAAAAAAAAAACCCACATTCAGGTTCCTTTATAAGTAGAATTTTTGTTAACACTTGTAAACGGTAAGAGCATGATGGAGGCTAGATGGGGACTGCTCGTGCCAAAGATAAAACAGTACAGCTTAAGGTACTCGCTCTTACAGTATGTTATCCTAATACTAGAGATCCTAAACCTGTACAACTGCGGAAATGTCCAAGCATCGACTTCAGGCCTGATCTTGCATTCAGGTTTATTTATTCTTTTACATGTTTCACTCCTTAAAACAACAGCAATGGAGGAAGGATGTATGGTGGCCCAGTGGTCATTCTATATTTATCACAGTTCCCGTTGGGGTTTTTCCTGGAGAACCAGGAAAGGCCACATGTTTACAACGCAGACAGACTTGCAAAAGTATTTGACATTTCAAAATTATCTTTTTTCCAGTATTTTCAACACAAACTCAGTTCTATATTGTTTTACAGAATGTTCAAAGAAGCTTTCAGTATTTTCCTCTAAAGCTATCATGAAAAGACTGACAATGACATTTGATAAAATATTCAGATTCAAAACAAAATATATCATGAAAAGGCAACGGATTTCAGAGAAACAGGTGGTTACCAAAAGGGGAAAAAAAAAAAAAAAGCAGACAGCTGATTTCTGACAGCAAATACCTTTTGAAACCTGACCAACTCTACAGAGAATGGGATGCAGCGAGAGTCATGAGCAGGGGTCAAGAGACTGGAGCTGCTTAGGTGCTTAATTGGGTCTGTCAAATACATGTCCATTCACATCTGCTAAAAGTTTATAAAACCATCTGAGAGGATATTTGGCTCAATTTTGTAAACAGGTATCTCATAAAATAGTATTGGCCAGGAAAACAAAAATCCCTAGCAGTTTTTAAGCAAGGCTAAATTCTGGATTTGGAATTTTCCAGTGGATGATGATGCATCTCAAATGTCTTTTGCTTCTCTACATGTCACTTGCTGTAGCCTGAAGTGCGATACCCCTTATTCTGTTGCTGAAAATTTATTGCATCAGAGGAAAAAAAAAAAAGCATCTATTGGTTATAGGAAGAGTCATCCACACAAGGCATGAATCTCACAGTATTTCCCATATGAATTTCTTTTTGTGTCCCAAATTCGGTTTATTGACTAAGTTATTTTAAATACTTACACCACACTCATCATTCATCATGGTATTTGAACACCTTTCTAAGTGACATGACTAATATCTGTCACATTTTTGCTCTCATCCTCTTCTAAGGGAACAAGCACTTGGAAGTCTAGGGGGTTTTCCTCTTTTTTTTTTTTTTTGTGATTAAGTCTTTTACAAAGGCCTTGGTGGCGCAAGAGGTAAGAGTTTAATCATAGATTCACCTGATTCTTCTCTTTCTCCATGGTATTCACTCCTACATCAGCAGGCGGTCACTCTATCCACCACCTATTCCCCAGGCAGATCTGGTTCTCGTGCTTTTTCCCGCCCACCACCTGTTGTTTTCCTCTTCCCAAATCCTTCACCTAGACTCAGACATCAGCTGCCCAACCATGGTCATATCCCAGGATACCCACTTCTTTTCTGGCCCCTTTTTCTGAGCTCTTTCAAAGGCCCGGCCGTGTCTGACTTCAGAGAGGCTTTTAATCCCGAGTCTACCACCTTTGGCACCAAACAGTTATTTTTATCATCTACGTTCCCATCAAAGATTTCCTGCAGCATTCCCTAAAGAAAATTCTGCTGGCTCCCAAATTTTAAGGAAACCAAAGTGTTTGACAAGAAGGCTAAGCCCTTTTTAAGGCAAAGCTAGCAAGTTAATTTGAAATGCCCAGAATTTTATATCCATTTATCTGTAAGGATTTTCCAGACAAAGCAGGGAGGAAATTCAGACTAATGCGAGGCATACACTTCGGGGCAGGATGAAAGCCAAAGATGATAGACCTTTCAAAAGTTGTTTTCTTTTGGGTCTGTACCATCCCCTGACAAGTCCAAGGGCAAGACCGAGGCAATGTACTGGCTCGCCTCCTTGACCTCCAGCGACCATCCCACCAGCTGCTGCTTGTGTGTGACAGCTGTCTGCGGCTCTGATTGGCAGCAGAACTCCCCTGCTCGCCTCTGCCAGGGCTGTAAACACGATGATGATGGTGTGAATTATGCCAGTTCCCTCTCAGAAACGGGGAGTTGGGCAGACTTCAGCACGTGCTCCCCCAGGATGTACTGGGGATGGTGCAGCCATGGAACCGAGGCTCGGTTGGAGCGGTTTGTTTTCTTATCTCTCTCAGTTTGGGTTTCCAGTGTGACTTGCAGGCTGGGGTAACCCCCAAGACCGTCACCACAAAGCCAAGAATTGCTTTCAGCTCACGCAGCTAATAATTGCAGGCGGACATTAATATCTCCCGGCACAGCAACAGCCTCCCACTCACCCTGGCTGCCCTCACTGCAGACCTGTACGTGGTAATGAGCCATGCGTTGATCCCGCAGCCAGAGAAATGGAGATAAGAGGGATGGGGGACGGTGTGAGGGGGTGCAGAGGGGAAGGGGTGGGCACAACACGGAGAGCCCCTGCAAGAGGACATGAGGGAAGGAGTCCCATGGAGGGGTCTCTGGAGGAAAGAAATGAGGCAGGTGCCTGCTGTGCTCCAGCTGCTCAGCCTGAATTCTTGGCATCGCTGCGAGTTTTGTCAGTCTCTTCCCAAGCCTTGCCCAACCCCACCTTTGATGCCTCCTAGAAAAAGGCAGCGGGGTCTCTCAGACACAGGCACTCAGAGACTTTGGGCAAGGACACAGCATCACTGCTGCGGTGGGATCAGTCCGTGACCACCAGCCCTCCCCATGCCCCCAGGTACCGATCCCACGGTGGCAGCGCAGTTGTACCCCCGGAGAGGAGGCCCCTGGGCTGTGGCTGAGTTAACTTCCCTTTATCCATTCTCACAGGCACTGTCACCACTTGGCAAGGCAGAGACTATGTGGATATAGGGTAACATAGATCAGCGAGTGACAGGGAAGGAGAATTGTATGGTTGTATGGTTCAAGCATGTACAGAAGGGATGTGCTTTAGGGACCTGAGAATACTCCCAAAGCCCTATTTATTATACCGACACATAAAAAAAATGTGATGGAAGGCTGTTAGCGTTTATCTGAAGACTCTACCAGGTTATTGATAAAGGTTAATTTTAACATACCTCTCTCTTTGGGAAATGAGGAGGGAGAGGAAGCACTGGACCAGAAAGCAGCCCAGATCAGCAAGAGCCTACAACACGTTTACACAGGCACTTCCAACCAGCATAAATGCCCATCGCTGTCCCTAGAGCAGGTCCCTGGGCTAACAGGTTCTGTGGATGGAGGGTGGCCCCATGGAGCTCCGGGGGACCACCGTGGACCCCCCTGACAGTGAGGAGGTGTGGGAGCACCAGGAGGTGCTCGGCAAGCAGATATCATTGATAGCGCTGAAGGCCTGGTGGGCCCAGGCTGGTCCGCGCCAGGGGAGGAGCAACGCTCGGCTGGAGAAGCAGCAGCGATGCATATTGCCCAGTGTGGCGGAACGTGGGATGAAAGGTCCATCTTCCCGGCAAGCCGGCTTAGCTGTCCCTCGGCTGTCTGGGAGCATGTCCTGCCTGGCTTTACCCAAAACCTTGATGGGGGAAGCTGTCCACCGCCTTCCGAGTCCGTGATTTTTGTGGGATGTTAGTGAAGATCAATGGTTAGCTAAAAATCAATCGGCTGAATTCAGGTGGAGGTCTAAGACCACTTTGTCAAACAGACAGCGAGAATGGTTTTTTGTAGGCTTGTCTTTTGTTTGTGTTGGTATTCAGGCTCAGCCTTTTTTCCTGAGTCTCTCCAGGTCCATCAGTACATGGAATTAACACAATGTTAATGTGCTGCAAGTGTGAGGACCTGACAAAAGCACAGCAAACCCCGAACTGCAAAATAAACTATGTTATCAGTTACGCTTCCCCAGCTCTGGTAACTGGTGCAATTTTCTGGCCATTAACAGGGTCTAAATTAAGAAACTAATCAGAAATAAGCCTCTAAATTATACCAGTTCTTATTTACTTTCTTTTATCTTGATACAACTTCTTAAAAGAATATTTTTAACAGATCTTTTAAACATTTGTAGTAAGAGGCAATAGACAAAATGTCATAATTTCCATATGAAGGAGTTTCTCTCAGTGCAAATCCTCTCTAAAAAGCCATTTTACCCTAATATGGTCCCAGAGTCTAAGTAACATATTCTGTCGCAATGACTTTTGCATCAAAACAATTTTTCTGTTTCATATCTGAGAAGAAATGTTGAATATTTAAACTCCATATCCTTTTTTGATCTTAATTCCCATCACAGAGGAGCTCTTTGGGCCTCATCAGTGTGCTCTAGGTGCAGTATCAGAGTATATTTTTCATATTACGGGATCTAACCCAAATTAAGAAACCAAAGGGGAAGAAGCTATACATGCCTGGAAGGGAAAGGGATTCTGCTCGGAGCATGTAGCAGGGTAAAGCATCAAACAGAACGAAACATAATGAAAGTCTAAAATAAGGGTTTAAATGCCTGGATAAAGAGTCCTTGCTGAAAATCTAGCACTTGGCTCTTTTCTGATTTCAGTACTTTGCATTCCTGTTGACTTCAGTGGTGTTTATATTCAAATAAGTAAAGGCACTATAAGGCCATATAGCACAACTGTGCGTTGCAATAAATTATTGCAGATTAAACAGGCTAACTAATGACATACAAAGAGGCATTTAAAGCCACCACTCCCTTGTAACCATTTACATTTCAGCTGTGTAAACTACACGAAAAATAAACAGTGCCCAGGAAATAAATGTAGATAATGTTGTTTACAAATTTGTACTCCAATGGCACGAGTCCTGAACCACCGAGAAAAGGCGCCACCCCCCCGCCCCAAACATCTCGCCAGAGCCAGGGACGGATTTTACTTGAGTAGTCTTTGAGTCCCGTCCAACCCTAAAAATAGAGGGGCTTTGGGCACGTCGAGTGCGTGATCGCTTCCCTCCTGCTTGAGGTCCTGGCCTCGTGGGTTTTGTGGTGGTGGCCATGTCCCCACTGTTGGATGCTCCTGCCCCACCGCCACCACTGAAGAGCCACCCCGTCCTTGTTCAGGCTGGGGCAGAGAAATCAATACGTTTTCCCATTTGAGAAATGGTGTAGAGCTTGAGGAAAGTTATTTTAAAGTATTTTGAAATTTGTATTGATTTTCTGAGTCAATATTGTAGGATTTTTGAATTCCAGAGTAGCCATACGTCCGTCCTGTGTTTCGTTCCCATCTCTCTGCGTCTATAAATGATAGTCAGAGCACATCACGTGCTGCAGAGAGAGAACTGGCTGTGCATCCACTTACTCCCATACTGTATTTGTGAGGAGGAAGATAATATTTTAATGTGAATACCACAAATACAACTATACCGGTACTAATTACTATTTAAAGCAATTCTGCCATACCAGTCAGTTAAACCATTTCATCTGGCCCATGCAGAGAAATAAAGGCCCCTGTGCAAATTCTACACCTGGGGCTGGGCTGGGGGTCACAGTGGGAGGAAATAGGGATGGCACCTTCTTTGTTAGTATTTTTTGCTGTGCGTTAACACGCCTCGAGGAACAAGCGATGGCGTAACCTGATGGTGGCCCAAATCTTGACCCTTTTGCCAACGCTGGGGCTTGCACACCGCCCAAGCGCTCCTCCGCCGTGGATAAACAGACCGTCCCTTTTAGCTGGAGGAGTGAAAACTGCCAGACTGACACATAGCCGCCTATTAATCTCCAAAGTGGAATGTAGTAACGTTTATCCACAACGTGGTTCCAGTCATTAAATTAGTGGAATATTAACAATCTCAAGTGTTCAATAAACAGAAAAGACAGCAAACACATGAAACGTGTTAGTCAAGGGAAGTTTTGGCTTTATTATGACTAATCCAGTGCTTGTTTCTTGAGCCACAAGTCACAGTAACTGGGGGAGGAGAACATAATGTGGTCTGGGTTTCATACTGAGGACTCTATTTAATTTTTATTGCTGCACTGGTAATTTTAGTTTTCAATTAACAAAAATATCTACTGTTCCTCAGATACTTCTCTCTTTAAGATTTTAACGTGGAAAATACTTTGAACTCCAGAGTTGCTTCTTAGGTAAAACAGCTCAATACCCTATTTAAAAAAAATAAAATATTGAATTCATCTTTAAACACATCAGCTCTTTAAAAGTATTGACGTGGCTGCGCTTTAAAGAGGGACGGAGCCAAAGCACCTTAACCTCTTTGGGAAAATGAAGACAGCTGTCTAAGTGCAGTGTAAAATGCCTTAATATGAAAGTAGCACAGGGCAGGAGAGCTAGAAGAACTATTTAATGTTTACACATGCTTTTCATTCCCAAGGATCTCCGTGTACCCGAGGAGGATCCCTCCTGCCAGCTCTGGGCTGGAGTGGGGCCCCGCAGACGGTGGGCACCTCAGCACAGTTATCGGCCCTGGGTGCTGAGCGCCATCCTCCATCGCCCCTCCCGCACTGTTTGCTTTAGATCTATTATCACCCATCACCCTCCGGGCAATATCACTGAGCGGCCACACCTGGCGAACGCAGTGCTTGAGCTTGAGCTTGATGTCAGAGGAGATTTTAGTTGCTAAAATAGACATAAACTATAAAGGAGCATTTGCAGGGCTGTGAACCTGTGGTTTTGGGGCTTGCTTGTTTTCAGGACATAGCCAAAATAAGCTCTCCACATTTATGTACTGAGCAGGGTATGGTACGGCACGTACCTACTCTGACAAGATGCCTGGCTAAGTTTATTAAACCCCTGGAATCTGATCCCTTTAAATATTAAAAATAATCCTCTGTATTGCATCTAATTGAAACCCATTGAATACTTAGAGGAAAGGAGAGATGAGTCAATCCCAACACCTTTCACCCACAAGTGCACCAACAGTTTTCTGATCTTCTTTAATCATAGAGCTCCAATGGCCGGATTCGTCACGGGAGTGCATCTCCAGCCATCTAATCTTTCCGCACTTGGCTCGGGTTTCCCCCATCCCGAGGAATCACACACAAGCTCTTTGGGGGAGAGGGGATTTTCTTTTCCCTTCCCATGTCTGCCACTCGCTTGGAGCCTGCTTTTTTGTTGTTGTTGTTTCACATCTTCTTTTCTGTTGGCTGCCGTGGAGCCGTGGCCGTTAGCGGGGAGGTCAGGGGCGAGCGGGGAAGGGCTCGGGCACCGTACGCCAGACACCCAGTACACTGGATACTCTCGGGCACAACCCAGATGCTTTGCTCTTTGCTCAGGCACTGGGTGTTTAATGCCTCCAAAACGACAGCAGTAAGGCAGAGGCACTCGGGAGATGGATTCCCAGTTTTCGCAAGTGTCGAAGCAGTAGGGAATGATAAATTGCTGCTGGGTTGGATCCATTCTCTCCTTATTTTGTTTCTGGTTCTCACCTCTTTGGCCATGCCACCGTCCTTGACAGACACCCTCCACCCCTCAGCGTGGGGCCAGCCCGGCACAGCTCCGCACTGGCCATGGGACCGAGCGGTCAGCACAAAGGGTGAATTATCCTGCCGGCTACATCCAGCCCTTCTGCACAGGGAAGAGGGATTTCGTGTCTGGTTTCGGAGTCCCAGTGTCCAGGCAGCGTGTGGAGTTTGTGCAAAATCCCAAAAGGAAAGCCTAGAGATTTGGATAGGGAGGAGCGTGTGTGTGCGCATCGCTCGATGTATGTGGTAATTGTCACGGGTGACTCATGTTCCATTTCTATGACAGTTGATGCCAGGAGAGACAACTACCCGAGTGGTGGCAAGGAGCAAACACAGGAGGGGTGTGCTCGCCAAACAAGTATGTTCATGAGCAGCTTAATAAATTTATATATAATAGACACATGCATTTCCTCGTTTGCAAAAGACTAATCTGCACCTACCACAGAGCTCTGTTAGAGAAGCAGTTTAATGCACATAAATTGTGCTGAAATCCCTGACTAGAAGGCATGGGACAAGATCCAGGGTACAGATCCCCCCATGTGACGGAAAGCTGGCATACCTCTAGCAGACATGAGAAGAGACCAATTATTTTAATTGTTTGTTGGAGTTTTAAATTCACTTTTGCCGTAGCTGCAGGGTGATGATTCTGAGCTATTAGTTGATATTTTCTTCAGCAAAAATGCTGTGGTTTGAGTGCCTGGGATTGAAAGGGTAGGTTTCACTGCTTTATCCTGCAGCCTACAAACCACGTCTAATGAAAGATCTTTGGGCTTGTATTCCTGTCTTTGCTGATTCACATAATACTTTCCCTGCTAAAATGAGGCCGAAAGGCCTCTCAGCAGACATTCACTGAAGGCGAAATTATGCTCGATATTAAGAGCAAGTGCCCTGTGCTATTTAAGGCACGGGGTGTATTCCGGCCACCCAGCAAGCTACTGGCAGACCAGAACCACGGCAACTCTTGGTGCACTGGAGGCAAGGCAAACCTCCAGGCTGTGAGATCCCAGCGCCGCTAACCCCAGGGCATTGCACCCAACGCGGACACCCTGGAGAGGCTGGGGCCGCGGTTTGGCCAGCCCCTGGGTGCAAAGGGCGGGCTGGGGAAGCGCTCGCCACCCTCCTCCTCTCTTCATCTTGCTCGGTCACAGACTGGACGATTACAAAGATTTTGCATGGTTGAGCAGAATTTGGGTCCAGTCCTGGAAGGTGCTGAGGGTTTTCCATTCCCACTGATGTTCGTGCAGAGCATCAGTGGCTGCGCTGGGTGTGCTGCGATGGCTGAATCATCGGAGAGTGGCGTCACAGCCCAGTCATCTTCTTACGAACACGACGTGCCTGCAACCTCCGATTGTGTTTATAATCCATTGCAATTTTTAGCGTTGCTTGAGTTGGAAAAGTTTATTTCCATGAACTTTCCAGCTTTTTAATGTGAAAAAATCGCAATGATAGGTAACTAGGAAACATGAATAAACATAATTAAACATAAAATGCTTGCAGTGATATAAGAACTGACCTCAGCCAATTAAAATTATTAATAGAAAAAATACTCTAGTGTCAAAACCGGGTACATCAACAGCATTCTCATTTCTGTATTCAGGATTAGTTTATATATCCTGACAAGCGTGTGAGAGGCAGTCTAAATTGTAGCCTCTTGACTTTTTTCTCGTTCAAAACCAGGTCGAGATACCGTGTGAATTAAATGGGGAGTGTAAAGACACTTTTGTGGGGGGAGACTGAATCGCCACTTGCGCATTGACTAACTAGGGACCTTTTAAGAATGCTACTCTTGTCAAATATTGACTTTTTTATTGCTTCTCTTACAATTGCAATGCGGGAATTTAAGAGCCCCACAAACTACTTTATCATAGAATTAGTTTATCAGTAAATTTGGACCTCATACATCAATCACTACAATGCATAACCTCCACTGAGACAGAAACCAGATGTGCATGCTTCTGCTTTCTTCTTTATAGTATCTACAGCATCATTAGAGCCTATGCTACAGTTTAAATTGAATTCAGCAGAAAGCAATGGTCTTAGCCCCCTGCAAGCGGTCTGATATTGTTGCAGGGATAAATCAACATTATGTTGACTGGCAACTCGTCCTCTTTCTTACTCTTTCCCTGTTGCTGTGTGGAAAGGGGTGAAGTGTGATTCGTGTATGCAAAAAACCAATTTTTACAACTTAGGCATAGGAAAAAGGTACTTGTTTTCAAGGTAAATGCTGTAAGGCAGGCATACCGTGACAATGGCACCGAGAGGCTCAATATGCTGAGTTAACCAAACCAAAATCACCAGATTTTGGGCCCACCTGCCCATTTCTTCCCCCTTTCCCTTTGAGTGCCACTCAGTTCTGATGCCTGTACAACCCAAGCGCGGAAAACATAGCTGCACCTTAGACAGGCTGGGAGATGCCCTTTTTCAGACAGGACAAGGGAGAACCCGTTCTGGGATCACGTGAGGATCCACAGGAAACATCACGATGTCTGATCATTTCATCCTGCCTATCCCACACATTTCAAAGGCGAGGGTTTCTGTGCACCTCCAGGCTTATGGTACGTCTTGCGGACAAAGGAGAGGAGATCTGGCCAGGGCAGTGTCTCCACGTGACAATTATCAGTTGCTTCACAAACTCATACCTTGTGGGCCCAATCTACTGGGGCTCACTCATAAAAAATTCTCCTTGAAGTCAGGGTCCGATTGACAAATACGGAGCCCAGCTCGTATGTGCATTAAAAATCCAAACGGATCATTATTTACACTACTTTTTCATTTTCCCAGTAATCAAGCACTGGCTGGTAATAATCCCCAAAGGGCTGATTACAAGGCAAGATACAGCAGCTCTCTGACCACACCTCTTCCCCAGGAAAATCTACACGGGTGCAAAGGCAGTGCGGTTGTAGCAGAGCAAAATGGGAATTTCAGCGCGCGGTTGCCTGGGATGGATGGTTCTCACGTTCTTAGCAGAGCTGAGCTCAAAGCGCGTAGCACAGCGTGAGGGAGGACTCGTCAGGCGGTCCATAACATGCTGCCTTTCCAAAATTAAAAAGCTTGCTCTGATTGTGAGCAGACTCTTTCAGAATACGTGCCTTCTCCTTCGCTCACATGAAGAAGCCAGCAGATGCCTTGGTGTCTCCAAAGCATGATACTCGCTGCTACTCGTGTGTGTCTAGTGTACCAGAAGAGTCCTTCCTCCAGGAATAACATGTGTGTAATGTATTACTTTATAGCTAATTAAAGTAGCCTCTGCTGCTGCCGTTAAACTTGACCGGTAGATCATCCAAATACTTGCAGGCATCGTCTTATGAACACAGAACTGTGCTGTCTTATCACTATGGAAAAAAGGGCTGCTGGAAGCATCTTTCCTGGTGAATCCAGTCGTACCTGTACAGCTGAACAGTCCAAAAGGGTAAAATAAAATGCACACGTTACCCTGGCAAGTTCCGGTTATGATCCCTGTGTCTGAAATCACACTCCAACATCCACCCGGCAGTGTGCCTGAGAGATACAAGGTTATACCGGTGTATTAGAGTGGGATAAGAAGTGGCTGGTGTATTCCTAACGGCAGAATTTGAATATTGCAGGAATAGGTGAGCAGGACTTGGCCTGAGGAGCTACCTTTATTAGCGGCTACATACCAGACAGCAGGAGCTCAGCGTGATTCCTCAGGCCCAGGCTGTTAGTGAGGACTTTGGAAAACTGTTTCCTTTCTTGTAAATTGAGTAGATACAGGCTGGAAATCATTGGGACAAAAGAGGTGGAACTGTCTTCGCAGCTCGGTGACGCTTGCAGTTCAAACGCGCAAAACCAAACCCCCAAGTGCGAGAAGGATGGTAATGTGGTGCTTGAACATGATTTTTAAAGAAGTTCTTAAAGCTGCAAAGGATATTAACCACCAGGATTGTTTCCCTTAATATATATTAAAAGCTGTTTTATATGGAAGGCCTTAGGTGGACTCAAGTTTCAAACGCCTGGGATATTTTATTACTTTACCGATCTCATAAATGCAGGTGTTTCATAGCAAAAGCACACAGCAATCAGGCTGTCTGCAGGCACCAATGAGTTGACCACATTTCTCCTAGAATAAATAAACGGCCACGAGCGCACCGGAGCGGGCAGGCCTTTGGCGTTAATTGCGATTAGGTGGCAGTCAGGCTTTAAGGTGTAGAACGGTACTTGTTTCAACCAATTCGTAGAAGAAATGGGATCTCTTCTTCCAAAAACCCACCACCTCCAGTTTTGCCAGTGACGGGACAGGAGGGGACGGGCGTGAAGGCCACGGCGGCCCACGCCAGGCCGGGGGGGAAGCGGGTGCCTCTCCCACGGCTGGTTCCCACCGTGGGCCGTGGCACGAGGCGCGCGGTGCAGCGGCACCGCGGCCAGGGAGCATGCCATCTCTGTCTGTACCGAGATCAAATGGAGCCACTCAATCAGGGGATGCCATTATTGCCGCCACCATGCAATTTCCACTATCAATAATTCACTGTATATGCTGGACGGGCAGAAGGGGGAAAAGGCAAGACAGATTTTTTGACAGGAGGGAAGGGAAAACCACCCCGCCGGTCAGAGCGTTTCTCCCGGGGCCCCTCGGCCGCCCCTGCCCTCCCCGGCGGGCGCTGGCGCGGTGGGCGGCCCTCGGTGCCGGTCCCCGGCCGCCTCCCGGTCCCCGGCCCGGGCAGAGCCGCCTCCGCGCCGCCTGGATTGAGCACCCGCGCCCGCTGCGCGCCTCCAGAAAGTCACCGGTGTAACGTTACCTGGGGCGCTCATTAATAAGCAATGCCTGTTATTATCTTGATTGCATTCTTAATAGGCAAACTACGGAGAGGTCAGCGCGGGAGCGATATTTAAACGGATCGGGCTTGCTTCATACCCGGCGGAGTAAACCAATATCCCGCGGCGGGCGGGCGGGCGGACCGACCCCCCCTCCGCCCCGCTCCCCGCCCGGCCCGGCCCCTCCGCGCCCTGCCCGCCGCTCGGGGGGCGCCGGGGGAGCGGGGGCCGGGCCGGGCGGGCGGGGCGGGGGCGGTGGCGGCGGCGGCGGGGCCGGGGAGGCGGCGCGGAGGCTTTAAGCGGGGCAGCGCGGTGCCTGCGGCCGCCGCAGCCGCTGGCCGGACGCGCCCGGGCGGGGGGCGAAGCCGCTCCGGGCCGGGAGGCTCCCGTTGGGCGGCGGCGGGGGGGATCCGGCTCTGCTGCCCTCCCGCCCCTCATAAAGCTTTGATGAGACACTTGAGCCGCCGCCTGTGTTGCCGGGGCGGCGGGAGGCGGCCGGTGGGACTGGGAGCCCAGGAGAGGATGTGACTTCCCGAGGGGACCCGGCCAGGCTTTGTGTGGACGACGAGGTACGCGGCGCCCCCGCCGGGAAACTTGAGGGGGCGGGCGGGCGCGGACCGGTGCGTGGCGTCCGGGAAGCGGGCAGGGCAGCCCCGCGCCCCTTTGTTCCCGCACCTGTCGGCCCGGCCCGGTGGGGCGGGCGGCCCGGCGGGGCTTTTGTTGGCGGCGGGAGCGGGGAGCGCGGGGCCGGGCGGCCCGCTGGCGCTTCCCCGACGGCGGCGCGGGGTGAGGCGGGGCCCGGGCGCGGGACGCGCTGCCCGCCTGGGGGCGCCCTACGCGGGGCGCGGCCGTTGGGCGGCGCCCCCTGGCGGCGGGCGCGCGGTTGGGCCGGCCCCCTCCGTCCGGGCGGGCGGTGGGGCCGGGGGCGGCGGGACCCCGCCGTGGGGCGGGCGGGGAGGGATGGGGCAGACCGGGAGCCTCCCCGGCTCTGGCGGGCGAGGGGCCGTCAGGGAGGGGAGCGATGCACTTGTTGAAGCGCAGCCGTCGCTGGAATGCGAAGCACGCCGGCTGCCCGCACCGGGATTCCGGTGCCATGGGAGGCGGGGGGGGGGGGGGGGGGTGTGGTGGTGGCCCCCGCGGGGCGTGGGGACCCCTCCGCGTGCGGCGGGAGCGGCTCTAGGTCGCGTGTCCGCGGCCGTCGGTGCGCGGGGAGGGGGACGGGGAGCGGCCGGGTGCCACCCGCGGGGTTGGTGTCAGGGTGGTGCGTGAAACCCCGTCCTCCAGCCGGGGAGGAATTGGCGTTGGAGGGTAAACGGGGTTGGGAGAGGCTTCATTAATCCTTCGGAAGCCTTGCGCTAGCCCACTCATTGCTCCGGAATCGTTTGTTTCTTTCATAGGCTCAAGAGCATAAGGGGTTACAACCGCGGGCCGCGCTCGTTTTGGTTGTTTATCTTTGAGCGGTGCCGTTGGTACCTTGGTTCGTACGTTACGGGTGAAATACGCCCTCCTTGCTTTCGGCTTATGGCAGTTCGCTGTTCTGAGGTTATGACTATTGCGAGATCAATAGCCATTACTTATTCATGTTTCTAGTAACACGGTTCTAATGAATGCAAAGAATCTACCCTGGCGATACATTCTTCTTCAGCAAGTATTTCTGTAATCTTTAATTCATGGTGTGAGAAGTACAGAAAACGAATTTCCCTGCTCGTCTTTAGAGATGAGCAAAGGGCCCAGCGAGGAGCCTCCCGCTCAGGCAGGAGCAGCTCTTGGGGTCCGAGTGGCTGTTGGGTAGCAGAAGCGAAGGGTTCGTTCAGTTGGCACGTGGCCGGCTGTCTCGAGCGAGAAGGTCATCGCGGTGTCCTGCTCGGTGGCGTCGGGTAGCGCCTTGGGCGGCCAGGTGCAAACCAACGGCCCCGTTGGCGGAGCAGGAGCGCTGCCTGCGTGCGCTCGGCTCAAGTTAGTAGGTATGGAAGAACTTAAGCAGAGGGAATGCTCCCGGCTCGATCCGGGCTGCGAATCCCACGGTTTGGCATGCGAGAGGAGGTAGCAGCTGTCAGGGGGATGCTACGGCTCCCCATGTGCGAAGCAGCAGGGCACTGGCTGTGTAAACAAACCCGGGGTGAGGGAGAAGGCGGCAAACTGACGTTCTCCTGCTCCTTCCGAGAGCAGCGGGATGGAGTGCGGTCCCTCACCTGTGCCTTGGGGCAAAGCAAGGACTCCATTTCAACCCTAAAATACCTTGAAGGAGCTGATAGATGTTTCAGCTGGTTACTAGATACAGGAGCCTTTCTGCAGGGCGCTGTAACTTGTAACAATTTTCTGCTGTAGTACTATCACTTAATGTTCAGCTTCACTGAACCTCGGCTGGGAAAACCCATTTGTAAGTAGCTGCCTTCTGTTCCTGTCGCCGGTGCTCTCTGCTTTCCAGAGCTGCGGGGTGGATCCTGTCCTTATGTGGCTATGAAACAGGGTAAACCGGGTCAGAAGGATGAAGAACGCTTTATCGGAATAACCTCGGTATAACAGTGGAAGAAAATGGGAAAGGGCTTTTATCTTGGAGGGAGTAAGGCTAAACTGAAAAAAGTTTAATTTCAAGCAGCATGCTTTTAAACGCGAAGACGTTAGGTTGTAGTGTAGTGCTACGGGAGTACTACAATATGCTGGAATACTACGAAATGTAGTGCACAGATGCAAGGGATTTTAAAGAGTCATTAAAATGTGAAAGAGTATAGTGGAAAACAAGGGTCTGTGCTTGTGCTTACAAGCGTTCATATAGTGACAGTGCTGAGCTGAAAGCAGCTGCAGTTCAAAGTCCTTGAGGTAGTTGCAGTGCTTTCTGCAACTGTGACTCTGCTCTGACGGTGAGGAAAACACAAGAAGCTGCATGTCTGGCTCAGATAATAGTGCTCTGCAGGGATGCAGGTATAAAATCAGGTCACAAGAAAATCATGAGTAGGAGAACCTCTCATCCCTTCTTGTGGGTAAGCCTGCCAGAAACAACTCGTTCTGAGTGAATTGTGAAATAAGTGTGGTCTTACTTTTTAAAATGTATATATATTTCCCATATCTGCCTTCCTGGTTTGTATAAAAGGCTGAAATGCTGTTCTAAGAATGTGCCCTGTGCCTACACTAGAAGTCTCACGTTAAGCATTGTGTGAATCGGTGGAGGCTCAACTGGAAGAGGATATATGCTTTTAATAGGTTAATTGCTAACTTGTCTTGACCTGTTTTCAAGCATATGTTGTGAGCGCTTGGTTTCTGCTAAACAGCTAAAACGCTGCTTAATTGGGAAACTCTCAATCATTTCTTAGATCAGTTCGTACACTGGCATTCTTGGTAATGCTTAGCTGTGAACACCCTTTAAAAGGAAGATTTAAAAAGCACTGAAGCTAAGCTATTTTTGTGTATTGCTGAAATGAAGTGGTAACTCCATCACCTACTGTCTTCAGTTGCAGCTAGGAAGGTGCTGTGCACAACAACTCTCCTGTTCCCTGAGGTACAGCTGCCTGATGCAGGAGCTGGTAGGCTGTGCCCACTGTCTGTCACCTCACAAACCTTACTGTTTCCCTTCCTTATCTGTACCTATTATTCAGTCTTATCTTTGACTGTAAGTTGTCTGGGGCAGAGATCATCTTGCCTGTTTTCTATTCCTGGTACCTGACAAGGGCTCCTCAGCACTCTGGTAATACAGACAATAAACAACGGGTTTAGCTGCGCAGCGTACTCAGGCAACTCTGCCATGGTGCCTTAAACTGGTGGGTTGTCAATGTAAACCCTTATGCTACTTGATTTGGAAACACTGGAATATTCAATAACAGAAGAATAAAACACGCTAATTCTGGAGATAGACGTGTGAGTTAGTAGGGTAACCATTATACTGTGGCCTGTGGCCTCCACTACAATCCTGCACTGGCCATGTGGCTCGCAATTCCAGGCTCCGAGCAGCCCAATGAGGAACCTGGCAGGCGTTACCCAGGCACAACAGGACATGCAGTCACATGCATGAAGTGTAGGTGATCTGGAGGTTCAGGCTCCTATTTTTGCTCTTTTTCGACATCCAGGACCTAATTATCAGGCGACTATGTAGACTGGTGGCGTTCAGCTTCGACACCCAACAGTACCAGTCAACATGGAAGAGTCTGAAATACTGAAGATGCTACGCGCTTGACTGAATAGGCAATGTTCTTACCAAAAAAAGCCAACCTCATCTCAGGCACTATTTCTACCCTTTATAAATTGTGAACAGGGTTGGCTGGGATGATGCTGATGCGATGTGATTGTAATCCTTTAGTAACACTGATACTAGTGGTAGCAGAACGTCCCGTTACAGCATAATTTAGGCACCACAAATGGCTACAGCTCTCTGAAGATGAGTCCCATGGACAACCAGAGGAAGCGAAAGGAAACTTCCTTCACTGAATTTTCATGCCCCAGTGGCAGCTGCCATAAGGCTGTAGCAGTTGTATACTTTCCTCGGTAAGAATATTGTCTTTCAGAGAAGTCATTTCTTGAAACCAGTTAATTAGGACAGTTATTTCTGGCCGTGGCATTTGTACAGAACAGAAGGCATGATTGTTCTTATGTTTGTTTCTCTGAGTCCTTTGATCGACTAGAAGCTCTCAATGCTTTACGCTATAAATTACCTCAATGCTTTGGCAGTTCATTTCTTTTCTTGTGTACTTGGTTAGGAAAATGCAGAAATCCTTGTGACTCAGCTTCAGACTACTATAAATTATGAAGAAATGGGGGAGGGGGTCACATTTCAAATTAGAAAAGGCAATTCTAGGAGGATGGGAGGAATACTGGTTGCTAAATTTGAGATAAGCATCTCTTGGTATCTCAAAATCTGAGCAGCTACCGCCACCTAGAGATGCACGCACTGAACATGCTTCTAGGGCTGGCTCTTGCAACTGAGTCTGGGCAATTAAACTGAGTGAGGCTGCTAATCCCAGTTGTTCTTCCTGGGCAGCAGTAAATTTAGGTTACGCATGCGAGCTTTATTTAACCCTGTAGCTGAGGTGGTACCTGCGAATCCTGTTCTAGCGATGCGGGTAGCCAGTCTTCATACAGTCTTCCTTGTGCGTGGCTCAAACAGGTAAACAAGAAGGATTGCTTTCAGTAAATCATTTGCTGACTGAACTTTAGACTACACCTAAAGAAGCATTTGCAAGTCAAATTCATACTCCTTGTTACAGCTGTCGGTGAGACTTCATAGCATGTCCAAAGCCTGCACCAAAAGAATGCAATGTAGAACCATTTGAGATGGTTTGAGGGGGAGAGGGGGGTTTGTTCCTCTACCCCATCACTGAAGTCTGCTTGGTACAGGGTGTCCTTTAGTAGATACTTGGAGGAATAGAAAATTCTGATTTTCTTAATGTATCGACTCAGCAGCCTTTAGCTTGGTTTCACTAGATCCAGGATTTTCCTAGTTTCAAAATTAAGTATTAAACTGGGTATGAGGGTATTTGTTGCTACCCCGAACCTAACAACATCAATACACTTTTTATATCTGCCCCTTGGTTCCTAGGATATAGTTTCCTGTTTTGTTTTGAGCTCACAAGTTCTGATTTGTAGGTTTTGTGTATCAGTCTTTGGCTATAGCAGGTTCTTCTTCTGCGTTTTGGAGAGACGAATAAGCACTGTTCCCTATTTAATTTGTGAGGAACTGCTTAGAGAGAAACTATGTGCCTTTTACCTGCTAAACTCATAATCTCATGTGTGATTGTTTCTGTTTGACTCTCACACACACAGTAAGTTTCTGGGGCTTTATAATAACTGCTAGCTTATGGCTATCAAATGCCCAGGGGAGTAAGAAACCCAGCACCACTAAACCTCTGTGGGAGTTGAGGACTTCCACCTTGCAAAGCCTTGAAAAGGCAAGCCACTAGTTGATGCCATGTACTGCATATCTTTCCACGTGATGGTTTTGATAACTTCTTAACATACTTGAAATCTGCCTGTGTAAAACATATTGGGATAAGTGCCTAACGTATAGCTTCAGAGGGAATAGGGGTTTTCTGTGGGAAACTGAGGAGATGTGACATAGGCATTTGCCATTCAAGTCAGGAGGCAACTGCAGACCATATACCATATGAAGGTCTATGAGGAGGGAGCCATCGTGCCAAACTGGTGTTTGAAAAACTACCCTTGGTTCAGCTGGAGTTCCATATCCAACCTCTGCCTCTCCAGTACGCACACTGGGCTACAGGAAGGCTTGTAGTCCCTTGCATGCATGTAGCATAGCAGGAGTCTGGAAGAAGACTGAACTAGGGGAAGTCTTGAGCAAAATGCTGTTACACACTCTTTGTTAATTCAGCATGCAAAAGACTTGGAGCATGTTGCTGCAGTTAAGGCTGTAACAATAGTAGCGGGACTAGTCTTTCCCCACCCCATTCCTGGAGTGTACATCTCATAAGAGAGTTAAGCATGATCTCGTGCCAATCCTAGCACATGTTGTGCCTTATGTAGTCGTGGCGGACTGGTGTGGCTCCCACTGATTGGAAAAGGGGAAACATAACCCCCATCTTTAAAAAGGGAGAAAGGAAGATCTGGAGAACCACAGGCCAGTCAGTCTCGCCTCTGTGCCTGGCAAGATCATGGAGCAGATCCTCCTGGAAACCATGCTAAGGCACATGGAAAACGAGGAGGTGATTGGTGACAGCCAGCATGGGTTCAGCAAGGGCAGATCGTGCCTGATGAATATGGTGGCCTTCTACAATGGGATCACGGCCTCGATGGATAAAGGACGGGCGACTGATGTAATTTACCCGGACTTGTGCAAAGCCTTCGATACCGTCCTGCACAACATCCTTGTCTCTAAACTGGAGAGGCATGGGTTTGACTGATGGACCACTTGGTGGATAAGGAATTGGCTTGATGGTAGCACTCAGCGTTGTGGTCAGCGGCTCGATGTCTGAGTGGAGAGCAGTGACGAGCAGCGTTCCTCAGTGGTCGGTGTTGGTACCAATGCTGTGTAACATCTTTGTCAGTGACACGGACAGTGGGATTGAGCGCACCCTCAGCAAGTTTGCCAATGGCACCCAGCTGTGTGGTGCGGTCGACACGCTGGAGGGAAGGGATGCCATCCAGAGGGACCTGGACAGGCTGGAGAGGTGGGACCGTGCAATCCTCAAGGAGTTCAACAAGGCCAAGTGCAAGGTCTGCACATGGATGTCATGAAATGGAGGCTATGAGGAGTGGTTTAGGCCACTTAAAAGATCAGCATCACAAATATTAGGGGAAAAGCTATTATTTTTAATATGAATGTGAGAAACATGACTTAACAGAATTTGATGGCAAGGTCCCCTCCACTACTCATTTGACATGGAAAAGCATACAGAGGCAAAATCAAATCAGCAACAGATTAAAAATGTTTATACATGAATTAAAAATTATTCACAGAGTCGACGAAATCAAGTCACGATTGGATTGTCGCTATGTGAACAAGGGAAAAGGAGCAAGGAAATTCTTCCTGTTTGGTCATGAGGTTCAGAGTGAACCCCCTTACTCTCTAAATTCCTCTAAAGAGAAGTCCAGGTGCGGCTGAATCCACCCCTAGTCCCAGACCTTGTCAATGGTTTACATCTAAGGAATTAGGGAAAAGATCACAGGGTGTGGAGTTTTGTGCTTGGTGCAAAACTTTGAATTGCTCTCCCACAGTGTTGCTATCCCAAAGTTCCTTAACACTATTCAGATATATCACACAATGAGATTATAGTCCCTATAGTCCCTAGCAGGACTTAACTCTCAATAAATCAGTACAATAACTTAATCAAAGACTTTACAAAGCTATCAACACAAAGTTGCATGCATACACTCACACAGACATAGAAATAGAGATAGGTGTTTATATATATTTATATAAAGGTACCCGTTAAAATTTCCCCTTGACTTCAGTGAAAATATTCACATCTGATGTCAGTGCATCTCTTGATGGGTGAAGAGTTGAGCCTCGAGGGGGTTTTGCAGCCCAAGTTGCTTCAACAGTTCTCTGATTTCACAAACTTGAGAGTTTGCAAACTGAGAGGCATCCCACGCAGAGGGAGATGCTGGGCACAGCCCACTGCGGTCCAGGACATCTCAAAAGGGTCATCCTTGGAACCACTGTTTATAGGGTCATGAGATAAAATTATTTATGCCTAAAGTCAGTTATAACCTGGCCTTAATTGGGGTAGGCAGTAGCTAGAATTCCCAGCTGGTACCGATCTACCCAGATTGCAATAAGGTTCAGGGCTGGCAGGGGATGAATTATTTCCCTCCCATCCTGCAATGTAACCAGGCAACTGACCCCTAGTATGGCCATTCCCCGCCTTGGCAGTGCAGAAGTGATATGATAAAGGACGCTTAATCACCAACTCCCTGAACAATGGCTGAGGTTTGATGGGAATCTCTAAGGTCATAGCGCAGTCCAGGAGCTGAGAGGGGAAGAAATGCACCATCACAATGGGTTGGGGCAATCCCAAACACAGACACAGGCTGGGTGGAGAATGGATCGAGAGCAGCCCTGAGGAGAAGGACTTGGGGGTGCTGGTGGGTGAGAAGCTGGACACGAGCCAGCCGTGTGTGCTGGCAGCCCAGAAAGCCAACCAGATCCTGGGCTGTATCCAAAGAAGCATGGCCAGCAGGGTGAGGGAGGGGATTATCCTCTCTACTCTGCTCTCGTGACACCCCACCTGGAATGCTGCGTCCAGCTTTGGAGCCCCCAACATAAGGATATCAACCAGTTGGAGCGAGTCCAGAGGAGGCCAGGAGGATGCTCAGGGGGCTGGAGCCCCTCTGCCATGGGGACAGGCTGAGAGTTGGGCTTGTTCAGCCTGGAGAAGAGAAGGCTCCAGAGAGACCTTACAGCACCTTCCAGTGCCTGAAGGGGACACAAGAAAGCTGAGGGGGGCACTTTTCACAAGGACCTGTAGTGACAGGACAAGGGGTAATGGGTCTAAATTGAAAGCGGCGAGATTTAGATTGGATATCAGGAAGAAGTTCTTCCCAGAGAGGGTGGGGAGGCACTGGGACAGGTTGCCCAGAGAAGCTGTGGGTGCCCCATCCCTGCAAGTGTCCAAGGCCAGGCTGGATGAGGCTTGGAGCAACCTGGTCTAGTGGAGGGTGTCCCTGCCTATGGCAGGGGGGCTGGAACTAAATGGTCTTTAAGATCCCTTCCACCCCAAGCCATTCTGTGATTCTTTGATCTAATGTGATCAAAACATTAATTTCGTTAAACATAACAGCTCCTGGAGAAATGCAGTTCTGTCTAGATCAAGGAATTAAAGGTTATGATCTCTGGATTCCTTAGCCTGTTATGCCATTTACTTTTTAAGCTTGGTATAACGTTTAGTTTCCATATGGTTTAGTTTATCCGTCTTTATGCTGGCCATGTCGCTCTCAGTGAGTGTTCAGTACTTGATATACTGAGATGAAAAGAAATGAAAACTAAACTTTATTCAAGGTCTGGATTAGTAAGTAAACCAACCTCCCCTTAGTCATAGCTGTCACCCTACTACAGAAGTGTACGGACGCTGTTGAGATGAGCGACAGGACTTGTTTTGTGGTATTTCTAGATAATTGTGCCTGCTGGCTGCTTGAATTAAGACTTGGATCTTCACTTGCTATTTACATTCCTTTTGAGTTGATAATCCAGTTTGACTGAGCCGTAAATGCCAAGAGAGAAATGCTATTTGATAGAATTTATACTGAAAGCCAGTGTGAGTCCAAGAGGGAAGCAAAGCCACTAACAAGTTCAAGCTGGCAAGGGTAAGTTAACCAGAACCCGTGCCAGGAAACTGTGGTGAAGTACGAATTTGCTGCTGAACATCATGATCGCCCTTTGTCTTTATAATGGGTTGAACCAAAACTCGAAATAAACACATCTGAAGTTCTCCATTTTTTGCTTTTCCAGATATAAACATTACAGTTTATGTCAATGTAATGATTTTTTTCTTTGTTGGCAGCTAATGTCCTGCAGCCTAGCGAAGAAGGCTTGTTTGTATTTTGTGGGAGGCAAAGAAGGATGTTTCACATCTCATTGCAACAGCAGGGTACTTACTGGTATGGTGTCTGCAGGTTGCTGCCAGTGAAATGGTGCAAAGAGAGGCCAAGCAGGTGCTTCTTGAAATCTTCTCACAGAAATACAGATTTTCTGTAACGACAAGCTAAAGAATCTCTGAAAATTAATTTTCCCATTAAAAGCTAATGATTACCTGAATTTAAAACAAGCAACAAAGCTGCCTTCCTTGGAAGACTCTTTTCAAGTCCTTTTCTCTCCATGTTTTGCACTAATGATTTCTGCTGCCCCCTGTGCAAAACTTTTCTACCATTGTAACTGCAAAAGTAGCAGGAGCATTAATGATGAGCAAAGATGTTGCAAAAGTGAGCCAATTCCACATGCTTCCATTAAAGAAAAAAAGCCAACAGAAATAAGATTTAAGAAACTACTTAGAGGTCTAAGTCTCCACAGAAGTCTACCTCCAAGTCTGACAACAGCTTGAATTCCATAATCCTCAACCATGAAGTGGTATCACCTGGTTCTTAATCAGTTTTGTTCAATATAGATATTGTTATATATTTTTTTGCTTGCTCTGATTCCTGTCGCTGTTATGAAAATTATGGACTCTTATGCTTGGAAATGCCAGAAATCATTTCCCCTGCCTCTAGCTAACGGAAGGACAGGTATGCAATGAGAGCTAGAAAACACAATAAATAACTTGTAAAGTAAACTCTTTGGAGCCAATCTTAGTTGCAAAGCACCGCCAGACCTGTTAGCACTCAAGCTGTACTCACTAGAAGATGACTGCAGGGGAACTGCCGATACTCTGTGTATCTTGTAGTTAGCCGCGTTCAGGCATACTTCAAAACGCGACCTCTAGTTTCACGGAGGGCAGTCCTGAGTCGTTTGGTTTTTTAACAAACAGATACATCTGTGGACATGCTTTGGGGTGAAAAAAAAATGACCAGAACTCAGTCATCTTTTTCCTTTCGTTGTTTTGATGGGGATGGTGCTGCTGCACAGGCTTCATCCCCGGGAAGGCCTCAGCATCCATGTTAGGAGCCAGCATAGCCTTGCTCTTCTCCATTTTATACAAATTAAGGCTGACCTTTGGTCCCTGGCAAGCTGCCTGGCTTGTGTTTATAGGGCTGGTAAATACCTACTTGTGCAGTAGTAGTTCTCCATGGGCATAAGTCTTTCCTGAATTTCATAGCAAATTTGCTGTGGGTAGCAGCAGCCTCTGGATGAGACGGGAAGTTGGGTTGCATTCCAAATCAAACCTCTCGGAGGTTTTAATGGTGAAGAATGTTTCTATTTTAACCCTGCTTTTGCTTTTCTTGTTGTTCTTTGTTATGTAATGGTAGAGCCCACAAATTGGAAGCATGAGGCTAAAAGCTGAAGAATGAGGGAAGAAACAAAAAGCCATATGGCAATAGCAGGAGGTCCTGCCACCCCACCTTAGGCTCGTGACAACATGCCCTACATTTAACCTACAGTCAGGAACTAATTAACGACACAGATGGAAGTGAGCTAGCATATGTATTCCAAATAATACCCCTAAGGTTTTAATCGGCTGCCCTGCCTCTTTCTGGGTTAGACATCTAAGTTACCGTAGAGAGATTTGCAAAATATGTGAATGATACATATGGCGAAGGCGGCTTTGTGTAGTGGCTGGAGCGAGGGGCTGGGAGCAGGGGCTCCCTTGTTTCCTGGCTCAGCAGTGACTCGCGGTGCAATCTGGACTGAGTTGTTTAACCGTCCTTCTGGGCTTCAGCCTACCCAGAAGGAAAATAGGATTTCTGGTGCAGTTCCTCCTCACCGAAGGATGTTGAGATTCGACGTTTGCAGAGCACTGTGGAAGCTTGGATAGTGTCTTCTCCAAGAAATGTTGTACAAGTGGAGAGTCACAGCGGCATTAAGTACCAGGTCTCTCTGCTCTTGCAACTTCCAAGTGGTTTTTTCCTCTCTAGAACTATTAATTCTCTCTGATAAGACAGCTCTGCTTTTGATTTTTGAATAGGATGATGACTTCTAGATAATCTATTATGTTGTGCAGAGGTTTGAGAGAGGGAGAACACTTAGCTGTTTCAAACAAATTCGGTAATTTAATGTTTCTTGCTTTAACTTTCTCTTTCCTCCCCCCACCCTCAGCTATCTGAAGAGAGGCTCCACTTCCCTGCAGGGCAGTAGGATCTGCTTATGTGAAAGGACAGGTATTGAAGTTTTTCTAGAGAAGTGTTTATTTAATGCCTGAAATCCCATATACAAACCTACCCTTTGGAGCTTAAGGGCTCTTACAGTGAGAACAGTACGCTGGCAGCAAAGGCACTTTCTTCCGCGGGGGTGTGTGTGCATGAAACAAGACACCCAAGTGTGGAGGGGAGGAAAGTTGGGTGATGTTGGGCTGGATTTTGCATACTTCTGTTTATAGGCATGTCTGGGCTATTTATGTGCTCATATCGGTGGGGGAAGGGAGGAGCTAGTCTGCACACCTAGAAAGCCTTTTTTCTTCCTCTTTAAAGTGTAATTATTACCAAATATGCATGTATCCCTCAGGAGTCCTGAGTGTGAGGAAGCTGTTTTGCTGAAACCTGCCACATTTCGTTCTGATGCAGGTATTGGCTATAGTTCAGGTGCTGGCCCCATCTGATTTTATGAGCACATAAATACTGGGCCACCTTTGCAGCTGGTACAAATCTATGAGCAGAGCACTGTGGAATTACACCAGGTAGTGACCGTGTCCACCAAGACTGGACCCACGGGAACGTATTGCTTCAACGAACCTCAACAGTTTTTGTGGAAATAATTTCCCGTGATGCCACAATGCATAGTTATACCTGCTGGCAAGTGTGAAAAGTCATCAGCCAGGTGAACTTCAGTTTTAACTGGGGAGGAGGAAGGCCCCAATGTTCATGTGATTCACAGGAATCACAGTATAATACTCCCCTGTGAAAGAAATTACACCATTATACAGCTGGGAGAAGGCAGGAGCTTGATACATTAATTTTTCCTGCAAGGCTGCAGGTTTTTCTTTATGTTCCATTAAATGTTTGCACGTAGAGCAGTACAGCTGATGAAGCTTGTTTTCAGACACTTGCATCTTTGCCAGTCGTACCTCCTCACTCCTAATAATTCCAAACCCTTTTCCTCTGTGGAGCTTGTGAAATGAAAGCAACAATACACAGTTGTAAGTGGGTAAACCCATACGCTGGTGCTTGCCTGACTCAGGATGGAGGGGCCGGGGGGGAAGCTTATTTAGGTGGGTCTCAGCTACTTTCATGCCAGTCACGGCACGTGACCGTGGTAATAGTGTTGCCTGTGAAACCTGCATCCCTCTATTGAATACGGTTGAAGTTGGCCCCCAGATTTTTAAGATAGATTAGGGATAGGGAACCAGGCACAGCAATTGCAGAAGTCTTGTTTCAACATGAAACCACTTAGAAGGTGGGAAAAAAAAAAAAAAGCTGAAAACTATAATGCTTTGAAATCTGTGGTGTGCTGCCTTTTCATAGTAAAATAGCAGTGGTGAAAGAGCACTTCTTGCCGGAGTGTTTTCAGTACAGTTGTGTTGATATATCAACACAATTTTCCAACAGCGTTATCTCCAAAGATAAAGCCGTTGTCACAGCAGGACACATGCAGGGCTGGCTGCCCAGTGAGGTGGGTTAGATTCCTAATGAGTATATCCCTGTGAAATACAAATTCCTCATTATTCCATTACTGTAGGCTGAGGCAGCGTTGCGACCTCACAGATTTCTGCTCCTGGTCCGGTTGTCCCCGTGTAACTTCAGACCTGAATGCTCCCAGAAGCTGCTCTGGTACCTCAGTGTAAGCTTTTAGCCCTTGTCCCAGGTATGGAAAGTATTTCCATGGAGATGCCGTGCTAACAATTGGGCTGAGCATGTGTTGAGAAAAATCTGCACATGAGGGCGGGCAGCTGGAAGATGACTGATAACACCACTGGCAAATGCAGGCATATTGTTACTACCTGTCGGGGCTCTGACAACAGGCATTTCCAGTTTCTGGTTCATGCACATCACAAGCCACTGCTCTGCTGGAAGGGCTGACTATGGCTAAAAGCAAGGTATTCTCTTACTGCAGTGCCACACACAGTCAGGGTCTCAGCAAAGGTAAGAGTCTTGCAACAAACGGGTATAGCCCTTGCTCTCCTCCCTTACTCTAGAGCAAAGCACTGCCTGCCCAAAATACGGGTAACTGCTCCATCTGATGCTTATGCTTTTTAACCATTGATTTTCCTTGGCTAGGCTTCACTTTTGTTCTGGTTGGGTGCATAATGTTCTATAGGTCCTAGGAAGCTTGCCACTTGCAGGAGAGCTGATGGGTGCGTGGGATGTTTTACATGCTGTTCAATAGTTTATAGGCACTCGTAAGATCCAAGCTCAACCGGTACAGCAGCTTCTGGGTTGTTGCAGGGCTGCTGGACACATGTCACAGCACAAGGGATCCAACTCACGCTAGTTTGCACGCAACGTGCTCCGTTCTGTTCCTCTTCTGGGTGCCAATTATCCTTGACTTCAGTGGGAGCTTCATGTGTGTACTTGGCAGAATAGCTAGTCCTGTGACGATTCAGCACAGTGTTTCCTACCCAAGAGCCCTAGTGAAATGGAAGACAAACCACAGATGCTGCTCAAAGGTCTGAGGTTCTGCCCTAACGCTTTTCCGTGCGCAGGTTGAATTAGCATTATATAAGGCTCTAGTGGCTATGGAAGCAAATGATTTCGGAGAACTGTAATTATCTGCTCCCATGGCGGTATCGGATAGTACCTTGGCATGGAGTAATTACTTCATGGAATGGTTTTGTGGTTGGTTTTCCTGGTTTTGGGGGTGGGGGGCTGGATTTAGGTAGCCTATTCCATAGGTGAACTTTCCTTTCACAGAGGTTGCATAATGTTACTTCTGAGTGAACACAGTAATGGCGTGAGCTTATCTTGACGTATAATCTAAACTAGATTAATACAGTTTTCTAAGCCTGAAGTAAATTTTGAAATTGGAATTTGCTAATGGTTAGGTCTTGGGCTTGGAAGTCATGTCCCTACCATGCAGTATTTCTGGCACGGCAGGAGGAGCACAGCATGTTAACTTATCCTTGATGCTCCTGATGGGCAAGAACAAACCTGCTGGTAGCACTTTTATTTGTGGGGGACTTTCACCCTATACCTTGGTATTTCAACACGAATTTTTGGCAAAAAAACGTTGTGGTAAAGCATACTGTGTTTGTTCTGTGTAGTGGCACGCACACAGGTACCCTTTTGGAGCTGGGTTTTTGTTTAGCGCAGGGATTGCAAAGCCCCGTGCAGTTTGAGCGCCCCGTGTGCGGGATGCTGTGCGAACAGCTGGAAAGGCAGTATGTGTGTCACTGGCTCAACAATCAGTTCCCAGTATAAAAGCATAAAAATAGTGCACATCTGTTCTCTTCTATGGGTGTTGTCTCTCTGAAAGCTCCAATACCATCTGTGAGTCTGGCCTGCAATTCCTCCACTCGCACACGCTGCCAAAACTGCCTGTTTCCTGGTATGGGCAGAATGGGTCTGAGATCCATCCGACAGAAATCCTGCTGGGAACTCCTCGTGGTCCTGCACTTGGCCAGTTTAAGCATAAGCATGCTTGTAGCGAGGAGACAGTCTGGTCTGTGCCCATTAGGGCAGCTGAATTCTCTTTCTCGGAGCTTTGAAGCAAGCGTGCCCTTGCACGGCTGTCGGAGGACCCGGGAAGGTATGACGAGAGCTTGTGGGAAGCGCTGATACGTAACTCTGAAAGGATGGGGGTGTAATGGCATGGCATTTTTACTTTGCCAATATTTTCATTGAGCCCCTTCCCACCTCTGGTTGACAGGAGTAGTTGTGATTTTTGTATGCGCTGGGGAGAGAGTCCGATGAAACCTTGGAACCCCACAGAAACTCCTTGCAGCGCTTTACGCAGCTGCGTGCTTCTTCAGAGCCAATGTAGGCGTTGCTGGAGTTTGTCTGCTCTCAGAAGCTGTACCACAGGCAACGTTCAGCAACGTGAGATGAAAGGCAATTTCTTATGTTAAAAGTTGTAGTTTACAAACTACTTGTAAGTCTGCTTGTTATTTATCTTAGTCTTCAAAATGGTTCTTCGCCTCTGCCATCTCAGGCATTATGGCTAAGTAGGTTTTATTACCTCAGGGAAAACCAACACGAGAAAATAAAAGTAAAATGGGTTTCTTCCTGACGTGAAGAACTGACTTATGAGAATACAAATTGGATGTGGGTGTGTATGTGTATGTACTGGGGGGGGAGGGCGCTTTATTTTCAGTAATAAAAAGTAATTATACAGGTTGCATAAATAGCCGCAAGGATAACCGGAGTGCGTCAGACATCCAGTTATGCATGTGTTAAAGGTTAATACTATTTGTTCTCAGTACATTTAGTCTTTGCAAATCATGTGCTGACATGCAGCCCATTTTGGTATCTGTTCACACACTCCGGTAATGATGTGTAGAGCAGGAACTCATGCCTGTGCCATTCAGTAGTATTTAGTAAATTGAACTTTTGTATAAAGGTCTTAGAAAATGGCAAGGCAGAAAATGAATGTCTTCTTGCTGCTAATTTTATCTTCCACCGCACACTCCTTTTTGGAGATTAAAGCATTATGAATCTATTCACTAGTGAAAGTTATTTCAACTTTCACAGCACATGCCAGGATGCAGAAAAGCAAGTACATGTTCACAGCTGTTCCTCAGGTCTCTCTGCTGGAAATACAACCTGTTAAGCTGCTAGTTTTCTGCTTAAAGTAACTAAAAATAATGAAATAAAACAATTAATTGGTGAATCCTCATTAAAAACAAATACTGAAATAAATAGTACAGCTAGGTAATTGACTGCATATGTAAACTAGCTGTAGATAATTGACATGACCTTCATTTAACAAGCCTCCTTCCCATTAGCGGAGACGACTGCCACAATTATGTGCCCTTATTCTAGCTGTAATTGTATGGACTTTATTGAAGTACAAACTAGGTCATGTCTTCCTGAGATCTGGTCCATGGTGGGTGACCTCTTTTCATTGCATCAGCTCTGCGATGCTGCATGAGAGAAGGAAGGATGTTCTTGCGGACATGAGAACGGTGGTTGTTCAGGAAACCAGTCTCAAATGTTATTCCTGACAGATGTCTGTGTGACCTGGGGGAGTAGCTTAAGGCCAGGTCTCAAGGAGGCTAGCAGACATCTATTTTAAATAGCTTTCATCTATTTTATACAAGTTAGTAGGTGTATACAACAGTCTATGGGACAGCAATGAACCATGATTCCCACTCCTAGCCAAGTCTTTGCTCTTTTATGCCCAGCGACATAGGTGAACAGGAGGAGTGCAAAAGAACTTCAGCCTTTAGCTGTTGTTCCTAGAAAGTGGGGAGTAAGAGACCTTAACCTCCTTCGGCTGAGAAGGGAGGGGATGGGTGCATGGTAAGACTGCCAATTGAGCCTCTGTCATCAATGATTTTAATTTTGGGGGGGTTTTTTCCTAGCTGTCTGTCTGACTAAAAAGGCCCATGTTGTATTGATGCCCTCGGGTATCAGCCAGGTTGCTCCATTGAAGAAGTACTCGGTGCTGATGAGCCTCCGTGGGAAATAGTTGCTCAGTCTACCAGGGTAGCATCAGGCATGGGTGTACCCAGAACTGCTGGGGCATCTCCATGCAAGGCCTCGTAGTGGTGGATGTGCCCAGCATGGAAAGCGGCACTACCTTGCTCAATAGTAGCATGCTGAGAAATCAGGAAAACGGAGCTTTTTCCCATGTTCCCACCCTGGTTCTGCTTCTGCATGGGGCAATGTGGCAAGTTCCTCACAAGGGAAGTGCATAATCTGTTTGTGTTGTGGGTTTGCAAGGCATTTACTGTAATAGGACAGGCAGTATCTTTACTCTTTGCAGCATAATGAGGGTTTGATTGTTGGGAGCAGAGGAAAAGGACAGGAAGCTGCCATCCAGAGTCTTACTAGTAACCTTTTTGGCACTGCGTTGGGATATTAGTCCTGCCTTGCTAAGTAAGAGATGAATTCATGATGCATTCATAAGTCTGTTCAAAAGTAGCTGAAAGGTGATGTTTCTACCCATGGAGTGAGATTTAAATCTTACTCTGCTATAGCATATTAAACTAGCAGATTCTAAGCAGCTGCTACTAGCAATTGCTATGGCCTCGAAAATGAAGAGATTTCCTAGGTGCTAAAATATTACTTCCCCATATTAAATCACCTCATATCATTTTGCTGCCAAAGACAAGGACCGTGTATATTGCTCAGTTCATGTCAAGATACAGAGAAGAATCTTTTCACATCCTGCTTGCAGAGTTGGGCTTCGTTTGGGGTGCATTTACAGAGAAGTAGGTGTTTGATCGGTGTTTGCTTGCTAGCAACATTCCACGTGACGGCGCTGCAAAGCTTATAATTGCCTACTCTTCTACTGTTATGAATGTGAGGGAGTGGGGTGGCTTTTAGGGGGACACATTTGTGTATTATCAGTGTTATGTGGATAATGGCTGTCCTAAAGCTGTTGGTTTTCAGAACCTAGTTGTACACGCTGCCCCAGATTACAGCAGCAGTTTTATGTCATCGGATGGGATGTAAATTGATCAAGCTTGACAGGAGTTTCCTTCTTAAATGGAAGGCAAAATTGATTAAGGAAGGATTAATTTAACGTGAGATATAAAGCACTGTTAGATCTGGTGACCAATCAGGCATTGGTGGAGGATGCTGAGGGCTTATGGGAGTCAATCTGTGAGGTTTCTCTGCACCTCTCTGTCCCCTGTCATTTTCCTTGCAAGAAAAATGTCCATACAAATGAGGTTGTTCAGCCATTCATCCACAGTTCTATTCATCTCTCATCCCTCCACGTTCATTGCTGCCTTGAGAGGTGAACAGCCCAGTGGCGATGGTGAAGGATGTGGCCTGACTCAGGAATCCTTCTATCCTTTGGTCACCTACTGAACTTGAAAGGCCAATGTGGGGCCCCCAACTGGTGTCCTTAGCTGATGGGTGCAAGCTGCTTCTCTGTTTTGTGCTTGTCTTGGTGCCTCTTGCGTTGTGTCCTCCCTCTTTTGCACTGGAAGGCCCTTCGGGGTACTACGTGCTCAGACAGAGTCTGTCCTCCAGAGCAGAGATGTTGGCTGGGACCTCTGGGCACTACTCTAATAAAAATAACAGGAACTTGATTAGGAGCCAGAAGATCTGTGTTCTGTTCACTGCTCTGGTGGTCACAAGGCGTGATGTGCGTCTTTGAGTGGGTTTGGGTAGGGTGTTTTTTTTTCCTTTCAAGTTTCATATAAAACAGTTCTCAGAAGAGGGAGTCTATGAATATTGTTATTTTGGTTGCCTGTTCCACTAGCTTTGTGTTTGCATGCTAGCTGAAGCACCCCTTCTCCCTCTTGTCTTGTCTCTCCTTGTTTGATAAAGGAAGACTGATAACCTTCCTCCTTGTGTTGTAAATCATCTCTGTAGCATCTCTCTTCCTCCCCTTTGAGGAAGAAATCTGATATTACTCCCTGTAGGATGTTTTAGAAATCCTAGGATGAGAAAACCTGCAAAATATTCATGTTCTGCATGGTTAGAGCAAACACTATGTTCCTGTGAGTCACAGATGTCAGGTTTGTTTAATCTTAATAAATCTATGCCACAATAACACTGCTAAACAGGAAGAGAGATGGAGGGATGAAGTTGTGCTGGGGTAGAGTGGATTCTTAGCCAAAATCTTATTTAGTGGGGGGCTGGGGGTGAGGGGGGCATGGACACAAACCCAAACACTTCCCACCCACCCCCCACTTCATTAAGTAAACTTTACAACCTACGTTTTGGGCACTGCCTTTCTGGTACATACTTCATTCTCTTTGTGTATTTTATGATAGATTGTCTTTCCATGTTTGAGCCTGAAGAGTACTAGTTTCCCACAGCATACTTGCAGGAGATGAAGTAAGGCTTTTTACATAGCACCCTGTTGGCAAACAGAAATAGCATTTACTCCAATGAGTGCTGCCAAGTATGAGGTACTTCCGAGTGAACTTCAAAAGCTCTGAAACAAGCATTAGCTGCTGCTTCAAAAATGTGAACAATGCCATTGCTTTCTAGCAAGCAGAACTGGGGAGAGTAGGAATCGGAAGGAGAAAAATAACAACTGGATGTGATGGATGTTGTAGTAGCACTTGGGATCAGAAAGAAAGTATAGCTCTCTGTCAGTGCAGGATTTGGGGGGCTCTTATTGTAATAGTACCTAGGGTGTATACTCTGCACTCGGGGAGGAAACCATTTCCACCCCCAGGTACATACAATCCACAGAGACATAGCACCGTGCTCAGGAAGGAACCGTTATACAAGCCCAGCCTGTTGGGAGCGCTGATAGGAGTGAGTCGTGCTGGTTCCAAGCCTGGTGAGGCTTTTTTCCTGGTGCTACCCCTCCATGCTCTGTGAGGACAGCCAAGCGCACACACCAGCCTCAAAGCGTGGCCCGTAACATGCGCCAGAAGCTGGGGGGGGGGACTTTTTACAAGGGCCTGTAGTGACAGGACAAGGGGTAATGGGTTTAAACTGAAAGCGGGGAGATTTAGGTTGGATATCAGGAAGTTCTTCCCGGAGAGGGTGGTGAGGCACTGGGACAGGTTGCCCAGAGAAGCTGTGGGTGCCCCATCCCTGGAAGTGTCCAAGGCCAGGCTGGATGAGGCTTGGAGCAACCTGGTCTGGTGGAGGGTGTCCCTGCCCGTGGCAGGGGGGTTGGAACTGGATGGTCTTTGAGGTCCCTTCCAACCCAAACCACTCTATTCTATTCATCAGCAGCAGCTCGGGGCAGAATGTGAGAGAAACGGGCAAACCGCTGGGTTTCAGTATGGCAGTAGGGATGGCTGTGCTTCTGGGATTCATGCTGAGCTCTGGGCTTTAACTGGGTTTAAACAGCTGCTTTGCCCGCTTGAGAAGAGGCAGTATGGGGTGCTGGGAAGGTTCGGTGGTTCTGGTACTGTCATTTCAGTACAGCTAGATTGCAGAGCTGATAAAGAGCAAGGCCCTTACGGCATTCACATGATGCACGTAATCTTTCCAGCTCAGGTTCAGCAGGGTGGCAAGCATACCGCCCGGACCATGCCCTTGTTCTCTGTCTGTGCATACATACCTTCTGCCTTTAGATGAGGGATTGACCTGCTGAGACCTCAGAATGTATATGGCCTCTTCCTGTGTTTTGAAGGTTGCTTTCGAAATACAAATGCAATTTATCCTGGTGCTGTTCAGTTTCTTGTGGATAGTACGATGAAATCTTTTTGGCACAGAGAGATCTTAAAACTCAAATATTTGCATTTGCACTTGAAATGGAAGTCTTGCCTCTCACGCTTGTGAGGCAGCCTTTTACTGCTGCGATGTTGCATTGCTAAATAGCAGTTCTGCTTTTGCTGTCACCCGAAATAGGTGTAATCAGTCAATAAATAAGGAGTCGGCATAGGGGCTAGTCTAATGCTACAGAAAGACTTTGGCTTGTAAGAACTCTGACTTGCTGGGATCAGTGTTGCCTAAGCTTTGGTGTTTGCTTCATCTGAAACTCTAAATGCAAGACCACGTCGGTACCGGAGTATGCTTTATCAGCAGTAACGAGTTGCGGCTGCATGCAGCAGATGGCTGCAGAAAATGCATGGTGTCTCAGGACAGCTCAGGTGAAGTTTTATTTCTCTGTCCCCTGTAAGTTAAATCTCCTTTTTTTTTTTTTCTTTCTTGTTCTTGTCCTTAACAGTTCCACCAAGTGAGAAGAGTGATGACCATCCTTTTCCTTACTATGGTTATCTCATACTTCAGTTGCATGAAAGCTGCCCCGATGAAAGAAGCTAGTGTAAGAGGACAAGGCAGCTTGGCTTACCCAGGTCTTCGGACCCACGGGACTCTTGAGAGCATAAATGGGCCCAGCGCTGGCTCAAGAGGACTGACGTCGCTGGCAGACACTTTTGAACATGTCATAGAGGAGCTGCTAGATGAGGACCAGGACATCCAGCCCAGCGAGGAAAACAAGGATGCAGACTTGTACACATCCCGAGTCATGCTAAGCAGTCAAGTGCCTTTGGAACCTCCACTGCTCTTTCTGCTCGAGGAGTACAAAAACTACTTGGATGCTGCAAACATGTCCATGAGGGTCCGGCGCCACTCTGACCCAGCTCGCCGCGGGGAACTGAGCGTATGTGACAGCACCAGCGAGTGGGTGACGGCGGCGGAGAAAAAGACTGCAGTGGACATGTCCGGGGCGACTGTCACGGTCCTGGAAAAGGTCCCAGTACCCAAAGGCCAACTGAAGCAATACTTCTACGAGACCAAATGCAACCCCAAGGGGTACACAAAGGAGGGCTGCAGGGGCATAGACAAGAGGCACTGGAACTCCCAGTGCCGAACTACCCAGTCTTACGTGAGAGCTCTCACCATGGATAATAAAAAGAGAGTTGGCTGGCGCTTTATAAGGATAGACACTTCCTGTGTATGTACATTAACCATTAAAAGGGGAAGATAGTGGATTCGTGTTGTATAGATTATATTGAGACAAAATTATCTATTTGTATATATACATAACAGGGTAAATTATTCAGTAAAAAATAATTTTATGGACTGCATGTATAACTGAAGTTTATACAGTACAGTGGTTCCACAATCTATTTATTGACCATATCCATGACCTGAAGGGGAACAAAAGTCATTTGCGCACAAGTTTAAAAAAAAAAAAAATAGACAAAAAAAAAAAAAGAAAAACAAGCAAACAAAAAAGTCTGCATTACATTCCTCGATAACATTGTGGTTTGTCGCCGTTGCCAAGAATTGAAAATATAAAAATTAAAAAAAAAAAAGAATAAAATTGCATGCTGCTTCAATTGTGAATTGATGATAAACTGTCCTCTTTCAGAAAAATAAATTGAACCAAAACATTCCGTTTACATTTTAGACAGTAAGTATCTTTATTCCTGTTAGTATTATATCTGTTTACTGCTTTTAACTTCTGATAGCGTTGGAATTAAAACAATGTCAAGGTGCTGTTGTCATAGTTTTACTGTTTCTCTTTTACTTTTGATCTCCCATCAGATTGAAAAAGTAAAAAACAAAAAAAAAAAATCATTACCTTATTCTGGATTAAAAACAAATTTGGTTTTTTTGTATGTTGTGAAGGTGTTTGCAATAGCAATCCAACTACTGACAAAACATAATAAAAAAAAAAAAAAAGAGGCAACTTAAAAAAATGGTGATGTTCCACTTCACATTGTTGAACTTCAGGCTTAAAGACAGCACTTACTTAACTGTACGGCAACATGCTTTTTGGGGTTTTTTTTATTATTATTTGCTGTCTTTTGAGACTTTCATTTGCTTTTATATCATGTTTGTTTGTGTTTGGGTTTTTTTTTTTTTCCCTTTCCTCCCTCAGGAAGGATGTTGGTTGGGATCCTTAAGTGTTTCACTTACCATACAACTGGAGCTTGTCATGCAGAACGTACTCTGTAGTGTGTTGAGAGCAGTGATTTTTGGGTAATAAAAGAGCCTGTGCTTGGATGAAATGTCTTTGGTGAAGCACAAGAAGAAGGGTACTAGAAAAAGGATCTAGAAAGAGGATGGTGGATCTGAAATCAGGTCGTGGGACTGGGTAGCTCAGCCAATTCAGGGACAAATGAGTGTTTCGGGTTGACCGAGACTGTCCAAATGGTAGTCGGCACTGAACGTGGTCCTGCGTGTCATGAGAGAGCTTTGCCTTGTGCGCCAATGTCCTTACCCTCCAGAGCATGCCCAGCAGCCCTAGGCCTTACCTTCTCTTACAAGGCCTTTCCTCTTATTACAAGGAAAGCAATTAGCATTTACGTTCGTGTGGCTCCACCTCTCCCGTCAGCGTCATCTTATGACACAACTATTGACATAAGAAGCTTCTCTCGAAGTGACGAGCGAGTGGTGGAGGAGTTGGCTTAACGTTGCTTGGGCCCCGACGGACATATTTATCCCTGCGCTACCCCCTGCCTGTCCTGACAGAAGTGTTGCTGAAAGGCTGGTTGTAAGCCCGAGAGCTGTGCATAGCACTGACTACAGTGGGCAGAGAGGCAGAAATAGCTCGTCAGTGAGCTCACCAAAGGCAGATGCTATATTTGTAATGCCTGTAGATGAAAAGTAGCTGAACAAAGAGGAGAATACTGCAGAACGTTACTACTTCTGAATGCTGCAGAACCTGCGCTAGTCTGCCTTGCTGCTGAAGTTAATTAAAATCCTGGGCTGGGCCAAGCTTGCTGGAAAGGTGTTTCTCCCACAATAATTCTCTCCGAAGAGCTTTATGACCTTGCTGGTAGAAACCCATGCTGGAAGCAAACAGAGGCGCCTTCAGAATCAGTGACGACTTCTACTTAGGGTAGAAGGGCTTCCCCTTGCCTAGGATAACCGACTGTCAAAGGAGAACCATCCCAACCGTACCACGAAAACCTTTTGCCTTGGCCATGTGCACGCTGGATGTGAGTGAGAAGAGAGGGTGTGGGACCCGCTGGAACGTCAAACTTCGGCCTTCCCGATCAAGTGCAGATATTCAGGCTCCCACGCAGAAATGAAAAAAAAAAAAACCCTATTGAAATGTCTCAAAACTTCAACTGAAACGTTCCGTGTGCAAATTAAATGTTGGTATCCGGGGGTGTTTCATTCCACTGTGGCCCAGTACCTGTATGTGTATTAATTCTTTACGTTTTATAACCCAAACGTGGCTCAGGAGCTATCCCCCGGAAATACTCCTAAAGTACAGCCGAGAGAAGGTGTAACAGTGGCTCCCCTCAAAACCAGGGAAGGGGAAAAGATGATGCTAGTGGGTGAAAATGTAAACAGAACGCTCACCTAGACTGGAAAAAGAAATGATAGCTAGGACATGACAGTAACCTAGTTCAGACTCGGGAATAAAATCATTCCCTGTTCAAATCAGTTTCCAAAAGAGAAGGGTTAATGCGTAAAGCATACTAGAAATAAAGCTCTGGTGGGCTGGCAGGTTCAGGGGGGTGAAGGGCAGCAGGTGGGGGACTAAGGGATGGACCGGAGAACCTACAGAAGAACTGTCCCCTACACCCAGAGCGACGTTCCCCGTAGTACGCCAACCCTCTGCCTGTTGCTACAACGTGAGTGAAGCTGGCCGTTAAACCGCAGTCCCGCGGCTCTCACCTGCCTGACCTAATACAGCCACGATGGCAGGCTTGGCAGTTTTGGTTAAAACAGAGATCGGCGGGGGGGGCGGGGGGGTTGGTTTTCCTTATGTCACTTAATTAAACTCTTGCTGTGGTCTGTTTGTGACAGAGGTATATCATGCATGTCAGCAGGCCTAGTGCTGTGTTAAAGTAAAGACTCTTGCAACTGTAAGTTAATGTCTGTGGCCTTGTTCTCTATTATTCACCTTGTGTAACATAAATATTTATTGTATATTTATATAATTTTATGGTTTTTGGGAAAAACTGAAATTGGCATTAAAATTTAAAAGCAACTGCGTCATATTGTAAATATAATTAAGCTATATTTAAGTGTACTGATTAACATAATATATGTTTAACTATAGAGTTTTTTATGTTTTTAAATATATTTTCAAAATATATATATAAAACTTGGGGTTTTTTGGGGGACCATGTGACTCTTTTCTCTAATTGTAAAACAAACTTGAGTTTTACTATAAAGATGTGTGTTCTTTGTTTTAAAACAATTTTTACTTTATTTTAGCAATAAAATCTCACTCGGAGGGCAGCTAGCCCCCTGTTTCACAGCCGGACAGTTAGCACTGGGAGGGGAGGGGCGGCAAGAATTCACTTTCCATGAAGATTGGGGATACTTGCAGGATGATGTATTTCCATTTAATTCTAGCGCATAAATCCTCATGAGAGTAAAACCCCATGAATGACACATCTATATGATTTTATTCAGCTGTAAAATAATGAGCGTAATGGAAGTGAGGGGGAGGGGTTACTAACCTCAGTAACTGAGGGATAAGTGAGACATAAATTCAATAGCTACAGTCCAGTCATGTACCTGATTTTTAAATGGTGTCATGTATATTTATATCCCCTGCACTGAACTTATTTATGACCCCACGGAGGAGTGGAATTCTTTGGATTTAACATACTGTTAGCATTTCTAACAGAATATTCTCTACTACGACTGCCAAGCCTTTGTATACTTAATTATCCCATAACCCTAGAACAATCAATAAATCTTCATGATGAATAGAAAACTTTCATATAACTTAAGGCAGGGGGGGAGAAACCAGAAACCCAAACTCTTAAAAAATTCCATTGCTGCGAATTTCCCAAGAGCCCAGGGCCAGCATCGTCTCCACAAGAACCGAGGAAATGGTGCTTCTGCAGATTATCATTTATATTAGACACACATGCGTGCACATCGCTTGCTTTATTGTTGTCTTAAAATAAGCTAACGGAAGCAGTAACAGATACTCAAACCTCTGGCGTACGGGAGAAGGGGGCCGCGCTATTACCGCGCCATGCGCCTGCTCCCGGCCGCGGGAGCCAGCGCCGCTCCGACCCTGCCTCCTCCCCTAAGTAGGACGGAGATGGGTGAGGTTGCTTTAGCTTATTAAATACACGTGAAATACATAGTATAGGTACCTGGGGAATGAAATGGGCACCCTCAAAATGCATGTTTGAACTGCAGAGGAAGATGGGGAGCTAACCATACACCCCACTGAATCCCAGCTCTGCAGGAGTACAGGAAGATCCTTCCCTAGCCTTCATCACTTGGAGCAGAAATAAAGGCAAACAGCTAGACTTTTAAATTACTCAGCCAGAGAACAATGGCAAGCAGTAAAAAAAGGGTTTTGAAGAGAATATCAAGGCTACATTGGAGTGCAGTGAGAGGGGGAGGATATTTATTTCAATTTGTCCCGGGTGGATCCAATATACTCCTTCCACAGGCTACTTCTCCTAATTAAGATCTCATTGAGAAGATGCCTTCTGGCAGGGCAATTAAAATGAAAAAGGACTGGATGCACTTGTTTGGAGTAAATAGCAAGAGCACCAAGGCTTTACCTTATGAAGCAATTTTAAATTTAGGAAGGTCCTGGGGTGGGGGGGGGGGGATGTTTTGGAAAAGAAGGACATTTTCTGTGGGATGGGGATGTTTGGGTGGGGTTTTTTTTACTTTTTTAACCACCTGCTACCATTTTGGGTAACTCCATGAATCAGTGGAGCTAAAGCGACAGCTTTTTTTGATGCCTGGGGGAGAAGGCATGAAGATGGCATGAGCGGGTCCAACTTTTCCAGGCAAGACGTGGATTCACCTGTGTAGTTTGAGATGCTTCTGGCAATCAAATCTTTTAAATCTTCTCCAGTTAGATGGTGGCAGAAAGCACCTGGAGGTAAGCTGCTCTTGCTACACCAACCCTCTGCTGAGGGAAACGGCACAGAGCTGTTGGTTTTAGCTTTGCTATGCAAGGGCGAGTCTAAAACCTGCCTGCAAGCTGCTCGGCTCTCGGGGGTCTGTACTAAGCCGTGTATGTGTGTTTATCTAGGTGTAAGATAGCCACTGGCACTGCTGGCTCGGCTCTGTGGGTCAGGCCGGTGCTGTGTTTGTGACCCCATGTGGGATTCAGCCACCCCAGCCGCTGCTGCGGGTCCCTGATCCGTAGGAATAACCTGCACAGGGAACCGAGGGGTGGTAATTCCTGGTAATTCCCCAATGTTTGGGAAGACCACACCAGCAGTGAGGGCTTCCCTGCTGCCGGGAGCCCTCAGCCACGCTGGCTTGTGGCAGACACCGTTGCTCTCGTCAGCACGACCGTTGCCAGTTTGCTCACGCAGGGATTTTAAGAGATGAGGAGGAGGATTTGGCACAGAGCTGCAAAGCTTCCTATCTAAATCCCTCCTTCCTGCCTCCACCAGCTGGGCAAAGCACCTGTGTGGCAGCGGGAAGAGGCAAGAGGCGGGAAGAGGCACTCCTGATGTGGCAAGGGCATGCTGTGGGGAGCTGCCCTGTCTGCCACCCCGGGGTTGGTGGCACCTTGTAACAGGGGACGGCTGTGACAGGCCCTGGAGGCCCTTCCTATAGGGCCAGGCAGATGGTTAGGGTAAAACGGGCTCTGGAAAGCTGAACTGAAATACTTGGAGAAGGAAGTTGTTTGCACGCACAGATACCAGGGAGCAGAGACCTGAGTTCCCAGTACAGGTGCTGCTCTTACCCACATGCTTCTCGTTATCTTCCTCTGAACCTGAGTAAACTCCCTTCCCATCGCAGTAGAGAATGCCAGCAGAGGAACTCCAAAAGCAGGTGATTTAATTAATGCAAGTAATCTCTCCGGTGATACAAAGGGATGGTTCCTAGGAGGGAATAGATCCTGTAGGAGGGCAGCATTTTCTGCTTTCAGAATGGCATCTCCTGCGTCTGCTCCGAAAACATTTCCCCTTGCTAAAATAATCCTTTCCTTATACCATCCCCTCCTCCCCTTTATTAAAAAAAGACCCCGAGCAAACAATCTGGTCTAGCTTAAGTCTATAAAGCACTGGAATTTCCATGTTAAAGCTGCAGTTCATGTGCGTAAACCAAACTATCTTCTCCTACTGTGTTATATTGGTTATAATAGCCTTTAAAACTACTCAGACGCGAAATAAAAGCGTCGGTACTTACTGCACTAAATATTCCATCAACTGGCATCTACACTGAGGATTTTAAATTATCCTAATAAGGTTTCCAATTATAATTTTTTCTGACCTTTAACTAAAGACCACGCTGTTGGGAGACTCATTTTTGCTCTAACCCCAGCATGGTTCTTCATAGAACTTTCACTACATTTGGACGCCGGTCTTGGGAATCTGTTATTTAAAGACAATATAAAGCATGTGCGGCCGTGTTTGTGTTGCAGAAATGGTTAGCGCTGCCAATTTCATCATTTACATCCATGAAATGGCCCCGTGAGGCCGTTTCAGTCCTGGTTCTGTTCTGCTCACTCGAACACATGTAACACATAGACAGATCGGTACAGCTGTGAAATTGAATGGAAGGACGTAAGGAAAAGAGCTTTGAGAAACAGAAACAAATGTAGTGGGCTCTGCGGAAGGTGACACAGAGATGCTGTGATGCGGGACAGTGGCATCTTACGCGCTGTCACTCTGCGTAGCAGGACTGACATCCTCACCTTTGCCAGTCAACTCTCCTTTGGAGCAGGAACAAGCAACAACAAATGCATGTTTAGAATCCTGTGTAGTTACAAGAAATACATTTACTTGAACAAACAGTTTTCTTGCCAAAACTGTGCAGCACCTTTCTTTTTTTTTTTCCTTGGTCCTTCTGATCTGCTTTATTCTCAGGACAAGCAAAATCACCATCCTTGACATGTCTGCGTGGTGCAGCCCACCTGCAGAGCAACACCACTTATCTCTGCAACAACAGGAGTACATTTATTTAAAAAAAAAATACCAAATCACTACATCACCTTGTAAGGTAGTATCTTTTCTGCCTTACTGGAGCTACTGCTCCAGAGGGCACAGCCAAGTGGATGTGGTGCTGGTGCAGGTGCAGACCTCTCTGCTGACAGAAAGCCCCTGCCAGCACTAGGATGCAGCAACAAGGTGACTTCTGCTTGCTTCATCTGATGGCAAATCACCAGCTGGTTACACCTCCTGGCCACTATTCCCTGGGATTTGACTTACGTTTTAGACTTAAGGATGGCATGGTCTGGCTGTTTACTTCTGAAAAGTACACAACTCTTATTCAGCTTCTTCATTGCTATTCACAACAGCCAGATTATCCTACGCTTTTCTTCCTTTAGAATTTCCCCTCCTTGCTGCCAGCTGCGCTGGTGTGAAGCACTCACCTCTCCGTTCCAGGGGATATAAGTTCAGACATGCTCATCCAGCCTCGCTAATAGCTGCTGGTACATACCTCTGAGCAGCACAGGTCTCTGCCAAAGAGCTGTCACGGCAGGAGAGGGGCCGTGGGGATGCAGCTTTGGAAACCCAAGGGGACCCTCTGCTTGGGAAGGCAGGGCACGGCAACTGCAGCCTGCTCGCCTTGCCACGCAGTGCTGGAATAGAGATGTAGTAGGTGTAAAACCGGAGTTCTCATTAGCTCCCTGCAAGGCATGACACGGTGGAGATGACCCCACGCATAAATTCCGACAGCTGGTAGTCTCTGCTTAGCACTTCAGGAGGAATAAGCCATGTTCCTGTTTTCAGAAGTCTCATTGCAAGCGAGCTGTCTAGTGAAATGGAAATTCATCACCTGGAGTGCTAAACAGCAGCTTTGTTTTCCAAGGGGAAACTAGGGCAAACACGCAGAAGACACTACTGGAGGGAAAGCATCATTTTGCAAGTTCCCTTAGCAGGTAGATTACCTTGAGCTTCCCAGTCAGCTAAAAATCTTCATGTGACTGTACGAACTGAGGCCTCAGCAGTCAGGTATTTTATTCTGGGCAGCCTAGCGAGCGCAGGGACCGCAGGACCCTATTTGCCAGCTGTTAAATTCAGCTTGCGCAGCGTGGGACACAGAGGAAAGGCAGAGGAGCACGTGAAATCTCTTCATAAATCTGTCAGGTAGGCATCCGCGGTTCGCAGTAGCAGCGCTGCTCTTGTCTGTGCCGCTTCTAAATTAAACCAGAGATTCCAGGCATAACTCTGCATGTCCTTACGGCTTTATGATTGTTGCCGGCATGGCAAGTCGAAGAAATAATGAGGATGAAGTAGTGCAAACAATAGCTCTACAAGCTAATTAGCCCTGCCTGTCACTGAAAATAATACAGCGGATGGGCTGATGATCTAAAGCCTTGCTTGAACTTTTAAGGCAGGAAGTTAGTACGAAGAGATCCTGAAATAAAGCGTTCCTGTAGCCTGAGATGATTTCAGAAGTCTGCAATCCATTACCTACGCAACGGTCACATCATAAATTCCCCTTTAGGACCGCAGTACTCAGTTACGTGCATCAGAGCACAGTAGATACGAACGGTTTCTAAGAACTAGTGCAACATCTCTAATAAAGTATGCGTCAGGTATTTCACGGGGCCATATAACCATGCCATAATTTACAGTTTGGTGCCAGACTACTGAAATGACCACCTACGCAGTGATGTGTTGGAGCGTTTCAGAACAAAGCTGTAAGCTCGGAAACCTCTGCAAATCTTTCTTGGAGCTTTCATTTTTCTCCCCTTTAAATAAGACAATTTCTCCTTAATCACACACCCTAATTCTGCTGTTGAAAAGGACAGTCTCTACTGAATTTAGTGGGAGGACTGAAGAGGAACACAATAAATCGATAGGGAATAAACCTAGCAAAAGTCATTCTGCATGGACTCAGTGGTAGCTCAGACGTTCCTGGGATGAAGACCAGCGGAGGAGTATTTCTGGGAGGCAATTGCTATGAAATTGCCCCATTTCTGCCCAAATCCCAAGCATTGGCTGTTGGCCACCGCTGGAGGTCAAGCATGGGGGTGGCCAGACCAGCAGTCTGGTTTGGTGTGGGCTTTCTCAGAAATGCCTCCCGGTACTTGCAGAGTCATGCGAAACACGCTGTAGCGGCCGGCAGCGCCGGCATGAGGAGCTGGACCCCGCCACAGCGTGTGGCTTCTAGTCCTGGTGACCGCTGACCCCGGAGGAGGAGCGAGTGGGACCTCGCCTGCTCTGGGAGGCTGCTCTGAGGGCCTGGGGGGTAGAGCCTTCTCCTGGGGGCCTGGAAACAGCCACATGTGTAACTTCTTCCTGCCACTTTGGTCTTTACGCTCCTAAATTTTGGGAGTTCGGCTTTCTGGTAAATTGAAGTCAGGCCAGCGGTCTGTTTCAGATTTACAGACGTGTACTCGAGATGCAGCTAGCCTAGGGGGTCGAGCAAGGATGAGGAACCAGTCGTGTTTCGGTGGTGCCACAGACGTGACACATGGCCCCAGGCACACTCGAGCTCCCCGGCCCCGCTTCCCCATTGAGTTTTGTCTTCTTTTGTTGTTGTTGCTCAGAATGTTGCTGATTATACTTTTTTAGCAGGTTGCTAGCCGCAGAGCCCTGCGCCCAGGCACGGGCAGATGTCCCGCAGCTGCGTGGCCGGCCGGGAATTCCCCCTCAGCTTTGAAGCGGATGAGCTTGTTCCACCCCGCAGTTTTAATCCCCCCTCAGGCAGAGCGCAGACCCTCTGCTCTGGTACAGGGCTGTGGCCGCCATCCATTTCTCCCTCTTCACGTGCTATAGATCGTACCCAGCGGTTTCTGTCATTACCCAGGAAGGGGTTTTGCTTTGTCTGTCCCTGAGCATCGTCGGGTCCCAGTAAGGAGGCACCGAAGGGCTTGCATTTAGGGTCCTGCAGCGTTTTGCAATGTGTCAGTGTTAGAGCACTATAACTATTTCCGAGCTGGTGTGCTGTTTGCTTTGCAGCAGGGGAGGTTGGTGGTTTTATCGGGATATGGCATGTGGGTGCAGTTAAAAGCCCGTTGGGTGCTGCCTTGGCCTGGCAGCACCCTGATGGAAAGGCAGCACGTGGCACGCACCCATGCTACGGACACCCACCGCCACACAGGCAGTGCCCTGCTGTGCCCTCCCAACCCACAGCTTGGCGAGCCCCACAACCTGCTGAAAACAAGCGTAGTTTGGGGCTGGAGGAGAGCCACAGCCCAGCTTCTGCGGGACAGTAGGGCTCCCATCCTGGCTGGCTGTGCCAGGCAGGGGCTGCACCCTGCCAAACACATTTCCCCTTGGGGTACACGCTGCTCAATGCCCCCTGCAGATCTGCCTTCATGCGGGGAGGTTTTTAATACTGAAATTTTGTTTAATCCTAATCGAACCCACACAAGTTCTCCTGAGCCCAGAAGGTGTACCCGGGAAGCCCCTGTGAGCCGTACAGATGCAGAGCTCCACCAGCATCCCACAGCTGGGTGACGGGGGGGCACGCACATGCACGTCCTGCGGACCTTGCCAAACCTCATCCCAGCCGACCCCAAATGCCATGACCCCCATAGATGCCCATCCCACCGTGGATTGGGAACTTGATTGTCTTCAATCCCACCTTTGCTCACCAAGAGGCAACTCCCCCAACACGCTGTGTCCTGAGCAGCACCGCAAACCCCCCGCTTCAGTCTGGGGTGGCTGCTGTGCCTCGGGCTTTGTAGGCTTGCTTCTTTGGGTGCGCTCATCCTGTTTTCCAGCTGCTGGGACCGTGAGTGCCTGGTGAGCAGCCCTGCCTGGTGCTGGGGCTCATGGGGAGCCAGCCAGGCACACATCGGGCAGGAGCATCACACGGAAGAGGGTGATTTGGCACATGTGTGCTAAATGAGTGGGGAAAGGGCTGGCATCTGATTCAAAGGTCTAGGCACTAATTGCAGTTCAGGACTGAAAAATAGCGTGTCTTGGAAGCGCTGAGAGCAGCTAGCAGGAAGTTGTGTTCCCCCAAACTGGCAAATCTCTGTCATCAGGGAAGTTTTAATTGTCCGTTCTTCTGAAGTCTCGGGGGAAAAAAAAAAATCAGAATTGTGTTTTGGATAACCTTTTTGCTTTTCTAGTGGCTACCAAATGTTTTGAAGCCAGTGTGGCTTGACTTCCTTACAGGGAGAGACTTCTGCGAGTTCAGATAACTGGTGCTGTGGTGTCTGCCCACGTAGATGGAAAGGCACTCTGTTGAACATGTATGTTTTAAAAAAAGAACCCAAAATCACGTCTCAAAATACAGTGTGCAAGCTGCAGAGATAAAACCCTACCTCCTCTCCTCAGCCGGCAGGCACACTGCCACAGCTTCCTGGGCCAGGCTGGTTTACAGGGCAGCAAACCTAGTGTTATTTCTTAATAGAACTAGTCTAGATGTAACGAGTGTACCTGCAAGAAGAATTTGGGCCAGTGACACGATTTGGGTTGGGAAGTATAACAGGATTTGACTAAACATCAATGTGATTAGGAGAAGTGTTTCTTTCAGCTACCACCACCACACTTCTGACCTACGGTTTTCTTTCTTTTGAGCTGAGCAACGTATGATGCCAAAAACTTTTGAAATTTTGAATAACATATTTATGATGACTTCGGCACGTCACTGGGTGCAAAACTCCATCCTTTCTATAAATATGTATTGAGAAAGATCTGTTCATTGATGCTAAAATATCTACAATATAAATATTTTGTAATATAAATATAAGTCTACATAAAATAACTAAACACGGCCCATGACAGGCTGTGTGAGTCACTAGTGCAGATATAGGCTGTATTGATTGCCGATGCAAAGGTCCACACTGTAGGCTGATTTTATTTATCAGAATACACGCACCACTCCAAAACTGGAAATACTCCTACCCACCGAGTATTTAAAGGATGTTCAAAATAAAATCCCCCTCTGCAATTATAAAACTCTGTCAAAGACTTCAGACTCGAGTACATTTCAGGCTTGAAATGAAGGAAAATGTGGGCTCCAGACCTTCTTTGTTTTGGCCTGGCAAACAAATGCTGTGACATCTCCTGGTGAGGTCCCTGGATCCGGCCCTCCCTGCACAGACCTGGGCATACACAGCAAAACAGCTCTTGCACTCGGCGTTGGGACGGGCCCGGCGCGGCTGGGACCCAGGGCTCTCTGCGCTCACTTCCTGCGGATGCTGGTCTCTAATCCAAGGCCGGGCGCACTGACCCTTGGAGATGGGTGCACGTGAAGATCCGGTGTCTCACTCTTGTGAGCCTGGGTAATCGGGGACTGGGAAAAATACCAGGACCTGGTACTACCTGCCTGAAAACCCCTGTGGATAATTAACTACTGCTACATTGTGATCACACCATCATCGGTCTCATCCCCTCAGCCCCACTTCCCTCCGGTTGTTTCTCTAACTCCTCACCTGGAGGAGAGCCCAGAGTAAGGCCAGGCTTCCTCCATGGCCAGGGCCATGCACAAACCTGGCCCCAGGGGTGGGCCATGTCGGGACAAAGCCGTTCTCCCTCCACAAGAGACCTCTGGAGAGCCCGTCCCCGTGGATGAAGCAGCCGTGGGACAGCTCGCAGGACGTTTTGGGAAGAGAGTGGCTGTGTAGGTATGCACTTCACCAAGGGGTAGGACCCATTAACAGCTTCCCAGGGAGAAGAAAGTGGGACAAAGTAATTTCTGGCGGAGGGGACAGGATTTGTCCCAGGAAGGTGCAGCCTGAGGGACCTCCTCAGCTTGGGAAGCGGACTGGAAGTTGCCCTCCTGGCTTCTCGCAGCTTGGGGAGAAGAGGCGGAGGTGTGGCATGCAGAGGTGCCTAGATGGAGCAGCTGGAAAGAAAGGTCAAACGAAACCCAGGGGAAAATGCTGGTAGTTGGTTGAGTGTAGAGAAGACAGAAGAAGTAAAGAAACAGTGGTGAAGCAGCCAGCCTGGGGGGCGGAAGAAACAACTTGAAATAGCTCACGGAGTTGCAGGCCAGGGGCTGCTGCCGAGCACAGCAGGTTAGTGAGAGGCTGGAGGTGCTGGGGGGGCCAGGGCAGCCGAAGGCAGAGGCCACGAGCTCAACATGGGGATTCAGACGTGAGCAGCCTCCACTCAGGACTCGTTTCTGTGTGCACGCTTTCGGCGTCTGCAACAGAGCTGCTTCGCTAATGAGCAGATGTTTTCTCCGTGTGGCTGTTACAACATCCTTTAGGGTTCCTGCTAGAGATGTGTAACCAATCCCTCCCCACCCACGCTCCGGCTTTGAATGCAAGTTGTAATACACAGTTGTGCAACAGCATTTGCTTCACGCTGCCCCTGACAGTCCAAGGTATGTACAGGAACTCGAGCTTTAAACATAATCCTGCTACTGCTGTAAACGCCTCAGCATTTCTGATCTTCAGACACTCAGCAACCTGCCTTGCTCGGAAACCTGAATTTGGGGTTCCCGGTGTGCCAGCCACCTGTGCCTCCTGCTTTGCACCTGGATCTGGAGATGCTTAGTAAGGTCGCCCTGGTCGGTACCCAAACTGAGTACAGGACACACGGGGTACCGGAGCTGCAGTCCCATCTGCCTCCTCCAAACTGACCAGCTGTTCAGCATCGCACAGCAGCCAGCTCAGCTACGAGGATGCTGAGGGTGTTAAAAAACATCACGGTAGCATACAGTAACAACTGGAACGTTACTTGAGTAAGCCACGAGCGCTTGCTGCTTTCGTAAGCGCTGTAATGGGACATCAGAAACTTTTCAGAGAAGATCCCCAGCCATCTACGTGCACCTAATCAATGCAGCAATCAATTAAAACCGCGGGCAGAGATGTTGTACAAAGGATGTTGTTTATGCTGTGTCCAGCTGTAAAGCAAACAACCAACCCTGTGGGTTTGAGATAGTGCATACTGTAATGGATGGCTTAATTATAGCCTACCTGAGGCATCAATCTGATCTCTTCCATTTTTCTGGAAAAGTCTCATTCAGTTTCTCATTTATCACCTGAGAATCAACGTCTTGCACAGACACTGCAGAAGGCGGAAGAGTAAGTATTGCTTTGGCACTAAAAACATGAAAATGGAACAAATAATAGTAAGTGTTTGTTTGTTTTTCATAATGGATTAGCTGGCCTTTCAAAAGAGACTACTTATTTAAATATGCAGTCGAGTGCTTCTCATATTTCGCTCTCTGTGTTTGAATGGTATTTCTGAACCTCCCTAATTGCCGCCGTTAGTTCTGCCTGAGCAGGGTGCGGAGTAAAACTCTGCTTTGATTTAAGCAGATGTGTTTGCATATCGCCTAGGTTACCATTTGCATGGAAGGGAAAAAGATCGCAACTGCGGCATCCTCTGTCTTCCCTAGCTAAACCTTGGCCTGAGAAAATGCTAAATGCCAAAGAAATCATCAATAAATCATAACGTTCTTCCCTGTTTGAGCAGTTTATCCTGGAGAATCTTAAATTGCAGTTATTTTCAGAATACTGCTGCGAGGTCCGCGGGTGTTTTATGGTCGGGTGAACTCAGCACAGAGTGTTTAAGGGATGCGCTCAACATCTCCCAGCAAAGTAATGGCAGAATCACCACATCCCTTTTCTTTTCCAAATTGGCCCATCATCTTTCATTTGAAAGAAAATAAGAAAATCCTCGGGTGTCCCTTCTCCACTCCGAAATGAGGAAACATAGTGTTTGCAAGGGAAGGGCCTGGGTTTGGGTGCCGAGGCGCCTGGAGTTGGGGGCAGGAGGAGCTGAAGGCAGTGCAGGCCGCCTGGTCGGGCTAGGCTGAGCCCTCCAGGGCCACCGCTGCGGGGGAACAGGGCAAGGGTGGCACTCCCCGGGGACCTTCCACCACCCCACGGGCTGCCAGGAGCCATCCGCCTTCCTTTCTTCCAATGCCCTCCTATAGGCCCCATTTGACATCTTCACGGCTATCGGAGTGGGCAGCCTTGGGGTGTGAGAGGCACCGGGAAGGATGTTGGGGCAGCTCTGCTCCGCGGCGTAGCTTCTGCACCATGTGTTTGTCAGTCAGACGGTGAGTGCGACACATGGTGCTGGATGTACGTACGCTCTGCTGCCTGGGATGCTTTTGTAGTGGTCTTTCTCCTGACGCCAAATGAAGGTTCCTACACAAGATGTTCAACAAAGACTAACTCTTATGCAAAGCAACGCTATCCCGGTTGCAAAGCTCGTCTCCCGCGAACGCTGGTGACATTACCTTTCGAGCAGCTGAAGTTCAAACGAGAAACAGCCTTGGGAATGGGCGGGGGGAGGACCCGAGCTCAGCGAGGCAGTGATAAACGGCAGTGATGAGGGCGAGGCGGGAAGCCAGCCTCTTTTAGCAAGGTTATAGCCTTGCCTGAAAAGTTGGGATTGAAGGCTATCAATCAGATGCACAAGTAAGACTGTTGCGGTTAAATGAAGCTCAATAGAGTTGAATCTCTTCCGCACTGTTCAACGGCGTTAAACCCAGCTATGCAATGATACTGGGAGACGGGCATCCCAAAGGGTTGCTGCTCAGGGTAAAGAGGGGTTGGCTGCCTCATTTACCCCCACTCAGTGTATAGTTGTGAGTTTTCCCACACAGCTACACCATCTGTAAAGCTTGTGGTTATAGATACCCAAAGTGTAGAGATGAAACGCTTGGGGTTTTTTAACAGTAGATGTTCAGGTACCTCTCATTTGCTTTAGGAGCCTTTGGAATTGACATTTTCTCTCTAGCCATCAGGGCTGGAAACCTTTATTCCCCTAATAAAAGCTGAGATTTTCACATAATAACATGATTCTGGTAACTAGAGCTTTAAGAAAAAGGTCAGATAATGTGACACTTGCAATAAAAGCTCAAGATTTGACAAAGCCGTATTTAGCGCAGTTCCCAGCTGAATGGGGAATTGCCATTATGCGTGCAGTTTAAAGTACACTTACATTTATTCCAGGAAAGCTCTCATGCAACCTTTTCCTATTAGCTAAATAAAAGATTAAGTTAATGCTGCCACTTATTTTAAAATTTACTGAAAGTATCAGGGGGAAGGAAAAGAAAAAAGAGGCAGAGACTTTTTGTAGATGAGTTGCTGTAGAAATGCGCAGTGTTGGTAGAATTTGCTCGGCGTCATTCATTAATATTCACAGTAGAGTTCACTAATAGTCTGAAGCAACACTTCCTCGTTCTCTTTTTTACCGTTGGTGATTTCACAGAATTCTTGGTGTCATTTTATTAGTCAGCTTGCATGGGGGTCTCTTCTTGAAAGCAGGGGCAGGAGAAAGAGTTTTAGGGCATGTACTGCTCAGGGGCAGTGAAGAGGGTGAGGGGTTTGAATGGGGAAGTCTACAAGCAGGTGCTGTTGCTCCTTATCCTACCAGGGGGTTGATAACGATACAAGGCTCTCATGGAAATTAAGCATCCTCCCTCCTTTGACGTGGAAGAATTGCTTTATGTGGGACACCTGGCATCAGGATTTATCCTCTCACAACTTCCAGCATGACCATGTAAAATGCATGACAACAAATAACATGAATACAAATTTGGGCAAGGAACTTCCCTTTCCTTTCTAGCATGGCCCAGCTCAGGTTAGGAGATTTTTTCCATTTTTCTAATGGCTGGCAGGCTTTTGTATCTTCAGCAGAGAGCATGCAGGGGACATACGGATTAAAAGGTCTGAGAAATAATATATACATATATATATATTTAGTTAAACCATGTCCTTTGCCCCAAAAGACTTTGCAAGGGTACCTGTGACCTTCTCTTTAGCAAAAAGGATTCCGGCACACTGTTTTTTGAGAAAAGCTGAGTAATAGCATTCAATATTGGGAACATGAAATGATTTGTGGTCAGAATTGTACGTTTATATTCATAAAACATTCTTTCAGAAAGGATGTTTTATTCCATTTTCCCTTATTTCGCGACTGAACAACAAGATTTAATTGCCTCTCCTACACCCATGCTTGCATTTTACCAGCACTGCCGATGTATATTGTGATTTCACATATTCTTGCCACTGTTTCCCAAAATGTCTTTAAATTATTGAATCCGGTGCTGTATTAGCCTTTTACCATGGGCTTCATTGGGTAGGCATAGCACGGGATCTGGTTCGTGGCCCCGCTCCTTCCCTTCCGCTTGTTAATTAATCAGTTTCATACCATTGATCAAATTTTGATGGCTAAAGACTGTTTTCCTGTATTCTGAAAATACACAAAGAAACGTCGCTGTAAAGGTCTGGCGTTCAGGGAAGGAGTGATTACTGGCTCCAGCGAGCATCTAGAGTAGAGTAGCATCTACTGGAAATTAAATGAAATAACAACTCAGAAATGAAAAGTGCAATAAAACCTTGGCAATACAGAGGAGGTGGCTGCTTCCGCTCCTCGGATGCAAACTTTCTGCAGCTCATGGGACAACGTGACTAGGAGAAGACCAACCTGGGGAAATCCACATAGCCAGGTGCTTTGGAATATTCCTCCGTTCGACTTTATCGAGGCTCTTAAACGGAGGAGAAGGCCCCAGCGGGGACAAGTCAGCGCTTGGTCTCATCTGCGTACCTGTCCCCTCCTCTCTCCACAGGTTTGCAGGGATCAGTGTCCCAAGACCACCCGTGGGGCACAGCCTCCCTGCTCCCCCGACTTCTCCTGGCTGGTCCCTCTGTGGTACTACATCTGGGGACTGGCACCCTCCTGTCCGGGACAAGGCTTTGACCGAAGATCCTCCACGGGAAAGGAGAAGGAGTTTTGCCAGAGCTGCAAGTGAAATTCTTCAGGATTTTGGCCTGGGATTTGTGTATGGGGCTTGCCCCCCACCAGAGGTAAAGCACAGCCCGCTTCTCTGTCAGCATCGTTTCGCGTAGGTGGCTCGAACCATGCATCTGGAGTGAAAGAGGGAAGGTACTTCCACTAAGTGGGCTGCCATTGATTTTCATATGTTCATAGGTAGTAGAGAGGAAAAAGACCTATTAAATCATCTAGTCAGTATAATCAGCGCAGAACTATTCCCTGCTGGACATTTACTGGTGGTTTGTCAACTCTGGTTCAGGAAATTGAGTTGTAGTGTTCAATATAATGGATTCTAAATTTCCATTTAATATCAGTTTTCTTTGGTTTCTGCTTTTACATTAATGCATTGATGTGCTTTATATTGATTGACTTTTCTTAGTGTAATGAGAACAAAATGCCACTTATCATTTAAGTCATTTAACTCAAACTATCAAGCTATCAGGCTAGCTCCTCCCAGGGGAAAATCATAATGGCTATAGGAGAGAGTCACGTCAATACAGAAGTGTTGGTAAGACAGATAATTCTACAAATGTTTTAATTTATTTCAAAACAACGGTAGAGCATTATACAGTTGAATATACCATCAAAAACTACTCAAACAATGAATTAAATCCTCAGCACTAATCTTGCCAGTCCTACTTGTCTCCCAGCTTCCTAGCAGTTTCACACATCTTACGGGCTCGGTTGCCTTTGCAAAAATACAGGAAAATCTTCAGAATCACGTGAAACAAAGCAAACATAGCACTAACCTTTGAACAAAATCCCAACTCCGTTATGACTGCAATGCCACGGAGATCAGCCTGAGAAGGACTGGAAGGGTAAGAGTACACCCATAGCTTTCCCTCCCCTCAACTAATAAAACACGATGCTGCTAGTAGTGGATTATTCATGGATTTCAACATCGCAGCAGACCTAGCGTGAGAATAGGTGACAGAAGGAGGTTTTGATGCTTATAAATAGGTTGCTGAAAAGATGCTGTGATTACTGTTCTACATATCAGTGCTTAATATGAAAAATACCATACCCCTCTAGTTCTTATTAACATGTTCAGAGTTTTAACACCCCAACTGTCTTGCAAATGCTGCCAAACTCTTAGCCACTGGAAGAGAGCTCTGGGCTGAAACATCTGTAGAGCGCAGATGCGGTGCGGGGTGAAGTGTAATCTAAAACTGCCGGAAAGCAATTAAAATCTTCCCGTTCTTAGTAACACATCACTGGAATTATTTATAGCATTAATTTCGTATGTCAAGTAACAGCCTTCCCTGTATGTTGGGTAAGCAGTGATCAAACTGAAGATGATGTACTCCTGCGACATGTTCCTTGCACTAGGATTTTATGAACTTTTAAGAAGTCTGGGGTAAAGAAGTGAGGGAGATGAGACAACATTTTCTCTTTGCAGGATGATGCAGTCATCTTTAATTATGAATTCATGGGAAGGTATGAGGAGGAAAACACATTCAGATCCTTTCTTCCTCACTTTCTTGTGTTGCCTACTGTCATATTTACTGTATTGCGGTGGTCTACATCTCGCCTAGGGCACGTAATTACTGGCAGAAGCTCAGTTTTTACCCAGTATTTCTCTGAGGTGTTCCAATCCAGCCTGAAAATAGGAACGCCTTACAACCACTTCTGACTGTCAGCAGATCTGTTCTCATTCCCTGCCAAAAAAAGTTAATTACAAATAAACTATTTCAAGAGAATCTGAAGTGCACTTAGACCAAACAGACTGCTGTCAGTGATTTTCTGCAGAAGGTGAAGAATCGGAACATTTCCCATGACTTCAGGCTGTTTCCCTGGAAAGGTGTCAAAGTCTGAACCACAGAGAAGGTGGTTGGGAGCATAGCTAAGTCACACTCCTCATTTCCAGAACTAATGATACTATTTACATATGGCTGCTCTCCAAAGAAAACAAATCTATCCATGCTTTCTCCATCCATCTTACTTCATTCCAGAAGCTGCTTTTGATTCATCCTCTCAACCTTATAAACAAAGTCGGAAGGGAACATAAGGGCAGCCAGGCTGCAGGTCCCAGCAGCCCAATAGCCCGCCTCCAGCCATGGCATGAGCAGGCTACAGAGCACACAAACAGGATGAGTAAATACCATCCTTCCCCGAACGGTTTCCCTCTTCGCAGATAAGGGAACTTCTGGAGCTGATACTCGCTGACCCCCCAGATGCTGCATCCTTGGGCAGGGAGTGCCGGGGGCACTCTGTGAAAGACCACATCTGCATGCCTTTTTCAGCTCCTCCTGGATCCCTCCGATTCTTCCCAGAGCTGGTAGTGGAAGGTGTTGTGAAGGCTTGACCCAGCTCTGCTCCCTGCTCCTGTGACTTGGGGCCTCTGGTTTATCTCCTCAGTTATCCTTTCTCCACATGGAAGAGTCTTAGTGTACCAACTTGTCCTCATAGGGAAGTTTTCGACATGTGGTCATGCTTGCTGCCCCTTTCTGACTTCTCCCCCAGTAGCTGTTTGAGACCAAAACTGCACACGTGCCGAGAACATCCGATCCATACTATCAGAGTGACCTTATAGGAGCAACATTGACTCAGAACTCAGATGAAACTTGATTTTTCACTTCTTGTTCTTTGTAAAGTGGAGACACCAGACACAACACCAGCCCCCAAGATGCAATTATAACATGTAGTCCTGCCCATCTACCCACTGGGCTCCTTCTTAAATTAAATAGGATTTTCTGCTCCCATTCTCCTGGTCTTCATCCTCATTCCTGTTAAGAAACTTTCTCACATCTTTGTTTCTGGTTTTGGGTTAGAAACCCTTTTTTCCCCCTTCATTCTTGGTCTAACTTAATTTATACCTGTTGGTTTTGTTGTTACGGGTTTTTTCTTTGTCTTATGGATCTTTTTGGTGTCCCCTAGCTGCTTTCGTTTGGCTGAGACAAGTGAAACAAGCTCTTCTAACTGCTGCTGAGGACAATCAAATCCTTCTGGAACAGTTCAAGATAAATCACTAAAATCAAGGGTCCTTTCACTAATCACGATACATCTGGCTCAAGTAACTGTCCTATAGGTACAGTGTACCCTTCTTTTAATCAAACAGAAGCAGTAATAATATTTAATATTCAACATTTAAATTATACAACATTTCAAACACGTATAAGAAGAGCTTGGACTAAACTAATCAAGTCCCTTAGCCCCTTCATGTCACGTGGGCCTAGAAGTCTCTCTCAAAGCATCTAGTTTCCCTTTGTGTGATGGCGGTGAATCCTTCAGCTGTGGTTGTGGTATGGATTGGATCCAAGTTACCTCAGCTGTCATAATTATTACCGCCAGCGGACCCTACTGTGTGACAATGAGGGTGGTGAGGCACTGGCACAGGTTGCCCAGAGAAGCTGTGGGTGCCCCATCCCTGGAAGTGTCCAAGGCCAGGCTGGATGAGGCTTGGAGCAACCTGGTCTAGTGGAGGGTGTCCCGCTCATTGCTGGAGCGTCAGACTAGGTGGCTTTTAAAGGTCCCTTCCAACCCAAAGCACTCTGTGATTCTATGACATTATTAGATGAGCAGTGCTGTAGCTCTGATCTACACAACCCCTCATTGATCCAGCATATCCACTGGTCAGGCTACCTTAGGGGAATGAGGATGCCTCTTGGAAAAATTCATTGTGAAGAAATATATTCCTATTTTGTTCCAGAGACTGATTTATTCCTCTTCGGATATGGATTCTCCTTTTTGATTTGTCCTATATCATTGCCACATGTATAACGTCTCAGTAACGTTTCTTAATCTTCCAAAACTTCTTAATCTCTTGCCCTTCGTCAGGTTGGTATGTTGAACACAGGTCTGAATTTTGTTCTGCTAGCTTGTCAAATCCTTGGAAAGTGTCTGCAGTCATGAAAGTGTTTATAATTTGCGTACTATTTGCATATAGCTACATCTTTGTTTCTGGGGGCTTTTCCTTGTAGACGCGTCAAGCGCCATTTTCCCAATGGCAGTAACATCAGCTTCAGCTACGGCGAGCTTCACAAAAGCTGCTATGGATCTTTTTACATCCACGAGCAAAACCCACAGTTGCCTCCTCTGGACACACTTACATTTAATACTTTTAGTACACAAAATGTGCTGCCCTGTGGTTTAGATGCTGCTGCTCCTACCCCAGTAGTCCTCTTTAACGTGTCTGTGAGAAAACGGAATTACCCCTCTGATCAGAGATGGTCAGAGGGTGTCAGGAGCAGGGCCTCGTCTGTTATTTTAATACACAATAATTCACTTAACGATAACATTTGCATGACACAGAGCCATCGTTTTCCTTGTGCCTGTGGTTTGTTACCTTAAGTCCACATTTACCACAGCACTGAAGCTTCTCGTCCCATGGGGTAAGCCCTTCACCACCACCACTTGCTCCACCAGCTCAGTGCTTCCTACACTCGACTTCCTACAGATTTTAGGGTGTAAGTGTTTGCTGCCACTCCATGCTCAGAGCTGATGGTGCCCATGCATGTGGTCTGCTCCCGGTGCTGGGACCTGCTGGGGCAGGGATGCAGCGACCCATGGTCATGCGGGAGGTATGTCACCCATTTTCATAGCTGGTTCTCCCCTTTCCAGCCGTTAGCACGGCATATTTGGTACCTGAAGCAGTTTGTTGCTCTGGATGGCTGCTTGGTTAAATGGCATTTATTATACTGCATCCAAGCTTTCCGTGAAGCAAGCTCTGAGGTGCAAATCCTACAGCTGTGCCTTGCATAAAATACAGGTGAAGCCCTTGACTGTTGGAACATAACAGGAAAAATACACAGGGACAACTTCCAAGCTAGAAACCTTAACCATGTCAGAAAAATCCAATAAGTGTTTATGCTCTTTCCTTTTAAGCAATTCAATCTGCTTATTTTAAACGCAGAGTTAGTGTGGACATGTCCTGTACAGCCATAAATCAGAGCGGTCTGTCTCTTTGCCAGTACAAGATGGATGCCTGCTTCATGTTAATGACTATTCAAACTACACTCAGGCTCCAAAAAGCAGCGTTGAAGCGCGGGGCTGGCAAGGCACGATGCTGAGGGTGTATCATCTGGTTCTCTTCATCCCGCGGAGCAGGAATATACCAGCAGCTGCTTGGCTGTTTGGCCCCGGAGAGGCTCCTGGGCCGCTCCGGTGCGGCTCCGTGGCTTGTTTAGCGACTCTCACCGAGCATCTGCTCGTTACTCACCCCGTAACTACTCCTCAGTGCTTTCCCTCCAATTATCTCGATTTCCTGGATCCTGTTTGATTGCTCGCATAAATGCAGTGCTGCAGCTCCCTGGTCTAACTTGGGGGGGGGGGGTGTCCCCCCGCCGAGCGTTTCTGGTGGGTTTGGATTGCTGCGAGGCTGGTGTACAGCTGCTGGAGGACAACGGAGCACAGGGCCGTAACCATCTTTCCCCAAAACCCAGCCTTTGCTGAAAGGCCAGCCACGAGAGCTAAACTTTTCCTGGGGCTCTGAGAGTTCCCTGATAAGATCCTGCACAATAATGATGTGGGGAAGGCTCGTTCCTCACAAAACAGAATCAGTGGAGGTTGCACAATGCATAAAATAACAGAGAAAATACGCCAGTGGGTGGGGGGGGATGGTGTTTAGTCACTGGATATTAAGCAACGCAAGGCAAGACAAACAAGGATTACAGACTCTTTGGGGATGCCACGTCAGGTAACCATTTGGAGGCAAGTGGGAGCCCTCGCCCGACACACGCGGGCACAGGCATCTGCCGCCACCGGCACGCCGCGGCCCAGGGCAGGGGGGCAAGAGAGGAGCGCTGCTCAAAGCCACAACGGCCAAATGCACCTCAGCGGGGTCTTGTCACTCACCTGGGGAAGGTAACAGGAAAAGGCGAGAAAAGTTTATCTTAAAACAGAGCTACAAAGGCAGCTGGCTATCACCCACATACCGGATTTGATTTTATTTGATTTGATTTTTTATTATATTTTCTTAGAGACATATAGATTTATTCAGGAAAAAATATCACCCCAATTTCCATCATTGTGGAAACTATTTGGTTTATTAAACCTGAAAATGGATACTTTTTTGTTAAATTTCAGCTCAGGTATGTAAACACAATCGTTAGTATGCTTTCAGCTACCTGCTTTAGTTTTTTATATTCCCTTCTGAAACACTACCATATTCAGGCAGGAACAGAGGATGTCCTCAGATGTTCTCATCAGAAAACATTAAATCATAGAATCACAGACTGGTTTGGGTTGGAAGGGACCTTAAAGACCATCCAGTTCCAACCCCCCTGCCATGGGCAGGGACACCCTCCACTAGCCCAGGTTGCTCCAAGCCTCATCCAGCCTGGCCTTGGACACTGCCAGGGATGGGGCATCCACAGCTTCTCTGGGCAACAACGCTAAAGGTATGCGCTAAGTAACTTGTGCTCAGGGAACTTCCTACAAAGCTGTTGCATAAATCCAAACTTACAGCACCCAGAATTACTTCAGAGTGTATTTCATTACATAAATATGCATCACCAAATCCTGACTTTTTACTCCTCTGGACAGAAATAGTCAGAATTTTAGCTAATATTTCTTGTGTGTGGTTTTGGAATGGGATAACGTTACAGGTGTTAGAAACAAGAGTGTCCTTAGTTACCACAGAAGCCGGGGCGGGGTGTGTGGGGGGGAGGATATTCTGAGAAACTGCCAGTGTCAGACTTGCGCTTACGCGGAGAAAAGCTCTGAGAAGGCTTCTGACATTAAGTTAAGAGACAATTTTAGAGCAGATTTCTTCAGGGCGAAATGGCATGAGTGGAGAACACAGCCATGAGATGGGCATTTGGGTACCCCAAGGTTTTCTGAGGGGTTTTAACTGTTGCTCTAAATTTAAGTGAAGTTGGATTATGAAAACTTTCTCTGAACACAAAGTATGGCTGATTGACATGAGGGCACAGCAGCGTTTCCAAGCCCTTAGAACGTTATGAGTCGAGGTAAAAGGTGCCCTCGTTTTGCAGCTCTGGATTTGTGGGTGCCCTGTTCCTGGGGAACACCCGTGTGAGATGGCACCATGCCTCACCTGAACTCCTGAGCAACTCCACGTGCTCCACTCCCAGCTTTCAAAGATTTGGGAAAGCACGCCCTTAAAGAAACGTTGTCAGCAGGAATGCAGACAGTGCAGTTGTGCTGCTGCCCCACACACACGCTGCTGTGTACACCCCAGAGAGGAGCGATGCCAAAATAACCAAGCGGTCACCAACCCCCTGCCCAAGCACTCAGCTTTTTGCTGAGCTTTCTCAGCAAGCTCAGCATCCTATTCCTTCCTTACCTGTAAAAAATCACTCTTTTAATCCCACGGCAATGAACACCTGACACTTTCTCAGAATGGCTCAGTCTTTTTGCTACAATTCAACCCATCAGCTTTTTACCAGCACCCCATACATTTCTTCCTGTGCTTCTGCCCATCTGTTTTGGTTTTGTACCTTCACACGCATCTGGTCTATTTTAACTCGCTGGCTTACTGAATTTAATTTTCCTTTAAAAGAGAAACAGTTTGGAAAGCACTTTTGGTAGGTGTGCCTCTTGGGTTTAACCAGAAATGGCAGATCAACCTTTTCATGTAAATAAGAAAAGAGTTATTGACCAAATTTGGAGTAGGCTCCTTAGAAATGTGTTTACCACTGAGTAAGTTGCTGGGCTCCAGCAAGAATTTCTAGTCAAAACAAGAAGTAGGAGAAAGAAGAGAAACGATGGAGCAAGTCCAGAACATGCCATATCCTCGTGATTATTTTATTCACCTGGAAAGGGGTACCTTAGGATCCTAATTTGGAACTAGAACTAGGTGGGGGGTTCTAGATATTTACAGGATTTCTGTAACTGATTATACGCTTGCCTCTTTCTTTGAGTGGGGCTATTTCGTTTTGCACACACACGTCTATATACACTGAGCCAAATGTATAGCCAAATGCAGTTATTTTCCTCAAAATCAAAGAAGAAAGAAATCTGTGATTCTCGTGGTTGGTTTTGATTTGCATGGCAACAGGAGCAGGCACTTAAAGGGGTCGGGTAAGTTACAAACCAGATGGTAGCAAAGCCTTAGAAAAGACACTAGCCCCATGGCTAGTGCGCTAGCTTCAGACATGGCGCACGCGAGTTTGACTCCCTGATTTGACTCACAACTCCTAGGGAGCTTCCTAGCCACAAAAGCGCTGGATGTTCTGGAGTCTCTTCCTCTCATTCTAGATTATCACTGAAAACTTGCAGCCTCTTGGTTTTATCTTGATGCAAAGGAAATTAAATGCCAAGCCTCTATTTTAGATCATTTTAAAAATTTAAATTAAATACCCATTTTTCCGACCGAGCCTGCTCCTTCGCGTTCACTTCTGAACCCATGAGGCTCTTGCTGGAGTGCCAGGGACAGGGTCAGGTTTTTCTGGTTTTTCTGCTTCTAGAAAATCCTTTACACTTGAAGCACCACAAACCTTGTAATCCTTCCCTTGATGTTTCAAACACCTTACGTAACCTTTAATAAAAGCATGCCTAGAGAAAACCGCCTGGACTTGTGGGTGGTAGCTTGGACTGGGACTTCTTGTGGTTCTCAGCTACCCGCACATTTTATGAGCAAGGAGGAGTAGCTCAGACTTTGGGTTCCAGTAGGGTGTTCTTCAAAGTTCTCTGAGCAGAAGGGATTTGCCTTGGTTGTTTGAGGAACAACAGGACACAAAACAAGCTGAAGTCTATCACTGAGTGTTGTGGAGCTGAGCCAGGCTCCATGCTGCCTTACAGCATGCCAGAGGGTCGGTAAATCCAACCACTGATGGACACCTACTCCTCTCAGATTTATCCATCATCCACTCCGTAATAAACTTGTGTTGATGAATACTCCCTCGCTCTGAGAACATCCCAGAGCAACGTATTTAGGATGATGATCTTCAGGGGCGTTACACTTGCAGAGATGGGACACGTCACTGTGTTGGAGCATCCTGTGAGTTTTAACAGGTGGTGAGTTTTAATGATAAAAGCATGTGCTCAATTTAAAAAGAGTGGATTTTCACTACGAGAACTAAGATAAAACAATAAATCTAACCATTATGATTACGCTTAGTATTAAAATTTCCTTCCTCTTGCAGCTAACTCATTTTTTCCTTTTTTTTAAAGCCAGAATCTCCGCAGCATCAAGACATCTAAGCCATAATCCAAAGCACAATGCTACTGAACAGCACTGAAATCTTTTTAATTAAACTTCTCTTTCTGAAGAGTTCTCCTCAGGAGGAGAAATGCTTTTGAGAGAGGTCTCTGGGCACTACAAGCAACCTGCAGAAAAGCAGGACTTCTCACATCCACTCCGCTGGAGTCCCTGTGAGCTTCCTAAACTCTCTCTGGTAGGCACAACATAAAGACAAAAGCTTGCTTCCAGAGATTCCCACCTGGAAAATAGAGGAAAACTCAATGGATAAATAAAATGTGTCGGAATTCAACGATTCTTGCCAATTTGGCAAGATGGTTCATTGGCCAGGTTGTGGCGGGGTTGTGTTATAACACAAGACAGACTGAAGAGGGTGGATATATATTGTCTTCAGCTGCACGTTGTCATTCAGAAACCCCCTGTGCTCTAAAATCTATGCTGCCCTTTAACAGCGTGCATTATCTTCAATGACGCGGTTCTTTTAGCTGTGGAGTAATACCAGCGGCAACTGGGCAAGCTTAGCTGCCCTCAGACCTTGGTGATCTCTATTTTTCTTGTGTGGCTGAGTGCAATCTCCTTTCTTGTTTCTTGCCATACAGAAATGGCAGGGTGTGGAGAAGAGGCGGTGTGTTTGCACTCCAGGGGACAGGAGCTGGCTGCACTCCTCTTGAGCCACCATAAATTTCTAGGAGCACGGGAAAGAGGTGAGAGCTCCTTGCAGTTCTGCCTGCATAGCTGAGAGATGGTTTTCTTGTTTTTTATTTTTACTGTATTTTTTGGTTGGTTGGTTGATATCAGGGGTCCCGGATTGGTCATCATAAAACTCACAGCACCTGAGCAGAGGGGACAAAGCCTGGATCTCATCAGGGTTTCTGCATGTAAATTCCAGGTTCCAGATCAGTTCTGCTGATTTTTTGGCATTTTTATTTTCCCTTGTGTTTTTAAATGAAAGCATGTTGCTATTACTTGCCTCCTGACTTTTAAGCATATTTATTCAGTATACAAAGACTTCTTAGATATTTAGAAGTTTACTTTTGAACTGTGTGAGCCAAAACCAGACAACGTGACAAGCCTGAAAGATATATCCACATGGATCATTCTGAAGAATAAAAAATATCAATATCAAAATCACCTTAAAAAGAAGAGAGATGAAAGACTACTTTAAAAAAGGGGTTTATATCATATTGGCTTATAGTGATGGGACCACATGGAGAAATGAGAATTGACAGACCATTTAAATAGTCTTTTAATTTGCCAGACAGTTGCGTGATAGAGTGTTACAGCTAGCATTAGGTAAATGTACAAGAAGCAGGGTGTAAATTCTCTCCTACTTGATGAAGAGGCTAAGACTGAATGGCCTCGTATCCATTCCCTTGCAGGCATCTCTGTCTTGATGGGTGCCTCCATTCCTGCTCTGCCATAACTAAGTCAGTAAAGCTGAGCTACCTGCGGATGAAGGTATCTCTTGGTTGTTGGAAAGCTGCTAGGACAGCTTCTCAGAGGAAGTGATGGAAACTTGTTTGAGAATACTGGGACTCTGTGTTGTCACGGCAGCATAAGAGGCTCTAAAATCATAAAATGTAGAGTTAAAGTGCAGGCAGACACTTGTCCTGAGGCCTTACCCACTGTAGGCTTACGTAGCTTAAGAAGCAGATGTGCAACCGAAAATAAACAGTACAAGGCAGAACAGGGACTTAGGTCTTCTGAGAACAACTGTTTCATCTACTGTCCTGCCAGGAGAAAGTGGAACTATGAGTAACAGTAAGGCTAGTGTTTACAAGCCTTGGAAATATTAGCTCTGAGGCTTTGTGTCAGGAGGGTAAGATGCCAAAGGGCTTGCAACAAGCTTTCTTTCCAAAATCCGGTGGGGCTAAGGAAAGTGCTTACACTGAGGTGCAAGCACACCCCTGCTTCACCATGGGAGAGTTTTTTTCTTCCAAGTCAGGCCAACCACTTGCGGGAGACGGGCACGATACAGTTCATCCTACAGAAAAACGGATAGAGTGGAAAGTCGAATTTGGTTTGACAGAACTGAGCTTGAGGTGGAGGAAGGAAAGCACGTGATCTGCCATTATGGATGCTTTCTGCCCTGCAGATAGGCAGGGGAAGGACCCTCAATTGATGGTGCCAGTGACACCGGGATTGCTGCCCTGGAGAGCCCAGCTGTCCTACTGTGCTACCTGCAGGGGCGAAAGGCAGGCCAGAAAGAAGGAATTATGCAGAACTCAGCTGCCTTAAAAAGGCACCGAGGTGTTGCACCCGGGCCAGGAAATCTGGTCTCTCGGTCTTTCAGAACAACGTCATAACCCCTTTCAGAAAAACTGATCTTCCTCCTAAAGGCATGTTTTGAGGGTTTTTTCCCTTGTTGCAGCTGCAAAGCTTCTTCAGAATCAGATTTCATTAATGGCAGGCAGCTTGTTGGTAGTTCCTAACTTTACTACTGGCTAACCACTACCTTTTTGTTGTCATGTCTCTCTGTTGCCTCCCCTCAGTCCCCAGCATGTATTCCCCAGTATCCTCAGAGGAAGTGAATCCTCTCCTCACCCTTGTAAGTTAGGGTCCCCCTTCCCCAATCATCTGAGCAGCCTTTCTTCCCATCTCTTACAAATCGCTGGTTTTAATGGGCTTGACGGGAGGAAGAGACAGTAGAAGTGGGTTTTCTAGGAAGGCTGGAGGAATCTCTTTTCCTTGCTGTTACAGGAACTCGCATCTCAACTTCTGGTATTAGCATCTGATTCTGAAGCTTTTTCATGCTGGGACTCTTCAAATGGGTGTTCCTCGGCAGGCCAGGATGCCATGCAGAAATATCCTCACTGAATTGCAAGGCTAAAACCTACGGGGACACGCATCGCTGAAACCACAGAACAAACAGGAGCTAGGGAACACAACCCCAGCCTGTAAACATTACTGCACCACTCTGATTAAAGCACTTATGTTCAGGGGTGCATAAACCCATATTAAAATGTTTCACAAGTGCCTCAGTTGCCAAATCTCACTGTCTTGCGGCTGGACTTGGGTTTTTCCATCATTTATTTTGCTTTCTGAAGTTCTAAATTTTGTGAGTTTACAAGCTGCCATGGAAATTCACTTTGTCACAGGCTGAAAATAAGTAGCAGTTGCATGTACTCATAAACCCCTTTTACTGCCTTCCTACACAAATTTGATTTCAGTCCTTTGGCTGAAATGTAAAACACAAGGAAGCACACTGCGAGGAAAGTAAAACCCCATGTTTCTAAAACCTGAAAATGCAAACAAATAAATATGTTTCAAATTTCATTCTGTACTGATCACTAAAATATAGCTTGACAAATCACATTACGAATTGAAATATTTCTTCCACCTTTTAGCAAAACCAACTAAATGTCAGATCAGTTGCAATCCTTTATTCTTTGAGCACAGAGAACACTTTTATCACCAAACTACCAAACATTTTCCCATGTGCATCATGCTCCCCATATGTGTAACTACAAAACAGATCAGAAGGAAACAGGAAAAGATAAAATCAGACAAATAAGACGTATTTCTCCCTTCGAAATACAATCCTAGCTGCAGAACCTGGAATAATTAGCAGACTTTTACACTCAGAAACAATTTTAATATAAATGATATTGTAACCTGGGGCCCAAGCCTGCAAACATTAAAGAATATGAGGTTATTTTATGCATGTGAGTAATTCCTCTTGGGAATATTTGCAAGATTAGAAATCAGAGTAATGTGACAAAATAGTATGGAAGGAGATTCTATTACATCTGTACAGGCTGTACCAGTTAGATACCACTAACATAGTCAACTTTATGTCAAACTCCCTGGCTTAGTAAAGAGAACAAGATCAGATCTTTTAACGAGACGAAATTAATCCATCTCTAGCACTATCAGGTTGGCACCTTTGATGAGGAAAGTCTTGCTGCAGACTTCATCTGGGGAACCAATCACTGTCTATTCTTCAACACGTAGAAAGTAAGCTCTGAAAACCCCGATGGATGTGGAGAAAATCATCCTGCACCGTACGCACAAAGCGGTAGCACACCTGCTTGTTACCTGTTTAGAGCGGTCCAGCCCTGCCGCTACTGCAATCAAGGGCAAAGCCCCTGGGGCCGCAGGAACCAAACCCTGCCCCTGTTTGTCACTGCAGCCGAGCCAAAGGCTTAGGGACGGCAGCGTTGCGCGCGGCTGCATCAGCAAGCGATCTGGCCGTACGCAAGCCGACGGGAAGGTAAAGTTAATTTCTTATTATTCAAATATTTTAAAAGGAAATTTCACGTATACACTTTAAATGCTTTTCTCTGAGTTTTACATCTGCAGTGATGTACAACAGAACATATCTGCAGCTTATTGAACTTCCTTGATATTATTAAAAACACAGCCAATGCCTTTGAAACTGGCATTGCTTTCTGTGCGAGAGAACCTCATTATGTGGAGATGGAGAATCTGTTGGGGACCCTAAATGGCAGATGCATTTCTGTAAGCATGAACAGTTTGACAGTAATTTCACTTTAATGTTACGTTAGCCGTTTGTATCCGTCTTGTTACAATCAGACCTTTGAGAAATGGTATTTACAAATCATTTTTAGCTAAGAACACTGGAGGAAAAGAAGTCTCTTTACAAAGCCAGAAATGTGTTACCCATCATACAGCCAACTCCATCTGCTCTTCAGTCCCAAATCCTAAATATATACCTTAATTATATTCAAATTTTCTCACTTGCACCAGAGGAGAGCAAGACCCACCTTACTGAGCTTGAATGGTCTTCTGGGGTTTAGTCCAACTCCCAGTTAAGTCAACGGCATTCACTTAATGACTTAAGCAGAGCTTAAACAGGAACATTTCAGATTTTAGGAGTCAAATCAGTGCTTTCTCGAGACTTTTCCGATCCCCGCGAGATTTCTTCTGAGACTTCTTCAGCTCATCTGAAGGTACACAGAAGGACTCGCCAAGGAACACTGGAGTCACTGAAAGGCTCAAACGCAGCCTGAGACAGCAGAGAAATTACCACAATACATGGAAAAAAGCCAAAAGGTGAAATTAAATTCCAGTCCAAACACTCACAAGTCCTGAACAGCACAGATGCTTATTGTGTTCCTCGACCCTTGCTGATCGTAACAGTTCATCTGCTCAGCATAGCTATTCTCAAAAGATGTGAAACAGCAAACTTTCTGTTGCCTGATGAAGACATACAATGCAAGATTTCATCTATCTCCGTTGAATTCTGATTCTTGCTCAGTTGTTTTCTTCTGTAAAGAGGAGAATCTCTCATACATGCTGTAGAAAGAATACATGAAGTCTGGCTAACATAAAGTCTACTCTGTGTTATAAAACACTAAAATAATTATATATAGTCATTAATTGCCTAATATGTAGTAAAAATATTTTCCTATGATTATTTTAGTACGTGTGATTTTTTTGTGTGTATAGCAATCAAGATCTGGAAAGTTTTCCTTAAGTCTCTTTATGAAAGGCTTTGTGGATATTTGTATTAGAATTCAGGGGGAAACATTCCCTTCTTACAAATTACTCCCTTATAGTGCAGTCTGAATTCAATAAAAGCTGCTCTGTGGAATTCACCGCTACCTCACGACTGTATTTGTGCAGGACATACACTAAATTGACAACTTCCACCCCTTCCCTACTCAGGAAGCCTGGCCAAGTTTAAGTGGTACGAGCACACTGCAGGGGCAGAGTTTCTTCTTTTGACCACCCTTCCCAGAGGCTGAGGCCACACGTTGCTTCCAGTGATGAAAGCAGATGGAGACTCAGCATATTTATACTCTTATATCAAAAAGCTGTTCTGCCAAATCTATTTTCATAAAATCACAGAATGGTTCAGGTTGGAAGGGACCTTAAAGACCATCTAGTTCCAACCCCCCTGCCATGGGCACCTTCCACTAGACCAGGTTGCTCAGAGCCTCATCCAGCCTGGCCTTTAGTTCACAACTAGTTCTTGTTAAAAGTAAACTCAAACCTTTAAGGGTTCAACTAACTTTTCATGAAATCAGGGTGTTTTTTTAATGTTGCATCTGTTTGCCCACCACCTTGTCTTGTCACTACTTTAAAAGGACATTAAGCAAAGCACTTGAAAGGCAGGCAAGAGCTGCTAATGCAATCTGATCTCTGTGACTGTACAGTAAGACACGACAGATTAGTAGTCTTTTCAAAACCATCCCTGCCCCATTCAAGGTGAAATTAAACATCCTGTGTTTCTTGCGAAATTCACCAGTTCACAGGATTTCATTCCCTGAATGATTCCAGTTGTGTCCCCAGGAAAACGGTACACAACAGGTGAGAGCTGAGCCAGCTCAATATTCCATTATGACCGCTGGCATACGGGAAGTGGTGAGCTCTGTCACATTAGTGTTTGAAAGGAGGTTTTGGTTCTGTATAGAACACTGTACTATATAATCACACTATTAAGATGTAATAATACATGGATATAATACTATTCTGTTTTGTAAACAGGAGTTTGCTGTCCTTCGAGGCGTAATGGTGAAGGGGTCCCTGCGAAGCCGTACTACGGAGCGCAAGCTTACTACAACGTACAGTGAGTTGGGTCCGTGTCATCTGTATGAGGCCTTTCAGAGACATTTCACATGAAGCATTTGCAAGATCAAGTAGTTTCCTCTGCAAAAAAAAAAAGCAGATGCATTTCATTATTTCTGCATATTAATTGTAATTAGCATTTAGACGCATCATCATTGACTTTCCAGTTTGCCCTTGCTTCCTCTGTCAGCCTTGTCATCAGTAAACAGCTTTTTCATCTACAGAAAGGGCCGGGGAGATGATAATGTCAAGATTTCAAAAAAAAAAAATAGAGTAACAGGCAGGGCTTTATAAACATCTGTTACATGTTCCCACACTCACCAGGACTGACTAGAAAATTTCAGAGACAACTCGCCTAGTCAAATTTTATGCGGAAAAAAATAATTAGCATGGAGATTAGGTGGCACATGCCAAAAGGCTGGACTCGTTCTACATGCTAATCAACCAGCGTTAATCAAAATGCGTATTCTGTAACATGTAACAAAGCAAAAGTCTCTTCTGTCATACGAAGACAGAAAAAATTGCTACGATGTGCACAACCAAGGAGGTACCGAGTTCAGTACGGATAAAAGCGTGGACAGTGACAGGGACAATGGCAATCAATCACGGCGTGTGGCAGACCGTGAAACTCACTCCAGACTCGGCCAATGAATCAAAGTATTGCTGAAATTGCAAATACTAATGCAACTGTCAAAGATTTAAAGTGATTGAATTCAGCAGTATTAAAGCAATAAAATTCTACCTACATGGTAATCCTGAGGCAAAGGGATGTCTTAATAACCTAAAAATTGAATTTGTACTCTCTTCTCTGCCCTGAATCATAAATAAAAGTCCTATCATGGTTAATTTGATCTTTCAGGTTTGCCAGGCAGACATTGTTCTTTATGGACAGCAGAGATTCCTCTGCAATTTTTATAAGCATATATTGTGCCCTGACACCCCTTTCTAGCCACTTTTTTCCCACCACATTGGTGTACCGTGTTACATGATTGCCATTTCCCCCTTAAAGGTAACTGGACGCATACATAACCTCTACTGCTAGTAGCTGGGTCATTATTTAAGTATAATTCCTTTCAGTTTGGGCTTAACATTTGACTTATAATGTCAAAATTATTAGCACTTTGAGATCATTTGCCTAATAATGTTAAAATTACTAGCACTTTAAGATCATACTTGACCATACGCATGTGAAAACACTACCGAAATGCAGTGCGTGTGTGATCTGTACTATGTGTGCAGTAAAACAATGCACTAATTAGCACTGTTACAATTATAAAGACCTTACTGGGACGATGAAATTTTAGAAAACTGTGTCTCAATGTTTTCTATAGCATCTAAAGATTCTCGGAGTCCCTCCTAGTGACTAAATTCATGTCAGCTGGATGGGAAGGAAGATATCGCCTAGCTACAAGGCCACCACGGGCTGCTCCTCTTACCCCAAGAACTCCTATACACGTGTACAGGTCCATACACAGGAAAAGTGATTTCCAGTAGAACTAAGTCATTCCCTCCACCTGGGTCTAACGTCTAGGATAAAAAAAGCACCACGTTCGGCTGCCTGTTAAGACACTGTCATTAAAATATTAAGACATTGCTAATTAAAGTATAAAGAAAGCTCACCCTCTTACTCAGTTACGGATTAACTTCTTACACAGTAAGACTTCTCACCTAAAACAAACTGCCCTTGCATTTTAAGTTAGCTTACACTAGAGACTGATTTCCATTTTCTCTCGGACCGGTAATGCAACTATTTTCCAATAAAGACATCGCTTGGCTATTGATAATCCTTCAACAATGTCTAGAGCGTCACTGCACACACAAAAACCTGCAGGATGCGCTTTCTCCCAGAAGTCCTACTGACATTTACCACAGCACCAATATTTCATGTGGCATTAAAGTGCAGCTGGTAACACCTACGCTAATTCATCGGTGAAGATATAAGTCAAGTAACTCTGGCAAAAATGTCACAAGCTTGAGTGACACAGACAAATGGGTCTAAACTAATAAATTCATTATAGTTAGCAAAATACACCAAATGAAGTTTAATGCTTAATGCTTTCAGCCACTGCTGTGCAAATATATTTACCTAGTTATTCACAAGGAGCGTCCCTCACGCTTCAGGAATCACTTCTGGGACCTGTTTTCCTCCAAACGCTTACCAGGATAGGGTTTTCCTGACAAGGATGGCATAAACAGTTTGTCACGTTAATACTGAATCTGTCAGTATTCACCTATGGTTTGAATTTTTCTTCAGAAAAACGTAGTAAGCTATAGACTCGGCAGTTCATTCCCTTCTTTTGCGACACGATTAGACTTCTGACTTACACAGTGGCTGTTTCTTTAATTCAAATACATTTTCTTATTTTTGAAGACAAAAAAACACACTAAAATATCTCTGCCATAGCAATGCCTAGCTTTGTAACTAAAGACACGGCAAAAATCTGGCAGTCCTGAAAAAAACACAGCAATGCACTTCAATGCAGTACCTCAGAAAGGAAGAAGCAAATGGTATTCGTACTTTTTCTATATAACGTGTAGCCTTATTTTCCTTCCCTCCATTGTGGTCCTGCACTGGCATTCCACTTCTTCCCCTGGAATATCAAGCCTGTCATTCTTTGGTTCTCCCGGAGGACACAGAGAAGGTGTGCACGCCAACTTCTACCCTTTGTTATTAAAACGGACAGCAATGTCAAATTTTATACCAAAGTGGGGTTTTTTCTCTCAGATATTTTTCGTTTGGTTGGATTCCATAGGTGTTACAGAAAAGCAAACCGAGTAAGCGGTCACTTCAACTGCTTCTTTTCCATTCTTTTGTAAGATTATAACCCCGCTAGTTACCCTGCTACCCACAGAACTTCTTGTGTAAAAAGACCTAGCTTTCTCAAGTGAAAGATAGATAATCAGAGAAAGTAAGTTCCCTTTTGGAAACAACAACAGCACAGTAACTATTACATTATGAACATTCTTCAAAAATTAGAACTCCAAACTTTGTTTTGGGGTGGTTTTTTTTCTGCCAGTATAAATCAGCACAAATTCCAGGTTTAAGCTGGACAGTGAGTGCTATGAAGTAGACAGTGGAAGTCCTACATAAAATATGCTTTTCAGACTTTCTTATTCTCATGTCATTGTCCAGTTCACCGAGGCTACAGGAACGTTAAAGCAGCTGCTCTAACTTCTGAATCTTTAGTCTTTACTGAAGTCAGAATACTTTGAAGGTGTGGTTAAACATACATTCTTATCACATGCCTTTTGGAAAAGTCTTAAGATTTATGAAATATTGCTGAACACTCATTTTTCTCCTTAGGCTCATCCGTCCAAAGTCGGAGCAGGCTATTTAAACTTTCAATCACTTGTAACAGAATGGGAGTTCCCTCACCACTGTGATAGGCACAGCTGGATTTTATTCCAGAAACATTCTACGGATCCAGCTGGTAAAACGCTTTTTCTTGCTGGAAACTCGTCTGTGAGGATTTAATTTCGTTCACCTGCAAAATTCCATTCATATGACCTTTTCATTGAAATGCACACACAGCATCCTTCAAACTGGGACGAACTGGCACTAAAATGAATCACGGAGAGGAGGGAGTACATCACTGTCACATTAGCTGGCACTTTGAGACCTGTTGAGAACTATTCTTTTTCAAAGCAAAAAATACAAAACGCAGACTTTCTTTCAAAGCCAAATGTGGAGTTACGCCCTTAGAATTAATTAAGAGAACGTCAATGCACGTCCTGAAGCACTCTCCTGCTCTTTTCCAGAAAACACCCCGGAGTAAGCATGTTGTATTTGTACTTGTATCGACTCGGCACGGAAGGTATACGCAGTAATTAGCCTCACGCAGATCAGATGGATGCCAGACACGAAACGTGAAGCATACGCTCACATTCCCCACAGGCAGAGCAGCGCTTATACTGTATCTCCAGAGGCGCTTAGGGGGCACAGACAGGCACATACACCCCGTGTGGTGGGTTTGGCCTGTAAAGAGTCCTCAGTAATGTTAGAGTGCAGGAACAAAGAGGTGAGGGCGTTTTCCAGCGAAGTTAAGAGTGATTTTGGCTGGCACCTGGGAAACAGGGCCAGGCGCGCCGGGCGGGCAGGCCGCTGCCGGCCTCTGCAGGGACCCGCTGCCGGCCAATGCGCCTTCGCGCATCCCAGGTGAGCGCTGCGCTGGCTCCCACGCCACTCACAAGGAAGCCGCAGGCTGCTACCGTGACCAAGGCCGCTATCGCGATCACCGCCCCCCTATCGCCCTCCGTGGGCGCCAGCCCCGCCCTGCCGCGGCCTTTCCGGCAGCGCTGCGTCACTTCCCGTGCGGGCCGCAGCGAGGAGGAGATGGCGGCGCTGGGCGAGCCGGTGCGGCTGGAGCGAGGTGAGCGCAGCTCCGGCCGAGGGACGGGCGCTCCTGATCGCCTTCTGCCGCAGGCGAGCTGCGGCGCTGGTGGAGCTGCCGGTCTGCCTGTTGCCCGTGCCAGGCCCGAGTCCCTGCGACGGTCTTCCCCGCCCGTTCCCCCCACCCCGACCTGAGGCCTCGAGGAGTGGCGCTCCGCCGCGCCGCCTCCACCCGGAGACAGCCGTGCGGTAGCTGCTCTGCGGGCGCTTCCCTTCACCCCCGGTTCCTCCGCTGTGTTGGTGGGATTCGCTTCTTGGGGCTGGGTTTCCATGGATGCGCTCGCCCCAGGTTTCCTGCAGAGGTGTCTGCTCTGCCTGGGCTGGTGTCAGCGCTCCTGCCAGCCCTGCACTGACTCCTTGTTTCTCTTGCTCTCCTGGGGAAACATGCTGTTGAACAGAGCTGAATTCTTAGCTTTAAGTTCCATCTGCTAGGTGGTGCCTTAGCGGCAATAGTTGCCTCGTTTCTATAGAAGAGAGCTGGCGTGCTGGAGTCCCTGCACACGTTCACGGTTGTGCTCAGCTCTGTTACCCTCTCGCGTTTATATTTTCATTCCCATTTTCCAGTTTCTGTGTGTTATTGATACTGTGCAGTGGGTAGCTGGAATTAGTAGGGAAACAGATAAAATACAAACCCTACTGGTATATTTTTTGGGTAGAACGTGTATGGTTTTTATCCAGGGCGTTTAAGAAACAATCGGCTTCCTTCAGGGTGGTTCTTCGGGACTGTGCAAGGTCCACAGTAGCTCAGTGAGCACATGTATAACAATACAGGTGACTGGTTTATTGGTGTGTATGGAGGAAAACAGGGATGGCATTTAAATGGGGAAGGAATGCTGGGAATGAGAAGTCCTGTCGGTGTAAAGGCAGGCACTCTGATGCAGCGTAGGTGATTGGGTGATGTGTTTTCCCCACTGCCGTTCGCCTTGGGACCACCACCTTTGCTCACAGTGCTGGATGCCTTTTTTTGTAGATGTAAACACCCTGTATACACCCACTTACGTTGCGTCTGGTACTGTCGTGTGTTACCTACCGCAGAATTCAGTTTTCCTGTTTGCGTACCCTCCTCCCACCGGTGAAACACTTGTCATGTGTGAGAGAAGGCCTGTAAATAGTGACTTACGTAAGGACTTTGCTTCCCACTCAGCAGCTCATCTACCCTCCCTACTCCGAAGCTTGTTAATTAGGGCAGCGGCTTTGGCAGTGGATTAGTAGCTTTTGGTAGGTTTGCGGAGTTAAACCTCAGGCAGCATCCTTCTCTGGCTCCTTACCCTGCCACTGTGCTCTAACCATGAAAAGGAACACATCTGCCAGTTACTTGGAGATAAGTGGAACAAAGGAGCTACGTAGTCTTCTGCCGTATTGGTCTTTTTAAGAAAAGAAGAGAGGGCAGTATAATGAACCTACAAAAGCAAGAGCTTTATTTACTGATATAAATAGCCTCTGTTAATTGCATGGGGTTGATTGCAGATAACCTGAGGGTGAATCATCATCAGCTTGAAAGTGAACACCACTAATATTGGCATATAGCTTAAGAAAAGAGAGAGCAGTGTAGAAAATGAGCTGATTTAAACTGGTTACCGTATGCTTACCATCAGGGCACTTGAAAATTCTCCCCTCCGTTCTCTCTTCCAAGCTGTGTGGCAAACACCACCACCCAAACTCACTGGAGGGCAGGGATGAAACATCATTTGGCGGTCTGAAGTTGTTACGGTTTGGAAGTGAGGTGTGCTAAGTCTGCATACACCTTAGGAATCCACACTATTGGCACGTAAGCAGCGGAGGTGGTTACTCAGGAGTACCTATGAGAACGCTGCATCTTTTCCTCCTGTGTTTTGTTCACACGTGCTTGGAGTGGTAGTGTCTTGTTGGCTTCTTTCTCCCACATTCTTTTAGTTTAAATGTACCTTTTTTCAGGATTTAATCTAGTATTCTATGATCACAAAACAATTATTTCTGACGAACAGGCAGTTGATATAAAAAGGATGAAAAAGTTAAAAGAATATCCATTTTTTAGTTAGTGTAGATTTCATTTTACAATTAGTTTTATGGGTTTTCTTAATCACGTACCTCTGGAGTTATTTCTGTGTGGATTCTTGTTGAAATCTATCACTGAAACAATTCTGTAGTGTTCATTTCAGTCTCTGGTGCTGAACAGTTGGCTAGACCGTAGTGCCAGTGTTGGGGGGAAGACAGCTTTCAGCTGATCGTATCCTGAGTGGCAGGTCAGGAGGAAGCAGAGCAGTCAACAGGCTTTTCTTGAAAATGAAAGAAAGTGTGTTTTGCCACTTGTTGCCAGCCAAACTAGTTCCTTTCCAGAGCAGTATTGGAGAGATTGAATCTTCAGGTTTTGACTTACGGTGCCTAATGCAGTTCGGTGGGAGAGTTACTCTCATTTCACTTCCTGGTGTAATTGGGGTCCTGTCAGCAGGGTGAATCAAAACAACTGCTGGGGAAAAAGTGTCTTGGCAATGGGATCCAGTGCCCGTACTTGCCTGAGCAAGAGGTGCAGTGTGAGAGAAGGAGAGCTGTAGAGTGCTGAGGACCCAACTGTCACGCTGTCTTTGTCTGCTTTGGGTTTTTTACTTTACAGCATGGTCCTTTGAAAGCCCTTTTTTATTAAAGTGCGTCTTCTGCTTTATTTTCATCTCAAAGGAATCCAGATCACTGTATCCCAGTCACTTTTTGACAAGCTGATGCTGTGCTCTTAGTCTACACTTTGACAGGCACAGCCAATTTTACCTTAGTGTATAAAATGCTATGTAGTTAACATTTTGTCTGCTAGGAGATCCAGGTAGGAAAGAGATCTAGTATATTGATGAAACGTGGAGGTCAGAAACCAGAGGAGAAATTAGCGGATGGCGTTCTGGCATCTTGATTGCTGCAGCTCCTCTTTGGATCAGCAGTAAATTGCTGTCACCCTTTACAATTTCTTGCAGTGTCCTAATCAAACTGTTAGGTAACAAGTTCATGCATCTTACAGCTCAACATGGTTCGTGGGCCACAGACTCGCGAACGGCTGCGTAGAGCTGTGCTCTCTGTGTGCGTGAAATAGTCATTTGTCTGCCAACATCTGCAAGTATTTAAATGATAGCTGTGTTGTCATTTACATACTAGGATGTCATGAATATATGGAGTGTTGCGGGATTGGAAGCGCTGCTGTTACCATTCGTTGATCGTTCAAGCTGTTCAGTGCGAGACTTCATGAAATGAAGATCGTTTGTACTGCTGTTGCTGAACACGAGGATTGCTAAGAGTGTTGGTGACTGCATCCTAAAAAGATTGGAAGGTTAATAAACAGTCACATCTAGAATCTCTTTAATTTCACCAACGGTTTTGTAGGTTAAATACAAAGCGTGTTAGGAAGGTAAAAGCTTTAGAAGCATTGTTTTCATTTGGTAATTGTACAGATAGCAGACAGGCGCTCCTGTGTGGAATGAGTTCTCTGTAGACTTGGGATCAGTAATAGCTAAAATTTACATTTGGCTGTTTCTTTGCCTTAGAGAACTGATGCCTGTAAAGCTTGGCAGGGCTTGCCGAAAAACACCAAGTTCTCAGGGCACCTCGAAACCTCAGCTCTCATCTGAAATAATTTGTGTCTTGTGTCTGTACTGATACTACATGGATGTCCTTCCATGAAGGATTTGTTTCCAGTCCGTGGATGACCGGTCTGAGTGGTTAAGGCGTACCTTGTTCAGTTGACTGCGCCGCCTGATCGCAGTGTAGTTGGTCGGTAAGCTGTGTCTGACTGGTGATTCACGGCGGTGGACAGAACATCGCTATGGGTTGTCTCTTGCCACTGCACTTCACCTTAATTTCAGAACATACACCCCACTGTCGTTTCATCCTGTTGCGTAAATCCTGTCTCCTTACGCTTGGCCTTTTGGAGATGTTCGTGGCTGTAGCACGTCTTCCGTGCTGACGTGATGCCAGTGCGTTCACATGAAAAATGATTGTCTAAAGGTTAATTACAGAAAAGAGGAAGTAATGCGTTTGGGATATAGCAGTGTCCCAGACTTCATCCTTTTCTAAAATAATCTGTGCCTTATTTATATAGTAGATTAATCACTGCTTCTTTGCCTTTGTGATAATGAAGGTAATCCTTTCTATCTGCTTTTCTGAGACTGTTCTACTCTTCAAGGACTTGCGTGATTCGGAATCATCGCTAATGTAACGCTTTGGAAACACAAGTGAGGGGTATGAATGTATTCTACTCCTGCAGAGCTGCCAGGAGCATGTCACGTAGTGTTTGATGCCCGTTTTGAGTCGTACCGGTCTGCAATCACATCCGTCACAGGTTGTTCAGTTTCACAACAGCACCTGCATTTGTGAGAATATGGGCAACGTGAATTCTTGGGAGTAAATGTCGAGGAATTGGGACAAAGAGGTTGGGGGTTGAGGATTCTAGACTACAGAGATAGTCTCACTTGAGAGAGACTATCAAAAGGAGTTTGGTTGTTTCTATAAGCACCTGGGGGGGGGGAAATAGGCCAGAGACTCTTCCTACAACAGGGCATAGAGCTATTGAGTGTACTCTTGTTGAACTAATGTTTTGAATATAAAGGCAATGTTAGCGTATTTGACTATATCCTAGCTGGTTTTAACAACATGTTACCTGTGCAAAAGATAAATTACAGAGTATGCATATGAAATGCTGGTAGGGTATATATCAGTGAAATGTTTCAGTCTGATTTAAACTTCAAGGAAAAATCAGATTGTCTTTGTAATGTGCATATGGCAGTGATACCTCCAGGTAACTTTACAGGGTTGGGTTGCTGTGGTTGACTTAAAAATGGTCTGAAAGTACAGTGTTTTGTTGTAACATTTTGTAGACAGGTAGTTTTATGGGAGAAATTGAATTAATCCATTGTTTTAAGGTGTGTACAAGTGCACATACACAGACTGTTCCATGAATTTATTTTTAAAAAAACAAACCAACTTGATTTTCCTTGGACATTCCTCATTACTAGTGCTTTATTTTTCTGTAGACATCTGCAGAGCAATTGAGTTGCTGGAAAAATTACAGAGAAGCGGAGAAGTGCCACCACAAAAGCTGCAGGCATTGCAAAGGGTCCTCCAAAGTGAATTCTGTAATGCTGTACGGGAGGTAAGTTAACCCGACGCATGCCGTTACCTTGAGTTACAAACCAGTGCCTTTCGCTGTTGCTTTTTTGGGCTCAGTGCAGTAATCTGATTTTGTGCTTTCTAAAAGCTGCATTAGATTTACAGAGCTTAACAGAACAAGGCTCGTTTGTAGAAGTTCAAAAGAAAATCATTTGGGATAGCATTGGTGTGTTAAATAATGGCTCAGGAGCAAGTCACTTTCGAGAGTCTGTCCGTGCTGGCAGCTAGCGGGCTGTTATCCTCTTAGAATGGACAAAGCACCAATTGCCGGTGTTTCTTGTGAGCCAGATCCACGTTGCCTTGCGCACTGCCTTGAGGTGAAGTGCCTTGCAACACCTCGCCTCCTTCCAGATACCCTCTTGGTGATTTTTAGGAGATTGAAGATGCCTTCCTATTGCTGTCAGTGCTACCACTGATGGTAACACATGGAAAGATTTAGAAGATCAGTTTGTAGGCACAGGTGTCACCTTAGTGTTTTCATCCTATGGAGAGCAGTGCATTCTTTGCTTAGTAAGTCCCAATGATTGTGAGGATGCGGGTACCCCCTCGGCATTAGTGTTCTTGCTGCCTCTGTCTTCAATACCTCTTTTTGTTCCGCCGAGGATACTCAATTAGTTGCATCAGTTGAAGGAAAGTTTGGGGTTTTGCGGGGAGGGATGGGTTGTCGGGAGAGCTTTGAAGAGTTGTCCTTCAGCGATGTTGCATGCATCCATATTGAAGAGTTCCAGCTTGAATCAAACGAGAGAAGATAGTCCTCCACGTCTCCGCTCAGGTGTGTTGGATTAACGATGACCATTTCTAAACTCGTGTTGAGGTCTGAATGCTGTGGAAGAAGGGAAGATTTAGGTTGAGACCAAGATCCGCATGGGTTAACTGAGCAATAAGGATGCCAAGAGAGTTGTTTCTTCATAGTATGGTAGATTGTCGCTTGGCACCTTGTAGTGAATAAGGGAGTAACATCTTACTACTTTTTAACTTACACGTTTTTGAGTTGTACCTGATGTTTTGTTATATTATCTAAGCACAAAAATATCTGTTCTCCCCATACTTAAACTGTTCTGTCTCTAAAGGTGTATGAGCATGTGTATGAAACTGTGGATATCAGCAGTAGCCCGGAAGTTCGAGCTAATGCAACAGCAAAGGTAAAAGGCAAGCTGTAACTTGTGTACAATACAGTAGTTTGTTATTTTAGAAGCAGAGATGATTACTTAAAAATCAGAAGGATATTATCTAGATGTGTGATGAAATGGATAAGCTTAACGGGTTATGAAAAGGTATAACGAAAGACTTGTTATTTTTAAGTTTCTTCCGTTTTAATTTTATTCTCGGAGCTCTGAATGTTTCATGCTGGCGTTGGTATCTAGGGAATTAATCTCGTTTGTCTTAATATTTAAATACCTTGAGATAAAAATACTTTCTCTGCCTGCTCGCTGTGTCTAGCTAAGCAGTCTATATTTAATTTCTTATAAATAGGAAAATCTTGTTTCTTCCAGGCCACTGTAGCTGCATTTGCTGCTAGTGAAGGCCATTCCCATCCCAGAGTGGTTGAACTCCCCAAAACCGAAGAAGGGCTTGGATTCAACATAATGGGAGGCAAAGAACAAAATTCTCCAATCTACATCTCTCGAATTATCCCTGGTGGTATAGCTGATAGACACGGAGGCCTGAAACGCGGAGACCAGCTGCTTTCTGTAAACGGAGTGGTAGGAATTGGTTTTCACTTTCCGTAGCAGTAACTCCTTGTTTCCACCTGGGGGCACACGGGGAACACGCATGGCACGAGCTCGAGGTCGTCTTTTGATCCTGGCGAAATAGTTAGGTTTGTCCTTGCAAGAACAACCTGTTTAGGTTTCTGTAGAGCTGTGTGCATGGAGAGTTCTGGGGTTGCGCTTCGGTTCTCTCCGCCAGGTGGGAGCTGTGCGATTTACATCAGGATTTCAGATTCAGCGGTTGTATACGTTTAGTCCAAGTACTGTTTTGTGACGTAGTGACTGCTGTTACGGCTTCCTCTTTCATCCAAGTTCCATGATGCAGATTTTAATTAATACGTTTTTTGCACCTTCTGAGGTAAGTAGTGAATTATGCTCTGCTGCATTAGGCTAACCAAATCCTCGTTGTCCCAATAAAAACGCTGCTGCATAGTGAGAGCTGTAATAAGATGGAACGACAAGGTGGCGTTAACTTCAGTTGTGTGCTCTGGTTTTTTCCTTCCACTTAAGTGTACTGAGCTTCAAACCAGAGCCTTCCTAGCATATTCTAAGGAGTATATGTCTGAAGTGCTGTTGTGGATATTTATTTTTCATAAGTATCCTCTTCTGAAGAGTTACTATACAAAAAGCAAAACACGGGGTGACTGGAAAGAGGAGGCTATGGACAGGCTTTGACTTAAGGCAGCAGCTAATCAAGTGCATGTAAACGTCTCGCAAGCCCTTGCTTTTATTTGCAGAGAAGCTGTATGCTCGCTTAAAATCCATGTTTGCGTCATTACACCTGCAAACCCAATTTTATGTGAGACCGAGGGTTGAACTAAATCCTGTGCTCTCCAACCCGACTGGGGTTTTTTGACACGTGAAAGGAATAGATACGTACTGGGTGTCAGAACTCTGGGAAGCCCCTGCTAGCACACATCTCTGACATATTTGGCTTGTGACTTACCTGGGAGCCCAACTGTCCTTTTCAGGAGATGTAGGAGAAATCATGGCTGCAGTGACACAACTGGCCTTCCTGTTACTTTGAAGCATTGAGGGGCAGGTGTAGAACTGTCTTCACATGAGGCCTTCCTCACTCACAGACCATCTTAAAGAAAACAAAACCACCACTCCACCCAAAACTGACCCTCATCAGCAGACAGTTGGTACAGCTGACAATGACTGCTTGTGTGTGCATGCACTGTCAATCTATACAGCCATTGAAAGGATACAGTGAGTGCATAAAATACTGTTGAGAGTGCTAACGTGGTCTCAGAAGAATCAGCTTCTGATGCTGACAAATGGAATCTTGTCGTCTTAATACATATGACAGGATTTTCTTGTCATTTCTAATGTAATAATTTAAATAATATAAAAGCCACTGCCAAGACTGCAGTGAATGTGCCTTAAAACAAGTTTGGGTTGGTTTTTTTTTCACTGGGAGGTTCTGAATGTACTCAGTAGAACTTTACAAACCTTTTATTACCGGTTTTAAACAGAACAGCCTACACATCCACTTGAATAACAAAAGTGAAACCATTCAAATGTATGTGTTGTCTAAGTCTGATAGAAGAGAAATAACATGGGTTTTTTTATCTGTTGTCTTTCTTTCTGTAAGTAACTTTATAGTAACGGGGAAACCCTCCAATCAACAGGTACATCACCTGCCTTCTAGCTTCTAATAGCACCAGTGGGAGGTAGGCTTGGGGTAGTCCCATCATTGTGTTTAAGTTCGGGAGAAATAAGTTTGCTGATAAAATGTATGCTGTCCAGGATTGTGTATTTGGGTGCAGTTCTTGAGAAATGTTGCATAAAATTTATAATTAGATTAATCTAACCCTAATAACTTCTGAGAGCTGTTTGAGGAAAGTATTTTTATTCTTTTCTTACTGAGTTGGGTGAGGCTGTTCTTAATCAGTCCAGAGGAAATGAACTGGAATACCTTGCATTTACTGAGAGACACGGAGCGCTAAGAGCAGCAACACCGCATGTGAGCTGCTCTGTTGGAGCACGCACCGTTTGGCCTGGTCCTAACGCAGGCTGACGTCGGGCAGGCAGCTATCTCATGGTTGTCTGCGGCAACTTATTAGGCAAATTGAGGGTGGCCACTGAACTTAAAATGCATGCCGAAAGACGAGAAACAATCTTGAATTTTAAGCAAGTGTCTTCCTGAACTTGTTGGGTTTTAAGTGTAATTCATAATTGCCCAATGCTACTCTTATTTCTCTTACTGTAAGTGTAGAATTTAATTGTTCAACATAAAACTAACCAAAAGTTTTGCACTATTCTTTTGTTAATTAGTATATGTATCATCACCTCCTATTGATTTGCTGAAGAATAAATCCTGAATTTGAGTGGTGTTGTTCTTGTGCAGTCTTCAGCTAGAATACTTCAGTATTGGATTGTATAGAAGTTGTACAATCTCTTTTCAGCGTGTCTCTCTACTAATACAATACCTAATGGTTTATGCTTTGCAGAGCGTCGAAGGTGAACACCATGAAAAAGCAGTAGAACTGCTGAAGGCAGCTCAAGGAAAAGTTAAATTAGTTGTGCGATACACACCGAAGGTCCTGGAAGAAATGGAGTCGAGATTTGAAAAAATGAGATCGGCAAAACGCAGGCAGCAGAATTAACGTTGTATGCAATAACTCGGAGAAAATGTATTCCATGTACGTCTTATAGTTTGCCTTGTGACTCAGTTGACGCAATGCCTGGGCTGCGAAAGACCCTGTCCCTTCCGTAGAGTGGCAGAACAGTTGACGCTGGAGGGACTTGCGGAGATCATCTAGTGTAAGCCCCCTGCTTAGAGGAGGGCTAGCTAGAGCAGGTTGCTCAGGACTGTGACACGCTGCGTTTTTAAGCGTCTCCAAGGGTCGAGACTCCAGAAAATCTCTGTGCAACCTGTTCTAGTGTTTTGATCTCCCTCGGACCATGAAGGTCCATTCTGATGTTTCACTGGAGCTTCCTATATTCCAATTGTACTCGTCGTCTCTTGTCCAGTCACTGGATGCTACTGAGAAGAGTCTGGCTCTTTTTTTTCAGTCCTCCCTATCCTATCGTACACACATTGGTAGGATCACCCCTGAGCCTTCTCTTCCCCAGGCTAGACAGTCCCGGTTCCCTCAGCTTCTCCGTATCTGTCAGATGCTCCAGTCTCGTAACCCCGCTCCTGGGGCGCGTCGGTAGCCACTGGCTCCAGCAGGACTTTGTGCCACTGATCACAACTAGCCATTTTTAGAATGTTTTCTGTCTCCATGTGTTTCAGAGTTTAAAAGGAATGTATACTTTTAAAATGGCCTAGGATACCCTGAAAAAGTGTGTATGTTGATATTTCTATTGAGTTTTTTTAATGTCTCTTTCATGTCGGACCTTTAGGCATGAAAGTGAATTTACAGCTTTTTCAAAGGCATTTAATAAGACATACTTGTACAACGGGCATCCCTCTCTTCCTGTTTTCTTTTGGCATTACTTAACATATAATCTGCAGGTTTTTTTGCTGAATGATTTTGGAAAGCAAGATTCTTATGTAGCAGTATTTTGGCACTTTTCTTAAGAATATGTTGTATATCAACTACAAAACAATCTACTGTGTAGCTGATAATGATACCAGATTTTGTAATGTTTTGGTGAGTACATTATTTTTACACTTCTGCTGAACTGTAATCTGTTACTCTGGAAATTGTATTACCTCACCTGTAAATAATTTACAGTTGGTGTCCTCATACGCCGATTTTGTAATAGCCAACATTTACAATTTTGCAACAATCATTCCTGTAACATACATTATTTTGTACTAATTTTAAAGCAGTTAAGGGAAAAAATGTAACTGTGTATGCAGTTCTGGCTTGACTCTCTAGATGTATTTTTATATTCAGAAACAGAAGATATATTCATGCAGTGCAAAAGAATTCCAGATGTTTCCCTGACTTTCTGCTGTTTAAAAGAAATCTTAATTGTCATACCTCTCTTGGGTGTTCTGTTGTAGTCTTTACAGACTGACTGCATTGGGCTTGGAATAGTTAGTACCTAGATTATTACATTTCGAAGAGTAAAATGTTGTGAGGCTTATATGCCAGGTTACGGCGACATGTGAACTTCGCTGAGGGTCTGGTACTGACTGGTGCTGGCTTGGAGGATTCCCGTTCATACAACACTAGTACTGTTGCTGTAAGACTTTATGTGGAATGGTGCTGTGGTGGTAATAAGGAAATCTCCAGCAATAACGATTAATGTCTTACCTGAAGCGTGGTTGGCATGGTTTTTGAGTGCCATCTTAAGGAAATCTATGGACAGAGGTCCGCTTCTTGGAACCTAACAGGTTTGAGGCTGTACCAGTGTAGTCTAGGTTTTGAGGGTTTAGTTGGCTTTATTTTATGGCTTTTTGTTTTTTAAGCTTCACCTTTTGGTTTACGTCTAGAATTAACTGGACTGTACTGGGTGTCTGTTCACTTGTATGGCAGCTATGAGTGCATCCTAATTGACTGTTAGTAATTTGATTCTTAAAAGCTTAAACAGAAAGGTGCAGTTCTTACGATGTGGCTAATCCCTAGCCTTTTCACATGGAGCAGAACGATCCATTGTGAAATAACTTGGTATGTGAAAGAAAGGGAAAGGTTAGCGATCTAGAAACGACAGCAGGAAGCTTGTGCTTCGTCTGTCAATCTGTGGGGGAAAGAAAAAAATGTGCTTGCTACAGGCCAAGTGAGAAATGTGATTGCTTTCTGCATGTTTGTAAGCATGGCAAGCCTGCAAAGAGAAATTTTAAAGATACTGATAGTTTGAAAATGCAGTATAAATATTTATCAGCTGGGTGGCATTGAGCACTGAATTGTGTGGTTGATTGTGTCACGGGCCTCTTCCAAAAGGCCTCATGCTACCGATACAACCACGTTGAGGAATTGTATATTTTTATGGAACAACTAATGTTTAAAGTATTGAGACCAAAATCACTAGTTAGATCAATTGTGGATGTGTTTTAATTTAATTGTAAAATAGTAGAGATTTGTTTTAGAGCTATATATAAATATATATATATTAAAAAAAGGTATTGCTACAAGATAGACATGCATTTTAAAACCTGTATCCCTGGTGTTACTGAACAGAGGTGTGTTTGGTTACTCTACGGACACCTTCAATACAACTGGAACTGCTGAACGCAGTAGCGTTTTCATCCTGAATCGTAGCATCTGGATACAGGTGGTCAGCTACTACACACTGTGGGGAGGTGTATCTGGGCATATAAACTGTACGTGTAGAATTGAATCAAGTTTTTAAATTGCATCAGCAAAAATCCAATAGACAACTCATTAACAATCATCTTTAATCTTATGAAAACCCTATAACGTTAAGGAAAGGATGGATTAAAATATGCCAAGAAACTTGATCCCTGTTACTACTGAGCAGTGCCTGTACTGTGTCAATACACAGTCCCTACTCACTCGGCACGCTGTGGGTGTGCAGACAGGTTAAGGAGAGGTATCGTTTCTGCAGATAACTGCTGCATCTGTTGCTGCTGTGAGGGAACTTGGGGTTTTATCAACAGAAAAAATAAAAGTTCAACATCATGTGCACTGTGTTTGTGCGTTTTTCTTTCCACTTTCCCTGTCCAGTTCTGGTTTGGGTGTTTATAATCTCTAGGGCATAACATGAACCCTGCATGTGTGTGGGCATCCCAGGGGAAAAAATTCAAAGCTGCGTTTATTTTGTTCTCCTGGTTGCCTACAGATCTCCCCTTCTCTACTCCAATACTTTGTGATTCGTTGGAGAAGAAAATCAAAATGCTATAGAGTGTCTGTGAGACCTCGGACCTCCTTCGTTTTTGAGACTTCGTTACTCTCAGCTGCATAAACTTACACGATGGGTATTATTCCGAGTCAGATATTATCTTTTAATTGTTTGAAGGGAGTATCTCGAGTAATGAGATGTTGAGTTTCTGTAATTCGTTGTTTAAAGACCTGGTAAGGTTGTCAGCTCCTCAGAAAAATGTGCCTGGAGTTATGAACTGAGATGAAGGTAGGAGGAAATGCTGCAGTTCGGAATGTGGAAAGACGTTTTAATGTAGGTAGGCTGGACTGCGGATTGAAAACATATGCAAAAATATTTATATGAGTATCCTTTTGATGGAGAGGCCTGATAACATGAACTGGAAATAAAACGTTTTCATTTTTACTTTCAAATCAAATAGTCTCCATGCTTCGGTTTACGCAGGGGCTCTCTGTTCTGATAAAAATACGGAGATCAACTCTGAATTTCAGCAAAAGGCTCAGAACACTGACCCAAAGACTGACATTAAACTCCTTTTTAAGCTACAAAATTATCTACCTCATGTTTTTCATTGCACTTACAAGCTTAACTGATACTACAACAACCAAAAAAGCTGATGGAACGTACTTGATGTCCGAGTTCTCATTTCAACTGTGATCTGGCAGTCAGTATCCAAACGAGCTGGAAAAAGGCTTTCTCCAAGCCAGTATCCCACCTCAACCACGCGTGGCTGAGCAGAACCAAACTTCCTCTTAAACTAAGTAAAAGAAGCAACTTTGCTGTTTTACTGCAGAATTCTTCTCTTCTGATCGTTTCTTCCAGACGCTGATGCTGGATGCAAAAAAAAATTGTTCTCAGCTTAATTTAACGCTCAAACTGCTAATTTGGAAAAGCAAAGCTTGTATGTAGCTGAGGCTACCCGCATGAACTGGTGGACTTGGCACTCCTCTCGCCCTCCTGTCCTCGGCTGTGAGTACCTGCTTGGGCTGGGTTTTGGCCGCGTACGGCGCCGTTTCGCTTCAGCGAAGTGGCAAAAACCCACGAGTTGCGCGTCGGGGTTTTTGACTGCTGCCAGTGACGTAAGCGAGCTCGAAAAGCCAAGTGCGGGGTGAAAGGAATTGCACTGGTGCAGGGAAGGGGTGACTGGAATTACATGGAAGCCCAGGGTGGGGAGCAGTCTGGGTTTCTGCTGTGTCTGGGCAAATCCTCGTTAGAAGCTGGAGTTGAGGAAGGCCTGGGCTGCAGTACTGCCTCCTACGGGGAAGTTGTCCTTTGCCTGGAGCGTCCGAGGCTAAGAGAGCACGTTCAACAACCGACATCTGACATTCAGAGGTGTGGCTCAGGAGAAAATTGGTAGCTAGTTCTAATAACAAAAAAAAACCCCTAAACAAAGCAAGAAAACTATAACAAAAGTTCCAGGGAAGCCTGGAACTCAACTTTTCAGACTAAGTTAGCTTTGAATTGGAAGTTCTGATGGGCTGCTGTATCTTGTTGGTTTAAAGACCCATCCGAGGTCGAGAGTGACACAACCTTGAAAAGTAAAACTCTGCATCCGCCACCTTTATTCTTTATGTTTTGGGTGGTTTTCTCTGTTTTGCTTTATTTTTTTTTTAAAGTAAACTGGGTATTTTATTGGTAACAAAGGCTTAAGAGGTTTAAAATAGCCATCTGTTCAGACACATGCTGATCATTTCTTCCCCACTCCTCAAAAAAAACTGAAGGAGCCTTGTTGCACGTTGCAAGACTTGGGGAAACCGGATCTATTAATTCCAAACTAACAATCCTCAGATCACTGTACAGCTTTTGTGTCCATTTAGTTGTGTACTGATAAACCTTGCCTGTATAGAAAGGCTTCTGCTGATAGAAAAGCTGGAGTGAGGTGGATACATTCTGATATTGCTGGGCGTTCAGGTTGAGTCTAATAAAACCTTACATTGAAATGATGTGTCCTGTTGAGAAGTGGTGATGTTTAAACAGTGATTTTCCTGCTGTCAAGTAAATTCCGCCCCCCCCCCCCCCCCGCCATCGCTTTTCACCATTTTTATTTTCAGTTATTTTCCTGGCTGGTTAGTCTGAATGGATAGGAGAGAAGGCAAACATGGTATCTAAGTTTTTTGTATGAAATTACTGGATTTTTTTCCATCTTATCATCTGTTTTAGGCACTTGGACACGCATTCCTCCGTGGTTGTCTCTGATTTCTCCTTGCCTATCTAGAAAATAGATCTGTAGATGGGGAAAAAACCAACAAACCCACCCGACCACCACCCAAAAGTCATCTTCCCGAACAGCGCAAGACTTCTGAACCGGTGAGTAAAACCCACTTGTGGGTGGTTCTTATCTAATCACAGCTCAGCTGCTCTGCCCGAGCAGTGCAGGAGCATTGTCTGAGCAAAACCTAATCTGTGCTGGAGCCTGGATGGCTAACGGCAGGGCCGTCAGTCATCGGGCCTTTCACCTGCCTCAAGCGGCTGTAAGTAAAGGCGAGAGTTAGTGATTTATTGTATTCCTGGCATTGCGGTAGCGCCTGCAAGTCCCGGGTTTGAATCGGGATCCTATTGTATTTTGCAGTGTACAAACACAGAACAAATAGTTTGGCTCCAGAGAGCCTCAGCGTGTTGCTGAGAAACTGTAGGGTTCGTGGCTGGTACTGCAAGGTAAGGGCTTCTGAGAAGAGGGAAAAAATGGACCGCAGTAGGAAATGGAATAACACTTTTCTCAGTTTCCTCTTTGGGGTAATTCTTTTCCTTTGAGGTGGCCCAAGCAGACAGCTTGAGATGCAAATCCCCACTCTGGTATCTGCATTAAAACTGTCTGGTTTTATGGCAGGCCCCTGCCTGTAATCTTAGTGAAGCCGAGAGCCTGCAGGAGCCATGCTGCTCCTCACTTATCCCCATGATAAACATGGACTCCCTAAGAAATTCTATCTGTGTTGCTGTTACGTGAAAATATTGAATGTGTGGAACGTGTCTGAGATGCTGCTGGCGTTAGACGTGGGTCATGCTGCAATTTAGCTACGTACAGCAACTGCTTTGGATAAATGTGAGGGTGTATTCAAATGAAATAGCGAGAGTAATTCTAATTATACAGGCAGAATGCAACTAGGTAAGTGGGGGAAAAAAATAAAGGATCACAATGATAAAGGATTGCAGTTACTTATCAAAAGTGGTGGTTGTGTCTTTGAAGTTTCTGTCATCGATCAAGCATCACCACGTAGGTTTGTTGCTTCATCCTAGGTGCCCCCCAAAGTTTTCACATTAATTTCCATGTCCTGTCTGGCATGCTAGGTGTTAATATCGTGTTGTTAGGTCATTCTGTGACCAGTGGATGTATGTCACAAGTAATGATACATCAGCGCTGGTCCGTTTGCTCTCCTCCACCAAAAGCATCTTTGGGAAGCGCCTGCCCCCCTTGGAGAGCGCTGGTGTTAGTACGTGTCAGTTCTTGTACCGGCGCCAGGCCCTCTGCAGCGGAAATACACCCTGGGACCTTCAGCCTTGGTGATGGTTTCAACACTTGAAGGGTTTGTTTCAGCTATTATATACCCTTCTCAATATTTAATGCCGGAGAAGATACCGTAAAAGTGTTTCCAGAATTGATTTGGCTGCCTCCAAACAAGCTGGTCCCCAGGGTGGAGAAACGCTCGCGGCTTCTGAAGGATGTACGTGTCTGGATTTTGGTTTGCAGCACACCTCCCGCCTGCAAAACCTGAAGGCAAGCCCTGGGTGACACCCTGCTTGTCGAGGGGTGCTGCCCAGCAGGAGAACCGCAACGGCCCGTCTCCTGTGAGCTGAAAGCAGGACCGTTCTCTGGGCGAACGGTAGCGCTCTGGCGTTCGCAGCTTTTTGGGTTGCTTGGCAGGTGCGATCATCTTCGCGTCGGCCTCATGCTACAGAACAAGATGGGAACCTCTGGGCTGCAAGCCAGGCAGAAATTTTGGGAAATGACTTAGCAGTGAGCAAAAAAGACAGGGATAAAAGATTGGCAGGGAGGATAAAATAAGATCAAATAGGCTCAAAATGACTAGTGTACACATATGCACCAAATTTTGAAGATATCTTGGTATCTCAGCTTGATGATAAATCTGAATTTCTTAGCAGTTCACTCCCCTTCTTCCCCCGAAAGTACAAACTACTTGAAATAAGGCTTGGAGCCTTCGGTTACTCCGGCAATAAGGACTCTGATGAAGCCTGTTGAGGCAGTTGCCTTGTGACAGTGTCATGTTTATACTGCTTCAGAACATGAATAAAAATAAAACTTCTGTTCCTCTGCAGCATTTGAGTGAGAGACAAAGAGCAATACAGACAAAGCGTTACAGAGCGACGAGGAATCGCCTGCTATAAGAAACTCACACCAACAGTTAAGTTCATCGAGGCTCAGGTACAGGAAGAATTCAGTGTCATGCAGCAACCTACTCTTTTCAGAGACCATGCCGAAATAAGGCATTTGGCACGTGTGCAGTATGTTTCTGATCAATACGTAACATCTAGAAATGCTGTTAATTCACACTAATAGAAAAATCCAGCTTGAAACCTACGGGGACCACATCCCCTAGGTCATCTTAATCAGGGATGTGCTGGTACCTGTGACTTACATTTTAGTCATTTAATTTGGTAGCACTGCAGAATTTTTGGTAATGAAAATGGCTCATTTACAAATGGTTGTTGTGTGTGTAGTTGTTTCCCTCTGACATACCATGCATTTCTCCATGCGTATTTTTTTTCCCAGAGCATTATTCTGTTGTGATGACAGGCAATGTATCAAATCGAGTTTTCTCTGATAAATAACTCAAACAGGAGGGTTTTCTTCACTCTAACGCAGGAGCTTTAATACTACTTTGCTGAACAGCTTAGGGTCGTGGGCATGTTCTGGGAATAATCTACCACTGAAGTTTATTCCTTTACACTACTTGGGCTCCACTATAATTCTTCAAAATAGGGGTTTAGTAGGATTTAAAGCTACATAATCCTTAAATTGGTCCTCTGGAAGGGCAGATTTCACCCTCAATGCACTGGTTTTAGGTTTTTTAATTCCTAGTATGTCTTGCCTTAAATTTTCTGCTGCTGAGCCCTTCAGTGGCTTATAAAAAAGAGTTAAAAATAGGCTGTGTGACTTAGAAAATAACATTATTCTTGTGTCCTGTGCATGGTCTTGGGCAAAGGGGTCCTGGCAGGTCTGGCTGGCCGGGCTGGGCGAGCGCTCGCCCCCGGTAGATGCTGCCGGAGAGCCGCCGCCGGGGCTGCCCCCACCCCTAAAGTGCTTCGCTGGCTGCTTATGTGTTGGCCACAGGTGTTGAAATACGCCAAACTGCACGGAATCCACACGGGTGGACGTGGGTGCTGCCCCTTAGCAATGGCATCAGCGGCACGCCTGGCTCTGAGCTCCTGGGCGTTGCGCCTGCAGGTTGTTTCTCCGTTCAGCTCTTCACAATAGTGGCTCCGTCTTCCCTGAATTAACACGTATTCCTTTGTAACCCCTTCCCTACGATGTGTTTGCTCGCCGTATGTAAACGTTCTGGTCATGAGCCGATTTCCCTTTGGCTATCCGTTGATTTCTCTTCACGTTCAAAGTGTTTTGTGATCGAATGCAGAAAATCTTGATCACGCTCTGCTTGTAATGAATATTTTATGGCAGGAAATTAACCTTTAAAACTGGGATCCACCTGCATTTTAGCGCAGATCATTCCCTCTTCTTTAAAATGAGTGAGGGTCTGTTTCCTCCGTGTAACTCAGACGTGTGGAATCACTGTGAAGTGCACACAAATCCATGCGATGCTCAGATCTCAACCAGCGTGTCGGGGAGTAGGCAGAGAGGATGTCTGCCCCACTGGAATGTTCTGCGGAAGGCCTGCGGTTTGGGGGATTTATCCAAAAGCAGGAGGAGCTGGGGTCCTGCCCAGGAGATCAGACTGCCCGTTGCTACTCCAGGTTGGGCGGGTGTGGGGAGGAGGGGAAGGTGCCCGAGGGGCAGGTACTCAGGACCTCCTGCCTTATGCCTGTCTTTATACCGTGAGAGAAAGATGCGCTGCGCTCTCTACTGACAGTGGAATATCATACTGCCTGTAAGAGAAGATGCACAGTATGAATTAAAGCAACTTTTATTACAAATTCTAGATAGAATACAGGTTGACATGAATATTGACATGCAACCTAACCTTACATCCTAGTTATTTTGCCCTAAACTGCTTTTTTATTCCTGTATTTTCACCTATTTTCAGCTGATCATTGGGCTAGAGCGCTGAAATAAAATTAATTTGTTATGATGCTATTACATTATAGTGGGAACTAGCCTCCCTTTTATTTAAAAGGCAATACATAGCACTGGAGAATCTCCAGAGCTAATTTCAGACAGCAGAAGAGTTGACAGTTGTAGGCTAAAAAAAAAAACCCAAAGCAAACCAATCAAAAAAAGAATAACAAAGCCCCCCACCCTCTGGGCTGACCTCCCTGTTCAGTTTACTGGAGGTGTGGGGATGAACTGCCTGGTGTTACTCTCTTGTGCTTATGGTGTAACATCCCTTTCTATTCACAGCCCAGTTCGCTGGATTCCCGAGGCTGCTTTGGGCAAGGTCAGACTCACTGGGCCAGACTGCGGAATATACTATGCTGTGGATCATCTAGGCAATTCGTACACAGAAATAGTGTTAGAGGCACTGTACCATTTCTTTACGTATAAAGGTAATATTTCATTATGAGCATTTTTAATTTTCTCTCCCGGTTTTACGCCATATTTAAGCTGTGTATTTCTTTCCTTCAGTCCCCATGTGCTGTTGTCAAACTACGGCTCTTAATGGTCCTGATTGTCTTCATTAGTTTTTCTCCTGTTACAGTGGTGTAAAGTAGGTATTGACAGAGTAATTTTCTGAGTAAACTTTTGGCCCCACCAAAATAATTTTCACTTTTTTTTTTCAATCTAATAATTTGTCTGAAGTCTTGGATTGTTCCTGTGTTTCTGCTGTTTCACGGTTGGGATCCTTACCTTCATTTTCCTAACAAACCTGCACTCGGTGTAGCCTCTCTCTTTCATTTGACACTTGTTTCCTGATGCAATTTTCACTTCTACTTCAGCTGAGCAGGAATTTCAGCCTCCTTTCTGGGAAGGAGGGAGTATACTTTCATTTTCAAGAGAACTTGCTTTGTCAGTGCAGATGCTCCAGACTCTGCTCTTTTTCTACTCACGGCAGCTCGATGTGATGCTCCAGCGTACCGTTAACTTCCTTGGAACTGGAATCAGTGTTAAGTAATTTCTCAACAATATGGGACTTGAATGGAGGCATGGGACAGCTCTTGAAGCGATCTTTGAAGTGTCGCTAGACAGTTTTGTGGTGATAGCAGAAAAAATCCAGTGTCCAGGTCTTCTGTAATTTTTCAAGCATTCCCAGTGCCTTTTTAGCCAACACCTGCCTATACATTGGGCTTTAAATCCTGAAGATCCTACGCAGAGATAGACGGGTTTATGGTGCTTTCCAGGTTCCCTGAAGAAGAGCACACCTTGGGATTTTTCTCTCCTTTGCAGTTGTGTGGTTTTTTTTTTTTTTTTTTCTGTTAAACAAGCTGATTGCTGCCTTGTGCTGTGTTTTGGAGGATGCTTCTTGGAATTAAACTAGATTTTTAAACTATGATCCTTTCAGACTCCATGGGTACAATTTTTAGTTAAATACATCATTGAATAAACTGTACCCGTTATTTTTTTCAGCTTAAAAAAACCCTTTAGCGTGTAGATCTTTATTACATAAATAAACCAGCTTTGCAATAAACAGTAGGGTTTTCCATGTAAAGGAAAATAAAAGCACTAAGTGCCAGCAAACAGCGGGATGCATAAGAAGGAAGAAAGAGAACTGCAGGCTGTTGATGGGAAGAGAGAGCAGTGGTCACACAGTGCTGCCCAGAGAGAGGCAGAGGTTGAAAAAATCAGGCAAGCACTGAAGTTAATTTGGCCAGAACGAGTTGTGGATTAACTGGAAGCGGCAAAGTGATAGTGTCTGATGATTGCTCGTGGAAGAGGAGTTTGGAAGATGGAGACTTGAGATAGCTGCTCCAAGGAAAAAACTGAAGCGATACTGGAAAAAGAACTCGAAAGACCTCTTGAACTAGAGAAAGGGAAATTAGTAGATCGAAACTGGGAGAGGATTGAGAGGAAAAGCTAAACTATTCCAGTGTTTCAAAGGATTGGAAAAAAAATGCTTTGTTATTCTAGTTTTACTAGAAATCTTTTGTCCTTTTTTTCCAGAAGAGAGGTTCTGCAGACGTTGCAAGTCACCAGTACTGCAGTACAGGGTATGCTCCGACTATTTGTCTTCTGAATGCCGTGCAGGCACCGAGAGCTGCTTCTGCTCCCATTATTTTTGGTTAGCGAAGTGAGACTACTTGCAGAGTGAGCATAAGCACTTCACTATTTTCTTTGCTGGTTGGGAAAACAAGGTCTTGTTTTCTTACCTGGATTGCTTTGAGTCTGTTTGGTAGAAGCATGTCTAGAAAAATAATTCCTTTTAATTTCCCCCCTGCTATTTTTGTGGCTCCTCCTCCATCGTTGTCCGTGAGTGCAGGCACAGAGGCAGTGCAGTGGTTTTGGCCCCAACAGTTGTTAGGGTAACACGGGTTTGACTTGATGCGTTTTCCCTGCAAAGATCAACCAGGGAGAAGGACAAGAGATAACCGTGTGTGTCTGTATACCTACGGCAAAGCTTTGTTCAGCTTTGGTGGGAGCTTTGTACTGCTCACAGGGTACAGGACCAGCATGCAGCAAGTTACTAGAATTGCCTTATTTTGCAGCGCTGAATAATGATGTTCATACAGAATCAGTCCATCAGGAACAGGATTCCCAGCATGGAAGAGAATAATATTTTTAGCAACTAGGTAAAATAGCGTTAGGAATTTTAGAAGGGTATCAGCAATTGAAAAAACAATGGGGAGAAATGTAGGAGGTAGAGGCAGTGGCTGGAAGATCTGTATTTCTGGGGTCTCCAGCGTGTGCTTGACCTTCTTCAGCACAGGTGATTTTGAACCTTTAGGTCTCCACTATATCCATGCAGAATTTCTAATTGTCATGGAATGATTGAAGCTTTCTTCCCCATCCTCCCTTCGGGGAAGTCGGTGGAGCTGGGTGTGCGCAGGGCGGTGTGCTTCGTCCCATTTCCCCGCTGCAGCGGAGGCAGGTTGTCAGTCACCTGTTTGTGTGCTCCGTCATGCATCCGTGGGACGAACAGGACGCTGCCAACCTGCCCGGGTGGCGGGAGAAGGGCTTAGGGAAGCTCTGGCCTTTGGTGGGCTCTCTGGGTGCCTGTGCTGTTCAGGCCGGGCTGCGCAGGCACCTGTCTGGGTGTGATTGGGGGGTGCAGCTGCGGGCTGTGCCGGCGGCACAGCTCCCCGGGCGTGGTCAGAGCATCCCAACGAGACGTGTTGGTGCCAGTGTCTGCCGTCAGGGCAGGCTCCAGCGCCTCCGCAGCCCTCGCTTCAGCCAGGTCCATCGGCTCAGAGCCTCTTAGGGAGACTGGGCCGGAGGGAGCCAACAGCGAGAGGTCCCAGCTGGTGTTGCCTGTGACATCCCCGGGAAGATGCGGTGATCGCACGGAGCGGGGTGCGGGGCTGTGCTGAGCGGGCTCCCTCCCGGTGGTGCCTGCGGGTTAGAAGCATCCAAAAGAAAGCACGTAAAACGCCAGAAGTGGTTAGCGAAAAGCAGCCGCCACAGGGGGAGGGAAGGATGGGTGGATGGATGGGTGTTCAGTTTTACTGTTTTCGGGACGCGGTTGGGAAAAGCGGATACAGAGTGGCCGCTGGCACGGGTTTGGGTACGATCTAGGGGTTTTATAAAGGCCGGGCACCATCGGTGGTGTTTTGTGGGTCAGGGAAACAGTTCTTTAAGAGCAGAGCGGTTTTGAGAGCCGTGTAACGCAGTCGTGCCCCGTTTGGTACCTTCACACCGGTACCTCCGGCTGCGGGGTCAGGGTCCAGGTCCCGCCGCCGCACGGGTCGGGCTGGAGCAGGGGGAAGTGGTGCCCCGGCGGCGCGGCGCTGCTCTCCTCGGCAGGGCCAGCCTGGCCCCGAGGCTCCTCTCGTTTCCGTTACCGAGCGCATCCCGCCGGGCACCGGAACGAGGGGCCGGGGCGTCCCCGGCGGCGTCCGCGGAGCGTCCCGGGGGGGCGCGGCGGGAGCGCGGGGCGGTGTCGGCCCCCTCCTCCGCCGGGAAGCCCCGCCCCCCCGTGTCGGTTGGCTGCGGCAGAGCCCCGCTTTGCATATTCACCAGCTCTGCGCCAATAGGAGCGCGGGGGCGGCTGCCTCATCAGCATACGCACCTCGGCGCTGGGCGCAGAGCGGCAGCGGCTCGCAGCGAACGAGGGCCGGGAGGGGCGGGCGCCGAGGGCAGCCCCGCCGCAGCAGCCGCCGCAGGGGCTGGGGCGCACGGCCGCCGGCTCGTTCCCCGGGGACCGCCACCCGCCGGCAGCGGCGCGGCGAGCCGGCCATGGCCGCCCCCGCGCGGTACCTGCTGGGCTGAGATGAGCGGCGGCGGCGGCGACGACGGGCGCTGCGGGCGTTGGATGGGGCGGGCGGGCGGCGGAGGGCTGGCTTCCCGGGCGCGCCGCTGAGGCAGCCCCAGGGCCGCGCCGGCCGGAGGCGCTTCTTTTGGTTTTATTTTTTGTTATTCTTGGTTTTTTTTTTTTTTTTAATAGATTTTTTTCCGCCGGGAGTGGGGGGGGGGGAGGGCGGAGCTCGGTGCGCGGAGGAAGCCGGCGGAGAGCGGCAGGCCGAGCCGAGCCGAGGGAGGCTGGTCGGCGGGGGCCGGCGATGCGGTGCCTCGCTCTCCTCGGCCTCGTCGCCTGGGGCCTGGGGAGCTGGGCCGGGCCCAGCGGCGGAGCGTCCCCCCCGCCCTGCCCGGCCTCCTGCAGCTGCGACGGAGACCGCGGCGTGGACTGCTCCGGGCGGGGGCTGGCCGCCGTGCCCCCGGGACTCAGCGCCTTCACGCACGCCCTGTGAGTGGGGCCGGGGGCCGGGCGGGCAGGTAGCCGCGGCGGGTGGGGGCGGGCGCTTTGAACCCCGCTTTTCGTTTATGTTTTTCAAGAAAAAAACCCCGATAGTTGCGTGTTTATGTGTCTGTTGTCGCTGCTGCGGGTGTAACACGGGCGCCCCCGGCGCGGCTCCTCCCGCGGGGGGTGGGGGGCGGCCTGTGGGGCAGCGGCCGGGCCGCAGGCAGGGCCCGACCCCGCCGGGGCAGGTGAGGGCGGCTGGGGCCTGTGCCGACACCTGGCCCCGAGCCTCGGAGCCCGGCCGGGGACACCACTCCGAAACCCCGGAGGGATCGGCCTCGGAGGTTTAAAAGGCAGGGAGGGGGTAGCCCGGGGGGGTCCCGCGGTGCCTGTGGGAGCGGGAGGGGAGAGCCCGGTGGGGTCCGGGGCAGCCCCGCGGCCGCGCTGCCCGCACGTGTGCGCGCCTCGACGCGATGTCTTTCCACTTTTCTTCAAAAACCAGTTCCCAGGCTGTCTGATCTTCACCCCAAAGCGAGGGTGTGCTCAGCCAGCAGTTAAATCCAGTTAAAGAAGGGATGCCTTCCCAGTCTCTTAGTATGGGATGCAGAGCTGAACTTTAAAAACAGCCCATAAACCCAGAAAGCAATAGCATAAACAGGACTCAGGAGCTTTATCAAGTTTTGCTTGTGAATGGAGGAGAATAGAAACCCTTCAGACTGTTTCTCCGGTGTCTTATGGTCTTGTCAGCTAGGCTCAAACTGGGTGGATCTCGTGTTGAGGCTAGGTATGTTTTATAATAAAACTTTAATTGAGGAATGAACACTCTCTTCCACAGAGACATGACCGAAGAGGGATTTGCAGCTTTCAGTATGGTAGTTGTGTTAATCCACAAACCTGTTAAGTTTCACAATAAAACCTGTCAGTCTTGCCCCGCTCTCAGCAAGGATTTCACAGGCTGGAGCGAGGTCTTGCATGGGCCAGTGGTCAGGTCTGCTATTACTGAAGCTTCGCTGCGTTTACAATGTACAGTACGCTACCGCAAATTACGGCGCGCGGTTGCCGATCGGTACGGACCTGCTGCCTTGTCAAAATACGGGAGTAGTGTGTGTCTTTGAAAATGTCACTTTCCCCCCTCTTTGTTTGCCTACGCTTAATATGCAAAGGGAGCGCGATTCTTCGTTACTGGAGGTTTTGTTTACTGAGCAGGTTTCCAATTTGTTCTACCTGTTTGGACTTTCCTTCCCATTTAATTGTTCAAGCTGGGTGGAGAAAGATTACTGGGCCTCTTGCTTGTGTAGTACTTGATGAATGACAAAAGGTACAGGCCGTGGCTGTTCCCTGCGCTTGAATATTTGGTTCCTTTTTGTGCTGCCGTGTTAGTGGGCGCTGCCTCGGTGGTGGTTTTTTGTGGCAGAAGCGGTGTGTGTGGTGCAGGGAGTCAGGAGCTGCTGTTGCGAAGCCTTGGACCTGCTGGTAAGCTGTCTTCTCTTTCCTCCACAGATGGAACGGGGAGGTTACCCGGTTTCATAAAGTACTTGAAGCCTGTCTGGTGAAAGATGCATTTAAGTGCGAGGTTTTATGGCTACTGCGTTGTCTGGCTGCCTTGTAAAATGGGCTCGGTACATCCCTGCAACACGGCATTCGTTGTCTAATGGGTACATGTCGTCATAGCCCACACCCTTTAGAGATAAGGTTGCCAAAGAGTTTCAGCCTGGAAGTTCCTCCTTGCTGCGCAGGTAGATTTCCAGAAGTCGACTTGACGCTTATGGCAAAAGTGAGAGGAGACCTGCACGTGCTTCAGGGTGTTTTGGGATGGGTTTGCGTTCCTTACGCTGGAGCAGAAACTTTCAGCTGACTCGTTCTGTGGCAGTGAAGGGTACCCTTGGTCCCCATTGGTGTTTAGTTCCCATTTCCTTATTTACAGAAGGAAAAAAATGGGTGGCTTCTTGGCACTTCTGTGCTTGAATAGCCTCTGTTGTAGTGAGGCCACTGGAAGTTTAGGGTATGTGGAAAACAAGTTTTGTAGGCAATAGAAAACTTGTTTCTGACCTGCTTGGGCTGGGCAACGTACAGTTTTGCCAGAGAAGCTGAGTTGGCTTTGTGTGGAGGGGAGAAAAAAAAAAAAAAGGCAAATAAAATCGCGCCCCCCAGCTGACACGTTTGTGTCATGGCAGAGGGTCTTAGCCAAGTGAAGAGAAGAAAGCTGCCCTGTGCTTCGTGTCAGGCAGCGTAACGATGTCAGGATATTCCCTTAGCGTTGCTACGGGGCGTTTTTAGGTTATAGCCATAGCAGCAGAGAGTCGGTAGCGCGGAGATGGCGGAAAGGGTGTCTCAAGCCATGTGCTGCGATGCTGAAGGGAAGCAGTGCCTGTTCTGCTTTGGCCGGGAGAGAGCGGCTGAAGAGAAGTTGCTCACGCTTAACCCAAGTTGGCAGTGAGTGAGTTTCAAGGCAGTTGAGAACCGTGGAAGGCGGTTGGTATTTCAGTTTTACTACTTCTCTTTTCCTGCAGTGTTAGGTTATTTGCATTAATTTTAATAATTTAACATAGCTTTCAAGATGTGTGTTTTAAAATACATCCATGTTTCTTGGGCTGCGGCGAATGGTCAGGCGGCGATTCCTGTAGAGCCTGAAAAGCATCTCCTTTCAGGTTCCCCTTGTCTTTCTGTATTTCTCACGTTTTCAGCTCTTAACTGATCCGCTGCTCGTTTCGCGCTTGCTGTGGCAGTGAGAAAGCTCCTCCAAACGCAGCAGATTCATGTTGTTCTTGTGGAACGTGCTTTGAGTGGACACTCTGCTGCAGTCGTACCTAAATGCAGTATAACCACGGTGCTGGGGTGCAGGGCGAGGAGGACTCGGGTCACAGCCGGCAGGTTATATGGTTACCGACGTACCGTGCGGTCACGGGGGGGTAGCTGCATCAGACTGAGCAGCTCGGAAAGGCAGAGCATCTGCCCATTACTTTTGAGTCATCCTGCTGCTTTGAGAGATGGAATTTGAATAATGAAAGGTGAGTACATCATCCCGACCACAGTCATCTCGGTGAGGAGATTTTTGCGAGATACTGAAGTGCGTAGAAAAGAGGGAGGTAACAGCAGTAGGTCCAGACCCTCTGAGGGGCTGGATGGGATGGATGGGAAGGAACATGGAGAGAGTCAGGAGGACACGACCAGGGATAATTACTTGATGCTTTTACTGTAGGCGGCCATTTGTTATGTATAATTTAGGCAGGTGTTTATGTAACTCTTAATTACCAGCTGCCTGTTTTTCTGTTTATGAAGGCTGTGATTTTGCTTTGTTGCAAAATAACTGTTGTCTAGCAAGTTGAGATGCCTATGCAAGAATGTGAAGATGTTGTTTGTTTGGGTTTTTCAGTCAATGCAGTACACTCCTGATCTTTGCTAAGATATTTCACCTGCCATGTGCTAGAAAGCATCCATGTTGGTGGAAGGCAGTTATGGTAGGGCATACGTGTACTTGTGTTTCTCATGGCTTTGAGAACTCAAATTTCAGTTTTGGGTATTTAATACTTGTGTGAGTCTTGTGTAGGAGACAAAAAGCAGATAATTCTAGATAATGACTGGAGACATCTTCCGTAGGCCTGGCTGACTTAGGGGCTTGCCTGACAACCATGAGGAATAGTCCCTTCTCAGTGCCTGCTGTTATGTTTTAGGCACTTGAAATACAAAAACAATACAGCTCATTTTCCTTCTAGTGCTTCTTGCTTATATTTTCAGGGAATGGCAGGATCCTTGCTTGAATTTTACTTTCTTTGGGTTGTGAAAGAAGGGCTTGCGAGCCCTGGCTGTCGTAGAGGATAGTCCTTCAGGATGAAACAGTCGTCTTGGTCTTTCGTTTTTTACTACTCGTTTAAACTAACACTGGCTGTCTTTCTGCGCGCTGTGTCATGCACTGGCTTTATAAGATCAAGATGTGGTGGTTGAGAAAGGTCCTTTTCTTACTTGTTTCATCCCACAGGTCGCCTCAGCAGTCGCAGAGAGATGGTTACCTTCTTTTCAGTATGCAGGCTGTCTGGGAGTACCGATGCTGTCTCGTGTTTGAGTTGGGTGTCCTGCTCCGTTTACGTATGAACAGCAAAATGATATGAATCTGTTTGGATTCAGTAGAACTTTCACGGGTTTTTTTGGGTTTATTTTTTTTTTCATCTGGCACTTTTTTTTTTTGTAGAATGGTGGTGAAACGCAGTAGGTAGATGTGAGATGTCTCCTAATACATCCGGTACGGACGAGCAGGTATTTAGCATCCTGCTATGGTCAGATAAGCCCGGTAAGGACCTGTCTGAGGTTTTGTGAATGCCGTCTAGCAGAGTTATTACCGTGAAAAGTAACGATGTCCAGACATGACCTTGAGTCTGGAAAATGTAGCATAATTGCAGTCCTCCCCAGATAGAAAAGCCTTATCTAATTAGAGGTTTGAAGGTTTTACTGTTACACTGTTTAGTTTTTCACTTGCCTCTGTGACATGCTGGTGATGTGATGGCAAGTAATAAAAGGTTTATTCTGTCTTTTTTAAAAGCGTGCTTTCCATACTTCTTTGGGAAAGACACGGTCATGTCATTTTAATACGAATATTTCCATTAGTGGGCAGAAATGTTATGTTTTTACAGGCCTGTGAAATCCCATGGGCAGGAGGGGGACTTGGGTTTGCTGGTGCAGCATCCAGGGCCTGGCGACTGGTCCAGAGCTCAGGGGCAGTCTCTCCAGCAGCTTTCACCCAAGGATTGGAGTCTTCACGATTCATTTTAAACTGGCTGATTTGTATGTTGATCTTGTAAGAAAAGTGGAGGCTCTTAGGGAGTCCACAGAAAAGTGAGGTTGTTGTTTCAAAGTTTGTTAAATATTTTTTTACCCTTTTAACGCGCTCTGTTGGCAGTAAATTTGCTGTTTTCCTCTTTTCCTTTATTCTTCCCCCCAAAAAACCCTAGTGCCCTGCCATAGCGTGTAATTTGTCAGGTATTTGGCATTTATTTTGTACGCTGAGCTCATTTGTATCGGCAATATGTCATTTCTTGTTTGATGCTTACTGGCAGAGGCTCCTAAGTGTGACTTTGGGGAATAAATACTAAGATAAGTCTGGAGCACGGAAAAAAGTTGGACTTTAGTGCAAGCAAGTTGATGCTAGTAAATAATTACCTTTTCAGTTCTTGAGAGGAATTGACTAGTAACTATCTGCTGGAGATGGAAAATATGGAAGCTGTAATAGAGGGACTGAAAAACAAAACAAAACCCAAAGAAACCTCCTCCGCAAGGATCTTTATTTGTTTTGTATTCTACATCTAAGCCAGCAATTTTTGCAGAACACAAGCTCTTATTTACCCAGAGAAAATTACTGGCCTAGATTTCAGAAGGGCTGAGCACCCATATCTCATTTTAGAGAGCATGGGAGCTCTGGGGCTTGGGGAGCATCTCGGAATGTCAGAGACCCTCCTCGCCCTTCCCTCTTTTCGGCCATCCTCGTGCTTTTCCTAAAAGATGGTCCTCTTGTTGGGAATGGGCTGGAGCTGATGCTGTGTTTACGTTCCCGAGTATTTGCCAGCAACTCAGGTTTGCCTGCTCCTTGTTTCGCAAACAAGCGAGGGAGTGAGATGGGAATGAAGCTGGTTAGCTTCAGCATGGCCGCATGGGACTGCATGGCCGGCAGTTATTCTATTAAGGGATGAATGTGTTTCAGGCAGCAGCTCTGTGCTGCCAAGTTGTGGTTTTGGGGTTCTTTACGGGAGAAGCAGAAAGGCAAAAATAGCTTGAGGAGGAATTAGAGATCTGAATGATCCTAGAAATAGGAGACGAAGGTGAGAGAGGCTACATAGGAGAGGGTAAGAGGAGAAGAAGCCATGTATTTGGAGAAACCTGTAAATCGAAGCAACAGAGATTTAAATGTTACAAGGCATTCTCTAGCACAGGTATCTACAGCCTTTCATGGGTTAGAGGTCCCTGGGCATCCTCCCCACCTGGCAGACTCGCCATCTGCTGCAGCGCTGACCTAGGATTTTGCTGCAGGGCAATACTCTTCCCATAGTTTTTCATACCTGTCTTTCAGGTACCGCTGCAGGTTTCTGATAAGATGTTCTTAAACTGTGGCCTGAAAAGAGATTTCTGGTCATGTGATATTGGTTCTTACTGCTTCCCCATCGCCAGCCTGGCCTGCACAACCCCTCTGGAAAGGTGGAGGTAGCTGTCCGTATTTCCTTTGCTGGTAGGTGGGCAGCTGGTTCAGTTCATGTAGGATTGCATGGGGTGTCACGGCAGCTCACGCAAAGGAGAGGAAGATCTTGCTGCGACTGTGGGAATACTGTCCTCACTGTCAACATGTTGGAAAACCTTTCTTTCGGATTCAGGCCCAGATTTATTCAATTGCGTGTTCCAAGTAAAGCTGGTGTGTCCCAGTCGGATACATCTAGCATTAGATGTATGGGTGCCTGGGAAGCCTAATTAAATCGTGCAGAAACAGCATGTGATCTACCTGCCAAAACAGTTGACCTTTTTGCCCTTTTTTTTTTTTTAAGTGCTGAGTTATTGCAGCTGTCAGGGGGTTTCACTGAAGTTGAAAGTTTCCAATATTTTCAAATCGCATGACATTTATTTTAAAATACATAGCTGAAATTGCAGAATGCATTTTATTTTGCTGTTGAATGGTTTAACCATTAGAGGATTGTGACAAGGTCAGAACTTTCCGCTTCCCAGGAACATGCTACTGTCGCTGATGGATTAGGGGAAATCTGTGTTTCAGCTTCACCCTGAATTTGAAAGCACATCCTGCACGCAGCCATTCAGCTCAGATTATTAATGATATATGTCTTTTACAGCACAACAGGGAGGGCTGTGGTGACCTCAGAAATGCCAGCTGAGAGAAGGGGTCTGAAAACCACTGTTGGATCTGAATACGTAACAGCTGACTGATGGCATTATCATACTGACGTTGTGCAACACGTTTTAAAACCCGCGGATAGCTGCTGTTGAGCAGGTGATATCGAGATGTATTCCCTGCTGGACATCCGCGAGGGAGGTGGTTTTGGGAAGTAAGACTATCACTTCATGCGTTATTGTCAGCGTCGTTTTTTCCTGGTGTGTGTTTTATAGTTGCTGTTTATACTTGGGTGTTACAGGGGAGTCATGCCGTGCTAGGTGGCCTCTTTCAGTCGTGTGGTATGTTGGAGTTAGTGAAACTTCATTGGCTAAGCTTTGGGTGTTTGGTTGTTTTCTTTTTAACCTATGAAAAACCATACTATTTAAGGTATCTTGTTTAATTCGATGTCTTCTCAAAGGAAGAACAGTCTTCACAGCGTGGCAGAAATACCAATGAATTCCTTAGGCTTCCCTTGCGTGCCATTTGCGTTTGTTTGACGAACGCAGTTCGGTCAGGGAACCTGTGAAGTAACGAGCGTGGGGAAGAGCAGAGCGATACATTTCACCATTGAAAAGGGTTTCTCAAGCGATAGCAGTTTTGAATGTAGCCGGCTGTTCACTGGCATGAGGTAACTCTCAAACATGTAAGTTCTGTTGCTGAAATTTGGTGCTCAGTGTGCATCAGCGTTGATTTTTTGTTGTTGATGATGTTTAAATTTAATATTGATAAATACACATGTAAAATCTTGTTTTATAAACGTTACCTGTAGGTAATTCAGACAGTGCTTGGTGATTTTTTATTTATTTATTTATTTATTTAAAACTCAACCTCAAGATTTTGGCACAGTTAATAAAGAATTGATTTTGGAGTCTGAAACTTTTTTTGGGTATTTTTTGATCTGAAGTCGAGAAAATGTGAAAGTTAATTCTTCAGGGGGTAGGACAGCTGTTACAAAGCTTAAGAACTATAATTATTTTTAAAAATATAGTAACTAATTCCTGTAAGCTCTGCAATAAAAATGCAGGAGGAGCCTCAAACCATCAAAGTGGTCTGGAAGAAGGGTTGGAAGTTACGCAGAAGGTACTGTCTTTGGGGCAGAATTTTTTTTAGTTTTCTCTCTCCAAGAGAGTGAGCGCTAATTCTTTATCTTGAGCAAAAGATGGCGAAAAGCCCGAAGTCGGGTGAAGCTGCTGAGAGCACTCTGAAGAGCACTCTCGGCAGTCAGGCCCTCGGAGTCTTTGCAGCTCTCCGTTGAGCATTTTCTTACTAAAATATAAAGACTTCTTTTTTTTTTTTTTTTTCCCCAAGTGGTGCACCTCCTCTTTTTCTCTCTCCAGCCAATCCTGGAGGAATGCTGGGTCTTGTAAGGACTCTTTTCACCCTAAAAATTTTGAGCAAATGCGTTTGGACTTTTAAATGGTACACAATTAGCAGTGAATCATAAATGGATGTGCAATTTCAGAGGTATGCAGGGGAGGCCTAAACCTGTTTAATTTAGCTTAATAGTGCTGCAAGTGCAGTTGTGTATTTTATAACCTCGTTCTCTGAAAAAGTGTTTTTGTTTGGGAGTTTTCCCATTACCTTCTTGACATCTGCATGGTTACAGATGAATAGCCTGACCCGGTGCCCCAGCAGGGAGAGCGGCATGGCTGTGCTTTCAATAGGCATGTCACTGACAAAGGAAACATATGGAATATTTCATTCCCGTCTTCACAAGCGGCGTACGGGGCTGTAAGGGCAGAGGGCTTCAAACTTCATGGTAGATTGGTAAGCTAGCCACAGTGTTTTCTGTGAGCCATCAAAATGCTCTTGCTGAAGACATCGGGCTTTGCGCCGCGCTGCGTTTCGCCCTGGCACCAGCACCCTAGATGTAAAGCAAAGCCGTTTTGGCACTGCAGTATTAGTAACGTGACCACGCAGTAGAGTCCACCCTGGTTACATTTCGTTCTTCCTGGCACGTGTAAAGTGAGGGTTAGTTTTTCCTGCACTCAGGACTCAGGGATGGTTTGCTCCTGTTGCAGCACTGCCTTGGGGGAGATGATGTTGAGTCAGGAGAGGACATCTGGGGGGGAAGCTTGCTGCTCCATGTCTGTTTAAGAGACTTGGTGGTGTCTAGCTGCAATCCTTTCTTCACTACTGAAATCTCATGTAAGGGCTGCACTGGCTGCCCTCATAAAAACAGAAAACCAGCAAGGAAACGTTTGAAATAAGAGCGCTTTTAAAAAATTCCAACTGCTGTTCTGGAACAGTAGCAGATACAGTTGGTTCATCTGGAAAAGTGAAGGGACTCTGGAACCTGTGCCTTTGGTGGGCAGCAGGTCTTTCTGTGTGAAAACCTGCCTGGTGTTCTTCACTTGGCAGATGGGTGGGTCTGGCCTTCGCTCAAGTCTTGCACATAAAAGCTGCTTTTTCAGGTGATATGGTAGAAAGCGCTAGAAATGTGTTGGGTTTTTAACTAGGGGGAACCTTGGCCAGACTGGGAAGCATGTTTGCAGTGCTCTGAGCTGCTCCTGCAGATTAGGAGCCCTTGAACTCACTGAAGGGAGCTCTGTACCATTTAGGCCCAGACTTACACATCCTTTAAGGGAATTTTGCAAAGCTGCCACCAGCAGCAATCTACAGACTCCTTGTTCACCTCTTTTAGTTGCGGCTGCTCTCGAGGCACTGAATGCTCACCCTGCTGTGTTTCCAAGGTGTCTCCTTGGGCTCTTGGTGGCCTTGGTGGAAGTAAGGAGGAAGGCTGAGCTGGGGAGAGAAGAGGGTATGGCGCTGTGCAAGGGGCCCTGTGCTGGGAGCCTAGTTGCTGGTGGTTTGGACCTGGACAGGCTTCTGACTCTGGGTACTTTCTTTATAGCTGTAGGTTTTGACACTTGGGTTTAAAAAAACAGGGGGGGGGGGGGGGGATGTATGTGCTAATATTGACCAAACTGTTAATATTTTACAGAACTAGTGTGAGTCTTGCGAGGTGTAGAAAATCCATGTCTTTTCTAAGGGCAAATTGGCTGGCTCTGTTCTAAGTGTTTAGTGGAGGCATTAAATCTCTTCGATATCCAGGTCAATCATTTATTTAGAATTGACTTGCTCTTGCTTGACATCTTGTTTTCAAAAATTTCAAGTAGTCTGTTTATGTGTTGGGTTTTTAACCTGTTTCCTGCAAAGACAGGTCTCGGCTTCGCAGACTGAAAATGTGCGGTATCTTGATGTTTACAAGTTTTAAGCAGGGTTTGTTTTGTTTTGAGGGTAATAAATGGCAGTCGTTTATTGCTTCAGCAGTTGTGCAGCAAGGCTAGTTTTTTCTCCTTAAAAAAAAAAAAACCCACCTTGTTTTTCACCTCTCCTAAATAATTGTGCCAGTAAAATAAACCTACACGGTGTTCAAAAGAGAAGGCTGTTGTTTATACAATAATACATCAAAAATCCTGCTTCACAGTAGTACTGCTTGCACTGTCATTGTCTCTTCACCCACATAAGAAACTTTTTTGTCCTAATAACTGTGTCGATGGGAGAAGTTCTCTGACATACAGCAGATTGATGTGTATTTCCGAATACCCTGAGTATTTATCTTGCCAAATATATTCCCCGTTTCCTTCAGGCAGAGTGTATCACCTGGTCTGAGCTGATTCAGTGCCATCAGGAATAGAGAATAATGGTATAATAACATAAACATTAAACAAGAAACAAAAAATTCCTTCTTAATGCCGTTTTTCAGTGAATTGGGCCCAGTGAACTTGGTGTCTGGTCTGATTTACTTTGCTATAAAAGGGTCAGGTTGATAGTGTAGGCCACTTTGCTCAGCCCGCCAGTTTGTCCTGTGGCATCTCCGGTGGGAATAGACTGCTTCTGTTTTCATCTCTGTCTGGAGAGTGCCAGGCAGGAGGCACGGCTCGGGGCTGGCTGCTCGCTCGCAGTTTGTATGGAGCCTCCGAGGGCCTTCGGCCTTCTCTGTATAAGGTAGTTGGGAGGTCTGGGGGAGCTTTGGACAGTTTGATCCTTGGCTGCTTTCTGTCCTAATGTTTGTGCCAGACTAATAATTTTTTGCCCAGGTAAGCTTTGTTACCATAATCAATATAACGGAAACGAAGGCTTCCAACCGTAAGGAACGGAATGTGCAAGTAATCACCAGGTTGAGGGATTCTGCCATACCAGGGCAATATGAAATCCTCCTGCATGAACTTGAGTTGTACCAGCGGAGGATATGTGGCTATAAATGTCCCACCACAGGGAAGGGCAATGTTTAGGTCAGATGCTTTGTTTCCTGGTGACCGGGAACCACTCGGGACTTGGGCATCATGCCTGTACTGTCCAACAGCCTGCTTGGCCAGAACACGCAGACTGCCACAGATTCCTATTGCCCTTCTGGTTTGGGGCTGTTTTGTGGAATACTATGCAAATTGGCAAATATTTCTGGGTGTCTGTGTTGCTGTGTTTGATAAAACCATGTTAAGCTCGCTGGATCCCCCTCCATTTGTTGAGAGGACAGTTGGACTTGATGATGTTTTCTACATTCTTGGACAAGTCATGGCAAAAATGGGTATGGAGTCACCTACACGGAGCTGGATCTCTTGAGTGGCTAAACTAGCAACAGGTACTATTCTGAACTTTAGCTGGCTTTTTAAAATAAGAGCTTGTGCCTCTTTTTCCTGCCCTGTTTGTGTACTGCAGTGTTCAGGACTGGCAGTTATCCCGGTCCCGGAGTACTTCTCTTCAACAGGCACTCAATGAACTTAGGAGTTCCCGCTCAACCAGTCCCTGCTTGGTTTTTCACACCTTAGAGGTGACAGGGAAACAGGATTCTACACGGTGTTTAGGATATATGTAAGCTTTTCAAAAAACCCCACTTCTTTCAAAAGGCAATACCTCAGTGGCATTGTGCTGTTACAGGGGAAAAGGACAAGATGTAGTGCCTACAGTCACTCATCACATGTGCTAAATAAGTTTTAATTGTTGGTGCCCTTAAACTGCTCTGTCAAACTGAAAAGTAGCTTCTGATTTGAAGACAACAGATGAGTCACAGTGTGAATCAACAGCGAAAATGCAGAGGTATTTTTACCTATCACCATTTTCAGAATTACAGAAGTCCCTTGCACCTCTGATTTAAAGAAAGAAAAGCCATCCGAGTTTTTCCTGAAACACCCTGCTTCAGGACTGGAGCCCTGCCCACATGTTTGCGTTGCAGTGCAAGCCTTACGTGTGGTGGTGGTGAGGTTCCCTGCCCAGGCACCGTTCTGTCTAGCTCTTGTACATTGATGGAAATCTGTTGGTATGTAAGGATATCCAGCTTTGAAAGTTAGTCTAAGGGCTTTGCTAAAAGGGTTAAGAGAGACAAGTTACAAAGTTTTCAAGGTTGATGAAGGAGGCAGAAGGGCTCTCAGAGCAGAGCAGTGCTAGCAGATGCTTCTTTTCAGGCTGATAGCAGATCTCTTAACAATTCATATCTGCCAGATTACTGGGAATGCCTTAAGGTCTGGCTCTGTTCTACATCTTGCTTCTCTCTTTTTGGAGCTCAGATGCATAAGCATGGCCTTAAATGGGATTGCTTCCTAACTTGTCATTATGAAGTAGTCTCTTTTTGGGTTAGATCTGCCTGAAGTGCATAGGATGTTAGAAATACAGAGTATTGCTCTATATTTGCTGTAGATTTTAAAAGCAGTCAGCACATAGTATGTTTTCAGAGAATACGTGCACATCATCCGAGAAGCTTCAGCAAATAGCAGCCAGGAGCGTGCGCGATTAAAACCGCAAACAACCCCTTTTCTGCTGCCGTCTTGTCAGCAGCAACAGTGCGTTGCTGATGCCTCGGAGAGGCTCTTTTCCCCAGACATGCAACCCAGAAGCAGGAGATTCTGTTACAGCTTTTCTTCACCAGCTTTTCAGGGTTGTGCGAATGACTTCCATTAAGTTTTCACACAATAGCCCAAGGCTTTGGAGGAAGGACCAGACTAGAAACTCATCACGCTCATTCCCCTGTCTTGCATTCATTTAGACCAGGCAGTTTCCAAAACACCATGGCACTTGAAGCACAAGAAGTATCTTCAACGTTGGAAATCTTGGTCGTATTTTAAACATTTTTAACTGTTAAAAAGATATTATCTGCTGAGAGATTAATGAGCAATAAGTAAACTATGTTGGATCCAGGCTTGCAGAATGCAGTTTAACTGCTTTAGGTTTCAGCACACTCATTTAATTACTGGGTTACCGAATGTTTTCCCCGCTGTGGAGGGGTACGTGTGCATGTGTGTAAGGGAAATGTGTACATTTATACAAAGAACCGTGAGTGAAGTGTGGGGATACTGCCTTCATGTCGCCTAAGCAATCCCACTTTAGATTACCCCATGCCTTCATTTCCTTTCAAGAAGGTTGTAGATAGGTCTTGCTATCGCTTACACTCGATTACTTCAGTGTTCACTTCCCCTGTGTGATTTAACATGCACAAGTTTAATTATGCTTTTCTGGCCTAGGGAGAGATTTCCTTCCAATAATTACCTTCACTGCCCTTTACCCTTCTGCACATTAGTTTGTTTGGAGAAGTGTAGTTGCTGTGTAAGCAGCTCCAAACACGGCAGTGCCCGGAGCTCTCTCGGAAACATAATTTATACCTCTTCCATAGCATGCTAAAGCCTCAGTTTACTGAAACTCAACTGCTAGAGGTTCGGAATTAGCAAGCTCTAAACATTTCTGCCTTGACTAAAGATGTAACGAGTTCAGCAGAAAAGCACCAGTTTACACTGCACTTCCACACTGTAGTGGCGTGATACAGGTAAAACGAAAGGACGTTTAACTTAGCAAATAACATCCCTTAATTCAAGCATTCTTTCTACTAGCAGCTGTTGTTTAGTCATACGTGATTTAAATGTCAAAAGAGAATGACTCCTTATGGGATGAATGTGATGCAGTGCTGCCAGACTGATTGCTCCTGTGATAGCAAGCAAATACATATTTAATCTTGTGGAAAATTCTCAGGTGTCCTTCTGATTATTTCTCATGCTGTACTTCCTAACACATAGTATGGAGGAAAAAGTAAAGACCAACAGGAATAAAGTGCATAAGTTCTTTGTTAAAATATTTTTTATTTTAAGTCGATGGTAGGTAGAGGGGGTATGACTGGTCATTCTTGGTACGGATGGTACAGAATTAGTTCTATAAACTTTGTCTTCTGCAACTTACATTAATCTGGAAGCTACACACAACACAATCTGATATGTCAAAGGGATGGGGAAGCTTCCTTCTCTGTCATGTTTACTGTAAATAGTCCGTACATTATTATAACTATTTTGTGGTAAATATAATGAAAAGTAGCAGAAGGTTCCGTTTGTCTTGGACTTGTGAATATTTAGTGCTCTTACAAGATGGGATAATTAGTTAACTCTGCATTAATTGCACAGTAAGTATACAGTACTTAGTAAGCAAATTTACAGTAAGTAAATATATTTATAAAATTGACAGTCTTCATGTCTGTGGAAAAAATGAACTGTTTTAAATGTGATAAAGCTATGTGTGTTTTTAAATTACTGCCGCCTTCACTATATCCTGATGTCTATTTAAACAGAGGAAAAACAATCATGTTTTGAATCTTTTCTCACCTCTTATTTTCAGGTAGTCTTAGAGTTCTAACCTCTGACCCACTGCAGAATTAAAGTTAAACTAATTTAACTGAAAGTTAAAATAAATCACCAGAATGGGTAGCAAATTTAAGATGTGTTGGTATTTATTGTGGGATCTGATTCTGTAATTGCAGAGCACTACTGCGTTTCTGGCAACTTCAATATTGACATTAATAGGTGTATTGTTACTAGAAATGAATGCCAGTGTCAATCGAAACCTTTTCACCCTCTCAGCTTTCAGGGGGTGAACTTTTTTTTTTTTAATATCTTCACAGTTGGGCCGGTGATAAATTGGGAAAAACTTGATGTGTTGATGGTAGCAAATGATGAAATCGGTAATGGGGAAAACAGGATGTCAGTAGCACTAAGGTGTCTATATTAAGGGCAGGTTTCGAGCTGCATGGCAAGTTTTACTGGCCCCAGTTTACTGATTCAGTAAAACCCATAGTCTTTCAAGGCAAAAGAAACTGGATGTGTTCGAAACAAGTGAGAACAAGAAAAACCAGATCTGTTTATTAATGGAGCTCGGGAGGGCTATTCTTTGTCCACTTTGCATCCTTTATAGTTGTCTTCACTGCAGCATAGGTTTATACATCAAAAAGGAATTGACTTTGACCAGTGGCCTTTAGGTAAGGGCTTGAGTGTATTTCCTTGCACCGTAGGACAGCTATGCTGAAGTAAAACTATGCCCACGTTTGTAGTGTGGAGGTAGGCAAGGAGTCAAGGGTTCACAAGCCCATTTTCTTCTTGGAGTTGACCTGTAAAATGCGTATTGCCGGAAAGGTACATGAGCTATTTCTGTCTGCAAGCAGGCTAGAAATACAGGCGGATTATTTGATTGCCTTTTGTGGGTTGGTTCCTTTTCCATCACACATGCATTAGATGTGTTTATATGAAAAATTGATTTTATGTACATGATTAAACTTGACAAGCCTTAATCTCTGTTGCTAAGAGTGTGGGCTGGATAGTTAATGTGGTAGGTCTTTGTTTTTCATGTAAATACTTGTAATGTTCTGTTTGCATTAAGTATGCTGTTTTTTTCTTGACAGTTTAGTGATTAAAATCTACTCAGTTTTAAATAGGTGTAGTCATGTAAATACTGAGAACAGAGTTAAACTGAAGAGAGAACTTAACCTTTTCAAGAAAATTATTAGTAGTAAGTGCTTCTTTGACCTCTTTCATTTATAGTGGCAAGTGGTGGCTATTGGGTTTTTTTTGCTGAGGGTTTCTGTGAAAGGTTTCATTTGCTTGTATACATTTTCCTTAAAAGCAAAAAATATGCTAATTTTTTTGGTTTCTATTCTTGGGTCAGCAATGGCAAGGAGTATTACTTTCATTCGTGCTAGGGCAGAATCCAGAAGTCCAGAGCTGTACTACTAAATTTGGTTAGCACAGCTGTGCTTTTTGGGATGCGATTCCTAACCATCAGAGTCACGATGGCGAGCGCCTCTGATGTCCGGAGAGTTGTTTTTGGAGGGGTATTTGGTGGTTTTTTTTGTTTAAGGCCATAGCAGTTTAGGTACTGAGATGCCTCCGTCCACGATGCTGAGCCATGCAGCTAGTGAGAGGCCCTTTGTGTGTGCTACTTGGAGCTGTCTGGCGCTTTGGGGAGCATGGGAGGGGCTGGGTCTTGTTTTGCTTTTTTACATTATATTGTGCATTTTCACATTATATTGCAATTTTATACGATACTCTTGTGAGACTTTTATCAGCACAATATGAATTTGGATCGTTGCTGATGATGCATTGGATGCACTTACGAGCATGAAACGTCATCCTTTTCAGAATTTAAATTACTTTCCTTGCTCTTTGCTGTTGGAGAGGAATCCCTCCTGAACAGTTGTGGTAAATAATCACAGAAATTGTCAATAAAATAACAGAACCTGAGAGCAAACTCTTGCTTGATGGATGCCAAAGCTCTGTCAAGGTCAGTGATACAACATGTTCTGATAAAGGCTTGGAAACAGGCCTTCCAAAAATGTGTGCTTGGAGTTAGGCCTTTAGATCCAAGTCAAGCAGACACTGTCTTCCCCCCTGCCCCCTTACCTCCATATAGGACAGGTAATAGTCCGGTGTTATTTGTTGGGCCCTTAATTCAGTGGACTCAGGTAAGACTAGAAGAGATTTTTGGTGCGTAGAACCTAAACGGGCAACCTGATTTTGAAAAGTAAAATCACAGAGTACTGCTGCTAGATTACCACTGCTGAAAGGCAAGTTACTTCCTCGACTGTGTGAATACAGTTACAAGCAGCTAGCTCTGGTGTATTACACAAAAATAACAACAAAAAAAGGCCTGGGCTGATTTATACCCGGCTGCGTTTGGCCTTTATAGCACGCGGTGCTTGTGAAGGGATGCCTGCTGGATACGTAGGTAGTGTAGAAAGGAGGGTTTTAAACCATCGCTTTTTGTGCTCGCTCAGGTTGGTGTTAGTAATAAAACCATCTTTGTTCTGTTCTCTTCGTGTTGTGTGGGATTTCTGTCAGTCATGTCAGAGCCTCAGCCTGTGGGTCTTTGATATGAAAAATGCCCTCCACTAGTGATTTTGGTAGTTTTTGGCTGGGCTTGTCTCCTGCGAGGAAGCTGCCCACACGCTGCCTTTTGTAGGTTAAGGGGCATTTACTGGACAGCGGCAGCATGCTGGAAGGGCTGGACCACCGCTGGCCAGGCCACGGCTTTGTTGGGTGCCGGAGCTGCTGCGTGCCCCGGCACCCTCCGCCGCGGCCCCCCTAGCCTGCCCCTCGGGCTGGTTTGGAGGGGGACGGGACTAGGTGACGAGGTTCCCCCAAACCAGCCTGTGCCTACAAGGATGGCATTTCAGTGGTGTTTTCGTAAAATGCCATTCGTGGCCAGGGGAGAAGTCGTTCAAGAAAAGAGCTGCTGTTTGCTCAAATGTGCAAGTTTATAGCATTTTCGTTAAGCAGAGACTGCCTGCGCGGCTGAAAAGCAGAGGTTAGTCCTCAAATGTCCTGTTTAATGTACAGATATCAGTTTGGCCGTAAATAAAGGAGTACGGATCACCTTCACGTATATTAAACGCAAGCAGATATGGAATTGTACGCGGGGGCCGCTGGACGCAGCAGGGTATGTACCTTAGCCTTCACAAGCTCTGATTTTCAGACAATGCCAGTGTGTCATGTGCAGTCTCAACAAATTAGTTCCCTGCGTTACCCGGTCCCTTCTCAGCTGTCTGCCTCAGGATGCCCAGGGATGCTTCGTCAACATGCCTTGTTCCACTTGCCTTCCTTTTGGGAGCTGCTGGCTTGCGATGGATTTGAGCGAGCTATGCCAGATTTATGACTGCCTGGGTTTATTATTTATTTCTTGACGTAGCAAAGGACATAGAGCAAAGAAGCAGGCACAGCCAGCTGGAACTTCTTTTTATTGACAATAATATTTAAAAGCTAAAATGTAACAGTATTTCAGTTGTGAATACATGGAAATTGTGTGTCCTGCTTAATGTGTTTCAGAAATCCCTGTTACTTTTCTTTCTTAAATACAAGAAAACAGGCGTGTAATGCCTCATTGAAAGAAGCCTGTAGGGGTGCTTTGTGAGGGTCTTAATTAAGGGCTTTGAAAGACTAAACAAAAGGAAAAAGAAAATGCTACAGGGTTATTGTTATTCCAGCCCATTGGCTCAGCGAGCTGACCATCCATTGGTGCCTTCTGTCCATTTGGGAGCTGAATGACACTTTTGTTCGTGGTTAACAGAGGTGAAAGAAGCCAATTATTGGCTGTCTTTTCCACAGGGCAGCTGCAGACGGATTTCACTGCAGGCAAATACGGACTTCTCTGCCACAAGGATGGTTGTGATGACAGTTATTTTTGTGGAATTGTATGAAAGAAAACAGATTTTTTTTTTTTCTCCCCCTCCAGTGACTTGTGTAGATGTTTATTGAAAACTACTGTGAATACGATGGCATGGAGTGGGAATGTGTAACGGGCTGGATTCCCCACGCCAGCAGTGTGCTCAGCTTTTTCTCTGGGGGTGTGAGGGTTTTGGGGTTTCTTTTTCTCTTATTTTTCTTTTCTTTGCAATTGCAGTTAATTTTAACGACAGGGTTTTTATAATTGGCGTGCAGTGTGCATTAACCCTCTGAGGGCTGCCCGCTCAGACTGGGCCGGCTGCTTTGTGTGCTGCAGTGAGGGAGGGACAGCCCCCGCAGGTCAGCAGGAACTCCTGCTGCAGCAGAACAGGTGTCTGCGTGCCAGGAGGGACCTCAGTGTGTCTCTGCATGAAGCTTGCCACCCCTTCTCCCACATCTCTGTTGGTTGGTCCAGTACATTATAAAGTCTTTTCCCACAGCTCTTGTTTTTATAATTCAAAATTTATTCTTTTCCCCCCAACTGAGCCTCTAGTTGTAGTTTAAATATGTGAAAAGGCGCACGTGCTGAAGAACCGGGTTCACTGGCTGTTTTGATTCTGGAGAAGTCTTCGGTTTGGGGCAAATTTTGAGTAAGGACCCATCCTCAGTTGGAGTTGATCCATCACGAGGATTTCGCAGCACGTCAGCTGCTCAGGAGGCCTATTGGTGATGTGGTAGGTTGCTTGTGGTAGTCTCTTTGTATAGTCATCTAAAATCTGCATTTAGGCATAGTTCATAACAGTAGTATTAAAAAAAAAAAAAAAGAAACCAAGGAAAAAGGTGGTGTTTCTCATCTTATGTGGCTTTCTGCTGCAGGTGAAAGGAGCATCTGCTTTTTGTCCTCTGACTGCTGGAGGTGGAAGCACTATGAGGACATTCCTCCTTCTCTTAGCCCATAAATAGGAGTCTCTGTGCTTTAATTTGGTTTCTCTTCACCTAGACGGATTATTTTCCTTTAAAGACTTCTTTTTTTTTTTTAATCTGGATGGCTTGCTCCCTGCAGCTGGGGCTGCTGCTGCCAGTGTCCACCCTATTGCCAACACACAGGGGCTGAAGTTATCATGCCCCCCGTGAGCTTAGCATGGTGCAGGCAGCCTTGCTTGAGACTCTGGAACCGACGGAGGATGCGGCTCTGCAGGCACGTGTCGCCTGTTGGCCGGTGTCCGCGGCGGGACCCTACATCTGCTGAGAACAGAAGCGATGCGTACGTACGTGCGCGGTGACGTTAACTGGCTGCACGAGGCAGGCAGCGATGGCTTGCGGCCGCGTCGGCAGGGACAGGGGTGACCGTTCCCGGGGCGTGGGGCCCTGGCTCGCCTGTCGGAGGGAGCGAGCGAGCAGCCCGGCTTTTGGGGAGGTAACGTGCCACAGCCTGATGTTCCAGCAAATGGGGTCTCTGGGTGCAAGACCCTGCTCTGCCTGGGGGGAGGGCAGGAGAAGGCTTTGTTACTTGCAGAACTACTCTCTGTCTTCTGGGGGAGAGGACCAGTCGCTGGCCAGATCTGGAAAGCAAGAGAGTAATGACTTTTTTAAATTACTCAAATGCTCGTAACACTAGCTAGGTTTTCCCTGCGTATTTTTGGGAGAGAAACCCCAGCACTGTGTATATGTACACCACAGGTGCTGCTGTCAGTGTAAACCCAGAACATTGCATATTATATTGCTTTAAGATGACTGCAAACACAGGCTGGGGGTGGGGGAATAAAAGGTACACAACTTTGACCAAGAAAAGAGCCTGTGTTTTCTCACAAGGCAAAGCATACATGAAGTTTTGCTTCTTGAAATTAATGAATTCACTCTGTGTAAGTCAGAGAAGAACGAGCTAATTCCTGACACTCTCATTATATGAGAAGAAGTAGAATTGGGTTTGCATGCTTCCTTGACGTCCCGTGTTCAGTCCTGTACTGCTGAAGTGGAACCTGAACCGGTAGCTCTTCTCCAGGTGTCCCGGCAGATAGTTGGGCAGCTTTCATTTTCATTCTGTCTGAGGTTCACGGGGAGGGAAGGTGGACGCTTAACCCGGGTCTTCGTGTATGTAAGGTGCTTTGCCATCCATCTCAAAAATAAATCCCAAAGAGGAGCGCAGCTAAAATCAGTTTAACGCAGAAGGTCGGGAAGCTCCTACGAAGCTAGCGAGGTGGTTGGATTCTTGTGTTTAGATACACGTCAAGAGGCAGCAGCCCTCGCTTTACCGTTTGTTGCAGGTGCTGTTTCCCAAGTGCAATGCGAGGGTTGTAGGTTGGCACGCAGGAATGCTGCCGTGCGGGAAACTTCAGAAGGCTTCAGGCAGACTTCAGTGGTTCAAATGTCATAAAGTGGAAACTCCTCTCCTGTTGAAGTGCTGTGCCATCACTGATGGTCAGTAATTTCTGAAATCCAAGTTTTACATCTTATCAAAACTGCTCGTGCTTTGTCAGCTACTGTAAGATGCCTTCAAAATTGCAACGTAAAAGCGTGTTTAGTTCTATAAAGGCCATTCCAGGTGCTGCCATGAAATCTATTTTGACGCTAGAAAGCCGTACTGTGTGCTTTTAGTTTTCCCACAGTGTATAGATAATTATAGTGCTGTATTGCAGAAAAACGTTGGTTTGGGTTTTTTTTTTCCAGAAATAATTTTTAGCTACATCCAAGCTACATGTTACGTAAGTGGGGAAAAAAAGTCTTAAATACTAAAGCTGTTGTATATAGGTTTGGGCTGATTGAGACATTTACATTTTGTCTTCTGGCTTCATCTATCAGTGACTCTGTTCACACAGCAGTTTTGTTTTGCTTTTTTGCTTTTAGCCTTCTAAAAATGTAGGGCTTAACCCAGACTTTTGAGGCTCAGATTGCTTTCTAAACATTGGGTGGGACAGACTAGGAGACCAAAATAAACAAGAAGAAAATGAATAAAATTCAAAGTACTTAGAGTTACTAAAGTTGGCATTTTTATGAAATTGGATTTGTAGCTGTTCATGTTCTCTTTCTGCAACAAAGCAGAAACACAGAGCAAAAATGCAACACAGACTTTTTATATGGATGTGTGTGTGTAATGATAGCACTGATTTTCGATCAGTGTAAACAGATCTAAGTGCTGGGCTCTGTCTGGACAGCTCAGAAACATTGGTAGCTTTATCCTCCCCCTTCCTCTCAGAGATGCAGAAAAGATTATTCTCCTTTGAACGTGGGGTTTGGGAAGGGGAAGCAACCTGCCCAAACCCACAGAATGAGTCTGTGCTGGGGCAAGGAACTGAGCCTTGGCTGATCTGTGTCCTGAGTTGTAATGGGGAGCTTTTGGTGTGAAATGTTTGTTGTAGTAAATACTGTGTTGCTGGGTGGAGAGAGATGTGGTGTCCTTCGAGTCCAAAGGGTGAGCGTGGCTCCCTGTGCTCCTGTGGAGGCGGTTGAAGTTTTATGGAATTGCCCTTGAAGCTGTTAAAGGGAACAAAATGTGCCTGGTAGGTGTTTGCGGGTATGCAGCAAGGACCTGAGACTGGAGGGGGCACATCCAGGTCTCATTAAACTGGTTTGATTACATAGTTTGGTGATGTTCCTAGTGTTTCAGCAGTGGTGGTTCACAGGAGTTTTCGATAAGGAAAAAATGCTTGAGAACTTCCTCAATAATAATGAACAAAACCATGGCTTGGTCATGCGTGAAGCATCTCTGTCTGGTTTAGCAATGTGCTTTAAATTAAAACTCCAGTGTGTCTAAGCTGGAGCTGACTATTAAAGAAAAATCAAAGTTAGAGTAATTTAAAAATGACAGTTACCTTGATGGTCCCATATGACTCCGCGATGGTAGGACAGTCGTTGCAGTGCCCTGTTTTAACTTCATTGTAATCATAGTGTTAATTTTTATTTAGTTAAAAGATGACAAATACCTTTCTGTAAATTTCCTTTACAGGGTTGGTGTTGACTTCATTGAGTGTTACGAAGTCATGTTTCCTCTTGGTGCAAAGGTCCCACTGTCCCCGTGCGTTCCTTTCCTCATTCCTGCTGCAGTGTTCTACCCTGTAGCTGTGCTGATACAGCTCACTGTGAGGCCATGCTGCTTAGAGGACTGCTAACACCATCAGATTAAAAAAACCCAAAAGGCTAAAAACCAGAAATGCCTTTGTTTGTCTCCAGATTATTGTAATGATCTGACTCCAGCATGCTGCCTGTAAACAGCTCCACCATGGAGTTGGAAAGCAATGGGAATATAAGCCATTTTGCTTTATGAGAAAGAAGACACATCGTGCAGGTACACCCTTCAGGATGTAATAGGTTGGAGCTTTAATCATGTAACCTCTTGCTGTATTCTCCTTTTCCCTTCATATGTGAAGATCTAGGGATTAAAAAAAACCCAACACTTCTGGCTTTACAAAACCTTTACTGGCTTTTACAAGTAATCTCAAGTCTTTCAAAGATGATGGTTGTAATGAGTGGTTTAGACACATGGGTTTGGGCCAAGATGATCCCAGGCTCAGGCCCTTACATGGAGAGTCCCAGTTTGCTGGGACTGTTGTTAAACGGGGCAAAGGCGTTAAAGCATCCCTCCGTCTCCCGTGTCTGGAAGGTGTGTCAGTGAAACACAGAGGTATCGCTTGCAGGGGGGACAGCATTTTGAACACCTGCACCCAAAGGCAGGGTTACAAATTGCCTGTAGCCCCAGCAGTGCTGTCTGGAGGCAGGAGACAAGTGCAGATGACCTACGATTGGCATAAAATAATGACATTTCTTAGACTTGACTCCCCTCAACAACCGCTGGGCTAGTTGCAGGGCATGATGAGTCTGCCTGGCAACGATGCTTTGCAGTGGTCCTTCAAAAAATGTTGGCCCTTACAGACTCCTGACTGCGCTGCTGCTCTCCTGGAGTCCTGTGTAGTCTGTGTTACCTCGTGACTGTGAATCCAAGGGCGTTATCACCAAACACTTATTACGACTTTTCCAGGGTTTTAATCCGTAGTTACTCTTGGAGTCTCGGATAACCACGCTGCTTCTTATAAATGGTTCTTAAAATCTTTCAAGTCGGAGGGTACCTGTGATGTAATGATGCTGAGAGCTTCCCTCCCAGGAGTCTGGGTGGTAGCAGGACGTGCGAGGTTGGTTACAGGTCAGGGATGTGAACGGTTCCAGTTCCCACTCGGCTTTGCCCACGGCCTTGCACAGGTCGGTGGTTTGGGTTTTGCGATGGCCACTCAGAGGTGTGGGAGTGGAGAATCGGCACGGGCTTGCCCGCGCTCGCTTGACTAACGTGCCTGTCACTCCGGGCGGGATTTACTTTTTGTGCTCAATTCCCTGGTGTTACTGTATTCCGGAAAGTAAATAATTATAAACCCATGAATAATGCATAATTTCACTCCCTGCTATAAATAATCGCTAACTATGTCAGGGAAATACTCCTGCACTGAAAGACATTTTGTTTCCTCCTCCAGTTTACAATAAGCCCTTCCTTCAGCCCCTAATCCGCACCGAACGTGTGGCTCTTAAAAATTAACCGGGGAGCATGTTAACTTGCGCTATATTCCTATTCCAGGGTACGATCTCTTTCATAATGCGGTGGAATTTTTTTCCCCTGGGTTAATTCCCCACCATGTGTCAACATAGGCCATTAACCGTATGTGTGATTGCTTAATGGCCAGCCTGCAGTGACTCAAATACCGGCTCAAAACAGGGCTTTGCATACAAGTATTGTTCCCTTTAAGATCTTGATGATGGCTTGATTGGCACATGAATAGGGTACATTAGAGCTAGTTACTGTGTCTGAAAGAAAGCTAAGACATCACGGTGGAAGGAAAAAAAAAAAAACCCAGCAGGTTGATGTGACATGGGAAGGAGGAGGCGGCTGGAGAAACAACTTACAAATACGGCGGGGGAAAGAGGGGGATGTGACTTCTGCAGGAACAGACCTGTCTGCAATTTTTCAGCCTTTCTGTGGCTGTCAGTGAAAATGTGGTAGGCCCTGCTTCAGCAAAATGCAAAAAGCTTGCTGCAATCAACAGGATTTACATGGGTTTTTGTCGTATTTGTACTGAAAAAGGGTTCCATGTACCCCTATTCCCTAAAACTCCCCAATACCTTAAACTAGCCAGGGTTGGTGGGTAGTCTGAAGTTCGATTGGATCCATTAAAAAGCAGGTTAAGTGCTTCATCCCCAAGTGGGTGGTCACACAAATGTTCCAGTTAGCTTGAGCCACAGAAAAGTGGGATGGAAACACTGCGTTTAAGCTGCTTGCATAGCTGTTGGTGTAGTTTCCGCTGCTGCCAAATGTAGCGAACCTACACACCTAGCAAACAAACTGTCAGAGCAGCGTCCTGTCCTCCCTGCTGGGGAGAAAAGGCAAAGAAAGACATTAATTACTTTGATTTGAAAAGGACATGGTGGGTAGTAGCTGAGCATAGCACGAGAGCATCATCGGGCACGTGGAAGGGGCTCCAGGCCCGGTGACTTTGGGCAGGTTGCTTCACCTCTGCGTGCCTGTTTTCCCTCGCACGCTGTTTGTCTTGTCCGTGTAAGCAGCAAACCCTTCTAGGTGAGGAGTGTCTTCAACCGTGTATTTGTACAGCGCCAATCACGTTGACAGTGTTGAACTAGGGCCCTTAGCTTCTTGTTGCAATACAAACAGGAGATGATAAGGCGTTGTGCTCGTTAGTGAGATAGCACGGGTACTTAGGAAATGGCAAGTGTATTTGCTGGGTGGGAATGCAACCTGTGTCTTATTTGGCCAGTCACAGCAGATGTTGACTAAGGCTTTAAGTATTTGGGTATTTCCTTTTGTACAAGAATGTTTCCTAGAAGTGGAAAAGAAGCAGGCTCACCAATGAAGAAATGGCACGGCTGGTAGGGGTTTTGTGACTGCAGCATGGGCTGTGAATGCAGAACAGGTTTCTGTGCTGTTTAAGTGTTGGAGGTCTTTGTGATGGTGTAGTAGGACCGTACTTAAGATTGCTGGAGAGAGAGAGGGAGTCACAAAGAGAAAGACCAACCTTAATGCAAAAATGGGTCTCAAACATTCCATTTTGTTTTATCATTAACAACTTTGCCCATGGTAAAAGGAACAGCAGATGAATATTGGGAGGAGAAAAATGTGTTGAGGCGTGGCAATAGGGATTGGTGGATACGTGGTAGTTAATGCTGCAGAGTTCTGGCTGTTGGCATTCCCGGAGGTGCCCTGGAGCTGAGCCCTTCCCACAGGGAGAAGGGTACTGGTAGTTGTGCAGACTTGGTCAGAAATGGGGAAAATTGTAAATGCAATACCAGCCTAACATACTGGGGCATCAGCGTGCTATTACCATGCAATTGTTAGCTAATAGTATAGGCTGAGGTAGCCAAACCTGGCAGTAATAGGTGTAGGTAGTATGTAAAGGGTAAGACATGAATACTCAGCTTATTGCTTTGGCTTGTTTTAAACAGCATTACAAGCGCACAAACTTTCCAGGTCTAGGCTCCTCTGTAAACAACATCTTTCCTTTGCGTGGTATTTGTTTGCCTCCTGTTCGTGATCTCTAGCTGTTGGGGTTGGCATGTCTGCACGTAACACGTATCCTTGAATTTTAGCTGCGCGCGCTGGATTCCCAGTGCAGGCAATTACTGTTCAAAGCAGTAGTTATGAGCTGATGCTTCTGGAAGAGAATTGTTTGCTTGTTGCTATTAGGAAGATACACTGAAACAAAACTAACCCCAAACTTTATTTTTAATGGAACAAATTTAATTAGAATTTCTTTGCTGATTCTCTAGGCTTCCGTTACGTACCAGATATGATTAAGATATGGGACAGTATTTGTGGAAATTCATTTACTCCATCAGTGGTTTTATGTTCATCCTGACGGAGCTGGCTAAATGGGAAAGTAAGTCTGAGTCAGGGATCTAATTCAGCTCCTGGTCTCCCCTGGGACTGGCTGCTGAGGTGAGTGATTTGGTTGAAAATTACGTTGGTTTTCATCATGTAAGCATGTTCCTACAAGGAGTTCGGCATCAAATACGTTTCTTCAAGACCGTAGCACCACGGTACAACTGGCACCGTACAGCTGGCCTAACCTTGAGTTTCCCTGATTTCTCCTCTCCCCCTGCCCACCCGCCTTTCCAGCTCCTCTGCTTCCACAAGCAGTTCTCCTGGTTAATGCAGATGTGGTCTGCACCGTATTTGAAGTGCTGACCGTTGCCATATAGCTAGGTATGCTTCTGTCCCTTTTTTTTTTTGAGTAATTGGCAGAGAATTGTTGGTCTGCTGTACTGAGAAAAATGTCTGTTGCTTTGTCCTGCTGACTTCACCGATGTTAACGGAATTGGGACGTTAGCCACCTATCAATGGGCCCGGTGGTCATGGGTGGCTGGTTGTTGCTGAGCGTTTTCCAGTGTCACGCTGACTTGTATTTGCAGTAACCTGGCTTATTTAACACGGTTGCTAAAAAATACTAACATCTCCAGCTTTTCCTCGTACTACCAAAGCTGGATCAGGGTTACTACCTGGGGAATTTTACATAAGATTAAGACCTTTTACCTAATGGTTTTGTACAAGTAGGTAGGAGGGCTTTATTCAAATACAGATAGCTCTGCCTAAATCATTTTCTAAGTGTTATAATTAAATAACTCGGTGGCAGAGGGCCCAGACCTTGGAAAAGACTGAATGGAGCCTACAGTATTACATGCTATTATCTATCAGCAAACAGGTTAAGCTTGCTCAGAGGGAGTATTTTGTAGGATTTTAAAGGTGCCTTGTTGAAACATGATCTTCTTTCCTTCAACAAACACTCCTCTCTCTCTCCTTCCCTCTCCCGCTTCCCTTCTGAGCTTCACGAAAGATAGAGGTTAGGTGGAGATCCAGAAAGAAGTTAGCTATTAATGAAGTGCAGGGGAGTGTTTTGATTTTATTTTTTAAGCAGCCAATCTCGATTGGGTTTGACTGAGATTTAATTTAGCTAGACATTTTGTGTCTCTCCAGCCTAAGACCTTTTTTACAAAGTGGATTAGTTTTCGTTGCTAGCAAGCCCTCGGATGCAGCACACGGACGTAGTGGGAAGGCGCGTGTGGTCTCGGTTCGGTGCAGATCCAGGTGTTGATAGCTGAGGCTGCAGTGCAGGACAGGAAGCCTAGCACTGCGTCCCCTGGGAGTTTCAGGAGTCGTGCCAGCACACGGGAGCTGGGAAGCGAGGAAGGCTTCTTTGCCTAAAGTGTGCACCCCTTTTGGCTGGGGAGATGTGAAAAACAGTAGGTCTTGTAAAAAAAAAAAAAGAAAAAAAGGAAGAAAAGCCATCACAAAAAACCCAACCTGCCCCCCCAAAAGGCTGTTGCGGCTACCTGTCCCTCAGTCCAGAGGGACCAGCATCGTTTTCCTTTCCAAAGGCCATGGGTCATTAGCTTTCACTCTCAGCCTGTATCCTGGGCTGATTTATTTATCATTTTTGCCTGTCTGTTCTGTAGTCCTTGACAGGAAGTCTGTTTCCCATTTTGTGGTCCCTCCTTGTTGCTGCAGCTTTTCTTCCCGTGCAGGAATTACTGTCCTCCTCTGTTTCCGTGGGTTCTAGTCAGCGGTCCTTGCTAGCCAGAATCCTGGTCTGGCAATCTATAAGAAAGACGTTTAGGATAAACCTAAGAAGAGTCAGGCTGTTTTATGGCAGAGACAGGGCTTTAAAATGAGAGGGAAAGCGATGTCCTGCAGGAGATGCTGTGACACTCTGTGTGTTGTCTAATTCTCTCTTGCGTGATGCCACTGATGAAAGCTGTGGCTTAAGCCACGGTCTAAAGATAACTAAGAATTTCTTTATTTTAAAATGGGAGAGAATTAGTAAGTTGCCATTGGGGGTATGAAGATACTTGTGCTCATCCTGCAGCCTGGGGAATTTTGCCTTCCGGTGGAGTGGTGGTATAAAGAATCCTTAAAAACAAACAAAAAAAGGGGAAAAACAACCAAAACTTCCCATCAGGAGTACAGGAAGAGCATACTAAATAAAAGTGGAAGTGCATTATATTGCCTGGTTCAGGTTTCTGAAGTCTCATCTGCTGGCTGCTTGAAGAGAAATCTCTTGCTTTAGGCAGAGAGATGTGGTGCTGTGTGTCTGCTGTATCCAGCAGAGGTGCTTTCTTCACCCAAGTGATTTCATCTCACTTGATGCCTCTTTTCAACAGAGAGAGGTTTTCTTAACTTTTAGCATCCTTGCTGGTTAGTAGGCATACAAGTACTTCTAAAGACGTGTTTTTGTGTTAGGTGAAACCAGGGGCTACCACACTGCTAATGAAGATTAAAGTAATTGTCAGCATAACCTGAAGGGATCTACTGAAGCAGGCTGAAGACAGCAAATAACTGCTGGAGTGCTGTGGCTTGATTTTTCACATTTGTCCTGTAAAAATTAGTCTCTGCAGTACCTGGAATGGTGAAATAACACTTTCAGTAGTTTCTTCAAGCTACTTGTTTTAGTTGGTGGGTTTTGGTTGTGTGGTTGGTTTTTTTCTCCTCTACTAACTCCCTAGAAGGAGGACAGAACTTCTGAGGAGTGTGTGAGCCTGATTTATCGTTCCAACTTGCAGCCACGGCAGCAATAGCACTGCAGGAGGGAGCACGGTTGTGTTTATGTTCTGGCATTGCATCTCTCCTACCTGAAATGGCGAAACTAACTGTAACTATAAGGCTGTGATTCATGTTATCCCTGAGATGCAGCCGAGCCGCCTCTTGCTAAAGAGGTTGCCACCTTGGGCTGCTCATCATTTCAGTTTCGATGCCAGCTCCTTGTCTGATCACGCCCCGACCTGCCTTGGTTCAAGTTGGTTAGCGAGTGAAGATTTAGCCTGGCTGCTTAGTACAGATAAGCCCAGTTAATGGCTAACTGCTGAAAGGTGCACGTCTACCCTGGCTCCTCTTTCATGCGGTGTAAAACCATGGCATCCCTGTCCTCATCTTTCCCCACTTAAAGCTGTTGTGTCCATTCTGTGCTTCCCGGGGAGAACATCCCAAATACAAGCGTGGGCTTGAGTTTAATTCTGGCCGAGTTGTAGTTGCTGGGGCTGGTAGTTCATACTGCCAAGTGACGAAAGGACAAGAAATTTAAGATTAGCCTTTCAGGTACTGAGTCTGAACTCCAGTATACCAGTAAAATTTAGGACGAGTGTAGGGTTTTTAGTGTGTGTGTGTTGTATTTTGCCCTGGGGTTTTTTTTGGTGGTGATTGCAAGGTTTGAGTGTTGTGTTGTTTTTAGGAGCCTTAGTCCGGATGTAACAACTGGATTCAGAATGGGACCTTCAGCGTAGTCTTGCTGAAATGGGGCATTAAGGCAGCTGCTGATGTGATCCTGCTCTTAGGCATTCGTTTTGTTTGTTCTTCAACCTTTGGTTTTTATATTTCAGGACCTTAAATGAGCTCTGAGCTCATAGGCATGAGGTCTTTCTAGCAGAGGTGGAGGAACACGTGGAGTAGGGTAGCTTCTTAGTGGAGATACCTTTGACGTATCCAAGGCATGTAGTAATATTATATCTTTATATGGACAGCCTCCTTGATTTTGCATAGACTGATTTGTTTTTCGAAATTGTTGAAATGCTAAAATGAATGCTTTTCTTAAATACAAGCAATAGAAACTCGGTGAGGGCTGTTTTTCTTTTGGGCAGTGTTTTTTTGTGGGGAAATATTTGCCATTGTTTTGTCATAACAGATGGTTCTAGTCCATCTTCGGTTTAGTTCTCCTATAAAGCATGTGCTACTAAAAGCATCTTCCAAATTGACTACACAAATTTTTTTAGAGAGTAGTTACTAATCATCTAATTTTAGTGATAGGGGTATCTGTTTGCTAATATTGTTTGTAAATGCTTGCGATGAAGCTCCTGAAGTACTTACTACTTTGAGTAAAGAGTGCCCATGAACTTATTCTTTGAGGATATTATGCAGACTGAAATGAAAACAATGGATTTCACCTATATATATTTATATATAAATATAAACCCAACAAAAACAAGTGTCTGATTTTGACGTCTACCATTCCTTATGTTTTTCTCCTTTCACATTCGTTGCTTTTTTGCTGATAGTACACTTCAGATAAGATTAGTGTTTTCATCTTTGCATCCTGTACGTTGAAACGTGATTGTTTTTCCCAGCAGTTTTTCCAAGTATGATCTACCCATGTCTGCAGGAATTGGCAATTTGTGATTTCTAAAGCAAAACTGCTTTTACGTGATGGTTTTAATTAAACAAAAATGGATTTATAACTTGTGTGGCGGTAATTAAGAAACTTTGAAAGTTGGTGGCTTGATGCTCCCCCAAGTCTGCGAATCAGTGCTATAGAGATTGGCTTATTTACTGAGTAGGAGTTACTATCACATGTAATCACGTTCCAGCTTGGCAGTAAGGCATCATCATTAAGCCAACCCTGAAGATTCACATGATAATACTGAAGACAGTTTTGCAGTGTGTCTTTGTGCTTGTTTTTTGTTACAAATGCAGTTTCACTGAAAATAAATTTCAGTAGAGTTTGTGCATATTGGTGATGCTGCTCCAGCCTTCGTTAGTAAGGTGTTTGGTTTCATGCTCGCATCCAACGAGTCTACTCCCCGTATTAAAGCTGCAGATGCTAACGCTTGGAGCTACAGGCAAAAAAACATTCTTTGCTAATTTCAGATCCTGGAGAAAGCTGAAATTACATAGAATTTGGATGTCAGCCATGCTTTCTTTACATCTGCATGTTTCCATTGACTTCATTTATGATTGCATGCTTCTGAAAATGGGGCATTTATAGCTCTAGCAACTTCAAGACTGTTGCATTCAGATGGATGTGATGACTTACTACTTCTGTCCTAAAGAGCTATCCTTGTGCAACAAATGTGGGGCAGTCAGAATCCTTCACAGAGTGCTGTATGGCCATTCATAAAGTGCTTTTTGAGGATAAGTGCTGTTGATTTACTACCACGGTTTAATACAGTGTATATGATAGTAGGGTTTCACTTGGACACTCTCTAAAGAGAGTTGTGATTTTCTTGCACAGGTTACAATTTCTTAGGATTCGTGTAGGATCTCCACTTCCTTCTTACCCTTCAGCGCTCTTCATAAATGCTTCCCAGTAGATACTGGAAGGGGATGTGTAGTCATCTGGGAAAGAGAGGAGTAGCCTGGATGCGTGAAACGCGTGTATTCATGACAATTTGAAAAATGCGTGTGGAGGGCCGGGAGAATAAATGTTACAGTCTCCCGTGGAGCAGACAGCTGACGGTTCGTGTATCTGATACTTCATTTACTTTCCTGCACGAGAAGAAAAATGTCCCCTGGCAGCAACTGCAGCATCTCACGGTACCCAAGCTGCTGCTGAGGCACAAAGCCCCTCTTCAAAGACAGGGGCTGTAGAATTCAGAAATAAATCATCTCCAGTTCAGCTCCTTCTGGAGCTCGGTGAAGGAGGCTGTTGTGCTGCAGTGGATTTTCTCGGTCGCGTCTCACAATTGGGTTTGCTTGTATGTGCTGAACCTTATTTTGATCTCCATTGCTCTTGAGTCACGTTAGTATACTCCTAGCAGCTGCTGAGGAGTAACTCTCTTGGTTTACACTGGGGTATGAGAAAGGGAGTTTTGGCCTGCTCTGTAATGAACAGGCTGTTGTCAGTATAAATAAGGAAACTTTTTTTAATGAGCTGCGTTGGGCATGATGGTCTGGCAGCTGGAGGAATAGCATGGGCGCTCTTTGCAGAAAGTGGTTTAATTAGCTGCCCCAACTTTTGGGGTAAGTTATATGGTTCTGGCACAGCATTCACTTCGTCGCAGCATGAAATAAGCCACAAATACCCTGAGACACCGTTTCCTCAGAAGCAGTACCAGCCCCTCCGCACGCCCCTTGCTCCCCTTAGGGGCCTGACCCTGAATGTCCGAAGGTCAGTGCCGCGTCCTGTCCTGGGTGGGAGCTGTGGAAGATACCCTGAACGTGAAACATCTTAATTTCTCAAGGGGGCTGGTTTTGCTGCTACAAAGCAGTTATTCGGGGATTTGTGGCCCCCTACTATAGCGGGGAGAGCCTAAAGCAGCCTTTTTCTGTCTCAGCAGAGCGATAATTCCAATTGAGACAAATGTTTGCGAACCAGTGGTGGCTATGGATGGGCTTCAAACGCCTGCCCCAGCCGCAGGCAAGGGCCGGCGCTTTATTCCGAGGTGGCAAACAAAATCTGCTGTCTTGCAGGCGGTCACCAGCCCTTCAGATCTTCATGGAGGAGCCTCAGTGGTACTTGTTGACTCTCAGTGAGATGGAAGGGGTGGTTTGGTTTTGTTTGTTTGCTTCTTACCCAGATGGGAAGATGGGCAGGTGGCACACAGACACCGCGTGTGGAAGACAGAAAGCAGGAGGAAGCTAGGAGTGCTGTACTAGTGAGTCTCACTGAACTGCTTGTTAAACTGCATGTTTTAGAAAAAGAAAGGCAGTAACTTGGGTTATGTCACGAGTTTTTAGGCAGTTACTAGTTTAATTATCAAACTGAATTGTTTTTGTGCTACTTTTACTCACACTGAGTAATAAGTTGCTTCAGGACTGGATTATCAGTGATGGTTATGTAGGTGTGAACTGAGGTGATGGCACCGAGTTTGCCACTCACTGCTCCTTCGGAAAGAAAAAAGGCTGAACGGTTCTGCATACCTGTCATGTAAGCACTTGCTGCTGGCCTGTCTCTGCTCACGGACTGAGAATGAAATCTGCTTAAAACTATTACCTTGAGGACTTCCATAGGTTTTGTAGAGGAAAAAAAAAAAAACTGTGGTAGAGCTAGGACATGTTTCTGCTATTCTTGTCAGTTGTTCCAGAAGCCCTGTTTGCCAGAAGCTCTTTATTAAGTCCCAATGCGTGTATTCTTTTTCTTCATTTTTAAAAACATTGTGGGATGAAAATTTGCGTGGTGGGTGGTCACAATATTTTTTTTTTTTTTAGTTTTTTTCATATGCTGTGGTTTTAGAACGGTCTTAATCATTTGTATTAAAATCGTATGCATGTGTAAGTTGGTAAAAATTAGTACTGGGGATAATAGTGCCATAGAGCCTTTTCCAGACATGCATACCCTGTAGTTTCATAGTAGGTTTTTTTTTTGCTTAAAGGTGCCAGAAAACATTTTAATCAATTTTCCATTATATAGGTTTCTGCTGCAACTCAATTCTCAAATTACTGTGCTTTGAAAGCTTAGCATGCAGATTTCTAGAACAAGGTATTACTGTGTGATGCTAGAATATTTTTTTTCTGTTATCATGCCATCTGACTAGGCTTTTTTTTCCTCCTTTACCTAGAGTGTAAAAACCCCTTACTGTTTATTGATAAATCTGTTATTTCTTCTTCTCCAGAGATATCAGCATGAACAACATCACCAGGCTACCAGAAGATGCGTTCAAGAACTTTCCCTACTTGGAAGAGCTGTAAGTACTTCACACATGTTAAAGTTTTGCTACAACATCAGATGGCTGCGTGAAGTGGGAGGCGGGGGGTGGAAATAGCATTGAGTTGAGCTGCGAACACAGAAAGCAATTATACTTAAAAAAAATTTTAAAAAATCATAATAATCCTGTACATGTTTGGAAACCGGAACAGTAAATGCTACTTACAAGGGACTTTTTACGGTAATTATTTTAATCATGGCTAGAGTGATGACACATACTAATTACAGTGTTATCCAAAGATAGATAACACAAGAGGTGTGTAATTACCATTGTTTCCGAAGGAGCTACTGTATTAGCTGTTGTATAAGTTCCATAAAATACATGTTGTTTCATTTACTGAGCAGCTCGCTCCCACTGCCACCGTAGGCTGCAGATGCAGCCCTCGCCAGCCCGTCCTGGCCTGCATCAGAAATCCAAGTTCTGTGGTACAAGGCTGCTTGTTCTCTGTTTCTCTGGCAGAGATTATCTCCCCAGTTCCCATCTCCCTCCCGTCCCTCACTTCTTAGCTTTTTGTTTAGGTTTTGCTTAGGGGATGCTTGTCCTTCGAAATCCCGGAGCTGTGCTGGGGCTCACGTGCACAGTGTTTTGCTGAAGCTTTAACTGAGATGCCTCTGCAGAGTTGAAGCACCCTTTCACGGTACAACCCTAAATTAGGTTGGGTTGGGGAGTCAGTAAAGGTCGAGAAGGCTTTGTATTTCAATCACGACTTTAGTAAGTGCTGCTACCTGACAAGTGACGTCTGTGTGCCTTACTTTCCTTATCTATGAGGAGAAGGGCAACGGCTCAACCTTTGCCGGGGAGCGTTGAAAACTTCCAGTAATAAGCAGTAGATAAGACAAAACCACTGCAATTTGCTTTGCTTCCCTTGCATTTTTGCAGTGTCAGGAGCATTTAAATTCAAAGTAGGGCTGTCCTTACTTTTGTCTTTGGCTAGACTGGAGCTGTGAATGCTGGTAGAGAGATTTTTCAAGAAATGCACCTTAAGGGAAAGAAAAGCTCATTTCCCCAAAGAGGCAAACCCTTGGGAAGTAGGGAAGGGTCTCTGACTTGACAGATGAGGAGACTGAAGCAAAGCATGAAAACCATCTGTAGAGGGCAACAGGATAAATTAACCCCGTAGCCAAACTACAGATAAAGCCCAGAGCCTTTTGACACTGGTTATCTGCCATCACCCATACAGCCCCTGCACCTCACCTCACCAAGGGTATTGAGAAATTGGTAAGAGAGAGCTCGCTTGCTCCTGAAGAGAGGCTTGCGTTCCTGAAAGCTGCTCTGGCCTTCCTTGCACCCTAGCTGCACTACTTGGGCTGATGAGGTGTTCTACCTCTCCTGACAACCTTGGTCTCTCCTATATCCTGATAATGTAGACCTACCGTTACAAATACACTTAAATAACTCAATTTCCCATTTTTTAAGTAGTTTTGACTCAGTTCAGTACAATTGTGAAGCACAGTTGAACTTATTTATGTGAAGTGAATTGTGTGCGATATCTTATTTCATGCTTAACAGGTTCTGGCTTATTCCCCCTGATTTTAGGTATTACTGAAATTTGCAGTACAGTCATAAATACCTCACGGAGGAAAATAGATTTACCAGGATTTCAGATGGTACATGTGTGTAATTGACACAATTTAAGAAAGGCTCTATGGCATGAGTAGTCAATTAAAAAATAAAAATCAGAGGCCGGGGGAGGCTTGCTTGGCTCAGAATATATACTGCCCAACATTCCTTATATGCTTTATAATGTGCACTGCTGTACATCCATATGTTGTTTTATTAGACTGTATTTGTAGTCCAGCTTTTTCTGAATTCTTTATCGTCATATTTGACATCAAAAGTTGTAAAAAAAACCCCGAGTTCTGTTTTCGCAACTTTAGGTGACTGTGGGAGACTTCATTTTTTCCCTGTAAGCGATTAGGCAATAAAACCTAACTGGTGGGTGTGCACATTGTATAACTCCCATAAACCCTGGGGTGTGTCAGGAGGTAAGGGGAAAAGGCAGAGCCTTCAGCCATCATCTATTGTGCTTACTGCCCAAGAGCCATTCGCTACGTGTACCTCATTGTCCCTCTAAATTCCAGATTCAGTTTGCAAAACAACAAAAAAAAAAAGGGCTAGCGTTAAGCTTGGAATTATATGTGAACACCGGAAGCTTTAAATCATTCCTAGTGTGCAACTTCTGGGGGGGAAAACCCAACCCAGCAACAGAAACCCAGATGAAAAACACCCACAACTAAAAAATGAATTTACAGGAAAAAATGATAGTTGCCAAATGTTTGGACGTATTTGAATCAATCATAATTTCTTAGGACAATAGAAACAAAAAATACAATGTTCATTTTATGTTTGAGTTACCTCCTACAGCTGCAGAAGTGGGAGAATCTCCAGAAAGGTTAAAAAGAACAACTCTCTCCAGTTCAGGAGTGATCGTGGATGCAGAAATACAGGAAAAGAGCCGTGAGGGCAGAGCCGTGGGTAGGCAGTATCCAGTCAGTGGAAAAGCATTAGCGGAGACTGGTGAGCTGTTGGTCATGTGTGGCAGCAGCGGCCCGCTTTGCGTTCGAAACCTGCTTGCAGGGGCTCTGGCCGTGCCCCCCAGCGTAAAATGAGGAGGGGTTCTTCCTTGTCTGTAAAGTCCTGGTTATTCATCCCTGCTGAAGGCAGCAGGCTCCCTTGCTTCAGTTCCCGTTCTTTCTAGAGTGATATAATAGACCAAACCAGATGCAAACAGAAGCAGTTTACCTTATTAGCAATGCCCAGCACCAGACACAATGCATTTTTGCTTGGTTCTGCCTACTCCTTTTTCTCTGTGGGACAGGGTACAGAAATTTTTTGGTCTTCATTTTTGTTGGTTGTGGACAGCAAAAACCAAACCGTTGTACTTCCTACTACCATGACAATTTTCCTTCTCCACTCTAAGATGACTTTCAGATTTTTTTCCTGGCTTTTATTTATAGCTGAACAAATCCAAATTGTGACTGCCAGGCACTAGCAAAATTGCTTTTCCAGCACAGAAACCTGGGCGTGAGTCTTCATGCCAAAGAGACAGAGCTAAAGCAAAGTCGTGTTGAAATCTCTGCTAGAAGTGACTTTTCCACCTAGAACTTTTCCCAAGAATTACATGCCAAAGCAAATGAAAATCCCACAGACTTAATGGGAGTGCAGTAAGTATCCATACTGCCACGGGCTCTAGTAGCTGTTCACCCCAGAGGCAGCCCCAGACACACTCTTTATACCATGCTTCAGCCCTGCCATTTGTCAAATGCTTCGGGAGATTAGCCCCCGATGGAGTTAATTAACTAATATTGCAAAATAGTAGCACAGAATCTAATTGAATGCAAATGGGAGCCAATTAGATCTATTATAGAGGCAACTGAGTATTACACAGTGGATGTATGGAGAGTATGGGATTAAAAAATGCAGCAGGAGCCATTTAAAATGGGTACTGTCATTTCGTTAAAGCAGTGAAGTATTTGATAGTCTTGAGAGATGTTAGAGGGTCATTTTCCGAATCCTAAAGTGAGCCCTGGTGAGTAACAGTGAAAGAAGCAGCATACCAGACTTGTAAAAGCTGGCTTCTCAGTTAAAATGTGCCTTCCACGTCATCGAAGAGGGAGCGACCTGGCTGCTTCAGCGGACGCATCCCGGGCCGTTTTTAGATGTGCTGGGTTATCTGAGACGCCTGCGCAAGACTGGCAGGTCTGACGCAGCCGGGCGAGCGACGGCTGCCTGGAGTGGCAGTTGGGGCCAGGTGGAGGAGGACATCTGAAATGACACTGGACTCCCTTGCAAAGTATCAAATTTGCAGGTATAATCTGAGCTTTTGTATCTGAGATAGCGTCCTACCTGAGCGTAACTCGCCAGTAGGAGCCGAGGGATTGCAGCTTGCCTGTGAGCAGAATCTGCCCGTTGGGTTATGTGCTCCACGTGCTCCTCTTCACAGCCTCATCGTGCGTGTCACTGCACAGCACACTTATCATATGTCTGTAGGGTTCTCGCACTATTTATAAATGTTACAAAAATTCTCCATCTCTGTGTAACTGATACCCATCTGGAAGTAATTTGCAAACGATTGAAACGGCAGTGGTCAGAGGCAGGGAGGAGCAGACCACCAAGGGTTTTGCCACAGCAGTTAATGAAGTGTATTCTCCAGAAAATGTTAATGTAAATATGCTGCAACCCTGGACTTGGTATGGAAACTAAAAATCCTTGAAGAACTTGGCTACAGTTTTCTAACCACACCTTAAAGTATTTATAGAAAGCTAGAAGAGGGAAATATAGTTAGATAATGCAGTGTTTTTAGAATGCAGAAACCATTTTCCAGTGTGAATTTTGAACTAGAAGAGCCAGGCTGTGCTCTGTTTTGATGCTCTAGGTCTAAACGGTTTAAATATTCTCTCGAATAGTTAAAGTTCCCTGGAGCAGTTAGTCTGAGGGATTTTGACGTCATCATTTCATTCACTATATTTGCGAATGATCTGCTGGATTAATTGAAAAGGCACGTGCTCATCAAGGAAGGCCAATCAAAATGATTTTTATTCTTAGCCAGTTTTCTAGTCTGACTTCAGAAACTCAAACCACCTGAGTAAGGCAAAAGTCTCCTTGACCTAATGACCTTTTAACCCTGTTTTGATTTCCACTCTTGACCCTTTAAAATGTCTTGTTTGCCCTGCATGATGGGTCACCTGTAGCTGGTAAGGGTTTGGCTGTCGGGCTGCTGGTCAGTGAGAGAGCCAGCCGTCGGGCAGAGGACAGCAAGCTGTCCTGCTGCCTGTCTGTAGGTTGTCTGTGACACAAGCACGTGGCATGCGGAAGGGGAACACCGGTCACCTCCCAGCCAGCCAGCCTCGGGGTGGGGCTCTGACCTCCAACAAGGGTTAGGGAGGATGCTCTCTGACTGTTGGCATTTTGGAGACTGTACCATGCCCAGTAATACTGCAAGGAAAACGCTCGCTGCTGAAGGCACCAGGAGAAGGCAGTGCTCCGTTACCTTCCAGATGTGTGCTGATGCCAAGGGCTTTTGTGTTTCTGGTTTTTGTTTGTAGGTGATATGAAAGTCTCACTTCTGTGACACCACCCTCAGGTTTTTTTTTTTTTAAGCAGTAAGGACAAACTTTATTAAGGTTTTTATTCAATAGCTGGTTAGGGAAATAAAGTGATAAAAGGAGGTTTTAGAACAATAAAATTTTTGTCTTTTCTGAAAGAGAATGCTAATCTACTTTTTGACATGAGTAAACGAGAGAGACAGCACATGTGCAAATGTACTTTTTGAGGAAAAGAAATAGTACAACTGAGAATTTGCTTGACTGATTATATCCATGCTGATTACAGCACTAAGAGATCTTGCTTAAACATCTCCAACCCCTCTCCCCGCCTCAGCCAGAGTCTCTGAACGTGGCTTTTAATTGACAGAGCATATTTTAAGAACATAAGGATTAATTAAAATGCATACTGGCAGTGAAAATGAGGCGGGTTTGCCATAAGGTTGTAATCAGGAAGTATCTGCAAGGGAAATGTCTGGAGTTATTTTTCCTCTTGACTGCAGCTGAAGATGACCACCTGGCTGAAATGTCACAGCTGCTGGCTTTTGGGCTAAGCTGTTTCAGTGTGTGATTTACATGGTCCCCTTTCTCCTGGTTTCTGCATCAGCAGCAAGTTGTATTATCCTTGGGGAGGGAGCGGGAGTGTCTATTTTTTTATTGCTTTGGGTTTATGAATAAGGCATGTCTTGAAGTTCTGCCAAGGCCACCAGGGCTGAGCTGTTAGTTTGGGATGCAGTGTCTTTCCTCACCTGGCTGTGGAACATTTGGTGGTAGGAGGTTTTGGTCCTTCAGTGCTAGGTCTTTTAAAAGAGTATTTTCTAAGTAGCATGAGAATGTTGATGAGGTGGATACAGCTCCTCTCCATTTATAAACACAAGTAGGCCTAGGATTTGTGGTGGGAGGCTGGAGGCAAAGGGCTTATTTTGAGTAGAAAAGGTAAGGGTGAATCTTCAAGTTGTCCTGATGCCTTGTGTGAGCAGGCATGTGGTAAACAAGGCTGTGGTTAAACATCCTCCTGTGAAACTAGCTGGTACAGTTGGAGACGTTGCCACCCCACGTCTGTCCGTTCAGCCCCACCAGCAGAGACCGAGGAACATGCCAAGAGCTCTCTTCAGCTGCCTTGTGATAAAGGCAGCCAGTGTAGACATCCTCTGTTGGTATTTCAGAAACAGCCAGCTGACGTTGGCTTGGAAGTCAGTGAGTGTTCTTCGTCTGTCTGCCAGCTCCGAATATTTGAACAGCTGGAGGAGGTAATTTCCTCAGTTGCTCCAGCTTGAATTCCAAGAGGTAAAGTTCTGATGAAGAAAATGCAAGGTGTAGGTTTCACGTGTGGTAGCAAGTTCAGAGCCTAAGCTTCGACTTGACCAGTAGCGTACGTTAGAGTCCTTCGCTGCCTTCCGTGCGCTGGAGCTTTAGAAAGTGCTCTGGCATGTTGGAACTTGCACCTTCAGATTCTAGTCAAGACAAACCTTTAGGCAAAGACTCCCAAGTAGAATTAACCACAGTCAGCTAAGATATTTTTAAACATCACCTACTTGGTCTGCGCTAGATGCTGAACGACGTTTAAAAACACTTTGGCCAACCTGTGTTTAATTAATGTTTTCTTATCTGTGTGAGTCCTAAATCAGTTTGATTCTGGATGAGTTTCAATCCTGCTGATACAAGAGTAGTATTCCTGTAGCTTAGAAAGTTCTCGCTGTGCTTAATAGTGCCATATTTTTCCTGTTTGTGAAGACAGATGCTAGTAGGTTGAGTGAATTCCAGTGTTAGTGGAAGATGAGGAAGTTTCTTTCCAGTTTCTGTTTCTACATGTCAGTTTGAACAGTTGACATGGTTGTGTGTGAGGATCCTCAGACTGGTTATTCTGCTGCAAGTACATTTAAAGGGAAAACAAAACTTTTTCCTTATCTGTCCTCTCTGAGTTTCAGTATTCGACATTATTTTCACATGTGTACGCACACAGGAGATGCCTTACCTATGGCCCGGAGGCTGAACTCTGCGGTGTTACACTTCAAGACTTGCCTTACAAGCCTGAATTTATTATGCTGCCCGAGATGCCAGGTTGGGGCTGTCTGAATGTACAGACCAGATAAGAAGCTTCTGGAGGCCGAGTGGTAACCTCAGAAGCTTGTAGGCTGTGTCTCTGCAGGTAGGGCCCCCCACTTGGGGCTTGTACTGTGCAGTCCACCTCCTCTTTTGGTTTCAGGGATTGGAGCATGGGATAAGTCACAGATTCACAGAGTGGTGGGGGTTGGAAGGGACCTCTGGAGATCATCCAGTCCAACCCCCCCTGCCAGAGCAGGAGCACCTAGAGCAGATCACACAGGAACAAGCCCAGGTGGCTTTGGAAAGTCTCCAGGGAAGGAGACTCCCCCCTCTCTGGGCAGCCTGTCCCAGGGCTCTGTCACCCTCACAGGAAAGAAGGGTTTCCTCATGTTCAGGTTGAACCTTCTGTTTGCCAGTTGATGGCCACTGCCCCTCATCCTGTCACTGGACACCACTGAGAAGAGCCTGGCCCCATCCTCCTGACACCCCCCTTTAGATATTGATCAGCATTGATAAGATCCCCCTCAGCCTCCTCTTCTCCAAGCTGAACAGCCCCAGCTCTCTCAGCCTTTCCCCAGATGGAAGGTGCTCCAGGCCCTTCATCATCTCAGTGTCCCTGCGCTGGGCCCTCTCCAGTAGCTCCTTGTCCTTCCTGAGCTGAGGAGCCCAGAACTGGACACAGCACTCCAGGTGAGGCCTCACCAGTGCAGAGTAGAGGGGGAGGAGAACTTCCCTCGACCTGCTGGCCATGCTCTTCTTAATGAATCCCAGGATGCCATTGGCCTTCTTGGCCAGGAGGGCACACTCTTGGCTCTTGTCCACTAGGTCACGCCTGTGCAGGCGAGGAGGCAGCCAGTTCCAGGCTCAAGGCTCAAGAAGAGTCATAAAAGCCTTAGATACTGAAACAGAAAAGCAGAAAACCCAAATATGTTGGAGGTAAATGCATTATCCCTGCACACTAAGGAAGTGCTTGGCTGTTCTTGAGTGCATTCTGTCATCATGGTGTCTTGGTATGCCGCTGTATGTTACCATAAGAAGATGTGGTGAGGAATGAAATTGTTCCTTTTCCTCTTTTCCTCCCCTCCTCTTGGGTGGTTGTATTTTGGTATATTTTCTGTGAGTACTGAGGTACTCTTGCCTAATTAGCATTGGCAGATATTTCCTGGCATAGAAGCACCAGTACTCATTTAAGGTTCTTTTCCTGCCTTTCCCATATAAAAGTAAAAATCTAGATGATTCTGATAAAATAGTTGTTTTTTCTTCAGCTGGGGGAAAGTTGACAGTTGACCTGAATCTGAAACAAAGAATCATGTTGAAAATGACTCCCATCTCTCTAAAGTCATCCATTATGGAGGTGTCTTGCATTTACTCAGTATGTATCTGAAATGGTTAGAAAACTGGTAACAGGTTTAATTGCCAAGATACGTAGATTTAAGCCACTTCTACGTTTTGCAGTGTCTCTTGCCAGATGCATGGTCATTCAGAAGATCCCGTGGTGGGAAAGCCAGTAAATGCTGGAGCAAGAGACAGCCTGAAGCAACTACGAGGATTTGCTGTCTCAACAGTCGTAGTTTCACCCTCTCGTGTGTAACCTTCAATATGTTTCATGATCTTGGAAACCTTCTGAGCATCCAGTCAGCACTACCTGCTCAAAGCACAAATCTGTAGTTGATTCAGTTGTTGCTTCCCAGTTGATCAAAACCGAGCTTGGTTACTCTCATCCCTGTGCCTCAGCTTTACACACCAGGGATGGGAAATGTGTTTGTAGCTAGGAAGGGGCTAGTTGATGCTGGAGGAGCTCCTGCCAGTTCAGTGTAGCAGCCCATCTGCTGATCCACACAGGCAGCAGAGAGGCTGTCCCCTTCGTGTGCCGCTCTCTGCGCTGGCCCGTGATGAAGTCGATGTCAAATCCACAGCTCCTTCTCAGTGCTGGAGTCCTCTGAACTGGAGCTGTCGCCCACAAATCCCCCCGCAGCGCTGTCAGCAGCCAGCCCATCGCTGTGGAAGTCACTCCCATAGCACAGCCAAGTGCCCCCGATCTCTCAGCATCCGCAGTGAAAAGGAGAAGTTAAGAGGAGACGTGGCTGGTTTTGAAGGGACAGGAAGGAAAAATAAAATCCTAAAAACCACCCACCGCTGAAGTATTGAAGTTTGAGCGTGACGGTGAGGAACATGGACTATTTGACACAAGTAGCTCTGTCTGGAGGAAACATGACGGCGTCTGTAACGATTGCTCTTCGTGCAGTGGGAAATTCGAGGGGAAGCAGAAATCCAGGGTGGCAGAACCTGGATATGCAGACTCACCTGGGTGCCTTGAGATGGCTGTCAAAGGGAAAGGTCTTCCTGGCCTGTGGCAGAGCAAAGGAGAGTTATCACGACAGTGCAAGGTGTGCCAAGGCAGTTAGGGAGAAGGTGCATTCTTATACAATGTATACTGCTTTCTGCATTGGTCAGTAATCAGTCATTACTGCTGTAGGCTGGGTGTTAACGTTTTCAAGACAACATGATGTTGTTGCTTATTTTTAAGACATGTCCCTGTTAGAAAATTTGTGCAAACTTGTGTTTTTTGTTGGAGAATACTGTTTGGGAGTGCAAAGACAGCTTGCTTCAACTGCTCATATTGTGTAATAATTGTTTTAGGTTATGTGTGTTTCCTTCGGTGCATACGTGTTGTAGCCCGTGGGCCTGACTTCAACGGGTTCTCGCTCCAATAGAGATACTGCTCACAAATTGAATGATAGAGCGTATTTTGCATGGATGGGAATGCTTGTTTTCTTCAAAATCCATCAATTTATTTTCCCGTTAACAAGAAAAAATGTAATTATTAATACTCTGTGGTGGTCCATGAAAGGCAGCATAAGAGCCGTATTTTGGCTTGTAGTGGGTGCTGGTGATTCTTGCTGACAATTCAACAGTACAACTTATGGGCAGGCTTTAGACTTTTAATCAGTTTAGTTTACTTACACTTAAAATTTGAGACCAGGAGTGCATTTTGAAAACAAGCTATTACCTTGCAGTTCAGTATAACTTGGAGAAAGCTGTAAATGCTAGAAAGAGAAGGCTCAGGATGAGAAGTGCTTACTCAGCTGGATGGAGTTGGTGCAGTTTCAGTGCTGGTTGTAGTTACAGGCTTCCTTTTTCGGTCCTGATGGGTCTTGGCTTACATACTCACGGTTTTATAAATAGCAGTTGAGCTTGTATAATGCTGAAACTACATCAAGAAAAGGAGAAAGGGACAAATGCGTTTTCCATTAGCAGCAGCAGAATAAAGTATCCATTTAGTTATGCAAAATTGGCGTGGAAGAATTGGGAGTAATCTGTGAGTTATTGATTGGCTTCACCGTGGCGCAGCAGGCTGCAGCTGACAAAAGTCCCAAAGGGGCTGTTTGCTAATCGCAGATAAGCAAAGCGAAGTTTATTCCGGTGACAGGGCTTCCATTACCCCTCCTGCAGCTGCCCGGCTTGGGTGGGCACGGACGCGTGCCCTCGCCAGGCAGGCCGTCGCTGCACGGCGAAGCGGTTGAGCCCTGGTGTGTTCCTGCGGATGGCTTGTGTAGAGCTTCAAACCTTGGTGAACAAACAGTAGCGCAGAACTAGGCATTATCTGTTAAGAAAACTGAATTCTGTTCCCAAGTGGCTGCTTTTCTGGAATAAGTGGGGCATGAAGCTCTTAAGTCTGAGGAAAATTTAATCCATGATACCCAGCCAGTGTGTCTGTAAGGCATTTTCCAAGGTTGCTTCTGTTGCAGGAGAACATGAAGTGCAATTCCAAGTTTGCGTGGGAAGCACAAAGAACCCTGGAAAAAGTCAGTGTTAGGGACAGGCATGTAAAGAGGGCAGAACAGTTTGATGTAAGACAGCAAAAAGTAAAGTTGCAGAAGTGGAAGAGTGAGGAAGCAATGGAATGTTATCCAGCGAGATGAAAGTCGGTAGGTGGAAGTTGGAGAGCTAAAAGGAGATGTGGCATGGGCAGCCAGCCAGTGGTGGATGGTCTGAAGGTGACTGTGGAATGTTCCGCCTTGGCTCGGTCTTGGGTCTTACCAGAAAGCAGCTAATGCAGAAATAAAAATAATCGATCAGGTGATTTATTACGACATGTCAGGATTGTGGTCTGTGTCAGTATCTCAGTTTTCAGTGCGGAAGAACGATTACAGTTGATCCATGGAAGAAGTGGCCAATGTATTGTTCTCAGAGGCAAGTCGGACAGATAAGGTTAGGAGGATCCCACAATACCACCAAAGGAGAAAAAACCCCACTAAACCCCACACCACAGCAAACCCACTTTGTTTATGTGCAGGAGATCTTCTGAAGGGCAGAATGAGCCCTGATTCTTTGCTCAAGTGACCCGAGGTTCCCCACCACCTGGGACGCAAGGCAAACAAAGAGCTTTCCAAGAAGTTTGTATTGCGTCCTGTCAAAATGAGAGTGATGGTTTTAATTGTTATGGGCAAAAATGTATCCCAGGGACATCCTCCCTGATTTTGGAGTGACACCAGTGATTAACTTGGCTCAGCTCACATGTAGCCAGGTTGCCAGACTCGTAATTGCGGAAGTCTTAATTTCCCAAAAGAGGGAAAACAGTCTTTGCTGCTTTCAGAAGAGTTGCAGTGCAAGAAGTTACGCTTGCTCTCTGCTCTGGGAATGAGATACCATGGAAGATCATTCCCCAGCCAGACTGTATCCTGGTTTCTGTAATACAGCAAGGTGTCTTCCACATCTGGAGATCATTTACTGTGTCACTTAATGATTGCTCACCTGTATGTGACAGGATAACAGAAGTATTTTGTCCTCTGTGTGTCCTACTCTGTTATCCTGCTGTGATTTTGTCTATTTTAGCATGTCCAAATTTGCAGAAATTTTGTCCCATTAAACCACTATTTTTTAAAAGTAAAAATAGGGGATTACAGTTTTCCATCCCAAGGAATTGCATGAAGATTGCCAGCCAAGAAGACAGATACTAACGTGGTCATACGTGACAATTGTGATGCCGCTGCAGAAGCCTCCAAGGTGTAACTGGCTGGGCTAATTCAGGATACCTGTGGGCCTGGGCAGAGTTTCCCAACGAGGGGGGTTGTGATCGAGGTAGCAGGACAACTCTTGGTCAGTGTGATAGACATTTACACCCCACTTCAGGTGATGCCTTCTGCTGTGGCGGTGTACCTTGAGAAGCAAACAACAGCAAATAAGCTTTTGTGGCCTATATAGCGTAGCAGGGCTTGTCACCGTTGTCTGTTAAATGAAGTCTTTACCGTCCCTGTGGATAAAGCTCTTTTTCTAAAAGGCAGAAGCCTGTAAAGGAGCTCTAATTGATGGTGCTGTGCCCTGGCTCAGTAACCGTAGATGGGCTTTCAGGCCCAGGTCTCCGAGACTATTTCCACTCAAAATGCAGGGGAGGATGGGTACTCAGCTCTCGCTAGTGTCGATGTAGGGCTGCCTTCAGGTGGCTTTGTAGCAGTGTGGACTTGTGCCACCGCAGGCTGGTTCCAGGCAGGTCAGTGCGTCTTGTTGCAAGGAGGTGAAGCTTCCTTCCCTTCTGTTGTGCTGGAGTTTGGGGCTTGGGAACCTTGTGATTTTCCTTAGCCCATTTACTGTGTGTGAGAGAGACAAAAAGAGAGGAACAGAGGCGCTTTTAAAATATTTAGTGGTCGTAAGCGTTGTGTTTGAAAGTATGAATGTATTTGAGACAAGCACAAAGGTGGTAACCTGGAAAACCGAACTAGATGATTTCAGCGACGGCTTAATTCATATGCCGCACGTGCGCCGTATTACGTGCTGTTAATTTTCGTTTCTCTGCTTAAAATGAAGCTGGTTATGTAAAGAGAAGTCTTCCCACCCTCCCAGCCGCTGCATGCCGCGGCAGAGGGAAGCGTGTCGAGGGCGGCGTGTGATGCGGCGGGCTTTGCCTGCCGGAGAGCTGCGGTTGCAACCTCCTGACGAGCAGCCGCGCTCCCCAGGGCTAGGACCTGGATGATAAATGTATATTTGGCAAACTGATTAGCAAAGCCTTTGCACACTTGGCTAGTTGTATCCTGTTTCCTGGAAGGTTGCCAGATGGAGGAGAAGCGGAAATGTAATGGATTGCAGGTTGGGTTTTTTCTGTTGGTTGCAAAAAGGCTGAATAAACAGGAGTTGCCTTGAGGTAGGCGAAGTCTTGCCATTTGAAGTCACGCAAAGCCTTGCTCTGGCTCAGCTGTGTTTTGTTTCCTGTGCTCTGTAGGTTATCCTACTGACACTCAGATTGGAGGAGGCTATTCAACTGGATTTAGTTTAGCTTCTTTAAATCAAATCATAATCCCCAGCCTCTCTGGGGGGAGGAAGAAGTTATAACCGCATGCCAGCTCGTTTAACGGGGAGCCTCGGCAGAGCTACAGCCTTGAGCTGCCTGACACCCCGTTACTGGGGCTGCGGCCGCTTGGAGCGTGTGGTAGGTATTCACGTCAACTAGTTTGAGTGCTGAGACAATTTGGTGCTACAGCCTCAGTTAGATTTCACTTAAGTGTCTTTCTATTTTGATGGTTTTGACACTTTTTTAAAATAAACACGTTTTGCAGATCACTGGCTCTCTGGGGTAGGGACCCAACATTTTTCATCACTATTTCTTTCTGTTTACAGTGAACTTCTTAGGAAATCGTTAAAAAGAAAGCCATGAAATATTGCAAACCACTCTCCGTGTCCCCCCAGATAAAGTTAGTACAGTTGATTTGGGCAGCTACTGACAACAAAATGGATTTTGGGGGAATGTTTAGTTGCCATCCGGAATTTTTCATTCCTGTTAAAAATTCAAAGTATTTGAAAAATCGTGTCACAGCTCCAAAATCCTGAGGTTGTTTGCAGACAGGAGATTTCAAGAATAAGCAGGCACTGATTTTTTTTTTTTTTCTTCTGGTTTCAGAGCTGTTTGGTGATACATGAGCCATGCAGACAGACTTTTCTCAGCACACAGGAGATGTCTTTTTTCTCTAAGACAGAAGCAGCTGAGATTTAAGCATGCTTGGAATGACATCAGAGCCGTAGCTATGGCAGTTGGGCTGTGCGTGAGAACACAAGGACTAAACCCCAGGGTCTGCTTTAACAAATGATAGAAAAGGTTTTCTAAAATTGGGTAGTACCTGCTGCTGCTGTCACCTTCCTGTTCGTGGGAAGCTGTCCTCTCCCTTGGTTTATGAAGAAGACCACCTACCTTTCACAGACGGATTTGATAAGCATAACTAACATCCTCTCTGTCAGGCAGCATTTTATTGAGGCATTCAGTCTGTTGCAAGCAGATTTATGTAGGCAGCAATGCTTTGGGTAATCTCTCTTATGTAGTTAGGAATAGAGACCAAGATAAAAACGTAGTAACGTCGCTGTGTTCTGGCAAGCTGATGCTTTAGGTGATGCTCTTGTTACTTCCTTCATTTGCCTCTTTGACACAGTATTTTCCCTTCAGTGTCACTGGCTTGCAGAGGTGGGTTTTGATATCCTGTAACCTTTGTTGAAGCACACAGACTGTTTTTTATTTATTAACGCGTACTGCATTGTCCATAGTGTCTCCACCGGGTGATTTCGTTGTACAACCTCCTCCAGCATTGCTTTTGCTTAGCTTGGCTACGAAACCAAGTCTGAAAGCAAATACTTTGGCTGAAATGATGGTATCTTCTGGCAGCTGTGGATTACCAGGTGTTCTGTGTTATTGTCTTTTACCCCTAATAAAATACCTCGTGTCACAACTATTAGCAGCTCAGCAAAGGCTGGACCACACAGGGGCTGCTGGTCAGGATCGAGGTAAAAAGGTTGAAGAAAAAAAAAAAAGGAGTGGGGGAAGGGAGAATGAGCTGTTGGAAAGCAGCTGTTTTGGCTGCTGTTTCTGCTTTCCTGCTTTGTATTCTGCAGCATCTCCTGTATTTATTACTTTCAATATCATGCCCGTTTTCACTGTTTACTTGGTGTTAGTGTCTAGCAGTCCAAGTTTGACACCGGCCACCTCTTGAGAGAGAGAAACTACAGCCGAGGATCCTGTTCCCTTTTCTCGCTTCCCCAAAAGAGTTTTCTTTCTTGAAAAGTTTGTCCAAATAGCCAACCAGAAAGATGAAACATTACCAAAATTACATCTTTGTAATGTCAGCAGGCATCCCGTCAGTTGTCAGCACTGTGAGCAGGCCGCCGCTTGCTAATACCGTCTTCGCATTTGGGATTCTCATAGAAACTTTTCCCTGCCTTCTGCTAGCATCAAGCTATTTTTACTTAACTGCATAGTTTCTTCAGAAACTGCTGTGTAGATTAAAACCACATGGGTACCGGAGCACGTGCTTCTGCAGAGCAATACTGGAAGCCGGAGGATTGGGGCAGTAGTTGGTAAAAGCACTTTTCAGACCTAGTCCCATAAGAAAATGCTTTATCATTGTGGGGTGTGTTTTTTCTAGCATGTTTGCAAAAGTATATCCGTGAGGCTGAGTAACGCATTCTTGTCATTAAAAATGTGCAGTGGCTAAAATAACCTGTTGCGAACTTGGAAGATGATGAATATGGCATAATCGAATGCAGAATGCTTAATTGCTTGCAAGATTTGATGTATCGGTGATTTTTCCTTGCCAGATGGCTGTAGAAGTACTGTATTTTGTAACTGAAATTATTATTGCAATTTTTTTCCAGGCGACTGGCTGGCAATGACCTTTCTTTTATCCATCCAAAGGCCTTGTCTGGGTTGAAAGAACTCAAAGTTCTGTAAGTAATGGGGTTTTAGAGCTTCATAGCTAGCTGTATGCTTTCTTAGTGCACAGCCAGCCCGATGGCTGGTAGGCTGGAGGAAATTTCCACACCCCCCCCTCCATACACACTCCCAGCCCACCCTGCCCCCTGCCAAATTATAGCTCTACTTTTTTTTTTCCAAAGCCTGCTGTAAGTGGTGATGATGAGCAGTGCTGAACTTGACTGAACTGTAATTACTGCATTCAATTAGAACACTCAACTTGCTTCTTGGGTGTATTTTGTAGCAGAAGAATCCTAAGAAGGAAAAATCCTGAAAAAGGACATGTGAAGCTTTTTGTTGTTCTCCACCCCCTCAGCTTACTCTGTCAGGTGCCCTGACATTATCAGGTAGTCTTAGTACTTAGAGATTTAAAACACTGTTTGACCAGTGAATCGTCCCATACCGGTGATAGAAAAAAAACCTTCTAGTTTGATGCTTCTTTAAGTGAAAATGACTTACTGTTAAACAAAAAGTTTTAATTATGTGCCCTGTTTCCCATATCCTGTTTTTCTGAGATAATAGATATTCCAACTGTTTTTCCATAGCTGAGGATAAAAAGAGCTTTCTGGTGTTTAGGGCTTTAAAAACCTGTATGCAGTGACTGTAGCATTTATGCTGATGTAAATAAGTTCAATTGCTGGTAGGGTAATAGGTAGTTAATTAAACAGTTATTTGTTTTAAAAATAGTGGAAAAAGACCCTGAAGTGGTAAAGAAAGCAGCATAAACAGGATAAGTATGGTACAGATTAGGAAATTGCCTGTCTGCAATACTACTTAATATGATGTTTTCTGAATTGAATGCAGTGTCAAGCCTCTTGAAGGTATCTCCGTCAGGATATTCAACACTGGAGGTGCCTGAAATTCTGTCAGTCCCTAAAAAATTTGGGACTTGAATGTTAATTAACAATTAACTTGTCCACTTGCGTTTTACCCCAGTTTACACCAAAATGTAGTAAGATTTTATAATACATGAGATCTTGGTTATTTACATCCTCTTTCTAAAAGAACCCAGCATGCAGTAATATGTCGTCCCATAAGAGAAGTTCTTAAAAAAAAAACCCCAAACAACAAACCACCCCAGTATAACTTAATTCAGTTTGGCTCTAGTTTTGTTCTGGGTCTTTTTCATGTTGTGCCCAGAGGTGCTTTGTTGTGAACACACTTCGTAAATTAGATTGTTACTGCATTGTGTATTGATGCGGCTTCACGAAAAATTAGAGGTTTATGTATTTTGTAGCATGTATAGGATGATTTCACAAGAAAATAATAAAATACCATTCATTGTACTAAATTTGTACGTGTGTTAAGTTGTTCAAGCTCTTCAGTGAGTTCCCAGGGGAATTGCAGTGTATTATGTCAGAGGCTTGTTCTCTGCTAATTAATGCTGTTAATTAATGAGTTGTAAATGAAACTGAAATAGATCATTTTCTTGCTTCACCCTTGCCTTTGGGTGTCTGGTCTTGATAATTCTACATGCTTTTATATATGCTAGAAATCTGTGAAACTGTAACAGGACCACGGGCTCTTCTGTCACCTCTGTTGATAAAAATTATTGCCAAATTCTACTTTACTAACATAGTGGATTTTTACAGAACCCTACAGAACAATCAGCTGAAGACTGTACCTAATGAGGCCATCAGAGGATTAAGCGGTTTACAGTCCTTGTAAGTTTTCTTACTTTGCTCTTGTTCCCATGTTGTTCTCCAAGTTCCACTTTCCAAAGTCACTCCGTACGCGTTTGCTTTGGTCTAGGGCGTTTTGAAGTACAGTCGTGGATGGGTAATACCGTGCCTGGGCTTTCTGATAGTGCAGTCCAACTGGAGCAAAGTTTCCCAAGTTCGTGAGGAATTTTATTTGTCCTCTTTTGGTGGGGCGACCCAAATCCAAACTCTTTTCAAAACCCAGGTGCAGGTACAAGATTGCTGTGTGAACACAGTGGTGGTGGAGTTCAACACTGATCATCCTTCTTGCATGTCCCAAGGTGTTTAAGCAATTTTAAAATGATGTGCAAAAATGAATCATGCCCAAGTCTTTCGTATCCAGAGGAGGAAAAGGGGTTTCTGGGAAGGAGTATTGCTTGAGACATGCATAGTGTTGGTTTTACTGGAAGGTGTTGAAATCACACAGACACCTCAGCCATTATTGCTAGTTGCTCATAAGGTATTTCATATGTGCTTATACTATCTCATGGCTTATTATGGCTTATAAAGCAACTTAATCAGATCTTAATAGTTAGTTGCAGCTCTCTAGGTGGTAGATGCTTATCGCTGTGATGTGGAGGCGGAGGGGGGAAGGGCTTCAAAATTTTTCCTCCTTTCTGCTTGCCTACAGAGAAAGAGAGCATATTATCTATTCCCTCTGTGCCAAAATTCACGTTTCTGGCCTAAGATCCTGTTTCTTTCAGCGTTGCATCAGATTATGGAATACTTCTGTAAAAAAAAAAACCAACAGTTTTGCAAAATAGCTTTGCAAACTATTGCACAACTTTTGCAAAGGTGCTTTCTGCGTTCCCTAAGCTTGGATCTTGGCCACTACTTGCTCCCAGTCGCTCGGGTATTCCCGCCTTTTCCATCTGAAGAAAGCACAGTAGGCAGCACGGGGCAGAGTGAGATTGGCTGCAGGTTGTCGCGCTGGGGAGCGGAGCCTGTGCGGCGCAGGGACGTGCCACCTCCCAGGGCAGCCGCGGCCCTGCTTCTGCTGGGCTGCTTACCGGCAAGCATCCCGCATCGGCGAGCATCCTGCACGCGGCAGCGAGCCTGCGAAGCGCCCAGCAGGAGAGAGATGCCGCGCGTTGGCACGGGTTTCTCCAGGTCGGCTGCAGGTTTCCATTTGCAGCCTTTTTGCGAATTTAATGGCCCCGTTTCCCTCCTGTTGTAGTGTGTGTGTAGAAGAGAGAATACCTTGGTGTGACGGTCGCAGCCTCCTTTGTGCAAATACTACGCAGTGTAATAAAAAATCCCTCAAGTTACATGATGTGAATAACTCGTTAGTAATCATTTATAAAATCCCCCAAAATAAATCTTCCTGGCTTCCAGCATTTCTGTGATGCCAAGAAAACCCACCCTTTTGTTGTCTACAAATCATCCATTTCATTTTCAGCGAACATGCTTTTTTCACTACTTATTTCCAGTAATGCTTGTTCTCTGATTAAAGTTTACAGTATTAAATCTCCAGTTGCTGGTTCGATAGTTTGATGTGCAAAAAGGAAGAGACAACATTAAGGGAAAAATAATGAAAGTATAAATTAAGCCATCATCTCTTTTTTTAAAAAATCGTATTTTTTAATGTGATTGGAAAGAAGGTGATGTTAGAGCCATTTAAAAAAAGCAGACATATTAGTTGTTGGGGAAAAAACAAATAATGGCATGATTATGTAATATTGTGTAGTATAACCAGTGTAATCGCTTGACATGAAACGTCATTGTAATTAATGTAAGAGTAGCAATTTAAAGCATGGTGAGGTTTCCCTTTCTGGGAGCTTCATCGTTCAGAGCCAAATGATAAACTATCAGTTTTAGGAAGGTGAAAAAGAAGGAAATTGGATTAGTAAGTAGCAAGCTGCTTGTTACTACTTTATCTGAAGAAAACCCAGCTGAGGGTTCAGAATAGCCGTTAGAAATACGCTGGGTAAATCCAGCCTGGAAGTCACCAGTGTCAGAAGCTCAGGAAGTTATTGGTGGGTGGTTATGTTTTTGTTTTTCTTCCACTGGAGTGGATCAGGCTTCGGGTTATCCCCCTCTCTGTTCCCAAGAATATCTGTCTGCGTTGCACGATCACCGTAATTTGTTAGAATTGGCAACAGTTTGCAGATAAACGGGATTTTGAGACAAGTGCAGTGAGAAATGTAAAGCATTTTTCCTGCGCAGTTTGTTTACTTCGCCAAAATGCATTTCTGTCATGTTAACAAATTTCAGGAGAACTTACTGTTTATTGCATCACGCCTCAAATTACAGTGTGATTATGGCATATCCTCTGCCGATGTAGGGAGCACCATCTGGTAAGGGCATGTAGGACTGGTCCTCTGAATCTTGTCTCTGAGCATGGAAACATAAGGGCCAGCATGCTGCTTTGTTAATTAAAAAAAAAAAAAAAAAAGAGGAAAAAGATTGATCTCTCCCCCCAAGGAATTGGATTTAAAATGGGTTTAAAGCTCCTACGCTGCTGTGACCTTCTTCTAAAGCAAATAACCGCGGAATATATGTTAGAAAACGTGCTCCTACCTTTTAAATATATAATCTTGATCCAAAACCTGCAAGTTTAAACATCACTGACTCTCTTTTGGCAGTTTCCCAGTTTGCTCTGAAGTAGGCTGTAGGGGGATTTTTTTTTTCTAAGTGAAGACACAAATTACCTGCTCATAAAACTTTATAGTATATTGATAATCGTTTGGTTTGCAACTCCTGTAGAACTCTCCAATTTCTCTCGCAATGCGCTCCAGTTTCTGGCTGCGTAGGAAGGTGGTTGCCACACCGTATGTATTAACAAGCCCAGCAAACATACCTGGGTGGAAATAGAGAAGATGGTTACAGGAGCTTCATGATCTCGAATGTTTATATTATAGCTGGCGAGTGGCCAGCCTGGTTCAGAATACTGAAAGACAGCTCTTTGTTTTCTGTTTACATTGGACATTTTCCCAGCTCTGGCCTCCAGAAGCGAGTTAGAATAGAGTCCTTATTTACAGAGGTGGAATTTAGCAAAATGGAAGCGTTTTACTGACTGGAAACTTGCTGTCTAGCACCCCGGAAAGGTTTATCTGGCAGGATCTGTTCTCGCGTTGCAAGACGCCGCGGTATCTGGGGCCGAGGCAGAAGGCACTGGTTGCCCAGCGTGTGCCCACGGCTTTTGGTGGCAGAAGAGCCTGACAAGGAGTTTCACAAGCGTAAGCATGAGTCCTGATGCGTTTCAGTTGCTGCAGAGCATCAACAATGTGTTTTTGTTACCACAAGGTAGTGACGTGGTGTTCTTTGTACTTTAGATCAGGAAATGGTGGTGGCCAGGTTTATCAACGATCCAAGGGTCATATGGAAAGCAAGAGGGTGGTAGAGCGGTGTGCCACTCCGTAGGAGTGCGCAGAGCCTGGAAGGACCCGGAAGCCGTTTCAGAGGGTCACTTCATTAAGTGCTTTTGCATGTTTGACTGCCGTGACTCATTTCGGTAACGCTGCTTATTCTGAGCTTTGACCCAGAACGTGGGGATCTGTGAAACGGTTCTGTCAACTACAGCAAATTCTAGGCTTGCTTGAATTCACCCCAGAAACCCAGCTGCATAGGAACTTTACGGCGTAGCACAGAATATTCTAGTACAATCCACAGCGTGCGACGAACGCTGCAACTACGTTATTTCAACACAGACTTTTCAGAAGCTCTGGAAAGGAGAACTGTGTTCCATTTAAACTCAACACACCCCACCCCACGCCCCTAATTTTAGTGGGCATTTCCCATCAAATCCAGGAGGTGGTTTTGGAAGCTGGTCAGTAGCTACTGATGTATTGGAGAGGATTGTTTGTAGTTGAGGAACCGCCGAGTCACCGTCCCTGCGGATGGGCCCACGTGCAGGGATCGTTAGAGCGTTCTGCAGCAGTAGTTCAGTGCTGCAGCTACGCCGTTACGCCGGATTCCCAAACTGTGGGTGTTGGGATCGTGGTACTCGACGGTGACAGCTCCTGCCTTTGTCTTTGTGCGGGTGTTCACCTGAGCTGCAGGGCAAGTGTCTGCGTCCATGTGGTCAGCGGTACCTGCTGCCGGACTCGGTAGCAGTTCTGGCTCCCGAGCTCCCGGTCCACTGCAGGATGGTAACCGGTTCTGCCGTCTGCCTTCCTATCTCACAAGGCCGGAGCAGGCTTGAGGCAGGATGAGACAGGAGGCATGAACATGCTGGACTGGAACGCCCTTACATTTTTGGGGAGAGGGAATCAGCTTGGCCCAGGCAGGAAAGACTGGGGACCTAGTGTGGGATTGGGAGAAATGAGAGCAGGACCTTACTTTGCAAGGTGAAAATGTACAAAAAAAGGGTGGGGACAGAGGACGGAAGCATATTTCAGTCTGTCAGGGCACACTTTAAATGTGCTATGGCATGTTATAGCTAGAAATGCAGGGCTATAGCAGATTTCTTTTTTTAGGAAGGATTCCTTATACAGATCAAGTTACAACTGTATTTATTTAAAAAAAAAAAAAAGCCCGAAACTCAAATCAAATCTAGGAACATTTTGCTGGTACCATAACGGAACCGCACAGCTTTAAGTGGTAGTTCATGTTGGTGACAATTCCAGCAACGTAAACTGTAAGCGTGATGAAAGGTGTCAGACGGGAAGATCCCTGAATTTGGAGAGGACAGTGCTAACAATCTCGTGTATCCGGACAGAACTGTGTATTTTTAAAATTCTGCTGATTTTTTTCTGAAAGTGTGTTTTAGGGCTTTTATTGATAATTTGGGGAATCTGGATTACAGACTTTTGAAGGGCAGGGCTGTCTGTAAGGACGATCTAGTCTTGGAGACGGTGGAAGATGTTCACTAACGGCAACGACTAGGGCAAGTTAAGAAGCATGATATGGTCTTGTATGTCGTATGCCCCTGTAATAGTGGCAGGTGGGTTTTGAACTAACCAGCTTCCAATGGGCTGTCTCCTTCTGAGTTGTTTTTCAGTTCCCTGCTTCACTGATATTAAAGGTAAAGGGGACCAGCCCTCAAGTGAGTCTGTGTTAAGATGTAGAATTAAACTGTCAGCATCAGAATGGGACAGGGAGACATTCACACCTTTTTAACCTGCAAAAATACCAACTTAAATATGCTGAATACGCCTTTCTCCCTTGTACTTCTTTTAGGGAAGAATGTGTAAGAGCTCTCCTGAGCATGTTTGTGCTGAAAAACCTTTAAATATGCAGCAGTTTAAGTAGACTGCTTCATGAACTTCACATACTTGCTGAATGACAAAAATCTCATTTTTCTGCGCAGTGTTCACCTTCAGAAGCTGTTCTGGTTTTCTTGAAAGTGAGGTGTGGGTTTTTCTTGTGAGCTTCAGGAATCTCTGGGATTTTTGTAACCTTATATTTTTTTTAACTGTCTGGGCTTGCTTAAGGTATTTCTAATGTTGAAATAAAAATCAGGACGTTATTTGGAAACAGAATGATCGGAAACTGAACTGGAATAGTGGAAGTTACACAGCACGTAGGTGAAGATCAGCTGAACCCTCAGGGTAATTTGACGCAAGCTTCGTATGATCTCTCACAGGTACCATCTTAAACGTTTAAACGGGAGAGAGAGATGAGCTGGCACATCAGTACTGGTGTTTGAAACAGCTTGGGCATGGGCCATTAGTTTCTGAGAGCTGCTGTAAATTTGTCTTTGAATAAAGCAAATCCTTGTATTGATGTTCTCTGCACGTACAGGTGCAGAGAGCCGGCTTGGTACAATGAGCAAACGTGCTGAGTGTGTTAAAGTACCTCTGTTAACATGGTGGGTTTATTGCCTTGCATTGTAGCAGCATTTCCTGGGTACCAGCCTTATCAGTACTCAACTTCAAAACCTAAAAATCTACTCCAGTTTCATTTGAGTGATTTCTTTGTGGTTTCTGAAGGAGCACTTTAAAGAGCAAAGTTCTCTAATGGTTGTCATTGAGCAGAAGTGGTTTAACACAAGAGTCAGGAGTGATTTTCCTTTCATTAACATCACTGTTAAACTCTTGCTGTTAGTACAAGGCTGTTAAAATTTCCCAGTTGCTGGAAAGCTGAGTGTGGTCACAGATGAGAGCTAGTGAGGCTGGAATGGGAGCTACAAACCAATCTGTGATGGTCTCCTCTTCCCAGGCAGTCATACATTCATAATGGATATTACTGCTAAGATGACGTTTGAGATGCACCTCACATCGGCAGCACCCAGGTGGGCTTCGTGGTGTGGAGCGTGACCGGCTCCTGGGTGGCCCCTGGCGTGCCGGCGGTGGTTTGTCCCCACAGACCAAGGGGTGACCATAACATTACAGCGGTTTCTGTAACGTGTTACAAAAAGCTGGGTGCCACGCTGTGCTGCCTCCAGCTACCTGCTCGCCCTACACCAGGCAGGTCTGGCCCGAGATTTGTAGTGAAAAGCTTTATGAAAATTTGAAGTATACTGAAGTTGGAAGGGTAACTTTTTGGTGTGTTTATATCAGTGTATAAATACAAAAAATTCATAGGTATTTGTGTGTTAGACTTTGCAACTTCTATTCGCTGGAACTGAGGTAGGAATTCATGTTAGTTTTACAGTTTCTTTAAAGCCGAGTTAATTGTTTGAAGACCTTTAAGTTGCTATGTTCCTTACTTGTTTTAACAATGTCAAATACTGATATAAGAGCTGCTGAATATCTATGTTTCTATCATCCTCCTGCTCTTTCTTCTTGCGGAGTTGGAGTCTGTGTGAGGAGGGAACGTGACAGGTAATAAAAGTGAAGATGACAGCTCCGCAAGTGAACTCTGAATTTATAGACTAGGAGTGAAGGTCTCTCACATGCCAATGCCTATAGGGAAGCTGGAATTGGAGTAACTTCTGAAAGATGAAGGAATTTACACACTGCAAGCTCTAATTTAAAGAACGTAGTCTTATCTTTAACACTTTAATGGAAAAGGACAGGCTTCTTAAAAGTTCGGTCCAAGTGAAGCTTATTACTTGTACTTTGCTAGTTACTGGAGCTAGGGAATGCTTCCTTTTTCCGTCCTAAAGAAAAGGCGTGGAATTTTGTAGTGTTGTAGTGTTTCGTGGAAGTTGTCAGATACTGCAGGTTTGCTTTTCAGTTGTTTCACAAAGTGCTTCATTATGTGCATTTCACATTAAATAGAAGCATTTCAGCTGTGTTTTATGCATTGACCGTCATGTGGATAAGCTTTGACTGTTTGGAAGAGGGCAAAAAAACCCTGTGGCTCATCAGGCTTACGCAGGCATGGATGAAAATAAAGAATGTGGAGGAGAGAAATGGCTGAATTAGTTAAAAATAAGTCTTGAGGTATGACAAATAACAGGAATCCAGCAGCAATAAATACTGTTTGTGTAACAATACCCACTTTGGTTCTTTTGATGCTCTGCTTGTTCCTGTAACGTGTAAATCGCAGGTTTTCCCCTTAAAACTGTCAGTAATGCTCAGTGTAAACTCCGGGCAAACCGTCCCTTTTCAACTATTTTATTGTTATCTCCGTTGGCCTCTGGGAAAGCCTTGGGCTAGCACAGTGATCTTCAGACTCGGCGGGGAGTGTGAGACACCAGTAGCCACAGCAAGATGTCCCGTCTTCCTGCTTGACTTGGGCTCTATGATTTGGCATCGCTAATTACTTTCAGCTCTGTTCAGGCATTGCATTTGGTAAGATGATGCCAAATGCTTGCAAAGCAGTGACAGAGCGCCAGAAAAGCACCCTCTCTCACCCTCCAAACCTCCCTGCTCAGTGGCAGCAGTGGGTGGTGGTGTTCCTTCCCCCCTCAGCCGTACTGCTGTGGGCAGGAGAAGGTCGGACTGGATTGCTGCGGAGAGCCGTCGGTTTAAGATGCAGAGTTACTTGGACGCTTGCTCCGTCTGCGCCGGGGGATGGAGTTCTTGGCAGAGCAAGCTAGGGATGAAGTGTCCGCCATCGTCTCCGTGACCCTCTTTGAGAGGACGACTCCCTTGTGACAGGCATCTCTGGTCACCTTCTGCTTGAACTCTGGGCGACAAAGAGCAGAGCCTGGGGCTTCGTTGTGTGTCTTTGTTTTCCAGTCTCCTTGTGTAAATGGAGTTTAGCAAGGAGCACAGTGGAAGGAGGAACGCAGGTGTAGGCAGCAGTCACAAGGACCGAGGCCTGCTGCTTGAGCCTGCTGCTTCGCTTAAAAGAAGAGGGGGGAGGGGGGAGGGTGGCAGGGAGAAATTAGCTGAAGAGAGAACTCGGATATGTTTATTCCACTGGAAAATAATTCTTTTGATCTTCAGGGAGGTGTGTGAATTTAGGAGAGAGAAGAAAGACAGGTAATTTCTAGTTTGGGTTTGGTGTTTTGTTTTTTTTTCTGAAGCAGAGCCGCAGGCCTTTTTCCTTACCCCCCGCTTTTTTTTTCTTTATTATCATCAGACATTTAATTTCTCTGAAACGTTCCAGTCGGTGCAGCCTAAAAGCATTCAGACGGAGTAGCGTACACACCTGTCAGACCATGGGGCAAACGATAAGGGGGTGCCAGTATACGAACCATAAGAGTTAGCTCTTTGATGTGCAGCTTTACTGCAGATACTTTTGTTAGTTCCCACTTAGGTTGGTATATTTGTTACTTAATTTGATGCATTTCTTGACTTTTTATTACATGAAAAGTCAGCTGCTGACTTTTTTCCCCCTAATAATTTGTAATGTTTAAACCGTGCACGTCGCGACAACAAAACTCTTTCACGGAAATAGATCAAGTGTATTAATTCTTGATCAAATTTGTCTTCTCCTTACGAGGAACTGCCCGTTCCTGGGGCTTCTGTTTGTGTGAATCCAAGCTTCAGCTTTTGGTATGGGTGGGTTTCCCTTTTGTCCCTAATGCACCTGGTTACATGGTATAGTGTAGGCAAAGCTGAGCTGCTCCCTGCCTGCGCCTTTTGCTTGCCCTGGTTGCCAGCGATGCTGTCCAAGTAACTAGGCTGCTGGTGTAGGAAGATGAAGAACCAGATTGGTTCAGGGTGTATTGCATGAGGAAGAAGCACGGTATTTTGCCCGAGAGTTTCTTCTGTCGCTGCCAAACCCATCAGACAAGGAGCTGCAGTTACGGGTTTGTCGGTTGTCATGGATAAGGATTCTGAGTGAGACTCTGATGGTAGCACCTGCACCTCCTGTCATGAGGGCTTCACATCTGGAGCTGATGATGTGCAATTTAGCCTCCTAGGTTTCCAGGTGTGGAAGTTGGGGTTTTTTCTTTCTTTTATGCTTTGAAACCTGAAGAAGCAGTGAAACCCCACAGCATAGGTGAGCCGGTAACTAGCAGAACTAACGGTCACACGTGGTTTGCTGTTCTTTGTGAAAGATATCTGAGCCGCTTTCCACATGTGTTACTACTGCTGATGTTTGCAGTCACAGTTCGTTTGGGGGGAAAACCAGTAATGTACAACAGCCAGCGGAGCTAATGTGCTATTTCGCGTTTATTGTGTGGGGCAGTTAGAAAGGAGCTGGTGCAGGGGTGAGGGGCATTTCTCAGCTGATAACACAGTGTTTTATTTGCCAGGATAATCCATAACTCTGACTTTGTTCGAGAACTGCTTTTAATAGTCCTGTTCTCTCCCGCAGTCGCTTCTGGTGTGTATCAGTATCACAAAACAAAGCGTATAAGAGCATGCCGTGCTTTCGGCAGCGTAGCTGTAGGGATAATCCATTCGAATGAGTAAATGCCTCTGCGATCTTCGGTGCAATATCAAGCTGCTGTTTTAAAGGCTTATTCCACTATTAGCAGCTGGGGGGTAGTGGGGGAGAGGTGTGTAAATAGTTACCAGTTCACTTCAAGCTGGTGATAAGCGTATGAATTTGTTAAAATGTTTACTTGAAAATATCTGAGACGAAGCTTTTTAGAAGCTTTCTTTTATGGGCTCTTCGTTTGCCTTGAAAAGGCGCTCGTGCGCCATTCAGTAAACTGTCAAACTTCCCAACGTTAAATTATTTCAGTAAAGCGTATTTAAGCTTAAAAAAAAAATATTCAGGAGTAATCGGACTTTAATTGATATTTTTACTGACCTCTGATTTGTGAGTTTACTATGTGGCTTCTTTCTGTTTTCCTGAAGGCGTTTAGATGCTAACCATATCACTGCCATACCAGAAGACAGTTTCGAGGGTCTGGTGCAGCTGCGTCACCTTTGGTTGGATGACAACAGCTTGACAGAAGTTCCCATCTATCCGCTCAGCAATCTCCCCTCCCTGCAGGCGTTAACGCTGGCTCTTAACAAAATAACACACATTCCTGACTACGCATTTACAAACCTTTCGAGCCTTGTTGTCCTGTGAGTATTTGTAACTGTATTTCGTAGGTCACTTTGATTCTTTCCTCAGTTACCGTTTTGGTTAATCTAGGACGGCACTGGAAATGGTATTTTGCTGTGGTTTAGCTCAGTTGTCTAGTAACGGCCTGTATTGCCAACACGAGGTGATACCGTGTAACCCACTGAAGGTTTGCTAAAGACTGTCTCCTTAACAGAAAGCCCAATGGGCTATGGATGGTGAGACTGAAGTATATTTTCCTGACATCTTATTTTACTGATGAGTATTTCTGAGTGGTTGTCAGAGAAAGCTTTCAGAGATATTAAAAGAAGAAAATATCTGCTACAGACTTCTTTCTGTGTAGTCTTAGATATCTCCAAGGATGAATATGCAATATTAGTTTGATTTATATGTTTAAATCATGTTTTTTTCACACTTCTAGCTAGTGAGTAAAGGTTTAAAATAGGTTGCATTGACTGCAGGTGGTCTATTCTGTTCTCATGCGAGGATGAAATACTTTTGTCTGGAAGTGACGGACATTGTTCTGCATAATCCCACCCCAGGCAGTGTTTTTTCTAAACCACGTGACTGTATTTCATAGAATTATCTGCTAATTTATTAACTTATATGAAACCATTAACCTGTTTTCTTACTTGTTTTGGTTTTGTTTTTTAGACATCTTCATAATAATAAAATAAAAACTATAGGAAAACACTGTTTTGATGGATTAGACAACCTTGAAACCTTGTAAGTATGTTGCTTAAAGTTAATCTGTACAGTGTTTGTCTCATTCCCAGCCTAATCAAGGTTACCTTACTGGTACGGTGTAGACTTTGCAGATAAGGCCTGTGTGCACCGCACAGCACGTATCACCAACACGTAGGTCCAGCTCAGGTTTCCATACTGAAGGCTGGTATCAGCGCAGTGCTCCACCAAAGCTAATTAACTATGTCGAGAAGCAGGTAAACATTAGCCTGGGTGAAATGTCGCGCTGGATGATGTGGCTGTAATGTTCCTTGCCCTGATCTAGCTGGTGTGCCTTTGCATACATCCACTGGACTCAGTGGAGTGCTATCAGAAGTGTTTGAGTGGCCCTGTGGGTGATAAGGGACAAATATTTGTTTCTCAGATTTGCCGTAGGATTAAGTGTATTTAAAATACCCTGCCAAAACTGTTGTGTGTGACGATAGGAGGTTTCTCAGAGGGCCCCAGCGGGCTGTTTCTCCACTCCCTCTCCCTTACTGGATGGGCCCTGCTGCCTACCAAGGAGGCTGTTGCTCACGCGTCCCTGCAGCTCCTGAGCTGATCCTCTGCAGGCTGGTGGAAGACGGCCTGGCTCCTGGTTCCCAGCCTCTCGTACAAGAGGTTCACCTGAGTTCACTTTGAATACTGGCAGTATTAAGATGGTTTATATGAAACAGTGAGCCTTATGTTCCTTTCGACAGAAACAGGGGATGGGGGCAGGAAGCATCGCCTTCGCCTTGCCCCGTGTCTCTCATACCTGCTGACGGTTCATACTCCTCCCAGAGCTGGGTGTCTGTAGTGTCCAGATCCTAGCTCCACAGTGCTCCTCAATCTCTGGAGCACCTCCTTGGCAAGGGATGGCTTTCATCCTCTTGGGTTACACTCCCCGGTTCCCTTCAGCTTGCTCACTGCACGCTAAGAAGTGATATCTCCTTCAGCAGTGCATTTTGTTATGCTTAGGAGAATGCTACATAAATAAAGCAAATGAGGGATGGCAAGGGCACGTTACAGCCGGTGACAACCTCTGTTAACGTGGTGTTTGAAGGAGTCCAGGAATGCTGCTTACTCCAGCTATCTTCTCATTCTCTTAGAACCTCAATTAAGTAATAATTAGATGGTATGTAAATATGCACAGCTAATGTAAGACTCAAAATATTTTTCCTTCTCATAAGGAGTCCCTTTTGCAGAAAAAAGGCTGTAGCAGGTCCAGACATTACTGCTAGCATGGTGACAGGTTAGGGAAATTTCAGCAGGTCCCCGTCACCAACGTGTACTGGTTTCCCTCTGCTTCTGTTCAATATTTATAATCGGTTTTGCTACAGGGTCTGCTATTACCTAGGGGCTAATTTACTGTTTATTTTGTAGAACCTGAAATAAAAGTTTTCTTAGTAAGCTAATAGAGTAGTATCTACTTTTCTTGTTTCTACTTTTTTATTTTCTTTACATCTTTGAAATCTTAGTTCATTTCCATGTAAATTCTGTGAGGTATTGAAAAACACTGAGCTTCACTGTAAGGGAATGTCATTTGACTTAATATGAATAACCCTGTGGATAATATTAAATATTTTACTTAAGTTATTAGCTGCTTATAAAGTACAACATCAGAATACTAAATCTAAGTTAAAAATGAATTATTCTATGGTCTAGGTAAAGATGTTCTGAGAACTTTTTACTTTCATTGAATTGTGTTAAATAAAAATTATTTTAACAATTCATGGGGCGTATTAAGAATTTTGTAATCTTCCTGCTTTGTTTCTTCTAGGGATTTAAATTATAATAACATGGTAGAGTTCCCTGAAGCCATCAAAGCACTCCCAAGTCTAAAGGAGCTGTGAGTATTACTTATTCTCCCTTTTTACCAGTTTTCTTTCTCCTTTCCATAAATGAAGAGAGAAAAGAAATTCCTGGATTTAAGAATGGTTGCCTCATTATGCAGCAACCTAGATCAGATTAAGTTATGCTGAGTGATGCTATAATTAAAGGAAAATATAATCATCAGCTAGAGAGGGAACCTATTGAAAATGATTCTGGAGTTATATAAGCAAGCAATTTATTCAGGAGAATGATTAGCATAGATCTTAATCATGAGCTAGTTTTGGCCTCCAGTTAGCAGAATTAAATATTCACTGATCACACATGTTTTCCTTGTTCCCTCCTTAAGAGAGGTAGAAGAGAGAAAGCATAGGATCATATTTTGGATGGAATACTTGCTTTTGAATGAAATATTTTCAGTTTAGCTGATGTGCAGTAGGCAGAAAGCATGCCTTCAAAGTTATCCCTACAGTTTGACTTAATTTAAGTGCAGTCTTATTTTTGGCAGGACTGGGAATTGAGTAGGTGTGAAGAAAATAACTATTGGTTGAATCTACTGGCAGTATATTTTTAAATGTTGGTTTTCTTCTTTGCTAATATCTTTAGGGGATTTCACAGTAACTACATTTCCATAATTCCTGATGGTGCGTTTGCAGGAAACCCCCTTCTTAGAACGATGTAAGTAATTTTCATGCATCTATTTTCAGAGTTTAGCAGACAGTGACTGTAAGAACAGTGACTGAAACCTATTTTTCATTTCCCAGACATTTGTATGATAATCCTTTGTCTTTTGTGGGGAACTCAGCGTTTCAGAATCTATCAGATCTGCATTCCCTGTAAGTATCCTCTCAACTATATAGTACAAGAAATGGGGATGAAGCGTTGTGGCTAAAAATTTGAAATAACTAAAGTTTCTGACCGCCTCTTACCTTACAGTAAGCTTTAATAAACATTGTTACTGGTGGGAATATCCAGTTTCTTAAGGAGCTCTAGTAAATATGTTCTACAACCTTTTTTTTTTTTTTCTTAAATCTTCATTACCTTGCATAAGACACATAACCTCAGGCCAAATGCTCAGGTTCTTACTTAAACAAACTGCAGTATGTCCTAGGTGGTTTTTGAACAGGGATGTGCATTGTGAGAATGTTTTGCAGGTTAGTGCATGCAGGCTCTCAAAAGATAGCAGCTCTGAGGGTGATGAAAAAGCAAAATGGAGTGAGAATTCAAACTTTGAGCTACAAATGACCTACGAGTTTATGCCCTTTCATACATGTGTTCCTATGACTCCTTCCAATGTGATGAATTCCAGTTGTTGGCTAATGGAGGAGTAATTTATTAAGCAAATTACAAGTATAAGGAGCAGTGAAAATATTATCTTCATGTGCAAAATTCAGATAAAAGCAATAAGGATGTTAGAATGTCTCCTTGGTGAATATCCAGCCGATAGCCGGATTGAATGTCTCAAGTCTTTGCATAGTACAGCTCATTTCTGTGGGAATTTTTTTAGGGTCATTCGGGGTGCCAGCATGGTGCAGTGGTTTCCCAATCTGACAGGAACCGTTAATCTGGAGAGTTTGTAAGTATCTTCTACAGGAATAATTGCCAATAATTTCTTGGTTTTGCCTCTTGTGAAATGATTGAAATATGATCAGTGGGTCTGGAGGGCAACTGGATGTATGTTCTCTTCTGTCGGTAGAAGATAAGTAATGATACAGCTTTTCTCACTGTGATACCTGGGTGCCTCTTGTATTGTCATTTTTAAAAAACAGGATAAGCTGACAACAGCCTATGTAAAGGCCAGGGATAGTGACCCCCCCTCTTGGAAAACTGAAAAATAGAACAGTTAGCTTTACTGAAAAACCAAATCAAACCAAAAAACCCTTTGGTGTGGGAATACTCTGTACTAGTGAGGCCTCCCCTGGAGTGCTGTGTCCAGCTCTGGGCTCCTCAGCTCAGGAAGGACAAGGAGCTACTGGAGAGGGCCCAGTGCAGGGACACTGTGGTGATGAAGGGCCTGGAGCACCTTCCATGTGAGGAAAGGCTGAGAGAGCTGGGGCTGTTCAGCTGGGAGAAGAGGAGGCTGAGGGGGATCTTATCAATGCTGATCAATATCTAAAGGGGGGGTGTCAGGAGGATGGGGCCAGGCTCTTCTCAGTGGTGTCCAGTGACAGGATGAGGGGCAGTGGCCATCAACTGGCAAACAGAAGGTTCAACCTGAACATGAGGAAACCCTTCTTCCCTGTGAGGGTGACAGAGCCCTGGGACAGGCTGCCCAGAGAGGTGGGGCAGTCTCCTTCCCTGGAGACTTTCCAAAGCCACCTGGACTTGTTTCTGTGTGATCTGCTCTAGGTGAATCTGCTCTGGCAGGGGGGTTGGACTAGATGATCTCTAGAGGTCCCTTCCAACCTCTAACAGGCTGTGAATATCGGCCCCCGATAGCCGAGACACCATTTTTCTTCTGCCCTTTCATAGGTTTGTTGTGCCATCTACCATCAACAATGCAAACATTTATATATGTGGTTGGTTCCTTTCTTTTTTATTTCACAGAACTCTAACAGGGACCAAGATAAACAGTATTCCTGTTAATTTATGCCAAGAGCAAAAGGTCCTACGAACTTTGTAAGTATGCACCTTTGTGCTCCTATTTTCATCTGCGTCAAAATGTTTTCAAAGGAATTTAAAGCTAATTTAAAGCAAAAGTATTGCTCAGAATTGCTCATCCTAGTAGTTTGATCAAAGTTGGAAATCTGATTCTGGTTTCTTGAGTATTCGAATCAAGACTCACGGCAGAGTTGACGCCTCTGTATTCCTGAAACAGGGTCCCCTTTGCAGGGCTGCGCTGTATGTCTTTCGTGTGTGTAAGGTGGTGCTGCAGAACAGCCTTTGAGTCTTCAGGTTTGCTCTGCCACCGTTCATTCTTAACAGCAGTCATCTGCATGCAGAGTTCAGGAAGAGTTTAGTTCTATGCTTTGACTTCCTGTGTCTGGGGACACAGGGGAGAAAGAGCATCAGGAACCAAGAGAAACGGAGATGGGGGTGAGGAAGAGGATGCTAATACAGTAGCGAGGTGGAAAAAGCTGTAAGGCTGTGTTAGAGTAAATTCAAAAAACCAGGCTGGAGAATGTAACCACTGTGGGGGAGAAAAAGCCATGTTTACAAAGGATACACACAGGGAACTTTGGGTCAAAACAAGTGCTGAAAATGGAGAGGAAAAATCTGTCTTACAGAAGAAAAACTGGGGAAAAAGAATGACAAGGTAGGATTTATTTGGAAATGGCATGTACCTTTGGAACAGAAATTTGAAGATTGTTTGCAGGTGTCTCCTGTTTTGGTGCATGGTTTCATGGAAAATTCTCTTCTGTCTTTACTTAGGGAGGTACCAGCACACTCAGTCAAAATCTGCACCAAATTCCTGCATTGCATACCATCTATCCCGTTTATTCTGAAAAAGCAGATTATTAATAAACCTTTACAGATTGCAATTCTCAGGACTCAAGGAGCTTGCACAGTATGGCGTTGGGATACGCATATATCGAGATGCAAGGCCGAAAGCAGTGACATAGAATATAGAATGTACATAGGAATAGAATCTAAATGACTGATTGGGATGGGTCTCCTGAGCTGTTGTAGCCAATACAAAGGCACAGCCTGTTTCTTCATTGCTTTTCAATTAGAGTGCACTAGTTTCAGCTGTTAAAGTTTGTCAAATAGAGAGCTTTGGGTTGAATTTTTTTAATGCTTGCTCACTTTACATCACTGGTTGAATATTTATGTAATATCAGCTAATTCTGCTAATTGTTGACTCTGACAAATTTGACATAGTTGTGTCTTTCTGCATCTTTGGGTGTGTATATGTGTAGTTGGAGTGCATAGTGGGGTTAGTTAGGATGGCTGTGGAGAGCTCATACTTGCGATTCCCTTCAGGATTTTCTCTAAACTACCCTTAGTTTTTCTGCAGAATGTTACTAATGGGAAGGTTTTTCTGCCACTCCATTTAACGGGTGCAAGTGATGAGATGTTTCAAGTAACAGGGAGCTGAACTAAGCACCTTTCTCCTGTTTTCTGTTTTGAAGGGACTTGTCTTATAACAATATAAAGGACCTCCCAAGTTTCAAGGGCTGCCACTCCTTGGAAGAAATGTAAGTAGAGATGTGTGTAGTGTATCCTTATTACCTCCTTAGTATGCTCAGTCTAGAAACTCTAAATCTCTAGAAACATGTTTGCTTCATGTTTGATCAAAAGTACAACTCTGAGATTAAGGCCAGAGAGAGATAGTATGACCATTTCATGTAAGGAGTGTGCTGGACAGAGAATTCAACCACTTGTGTTCTCCTTGATTAGCTAAAGTTTAATTGTTCCTATTGCACAAAAAAGAATGAAGGACCCCTTCATCCTGCATTTCGTAGTAGCAGAGCTATACACACGAATGGAACGAGCATTTGTGTGTTCTCCTTCCTGCCTCTACCCCCGCCGTTCTTCCTCACTTCCCTCCAACCATCAGCCTGTGCTTGTGTAAAATGATTTTTTCCTCTAGTCCTTGTTAAGACACATTCAAAACCCATCTTTGCATTTCCTTGCTGCAAAGCTTCTTAGGCTTCATTTCCAGACCCTACGGTTTTCCCACCTGTATATGTTCCTACTCCACTCCAGCTTCTTTCCCCTTAACCAGAGCGGGGCTTAATAGACTTCTCACATGCCTTTGCTCTTACCTCTTGGCATCTTCGGGTTTGTTGTACGTGTGGTTCGTTGTAAAGGGAGCTAGTGAACTGGAAGTATGATTTGCCCACTAGCTCTTACAACTTTTCTCAGTGTTTTCTTTCCATAAATTTGTATTTTGAGAAACGAAAGGGCACCCAAGGTTAGAATATGCCTAAAGATTCCCTGCAGAATGAGATTGATTTTTTTTTTTTTTTTAAATGTCAGCGTGACCTTTCAGAGTTCACAAAGTGTTACTTTGAGCTTGGAAATAATTCGATCCACACTTAATAATCTCTTCTGAATTAAATGAGCTGTGAATTGGGATTGAGCAGAGGTGCTGTGAAAGGGCTTCATGGTTGTTATTAACACGGCTAACGTGAAATACTTGACCAGTTTGCCTACATGGGGAAATGAGAAAAATCTTGCTATTGGTAAGGCTCAGTCTGGGCATTAGCAGGCACCGAGCTACCCCTTGCTTTGAAGGCAGCCCTTGTTAGCCTATAAAGTTCTGTTTCTGCTTCTTTACTTTGCAGTTCCTTACAGCATAATCAAATCCATGAAATCACAGAAGATACCTTTCAAGGATTGTCCTCTCTTCGTATCCTGTAAGTGCACGTAGCTGCGTACTGAGTAAAACAAGACAGTGGTTTTGATTGCCATGTATACTGATGTCAGGGTTTGGTGTTACAAATCCGATGGATGGCAAGGGCCAGGCACGCTGGATTGCAAGGTGAAGCAAACCATGTACAAGAAATACTAGCAGCAGCCAGTTTCAGTCCCGTTCTTTCTATTCTCCAGTCTGGTATTCTAGGCTAAAAAAATATTTTATATACATATATGGAGATTTAAAAAGGAGATTTTTTTTTTGTTTGGTAGTCCACTATTTTGCATTACATTATTACTATATTATTCCATTACAGAGTATTTATTGGAGAGATCCTGTCTATCGCTCAGGAGGAGCAGACCAGTCAACAAAATTATCCCCTCCCCTTACATCTCTCACTGTGTGAAATATAGTTATATTGAAATTACGGGGGGTGGGGGGGGGGTGGTGGAAATTCCCAAATTGACAGGTGTGTTAAAGGGAGTCGTGGTGGTCCAACAGGATCTGGATTCGGATTTTGAAATCCAACGAAGCAGATGCCCTTCTGCTTGTTCTTTCGTTGTCTCCCCCCATCCCTACCGCCCTGCCCTGCTGCAGGTGTGATTGTCACTGAAGGGATTGTCTTGGCACCTTCAGCTTGGGCATGGGTGGTGCCAGAGCTGGCCTCTGCCTTGGGAGCACAAGCTGAGCTGCTGGGGCCAGGAAGGAGGGGAACGGGGGCAGGAATGGGAGGTGGATTCTGCTTTGGGGATGAGGTGAAGCAGGATACAGCTGCCTTACCAAGAGATTCAGCTGCTACTGCACCTGGCTGACTGGGGAGAGAGGGGAAGTGGAAGCGTTGTTTGCCTTTCCTCTCACAGGCATCATGTATTTGTCACCTTAGGGTTTTTTTTTTCCTCAGTACAGTGACTGTTACAAAGTTTTGATGAAACTGCTAAAATACCCTTGTTTGGCATTCATTGCAGTGACCTCAGTAGAAATCAGATCCATCAGATCCACAAGGAAGCTTTCGCCACTGTTGGAGCTATTGTTAACCTGTAAGTAGGCTCTTCTGTGTGACAGCCTCCTCTCTATTATTAAACTGCTGAGAGAGGAAATGTTTTTAGCTTAAAACTGGTATGTGCCCATCATATGTTTCATCTCTGTGGGTCACGAAACCTCTCACTAGCTGACTGTATGCAGGGCAGACTTCTTTAACGCGCTGCCGCACTGGCAGGCGTTTGCTGGGCCGCAGCCTTGGTGCGACACTTAAAAAGCCTTCCTACTCCAACGAAGTGCACGCTACAGGATCTTCGAACTTACTTTGTTGTAACGCTGCCTTAATATCCACGTTTCAGAGACCTAAGTTTCAACAAGCTCACCTCAGTTCCTGCTGAAGGATTGAGTGGACTGAACCAGCTTAAACTTGCGGGCAATTCTGAGCTGAAAGAAGCTTTGGCAGCAAAGAACTTCGCAAAGCTCCGGTACGTTGGTAGATAACGCTACAGACAACCTCGCTAGTTTTGACAGTAACAAGCAACACGACAGTAAGTGAAGCCAGTTTGGATAATGCTCATGACAGACGACCCGCTGAGTCCTGTAGGGCCTTGTTGTTGCCATATATAAGAGGGCATCTGGCTACTCTGGTTTAGAAGCCATTTACAGATGATTTTCTTGGAACCTTTGATACTTTTCCTCCGCCACTTTTCAGGCAGATACCGTCCGACTTTGCAGTCGTGGTCTGGGGGGGATTCCATTTCTTATTGAACTGAGCACATCTGTCTTTCAGAGCGTGGAAAAAGGGTGTCTGAATCTAACCCCCCCGCTTTATACATCTGTTCTTTACTGTTACTCTTAGCGGTTGCCTCCAAGAATAATCATTTACATGGAAGCCTGGTACTGATTTCAGTGGGAGGTGGATCAGACAGTGATTAACTGCTTTGCATGTTCAAAGATCTTTCTGTACATTAATATTGCAGTCCTCAAGAAGCAGTTAGAAATTGTTTCCGGTACTGTCTGATGGAAAAAATGGAGATGAGGGTACTGTTAATTTGTCCAAGGGCAGCAAAGGAATCCATGTCAAGCCTCACCAGTCCCATGGAAAGAGCAGATTGTTTTTTTAGGTAGTGATCTGTGTTTGAGGACTAAGGCATTGAGGGATGCTTTAGACTGACATTCCTCCTGAATATTTACAAGAAGAGAATTCAGGAACGATACTGCAGGTAGTTGATACTGTAGCCTTGAGTCAGAAGAATCAGCTTCTGGTCTGCTATTATCTCATAGTTTGTGTGGACTTTCTAAAACTCTGTATGCAGCTGTACTTCTCTACCAGGATTAATAGTATGCACCGTTTCTGCCAAACATAGAAAAAGACAATAGAAAAAACCCAACTCATGTCAGGGCCACAACATGAAGAGTGAGAAGGAAAGATATGTTTTTAACATTGTGGTCATCTGGGAATTAACTTTCTTAGAAAACAGTTACTCTTCAGTTAACTTGCTTAACTAATTTTGAGCATAGCAGTGCCACAAATGCTGATCAGAATTTGTTTTGATAAGGAGTAGAATGAGTAGTAAAGAGAGCTAAACGTCACAGAATTTTCTTTGTACGCCTTGTATCAGACAAGGCTTGGATGCATCACCTGTCCTTAGTCTCAGTGCGGAAGTTCATCAGAAATGTTGCAGCTGATCCGATTTGAAATAGTTTATTAGCGACTGTGACAAAAAGAAGTGTTATTTTTTAGCACTGAATTGTGCCACTTAAGTATTTCTAAACCGGTAACAGTCTTTGTTCTGCCTGGATTTCAGGTCCCTCTCTGTACCGTATGCTTACCAGTGCTGTGCATTTTGGGGTTGTGATTCTTACTTAAACTCTAATGCTGAAGATTCCAGTCACCAAGATCAAGGTGCATTGATGGATCGTGAGAAGGGTAGGTGTTCCATTGTGCTAAACCAGCAGTAGTGTTTCAGGGCAGACTAGACTGAATAACAGTGTATGTTCACAGAATGGTTTGGGTTGGAAGGGACCTTGAAGCCCATCCAGTTCCAACCCCCCTGCCATGGGCAGGGACACCCTCCACTAGACCAGGTTGCTCCAAGCCTCATCCAGCCTGGCCTTGAAGGGATGGGGCATCCACAACTTCTCTGAGCAACCTGTCCCAGTGCTTCACCATCCTCATCAGGAAGAATTTCTTCCTTGTATCTAATCTGAATCTGCCCGCTTTCAGTTTAAACCTGTTACCCCTTGTCCTGTCACTACAGACCCTTGTGAAAAGGTCGGCCCCTTCAGGCACTGGCACGTGCTATAAGGTCTCCCCACAGCCTTCCCTTCTCCAGGCTGAACAAACCCAACTCTCTCAGCCTGTCCCCATAGCAGAGGGGCTCCAGCCCTCAGAGCACCTTTGTGGCCTCCTCTGGACTCGCTCCAGCTGGTTATTGTCTTTGAATAAGGAAATTTAAAAAATGTAAATCTTCACAGGGTTACAAAAGCTGTCTGTGAAAGTGCTGAGCAGCTGCTTACAAATAGGCAAAGCCATGTTCTTTCTAAATGTGGAAGATTTGCCTGTTTAGGGGTGGGGGAGGGAAATTAATTCTAAACTGCCAGTACTGTTTCTGTCGCCTTCTGCCAGAGCAAAACATTGAATGGTTCTCAGTATCTGCACCTTCCTGTTCAGAAAGGGCTTGTCCTTCCACTGTCTGCTTCAAGGCCCACGGATCTTTCCCCAGTGATGAAAGATGTTGCTGCTCTGCTAGAAAGCATTGTGAGTAGCTGGAACCGGCTGTAGTAACTCACACTGCTGCAGCAGTTTCTGCACTGAGGGTTCGACCTGACGTGGCAAACCAGAACAGCTCCACTTGTTAAAGGCTTGAGCGTTGGTGAAGTGTTAGGCCTTTGATCTTTCAAAGGACTGCTGCCTTCCAGGCGGCTTCACTGCATTGCACTGGGTTTTTTTCGATCCTACAACTAACCTGTTTTTCATATTTACTTGGATGCAGCCGATGCAGATGCTCTGAGAAATGAGGAAAATGAGGAACTCGGACAGACTATTATTCACTGTACACCAGCAACAGGTAAATGTTGTAATGTGCTTTAGCCACATTGCGAACTTCAGGGTTGGTATTATGCAAATAGTTGTCTACAGCTAACGTTTAATTCCTTGTAGTCATTCTGTACACAGAAGATTAAATTCTACAACGCTTGGGTGAAACTTCATTTGATGTCAGTGTTGTTTTGGATGAGCAATCACAGAGATTTGCCTCAGCTTTAGACACGCAGCGCTATGTTGGAGGAGTAAGCGTAAGCAGAACATGCGAGACACGAATGCTTTTATTTGGAGCTTGCTGTGTTTAATGCACTGTCCCTGATTCTGCGTTCCTCTTGCCAAAGCGATGTCTGTGGAGCAGGCTGTGTGAATGCTCATCTGCTTCAGTGAGAAGTCAGCCTGTGCTTTGAAAGCTTGACTCCACCTGCTCTCATGGCTGGTTTTAACCAAGCCTGATGTCTTTTCAGGAGAGGAGGAATGCTCATGTGATCTGTTCCCTAGCCCTGCTGAAGCTACATTAATTGACAGCAAAGGGCTGTTACAAGTAGCCAGGGCAGGCAGTAGCATCTTAAACTGCTGCAGATGTTTGTGCAATGAGTCTTACTGGTGTACCAGAACTACTCCAATTCGTGCTTGCACAGCCCGGGAGTGTTGAAAGTCTTTGATCTTGCAAACAAACATTGTCATTCTAGGCAGCGTAGCGTCATTGCTGCCCTCCTGCTTGTCCTCCTCGTATGTGAATTTCTACACACGGTTCCACTCTGCTCCTAAAGCACTTGCTGTGGTGCCTCCTACTTCCTTGCCTTTGCCACTGGGCCTCTCCAGAGGATTCCTTCTGTACATCTTGTACCCTCCTGTTTGCGTAACACGTAGATGAGGGAACAGAACGCTTCCAGTGAAGTTACCTCTGCGTGAGCAGGGATTTTCCAAGTCGTCTTTCATTCTTTTCTCCTAAACTGGTATTTTACATCCATTATGAAAATCGGTTCATTCTCCATCTTTTGGGCTAGCTCCACCTTTAGTATATAGAATATCACAAGGATTTTTTGATCACAGCCCAAGAAAAATTGTGTCCAGAAAGTCAAATATATTATTAATGTGACTGTACGTGATTTGAGAATTAATTTGACCAATGCTGCTTACTTGCTTTTGATCTCCTGTTCGCAGAGTGAGAATTCCGATGGTTAGTTACAGGGGTTAAATCTTTAAAGGCTTTAGCTCTCTTTTTGCCCATGCCAGAGATGCTGCAGCTCTGAAAGGAACGGAGAGCTTGTTTTACAAGTTCACAATTTGCCTTGTTTTTCCCCAGTCCCTCCCATACTAACAGCTTGTTGTCTGTGCCACGCTCTCGTCTGGTCATAAGTAGGACACTCCACCCGCCCTGTAAGTTCTGAATCATTGCTCATCTCGTCGATCCACTTTCCGCTTTGCCTAATGGCAGGAATGGATTGCTGAACAGTGGCACGCAAGTAGCCTAGCGCTGAAAGCTGGGAAAGTCATCCTGCCGAGCATGACTTTCCCCGGTGGGCTGGGAATATTAGCGAGAGAGGAGGATGTTTTAACTCTGAGGATAGTTAGACCCTGGCAGAGAGACAGGAAAGTGTGATGGGTTTTGTTGTTTGTCTACAGCTACTAGAAAACAGGCTTCAAATTGATCTTTGAAAGCACAGCACTGACATTTTTAAATTTCCTAAGTAGGAAGTTGGGTTTATTTTTAAGTAGATTCAGCTTAGCAGGTACACCGTGTGAAGGTACTGTAAAAATAGTTATTCTGGCAAGGATGTCTTCCTCAGGAATAGCTGCAAAATAAAAGGGATATTACTGGTGTATAATCCAGTTAGCACCGTTATGTCTTGCCCAGAAATGAGGCTTGCTCATTAAACAGGAAGATTTGACTTGTTGGTTCGGTGATTTCTGGAAGTTGCTTTAGGCCTTGGGAGATCTTTGCACGGACGTTTAGCCGTTCTGCGCAGCTGCTGTTCCGGCCGCGTCAGGGATGGGCTGTACTTCCCTTTTGCCTGCCTAAAGGGAGGGCGTGAGCTGCGCGGAGCCGGGAGTCCCGGCCTCAACCCGGCTCGGAAGCTGCAGCCTGAGGTGGCAGCGCAGTTTGGTGTTTTTCCTCTCTGCCTTCAGCTCCCAGAGTGCCCGGCTGTGGGGAGAGGTCCCCAGCTATTGTGCTTCGGACAATTAGCAGCGCCTAATGGGCATGTAGGAGAGGTTAAACGTGTCTAATTGTTACTTAAGATCAGTAGGATCTCCCTATGGAATAAATAGCAATTAGCAGGATTAGAGGGGTAAGCAGTAACAGTGACCTTTTTTTCCCTGTCTCTCCTCATATTATTTTGCTTGGACGTTTTTTGTTATTTAGGCTTTTTTAAGTGGCCAAAGAGGAATTAAAATCAGTTCCCTGTATGACTTTCCAAGCTTTCAGGGCCTTTCAGTGACAAGGGTGGGGGAGAGGGCTTGTGGTGAATTCCTGTCCCTATTAAAGCAGATTAAACTGAATTTGTCGGCTGTTCTACAGATGTTTCCTTGTGACCAAAAGTTACTCCAGAAGGCATGTTTGTGAATCATTTTTTGAGTATGTTACTGCTAAAAAAAATTCTTTCCCCTGACAAGCCGGTTGTGAACGTTTGCTTTAGTTTTGTCACCAAGTCTCTCTCTGAAGTACAAAATCTAAAGAAAATAAGTAGTATTTAGGTGGCATGAATAAAACCTATTCTGAGCAGCTAAAAGGTAATTAAGTTTGTTTAGCTAGCTTGTTTACACAGAGTATTCTCAAGTGACCATTCATCGCAGTAATTATTATTTCAGGCATAATTAATTAGTAAATAGCTTCAGCAGAACAGTTTACTTTCAACTGACCTATTTAGCAGTTCAGCTGTGTACTCTATTCACAAATTAATGAGGAGTGCTCTTGTAATACCTTTTGAAAATCTTCCTTATTAAGGCACGGGTTTTTTTCCTAAATTGGTTGTCCTTCTGTTTTTGTTTTTTCTTCTAGGTGCTTTTAAGCCTTGTGAATATTTATTGGGCAGCTGGATGATTCGACTTACTGTCTGGTTTATTTTTTTGGTCGCTCTGTTCTTCAACCTGCTTGTCATCTTAACAATATTCGCGTCCTGTACTCCATTACCATCTTCCAAACTGTTTATAGGCCTGATTTCTGTCTCTAACTTATTTATGGGAGTCTATACTGGTATTTTAACTTTCTTGGATGCTGTCTCTTGGGGAAGATTCGCTGAATTTGGCATCTGGTGGGAGACTGGCAGTGGTTGCAGAGTTGCTGGGTTTCTCGCAGTCTTTTCATCTGAAAGTGCCATTTTTTTCCTGATGTTGGCAGCTGTTGAACGGAGCTTCTCTGCGAAGGAGATCATTAAAAAGGGGAAGAGCAATCGCCAAAAACAATTTCAAATTGCGGCAGGTCTTGCTTTCCTGTGCGCTGTGGTAGCGGGATGCTCACCACTTTTTTATAAAGCGGAGTACTCGGCATCACCCCTTTGCTTGCCCTTCCCCACTGGAGAAACGCCTTCGTTAGGTTTCACGGTAACTTTAGTGCTTCTGAACTCATTAGCGTTTTTGCTAATGGCTGTTATCTACACTAAACTGTATTGCAACTTGGAGAAAGAGGACCTCTCCGAAAACTCCCAGTCCAGCATGATTAAGCATGTCGCTTGGCTAATCTTCACGAACTGCATCTTTTTCTGCCCTGTTGCGTTCTTCTCGTTTGCACCGTTGATCACTGCGATTTCTATCAGCCCTGAAATCATGAAGTCTGTTACTTTGATATTTTTCCCGTTACCTGCTTGCCTGAATCCAGTTCTGTACGTATTCTTCAACCCAAAGTTCAAGGAAGACTGGAAGCTGCTCCGGCGCCACATGACCCGGAAGAACGGGGCGGTGGCGATTGCCGTCAACGCTCAAGGGGGCTGCGTGACGCAGGATTTTTACTACGACTGTGGCGTGTACACCCATTTGCAGGGTAACATCGCCGTGTGCGAATGTTGCGAATCGCTCCTGTTATCCAAGCCCGTGCCCTGTAAACACTTAATAAAATCACACAGCTGCCCCGCGCTGGCAGTGGTGCCTTGCCAAAGGCCGGATGGCTACTGGTCGGACTGTGGCACCCAGTCAGCCCACTCCGACTACGCGGACGAGGACGACTCCTTCGTGTCGGACAGCTCGGACCAAGTGCAGGCCTGCGGCCGTGCGTGTTTCTACCAAAGCCGAGGATTCCCTTTGGTCCGTTACGCCTACAACATACCCAGAATTAAAGACTGAAAAGGCCTTTTGCTGTCGGCCGTTGTAATAAGGAGGTGTAATGCTTCGTGGACTTGGTGCCTGTTTTGACCTTTGGAGCAGGAAGCACTTTTGTAATCATCGTTTAGCGTCATTTGTAAAGAAGGGAAGTGGGCAGTAACTTCTTGAGCCATACATTTTAAAACAATTAAAGAAATAAATCGATTGCCCTGACTGTAAATAAGTGGTAAACCAAATTTGTTACCCAATATTTCTACTCCTTCCACGCAATAGTGGTTTCTTTTATACAGTTTTTTTACGCGCTAACGGTGTGTTTCCATGTTGTACTCCAGTTGTACTTTGCTTCTGCTGTTGGCAAGGTAAGTTCTGTTCATTTTTTTCTCTTCTTTTCTGCCAAAGCACAATATAAAGGACAGCTGTTTAATATTAAAGAAATTATTTTTAGATGTGACTTTTCTATGATTAAGCAAAAACCTCTCTTCCAAGCTTTGTATAGTGTATTCAGCGTTGAATCTCAGGATGAATTTTACTGCAGGGCCAAAAAAAGGGATTAATTCTCCCATACGTAACTGTGACAGCAACATAGGAACACCGTGTTTTTGTATTTCAAGCCAACATGCAACTTTGAAAAGAGGTGGTGTTACAAGAAAGCGCTTGTAACCCACAGTATCCGTGGACTACGAAACAGGCCTGTTAACAGCTGTCGGGAATAGTAGGGTTGAACACGTTTGTCCAGTGATGATGCGTTACTTCGGGTGAACCACAGCAACTTTCTTCAGTATTACGCCGTCGGGTCACGGCTGGAAGGCGTATCGATGCACCGCGGGGGGCGTTAGCGGTGCCGGCCGCGCGCGTGGCTCGTGGCTTTGCGGAAAGACTGGCTGATATTCTGCCAGCTGTTCAGTGTTACAGCACCCCGGTCACACCTACCGATAGACTGAGATTCTGGCGGACGGAGGGAAAACAGAAAGCAATTTTGCAATAAACGTGAAGCGTTTTTCCAGTTTACCGAGAGTGAAGCGCACTGTGCGAAGTCACCGATTTCCCTGTAAATCGGTGCGTTATTTTTAAACCATTCAAGTCCTGAGACCCGAATGACCCAAAGTACAGTTAGTGATTCATTTATCTACATTCGGTTTGAAATCTGATCGATACAAAGTGATGAATGCATGATTAATAATTCTGTTTCTTGAACGATAGGCGAAATCAGGAGCAAAATCAGCTGCCATCCCAGTTACTCTGGAGACATTCTCGTTAAGATTTAAAGCTAGATTGCTGTTTTGGGAATTAAACTGTATATACTGTTCATACAATGAATTTTTATCTTTGTATTGTAAATTATTTGATAGAACACATGATGGGAAATGTGGCTTCAGTTCGTTTTGTTAATTAAAGCTACCTCCTAAACAATAGTGGCTGCCAGTAGCAGAATGTTTAAAATGTGGTTTATATACTTTTTGCATTGTAAATAGACATGGTTGTATATTGTCACTGTAATAAAACCAGAATCCTTGTATATCAAAATCATGTAGTTTGTACAGAGTATGGGAGGATTATTTACTGTATGCTGTTAATTTTGTAAGCCAAAATACTCACATGTTAAAAAAAAGAGGAGAAAACCAACGCAGAGTTGTTAATTCTTATATTTTACACTCATGAATATTTACATCTGCAGTTAGCATGGAACGTTACACTGAAAGCAAATAAAGGGTACATTAATATTGATTATTTATCTCTGTTTGTCGAAAGTTAAGGCTGAAAATGGTGCCCATGTGAAATTAATAACGTGTCATCTGCTTCCTGCTACACGTGGTGTGAGTTTTGGGAAAGAATCACCAGCCAGATAAGAAAATTGCCAATTTACAAGTGGATTTATGAGCTCGGGCTAGTGCTGACTCTCAGCATGCAAAAGGTTAAAACCTTCAGAGAAGCGTTTGTCCTCTTCTAAAGCAGCCTCTCTAATAAAGACGTTACTGCGGACTGTGTTGGAGTTGGGGTGGTTTTAGTACGGCTTGGGAGATCATACGGATGACGATTTTGGTACGGATACTGTGTGCTGGTAGCTGTGGGGTGTTTCGGCCACGGTTTTGTGCGAGTCCCAGTCTGTCCCACGCTCCTCCTGTTGGCCAGCCAGTCAGGGTGACGAGAACACTGCTAAGGAGAGTACTTCTCGGAAAGGACAGTGAATGTCAGGTGCTGTTTTGTAATCGGTAGGGAAGGAAATCCAGCGATCGGTTCCAAACAACGTGCTTGAGTGTGGATTTATTTCTTCTGTTTTACCAGTGAGTCTTCACTGAAACGCTGTCAGCGTGGTCAGGTGCGATCCCTTTGGAGTTAGTTAGTTATACACCAGTATGGTTTTGATGTTACAGTCACGCTGACGTTAATTTTTACTGCAGGCAGCCCAGCCGCTTCCAGCACATGCAGGAGGCGAAAGGATACAGGCGCTGGCTGCTAAACTCGACCCCGCAGGAAGCAGTGCTGCAGAACCTGCCTGTCTCAGCATCGCCGCGTGCCCACCACCTGTGGACGATCACGCAAGGAGAACCCTGAGAAACGCAGGTACTTAATGCCTCCTGTGTTGGACCCGCTGCTCTCGGACGCAGCCGCAGTGGGAAACCCATCCCCTGAGAACCTGCTCCCTCCTCTCCCCACTCCAAAAGCGGAGTCAGATCTGTGGGGACAGCTTGCCCTAAAGCAGTTCTGTGTGGAAATGCATCCTCCGATCTCCTGGAGTCTAGGGTGAGCTGGAGCTGTCCTTGCAGGGACAGTCACAGGCCTTGCTTCGGAGCCCCTCGAAACGCTGCTGCGCTGAGCCCCGACACGGGGTCCGGCACACAGAGAATTTGCTGCTGACTGTATTTAAGGGACAGCTTACGGCAAGGAGGAGGTGGTTTGTTTTCCTTCCTCATCTCTGCCTTTGGAAGGAAGCAGCTTTCCGCAGGACAGTCACCAAACTGCTGAAGTTGCTAAGGTAGTCTCCCTTTCCCCTCATTAAGAGTAATTACTTAATGACTGCTATTAGCCTGCTCTGTGGCAGTTTGGGGTGAGATCTCTTAATTTGAAACGGAGCCTTTTTATTCTCTTGCAAAAATAAGCATCTGTTAGGAACTTTTTGGTTTAGATCCCTTTTGTCCTCTTTCATTTCTTTCCAGTAGAATTTCCTGTGTTTAGTCATAAATTTACCCAGAAATTTCAGTGTTATACCAAGATACCTCGATAATTCTTTGGACCTTGATTACTGTTTCTGAGCCTTCAGTTTTAATTTGCAGGGTAATGTTTTTAATTAAAAGCACAACGCAGAGTTTGTTTCATACATGCTCTCAGTTTAATAATTTTTAATTACATAGGTGCTTTTGATCTCTTAGAGCAAGCATAAAAAGTTTATTTTTAGCAAGAGATTTTGTGTTTTTAATATTACCTTTCGCATATCGTGCAGTAGAATCTGACCGATATAGCACTGGAGTTCAGTGGAAGATAATGCAGTAAATAAGGGGATGAATTAAATCTGAGATGGGGTAATACAAATCACCGTTTTCTTTACTGTTGTATACGGTAAGAACTTGGAGGGTGAATGGGCATGTGCCATGTGTTGCATTCATGGCACTACACCGATAAAGCAGCATCGTTTAGGTTTTACCTAACAAATACTGGTTAATGGTCATTGTAGCCTTGACTGGAGGGAAATTGTTTAGATTTGAGGGTACTAAGAGGTGAAGTGTCTCCGAGTAACAGAAGTGTAACTTGTGTCTTTTGAAAACTTCAGCCCCAAAATGAACAACTAAATCTGTTAATTACTGAAGCTTTAAAAGCGATAAAGGCTGTGTGCCGACCACTTGAACACGCGAAGGCGGTTGAGAAGCAGCGGGACTCTGATCTCCAACTACCGTAAACCAGCGGAGGGGAGATCCTGCGATCGATTCAAAGAGATGGGATTTGAACAAAAGTGGGTTTCATTCCTGCTCGTTCCGAGAGGGAAATCCTCACCAGCTCACGGTCACGCTCCTTGAAAGCAGCTGGCTCCACATCCGCAGTCAGCAGGGTCTGGGCTGGGGCGAGCAGTGGGTACGGTGCACGGCAAAGATGAGAATACGCTGTGCCGTGGAGGAGAACTGAAGCGCTCCAAGGCCTCTCGGATTTCACAGCCCCTGGCCACGCAGCGCTACACATGCAGGCATAAAAATAGCCGGCAGACGAGTACGGGCAGCGCTCGGTCAGCCCTGACACTGCGTGTGGAGCCAAGCGGCTTTCTTCCTCGCTGCCGTGCCTGCTGCACCGTTCTTCCCACACTGGAAAACCTGAAGACTGGGGAAGACTTCTGAAATTTGACTACATTTGGATCAAATTTTCTTTTTTTTCCCAGTTTTTTCCAGTTGCAAGTAAAATTGATATATATATTTTCTTCATAAATGTATACTTAGGCAAGGTTAAGGCTTGTTGTCCAAGCCTGAGTTTGTGCCTAAATTTAGGAAGGATTTTTTTTTTTTCTTCAGTAGGATTATTTTTATACTTTTTCCATGTTCCAGAATGCAGGTGTGGAGCTGGGCATTACACCGAAAGCAATCTTACCTGATTCTTTTCATTAAATCAATGGAGTTGAACTGAGAGGTTTCCTTCTGGTGGCTCCTCTGGTTTTGGAGACTGAGTTGATCGGATTAGAGTTGAATTTCTAAAATTCAACTGTTTCACAAAGAAGAGTTGGCAAGTGCAAATATTTGAGAGAGGTGCCAAATCAGGGAAGTTAGCGATTCAGGGTAGTTGATTTATACCTAGAATTTAATTCATTTCTATGTTTTTTACCTGTAAAATTGCTCTCTTCACATCATTTTCTATGTAAAGTGGTTTTTCAAATTCTGTGGATGGCAGTTAGGGGTGGCTTGTGAGCAGCCTGTCAGAAGCGTTTGGATGTTCAGACGTGCTGATTGGCAGGACTGAACAAAGCACAGCTCTGGGAATATATCACTCTTTGCTCTGAATTTAACTCCCTGTGTTGCTTAAAGTACCTGAGAAATTAGGCTGATTTTTCACAACGGTAACAACCATAGGGGTGTGTGATTACGTATTTATTCCCTGCACAGCAATTTCCACGATTCATCGTGTCAGTGTGATTTTTGCACCTAGGCTTTAGCAGTGTTGGTACTTAGTTCCTGCCACGGCAGGTGATTTTTAGAGGCAGTCTTTCCTATTACAGCACTGAGTTCACAGAATTAAGGTTTTGCCATGAAGTATGTCCTTGTAACGTGCCTTTTGACTGCTCCTCAGTCCTGTGGCCACGGGAGTTGTGTACCTGAACCTGCAGGACTGTTGTTTCAGTCGTTAGTGTTTTAGAAAATGACATTGTTCAGTTAATACGTTGCCTCTGTCACCTCGGGTGCAGTGACTGTGGAGCTGGCTTGGCAAGTTGGGCAGGACAGTCATGAGAGCGATAACAGCGATATTATTTGATCCTTTCACGCCTCTTCAAAGCTGGATGCTCCCGCCATTCTGCTAACGATGCTTTAATTCCCCAGAAGGTGAACCGGCTATTGCCACTCCGTATATGCCATCTCAATGCACGAGCTCCGGTACCTTGTCACAACGCTAAGGTTTGTTAATAGCGCTGTTTGCCCCATTCCTGTTCTCGAATCCCCAAGGAATCGTCTTATTCTGTGTAATAACACAGGGAGGGAAGAAAATGGCTCAGATGTTTCGTGTCTTTGGCAGGAGTGCAGCTGGCTGCTGCCTTGCCTTGACGTCCATTCCATGGTTTCTGGCCATCCTGGACGAACAGCCGTGGGGCTGCGGCAGAAGTGAGAGATGCCCTGAGCAGTGAGCTCCAGAATTCCTCCATTCGGTGAGATGGGGTGTCGTCTTTTTCTTTTTTCTATTCACTTAAGACTCTTCCCAGTGTTCACTATGAAATGGACTTTAAGGTTGGGGGAGCTTTTACAGCCTTCATAAGAAGTTTTGAATTTACCTTGGTCTGCAGCCTGTTGAGATTCTTTTTAAGTGTTTTCAGTACATTAATAATAAGTTGTCGTGCCTGCCATGATGTGAAGCTTTGCTCATGGTGCTTGTTTAGCCGTGTAAGGAGTAACTTAGCTACTACTTTTTAGCTGCCTGCAGCACATGCACAGACGTTCGTGTAGAACCAGAGGTGGTTTGTGTTTAACGAAGCTGAGGCGTTGCGTTGTGCACCCTGTATCCCAAGAGTTCAGTCAGATTTGACATTGTCTTGTAACTTGACTTGGCATGAAATGTAGGTTCTAATGATACTCTGTCTCTGATGCCTGAATCATCAGCCTAAATCATTTTAAGAGGTGTAATTTGTCGTCAGTTAGGTAGTAATACTTGAATCTTTATTTGGTGATGATCAGCTCAACCATTTACTGTAAGTGGCTAGAGTTATTTTAACATCACGAATATCAACTTGCTGCATAGCGATGTAATCAATATTATAGGAGTGCTTAGATCAGAGATGCATTCAGGCATTTTCTCTATTTTTCAGGATGCTGGAAAACCATTACAGATAATCAGCTGGTTATCAGCTATAGGATAACACTTGTTTTTTTCCTTACAGGAGCCATTATACTTCCCCAAGTGGTCAAAACTGCAGTTCCCATGAGAAGGGTAAGCCAAATTAAGAAGCTCCATCACTGAAAGGGGGAAATCCCCCACTCCTCACCTTTGCCTTTCCCTTCCTTCCACTTGGTGTCCGTGCACTCCTGGCGCTTGCTGTGTTTTGGCCTCAGCACTTGTCGGATATCTCCCTGCGCTTTAACTTGCCCAGACCACAGGTTGCTTGGCCGAAGAGTTGGATGGTTTTCTAATCCATTGCTAAGGCAACGTGGCTCAGTGAAGGGTCTGGTGAGCCAGAGGGAGGGAGAAGTATATGCTCCTGGGAGGCAGGAGAGATGCAGCCCTTTCAGTAGAGAAACGATGGACTCAGGTGGCTGTGAGTTTTCAGTCCAAGCACCGAGCAGCCCACCTCAAAAATCTCGAGAATGATCGCTTGGGCATTATTTAGGACTGAGTTAATGATGGCATTGAAATGTCTCCCACCTCGTGGTACTGATTTTATGTGGTGGTAATGCGTGTGCTCCAGGGAGACCTTATAGCACCTTCCAGTGCCTGAAGGGGCCGACAAGAAAGCTGGGGGGGGGGGGGCTTTTTACAAGGGCCTGTAGTGACAGGACAGGTAACGGGTTTAAATTAAAAGTGGGCAGATTCAGATCAGATATCAGGAAGAAATTCTTCCCAGAGAGGGTGGTGAGGCCCTGGGACAGGTTGCCCAGAGAAGCTGTGGATGCCCCATCCCTGGCAGTGCCCAAGGCCAGGCTGGATGAGGCTTGGAGCAACCTGGTCTGGTGGAGGGTGTCCCTGTCCATGGCAGGGGGTGTGGAACTGGATGGGCTTTAAGGTCCCTTCCAACCCAAACCGTTCTATGGTTCTATGGTTGTGTGGGTTTGATGGCCTTATTATGTCATTGAGCCAGTGAAATTCAGTTTTTATGGGAAGTCAGTTGCCTCATGTCACAAATGACTTTCCTATTTTAGACAAAGCATTTTTAATCCTGTTGCTTGTTTTTCAACTTGCTTATCCAACTAAAACTACATTCCTTGTTAAACTTACCTACCTGGAGAATCTTGGCAAGAACATTTATATCAATAGGGAAATGCGATTTACACCTTCAAACTTTTCTATCTCATCTTGACATCAGCAACTCTTCTGCTTAGCCACAGCAAAATTATAAAAGATGGTCCATTTATAAATATGTAATTATAAAAAGCTGACCGCTGCTAGTCAGTGGGCATCTCCTTGGGAGATGAGATTTGAAGGCAGTTAGGAGCGTTGTCATACACAACTGTTGCTGGAGGATTTGGCTCAAAAGGTGGTCGGGGTGGCCCAGCGTCGGCGGTGAAGAGGAACCGCGTTCCCAGGGTTTGGAACCGTGGTGTAACATTGGCAAACAAGAAGGAGCGGTGGCAAACAAGGAAGGAGAGGAATGTGTATGGAAACGCCACCTGTTTTATTTAGGGCAGATGTAGGAAAATGAACTGATGGGAGGGAAGGGAAGGGACACCACTAGCCTAGCAGAGGTGTACGAAACCCAAATCTTTATGTCGTCAGATGAGAAACAAGGTTCTATCTGGGGGGTCTGAACTGGGGCGTTGCTGTTCAGCGTAAGGATGGATTCCATCTCTGGCCTGGCTGTTAGTGCTAAGCCACCTTCAGACGCACTGGGGTCACCATCAGTGGATGAGGCTGCTGGTTCCTACTCACTGAACGGGTAGATGGGCCGAAATGTTACGAAGTAGGGGAGAGCAGCCGAGAGCAGCCGTAGAGAGCTCATGTGGGTGGGCGTACGGGGGTGCTGCTGACCGCTGGGAACACCAGGGCCGGGCGGGCAGGGGTTGCAGGGCCTGCGGCCTTCCCTGGGTCAGGGTTCCTCCCGTGTGCTGGGCGCACACACCAGCAGCGGCCGCCGGTTCTGACCCCGGCCCTTGCCGGTGCCGCCGTCCGGGCGCTGCCTCAGCCCTCGCCGCGGCGGGAGGCCGCGGGGTGCGGAGACGGGGGCGAGGCGTGCGCATGCGCCGAGGGAGACGGGGAGCGTGCTGCGGCGTCCCAGTTGCCATGGCGGCGGCGGCGGCGGTGGCGGGGGGGTGGGGCTGGGGGGAAGGCGCGGGGGCCGCCGGGAGCGCGGGTCCTGCCGTGCCGTTCGCGCCTGCCGGGGGCCGCCGCCGTGCGGTGTCGGGCGGGAGGCGGCCGCTGGTCGCTATCACCCGCCGCCCTCTCCCTCCGGTGCCACTCTCCGCCATGAGCAGCGGCGCCCGGACCCGCGGCAGGAGGGCGAGGGCGGGCCGCCTCAGCCCGCCGTCCTCCGCCAGCTCTGAGGGCGAGGGCCCGCTCACTCCCTCCGGCTGCTCCTCGCTGTCCCCCGCGTCCCGCTCCAGCTCCCCGAGCGGCGAGGAGGAGCGGCGAGGCGATAGGTAACCCCTGCGTCTGGGCCCGGGGCCGCCCCTCGCCGGAGGAGCCCGGCGCGGGCCCCGCTCCCCTCCGCCTGGGGCCTCGGGGGGGGGGTGGAGGGGCGTTTCGCGTCAGCACGGGTTGGTTTGCGTCGCTCCGCGCTTGGGGCGCCCCGTTCCCGCTTGGCGGGAGCTTGGGAACTCGTAGGGCCTTTTCTATGGGCTGTTGGGTGTTTCCATGGATTTGTAAAATACTTACACGCCGCCGAGCCGAGCCTCAGGGTCTTCGCGGGCTAAAAAGGCACGTGTCATCCTTTTCAGCCTTCGTAGGGACTGGAGGGCTGTTTTGCCCGGTGCATCCAGCTGTATTCCGCGTCGGTTCCGTGTGGATACGTTGCACAGTTCTTGATCTGTGGCTTAACTTCATTCCCTTTTAATGGTATGCAAACTTAATACATCTTCTTCCCCTCGGGGCCTCCTCTGCTTGGCAGGAGAATACATAACCCTCACTCCTAACTTGGGAATAGGAGGAGGAAGAGCGGGGAGAGGCTGGAGCGTGACCATTGCAGTGGAGACTTCACGGATCTGTGCAGTGACGGATGGTGGATGTAACTAGCAAGACGGGCCGAGCTGAAAGTGCCAGTGGGGTAGGGGAAGGGTAGCTGAGCTTCACGGGAGTGCAGGGTCCAGTCTCAGACTCCCCGGAGAGCAGTGCACACCTCCCAGGTGGACTGCCGGAGTATGGGCCGTACTGAGCTTTTCTTACACGTCTTTATTATCCCTAAAGTCCAGGGTAAGTGTTCAAAGGCAGCCAGAGGTCGAAGCTTCAGTGAAGGGGATATGAGCCTGTTACGGTCCCTCCTGTTTCAGGCTTTCTGTCACCCCTCCTTTTACTCCTTTCCAACAAGCAATTCTGTTCAGGTACCTTCACGTTCCGTAGCGCTGCACATTTTTGTGTCTTGAGATGCTGCTTGAAGCAGCACTCAGCTTTTGGGCCTGTTGCTGCAGTATCCCCTGGCAGCCGTAAGATGCAACTGAAGTCGACCTCTGCTCGGGCCCGAGTTGGAGCAGCCTCGTTAAACTGCGGGCGCGGGGCAGACTTCACTCATGCAGACTGAATAATGCTGCTGCTGTGTTGTCAGAGGGGACTACCCAGCGTTCCTGCAGCAGCTTCCGTGTGTCACTGCCAAGATCTCAAAGGTATAACAACAAAAAACACTTCTGACACAGCCACTGCCCTCCCACACGTGCACGAACTCTCTGTTGTTGTCCTCTGAAAACTACACAGAAATTAGCCGGAGGCAGACATTTAACGTGGGAAATAGAGTATTTGCAGAAGAGAAGGGCTGAAAACAAGGCCGTGCGGGATGGTGTTGGGCATTGTCGTGCTTTCACTGTGGATCAGCGTTCTGTTTGATGGCACGACTTAAGTGAATATGTGGTCAATGATAATCACAGTGTTTTCTGTTAATCAGACTTCAGTCTTAATGCCAAATGTATCTAATTTGATTTAAGGTACCTATTTAATTACTAACGTGCGCGTGAGAACGTGGTGCTTTGGGAGGTCTGCTATTTACGTGCTGTGGGGAGGGCCACAGCTGTGAACACGCTAGCGTTTCAGAAGGTTGTCCCATGAAATTCAAGGTCTGTGTGGCTCAAAATACGTAATCGGTGTGCCAGGGAGAGTGGGATCAGTGACTGGGATGCACACTGGGAAGGATTGGGTTCCAGTCCGTGCTCCGGTACAACCGAAGAGCTTCGGACACAGTACTGCAGAAGAGGAGAAATGTTTCTCCTGACAGTGCCTCGTGTTGAGCTTGTTTTTTTGTGTCTTTAAACTTCATTTTCTGTTATTTCTTACTTGCATACAATAAGTTTTTAATGTATTACCATACTTTTTTTTTTTTGAGAAGTTAACAGCTTGAACTTTATAATTACTGATACAAGAAAACACACGGTAAATTTAATTTTTCTTAATTCATTCCTTCTACTAGTACTTTTTCTCAGGTTGGTCTGTCAGCATTTTTCTAGTACAAGGTACCATAATGCAAATCATGCACAGCAAAAGAATGTATTGAGGAAGTATCCCTGCCCAAAATGTCAAGTCTGGACAGAGTTGCGTTGGTTTCCTGAATTTGAATGCATAACACTTTCATCCTTATCTTCAATAAACCTTCAGAGAGTTATTTTCTGACAAAACGCGTTGTTATGCATTCTTGGGTTGCATCCCTTACTCCGCGTACACAAACTCCCTCTGCTAAACGTTTGTCTTGACGCCATAGCGGAGAAGCCCCCGGGCGCAGCAGAACGTGTTGGACAACGCTGAGCTCGGGAGTGCTTGGCCTGCGCTGTTTGTGTCCGTCCGTGTGTTGTCTGTGTGTCAGGGTGTCCCGACCGTTCCCTTGTGCTACCCCATCTCTCTGGCAGCACGGTACAAAGAGGGCTGGGGGGCTGATTCTGTGTGGTGAAAAATAACCCTTTTCCAGGCTAGTTTCAGCGTGAGTCGGTTTCCCAGGATATGTCACGGCTTGAGCAGTGGGTGGTCATGTTAGCGCGCGCGCACGTGGGTGACAGCAGCGGAGAAGGGTAGGACAAACCTCCTTGGCGCTGCCGCTGTCTCCAGCTGCTTTGTATCACAGAGGTGAGTTCTAAAGATCACTGGAGCGTAAAATCAGGGAATCACAGAACGGTTTGGGCTGGAAGGGACCTTACAGACCACCCAGTTCCAACCCCCTGCCATGGTCAGGGACACCCTCCACTAGCCCAGGTTGCTCCAAGCCTCATCCAGCCTGGCCTTGGACACTTCCAGGGATGGGATGTTTTGTAATAGAGTGTCACTGTTCCCTGTGAACACGTAATACTTTTATATTGATAAAACACAGATTTCTTATACTTGAAAGGTTTATTTCAAGAGCATTAACATAATACTCTTATTTGGATGCCTCTTCCACAGCTTGCGTTCAGCAAGCAGAACTGCTCACTGTAGTGAAGAATGTAGGTAGGCATTTCCAGAGCCCATACGTCCATGTAGAATACTAACGGGTCGTGTAGTTTCACGGTTTTGTTGTTAAGAAAAAAATCTGTATAAGAGAGAAGAAATCTTACAAATGAGATCTATTGGCATGTTCTCAATTTCCATTGACTTAGAGCCCGGTATACTCTCTTACGTACAAGGTAGTACATGTATAGGATATTATAAAAGATATTTCTGGCCTGGGGCTAGGATTGCTGCATTATTCATGAGTAACAAAGTTATGGGTTATGCAAGGTATCCTATTAAAAGTCTAATAGAACCTTGTATAATATCACCAGGTATTGTGTACAAGCCATATTTCTTGTTTCCCGTGGAAGTTTTCTAGGGTGGAAAACTTCACCTATTAGAGTGAATGGTTTCTTAATGCTGAGGTTCCTTGATACCATGAGTCCAGTTCTGTAGGACTTTGAGGAAATACAAACACTATTTGTTATCCTTTCTCATGCTAAAGGCCACTTGATACATGGAGTCTCTGTGACCAAGGACAGGGTGCTAATGTTAAATCTCTCATTCCCCTTGCTTTCCATATGGGAGATGGACAGTGTTTGATGCTTCTGGTGTTAGTTTTTGCTTCGTTCATAAGGTAATCCTTGAATCTTTCATGGTCTGGAACAGAGGGGAAAAAAAACCAACCCCAAGCTAGAATCTCGTAAGTAGAATGTAAGGGGGATGGCCAGAGTACACTACAAATGCCATTCATCCATCCCAGAGATTACTAAGAGAGCAGAAAAATGTCACTGTTGTCACAAGATGCCATGAAAGAAATGTCGTTTTTCAGGGCAGTGGCACTGCTTAACCTTTCACTCAAATACATTGCAAATAATGCTAATTCACGTTTCTCATTTTCAATTCAGGAAGGCTGAAGACTTGGAAATAGCAGGGGAAAAAGGAGAGTCACCTTCGAAAGATAATCTTTCACCATGGGAAGAATGGTTCATTGGCAAAGAGAAGGAACTACGTGCCCGCTTACAAGCTAGAGCTGCAGAGGTGAATACATCTGATGAGCTTGATGGTAATTAACTCTAATAGAAGACAACAAGCACCAACCTACAGGAATGGTTTTTTTCTTTTCTTTGTGGGAACACAAGTAGTTTTGTCCCTTATTTTTGAGTGTCTCGGGCCCTCCATCGTGTTTGTGTGTGCCAGTGCTGACGTGCATTCTCTCGCTAAATGTTATGCTTCACGGAAGTGGTGCTGTGTAAGATTTTGCTTATCCAACTGTCAGGCAGTGGTTGGGGTTGAAAGGATTAAAACATTTATATAATTGGTACCTTGATTTTCATCATGGGCACATATAGCTGCATGTAGGTAGTAAAACACGACAGGGCGTATGCTGGGTGTAAGCATGCCAAGCTACTTGGCTAGATAGGAGGCACAGTGTTGTTACCCGATTAGTGTTTAATTATAAAACTGTTTGGTGTCCTTTCCCAGGATAGGTTTCCCTGACCCAGCATTTTTTTTTTCCTTCTTCCATCTTTTACCCCCTTGCAAATGAACAGTTCTCGAATACTGGGGCTGGGGGAGACCTAAGTGAGAGCGCTGTATCTTTTCCTGATTAATGTGTTTGTAGTTGCTGTTGATTAAATGATACTGTTGTTTAAAATCAAATTGGAAGTATTGGGTAGTGGTTAGAACAATCACATCAAAGTTAGATCATTTTTCACTTGAGTTACTGATTTACTATTTGACCTTGAGGAATGTCCTAACCTTTCTGTGATTCACTTCGTCTTAAAGTGAATATAACGTGCAGCTGGTTTGTGTGGGTTACCTCATGCTGTTCATAAAACATCCACCGCTGGAAGGTTCTGGGACAGTCTTTCAGAGGTCAGCATAACACCAAAACAGCTTGTTAGACTTGAGGAATATGTTCTGACCCATTAATGTTCACCACACATTTCGTGACTTCCCCTTTAGATTCCAGTTTGGTAATTGTCTCTCCCTATTTTGATTTTTAAGTACAAAAAGTGGTCCAAAGCAATTTCTGGTGTCATGTAGAAAATGTGGTTTGTGTCTGGACTTCTCATGTGGGCTCGGTGAGGAACCCGAGTAGGTTATTCTTGCGTATCACACAACAGCGTGTACACAGTACTAAATGTAATCTAGGTGATGCTGCCTTTGAATGTATATTCAGAGCAGCCAGAGGACGAGCATTACTCCAAGCTGTGTAGAAATCTGTGGAATAGGTAAAGGTTTTCTTTCTGATTTGTAAGATTTTGAAAGCATCAGATGCTAAGCTGCAGTGTAGGCAGCTCAGCTTCTATCAGGGGAAAAAACACCATCAACCTTTCTGTAAGATGCCAGAAGAGAACAAAGTATGTGATGGTGATAAAAAAAAAAATCTTATTGCTACATTTGCATATAAAAAGTATTCTAAACCGATATCCTGAGAAAGAACTGTGAAGTCCCGGATCTTTTGCTGACAGCAGCAAAGCGTCAGAACGTTGGGTGTGGATAGTGGATGAGGACTTCTAAGGTACCGACAGTGCCATCGCCTCCTGGAGTTCTGAGGCGTCGGTACTGGAGGGATCCTGCTTTCTGCAGAAGGTGGTGGCACTGTGCTTTGCCTCAGCACAGCAGCTACGTTCTCAACCTGTGTCCGTATCGCCCTTCCTTTGAGCTCTCCGTAGGCTCCTGGTTTTGTTTCGTGCCTTACTAAACTGAAGCTCACTGCCGTAAGGAGGGGTTCCCTCTGACACTGATTGCAGTGCAGGGACCATAAAATCAGTTCAATAGGAGTAATTCCATCTCTATTTGCATGGAAGATTTTTCACGGAGAAACAGCACTCTGTGCTAACGCCACTGTTAGAGAAGCACAACCGCTCAGTTGCCATCTCAGTCGTGTCGTCATCCGTTCATTTCCTTGGAGAGATGTGATCGTATATGTACTGTATGTCCTATAAAGATAAAACACTTCGGAATTTCTCATCTTCAGAACGAAGCTCCTGTTTCAGAGTTGGATAAAATCTTCAGTGGTTTTGTCTTCGGTAAGCTTTGGGTTAAGCCCTGAGGTTCCTGTACGTCGTGGTTTACTACACTGTAGTACTGGTACTAAAAATCGCAAGTGAATAATGTTTCCCTTCGCTTTTGATGCCTTCCTGAATGCAGAGCAGTGCACTGTCTGAATTTTAGGTGTTGTAGAGAAGTGCTGCTGCAAGTTAAGACCCCACTGACTGAAAGGGCATAGAGTAAGTCGAGGAGGGATTTGTTACCTTGAATTGTTTCCAAAGACTAATTAAAATATGTATTTCCAGTTCATACTCTAAAAATTATACATTTCAGTTGATGGTATTTTATAGTATTTCTGTGTTGACTGTCATCCATCTTTTCCAAAATCTTAGTGAAGGGAAAATTTCAAAATCTAATGCTGACATTGTTTCATCTGCAGCATTCTTTCCAGCACTGAGTGTGTTGGTGTAGGTGGTCACCAGGGATTTAAGATGTACACCTTTTCTTTCATTAGGAAATTAACGTGCGGCTTGAGAAGATGAAGCAAGAGCAAGAATGTGAAAGGAGAAAAAGGATAGCTGAAGAGAAGCATAAGGAATGGGTGCAAAAAAAGAGAGAAGAGGTAAATACTGCTTTGGCTGCAAATATCGTAGCACATACCACACTTCAGTAAACGTATGTAAAATTTACTCAAACTGTTTGGACGACCGTGTTTTCAGTTTGCTGAAAGAATGGCTGTTTTAATTGAAAGTTACAGAACCGCACCAACACAACTAAACATTTCCCCAAGGCTGATTTCTTTTTTTTTTTTTTTTCCCATAAGGCATAAATAGATTTGTTTCCTGAGGGCTCAGATAACTGACAACTGGCCTACATCTTGTGCAGTCGCCTTCTGCCAATTATAGCTGGCGTTCTGGGCTTCAGGAGACCAGACCCTTCTTTTTCTGACTTCCTAGGTTCAGTGCCCAGGCATTTTGTACGTCTTAACTGTCTGCAGTGTCTTGTACACCAAGAAGAGCCAAAAGTAGGATTTAGTTAAGTACCATTGTGGACAGGCAAATAGTATGGTAGAGTTTAGAGGGGTAATTGAGGTGTGAGGCCAGATTCAGGAAATTCTCAGTAGACCACAGTTAGCAATTGGGAAATCCTTTATCCAAAAAGTCATTTCTGAGTGGGATCAAAAAGATGTTTAAGTTCTCTTGAGAGGGATGCCGAAGTCCCGGGTCAGAAGCAGAGACAGAACCCTGGCATCAGTGGGACACCGTACGGCTCTGTGTCACACAAAGCGAGCGTCCGCATTGGGTGGCAAAAATGGGTATGTTTGGGAGGCTTGGGCTTGTTCAGCCCCTGGTAGTTTGTGGGGATATGCATTCATTGTATTATGGTCTGTAGCAATACCAGTTGCTTATTGCTCTGAATAAAATCAGATGAAAATTGATGAAAAACATCCCAGTGGCACTAACTGGGCTAGATATCCAGACCTCATACGTTTGTCTTCACCATTTCAGAACCTCTGCTTCACATTCAGTCCAGAACCACTAGAATAACCTGTGTTTGGATCGAAGCTATTTACTCTTCATCTCCATGCCGACTGGATGACTGGCATAAACCCGCCTCAAACCCAATCCTGCTCTAAGCATTTATGATGATGTAGAAAGGATCCTTCCTTATTAAAGCACGCAGCAAAACGTAGAAGACTTATTATTCAGCACCAACAATGCCATTTTCCTTCTTTAAAATGCAAATTAAATTATAGGTGTCTGTAGCTATTTATTGGCTTGAAGGAGTTTGGGTTGCTTGTTAAAATTGTTCACAGTTCAAAACAGGGAAAGTTCTCATTCTCTACCCCGCTCCCGTCAACTTCTCTGAACTATTTGGGTTCTGCTTGGAGGACCTTTGTCACTGTGGATTTACTGATTAACAACTTCTGTTGTCAGTGGGAACAGGAGGTCTTTTTATGGTAATCACATCAGCCCAGAGGACAGAGGAGAGAACATACTTGTGTCTGGACTTTACCGTGTTATATTTTGGAAGGATAAGGTCATCCTTAGGCCGTGTCCCAAGCTTTTCCCAAAAGTAATCTGATTTTCATTTAAATCAGATGATTCATTGGCTAGTCTTTTCTGTAAACCACACTCAAATCAAGAACAAACTGAACTTAAAAGCTTAGCTGTCTTTAGGATATTAACGTTTGTCTTGCATAGACCTTACCCCTTCAAGTTTCCACGTGTCCGTCTGCGGATCTGGACACCGACTGAAGGATAAACATGGCAGTTCGCTGACTAAGAAGGTGTTCAAAATTGCTTGAAGGTTTCACATGCAGTTTAAGGTTAGATTTGTGAGCTGTGCTTTTCCTGGGGAGCATGCATTTGGGAAAGCTCACGTCATTGCCACCCAGAAGCATCAAAAGGCCCTCCTTGAGGCAAAACTCATAGTATTCTTCACTGAAACACGCACTGAGCACTCACTTTTTTCATATCCAGGCACGGATTCTGAGCCCCTGTGTGTGGACTGCAGGAAACGCTTTACTTGACAGGAGGCAGTACTTCGGGGGTGTTACCTCTGTGATCTGCACCCGCCTGTGGCCTCTCCCGTTGCTGACTGCTGCACTGATGAGGGAAATAAGGAAGAGGCGAGCGTACATGACACTTTTTTCCTTCATCCTGAGCACCCAGCACCAGGAGACACTGCTGAAAAGATCTTTGTAACTTGAATGGAGAGATGTATGTCAGGAGTAGAAGGGTTGTATGTCCGTAGAAGACTTCTGCTGGTTTCCTGTACGCCAGGCCGGTTTTCTTGCATTTTGTTGCATGGCAGTGTCGGTTGTGATGCTCTGGCGGTTCATTATAGTCCTTCAGGGTCAGGTTAGGAGGCCAAGCTTGAGCACTGTTTTTGTTCACCGGCAGTTTCATATTTTTATAATTTAATATATATTTAAAACGATATGCTGTGAAGTTTTTTTATGCTTCCATTCGTTTTGCATAAACTATTTTTGAAAATAAAGGGAATCATAACCGTTTAATATCATTCTGTATAAATAGCTTTTGTGGCCTTAAAGGCTGTGAACACACTAGAAATAACGAGCTATCAAAGAGCTTTCTAAGCTTTGAAACATGTTTATGCAAATATGGCGGAATTTTGGAACTCGCTAGGAATTAAAAGCCTAATAAAATGAACTCGCAGGCACTATCCTGGTTCTGCTGATGCCTTTACAGTTTTCAGGAAGACACTAGATCTCTGCTGGACAAAATGAGTCTTTCTTTCCGAAGCTTGAGCCATTTGTGGGCAAACAGTGAATTTTCTGTTGGACTTGTTTTGTTTTAGGTGTAATAGAGCTCTGTCCTTTAACGAGTCACAGGAATGTCCGTCGAAGTCTTTTAACTCTAAAATATCTCCAAACCTGCTTTTGATTTCAGAAGAAACTTTGCTCGAACCCAACATGATTTTGTATGCAACTAAAACTTTTATTTCTGGGTTACTGTTAGATTTATTGACAAATATGAGGTGGGCATGATTATAAATGCTGAGCAAGCAAAGCAGGTGTTTCTTGTCAAATGTGTTCTTGCTTAACAAGTGAAAGTTTGGTGACTGTTCGGCTTAGCAGGCTGTAGATGACACCTAGGCTGTTTACAGGCTTGGGTAAATGACAGTTTAAGGAGGAAGATAAAAAGCACCACTTAACATCTTCATAATATTTGGGTTTCTGGTAATAATGTTTCTGGTTCCTTCCAAGGTTTTTTCTCTCTCATCTAAACTCCAGTGGATTAATATGTGATGACAAAACTCTGGCTGGGTATAAAACATGCAAAAAGAAAAAAAAAAAGGTGTTAGGTGAGGTCGTAGATGTTCAGAGCTGATCACCCAGTCGTACTTTCTTTTGTAGCGTTCCCTCTGAAAACCACCAGTGCTCAGAATTTGTCCAATATGGTTGAATTGCAGGTTCCTTCACAGTGTGACCAGGCCCTGGTTCTACTGCCTGATAACTTACTGTGTTCTGCTCAGTGGAAGTTGCTGGAGATGCTGGAGTAAAGCTTCTTTTCGGTTTTGGAAAATACGTAAGCTGCTGTCTGAAGCCAGTTTGGGGTTTTGCTCTCATTTGCCCTGGAGTTAATCAATTCAAACCTTCTTCCAGGAAGAAAACTTTGCCCTTAGAACCTCATCTCCCAGGAGTGAGGTGAAGGATGGAGAACCCCTTGCTAGAATTTGGCGTATAAAAATTCTGTCTTCCCAGACTCTCTTTCTTCCTTGTTCTGTGTCTTCTTACTGGCGTTTCTCTAAACAACTGGAGATGGTTTTGGCAATGGACCTTTACGTAGTGTCACATGAAATGTTCTTACCTTCATTTGAGCAAGGAGCAGGCTTCTATAGTTTGTAAACGAAACTGAGGTTTAGGACTTGCCCACCTATCAAGAGTGCTGTGACTACAAGACTGTATCTGAAGAGCCCCAGGTATATACGACTGACTTCCCAAGGCTTTGCTGTGGAACAGGAAGCTGGTTGTTCACAGCAGCAAGGTTTTTTGACTTTCCTGTCTTACGTGAACTTTTGATCCTGAGTTGTGGAGGCTCTTTGATTCCTGTCAACATTTGTGGGATTGAACGCTTAAGTAACGTACATGTCATTGCTGAACAGTTGATGAATCGCCTTTGAATCAAAGTACCAAAGGCTTTGAGAAATGCATTCTGAATGCATAGACTGTGAAGTGCCTGTAAACTGATGTGACTGTTTAATTCTTTAGAACACTGATGTAACAGAACCTCTTATGAAATAATGCCAAATAAAATATTAGGATTAATGGTCAGGGCTAATGTTTTGATTAAACATTAAAAAAATTAGCACTGATGCAGTGCACTCCACCCTCTACACTCTATTTAATATGATAGCTTCCAATCGTATTTAATTCGCCTTTATTGATTGCAAAACTACTTCGTTCTTAAATGCCAGTAGAATACGAACTTAGAAGTATCTACAGTAATCATGTACGTACCTACAGATATTTGTATTCTATGTTGTTGTGGGTTGGTGGGATGGGAGAGAGAATTGGAAGGGTAAACTTGTGAGCTGAGGTAGACAGTTCAGTAGGTTAAGTAAAAGCTGTGTGCACAGGCAAAGCAAAGTGAGGAATTCATTCACTACTTCCCGCTGGCAGGAAGGTGTTTAGCCCTTTCCAGGAAAGCAGGGCTTCATCTCCCATGACAGTTATTTGGGAAGAGAAGCACCGTAACTTCTAATATCTTCCTTGTTCCTCCTTCTTTCCCCAGCTTTTGTTGCTGAGCATGGGATATCCCTTGGTCAGCTGGAGTCAGTTCTCCCAGCTGTGTCCCCTCACAGCTTCTTGTGCACCCCCACTCTGCTCAGCGTTGGGGCAGAGTGAGAAAGAGAAAAGTCCTTGAAGCTGTGTAAGCGCTACTTAGCAATAACTAAAGCACTGTTGTGTTACCAACACTGTTTCGGTCACAAAGCCAAACCAGCACTGTACCAGCTGCTTTGAAGAAAATTAACTGCATCCCAGCCAAAAGCCAGTGCATATATGTAATATGTATGTTTGCAACGACTGAAATCTCAAAAGCAGAATGCTTGCATCCCAAAATAACTGTAATTCCGAAGCTCATGTTGTTAACATCCTTGTCTCTAGTCTTTAACTTGCGTGAAATACTCTGTGCCATATTAATGTGGTGTCTAGCAAAGTTGTAAGAGCACAAGTAGTGAAGATACACGTTTTACAGGAAAAACTAATTATTCTAATACCAATGTTAATTTGACTGTATCATTTCAAATACTTTCTGTATTGTTGGACAGGGAATAAGGCATTGCTTTTTATTTTTTCTTAGATATGAGCAAAGCAGGCATTAATCATAAAAGTTCGATGTTCAACTTTTGTTAATTTTTTTCTTTCACTAAGTCCCCATTACTTAATGAAAAATACACATTTAATGTCAAACAGGTAGAGGATGGGAAAATTCTGGTTTGATGTTTTGCACTGAACATTTTGTTCTTATAATTTATTTTGTTATTGGCTGAGACTCTTTATAAGAAGGAAGAAGCAGTAGGAAATATGAAAGCCTAGAACCAACGCACCATAAATTATTGAATGAAAATGTTCTCGGAGCAGACTTCCCTTTCTTGGTGTGCTGCATGATTCCTCCCTTCCAGACAGAGATTTAGGTCCCAGCTCTAACTCCACTGGGGTCCCAGCTCTAACTCCACTGGGGTCCCAGCTCTAACTCCACTGGGGTCCCAGCTCTAACTCCACTGGGGTCCCAGCTCTAACTCCAAAGACTTCTTGTTTAATGTACGCTTTATCTCACCATTGTTAATAAAGAACACGCGTTGGTTCAGCAGCTTGAGCGTGATTTTCCAGTTAAAAAGTCGTGCTCACTCATGCTCGCTCTTTCATGCAATGGATTGTTAGTTAGTCTGTGAGGAGTGGTACCGCTTCAGCAGAAGGGGTGGGGTGTCCTGTCACCCCAGCCTGCAGCTTGGTAGATGGAGTCTTCTCCTCAGGGTGGGACGTGTTAGTTTGAATCCCCTCAGGCAGAGAGGTAATGAAATCCGGGTCTTCCCTGTCCTAGGTTAATGTTCTAACAGCTGAACTGTTGTTGTGAGGCAAAGCAGTGGTTGCTGCCAGGATTTATGCGGAGCCTGATGTGCTGTGGCTTTTGTTGACGCTTCAGACTTGAAAGAGATGCTGAGATGTTCACCTTTTTCAAGACTGAACCCTTTCAAGAGGTGTAATTGGGAGGGAAGCTTCAATATCTGGCATAAATACTTTCCAATCTTGAGAACAAAGATTTAAGAATTTAAATTTTCTGTTTACAGGCCCGAGTCTGTCTTTACATATATAAACTTTTCTTTGTGGCTCTGGGCTTAATTTCTTGAGGTTTTTTTTCCCCTGCATATTGCTTTTTCAACATCTAGACCTGGAGTACTTTACATAACAGTCTTTTCTGTGAGGTCCTGCCTGACCAATGCCATGATTACAATTTTAGCTTATACCTGAATCTTAATGGTATCCAGACTTTAGATTTCTGTAAGTAGAACGAGCTCCTTTTCATGGTTAGTGTTAGAATGGGTTTTAGATAGACTTGTGGAGGAGGAATTCAGGGTGGCAGATGATGAAAATGCAAGTGCTCGTGTTTCAGCAGCATTCATGAAGTCTGCGTTCTTCTGAGGACCACGAGTGTTCAGGGCCCCAGGTACACTAAGATGTTTTGCCTGTCGCATATACTGGGTACCCTGAGACAGACACAGCTTGAGGGAAGGATCCCTGTGTGTAACCACCTTCCAGTTCCCCAGAACCGGGCTGCGGTGGGGTCTGCGTTGGCTTTGTGCGAACCTGAGCACTAAAGGGTTGCACGCCTGCCTGTCAGCAGACAGCTGCAGCTCAGTGTCTGACTCCCCTTTGTTCTTTTCACCTCTAATAGGGCTAAATTGAAAATACAGTAGCAATTAGCCAAAGAACCCAGATTTCAGGGGTTGCTAAGTGTGATTGATGTTCAGGGTTATTAAGAGAATAAATGGGGGAATTGGGATGTATGTTCTGATGTTGGCAGTGTGGACTTTTCCTATATTTTGCCATCTGTCAGCATAAAAGGGTGTTAGAGTATGGCAGCTAAGATGTCAGAGCCAACAGCTGTGAAAGCAGAACCATCGGTAATCTTTGAAAAGAAAAATGTTGCCACCTTCTGCAGACCAGTAAATGGGAAAGGATTGCTGTGAGAAGTGTCTTAAAAATACAAACCACAACATTAACTTCCGGCAATATTTCTATTCAGTGACGTTTTACGTAGAAAATGCAGGTCATTTAATCATTGATATGAAAATACAGAAATATGTATTTGATTAAGCTTCTTCCAGTTGGGTATAGTGCCTGTTTCAATGGCAATTGGGCGGTTTTCTGCACAGAAAACGATGTAATATTTCTACCTTTTTTCAGGGAGAAAGGGGGCTGCATCTTCAAATTTTAAATTCCTTGGAGAACTCTCCACCGTGTACATAGATGGTGTTGCTCTTGAGAAGGTAGTAGTTGGGATGAACCTTGGTTTGGTACTGACTCAGTGAGACACATGCTGCCTCCTGAGTCACCGGCACTGCTTTGTGGGACGGCTGGAGTTGGTTTGGGTGGGGGATTTCCAGTACTGACCTAGCCCAGGCTTCATTAGGTTCCGAGCCTCGATAGAATCACGGCCCAGGGCAGCAAACCCACAGGCCAGATGTGTATCCTTTCTCCGTAATAACGTGCTGGGGTGGGGTGGTGGGAGAACAAGCCTTGCTTGCAGTGAGTAATTGGATGTTTTACAATCAATACCTTAATCTGTGTAATACGTGTAAACCTGTTTTACAGTGTATGAAAATTTACTGGTGGTTTACTGAGTAGGGCATGTCTGTTTTGGACACGACATCAAAGAGCATTTTAAATACCGAATCTGACAACACCAGGCATAAACAAATGGTACCATTTCCCTCCCCCCGTATATACGTGGAGGAAGAGCGAAGGGAGGATTGAAGGACACGTGCGTACACACTCCTCGCAGGATGGGGGGATGCTGGGAAGGGCAGGGTGACAGGAGCTTGACGTGAAACAGGTTATTAAAGCAGCTGGGAATGTGGTGCACGCTAACCTCATGAATGAAAAGCTGTTCTGTGCGCAGGGGAGAGGAAACGTTTCTGATTTGTCTGCAGGATGATTTCTAGGCAGCTGCAAAGTCTGCAGTTCTGCAGGGCCTCTCTTTCTAAGGATGTCTCACTGGGAGTAAAACTTAGCAATAGTTGTGGCTTTCACGGTTGTGTGCATGGCATGTCATTGTTTACATAGGACCTGATTGAACTTTGGGTCAGCCTAGGTAGAATCTAAACTCATCTGAATTACTGTGATGACAGATCTGTAATTTAAGAAGCTTCCCTGTCTTTTAATTACAGTCTTTACGATGGTTTTTAGTCTATTTTCTGTTTATAAATTTTGTCCATTATTGAACAATTCCCCTGCGTATGGAAGGGCCCCATTTTTGTCAGTTCTCTCCTGCATTTATTTTCATGCTTTTTTATATGATAAGACCCTTAGCTAAAAGCCGTAGCTTTGAGGGACCCTTACTTTTGTATCTTAATTCCGTGTACAATGGACACAAGCCAGCTGACAACAAGTAGGTCTTCTTCTCCAGTGGTTGTAACCTGCTGTTGTAGCACCTGTCTCTCATCTACGTTACTGCTTTTTCTGTGTCCCAGAGTATCATTGCCTCGGAACAGGGCTTGTTGAGACATGCACATGGGCAATGTTTGGCAATGAAGGGACAAAATCAGAGGGATGAAGATGAATTTTAGATGAAGGAGGAAAAGCTTAAAAGAGAGTTGGTTGTTTTTCAGGCAGGTGATGCCTTGGAACTGCATAACTTATTATTTTTCCTTGTTAGTGTATTTAAGCATGGAAAGGTTTATTTCATGGTAAGAAAGATCTTGTTTCCGTTCTTCTCGGGTACAAAAACGGTTCAGAATCTCAACTTTTGATTTCCAAAATGAAGTTCTTCTTTCCATTGGTCTTAGTTGTAAATAATAATTTTATCCCAGGTACAGGCATTACAAACCATGTTGTGAAATCATATAAATGACTTCCATTATTTTGTAGTTCTTGGAGTTTTACAGTCCAGAATATGCATTGAAATCACCGTGTATTCTTATCTGACCGTTTTCTGTACTCTGCAGAACGGATTCAGCTGATGTTCAGTAGAATGTATTAGAAGTGAAATGAAAATTAAAAAAAACCCTGTAAAACATGACAGGTTAATTGTTAACAATGAATTAAACAATTGTTAATTGTTTAATCAGTTGTTTAATTGTTGTTAATTGTTAATAAGCTAATTGTTTTGTGAAATTGTGTGCAGTGTGTACACAAATAACTCTCTTGTCAGACAAGAATAGTTGACAAGTGTATACCAAAACAGTGGTTCTGAAAGTATCATCATGGCTTAGGTGAAGAATCGACCTCAGAGGCTATGGTAAATACAGTTAATAAGGCACGGCCTGTAAAAGGGGGGAAAAAAACCCTGAGTTAGTGCACAATTTAGCTCCAATGTTAACACTGTAGTCATGTTTCTAGTGTTGGCAAACGCGGAGAGGGGCACGCTGACTCAAGCAGTTCTGTCAACTGGCTTTTTCTGACAAGAAGTCTGCAGTTTAGCGTTATGACATACTCGGAAAAAAGAATGCCAAGAGTAAGTTAAGATTATTGTTAGAATGATTTCTTTATCGAGACAATTCCTGTAGTGTGGGTAAGGATTCAAACTCAGTTATTATCCAGTACAAAAAAAGGCAAATGTTTTAACCTGAAAGCAACAAATTTTCTCTTTATTGGCTATGATTTGCATCTTGTCATCTAATCCAATAAATGGCAGAAATGAGTTTGTGTTGTGCAGGGCAATATAAACTAAAGTTTTTATTCTGTATGGTGCTGCTTTACTGGATTACTGATAAGTTTTGGTATGCAGGACAAGGATTGAACCAGCAGTTATCCTGTTTAGGCCACACTGAGACAATTGTGCTGGTCCCAGCTCCAGTATTATGGCTTCTGCTTCATTATGCATAACTGGATTTTCCAGAAGTGCAGTGAATCTGGGAATAAAGGTGGTGGAGGGGCCCGTGGGGGAGCAGAGCGAAGCTCTAGCTTTCTGCCTTTTTGTACTTATGAGGTGAAATGGGAAGGGAAGTGTATTCCTGCTCTTCTATTTCTTCTTTTCCATTTATTTATCATACTTTGCAGTTGTTATTCTAGGCTTTGGCATCCACACTGCCAACTATAATAATTCTGAGTCAGCATGATAAAGTACACCTCTCCTTTGTTCAAGGGGAGCATACAAGAAAAAGATTTCTTAAAAGCAAAGCATTTTTATTCAGCAGTTCTTTTCTAAGAGGTGGAAACTGTTTGCTCTCAAGTCTTGTGCCTCTCCTCCAAGTCATGTGCACAGCTTGTCTGGTGGAGAATTTTGCCTCTAGGTGTGTATGCAGGTTCTTCAGAGCTAAGCCAGCTACGCTGTGGGAGTACTGAATATGGAATCCCACACATTTCATAAAGGCTACAGGGAAAGGAAGTGAGAGTTATTGCTAGTCTTCAAATGAAAATCCCTCCATCTCCAGGTCAAGAAAAGGCCATCGAAATGTGCTTGTTCGCTCGGAGAATGGTCCCTGTAACACTGTTGTGTAGATACACACACTGAAAAGACGTAGTGAATGACACCTCTGTGTGTTGTGTCTTCCAGACCGTACAGGTAGCGATTTCACTTCACACTGTTGCCACTTTTTGCCCACCGTGGAATGTGTTTTCTCATTTTCCCTCTCATCGTTTGAGCAGAAATGTGCAGATCCACTCGTAGAAGTCCGTGTGCATGTGAACTAGAGTATAAAAAATGTATGGAATACCACAAAACACGAACTGGATTCTCATGTGAACTTCGTATCAATTTACACTAAAGTGTGCTGAACAATCTGCGTATCTCAGTGGCTCTTAGAAGGGGGCACCTTGCCTGACTGCCATTCAGAACTCTACTTTGCTCTCTATTCACTGAAAAATAAAACTAACACACCATCGTCGACTTGCAACACGTTTCTTTCCCAGGAATACTGAAAAGTGTCTGAAGTGTTTTAGAAAACGTCTGAATAAATAAAACAGAGTAGTAAACAAAATAGCAGAACGAGTCCTGAAAGCAGATTTTTTTTATCGTGTTTTGTGACAAGTTTATGTGTTTTAAACTAGTTTATCTGGAACCTAGGGATGAATAGGTTCTGTCTTCAAAGAGCTTGCAATAGATAGGGGTTTTTTTTCAGGGTTATGATAATTTTACTTGTAATTATGTAATAAAATTCACTGTATTCCTCAAAAGAGTTGCCCACTGAAATATACTGAAATGTTTCTATTTGATCTGTTTCGTGTAGGAAAGAAGGGAAAAGGAACGAAAGCTGAGCAAAGAAATGGCAGAAAAAGCCACAAGGGAACTAGAAAAAATGCAGTTGCAAGAAAAGGCCGAAGAAAAGTATAAAGAATGGTTAAAAAAGAAGAGAGCTGAAGAGGCAGAAAAGAAGAAGAAAGAGAAGGTATTCCTCAACTAATCATTTATTTGGATGGGGCTACCTAATCTATAACTTATAAATATATTGGTTGATTAAATTGATTAGAATTTATCAAATGGCAGTGTTGAACATGAAATAAACTTAGAAAAGTTGTGTGTTTATGTTAGTGCATTGAAGACGCTGAGGTACGGTCAGCCAAGCGAGATGCACATCAGTGCATTTTTGGTAATAATTTGCAAACCCACTGCAATTGTGATACGATAAGGGAGGGAAACACGAACCACACAGGGCACCGTTATTACTCAGTCCACTGCAGGGTGACCCAGGCAGAAAATAGGCGGCATTAGGCACGTTTTTCTCCCAGAACCACCATTATTATTAGATTTGTACATATTTCTAATTAAAAGCATTTTTTTTCATATCTGTCTGTACCAATCTGATGCTAGGCGTTCTGATTTTAATGTTATTTCTTATTAATTAATCACCTATGTGTTTTTATAGTGAGCTCCGGAAGACCTTGTCAGCTTCCTAAAGCACAGGCGTTGAGGCCCTCTAAGTTCACTAGAACAAATGCTCTAGTGAGGCAACGCTTGCAGGAATCGTCCAGCGTTCCTCCAAAATATCACATATTGGTGATGATTATGCCGGAAAACTGTGAAGAGTGCGACCAGTTGTCGTTACCTGTGAAGTTGATTGGTTGTATTTTAATTTAATTAACGTCTCAGTATATATTTTCAGCAGAGCGTGTAGTATTACAGGCGTACTACGTTTCTCTTGTAGCTAAGTGTGGGGGAGGATTGTGGTGAGCAGAATCTATCTGCTCTATCTATTCCCCCTGCAGTCCCCGCGGTTGTTCTTAAAGCGCAGAGCACATCTGTAGGTGTTTCACAAGTACATACAATAATTTCTTTGGATTAACTTTAAAATACCATAAACTGTGTCAGATCAGTTTTCAAGCCTTAATGACCTTCGTTTTGCAGTCTTTCAGAATTTCCCGTGTACGTAAAACACGTTTAAATATTCTGTACTGGCGGTGCTGGTTTCCCGCTTACTCCTCCTGATTCTGTGACTGCTGAGAGCAGCACAAGGACCGTGAAACCCAAGAAGATGAGAGTCACCGGGCAGATTTAACCACATGCGTTCTTTTAGACGTGTCTTCGTCATGTAGGTTCTTACAAGCCATGTTCACACCGCCAGTTAAACTCAGTTTAACTCCAGTTGCTGTGCCTAAACATACTGCTTTCCCTCTGACTTCTGATTACTGGTTCCCCCAGCCTGCTGGCATGGGGTTGTACGGATGTGGGTCCGTGGGAAGAGTGGATGGCTGTCCCAGATGCAGTAGCCTCCTTAGGCTAACTGCAACACGGTAGGCCCTGGTCATCTGCCCGTTCTGTTCAAAATATGTTCTGCCTGTCTTCCAAGAGGTTTCTGAGAGCTTTTGCTCGGAGAAACACTGGTTTAGTGTGGAGGTTGATATTTTTTTTAACCCCCAGACTTAGAAAAAAATGCAACTTTTCTGTTATCAGGAAAATGTATTTTTATTTGAAAACATGTTTGCAGTATGTTCAGCAGTCTGGGAGTCTGCGGAAGGTTCGTTTACCGTTTTGTGTGTATTGCACAGGGCTTTGTCTAGAAGTATCTTGGATTCTTTCATTTTTAGGAGAAAGAAAAAGAAAGGGAAGCTGAGTTACAGGAGAAGAAAGCGAGATCAGAGAAGATCTTTAAGGAATGGCTACATAATGCCAGAAATAAACCACGCCCTGTTTCCAATGGTTATGGCGTCCGGCGTGGGAAGTCTGCAGGTTTGTACTTCTGCTGCACATAGCGGTGACTGAGGTTCGTGATTTCTTCCCTCTAATCTTTCAGTGCAAGATGAAGCCTGTTGTGGCGGGCTGACCCTGGCTGGAGGCCGGGTGTTCACCAGAGCCACTCTCTGTTGCCCCTCCTCAGCTGACCAGGGGAGAGAAAATATAACAAAGGCCCGTGGGTCCAGACAAGGCCAGGGAGGGATCACTCACCCGTTATGGTCACGGGCAAACCAGACTTGACTTGGGGAAGAAAAATCAATTTAATTTGTTACCAATCAGTGCAAAGTAGGATAATGAGAGATAAAACCAGATCTTAAAAACTTTCCCTCCACCGCTCCCTTCTTCCCGGGCTCAGCTTTGCTCTCCATTTCTCTGCCTTGTCCCCCCATCAGCACAGGGGGACAGGAATGGGAGTTGTGGTCAGTCCATCACACGGTGCCTCTGCTGCTCCTTCCCCCTCAGGGGAGGATCCTCACACTCTGCCCTTGCTCCAGCCTGGGGTCCCTGCCACGGGAGACAGTTCTCCATGAACTTCTCCAACTTCCCACAGGCTGCAGTCCTTCACAAACTACTCCAGTGTGTCCCCCCCACGGGGTGCAGTCCTTCAGGGGCAGCCTGCTCCAGCCTGGGCTCCTCTCTCCACAGGCCACAGCTCCTGCCAGAAGCCTGCTCCAGCGCAGGCTGCCCACGGGGTCACAGCCTCCTCTGGGCATGCACCTGCAGTGCCGCTTCTTGGCTTTTGTAATCCTATTCCTTTTTCCTTTGGAAGGGAAGTGTTAAAGGAGAATGCTGTCAATAGTGTGGTGTTTTGTGACGCTTTATTTTTGTCTTTTTTGTCATCCCACACGATACAAAAGCAGAAGAGCAGTAAGAAATACCATTTTACATTTGAGTGCTTAATTAAATTTAAAAAAAAAAAATATATATATACACTTTTGTCTTTTTTTTATAACGTTAAAATCATTGTTATTATTTGAATTTGCAACAGAAAATATTTTAGGACCTGAGTTCCAGGCTCTGAATGTTTAAGAAAATGTATAAAGCAGGTGAACAACCCTTGCTCTTTTGCTTGCACCTGTTTATAGACGGCAATACACTCTGCCTTCATGTTTTGTTTCGGACCTTCATTACCTCCCGGCAGCCGCAATCACTTGTTGAAGTGGTTTTTAAAAAAATATTTCTATGCTCAGTTGTGTTCACGCAATAGGATGTATTATAGACCGTGTTTTACCCAACCAGGTGAGGTGTGCGCTGAAGTTGCGCTACAGACAGGCGACTGATAGGACAACATCTTCCTTCTGTTGCATTTTCGGTTTTCTGATACTGCTGTATGGGCCCCAGGTTATTAAGTGCAGATTAAGAATGTATATGTGGATAATTAGTGTATTTTTCTCAGTAGTGTGAAGAATAGCAGTTAAGCAAATGTGGAAAAATATGTGAATTTGGCATATGTGGTGACAAGAAGCTGTATTTATAAATGCTTTGAAATAATGCAAAGTAGCCAATTTGTAGACTTCTACAGCTTTTAAATTTACAAAGTAGTGAGCGTTCTGAATGTTACATAGCACTCAACCTGGTTATTTTTTTAAAGCAGAGATGAGGAATTGTTAGCTATCTGTAAACAAACAAACAAACCCACAACAAAACACAAAAAAAAAAACCCAAAAAGGTGGAAGATTTATTACTTTGAACCATTTAAATTGTGATGTGCCTATGCTGTCTTCCCCTGCAGACGCTGTTGTGTCTTTTCTTAGTCTGGGTGATTATTAAAGCTACTTGCATTGTAACACTTGCAGTGTAAATATTCCTTTTCAGTTACGTGCATTTTCTAAATGTTTTAGGGTGCGCTGACGGAAATTTGTATCCAGCTCCAGCGTACTGTAATCCCATTCCCTGGAAACCTGTGCATGTGCCTCCTCCGAAGGAAGACGGTGTTCTTACTGTGAAGAAGAGTAAGAGACCTGTATCTTGTCAGTCACTCGTGTCTTTGCCTATTGTGATTTATAAGCCCAAGAACAAACTTTATGTTGGATCCTTGTGCAGAAAGCAGTTATAGGACAGAAAACAAAACTGTTTGTATGATCTCGAGTGAACGGGGCTGTAAGTACAAAGTTACGTGTCCAAAACAGTCTGTTTTTTCGTTTTTCTTTTTAATTTTTGTGAGCAGGTCTTGTATTTATAGCTATCTGACCAATCAGCTCTTTATATGTTGAATTTTAGTAAAGTGAAAAGTTAGACAAAATCATATTTAGTCGATTGTAATGGGACTGAGCCTCAACGCCAATAAAACACAGGATTTTTTCCTCCTTTCCACTGTTGTTGAGGGAGTATTTTTGTGTGTGTGGTTATTCTTTTGGGCAGCGGTATTTCTGGGTTATTTTAAAGATGCTAATTATAACAGACTTTCAGACAATTCTTGGCTCCTTGCAGAAGGACATCAAGGCCTGTGTGCAGCTGCAGGGCCGTGACGTCACTGGGATCGCAGGGATGTTGGGATGGCTTACGCTGCCGGAGTGCTGCAGTGGATGGAGGCAGGCTCTTCAGGAAGGACAGGCTGGGGCAGTGAGGCGGGGAGAGCGCAGGAGCAGCGCATCACGTTTTGCCTGAGGACCGATGATGAGCCGGCTGAGGCCCAGTGAGTTAAGATTAAAGGGAAACCAAGGTGGGCAATGTTGTGGTGGGCATCTACTGCAGCCCACCCGAGCATGTGACGTTCCTCAGGCAGTTGGAGAAGCCTTATGCCTGCAGGCCGTGGTCTCGCAGGGAGACTCAAACCACCCTGGAATCTCCTGGAAGGGCAGCGCAGCAGAGCGCAAGCAGTCCAGGGAGCCTCTGGGGAGCGTTGGTAACTGCCTGACACAGCTGGTAGAGGAGCTGGCAAGGGGAGGCTCTTCACTGGGCCCGGTATGTAAGAACAAGGGAGAACTGGTCGGGGACGTGAAGGTTGGAGGCAGCTTTGCCTGCAGTGACCACGGGATGGTGGAGTTCAGGATCCTGAGGGGAGGGAGCAAAGAACAAGTCCATAACTCTGAACCTCAGCAGAATAAATTTTGTCTTGTTCAGGAACTTGCTTGGAAAAATCCCGTGGCATAGGGTCACAGGGAGAAGAGTCCAGGAGAGCTGGTGGTTTTGGAGGATTGCTTCCTCCAAGCTCAAGGATGGTCCATCTGGTAAACAGGAAGTCAGACAGGAGTGGCAGAATGCCTGCATAGATGAACAAGGAACCTCTGACTGAACCGAAACACACAAGGGGAGCGTGCGAGGGGGGAGGGCGGGACCAGGTGACTGGTGGAATATAGACATACTGGCCAACTGCGCAGGGATGGGATTAGGAAAGCCAAAGCCTCTCTGCAGTTGGAGCTAGCAAGGGGTGTGAAGGGCAACCGGAAGGGCTTCTGTAGGTGTATTGTTAGCAAAAGGGAAATGAGAAATTCGGGCTCGCGGCCATGTGGGACAAGGGCTCGGTGACTGGGCGCGGAAGAGGCCAAGGTACTCAATGCCTTTTTTTTTCCTGGCATCTGCTGATTGACTTCAGCATTCGCAGGTCCCAGAGTCCAGTGGGAAAGTCTGGAGCAAGGAAGACAACCTCGGTGAAGGGATCAGTTAGGGAATACCTAAACGAACTGGACACGTGAGTCTGTGTGGTCTGATAGGGTGCGCTATGAATGCTGAGGGAGATGGCAGCTGTCATTGTAGCGGCGCTCTCAGTTGTCTCTGAGAGGTTGTGGTGCTCAGGGGAGGCTCCTGAGGACTAGAAGAAAGAAAACGTCGATGCTATTTTCAAAAAGGGCAAGGAGGTGGGCTGGGAGAACGACAGGCCAGTCAGCCTCTCCTCAGTCTGACTGTGTACTGCAGATTTAAATACCAGTGTAAGCCCATTTTAATACTCAAAGGCGCAACGTTTGAGTGGACAAAATAGACAAAAGCTGGTACGAGTATGCGAGTATATTCATAGAATCACAGACTGGTTTGGGTTGGAAGGGACCTTAAATACCACCCAGTTCCAACCCCCCTGCCATGGGCAGGGACACCCTCCTCTAGACCAGGTTGCTCCAAGCCTCATCCAGCCTGGCCTTGGACACTGCCAGGGATGGGGCACCCACAGCTTCTCTGGGCAACCTGTCCCAGTGCCTCAACACCCTCTTCAGGAAGAATTTCTTCCTGATGTCCAATCTCAATCTCCCCACTTTCAGTTTAAACCCGTTACCCCTTGTCCTGTCACTACAGGCCCTTGTAAAAAGTCCCCCCCCAAGTTTCCTTGTAGCCCCCTCAGGCACTGGAAGGTGCTGTAAGGTCTCCCTGGAGCCTTCTCCGGGCTGAACCAGCCCAACTCTCCCAGCCTGTTCCCATAGCAGAGGGGCTCCAGCCCCCTGAGCATCTTCGTGGCCTCCTCTGAAATTGCTCCAACTGGTCGATATCCTTCTTATGCTGAGGGCTCCACATATTCATCAGGTTATCACAGACAGTGGGTGCGCAAGCTGATGTGGTGCATTTCCCTTCTGCTCGCTCAGGTGTGCAGGCTGCGCAGTGTCCGTGATGGGTCTGCTCTTGTTCCTGCTGTGACAGTGTGTAAATCAAGCACCAAACACTTATGAATATGTAATGTACAAAATGGGTTATCATTATATTGGTTAGTGAATGTCTGCTAAGAGCACCTGACTTTCTGCAGTCTAGTACTTGTCATAGGACATACAGAGTGGAAACTTAATTTTTAATGCTTTATTTATTTAACAGTTTATTTTCCTCTTTATTCTCATACCTAAATAAAACAGACGCCTAACGCAGCTCTCATGAAAAACAATAAAAACTCCAAGCAAGGCCACTGCCATGTCTTACTAGAACGTTCTCTTAATGCTGTTTATAGGTTATTTCCATATTCTGAAGTATGTAAAGCTTTTGGTTCGCTGCAGGTTGTGGGGTTTTTAGTGCAGAAGACAGTTCTAATGGTTCATGCACTATGCTGTTCAGTGTGTTTGTTTGATATAATTTTACTAAAACGCTAGGAGAAGTCTGGACTCCACGCAATATGCAAAGAATCAAACTGTGTTCCTGTTAAGCAGGAGAATGTGGGCTTCACAGATGTCTGCATGTTATCTTCGGGATGTAGAACTCTGTGCCCGGTTTTTCCCTGTAAGGAGGCCTGCGATGGCTTGGTATGAAGCCGATGGATTAATGGATTAGTTGGTAATCTCTCTAGCTGACCTTGCCATGTGGAGATGTCTTATGAGAGTCAGAAGTTTGACAGTTGTGTAAGCTACCAGAAGCTCATTAATGAAGGGACAGCATTTTACTGTAATGTAAATGATTAATTTTGGATTAGCCGACAGAGATTTCTTGGGACTCAGTTGAAGAGCCAAATACTATCATGTTAGTATTTTCCCTATTACTTTTTCTCAAATAGCCTGTGGCCACCAGTAAGGTGTGTTGACATGATTACCCGAGCATGTGTTTGAGCCTTTGTGTTAGTTCTGGCATTGATTTGCTTGTAGAGACACAAAAAGGTCTATCGTTTGAAGAAAGGCATCGATAGCATTTACATTAACAGAGTGTGGAAGAATCTGTGGCTCTCTTCTGTTGGCTTGAACAGTGACAAATGGCAGTTCAAGAGGGGTGCCCTGTGCTAACCCAATAGAGTTGCCCTTCAGGTTGGCATGTCTGCGCCCGGGGTGACGGGCTGAAGCGTGTATGCGGTTTGGGAATGGGAGTATATCCGTAAATGTTGGAGTCTAGTGATTTTCTTTCAGACCCCCCAGCCAGAATAACTGAGCTGAATGCTTACTGGAATTCTGGTTTAGAGGATTTAGAAAATACTGATAAGTATCTGTCCTTCTTTTGTCCCAGCCAGAGACGGTGTTATTTTTCCTCCACCCAATCTTCTGTGGAAAGATTTATCCTGTCTTCAGAATCAGAACCACGTTTCATTTGGAGACAGCCAGCTTTAAGTGGACTTACAACCCCTAAAACAGGAGCTTTAAGATGAGGCCCTTGCTGTCCTAACTAATTACAAATAAGGTTAAGGCAAGGCAGCTCGTGAGTGCACGTGCTGGCTCTGATTCAATCAACAATGGTTTTGCTGAGCAAAGAAGAGAAATATTGTTTGGATTTTTTCAACAGCATATCAAGCACACAATAAAATGGCCTGGCCTTGTAGTATGATTTAAGAATGCATGCTACAGAAAGCTATCGTTTCATGCTGCTGCAGCAAATAGTTAATTTACACCATTCTTTCTCAGGTGTTAGAAAGAGAAAACCTTAACACTTTGTTGTAGCTGAAACAGCATTCTGTAGTCTCTTGTACGTTCCCTCCTGGATTTCTCTGCTCATGAAATTTCACCACAGGTCAAGCTGGAGAATCTAGAATTATCCACTGGAAACGGTCAAGATCCAGACAGCATCCTGATGCCTGTGCTGCTAAAATAGTATGAGGCTCAACCTCAGTTTGTTTTCATCCCCTTGTTTTCGCAGAACCTCTGGTTGTAAGAATTCACAGACCACCTCAAAATCCTAGCTGCTGCATCCTTCTAGGAGTCACAACCTTTTCTCCTCCATCTGCCGTGTTCCACCTTGCTGTGAAGGATCAAATCTCCTATGAGCTTTTACTCTTTTTGAAGATTGCTGTGTTGGTGCTCCGTAAAGTAGCGTGACTTTCCAGTAGTTGGCAGTGGACCTTCACACAGATGTTTCAGGCCTGAAAGCCTTCAAGGCGTAAGGTGGCTCAAAAGAAGCCACGAAGGGCGTATGACGAGTAAGAGGTCGGTGTTACTGTAGGCAGCGTTGCGCTGTTAAGCAGCAGTCCTATTAACGTAGTACAGCGCAACTGCACTGCCGGAAGTTTTGTTACTGGTTCTGGTGGGGAGCCGAGGTTTCACCTGAACCCAATAATTGCGTCAGATTCTACTAATGTCCTTGCCAGTGTAATGTTTTATTGTAAAATTAATGGATCCTTTGGAGAACCAGATTTAAGAGCAGTCATTAGTCCTGATATAATTTTCACTGGGAGTTTTTTGTGAGTCGATACGGAAGATCTCACACTTTCTTGCTGTGGTCAAAAGGTGAGCATTCCAGGCACTCCTCCCCTGGGCAACGTCGTGAGCGGGGTTTAAACTCAGTAACGGTAAGGGTATCTGAGCACTCTGATGTAGTAAAGCATATAAACACTTGATTAACTTGAAATGGGTTAGGGATGTCGTTGGTGAAGCAGGGCTAAAGCGGTCACGCTTTCCTGGATTTGAGGCCTAGGACCTAAAGCCCATTCAGCCAGCGTAGCCTCCGTTCCATGTGTGATGGTATGTCCGTGTTTTCACACCTGTAACTGATTGTATCATGACCTATTAGTTCTCTAAAGCTGCAGTTAAATCAGACTAAATTTCTGCAAAATGTGAGGACTGTTTCTTAATATATGGACTTAAATGTTTGCTTGGCCTAACCTGGTGACTTCAGCAGGGATTGCAAATTCTTAATCCTCAGGCAAATTTGAATTTACAGAAAACTGGCAGGGTGAGTGACTTGAGAAATGGGATACTTGAAGGTCCTAATATCAAAATCTCTTGAGCTGTGCTGTGGCCAGATGCAAGGGTGGATTCGAGTATGTGAATGATGCTGTTACAAAGGACACAGACTGTGGTGTCTGAAGTCACAACTGAAATGCTTTCCGTGCTGTAAGCGCTAAACAATGATCGGTGGTTAACCCAGCTGGATAAATATTGTATTAGGTGCTTTTGTGCGTAGGTTCTGTGGAAGACGGGCCTTTGACTTCCGCAGGTAATTCATTTAAATAATGCAAGGTTGTGTGTTTTGGGATTAAGGGAACAAGTTGTTAATGAGTAATTCAGAATGCCAAAATGTTAACAGATACTAAAGTGTTTTCTCCATAACTTGAGTCTAAAGCCAAACCCCAAGTTTTATTACACAATGCCACCATATATGGCTGTACAGGTAGGAAACCCATTATGGGCAATGTATCCTTTGCGTTGAGGTGTTGATCGGGGTAAGAAGAAAGCTATTCCGTTTCCCCGTTACGCTGACATGTGTGCATCCATCTTTAAGTAACGGTTACTGAGAGCTGTGTAGAATATTTATCAGTACCCAGGAGGAAAGCGAGATGACTGTGGTATGCCTGAGTTCAAAGAGCCCTTTAAAGACACCGATATAAATCCACACTTCAGCCTTCGCTAACAGAATTGTGATCAAGTTGTAGAGGATGGGTCCCAGGAATTCCTGTGTTGTGCTTGCTAAGTGACTGCACTGGCTTAAAGGGCTGACACCAATGGCTTTATTTCCGCTGTTGAGAAGGGATTTCTCTCTCTGGTAGGATGCCTGAGCATAGCTCACAGCAGGCAGAGTTAGGCAGCGGCAAATGGATAAAAGCACATGTGAAGTCTGCAAAAACAATTTCCATAGCAAACATAGCTGCCAGGGATGCAGGAAACAAAGATGAAATGCAGATGGCAACTGAGGCACCAGCTGTGAACGGGTAGAACGTGGTACCTGTGGGGCGTTATTTATTTCACGTGACATAGGAACGTACGCAGCGTTGAAGTGGAACGAGTTACTCCGCTCGTCCAGCACTTTTTTCTATGCCACCCTGTGCACTCTTTGTCAGAGGTGTCTCAGAATTATCCCAAGCCCAGCAGCTTGAGGTGCCCTCACCAGTAGAATCTAGGCAGCATGATGTTTGTTGAGCTAAGTGCCAGAGCTGCCGCATTGATACAGGGTGGAGCATCAAAGCTTTTGGCTAACACTTGTTTATAAAGTTTCAGGCTATTGCAGCTGACAAAAACTATATGAAACTTCCTGCTTTCTTTGCATGTGCTTCAACTTCAAATGGATTTCTACTCAGTACTGTTGCGTACCCAAATTCTTGCAGAGTAAATCTGTTTAAGTGTAACAAGATTCTTGGTGGAGGGGAAGTGGTTAATATGACTCCAAATAATTTAGCAAGGACAATATTCTTGTACTGGTTTGATCTGCTACTAATACAAAAATTTACAGGAGCTACAGTTTGAAGAAAGTCTAGAATCCAGGTTCTACTGATGGGTTTGGTGCGGGTTTTTTGTTGTCTTCTTGGTTTTCAGGCCAGAGTTGTTACTGAACTATTTGTGAGTCCATGCTTCAATGCTGACCATGGGACAGTTTTCACTTCCATGTTGGTTAAGCTGAACACCTTGGAAAATCGGCAGGATTTTATGTAATCTCCTGGACGTGGTGAATGTGCTGGTCATGTTTCATGAGATTTTAACACAAACAAATCTTTGGGAAAAAAAACCCTCCCGACTTTTTGTTATTTCAGGTGGTCTGGGTGTTGCTCATACATCAAATTGTTAGGGTTCTTCTAAGACTGCTTCAGAGGCATAGTATTTCAGGATTAAAATGCTTGAATAGGAGTACGGCAGCTAAGCTTCAACATTATGCCTTTAAACTATTGAAGAGTGGCATTGCACCTTCCAACTTACCCTTCAGCCTTTGATACCTTTAAAGCGTAATCTTCTTGTAAAGCAGTTCAAATATTTGGTACAGCCACTTAAAATTTAAATCTACTTCGTGCCTAGTTCGGTGTTTTGAGTAGTGATTTATCATTATTTTACTGTCCTTGGCAATAATTTTGCAGAATTTGTCCTCCCTCAGACATTGCTGTTGAAACTGTTGTGTTTTTTATAGAATAATTTACAAGTAATAATGATTCCAGAGCCACTGGCCTGGAAAATAAGATGTGTGTGTTTCAGTCTCTGATCCATGAACTTTTACTTATATATGCAAAGTAAAATACTTCCAGCAGAAGGGATTAAACACCTCCGGGTAGTATGTTCTCAGGTGGCTACTGGGTCACTCACCTGAACACCCATGGGAGAAATGAATGGAAATCACTAGGAAGTGGTAACTATTGGGAAATAAAGTGTTTTGATTTTTAATTTTTCACAAGTGTTGAGAAAAGTTGTTTTAATCATCTTTTATTTATAGGAACAAATAAAAATCGGTTTATGTCAAAAGCTTAACGTTGCGTGAACAATATTTTAGGCTTTTGATCTTGATAAGGACAGTTTTAGCTTGGGCTTTGATGCAGTTTGAATGATATTTTGGGGAATGGGTTGAGGTGGCAAAATGTATTTCCTCTACTGATGCTAAAACCGCGAATTTTTACGACGGCGTCCCTCAGCATCCAGGTTGCAGTTAAGGTTTTGCTGCACACAGCTGCTGGGCAGGGTACGAACGCACGGAGGGTGACTCCTGTTTGTGCACTGCGCCTTGTGTTTCCCTGTGTGGTCAGCAGCGAGGCTAGCTAGGAAGAGAAGCAGGATTAATTAGCATTTTGACTTTATTTGTGGTACAAGTGTTGCAATCTGGTGCTGCTGCTTGCTTTTAATTTTGCACATCGTAAATTACGTTTAAGTCCTATATAAAAAGAGCTTGCAATCTCGACTTTTCTTGGTAAACAAAAGACACACCTCACAAGTTAGCGACACGATCTACAAAGTGTGTCCAGGGGTTGGTTTGTGTTCTTCTTCCTTCTACTACTGTGGAGGATTTTTGTTCTGTTTGTATCTTGGGACTTTTCCAAGAGTACAAGCATGTATGAAATTATATTTTTATTTGCATGAAGATTTCACATGTACTTCTCTTGGAGTCTGTATACGTAATATATGTGTATTTTTATATACATATGAAAAGCATTTGGCTACATTTTAGTGTTGCTTTGACTTTTTAACACAAACGGGAAGTAAAATGAATAATCATACACTTTTGAATCATGATTTCAAAAATAATTCTTGTCTAGCTGTGTGTAGTTTGTAGAACTACACAGCATACTCTTTAATTAACACCGAGACAATGTATAGTGGGTAAAGAATGCTGTCTTGAGATGGAATCAAAGAACTTGATTTAAAACTCCCGAGTTATATATCTGACTGCCTCTGACTCTTTGTTAGAACTAGGACAAGCTAAGTAACTTCTCTCCACCAAGGTTAGAGCGTGTCTGAAAGCCACTAGCTCTCATAAATTAGCACTTTTGAATGCCAAGTAAAAACACCCATATGAAGCAGGGTGTAGGAGGCTTGTTCACACTGAATAGCTGAGTGATAAGGCAGACTTTCAGTTGTCTGGCTTTTTCGTAATGGCTAGCAGTGTTACTTTAATTGCACTGATGATCCGTTCCTGTAGGAGGCACTGTCTCAAACAGATGCAATTAAATATTATCTAGAAACTAGATTAATACATGTTTTCCACGACTTTGTTTGTATTTTGTTTCTATTTATGAGTTGACGGCGGGCTCTGCTAGACAACTGAATGCACTTGGGCCATATGAACTTTCTTAAAAGCTAAATAAAAGCTTACTGGTAGAGCGTAAACCAAGCTCAAAGAATGTCTAGAACTAACTTTATAAGCCAGAAGTACTTGCTCTTTCAAAAAAAGAAGAAGCAGAAGACAAAAAAAAAAAAAAAAAAAAGACCAAAAAACCTTTGGCAATAAAGAAATTATGACCAATTGCAGTGTCCAATACTGCACAGATAAGTGCTATGTTCAGAGCAGTTACTACTCTGTAAAAGTTTTCCCCCCTCTTACCAGTTGTGAAACATGGTAACATTATTCAAGTCCAGCCCAGATCCTTTTGGTAGTTTTTTAGGGGAAGAAAAAACCCAAAAGACACAAGGCACAAGAGGAACAACTGCTCAACCAATCCCACATGAAACTTGGACACACTGCAGCCTGAGGCATAGTTGAGAATCCAGCTTTTTGGAAGGACGAGTTCTTCCTGTTTCTGGAGGAGGCAGGGGAGGGATGAAAGTCTCTGTCATGGATTTCAAATGCAACTTGATTTGCAACGTCAATAACTGTTCCCAGTGCTGTGTACTTTCAAGAGGGGGATTAAGTGCTGGTTTTTTCCTTAGGTGATCAACTTTTGATATGCCTCAATATGGGTGAATTTGGAGAAATTGCTTATCAGTTTAAATCAGATATACCTTTCCTAAAATTTATGTCAAATAATCTGAGAGAAAGGAAAATCGAAAGTCACTTGGGTTCAGTTTCATCTCAGTTAACTTTAGACATCTACTTTGTGAATTACTCCCACTATGTTCTTTTATATCAGTGGATAGACATTGGTGTGCTCAGGGCACAGCAAATTGAACTCTGGAAGTGTGTGTTTCTTTCCACTCTCTGGAACTACTGTCATGGAGATCTCTGCTGCTTGGTCAGGTTTATCCTGTCTGTCCCATTTCTGGTCACAGTTTTCATAGAATTATCTGTGTCTTGGGAAAAATTGTGCCTGTAATTACCATCACTGTCACAACCTTATTCATACAATCACAGAATGGTTTGGGTTGGAAGAGACCTTAAAGACCACGCAGTTCCAACCCCCCTGCCATGGGCAGGGACACCCTCCACTAGACCAGGTTGCTCCAAGCCTCATCCAGCCTGGCCTTGGACACTTCCAGGGATGGGGCATCCACAGCTTCTCTGGGCAACCAGTCCCAGTGCCTCACCATCCTCTCCGGGAAGAATTTTTTCCTGATATCTAACCTAAACCTGCCGTCTTTCAGTCTAAACCCGTTACCCCTTGTCCTGTCACTACAGGCCCCTGTAAAAAGCCCCCCCCCCCAGCTTTCTTGTATCCCCTTCAGGCACTGGAAGGTGCTGTAAGGTCTCCCCGGAGCCTTCTCTTGTCCAGGCTGAACAAGCCCAACTCTCTCAGCCTGTCCCCATAGCAGAGGGGCTCCAGCCCCCTGAGCATCTTCATGGCCTCCTCTGAAATTGCTCCAACTGGTTGATATCCTTCTTATGCTGAGGGCTCTACAGCTGGATGCAGAACTCCAGGTGAGTTCTCACAAGAGCAGAGTAGACAGGGAGAATCCCCTCCCTCAACCTGCTGGCCACGCTTCTCTGGATACAGCCCAGGATATGGTTGGCTTTCTGGGCTGCCAGCACACACTGCTGGCTCATGTCCAGCTTCTCATCCACCAGTACCCCCAGGTACTTCTCCTCAGGGCTGCTCTCGATCCATTCTCACCCAGCCTGTCCCTGTGCTTGGGATTGCCCCGACCCAGGTGCAGGACCTTGCACTTGGCCTTGTTGAACTCCTTGAGGTTGGCACGGTCCCACCTCTCCAGCCTGTCCAGGTCTCTCTGGATGGCATCCCTTCCCTCCAGCGTGTTGGCCACACCACGCAGCTTGCTGTCGTCAGCAAACTTGCTGAGGGTGCGCTCAATCCCACCATCCATGTCACTGATGAAGGTGTTAAACAGTACTGGTCACAACACCGGCCCCTGAGGAATGCCACTCATCACTGCTTTCCAGTCAGACATCGAGTCGTTGACCACAACCCTGAGTGTGGTCATCAAGCCAGTTCTTTATCCATCGAGCAGTCCATTCATCAAATCCATGTCTCTCCGGTTTAGTGACAAGGAAGAGCTGGATGGTGCCAAAGGCTTTGCACAAGTCCAGGTTGATGACATCGGTCACCCGTCCTTTATCCATCGAGGCCGTGACCCGATCCTAGAGGGCCACCAAATTCATCAGGCACGATCTGCCCTTGCTGAACCCATGCTGGCTGTCACCAATCACCTCCTCATTCTCCATGTGCCTTAGCATGGTTTCCAGGAGGATCTGCTCCATGATCTTGCCAGGCACAGAGGTGAGACTGACTGGCCTGTGCTTCCCTGGATCTTCCTTTTTCCCTTTTTAAAGATGGGGGTTCTGAGTCCTGTATTGGGTATTTTTTCATTAAAATCCTGGAATGAATTATAGCCTCACTTTCATTTAAAAAAAAGCCACTCAAAGCACTATGAACACAGAAGCAGCCTAGTGTTCCGGTTTGTAAGCTAATGCCCCAGCTGGGAATCAACTCACTTTCTTGCAGCTTTTGGTGAGCAACACTACTGGTCAATCCAAACTGAATTTCTATTTGTTTGTGTCCCGGCTCCTGTCAGACATCAGGTGAAGACAGCACACAAATTTTTCAGCACAGACCTTCATATTTAAGCTGCACCCGTCTATCAGATTTCAGCTGTTACTGTGTCTCATAGCTAACTTCATTTGCGCTCTCAGATGGAGAAAACCAAGAAGCATGTCTTAGGAATGTAAAGACGTAATTTGCCTATATGGTTGTGTAGGTTTCTGGTTGGATAAAAGAGTTAGCAGCCTGGATATCCTCAGTCCTTATGGTGTTTCCAGCGTCGCTTCGGGCAGGACCTAAATGTATCACAAATCAACGAACAGTACGGGTTGCGCATCTGTGCGTAGCAGCGTTGTATCTTGGGAGGAAAGCAACATAACGAAGAAAAGCCAACAATGATACTCCTGCTGGCTGTCCAATTGAACACCCTGCAAATTGTCTGGGAGATGGTTCTTGTGAAGAAACCTATAGGAGACTCCTGAACGTGTGTGGCTGTTGCAGTGATGAGGTGGGTCGGTGGTGGTATGCATAAATTCTCAGCAGACAGTTGAGTAATGATACTGCAGTATTGAACACTGCGATATGTGAGAAGCATAAGGGTTTATATGAAACCTAATTAACCTATTTAAAATGAATCTTTCACAGCAGCAGTGAAGTATCCAGTGTATAACCCTTAATTTTGTGTTTACTGGCACTAGGACTGCTACACACCAATCCTTCTAGGTTACCTAACTGTCCTGTTCCCAGTGCTTTCCAGCAGCTCAGCGAACACCTTAAAAAACCCAGACATGCTGCAACTAGTGACACGATGGGGAGTTTCTGAGAAGCCCTGGTTTAGGAACCTCTGGATGGACTGTGATACAAGAGATTTGATATGTACCCGAAACTAACAGTGGAACCCTAATCAGTGTGAAGGAGAAACTCTCACAGGTAACTGGAGTCACTCTGAACTCAACATTTATGGGATTCCCTTTCCTTTCAATCCAAAATTTTCTCACAACATCACAAAAAGCAAAGTTCACATACCGAAAAATCTGAAAATACCAGGTCAAACGTAAGCAATTAAACGTAAGCAATTAAAGCCTAAGCAGTTTAGTAGGTCAAGGATGTCTGACCCAGCACAAAGGCCAGCCAATGGGTAATACACGGTCTGTCTCCATCTCAGCAGACCGCTGCCTAAAACGTAGGAGTACAGACTGGGGGGTCTGTTTTCAAGGGGTTCTGACAAACAGAAATTCCCACTAAGCCTTTTCTGCCCTACTAACATGGTCTCAAATGTAACAGGGATTGTAATAGTGTGGTTGGAAAAGGCTTTTTTCCCCCTCAAGTTCTGTCCTACTGCTTTTCCCCTCATCCTGTCCTACTGCTCCTTTTTTATATAGAAGGTACGTATGGGAAACAAATATAGATGCAGTATGTATCCAATATATGCTGTTTATTGAGTGTAAAGGTGTATATGAATTTGCTTAGTTTAAAAAAAAAAGAATTGATAAAGAAAATTATGTAAATAAGAGAATATTACCTAATTTCCAACTTCAAGGAATCTGAAAATTTCTCATAATGACCAACCCTTGCAATTTATAGTAAACCTGTTACAATAGATTATTTTTTCTTAATTGTCCACTTTTGGTTATGACTATTTGATAATTTCAACTTCAGTTGGAAAGAGTATGTTTCTGTTTCTCACATGTGCTTCCTTGTCAGCATTACGTCTTTCCTACGTATTCTTCCACACACGGTTTCCTGGCAGAATGTCAGGGGTTCTGCTCTCTGAATTTATTTGCTTGCTCTCTTTTTTTATGAGCCCCAAGAAGCAGTTCTGATGTATTTGAAGCCGATGATGGCAGATTGTTTGAACTGTGTTTGCCAGGCCCATAGGGAAAATAATTAGCCTGGTCTTTTTATTGATTCAGGAATTAAGTCATTCCAGGTTTTTGTCATACTTCTTTATGTAGATCCTGTTGTGGAAAACTCATGTTACTTTGAAAGAAAGGAGGGTTCAGGCTTTCTATGCCATGTGCTTCATCACGGTTTCTGAATTTTGATTTAAATAAACGTGGTCTATAGTGGTAAATATGCGAGGCATCTGTTTCATGGGTAGGACTTAATGCCAGACCTGCACTATGGGCAAACCCAATGAACATTATTTCTCTGGGTTCTTATGGTACCAGGCCTTTACTAAAGCAAGAACCTGATAGAAGACCAGAGCGTTGCAATGCTAAAAGCTTCCAAGAAAGGATTTGCCTCATTTGTTTTAGGAGAAGTGCCATTGCAAAAGCACCAGTTAAGCTATGCCTTTCCTAGTGGAACCTGTGTTTTCCTTGTGTTGCGGAGAGTGGGATGCACTATTTGAATACACTTGTGTGTCAGACATCCCACTCAGGTCGTACCAAACTGTCCTCATATCAATGAAAGGTTTGCAAAGTTTGTCCAGTTCTTAACTCAGTGAAAAATTAATATTGCTGCTCCCACCGTCTTTAGTTTTTTATAATGTGTAATCGTTCACCTTGATTTAAATAATAAAAAGATTGCAAAGGAAATAATTCAAAGAAAATATCAGTTAATCAGTGCATTAGGCAAATGGCAAGGAGTTTGACTCTAAAGGCTTTTCAATATATTCTGTTTAGATGGAAGTGCTGATAGAAGTGAGTGGGATTTTTCTTTCATCTGGTTGAACTCTAGGTCTGCTGGATCTCATGGTTCTCTTGTCATTGTTGGAAGCTCATGCTCCTCAACTGCTTTGAAAAGCAAATGTTTTGTCTTTAGGACGCAGCACATTGCATGCCTTCCAGGCCTCCTCTTGTGGAGTTGACTTCTTAACCCCCTAATCATGCTTTATCTCTTATTTCTTCTCCAAGGAAGTCTTCAAAGCACAGACAGGTTACAGGAAGGTAAGGGGTTATGAGGACTTACCTTTTCTCCTTGTATCACCAGACCAATATAAGGGAGGGGTGCAACAATTACTGTGCAGTCAGTCATGAGATATGAACTAGTTTGACATGGTCTTAACTACGTGTGTAGCTAATACAGCTCTGTATTAGCTTTTCCTTTTGATTTATTCAGGAAGGCAGTATGCTCGGCAGAGACACGACACGTAAAGTTTTGTGTTGGTATATGTGCTTTCAAGAAAACTTTTCCAGGCTTTTTCAGGCTGGGAGGCAGCTCTTGCATGGGTTTCCTATCATCGCTTGCGTAACTCTCTGCCTGTGTCTTTTAATCTAACATAAGCAGACAAAGAGTTGATATTTAATTAGATGCTTGATTCTCATGGAATATTTCATAAAATATTGTGGAAAGAGTAGACTGCTCTGGAAAGCAAGAATTTAACCTTACCGTTCTTTATAATGCTGAATATTTATGACTGGCTGAAGTATTTACAGAAGAGCTAATCTGCACATTTTAAGGAGGTTCCGAAAATTAAAAGCAGCTGAGGAGAGCAGTTCAATATCTGGCAAAGGATCTGGCTATATTTTCCAAAGTATATCTCATGTATATGTTACACGTGTGAAATACAAGAACTTACATTCCATTAGACCTGTGTGATGAAGATAAAATGCCAGATTCCATGTCTAAATTTTTATGTTTATCATTAGATTACAGATATTCAGGCTCCAGCTTGCAAAAACTCAAACACATTAACATAGGCATTAATTGTTCATCCTGTTTTTCAAATGTACATCCTCACCTTGCATTGGCATCACTTGGAAGGGTGCTCACTGTAAGAATGAAAACCATGCTGTGGAGTTAAGGATCTAACCTCTGGCACACACCTTCAGGTAACAGAGGGCAGGAGACTTAGGCCACTCAGGATTTTAGGGTTAGTGGATGCTCTGCAGCATCCTCTGCTAGTGTAGCTATAACTTGTGCCTTCCTGGAAGGGCTCAATGCTTGTGAAGCTGAGAAAACCCAGGTTAACGGAAACTTTTGAAAATGTTCTTTGGATACTTAGCCTAGTTGATAGAACAAGCAAGGGGAAGCTCCAAACATGCACTCCTTTATTGACCTTCCCAAATTCTTGGGACTCTGTCAGCCCAGAGCATTGCTGGTGGCTTGCTTTGCGCATTTCCCGTTGCTGTCATGAACTAGGTACAAAAGTCCATAAAAGGACATGCTATTACTAAAAAGATCAATCAAGTGGAAGGATTTTCGTCTGGGACATCTATGCTGTCAGCACATCTTTATATTCAGTATCTGTAGGAAGAATAGGTGTGCATGATTTCGGCGATCCACGTACCTCAGCAAAAGAGAGATTCAGGTGAGGGACTGCAGGAGTCTGTTCTGACATTTTGGGCGTTAGGGGCACCAGATGCTCTGCAATGGGCTCTTACGTTGCAGTTCTGCATTGCAGGTTCCCGTTTGGTCCTGTTCTTGACAAGCTAATTAAGGTGCTAAAGGGAAAAAAGCCCCATTCTGGGTGATTTGGGTCTGAACAGCTGGACAGTTCTACCAAGTTACATAAACAGGCATGCCAGTAGGGCAAGGGAAAGCTGGCTGTGAGAGGACTGAGGTGCTGTTGTACATCTGAGCCAATGTTGTTCCAGGATAGTTGCTGTAAGCACAAGGCTGTCTTCAAATGCAGTTAACAAAGCCAAATGTTGGCACAATGTCATGTGTTTCTGTTCTGAGGAGTGCTCTATCTATTAGGAAAAAGCCTAACTCTGCCAAATTTCAATAAGTGTGTTTCTTGACCAGGCTAAACCTGAGTTGTCTTTCCTTCCCTGATCCATCTGTTTAAGCGATGTCCCATCCTAGACATGTATAAAGGTAGCAGGTTTTGTTTGTTCACAGGGTACATCGTGTGACTCTGATCTGCATTATTGTTAATTTTTAGTTCATAGGATGTTGATATAATCAAAATTATTATGAAGAGTGGCACAATTATTTGTTGCCCTCTAGCACTTATGAAAGTGTCAGATGAATAGAGGAAAAATTTTCCAAATCATCCTCTTTCTGTGACTGAAGACAGGTTTTTAAGACAGGAAACTAAGATTATTTTTAGAAAGAGGACACAGTGTACAGAAGAACTAAAATATTTTGCTGCAATCAGAAATTAGAGCACGTAAAATCCTGTGTAGATAACAATTCAGGGTTCTGGAGTAAGACCCTTTTGCTCAAGCTACTTTGAAGTAAGCTATGTATGGAATATTAAGAATTAAGGTTAAGCAGCGCTTTTGTGTGACTCAAAAGGGAGCAAATGACCCAGCACGAGGGAGCTGCCTCATTTTTGAAGATGAGGATGTTAGTTCAGTTTCCTCTTCCTGTTTGTATAAAAGTTTGAGAATAGCTCAGTGATCTGATGGGGTGGGAGAGGAGACAGATGAAGAGATGGTTTTGGGAAGATCAGGATCATCCTTCATGTCATCGGACTGGGCAGATGTCAAAGCTGGAGGGTTCCTGTCCCGGTCATACTGAATAACTGGGCTTTCTGTTATAATTACTGGCTTTAGGAGAAAGACATTGCAGCAACTGTTGGGTTTGTTTTTGTTTTTTTTTTTACCCTGCAGAGTCACATCCCTGCAAAACAACATTTTGCAGTGTTACACTGAAAGCATTCTGACTGCTGCCAGCAGAAGGTACAGTATATACAGGGCGGTGGAACAGTGTGCTGGTACTGTCATCATCTAGTCAGCCTGCTGTAAGCCCTGGGCCTTCTTGTGTGAGCTCAGTGTTGTTAGCTCAGTGTAGTCACCTTCTCTCTTGAGGTTGTAACCAACAGAGAAGAAAGAAATCAGTGTTCTGGGTGGATGACAGTAAAGCCCCAAACCAAACCACCGACGTATTCCTGTTAACAGTTAGAAGCATCCAGCTGACTGACTTCCATGGATTTTAAATGAGGTCCTACAAAGTAGGTATGTCTTTATGGTGATCCTGAGACCTTTAGGAAGTGGTGGTTTATATTTTTAACCCCTTCTCTACAGTTCAGTTTCAATGGTCTCTGCTTGTGCTCAGTGATTCTGGTCAGATGAAAGTTTGGATTCTGCCCAGCAATATTTCTGGCAGGAGTTCGCCTGAAGGAAGTAGTAGAGCAAAGTATGAGCCTGTGCCAAAACCAACTGTTATAACCGTTCATCCCCTGGCCACTCTGTCTTATCTGTGCACAAGTGCTTCCATTTTCATGCTTGAATTCTTCATGCATTAAGACACATTTTACTGTTCTCCTTTCCTCTCTGGTCTGGTCACCACATCTCAGCTTTATTGTCAAAACCGTTTGTTTCAGATAACTACCTATGAAACGGAGCATGGAATATTGCACAGTTTCGGTACCTTTTACCTGCTGATTTGCCCACCTCTGCCAGGATCTTTGGTACCGTCTGCTGCAAGAGCCCTGTCGGCACCGCTGTGCAGGTATGTGTGTACTCAAGACCTAGAAAGAGGTAAAGACAAAACTCTCTTATGTAGTTCTTGTAGTGCTTTTCTCTCCATTCATATAAAAATTTTTAATGAAGTAATGTTACGCTTAAAAAGGAAATCTTGTCTGAGTTGCTGCCAGCAGTAGGAGGACTTTCAGCTAGAACGGGATCAGGCTCTCGTTGTATGTGCGTGGCGTAAAGGCTGCAGGTAGCACGAGTGGTGTAAGTTGGCAACACGGTGCCCTCCTCTGTCTGTGGGCCTGTCTGGAAGGCCAAGGGCGTTGTAAGTTCTCCCTGCAGGGAAGGATGCATAGCTGTGGATTGAGGAGTCTCTAAAATGGTCCTGTTCACTTACCAATAATGTAAGACAGTTTCCCTGAAAATGGGATAAGAATGATAAGGAAAAGTTAATTTGCTTTCGGCTGTCATCCTCATTCAGATACCACCAGAACCAGCAACTTTCTCACAGTGTTTCCCTTTTGTTCACACTACCAAGACTTCAGCAACAGTCTTGGAGGCGTCTGTCCTTTTCTGCAATGCTTTTTCCCTTCCTGGGGTCACAGTTGCACATCCTCTTAAAAATATTTCCCAGGAAACACCTCCATTAATCCCTGAGCAAACCTGACTATGCTTTCTTGGGGATGTAGGTGACGTGTCTGCGGTTTGGTTTTTATCTCTGGCCACCTCAAACTTTTAAGTTGGATGGAGGTTGGGTTTACTCTTGTCGTTTGTACAGAGGTTTAACTCAGCTCGTAACAGTAGCAGCTACTGAACATCCTTCCTGACTATGTGTAACCTGGATATCCGTGGCGGTTATCCCCACGCTGCCATAGCTTTGTTGCCTGAAGTTACTGTTTATTGACCTGTCGTGGCTTCTTTGTTTATCTTCAAAAGATTACTGTGTCTTGTCAGTAAGTATCCCAGTGGCATTATGGTCTGCATATGGATATATGCAAAGGGCTCTGGTCATCTTTGCCAGCAGCAGCATAACGTACATTTCAGGTGACTGGGATTACACATACCCGGTTTCTACAGGGATGATCTGAGTGTAGCCAGTAGACTTGATCACTTTCGTTAAGGGCTGGGTGCCCTTGTTGAAGTTGTGTTGCCTGTATGCTTCAAATAAAAGTTTTTGGACTGGTGGTTTTGGGCCAGCCAGAATAATTCCGTATTTCAAGGTCGTTTAGAAAATCTGCGAGAACACCTTCCTTTTTCAGGTGGAAACGTGATAGGAGAAAGAGGGATGATCTACAGCCATCGAAACTGCCTGCTGAACTGATTTTGACCATATAAGCTAATAAAGTTCAACTGTGACCTTGTTTAAGCTGATTCCAAAAGTGAAGTAATTTCTGGCATCTAAAGCAAGTCCTTGAAGCTTTAAAATCATGGCTCTGTAAGCCGTGTTCTTCTGCATTACAAATAAACTATTAGTATGCGCCATTTAAGACGTGAATATGGGCTGTTTTGCTTCAACCCATATGCACAGTTCAGAAGGTCAGGCATTACCGCAGTATCTCTCCTGTTATTTTAGGGCTCTCATGTGTTATGGTTGGCCCTGATCGCATGGCATTTGGTTTCAGTTATTTTTCCATGGTTTGGCTTTTAAGAATAGACACATTTCAAGAAAAATCCAACAAGTTGTAAAGTTCACAAAGGCTGAGGACTGTGATCGCTTTTAGACTGGAGCAGTTGAAGGGAGATAAGCATCTTGATCTAAGGACTGTGTTTAATCTAAATATAGTGTATCTACGTTACGGGGAATGGAGAAGAGCAGAACTTGGGTTACGAGGTGGGGCAGAGGCAAAAAGAGAATGGAGGCAGTTCACGTTGTAGTAGCCCTTTGCATCTTTCTTACTTAGGCCAACTGTTGCTAAATTACTCGAGATTTAGAGGCAAACAGAGCCACAAGTGGAGAAACAGTGCTCTTTGTTGAACTCAAGTCCAGTAACTAGTTTGATAAATAATACAAGGAGTGGAAGAGGGATTCCCTTCTGGTGAAAATGCTGACCCTTTGATCCCCAGCTGTGGCTCATCATTTAAACTGGTGTTTTTCTTGTTTGTGGTTTTTACTGTAAGAAGTTTTTCCTAACCTCTGTGTAAAGACCTGTATGGCAAATGTAGGCACCCTTTGTTTAAAGAGTGCCTGGGGGTAGAGTAAAAATTCCAAGGTCTGCATTTCAAAATGTATGTGGCTGTTTAAATGATCAAATACTAGGAGTATTAAAAGGAGTGTGTGTCTCCTCTGTTGTCTCAGTACTGAAAATTTGCCTCGGGGCTTATAGACTGGACGACTAAACGATGTGGTAAGATTTTCAAACCCAGGAACTGCTTAATACTTTAGAAAATTTGTTTGCCTCAGTCTCAATCCTAAAAATGCTTTTGAAAATGAAATGCAATGCATTAATACCAGCCTGAAAGAAGTGCAGCTTGTGTAGCTGTGGACTGGTACAGAATCTAGCTGCTGATGCAGAAATATTAGACGGCAAAGGAGACCTGAAGGAATGTGTGCATCAGTTTTTCAGTCATGAAGAATAGTGTTATATACACATAAATCTCGAGAACACACAATTTTACAAGGAACTGCGGATGTGGAATCCAGAAAGGCTAGTCAACATAGCAGGGTTTATTTAATCTTTTCAGACTCTGCAAACAAATTGCTGTCAAGAGAAGTTTGATGCTGCGGCCTTAGCACTTGCGGCTGGTATGTATTTCACAGAAATGTGCCTAAAGGTGGATGAAAGACTGAAACGCTTGAAGAGGAGCTGCAGAATAAGAAGATAGGAAGGATCCATCTCTCCTACTATCTCCTATGCCTCCTAGAGTACTTGTTGCTCATGCTACAGGAAAAGTGTGTTCTTAACTTACTTGGACTGTTTTGGTGTAACTGATTTTGTTTAGATACACATGACAATATCAAGAGCAGACATTTAGGGTTGATGCAAATTTTGGCTCTTTTGTCACTGTTTAATCCAAATTGAAACTTGGCTCAAGAATGCACTGTTGGAGTAATGTACATTTACCATAATTGCAGGAGTTTGGATATGTGAAGATTAAGGTTTACAGTACCAATAACATATATTTTTGAAGATAACTAATGTTTTCTGTATTTTTTCGATGCACTTGTCTTAAAATGGACAGAGTAGTCATACTGTTAAACTTTATATAGCTTCTTCTCCAGAGAAGCACAACAGAGATAAAATGACACACGTACTCTAATATCTCTGGCTTCTCTCATTGCAGCATCAGACTGAAATGAGAGATTAAAATTTGCTGTTCTGGTGGAATACAGAGACACATTCTTTCTTTTTACATTAAACACAACTTTGATGTGTTCCTTACCAATTCTCAGGTGTGACTGTTGCTCACTGGACTTGTGTCACCATCAGAGGGAATCACGGAGTGAAAATCACAGCATGTGTTGAATGGTTTGGTTTAGTAACAGGACCTCATCCGCTGTGGCACCGGAGGAGTACTGCCATACAACCAGGTGTACCACTGTTTAATGAACAGTAGCTGCACTATTTGAATAGGGCTGGCTAACTCCACAGCGAAGTGAGGATTAACACTTGGAACATAACTATTTCCTTGCTGTCTAAGGAAAGGAAAGCAAGAGCCAGGACTCCAAAAAGAAACAAGAATATCTTTCTCTAATGCATTTTTTTAAATTTCTGCATAGTGTTGCCTAGTTCAACAGGGACTCAGTTGACTGATTTAGCCGAGGCCCCATTAAAATGGATTTTACTCTGGGTCACCTAGAGTTTAAGAAGTTCAGGAAGAGAGCAGAAGAAATATTTTTCTGTGTGCTTCCAGCATGCCTCTGCAGGGGCTCGGCAGCAAGCGAGCCATTGTGTGCGAAGGGCCAGATCTCTTGGGCAGACCCCGTTGACCTGGGAGGGGAGAGGGGAACCTTGTCGTTAGTGGCAGGAAACCTATTATTTATTATCAGTCAAAACTAGAAAGTATGTACAAGTCCCCAGAGCGCACAGGGATGTGAAAGTAGCATCGTGTTCATTAAAAGGTACCTATCCTCTGCTGCTTTCCCGCTTAATGTAGGAAAGCGCTAAGACCCTTTCTCGTGTTTCCTCGGTGTATTTTCCTAACCCGCACAGCTTCCAAATGATTCTTTTTCCCTCTCTCTTCACGATTCTTCTTCACCTTAAGAAAACTCCACCAAAAAAAACCAAACAAAGAAGACAAAAGGAGAAAAGAAGTATCATCCTATCTTCTCAATTTCATCACAGAAATTGATTCTTCAATTTCTGGAAGAATAGGTACCTATGTAACTAGTTTTCTTAAACTGTAGGGGACTTATTTGTTTAGTGAGTATTTGCAGTGGATGAGTATTCTGTGGCTATGGGTCTCCAGAATGAAATACAAGGAATAAAAGCAACTTGAATTCAAAGAAGTCATCGAGTTTTAGAGTTTCTTCTTGACCGGGAACCACTTAGAATTTGTCTCTTTTGTGATATGGTTGAGGCACAAGGGTTTGTTTGCTGGAAGTTTTACTTAAGCCTCAGTAAGGTGGTGAGCTTATCCAGACTGGAATACGCATCAGCCACGAGTACACAGCACCGGCTCTCACAGCGTGGTTCAGCTGGTCTTGGAAAATTTGGAATTTGAATAACTAATAGTTATTCTCAGCTCTGGTCTCCCTCAAGGTGGTGGTTTTAGATACTGCTGTAGAGACAGAATTTTTGAAATCCTTGAATACTGGGGATTTTAAAGGTCAGTTTTGCCGTAGGTACTGAATGGCCATCTAAAGATTTAGGTGGTTAAGTATTTAAGATTGTAGCTATTTTAAGATTTAGGGTGAGGTGTTCTATAGACACAATCATCTTTTGTTTTGCCATCAGAAAAGGATAAGAGAACTTTTGCTTCTCTCTGTTCAGGAGAGAAAACAGTAGGGCTAAATATGATTGGCCAGATTATGAATTAAGTCTAAACTGGTGTTGGGATTCTCAGGTTAACAAGTGACCGGCTGGCACCAGTGCGTTTCAGAGCAGTCTTCGGATGTCTCTGAAATGTGCTGCAAAAGTTCAAATCCATTGTTAAAATTTAATTTCTATAACTTGTGTTGTATGGCTGCTCAGTCTGGGTAACTTGAAGGGTTCATCCAACATGGCAATCACAGCTCAGGGGGGGTGCCTTCCACGACTCGGGCTTTGTTTAGGTCTGGTATGGCAAGGGACGTAGAAATGCTACCACAGAGCACAGTGCCTGCCACGCCAGGCCTGAGCAGAGTCCCCTGTGCTAGAAATAGAGTCATGGGAATGGCGCTGTTGTTTTATTCTTTTGTCTCGTATGAACCACCGACTGTTGTTGGTCAGAAATGTTCCGGCAAAATGAGTCGATTCACTGAACCGGAGTCGTTGCCAAGAAAGATTGAGCTAGCTGAGTCTCCTGCTTGGAGGTTTTTGGGGTTTTTTTGTAAAAAAGAAAAAGACCCTTTGACATTTCCATTCTGACATTTTCCCTTTTTTTCTATTCCAGTGTTGAAATGCTGCTTTTGCTCAGATAAAGGAGGTCAAAATCTGAAGGAAACGTTTCAAAAGCGTGGAAAGCAAAGCTGCTCTCTCCAGCCAATCTCTTCTGTGTATCCTTAGTCTGTGGATGTCTTTCCCTCCAAATTTTCAACTCCTTTTGTGGTAAGGAAAAATGTTTGAGTTCTTAAACGCTGACAGGTTAGGAAAACTGTTTCCCTTGCTGCTCCCCCTGTAACTGTGCAGCCCTTGTTGGAGGGCTGATGGTGCTGGGACCGCAGCCAGGACGGAGGGGGTTCGGCAGGGCTGGGGCTGGCAGCAGCGCTGACAAAGGAGCTGCTCTGAGCTGCCTTTGTTTTGCTGTCATCAGTGTCCCATTGTTTGCCAGGATAATTGCCCAGTTAATCCTAACTGGTAGGATAATTATATAAAGCTCATGTCCAGTGTAAACAGGAAACAATATACTTTCCTTAGCTTTGCCAGGCATTAAGTTCCCTGGACTACTATCAACCTTCCAGGATTTGCCCTTAATTGTTTACTGCTAGGCAATATAGGGTGACAAATTAACATCAGGGACATGGGATCAAATCCTAATCTCCCTTATTAGTCAGGTGAAGTCCCTAGTTTTAGGGCTTAGTTTTGCTGGATCTAGGGATTATCCCTAGTTAGATTGTATCCTGTATCTGTAGCCATCCAGCTGGCTTTTCTGATTTTGAAACAAATAGTTCCAAAAGTTCATGCTTTAGCGAGCCTTTTTGCAGTTCTAATAGTAGATCTGCTACTGTTAAAAGGTAAGGTGTAATTGTTTCATACCCACAATAAAGAGGACAGTTACTACCTTGTAATACAGCTTCTTGTATAAAAATCTATTACTTTTCTTCTATTTTAACCCTTGAGATTTAGGAACAGGTTTTGCTTTGCATTCTCACGTTGAATATTGATGCCTTACAGCATGAGTGGGGCTGTTTGCTTCAGTGGGACTGTTTGTACTGGTGAGCATATCAACACGCCACTCGTCATAACAGCTGATTCAACAGTTACTGTGTGCAAACTGGTAAAATACTGGTGGGAAACTCAACTGGGAAGACAAACTCACGCTTTTGGTTTCAGTCAGGAGTAGCACAGAATCACATGAGTATATGTGCAGGACAGGCTGGATCCATGGGCCGAGGCCACTGTATGAGGTTCAACAAGGCCAAGTGCCGGGTCCTGCTCTTGGGTCACAACCACCCCCTGCAATGCTATGGGCCTAGGGATGAGGGGCGCGAAAGCTGCCCAGCAGAAACGGACCTGGAAGGGTTGGTCGACAGCTGGATGAACATGAGCTGGCAGTGTGCCCAGGTGGCCAAGAAGGCCAGTGGCATCAGGAACAGTGTGGCCAGCAGGAGTAGGGAATGGATCATCCCCCTGTGCTGGGCACTGGTGAGGCCGCAACTCAGATCCTGTGTTCAGTTCTGGGCCCCTCACTGCAGTAAAGACACTGGGGTGCTGGAGCATGTCCAGAGAAGGGCAATGGAGCTGGGGAAGGGTCTGGAGCACAATTCCTGTGAGGAGCAGCTGAGGGAGCTGGGGGTGTTCAGTCTGGAGAGGAGGCTCAGGGGGGACCTTATCGCTCTCTACAGCTCCCTGAAAGGAGGGTGCAGAGGGGTAGATGTTGGTGTCTTCTCACAAGTAACAAGCGTTAACAGCCTCAAGTCGTGCCAGGGGAGGTTTATATTGGATATTAGGAAAAATTTCTTCACCAAAAGTGTTGTCAGGCATTGGCACGGGCTGCCCAGGGAAGTGGTGGAGTCACCATCCCTGGAGGGATTCAAGAGACAAGTTTATGTGGTGCTTAGGGAGATAGTTTAGTGGCAGAATTAGAAATGTTAGGTTATGTTTGAACTTGATGATCTTAAGGGTCTTCCCACCATAAATGATTCTATAATTCTATATATTGTATGGTCAGATATTGGCCTAAATCTTATGAGCTCAGGGATGCGGTGAATGGTGCCTGCGTACCTTTCCTGCTGTCGGTTGCTTTGCTCCATGAAATCTCTTATTTCCCAGCCTTGCTAACCTCCCGGTAACCATGCTGGAAGTACTAGTGGTAAATCAGGCTCTGAATAATATCATTTCACCACTGAGCTCTCTAACCTTGAGCTGCAGGCCCCTGCACACCCTGATTTAGGTGCTTGGAGTGGGAACAAGGTCACTGATGCTTTCTTTACTCCAGTTCTCCCACTACAGGTTTTGTGGCGGGTAGAGCTGAGTCAGTGGTGGAAGTGGCAGGAACATTCCCTACAATAACTCAAGGGGATTATTTCAATTTGCCTGCATTTCCCACTTATGTTAATGGCAAAAACATGTCAAAAAGAGATGAAGAAATGGCATTTTAAAGGGGTATGTAAAACTTCCTAAATGACCTGGTATGTTAGGAAAGACTTTTGTGAGTAGTATAGAAATGTATCCTTCTGTCCTCAAACACCCTCTTCTTTCCCTTCCAGATAAAATCTTGGGAGTCCACAGGGAGAACTCTGCTATTTTAACATTTATTAATTTGGGGGTTTGTTAACTGCATTATCCCCTGGTCCGTCTGAATATCTAGCTGGAAGCTCTGTATAGTGCTTCATACGCTGCAGCTTGTTTGTTCCTGTAAACCTTTCTGCCACCTTTTAACCATAAAAATTTTGGTTTGTTGAGTCACCTTACAAAATTCCAAAAGTGCATCCAGGAAAATCAGTGAATCCACATTCCTGTCATGCATATTTTTGAGGATTTTGCTTTATGTGACAAACAGCTTTTGAAATTTGCAGTACTGGGCAGGCCAACAAATCAGATCAACACCTTTGGTCATTTGGCTTATTCCCAATCAGTGCTGAGAAAACAAGTGTGGACTGCTACCTGTTTGGTAACTTTCTGGAATAAGATGAGTTTTGGAACAAATGAAGGTGGTTTTTTTTAACCAGCAGCACAACTCCAGTGAAAAACCACGTGCCAGGCAGGTTTCTAAAGGACCCTCACCCTGCTCTCTTTATCCAGCTTCTCCGTGACCAGGTCACTCTGAATGATGACCTTTCCCAGGTCGTAGAAGCTGCATCTCCAGGGATGTCCAGGAGACAAGAGCTTAGAAACTCAATGCCTGGGCTTGGCCAAGGGTCCCAGCTGAAGCAGTAAGGGAACTGGGGGTCTGGAAACGGCCACTGAGCAGCTCTGAAATGCCATTTAGTTAAAGCATCTGGGTTCCTAGGCCAGCAGGCAACAAAGCTGCGTGTGCAGCAACAATTTTGTTTCAGAAAACAAATGCTGTGTCACTATGCATATATACTTGATCAGATTTCCGGAAAATCTCAAAAAAAAGCACTGTGAATAAAGTCTTGAATTTCAGAGCAGGGAAAAATAGTGCAAGATGCACTTTAACTTAAATTTCTGATGTAGAATTTGCTGTGCTGGTTTATGGTCAGTACTAGGATTTGTGCTGTTAATCAGCCAATGCACTTTTTCTCATTCGAATCGGTGAATAAATGGAATGAAATGTTCTGTTACCATAACCTGTGAGAAGGATACACAGTAAATTAAGGCTATCATCAGTTTCACAGTATCTGCTGCTATCAGTTTCCTTGCTTTTCCTTTCTGCTCTTTGCCTTTTCTGTTACTGTGCTCGTCCTGTGAACTGGCAACCTGCTCTGTACAAGCTCAGCTTCAGCCGGAAGACGCTAGCTCTGACAGTGCTACATCTGCAATCCCTCAGCTAGAAGTCACACAACCAACGTGTGAGAGGAAGGAAGGACCTGTTGCGCTAGCGCTGGAATTGCACGCAGAAGGTGCAGGTTCAGGTTCTGCCTCTGCTGTAGATTTCCTACGTGAGCCTGTACAAACATCCTGGTGCATCAGTTGCCATAGCGAAACAGAGATATCGTTTCCTTCCTCCCACTGCCTGTCTTGCATACAAGCTTTGGAGGACAAACATTTTCACTTACGATTTTACAGAACAGCACTTGAGGCACTACAGTCCTGACTTTTGGTTGGGGCCGTTAGCTGCCTCCGTGTTACAATAATAACTATAAACAAAGCAGCCTTGCTCTGCAACGGTGACAGCCCTGACTGCTGTCCAGGCAGGCCTGATCAGAAGAACATGCACTGTCTAAAAGGTATATTATCTCCTACTCCCTGGTTCATCTAGCCTTCCAGTTACTCCCACGTAAAGAAACAGCCAGTGCCAAAAGCCAGTGAGTGAAGCTGTAGCTGCCTCCCATCCCTTTCTGAATGGGCCATGAGGAGATGTAGCAGCTGCTCCTCATGTTCTGGCATCATGTTGATGTCTGTGGTCCCCAAGGGGTGGGAGTGGGACCAGCAGCCAGAGCGGCATCTCTTCCTTCAGTGTGTGCTGACGGACGTGACAGGAGATTCATCCTGACCTGCGTCTCCGGTGGAGGGTGCACAGAATCAGCCACGTGCTGGGGGTCATCTGCGAGGTGCGGGCTAGGAATGGGATCATCTCATTTGATGATGCCCTGAACGCTGCTGTGGGCGTCAGCCACGAGTGCATTTCCCATGAGGTAGGTGTAAGAGTCTGTAATGTTTTAAACTGCTAGAGGAAAACAGCCTTAAAAATATGATCACGTATTTATCCGGAAAAGAGCTTTAAAAACAGAGTGTTATGGGCAAGTCTTTCCAGCCACCAGCCTCTGAGGGTGGAAAATGGCAACTGACCCATTAGTCCACGTAAACAGCTCTGGCCTGGATGAAAATGCCCTGTACTCTGAGAAAACTATGTAGGAAGAACTTAGCGATGCCTATACTGGGCAAGGGCGCTCTCGTTGAACTGCTCACTTCTATGGAAGATTGCAGGGGTCTCTGGGACTTTTGTGGTGCATTACGCAAAGATTTGAGAGATTTATAGTAGTTGGGGAGTAGAAAGGGGGTAGTTATATCGGTGTGGTGATGCCATCTCAAATATGCTTCGTCGTAAACAAGCCCCAGGACAGCTACCGCTAGTATCGGAGTGGTGTCTCCTAATGGCATGGTGGGATGCTAACAGAACAGTAATTCACAGGGAGGAGTGCCCTCTACAAAATTACAATGTCTCCCTTTTGAGCTCCTGGTATGTTTCTGGAGGTTTTCATCAGCCAAACGTTGGCACAACATTGTTTATCCTAACTGAGGAGACCGCAGCGTGCAGGGATTGTAGGCCATTAGAGTTATAGCAAAGGGGAATGTTTTTGGCACATCTGGGGGCTTTAAGAAATATATTGACCAAGGAGGCAACACTTTGATCAGGCTCCAAGTAGAGCATACAAAAAACCTTTTTCATTAAAATGAATTTCAGTGCTGCAGTAAGGTGACAAAGGGAGGGAAGAATGCCTGCTGAAGGCATTCCTGTCAGATACCTCTGCTTCCTTTCTGACCTGCCCATTTCCTTGTGTTTTCCAATGGATAAAAGATCTCTTTGCCCTTGCCACCTGCCTGTGGACTCATCACATCAGCAACATTCCCTCTCAACGTTGGTCCATTTTCCTCCATCTTCAGTCCTGGTTCTCCTCTTTCTTCCTGGTTGCTCTGTTTCTTGTCCCTTCCTGCCTCACCCTCTACATATCCATCATCACGTTGTTTATTCTTGACTCCCCCTCCCCAATTGCAGGGAAATTCTTTCCACTATGGTCATTTTGAAGCTACCAGTGAATGAGTACGCTCTCATAAAGGAGTGGAATTCCGAGGTGTTTGGTGTGCTGTCACTATTCCTGTTAAGGAGGGTTGCTGTAAAGGTTGTTGAAGGTCGCTTCAGTGCCTAAACATTTGTGGCTTGTGTACAAAAGGTTCTCGATTGGTCAAGCTCACGTGACTCCCAAAATCATATTGCTAAAGGTCTTCCTAAGATCCTTGTGGACTCCATGCCAAACGTATACTTGCCACAGTCAGATCCTTTAGCTCATAGAGCTGTGGTCATCTAAAGTGCTCGAGGCCAGATTTTTGAAGGTTTATTTAGTTGTGTAACCATCTCTGAAGTGGGGGTTTGCCCTTGGTGCTTGTTGCAGTGCAGCTGAGTTTCGTGACCAAGTTTTTCCGAGCTCTGTTGAGAACCTTTTCTGCATTTGTGTTTGTTGCAGAATCCAAGCTTCGCTGTGCGTTAACGTGGAGGCCAAAAACCGTAGGAAAAGCAGGTGAGCACGTAGTCACATGATGGCAAAGCAGGAAGGCAGTATATGCAACTAGATTCTTAGCTAATCTTGACAATCAGCCAACTATACAGGCTGTCTGGGACTGTTCCTTCACCTTTCACGAGCAGAAACGAAGTTTGTGTTTAAATATTGGGTAAATACTTGCAGGAGAGTATGTGCATTTGTTTGTCGTGACAAATACTAACCAGCTTCCTCCGGAAGAGCTCTCACTTTCAAACAAACACCAAGGACAACCTTCCTTATTCCCAAAGAGAGATGTTTCCTTATTCCCTTATTCCCAAAGAGCAGCTGACAAGGGAGTTAGCGAAGGAGTTAAGGAATCTGCAAAAGAGTTAAGGAGAGAGTGGTGGCTCTCAAGCCCACTCCCCGCTTATGTACTGAGCATGGCTTGTGTACGGAGCGTGCCGTGCTATGGAATGAAATACTCCTTCGGTCAGTTTGGGGTGGCTGGCTGAGCTGTGTGTGCCCCCACTGAGTGCAGTGAGAAAGCTGGGGACGCAGCTGCAGTATCAGAAGCTGAGAGACCTTGAATTGGGTGCAAGCACTCCCCAGCACCAGCTAAAAACCACCTTATCAGTACTTTTCTCAGAGTAAATCCACAAACCCAGCTTCATACCAGCCACTGTGAGGAAAGTTAACTCTTTCCTGACTAAAACCAGCACATAGCCTCAGAAACATCCAGTGTTATTCACAACAATCTGCTTCATTTTCTATCAGCACATCTGTGTAGCAGCTGCAGGCAGATACTTCCCAGGGGCTCAGTCTAATTTGTAGAATTACGGGATTGTGCCTGACTATAGAAAAGGTCTACTAGTGTTGCTAATGTTGAAAATGTAAGCTTGATGCCTTCCACATGGTTTTTTGTCTTGTTAGTATTTTTTTGAGTCCGTAATTAACCCTTTGCAGAATTTTTTCTTGAAGCAAGGTAACTATTGTGTTGTCTAATTCCTGATTGTTTTCAGAAGGCCACAGTTTGGTACTGTGTCCTCTCTGAGTTTCTAACAGTGGTGTCAGATGAACCATGAACTCAGTTGGAATTTTTTTCCTTTCTCTCTCTTTTAATTGCATACAGAAATCGATTTCTCCGTTCCTGGAAAGCAGCCACTCTCACACAAACACCACTGAAGCACACGGAGGAGTATTTATCAGGCAAATTAAACTCAGAAGATGCTGTCAGATGGCAGAGTGACGTTGACCAGATTGGAACTTGGTCAAAACAACAATGCAAGGCTTTGCTACAGCATTTACCATCCTCGGGCAGCAGCCTGCACCTCCTGCCGCGGCGAGGCACAGGCTGTGCTCTTCCACCACAGTGAATCAGTAGTGGCAGGGTCGGTCCTGCACAGCTCCATGCAGATGGACTCCTCACCCCTCTGTCTTAGCCCAACTGACATCCTGCCATATGTTTATGTTCTGCAAGTGAAAAGCATCAGAAAAAAAAAAGCCCAAACCCAAACATTTTTCCATTTCTGAACCTTTGGGTAATATATCTGTTGTCTGGGGTCTGACTGACCAGGGCTTCTTGCCAGACTGGAACCTCACAGAGAAAAGTGCCACCTTCTGAATAACCACTACCACATCCTGCCCTCTTCCTTTTCTGTCTGCTGTCTGAACGCTGCCGTAGCTCGGCTCATCCACTCCAACAAAAGCTGACAGCTTCATGTCAGACACGTCCTGCGCTTGGAGGAGCCCTCAAGCTAAATTTTCAAGTGGGAAAAGCATGGTGCTTTTGTGTGAGCTGGGCACTATTGCTCTGTCATCTTGCAGAAAGTGAAACGAGGTGTTTTTCAAACTATTTTGCTGAAAGTTTGGATTTGCTACTGGAAAAGAAAGTGCAGCTGAGAAGAAAGCATTTACTTTTTGTCAGGCTAGCCCTAAAATCACGTTTGTAAACCTAAGCCAACTCTTTTCCTTTCAGATCTGCTTCTTATTAATCTGTGTTGATCTCAGTTGTTACGATACCTTCACAGGGCCTTGTCTCACGCCGCGGCAGGGCCTGGGTTCACTGGAAGAGCCACATCTTCCATGACAGATTGTGGCCACACAACACAGTTTGTATCACAGAAATCCTATTGCAATGTCTGTGGAGGAGTTTGGCACAACACACAGGAATGGGATGCAGGCGGACTTCGTGAGATGTCATGAAAACTGAATGGAAAATAGCCCAAGGAAAAGATTTTAACATTTCCCAGTATTCTGGGTGGTAAATGTCTCTGTGGGGAAAAAAATCTCAGTATTTTAACTGTTCCTCCTTTATTTGAAAAGGTAAAAGAATATGTATTCTTCATCCATGAGATCAGATTCAGAGTTTCGGAAGGCTGTCTGTGGCTAGGTTTTTGAATGGAACACTGTAAGGCCATTTAAAGAGAAAATGATAGTGTCCATAAGTGTTATGCTGTTGAAGGGAGAGTTGTTAAGACGTTATCCATGTGATCAGCAGCTATGCTTCATTGAACTTAGACCTTCTGTGACCATTCTCCACACAGAATCACTTCCTAGGAATACAAAGAATTTTGTAGTTAGAAGAGGCTTCGTAATCGTTGTATCTATCTACCCTCACTCTTGATCTATATTTTCATATTCTCTGTATTAGTTTCTCCTCCGTTCTTAAACAACACAGACATATATAAAAGAATTAACTGTTTCATTTTGATTTCCTTGAGCTTGTGGTGAGCATTTGAAGAGATCACCATTCCATCTTAGCAATTTGTTTCTGGAGTGGTCATCTAAACTTCTAATGAAGCAAGGAGCAAATTAGTTTATTTGTTTTTATCACAAAGTTCATTACTTCCAGTCAGTTTTCTTCTCAGTGTACTATAGCTAGTGAAATGTTCAAGAAATTATTAAGATTTACCTACTTTTTGATAGAAACGGGGTTATAATTTGATAATGCATTTCAAGTACACAGTCCATTTGAAGAAGATGCTGTTCATTAACTCTGTGTGGACTATTGATACCTGACACTCATCTGAAAGTTGTTGCATAAGATCCAAGTGCACTTCAGCCACCATTACCATACTGATCCTGCTGAAACAATTGATTAAACTCCCATAATCTTCAGTGGAGCCAAGAATTCATCTTCACTTGAGGTCTTTAAGCCCTCTTGCTCCTTCTCTCCTTAACATACGCCCTTTCCCTTTCTCTCTCTCGCCCTAAATTCCCCGATCCATGTTTATGGGCTTACAACATCTGTCATCAAAATGCAACTATTCCTGTTCAGCAGCTTGCAGCAATGTAACATAAACAAAGTAAGAGAAACATGGGAATGGGGTATCAAATGTCATAGGTGGCCTTACGATTTTGTTTTTAACATATAAAATAATATTAAACCGTATTTTTACATTTAAATTACACTTCCTTGTCTCTGCATGTGCTCTTTCTTCAAACCTATCATTTTATTTCTGACAAACGGGGCGAATTCTGTAACAATTGCCCAAGTGCTTGAAAGCACATGCTGGCAGGTGCAGCTAGAAGCTTACCACATCAGAAGGCGGCACACAGAATGGATTCAAGACTGTTTTGGACTAAGGGTATTTTTGTTATTGATTCAGGTAACAAAAATATCAGGCCCAGTGATATAAATGAAAGATGACTAATGCATTTTCCTGTTCGTTGTTTACCTTTCATTCATCATCTCCTTTAACTATGAGCTCATTATTTTATATTCCTTCAGCTGAATTTGTGCGAAAGAAATATATTCTCACACGCTGTGTAACCCTCTGTTTGCTCTGGCAAGTTACACAGTTTTGCCTTTCAGGAGGCTGCCATGATATTGTGCAAACATGTCTGTTCATTTGCTACACCATCTTGGTTCCTACTTCAGCTGCGTTCTCCGTTCCAGCTTTCACATCTGTATTTCTAACTCTGGAATGGCCACGCTTAAGCCAACTCCACCGCTATTCGGAGAACTTCAGAACGAAAGGAGAAGATTGATGGTCATTTAATAACCTGTGAGCAAGACTCTCCGCTTCGCTTGTCTCCATTGTTTAACATGAGTTGATGTATGCGCAAAAGAAAAAGTGAAGTAATGGGAACAAACTTGACTAAGTCAGGAGATGTTTGGAAGTCCGATGCATTTTTGGTTTAGCGAGAGCCTGAAAAAGTAGCAGATGTGTGGGAAACATGAAAATATGTGCATTAAAGCAAAGGGAGTCTCCACTGGTCAGCTTTACTAAAATACATTGGTAGGTTGTGCAATACTACTTTGTGGTCTGAAAGGCAAATAAACATTGGGTCACATTCTCAGGACATGCCTGGAAGCATAGGTCCGTGAAGTCAGTCAAGTTCATCAGTGTTTTAGCTAAAATCTGTCCCTGCATACAAGTGAAAATGGTGATGTAGGCCATTTTTTTAGGACTCCGTAAGTCAAATTCAGGTTTCTGGAAAGCTGTGCTGTTACTAGGAAGTCCCCACTGCCATTCAACAGAACGAATAAAGGACTACAGGTTGCATATATTCTTATGCTACAGATATTTTTTCCTACTATCATACTGATAGAAATATTGCTTGTCTTTTGCTTGCCTTTTTTCCCCCCTTTTTCTTCCTTTTTTTTCTTCTGTTAACAGCGAGCCACATAAATGGACTCGAGACAGATGCAAAGACCCTGTGCCAGCTGAGCAGGCACTGTTTCTAGAGAGCTCGCCAGTGATGGGCGCCTGTAAAATTGTTGGTTAGGCACAGTAACATCCCTGTGAGGCATACAACACAAAGGTAGAAGAAAAGGTTGCTGTTTGGCTCTGTGCCAAACCAGCACTAAGTGCTGGAGCACTTCAAGACATATTTTTTAAGGAAGTATCTTGTTCTGGCTGATTTTGAAAACGGAAAGTTTGAAGAAGCTTAATGTTTGTTGGGGCAAATTTCGATATTGGCCACGTGGTAGATTGTAAATCAGAGAGATACAACTTAACTGGAGAAAATGGAGCTGTAGTAGAAGGTTCCTCACATTTTGCATTTGCAGTATTACATTTGCTGGTATAAACACATATTTAAAAATAAATTTTGCAGTAGCTTTATTTCCATTAAGAAGTATTGGAACATGAATTTTCTGGGGTTTATTTTTGAATGCTTCACTCTGGGACAATCCATAAAATTTCTTGAAGTGAAGAAGCGCTGAGGGGATTCTAACAAGCCTCACTAGATAGGCACATCCGTGTGCAGGGAGGGGATGAAGGAGCATTCACATTCAAGGTAAACATTTATGACACCGGGAAACGTTAGCTGAAGATTTGGTCCGATTACTTAAGCTGCGTGGCCTCACGAACTCGAAGTAGTTGAAGAAATGAGAATTTTAGAAATAAATGGAAGAATATAGTGTTCTGGGGAAAATAGTGATATGCATTTGGTTTGTTTTACTATTGAACTGAGGGATCCTTTTCGGGTTTATTTTTTTGTCACTGCTGAGTCCAGATCTGGAATGCTGTTGTCACATCAGTGGGCTTCAGGAAAATGTTAGTAATCTGAAGGAAACGCAGGCAGAAGCAATGTGTTTTATTTTGAGGCAGGGATGAGTTGTCCTTTTGTAAATGTAATAGAAGGTCTGGATTAATAATTTGGCTGAAATGCAGTTGGTACTTCCCAGGTATCTGTGGACATGAATATACGTCAGGGAGAGTGACTGTTTTTATTTTTGTCTTGTTTGGAATTATTTCCCTTTACACTCTCCTCGACAGAGGACAATTTTTGCAAACTATCAAGTGACTGATGTAAAAGTTTCTTTCTTAGGATGGTCTTGCTCTTCAGGGGGTTAACTGTGGTCAGTCTTGTGCTCCTTGCGTTGTACCGAGACAGTTGTTGGGGAAGTGTTGCCCTCCACTGGGAGAGGGATAGATGACTAGGGAAAGGCCCTCCAGTTCTCTGCTCTGTGGGTCCTAAAGCAGTTCCTCTCTTATGAGGAATCTTGGGAAGCACAGGGCTCTTGACACCCCTCAGAGGTCATCTCCAAGTTGTCCCTGGGAGGTGGTGTCCTCTTCGGCTATAAAAGGGGCTAGGGGTCAGTTCCCAAAAATAAAGCGCGCTCTGGAGCGCTGCATGCAACATGTTGGAAAATTGCTGTGCCACCAGGACAAATTTGCTGGAATCGGTGTGCAAATGTCGGTTGCAAATCTCCAGACTTTCTGAAACTTTCCTTCTCATGTAATTCACAGCAATTCTTGAAAGCTTCCCAACTTTTTCCCTGTGTTGCTATTTTTATTTTGAATGGGAAAGGGGGAACGAGCATATGAACAGCACCAGATGTAGACACCTTTCATGTAAAATTATACCCTGCTCTTCTGACACAACACAGAGATGAATTCATGGTACGCGTTGGCATCGGCGTTTGGTCTGCATTCACAAGCACGTTGTGAAATTGATTCCAAAGCAAACAGTGGTATTTCATCTGGGAGAAAATGCCTTGGTTAGCTGCCTGTGTTCCGACTGCGTTTTTAGAATAATGATGGCAAATGCCTCGCCTGCCATGTTCACTTCCAAAAACCAAGATCGGTTCCAATTTTTCCTAAGCTTATTTTGGGAAACAGCAGTTCTTGGCTCTTCAAGAATTCGTGCTAGCAAGGAACTTAATTGGCTCATTAGAAAGACTAATTTGGCAAATCAAATCAGAATGTTTTATCCAAGTTTCACAGTGTAATTTAATTTGGAGTAATTTTCAAGGCACTTGGGAAGGCAGCTGCAATCAAGGATGTTGTGAATGGCAGCTCCAGATGAGCTGGGGACCTTGCTGCGTCACAAGCAGAGGTGTGGGGATGGTTCCTCCCCAGTGTGCTGGAACAGCAAGCCTAATCCCCAGCCCCATCCGGGAGCTGGTGGGTAAGTCCTTCTCTAGAGGAGAAAAGGCGTATGGCAGCTCCTTTGTGCTGTCTGGGCACAAGGGCTCTCGGCATGGTACAGTAACACCTGAAACAAGCGCAGGCAGGAGCTTGATTGTTGGTCTGTTGGCATAAACGCTCTCCTTTCCCTTTGACAGCTCACCCTGAGTTGGGATGTTTTGTGATGTAAACTGCAGGTATTTACTGAGCATAACCACATCACGTATTGAGAACTGAACAGCGAAGCCAGTTGTTTCAGACATTTACAACTATCAGTTTCCAAAACGCTTAAAATCACCTGATGGGGACCTCAGTATTTCTAATGGACTGTAGAGATGTGTTTAATAAATATGCCTGGTTTGAGTGGTTCCTAAGTATGCCCTTTAGCTTATATAGCACCGTGTTCATCACTTCCTTAAATTGTAACTACCTTTGTATGCCTGCTACGTTTACACGGACGCACACACTGTGTGAGCAGTTCTCTGGAGGGGATGTTGTTGTGTAAGCTGAGAGCCTACATGTTTCTGTATGTTCGAGACTAATGAGTCTAAAGCAATTTTTAGTTAAAAGGTACGTAGAAATTCATGGCTCTTCATATGTCTCTTTCTTTCTCCCTCCACCTTCTAGGAGGTGTATTTCTACGTTACCTGGGATGTTAAGGGGACCTACAAGGAAGCTGGGGGAGCTTTTTACAAGGGCCTGTAGTGACAGGACAAGGGGTAACGGGTTTAAACTGAAAGTGGGGAGATTGAGATTAGGTATCAGGAAGAAATTCTTCACGAAGAGGGTGGGGAGGCACTGGGACAGGTTGCCCAGAGAAGCTGTGGATGCCCCATCCCTGGAAGTGTCCAAGGCCAGGCTGGATGAGGCTTGGAGCAACCTGGTCTAGTGGAAGGTGTTTGGGTTTTCCAACCCAAACCATTCTAGGATTTTGTGTTGACCCCTGAATGCTCCAGTCGTTTAAATGATCTGGAAAATGCATTTCAAGGTGAATCTATTAGAGTTGTGTTAATACTGGAGTTAGTAACAGGCAAAGTAATGACAGAATGATAGTCACACAGAGCAAAAGAAGTAATGTTTTTGGTTTGGGGTTTTTCTGTTCTTGAGGGAGAAAACCAGAGCTGACAGATTAAGGACAAGGAGTTGCGAAGCTGGAGCTTGCAGAACTGGTGGTGTCCTTTATGCGCACACGTACCAGCTCCAGAAGACTCTGCTGCGAATACTTGTTTCCCTCTTGTTATGCAGGTGGGAGGAGGAAGACACACTCCACCTTCCACGTGGAGTAGGAGCACATGATGTAGGTGTGTGTCGTTCTTCCACTCCTGGTTTCTCACTTGATGGTGACAGTGGGTATGCTACTGTGAGCTCAAGACTTCTGCTGTATTTTCAAAGCATGAGAAATTACTCCCAAGAACAAGCTAATTTTCTGATTAGAAGACATATGTCCACATGCACATGGCTTTTCAGCTAATGTCTGCTCAGTCATGCTGTTCTTAAGAGCTTTTCTTTACTTACTATGTGATATCTTCCACCTGAGCAAGCTCAGCCAGCCACGGTACAGTATGGTATCACAATGACCCTGTTATATTTGCAAAACCAAAGGTAGGCATTGGCAATTAGCTTGCCACTGATTGAACAAAGGAGCTAGACATACAGACCCACACCATTCAGCTTTATGAGGAGCAGAGCCAGACAAGGGGAACATAGCAGACTCCATTTAGTACCTGGCTGTTGTAGTGCAGCTCTCTCTTGATTGCACAGACTGTACAACATGACATGTTGGCTCTAATCGGCGTCAGATTTTGTGGGAGTATAGGTCTACGTGCACTCAAGGTGCTTGGCATTCTATAAGCCAGATAACATCTCTGACAGGGAGGGCATTGGGCTGCAGCAAAAGAAGAGCTCATTTGAGATGCAGGGTGACTCTGGCGGAGGGAGATGGAGTGCAGGCGCTACGGAGCTCTGGGCAAGTTTCATCAATCAATCAGAAGAGTTTACACCAACACACACAGAGACATTCACTTCTGAAGGTCTTCGACCATGTATTAGAAAGAACAGCATGGTGAGATTAACTGAGGAAAATGCTGGGTGTTTTCACTGAACATGGCAAGTTTGTGGCTTGACGCGGGTTCCTCCCTAACGTCAATATTTAGTCAGATGAATGGAGCTTTTGTATAAACGCGGCTTCTTGAGCATCCCAAACGCTCCATCTGTTTGTGAAGTACTGGCAAAGGATATTTAAAGTACTTACTTACAATTACACAGTGATACAAGTCCCTGCGATAACAAGTTGTTTGCGTCTACAATTACCGTGGGGGGTTGAACCGAAGACTAAGCAAGGCTTTCCGTGCCTCTGAAGGTTTATGACTGTACTCCTTTCTTATTTTAACAGAATTTTATACGGTAGGTGATGTGTGCACTGTGTATTTGGGGAAATGAAAGCAATTACTGCTTTAATAAACATTCAGCAGAATGTGATTACTTCAGCCCACCTGCAGGTGATTTTTTAATCCATAATGCAGGCAGTTACAGAGATGCTCTAATCACCTGCAGGAAAAGCAAAACAAACAAAAACACAGCAGGAAAAGCCTATTTCTAATGGTGCCTGTAGAGCTGGGACTAGCCAAAGCAAGCTGTGTGACATAACAGGAACGGAAAGGCCCGATGCCGGGTTAGCCTCAGGAAAGTTACTGGAGTTGGCAAGTTAATTTGGATCCAGTGTGCTCTTTGTTCACAACCCGTTCCAGGATTCTCAGAAGTAAGGAAAGCAACCTCCTAATTACAGATGGGATTAGATGCCATGCTATCTGTTTTACTGACCCCGACTTCAGTAAAAGCAGGATTTCCTACTTTTAACAGTATCCAGCTCCCGGGAGTTTAGCCGTTTTGATCTCACCAGTTCTTCTTTCCTCTTCCTTTTTCCTTTTCCATGGAATTGCAACTTTGAGACTTGTTATGTAAGTCTCTAAAATCAGGGCTTGTGCAGCACCTTCTGAAACGGGTAACCGTATGGTCTCGTACAAATTGAGAAACTTTGCAATCTACCCGTTCTGTAACGTTTCCTGGGCTAAAGAAGGAACACCATAAATATTCTGTCTGGGAAGGGCGTCTGTATTGGTTTTGCCAATCTACATGTTTCTTCAGAATTTACGTTTCCATCTCGCTACATACATCCACAATGGTACCCACCACAGTGCTAACGATGGCATTTACATTGTGGAACGTGTGATGAGCTTCTGTCATAGAATAATATTACTAGCACAGTCTGAGCCCTACTCATAGCTAACAAAAGCCTTATTTTACTCCTCTGGGGTTTTGTTTCTTCTTTAAATCATAAGTTGCAGTTTCCATATCTTTTCACTGCGATGTTGTCAAAGTTTGGAGTAAGTATTTATGCACTGATTTAGCCTGTTCTCACAAAAGCTCTGTGATTAATTTGTCAGCATTTGTTACATTTTATGCAGGCTCTTGTCTGAATATCCCTTAAATCTACCTTAGAGTTTAAAGAATTTTAAATTTAAAGAGAAGAATTCACGGAAGATGCTCAGTGTGTACAAAAGAAGAGCTAGATATGATCCACCCTTTCTTACTAAAAAAATCTAGCTTGAATATTATTTTTAAGTCATAAAACAGAGTTTTCCATCACATTCTGAGTGATAGTTGCCTACTCAAACAATGTCTGTCTTGCTTGTACTCTTGTGGTCTGTTATGTGGAAAACCTACTGCTCATGAAGGTTACAGAGACCACCTCCTCAAGGCTGATGACCTACCTAGCAGTGTTGCCATACGTTTTTTAGAGTTTGTCTGCTGCACTGTTGTTCTGTTAAACGTGAGGGAAGCTGTCATGCTGCTTCCTTTTCAGAATGCCCGGCAGGCTGCAATGCAACCTCGCTTGCTGCAGCAGCACCTCAGGGGTTCAGAAGACCTGCGTATTTACACACTTCGACGCTGTTATTGCCATGCGGTCGTGTATTAGGAGCTGGACTGTCCCTACATGGTGCTCAGTGGTTTTATGACAGAAGGAGGAAGTCCTTTTGTCTGGTATAAGGTGAGTTAATTCATGCCATGTCTCTTGGAGACTGTAGTTCAACTGGAAACCTTCTTTTCATGTCTGCATGCAGGGAAAGAGACACTTCTCATCCTGAGGGCGGGTAAAGCAGCCAGGTGGAGAGCAGTGCTGCTCAGGCATTAAGCCAGGAAGAGACCCAGACTGTCCTGAGTCACAGGAGGCCCCATGACAGGCTCAGACTGCCACCCCAAAACTCCTATTTTTTTCTGTTGTCTCTCACGTGACTTGCAAAAGCCACTGTGCCAGCGTTCAAAAGCCAGCGTGCCAAACCACCGCTCTCTATGTGGCAACATCCCTCAGCACCTCTCTTCTAGCCACAGCTACAAAATCAAGGCCCCTGGAGGACCCCAGTATCTCATCACCTGAATCTGAGCCGCCAAACAATATGTAGCACTCGTGTAATCCACCAAACCTTGTTTCCATGTCTCCCAGTTCACGCTACGCCTCAGAAAATTTGCTGATCGCTCTATCGCTAAAGCAAGCTGCAGCGAAGGACAGGAAGCCCTAACTGCAACGTGTCGTAAGGACAGTGCAGGAGAGACTGGACAACAAGATTTTTCTGAGACCAAGAGCATCTTAAGTCTGTGTTCAGCAGAGGTGACAGTGGGAGTTGGCGCTTGCCTCATGCCCTCTCTGCTCTGGGGGAAGAAGTTTATGTACCTGAGCCCAGATTTGGGGCTCAGTAAAGCTTTGTAGTGTTCAGGAAGACACGCTCACCACCCAAGTGCTTCAGGACAACACTGCTTGCGTGTGTTTAGTAAAGAAAAGATACTGAGCTTAAGTTAACAAGCAAGAAGAGGTTAAAACTTAGTAGCACACATTCTTCAGGGGGAAAAAATGTAGGGAGGAGAGTTGTGGTACCTGATTGTTTATTTTTGCAGCTGAGGTTTTTTCCTCTTAGGACGCCAGCTTGCCGGAGCAGTGCTCCGCATACAGAAGGTTCATTTACAGTGGCAGGCGGGCAGCTGCGCTCTGAGCTCTATTTAGTTTGTGTCGTGATGGATGACTTGAGTGGGAGACGTGACGAGTGAATTAACAGCTTTAGTAAAAACACATTGTTTGTCTTCCCGTTGACTTTCCACTTTGCGTTACCTTGCTGCCTTACCGCCCTCAGGTCGCCGTTCTCCTCTGTCCAGTTCTCTCCTTGTGTCTCCTGTCCTTCAGGGCTGCTTTCCTGCCTTGCTTTTGTCGCTGGGTTTCTTTCCCCTCCCCACCCGCCCGAGCTAGTTGGCTGAAGAAATTTGAAATCGCTGCTTCGGCTGCCTGTGGTCTGGGTGGAGGCTCGCTTCCCGGCCGGGACACTGCTCTCAGCATGAAGACCTCAGGAATCCAGTAATGCCCCTGTTGGTGAATAATTCATAGCTGAAGAGAAAGACGCCTTCAAACACCTTTTCCAGCTGTGTTTGTCCTAAATGGTGGCTGAAGGAGAATGCCAATACCTTCCACCCGCTTCCCAGTGATAACTGGTTCAGCTCACCAGTCACAGAAATGGCTTAGGTTGCCCCTTAGCAAGCTTACAGCCAGCCACCAAAACATGCCAGTGGAGCAGAGGCCAACCAGACCTGTCTCTGTAGGAGATAGTTCTGGAGGACAATTGAGTTAGGGCATATTCAAAGGGTAGTCAAGCTGTCAGGACAATTGTCAGGAATCTAGGAAGCTGACGTGCAGGGGTTTTTTTCTTCAGTAGGCTTTTTGTGGTGCCTTACCACAGTAACAGAAAAACGTCATTGTCCCACAGAGCAATGTCCTATTGGGTTTTTGTTTCTTCTCTTTACTTTCCTTGTAGACGTGCACTATACAGGATGACTAACGCTGAGTGTAAACAGCTGAATTATATCACCCCTTACTTGGGATTTATAGAGCTAGAAGGTTTGAGTTCTTGTCTTCATTTTCTGTGTGTAGATGTTGAATGCCACAGAAACAGAGGGCTAAATGGAACCTCCACAGATCCTGTAATTTCTTTCCCAACACAAGGCCTGACAGCCCATGTTTGTGAAGATCCTCACAGATGTTTTCCTGCTTATGCTTAGACATCTGCAGTGATGAACACACTGCAGGCTCTCCACACAATGCATTCTTGGCTTCTACTATCCCAAACGTGAACTTTTTTCTTTGTTTTCTTAATTTTTGAGTCTTCTGTGATGAAATGTAATCCCCACTACTTTCATTCATCACACATCTTGAGAAGAGATTTCCTTTCCACAACATCCTTTTATTTAGTTTTCTACCTATCTCTTGCACTCTCATCTGCAGGCTAAGCAGTCCAAGCTGTGTCCTCGTTTTCATCCAACTTTTATCCGGTGCTGATAGCTCTTCTTCTCTGAAATGCAGCATCCCAAAACTGGGGATGGAAATGACACTTCCCACCTGAGCCCATCCGACTGCACGGTGTCTACACGTCCCAGTGTGACACAAACCTCTTCCAGGGGATGACCTGCTGACTCAGGCTGACAACATTATTGCACCCCTTTATCGAAAACTGCCATCCAGCACCCAGTTCCCTGGCTGGGTTTCATAAGGCTGTTTATTCCTGTGGTTGTAGCACCGTGCACTTGTCGTCCTTATGGAACATTATCCTCTTCTTTACAGACCATTTATTTTATTTGTTTGCAATCAAGCCTGCCCTCTGACTTGGTTGTCCCCCTCGCCTTCATGTCATTCATTGATTGTGACCCTCATGAAGTTCAGCAAGGCCAAGAGCAAGGTCCTGCACCTGGGTCATGACAATCCCAAGCACAAGGACAGGCTGAGTGAGAATGGATCGAGAGCAGCCCTGAGGAGAAGGACTTGGGGTGCTGGTGGATGAGAAGCTGGAGATGAGCCGGCCGTGTGTGCTCCAGTCCAGAAAGCCAACCGTATCCTGGGCTGTATCAGGAGCAGCGTGGCCAGCAGGGCATGGGAGGGGATCCTCTCTCTCTGCTCTGCTGTCTTGAGACCAGACCTGGAGTTCTGTGTCCAGCTCTGGGAACCCCAAAATCAGAAGGACATGGACCTGTTGGAGTGAGTCCAGAGGATGCCACGAAGATGCTCCAAGGGCTGGAGCCCCTCTGCTATGGGGACAGGCTGAGAGAGTTGGGCTTGTTCAACCTGGAGAAGAGAAGGCTCCGCAGAGACATTATAGCACCTTCCAGTGCCTGAAGGGGCTACAAGAAAACAAACCATTCTATGATTAATAATGTCATTCTTCCACTCTCCTGACTACTGGCTACCTACTCCTGGTCATAAAGTTGTAGTAAAAATCCCATGGCAATCACTGGTATAATCCTAGCTTCCACTTACATTAAACACTGACAGGAAATCTCTTTTCTTCCCAGTTTTGTACCTGACCTATTGCATCTTAATCATCTAGGGCGTGGTTGGTGTGATTAAAAGAAAATCTAAAAAGCTGAAGTTCTTTACTAAAGCAAAACTATGATATATTCTCTTCTGCATGCCCACAAGACCTGATACCATATCCTAGGTGAAAACTAGAGTAGTTTTGCATTATTTACCCTTAGCATAGGATCGCACTGACTGCCACTCATGGTGCACTTTCCTTTTCAGTGCTTACAAATAGGTTGTTTAATTATACGTGCCAGTATGTTTTGATAAATGAGGTATGCTGTCAGGCTTGCAAATTCCCAGCTGCTGTGTTTTCTGCTCCTTTGTAAGAATAATCACCATTTTCACCCTTCTGCAGTTTTCTGGTATGTTATTAATCCTCCATAGATTTCCATAGATAAGGAATTGCCAGGGGGCTCTGAGATTTTGCCAGTCTTCCTCAGGTTTTTGTATATCTTATCCTCAGTTGAATGTATTTCACTTACCTAAGTACCCTCTAATGTCTTCTTTCCATGTTCTTGCCTTGTAGTATTATCTAAAGTTGCTCTTTAATTGTGATTTACCTTATGAATTTTACTGTATAAAAAAGATGTAAATACTTTGGCCTTCTCAGTACTATCTGTCAACAGATCCTTATTGGCTTAGTGGTTAAGCCTTTTCCTTATAATTCGCCAGTCTGTATTTAACATGACGTCAGACGTGACTTTAAGGGACTCCTTTGCATCCTTTAGAGCAGGAAAAATACTGGGTTTTTTCTTAGTGAAAGCTGAACTAATAATGCTTTTAGGAGGTAAGCCTTAAAATCCATGGTTGGACTTGATGATCTTAATAGTCTTTTCCAACCTAAAAATTCTATGATTCTATGAAAATATCAAATATATCAATATTAATGAAAAAAAAAAAAGAGAATTTGTAACATTTTCTACATTTTGTAGGAATGTAGCTAAACACATGTAGACCAACTCCATATCTGGGAAAGAACTGTGTAGCTGGCACACTATTTGCTTCTTATTCATCCAGTGACGGTGAATCACCGTGTCTAATTGCATTACTTAGAAAACCTGTGGGGGGTGTGTGTCAATTTTGCAATCTGATGGGATTCAGTTCCCCTAAGTCAGGTTTACACTCCAGCAGAGGTGGGCTCTGATATTTTTAATTTGTTGGGCAGACACTGACATACAGTACAGAATCCTAAAAACTGAGAATCGAAGCGTAACGCATCCTTTGCCGCCAGGCATAAGGGTGTACCTGAGACTACAACAAATGAAACAGTGGTTGAATTTTATTATTGCCTAGTGGGGCTTTGGTGTCAATTTAATAATGAGGCACTGAACTAAATAGAAACTACCAGTAATATCTGCGAGGAGAAAGCAGCACAACCATTGACATGACTACTCTTCTGTTTTATTGAATCATTATTGCTTCGGTTAGAGGGTTTGCCTCTACACACACTGGAAGTTAGGCTGGAAAGCGGGCAAAGACAGCGTTAACAGAGATGATGACCTTTGGCAGTAACCTGTGAAGTGGTCAATTGTGATGACAGTGCCACCTGCATATATGAGTCTAAAGAGTAGTTGAAATGTATATATTATGAGTGCACTGTTTTCCTTTGTTTATGAGAAATCTCACATGAGACAACAGTCAAATTAATTTAGAGTTACAGTCCTACCATTTTCAAATTTATTGAGGTTAAGCTCAAAGATTAAATTTGGTGTCTTGCTTTTTTCAGTTTGTAAGAATCAGGATAGATGGTTTATATATCTTATTTATTTTTGGTTTTTCTTTTTAATAACACAGGAGAGCATGTGAAAATGAAGTCCTTATCTGCAAAGCAGTAGTGATCTCTCTTCCCACTCTCAGTGAAAGCTGTGTGAATTGATTTTGTAAATGTAGCATGGAAAAATAAACAGTTGCTCGTAACATAGTCTAGTTCAGTGGAGGAATTGGTGAACACTTTTTTTTTTTTTTTTGGAATTGAAGTTATAGTCTGGATAATATGTATGTGGCATAAACCCGTGTGTTTTGAAAGACGATGTTTATAAAACTAGCTATAGTCACTAATTACTGTTTGTCTTTCGAGAAGAAAGAAAAGGGCTCTGCTGGGCAAGGTGCTGTACAAACACACGGCATCTGTATGGATATTATCACAGAACCACAGGCTGAACGGATTTTCAAAGATCAGGGTTTGTTGTGCTGCCCCAAGGCAAGATTAACTATCCCCGTGTTATTCCTGAAAGATGTTTGTCTAACTCGTTCTTAAGGCCTCCAAGGATGGACACTCCACAGCTTCCCTGGGCAGTTTATTCCTGGGCTTTACCACCCTTCCTGTTAGAGAATGCTTTTCCATCACGTTTAACATGAATTTCTCTTATTGCAGTTTGAGCTCTTTATTTCTTTTCCTAGCCACCACAGATGCTGGAACAGAGATTATTTGCTCTGTCTTGCCTTGAACACTGTTATTTTAGCCCTCCCTTCCTCAGTCTCCTTTTTCTTTTTGGCTAGATGACAGCAATTAATTCAGGCTCTTCTTGTGTCTCCACCACTCTGGGCCTCTGGTCTCCCTCTCTTGATTTCCTCCCAAGTCTTCCCAGTGCTTTGTCTTCCCTCACGTGCATCCAAAGCGGGATGCCATTCTTTAGCGGGGGCACTACCAGCACGTGAAGGACTCCTGCCTGACCCCTGGGCTCCACTCCTGTTCGCATCCCAGTGCTGTGTTTGCTTTTTTCATCACAGATTACATGATTCGTGCTCAGCTGGCAATCCGTTGCAACCTCCAAGACCTGTTATGAAAAATAACAGGTCTAACCCTGGCTAATCACTCCCTATTTTGAATTTGTGTAGCTGATTAATCCTACCTAAGTGCAGTGCTTTTGTTTTGCCAAGAGAGACTTAGGGCGCGTTTTCCAGCTAGACGAAGGGTTGAGGTAGGGAGGAATAAACTCGCTTAGACAAGATCGCACAGGGAGTTTTGGGGAAGAGCCAGGAATCATTTCTGACTGACCTCCAGAGCCCTCATCTGCAGTCTCCTCCCTGGCTTTAATGGAAAATCGTTCAGTTGAACACTGAAAATATGGCAGGCTCTAATACGTTTTCGATCTGACTCATTTTCACTCGTTACTGTTTTTATGGCCCTCACTAATGAGACCCAACAAGAGGACTCTTTGCCAGCCGTCTATCAGAATTTCCTGCATGTTTGCTCCACACATGGCATTATTTATAACTGCACGCTAAAAGCAAAACCCGTTAATATTGCAACTTGTAAATGCTGTATGAATTAGTAGCTTTTGCAGGCAGACAGACTGCCAGCCTGTCGGGCAGCAGCCACTGCGTATTTCGACTTCTCCTGAGAGAGCTGCTCTGTTCTGTTTTTCTTAATGACAAAAACAGACAGGCGTGGTAGCGCCAGCCAGTGGTATTCACCATGCCCCTCTCCACCTGTACGCTGAAGAAAAGAGAAGGGTGGGAAGGCCACAGAATTGCAAAACTGCTTCTTCTTTAAGAAAGCTGGTTAGGTACAGAATTCTCAACATTAATTTCCCCAACTGATCTTTCTCAGGGATTTGTTGTTGGGTGTTTAGCGCTCCAGAACAACTGGCTGTTTCACTGAGCTCTCTAACGGGAGCAAAATCCTTTAGGGAATCTCAACAGCTCTAAATGTGAGTTGCTGAGTGATTTTTCAAAATACAGGGCTTAAAATAAAAGTGGCAAACAAGCAAAAGGAGCTGGTAACATGTAAGAAAGTTGGTGTGACAGCGGAGGAGGTGGGCAGAAAGCAATAACGTCTGCTGGGTAGGACACGTCCGCGTGTGCAGTTGCATTGCCTTGGGTGGTGTGGTTTGCGATGTTTAGCTTGACTCTGATGCCGGTGATTAGAAACATGCTGTTTGTTATGAAAAGAGCCAAGTGCGCTCTATTGTATTTTATTCTGCCTTTCAAACTTCACCCATCATTGTGGTCGCCAGCTTCTTTAAACATTTAGATATTTTTTTCCAGCACAATGTTTTTCCAAGTATTTTCTAGCTTTCTCTGTGCAGTTACAGGTGCTTCAAGTTACACCTTCTGTCGAGTTGCTGCTGTCTTCTCATGGAATATATAGATACTGGGTTTACAAAGTTTTATTTGGTCTGGAGAGAAGCTTCCCTTGCCAGTAAACGGTTATTTTAAATGCTGCCACGGTTGCATATGGCCTTGGGGGTAGGTGTACTTGCACAGCTACAGGCAAAGGCAGCTTAGGGTTAGAATGCAAGTGAAAATGGCCAGTCAGGCACTTTGCAGTTTCATTTCTTCTGCAATGAGATAAGGCTTAGTCTTGACTCTTGTTATGAGTTCATGTTTCCTTTTGGGATGCTAAAAAATGTCCCTGGCCTATCGCATGCAGCTGAGTAAATGAGCAGATCTATCCCAGGAATAGAAGGATGTTTCTTGATATTGTTTCGTACTTCCAATAAAAAAAATATACGTTTGTCCTGTGTTTATCCTCAGTGACCATCAAAATTCTCACGAGACAGCATTCTCTCTGTACTTTCTCAGACAGAAGTCTGGCCAGGTGTAAATTTATCACTGATGTTTTAGCTGTAGCACTTCCATTGCTATGACTGCCCCAGCTACGGGTCAGCCAGTGGTGTGTGTCCTGGTCACCTTCCTGTATTGCTTCTGTGCCCTTTGAATAGGGACCTTCCACATGCTCTTTAAACAAGCAAAAGGAAGGAGAAAAGGGTCATCCATTTACACGACATGTGTGCCACTGAATGATGCTCACAGCGTTCCTGTGTTCTGCAGCTCGTGTTTATTAATTAAATACCCCAATGTGCCTCTGTGATTTATCCTTGGACTCGATGAGAAACGTCCCCTTGACTTCAGTGATCTCAGACTATAGCTCACTGTGCAACAAAAGCAGTTCTTGATGTTCCTCATTCATGTTATGGCTGTAAAATTTGGATAAAAATGAACCAGAACTGCTAACCGCAACATGCCCTTCTAATTAACTATTTTTCAGATCCTATTTAATTCCTTCCCAGCTGAGCCTTAGACAATAATCTCGGCTCTAGAAAATAATCTTAGGACTACAAAATAATATTTTTTTCAATTAGAGGTCACATTTAGGAAAAAAACCCTCACCATACCCTGCAATTTCATACTTGCAATCTGCTGGAGGGTGCAAACAAGCGACTATAGATTACTCTGTACTTGACGATGCAGTCATATTCTCCTTTTGATAACTCAAGATTTACTGCTATAATAACTGTGGAGATAATGAGGCGTGCTTTGGTGCCAATGCTTCTGCCTGTTAATGAGGAGGGAATTAAGCTTTTGTCAGTTTGCAATTTTCTAGTTTGTCCTTGGCCATCGGCGTATGTGAAGCAGATAAACCCCCGGCATTCCCTGTGCTGCTGTGCCTCTGGGCTGTGCACACTGTATAACCTTGGAGATCCTTGATCCCTCTTTCCTCCTTGCTCTCTCCCTCCACAGTTTTCACATCTGCCACAGCCCAGAGGACCTGGGTGATGTTTGGTTTATTATCTTCTCACCTATTCTCTCTCCCTTCATTCTTCCTTCCTCTTTCTCCTCTTGAATCCCAAGCTATGAACCTTCATTTTCCACCTCACCTTGACTTCACCTCCCTCTTCTCCCCTTCTCGGGACCTGTGGCTGTTCTTCCTCTCCCGACATTGGGACCTGCTGTAGCCTCCTCTGAAAGGCAGCAGTGTGAACCTACTCCTCCCTTCCTCGGCCACCTCGGTAGTTCTTGCCCTCTGCAAAAAGCAGAATCACTCAGCATGTGGGCAAGTTGCTCTGCATCAGGAGGGGGAAAGCACATGTGGCAGATGAGACTAAGATGGAACTCGTCAGTGGCTGGCAGTTTTTAGATTCACTGGGTGGTTAATATAGAGCTAATTGAAAGTATTGGAGGCATACCTGTTTAGATACACTAAGCTTGCTTTCTCCTTGGTGTTTTCTGAATTTTCTCTGAATCCATACTTTCCTGCTGACTGTGAGCACACCCGGAAGTTTTGACACGGGTTATATGCTGTGTTCAAACATGAAGACCTGGTTGCTGACTACACGGCCACGTACGTGGCTGTTTGTAACACAGACTGGGCTGGTGGTGTATAGACTGCTGAACTGCTGTGGAAATAATAGTGTCATTTTAACCTGAGTCAAGCCTTTGGCACCTTTAGACCTGTAACCGTCCCGGGATTTTTCAGTTCGGTATTTTTGAGAGAGAAAAGAGAGAAATTTTAAATGTTGCCTTGCTTGGCCGGTTTCTAAACTGTAGAGAAAACATGCACCTGACTTTCAAAATAATATTTTTTTAAAGTAAAAAAACCCCAAACTAACAAAAACCACGCAGTCTTTCCAATGCAAGATAATCCTGACTACATTCTCTATAGAAATATATACAAACTTTTGACCTCTGTAATATTTCTTTTTCCCCTCCACCTCACACTCACTCGGCCAAATTTCCAAATATGACTGAAACTTCTAAAAACTTCACGGTAGTTTTATAGCAAGAATACACACACATTGCTCTAGAGGAGACCAAGCTTAAAATAAATGTTAAAGTTTGATCCACTGGAAATCAGTAAAACCCCTACACATGTTTGTACTTGTATGTTGGAGGCACTAGTGTGTGTTTAATTGATGGGGATATCTTTCCTCCTGCTGATAAGAGCAGAAGGTTTCACAGCATAGCAAGATGTCATTGTGCGAATAAGCACTTGGAAACAGCTTAACGGGGTTGTGAGGCCTGTGAATGGGAAGGGGGTTGCTCTGCTTCTGCTAACAGAGCAACCTGCAGCTGTGTGGTCTCATGAGGAGGCCGGGACCTGACCCTGGAGTCTTGGACCTCCTCCTCGTGCCCCTCTTCCCTGGAGGGCAGAGGCAGAGAGCTCTGCTGGGGAGAGCAAGGTACAGTGCTGTCTGGGTCATGGAGAGCAGACGGAGTGTGGCCTGTTTCTAACTCTTGGCTACATTACCCCCAGAGCAGAGAGGCGATCCGGGTATCCCTGCCCACTTTTGTGAGGAGAAAGGGCAGAGGATGTTGAAGGCGAGGCTGCTCGGATGGGATGGAGCACAGGTTGGCACTGCAGATGCCGTATTCCCCAAGGGGCCTGCAGCTGGCTGTTTCAGTAGTGCTGAGTGTCTTGTACGTTTGCTATTACTGTCCTACTGTAGCACCATCATGTTGGCTATTGTCAGCATCTTTGTGTATGTGTGTGTAAAGGGAAGGGAGAAAATTGTTTGGGAACATGTTAGTTTTAGGGAGCTTCCCAGATTCAGATCTGAGCTGCTGCTATCAGATGCTGCACTTAGAAGCGTGGAAACTAGATAATCTGCTAGAAGTTCTGCTAGCTTCACTGCAAGTCCAGCGAGACCACCTAATCTTGAGAGCCTGCCATCACCCTGTGATTATATCTTACAGACTTGGCTGCTCCCGCATGGAAGAAATGCCTCCTCTTAGATTTGGGTTTGGTTCAGATGCCAGTTCTCACGAACACGCATGCAGTGGGACCAAACACACCCCCCCGCCCCGTCCCCGTCCCCACCCCCCCGTCCCTATTGCTTTCACCTCTGCTCAGGGTGAAAAGGACAGGGCTCTCTTTCTCCTTCCTCCTCCTCCTCTTAATTCCCTGGCTGCTCACTCCTTTAAGAAGTGGATCGCAGGCATTTAGTGCCTCCTTGCCTTTCGCTGTGTGGCTTGCAGTCAGTGCTCATCCAGAATGACTGCACAGCTCGCCCAAGCTGTTTAGAGGCTGATAACAAAGCACCCACAGACATCAGCTGTAGTAAGGCCACGGCGTTGCATGTGCAGTTTTCCAACACCTAAGCACTACCAAATATTTCTGCCAGCAGAAACAGCGACGTGGAGAAGGTCGGTTCACAAGCAGGCTGCAAATAGCATTTGGTAACGGCGTTGAGAGCCCTCATGGCCAGCAAGCAGAAAGCGTGAAGGGATAGAAATAAGGGAAAAAATACTAGGAAAGGAATAAAGCAGGCCATTTCCGCCTCAGAATATAGCTGGTGATTATAATGACCAGCAAAGTGGTTGCTGGTGAGAAGATCGTTTGCACCTCCTGGTGGCAAATAAAAAAATCTTAAAAGACCCGAAAGAAACAAAAAACCCCAGTCCAGATGAGATGTACATATATTTACTGTGCTATAATGAGTCTGGTCAGAATAACCTCTAATAAGATAGCAGCAAATTCCTGAAATCTATGTCTTAGAAGAAAGAAAAATGGATACAACAAAAGCAACATATTCAAGACTTGGAGCTCTGTGCAAAGCCTGAATGAAAAACAGAGCCACAGGAAGTGGGATAGCCCTTTTAAAAGCCAGATTTCCAATTAAACCATCTGAATACTTATATTTTCAGTGCATATATTGCAAAGAAACACAGTGATGCAACACAAAACCAGGGAAACGCTTGTATAACTGCGCAACACAGCGGGCAGTATATGGTGTCTGCTGTTTCACCCATGCTGAGGCAATATACCTGCAAATATAAGGCAGCAGGAAAATCCTGGTTTCATTAGAAAAGAATATTACCCAGCAGCCTTGACACCCAGGCTCCAGGGATGGTGTTTAGCTCTCTGATTAGCTGCAAGCTTCCTATGTGTCTCCGGCTCCTGTGACTCAGTTTGTAATTTCTAAACATTTTACCAGGCCCTTTTTGAAGCTGCACAATGCCACAGTAGTATCAAATACGGTAATAAGTACCTGTGAAGTGTGAATATCTCTAGGGACTCCTAGGAATGTGTATTCATATTCTTCTCGCTGTGGGTGGCCCGAATACTCAAGGACTTCTCTAATTTTGAAGTAATATTCAATTCAGTTAAATATGAAGTAGAAGACTTTCAGTTTTTTCAGACAGTACAATCATTGTAATAGCTCGACTTTTGAAACTCCCCCTGATGACACTTCCATTGAAAAATGTTTAAAAAATAAATCCTCACCCAGATTGTTTTGGTCTTCTGAAACTTTTATGGGTCTCCAAGAAGTCAGAAGGGGCTTGTAACTGTAATTTGGAAGCGTGACTGAAAAATTTCAGTGTTCAGTCCTAATTGTATAAAGGTGGGGCAGAGTGGAGAGGAACGGACCTTAGTTTTTCAGTTGGATCATAACTCAACAGTCAACTTAGTAGTGACCTGGCAAGCGCGGTAAGACACGCTCTTACAGGATGCAAGCCTTTGTTGGTGGTTGTTTATGTAAATGAGGCAAATGATTGTGTAGATTTCTCTCTGGGTTTCATAGCTTGGGCACCCAACTGATGTGATCAACACCAAAACATTAGCTGGATTATGCTGGTCAAGGGGTATGATTCTTGGGATGTTGTAACTACGCTTGTAAACACGGTTACATTGGTAAGAAAAAAGGTTTTCTTCTTATAACTCTGTTTTGGGCACTGGTCTGAGCTCCATCTCCTGTAGCGTGTTGTTTTATAGGTATATCTTTTAAGTAGAGATAAGGTCTTAAAGTCACTAACAAAGAAACCAGGTGAGGTGGTTGACTCATGTGGGCAAGGTCTTGCATTTTATCTAATCCTGCCTGCAGAGTGTTGTAAGGGCTGCAGCAGTGCCACGCACCCAGCGCTGGGCAGGGGCCTGGCGGTGTCCACAGGTGCTCGGTAAAAGCCTGCTCGACTTCTGAGCGCTGGAGGGGCGACTGAGCTGAAATTCTGGTTTAGTGCAAGGTCGGTTGGGATTTACTGAGAAGTAGTAGGTGAACAGTGTGCCTGGTGACTTGGAACTGACTGGAGCATGCAGTTTGCTTTGAGCTTAGTCACAAGCCTTGGTTTGTAGAGGTCAAGTACAACTGCAGCTGGAAACTCGGATACTCAGAGGATATTCTAATAACACATGCAAGCTTTAGAAGAAAAGTAAAAGGGGTTCAGAAGCCTTCACTCTGCTGAAGTCTATCACAACAGCTAGGGTGGTGAGATCCCTTGCTAGAATGACTTCCAGCAAGACAGTTTGGCCATATGAATTCCCACTCCTCTATGTAGTTACTGAATCTGTCACAGGGTACTGAGTGGCACCATCCTCGTGGGGGTGTATGACAGGGCCTGGTGCATGGGAAGAAGGGAGACGTCTCTAGCAAGCTGCATTCAAAGCCTTTGTGCCTGGTCCCCTGGCCTCGGTGCAGCTGCCCTGACCACTAGCGGCAATGCCGCCGCCCCTGGGGTCATAGGCATACCAAGCACCACGTGTACTGGCAGGCAGAGCTCAGCTTACTTCAGTGCAAGGCAGGAAGGCTATGCTAGTCCAACTCCAGCCCAGTTAGTGCTATTCATGTCTTTTATATTGGCAAACTCCGAATGCAAAATGGGAAGACCTGCAGTGAGGATTTGGAGTCTCGCTGGTCCTTTGCTTGGTGGTCTGTGTACTGAGGGCACCCTGCCCAGTGGCAGCAGGCAGTTGGTGCCTGTGGGATCTGGCACGTTTGGACTCTGCTGGCTCCTCACAGATGGTATCACTGTGTGCCCTAGGTCTCAGAGATGCTCAAGCCCAGCTCCTCTTGGTGTCAGGATGCCTTCAAAATGTCAGTCTGTCATCTTGTGGTGAATGCACACCAGAGTTATCCATGAGGAAATTAATAATGTTTTTCATACATGATTTGTATTTTGCGTGGTATGAATTTTTTTCATTCAGACTTTTGCATACAAAAGTTCCAGAAATGTCCACTGTGAAACAGGCAGGAGTTCTGCACTAAAAACAAGTGGTAGCTTTTATTTTGTGTGAGCACATGGATACCTTCTCCAGCCTTCCCAGACATACGTTTCACGGTTTATAGTTCCCGAGTGCCAGATTTTATAACGTCTATTCTTTTAGAGTAGGTTTTGGGAGTGCACTGCATTTACAAACCCGGAAACATATGTCTCTATAGCTGTATACACTAAAAATACATATGGAAACTCGGATGTTGTGTTCTGGTAACTGAAACTGTTGAAGGTGTGATAGCACCCATTGCAGCCCAAACAACAGCCCGTTTTGACCCGGCCAGGCTATTGATCCTAACACGCAGCCCGCATGTCCCAGGTTCTCAGCGTTAACAAGGGCTGCTCTCTCTGCATCAGGCTACTCACTGAGCCCTGTAAATACAGGATTTGCATACATCGTACCATCCACTGCAAGCACAGTCACTGGTGATGTGAATGGCAGTCTTAAACAAAGCATATGCTGAAAACGGGTCTCTACAGACTGTTTCGCAGGAGAATTTCATTGTAAGGGGTATTTTTCCCGGGTAAAAATCAGTTTCTGTGTTTACAGCTGATAACCAAGTGTGCCAATTAAGAGCAACAACTACGTGTGTTTAGCATCATGCTAATTTCCCAAATAGCTGACATGATCTCTGAAACCTTACAAGCCAGTCACGCTTATAATGAACAACAGGGATTGGCTGATGTTTTATATAGCCTATTTAAGGTCATTGTTACGCTCTAATGGTTTTTTGTTGTGTCTTTTTTAAACAAATTGCACAGGCTGGAAGGAAACATAGGGGTTCATTTCTATAATTGCTGACTGTTCTGTTCAACAGCATCACACTGACAGGGTGAGCAAGCTCTATAGGAGCTAAATCTGCTTTAAATAATCAGTCAATTGGAAGTTGTTAATTAGTATCTGAAGTAAGAGATCCTATCAAAGGAAAATTTCTTTATGAGCGGCACAGCTGGGATAAGTGGGACACAAAAAAGAGGGCGGGAACTCAGTAAGTTTGGGAAATTTTTCTTCTGGGAGTTGAAGGAGTCAACGAAGTCATGCTCATGAAAAAGATGGAGTGCGATGCAAAATGCACAAGGAAGAATGTAGCCTGCTTGCTGTATACTGTAATCTTCCTGCTATTCTCAGCACTGGAGAAACCTCAGCTGGGCTTCTCTGACGTTGCAGTCCAAGAGGATGTGGACCAGTTGGAAAGAGCCCAAAGAGGAGCACTCAGCATAATTAGAGGTCTCAGATATGACCAAGGAGGTAAGAGCTAATTGAGTTATATGGCTCAACTTTTAGAAGAGAAGATTTTGGGCAATGCAAGGATAATCCTCAAGTATGCAGGAGGTAGAATCAAGGTGTAAAAAGGACAGAAATAGTCTCTCCTAAAAGCCCATGTTTTATTTGATAGGAAGTTTCGATCTTACACTACATTAAGAAAGACATAGGTTAAACAATAAGGAAAAGTTTTCTAACAGGAGAATGAAATATTAGAGTTCCTGTCTTTGGGGGTCTTTAAAAACATGTTAGACAAAGATCTGTCACAAATTATAGAGGTATAGGTGATCCTGCCTGGGGCAGGGGGATAAACTAGATGACTTCATGAGGTTATTTTCTTTCCCTGTTTTTCCCATGATTCCACATTGAGGCTGTGCTCACTTATACATGTTTGGATCTGATCCATTGGTCTAGTCTCAGAGTCACATTATGGGATAAGATTTTAAAAAGAGCTTTGAAAAAATGTGGTGCGATTTGGGTGCCTATCTCCCTTTTTATCGTTTTGAGAATCCTAGCCTGTAAAATTATTCTTCACCCAGACAAAGCCAGATAATTTTTCGTATGTTGATATTTAAATCCTCTGGCTAAATCTGTGTTTCCCTGAAATGTTTCTGCCTGCTCCAACATGCCCTTGTACATGAAATTGTTATTTTTCTGGATGAATCATGCTGAGAACATTCAACATATCAAGCTGGGTATAAAAATGTGCAGTCAGAATGTGAACTAATCAACAGCAGCTTTTGTATTTCTTCTTTACATGCAAAAAGGACTATTTCCAGATCTCTCCACAGACTCGGGGTAACCCAAATATCTGAGTGAACAATAAACTGACCCAACCAGCAGCCAGCCCCATGGGAAGCAGAAGTTTGGCAGAGACTAACTGATCTAGCAGGAAAACGGAACGGAACATATTTTAAATGAATAAAGTAAACAGCATTGTGAAATTCTGTTGGTTTTTTCTTATGAGCTGTGCATACCATCTGTCTTTTTTGCTTCATCCAAGGTCTCTATCATCTACGCCTTTGGACCTCTCTGTTGGCTACTGCAGCTGTTTTTGTGGTGCCCTTTTGTGCCCCATCAGTACTTGTCTTGGGCCCTGTTGCTCCACCGATTTCTCCAAAGCCTTTTCACTCTTTCTTCTTGTTTTAAATCAAGGAAAAGGAGCAAGTTTTATTAGGGTTAGGAAGTCAAGCAACTAAACTTGGGTGTGAGCCAGACAACTGCACAAGTGAAACATGCCTGTCCTCCACATAACAGCTGAGGGAGTAGGGCCCTTCGTAGTCTAAGGGGCTTAAATTTACACTACCCAGGAGTGTACTTTCTACACAAGAAAAGAAAGAAGGAGTAGAGTTGTTCTTCAACCCTCCTTCTCAAGCTGTGTCACACTTTGCAGAGGGCATGCTTATAGCAGGAGAAACAGGTACAAGCATGGGTCTATTGCCCTGTGAGGAAAAGATGTCAAGGGAGGAGGGTGCATGCTTGCAACTCAGCCATTGAAGTTCAGCCCTGCTCCCAGCAAGTACCAAAGAGGGCCCATAACTTTGGTTTTCTACAACCTGAAGGAATATGAGAACTATCAGCCCATCTTATGAACCGCATGTTAAGAGAAAAAAAAAAAATTAATTGGTCAACTACAGATCGTAGGCATTTTGGTGCAGAAAGCTGTTCTGAGCTTGCGATGATCTGGGTCTCGCACCTAGATGGCTTATGGCTCTCAGTCTGGGAAAGATTATTTCAGAGACATTTCCCTCTTCTGAATTTTCTTCTTGCTGCTTTAGTGGCCCCAAATGGCCCCTCTTGCCCTGTTTCATGGGAATTTAATTGCAGGCATCTCTGGATTGACTGGATACAGGAAATTTGGGGAATGCGTTAAGACCGGGTAGCTCTGGAGGTCGGTGTGCTTTGCTAAGATCCAAATTCCGAAAGTCTCTCTGGATTTGTGCCCAAACCATCACTTTAAGGGCTGTCTGAAATTCTATGAGGCTTGTTTACTTGCTTTTGTCCTGTGCTTTGCAGGACTCCCTGTGCTATAAATGATCCCTTTTCCCTTTTATCACGCTCTACTCCTTGCTTGCAACATCTTCCCGCTTCCTTATCAGTCATTAGTGGCTGCCTGTATATTCCCCTGTGAGGTGTGCTGGCAACCTACTTTGAAGCTCAGAGATGCAGCCATGTAGTGTTCAGGCACCCTGCATCTCCCTCAGCCTTTGTGTCCGGGGAGCAGAGATCTGTGCCTCTCTTGCTCCTTCAGGGCTTGGGATGAGGCGTTCCTCCATTCCTCGCCCACCGCTTCCTTCAGACGTGCCGGTGTTTGCTCTTTGCCCACATTTCTTCCTTAAGCCTCTGTGCTCTCGGGGCAGTGTGTCGACATTGTCGGTATCTGCGACCAGGTGTCAGGTCCTGTTTGATCACAGCAAGGCAAGCAGATACAGCTAGCTGCCAGACCACAGCTAGTCTGCCTAAACACACGGGCTGGGCTGTGAGCCTGGCTGGCTGCCCGCTGATGACTGACCAGAACCCCACCAGCTGCTTGGGATTATTGGGTGGTGGTGTGAACCCTGACCGTGGAGGACTGCCCAGCTCCTGCTTCCTGATGGTTCTTGCTCCAGCTTGTCCTACGCCCATAGCACAAGATCCCTGGCTTCAGACAGCACTCCTGTCCTCCACCAGCCTCCTGTCCTTCTTCCAGCCCTAGTCTGGTGTAATCTTAACACAATCAGGTTCTGCACATGGATGGTACCCAACTACCTGCAGCATGGTTAAGCTCGCTTGAAGTTCAGGATGGAAATATCAGTTTGAAGAGTGAACTTCCCTGGCAGTGTGGCGTGCCAGAAAACACTCTGGTATGTGCTCCTCCTCTGCCAGCAATGCCGAGGCAAAGCCCCTTGGGACCTGTGACTGTCTTTATCCTTGCAGTGCTCAGTATTGATATCAGCAGCGTGACCTACGCTAAAGTTGGCATAGAAAATATTTGTCTGTCTTCAAATAAAGGGGCTTTGGCCTGTCTTCTGTTACAGCAGCAGTGCATGGTATTGGCACAGCCCCTCTCCCAGCACCCCAAAAAGCAGCCCCCACGCTGCCAGCGCTCCCACCCGTGTGGCCTCTGGGCCCCGTGCAAGGTTGTCAGTGCCCCCCAGGGCAGTCTCTTGGTAGCTGGTGGGAAGATGAGGACACCCTGGAAAAGTGACTGTGACATCTCCACAAGACGGCATCTCCAAGCCTTGAAGCCAAGGTTGCTGTTTGGTCCTGGCGCAGTACTGGACTGCTATACTTAAAGACAGGAGACCCCATCTCATCCCTTAGCCTCAGTTCTCATGAATGAAATGTCTGTTTAATCTGCTACTAGATATTTCATTACCTTGGCAGTATTATTTTACCTCTTAAACAAGTGTCCCTCTATTTTTTAATTTACTTTCATTCAAAACATCATTTTCAGAATGAAATGTCCTGACTTTTCAGGATAATGTGTTGTCACTTCTGTGATGAAATTATTTCTCAAAAATGGTGGGTCTGTGAAGGATTTTCCTTACTCAGAACTTGCTGTTAAATATCCTTCTTTCTGAACACTTCTCCCTCTGCTGCTGGACACACAAACTAGGCAAGGTCAAGCTTTAAGTCTGGGTGGATTCTGGTGCCTTGACTTCTGCAGATGTTTGCCTGAATCAAGCTGTAAGCAATTCAAGAAAAGCATCTGTCTTTGTGAAACACAGTGTGCCTTCATCTGCTTCTTGACCCACAGTCCTTCAGAATATAGCTCCTTTCCCATTTTTCTTTGGGTGACTTCCAGCCCTACTGTATTTTCCATTTCATCTCCTTCAGCAGTGTGACTAAGCACCTCTTGAGGGTTAGACTATGACATGGTCAGTTCACTTGAGTTGATAATTTCTGGGAGTTATACAGCTGGGCTCGTGTTTTTAAGTTTCCCTTTACCCCATAATTTTTTTCCCTTGGAATGGCTGAAGGAAATGCACACAAACTAAAATCTGCATGTGGTTTTACTTGGAAGGCTTAACAAGAGACATTGATCTATGTGTTTCTAGTCTGTTTCTACAACAAGAAAGTTATTCTGAGTTCGGTACAGAACTTCCCTTAAATATGCAAAAGTGGAGATATTGGGCAATTAATATTTCAGCTAGAAAGCAATGTTTTGAACATTTATGAACTTTCCTTTTCCTGCCATCCAGATCCTCTTTTAATGAAGGAATGTCCTTGGTGGTCATCCGTCATGTTCCAAAGGTGCCTTTGCTCCCAGAAGCTCCTCCCGCTATTCTGTTCCAAGCTTTCAAGGCACATTAATACACGTGAATAGACTGATGCAGCTTTTATGATTTTTGCCATGATTACACTCGGCAAGATCAGTGCATTGGATATACGGGAAAGCGTCTGTGGCATAGCGCAGGCCAGACTAGTAGGAAGAAGAAAAAACAGGCGGGGTGAAGGCAGGTTGACCGGTGGAGGTGTACTCTGCTGCTGCCTCAGCTTGGGCTGGGCAGTTCAGGCAAGTCCAGCTTTGATCTCGGACTCTCATGGCTGCTAAACTTCACTGACACACCGATGCCAATAGCATTGTGTGTGAAGTTAAATTAGATTAATAAATGTTTGTTAAATTGTAGCTTTGGACTATACACACACAACGGGAGGGCACACGAACGATATCGTGGGTAGCTGGAGTCACCACTGAGTCACACCACTGCACGAAATGGAAAGAGCATCTGCTAATAGAAGGTGCTCTAAATGGGAATAAAATAAGGTTAAGCACAATAGGCTAGTTTCTCATCTCCTCAGTGTATCCAGGCCCATTTGCTTCTAATTAAATCTATTTTTCTTCACACAGCTGCAGTTTCCAATCACGGTTCCCTGGGGCACCTGGGTGCTAACACCCCTGATGTGTGCTGGCCTCTCCCTGGCAGGGCTCAGGGGAGCAGTGTGGCTCTGTGCTAACCGCGAGCTCTGCGGCTGGGGAAATCAGCCTCCCTTTCGTCAGGAAGTAAGTGTCCTCTCCTCATCCGTATCTATGAATCTGAGAATTGGAAGTAGTTGCTCTGCGTGTTTCTCAGTTGATCAGGTTTGTGCTGTACTGTGAATGAACATTTGCTGCCTTTTTTTGTTCTGCAGAGGCTCAGAGAGCTTGGCTACTCCAGTTACAGCTAATGGAGAAAGATCCTGCCTGTTTAAGTCAGTGTTAAACGCTTGTTGGCTTTAATGAAGCAAGAAGGTTTGTGTATTGAAGGATTTTCCCGATCGTTCAGAGCCTTTAGGAGTGTTTTTGGTTAGTATGTAACAGAGCTGGCTGCTGTGAGATGAAGGAGGAGTTTGAGCAGTGTGTGAAATGTGGTTTATTTGTTCTCCCAGGAAGAACTCAAAGTAGTGGTTTGTGGTTTGGATGTGAAGTGTGAAGAGGTTATCTGCCTGACCTGGGATCACATGAAGTATCTGCAGTAGGACTAGAAAACTGTTCCTTCTCTTCCAGTGCAGTGCTGCATCTAGTGATGTATTCAACAGCAGTGAGCCCTTAAGTGGCCTTTAGTACAAAACCAAACTCTTAGGTACCTTTCTCCTTTTTCTGAGTTTTTGTAGGCTATTGTTACCATGTTCAGGGCGTACTCGCTGTCTCTTGGATCGTTATTTGTTAAGGTGGTGTTACCTGGGAGCTACAGAGAACTTCTGCTCGGACTAGGAGATGCTTTTCTTTCTTTTTGAGTGCAAGTTAATGGAAGTTGTGGGAGACTGTGGCAGCAATCTGAGGGTCTGTGGCTTAACCACCTAAGTGGTACATCTGTACTGTCTTCTCCTAGGTTTGGTCTTTCCTTGCTGAAATACCTAAAATATGGTCTACACATGGTAGGACAGAACGTAGTAGTAAAAGCCAAGTTTTCAAGTGATTTACACCATTTTTTTTTTAGTAAGAGTTCATACATTTAAAAAATGATGCATTTAGTATTGAGTGCTTATTAATGCAAAAAGCAGACTTTTGAATATCAGGTAAAAAAGGCGTCAAAGTGAGTATATTCAACAAGAACTTTACCACCTTTTTCCTCAATATGGTTTCAGAGTCAGTGAAAACTGAGAGGCTCCTGTAACTTCCCTACAGCGTCCCGTGAGGATGCTGTCCAGGGAGTGACTGAGGTGCAAGCCCTGAGATTGCCTGTAGTACAGTGATCAGATTCTGCTTTCCTTCGTTAACCTTTGACCTCCGAATATCTGGGTTGTAAGTCTTGCTGAGACTTGGCAACATTGTTTGATAACAGAAGAAAGCACAAGGGAAGTTAAAACTGCACTCTCGGTTGTCACCGCCTCGTTTGCCAAAGGCGTGTGATGATGGTCTGGGGGCAGGCGTTGAAAACGCTATAAGGATTTTTTCCAAGGAACAGCTAAGCGTGAGAATAAGGGAGATGTGTCCGAAGATCAGTTTTGCCTCGCACGTTAGCGGTGCGTTAGAGAGTGTGGAAGTTGGGAATGAGGCTCTTTGGCCATCTGGATACCTGAGGAGATTGGAAATACAAGGTGTACTGTTTTCTGACCTACCATCTTACCAAAAGTAATGTATTTTTGTGGGCCAATTCACGCTTTCTTTGTGGTTGTGAGCGAATACAGTGTTCACATACACACCACACAGCTGTTACGGCAAGCCAGCAAAGCAGTAGTACCTCCATCACAAAGCTCAGTCCTTCAATAGTGGTATCTTTGTGGCTTTCCCTCTTCCACCTCCCCCCCTTCCCTTTCATGTTTGGGGATGCGGTTACCGTTCACCTCGGCATTACCAGCTTTGGCCTGCTGCGCCGGGGCAGTTGGGTGGGGCGATGCAATGAGCTTACTGCCTACCAGGACGACTGTCTCAGGTCAGGGAACAGCCAGGAAGGATGGAGCAAACATGGAGGCTTCACGCTGTACGACTCTTGGTCGCTTATTCTGGATAATGGGCATGTGCGCAGTACTCCACTTATTTTGGATAATTGTAGAGTCTCCTTGGGCCTTGTGGCACTTGATGTAGAGTAAATTAATCTGCAGACTGCCCTTTTTCATACTGGCTGCTGGATCAGTGCCTGAAAGCAAACAATACTGGGAATCACAGTTGAAATCCAAAATTTGCGTCTTTGGAAGATGCTGTCCTCGGATTATGAACCAAAGTTTGTGAAAGATTTGCATCCCTCCAGTTTGAGTAAGGTGAGAAATGGAACCGGGTACTCTATTTTCCAGGGTTTTTCTTAAGTAGCCAGAACTGAAGTAATACTCTCCAGAAAGCATCAATGCTCTGTAGCGGCTGTTTTGGAGAGGATGTGTCAAGCAGAAATCTTAAGAACTTGTTTCATGTTACTACTCTTTCATCAAAGCTTCTCATTATCCTACCACTCAGATTAACATACCATCGACCTAATTTCTGTCTTCCTGTTGTTGTGTTTCATCCTGGAATTAATGCACAGTGCCCCTAAAACTCTTCTAATTTATGCTCCGTTTGACAGAGCAACTCTGATTTTTGGATGAAGATGTTCTTGGAGTTATGTCAAGCTCCGCAAACAGTTTACAGCAGTCACAGAAGTAGTGAGATTTGGGAGACCGGATTAAACCCCAGAGACTGTAGTTAAAACTCACTGAAGTTAAGGGGGCGGTTTCTGGTTATTTCTTGATGTCTGCATCTGCCCCAGGGTACGTGGGAGTTAGGGCACCATGCTGCAGACTCCAGTGTCAGGAATGAATAGTATGCAGCCTTCACATTATACTTCATGCAGGAATGAGAGCCCAAGCACCCTGTCCCTTATCTTATGTGTTTGTCCCTTACTTGTCACTCTGTCAATTGTCAGCACTGCTAGTCTGGCTCATGTTTTAGATGGCCTCTTGACCTTTGACTGTTTAGTTGACGTATCTGCAAATATGATGCTTTTGGTAGGGAGTTTCACGTACTTGGGATCTGAAACAGAAGAAAAACTAAAGGACTGAACTCAGGGTATTGAAATTACTTTCTTATTCAAGAGTCCTTCTTATACTATATGAAAATGAATAAAAAAAATATATATTCAAGCTTTACCTCTTGGACAAACCTGCTCAAGAAACCTGGAATAACAATTTCGTGTGAATAAGTTGATGAACCATTGTTATCTTGATCTTTCTTTAGCTCTGAACTTATTTCAGGATTCTTACGACTCTGGGTGGGGACTGATAATCCCCTTGATTTAGAGGTGATTGTGTAGCCTTGCCCTCCAAGTGTAACCTCTGAGGGACCATGTTCTCCTCCAAGCCAGAAGGAATTAATTGTTTAGAAACTGCTGCTTCTTTGTTTACTAAATATATAATAATTTATATAAATATAAATTTATGGAAGGGTTCTAATAAGTAATTAGCACATGAAAGTTATAACACATAATTATTACTGCCCAGGTAAAAACTGTTACTGAAAGGTACTGGACAGGTGGTTCTACGTTGTAGTAACCTCCCAGGTAGAGTTTTGTACTGTGATGACAGCTAGGTATCCTATGTGTAACACGTATCGGTGCCCATACTGCTGATTGCTGTCTCCTTTTCTGATGATAAAATTACCTACAGATGGAAGTGGTTGCAGACATCCAAATGGCACCCCAAGTTTAGGCTCTGAGTCATATTTCTGTCTGGACAGTTTAGCTGCAAATCTGCCATGGGAACCAAATAGTATGACTGTATCTTACTTCTCATACTCTCCACCTACAAACAGGATAATAAGAGCTGAAGAAAATCTTTCTAGTAAATAAGTAATGTGATTAATTTGTATACAATTCACTGTCAGTTTGTGAAGTGATCGAAGATGGGGAATGGGACATAGAAGTAGGACAAAACATAAGCCATAGTCTGCTGGCTGCTGTGCTTCTTGCCTTCCAGGTTAGCCCAGTGTTTTGCTAGCTGCAGTCCTTAGCTTTTTTGGAGACTAGAAGTGAACTAATGTAACATACGGCATTCTACATTCCTGAGCCTCCTCATCTGTGCCCAAAATCTGAGGATAACACAAATTGTTAGTTCTCCTTCAGCCTATTGATTAAAGGCTGTCTTCTACACTTACGTGTGTTACTCTGCAATGAAGGGAAAAAGAGTTTGCACTTCAGTCCAGGAACAGCTTTTTGAATTTATTCATCAGTTGAAATAATGAATCATTATAGTTTGTGAACCTATTTAAGCCTCAACCATTTAAAAAACAAATCAAAACCATTATGCAATATGTCAAGCAGAAAAGTCCATTTAAAGAAAACACAATAATAAAAACCCTCCCAGGGGGATGAAGGCTTTGTACAGGGCTGTCATTTGATGCCAACATGATTTTCCAGTGATCTTGGACACAAAGAGTAAGGGAACATTGAGCAGTAGACTGTCTCAACCAGTACTCATGAAATATGTTTTTTCCTTCCCTGCCCAGTCAAAAGCTCTTACTATTCACACACCCTTAGGGCAATTACTTGAAAAGATATTTAACTCCCTGCTTAATCCCTATCAGTGCACGTTTCTGTAACTGAGGTGCTTGTGAGCAGAACTCAGCAAGGCTGAGAGTGAGTTGCTTTGAATTTCCCGGCTGCTTAGGGTGGGCAGAGTGATGGCGGAACGATGCACGGCACTCGTACACGGCTGTCAACGTAACGAGAGGGACAGGCCACTAATAAATACACGCAGCCCAGCGCAGTGATGTGAAGTTGTGCAGTTTGTTGGCGTGTCCTCGCTCTTGCGCCTTGCTGCAGGAAGTCCGGGCCCGCCTGAGGTGCTAACATGCCAGTTTCATATCTTCAACTGATAGGCAAGTGTCTTCCTTCTATATATACACAGGGTGAAACCAGCTAGGTTTATTTATAGTTAGCGTCCTTCTCCCCCCCATTTTTTATCCTTACTAAACTTTCACCCTTTCAAGCCTTTCATGAATCTTGGGTGCAAATAAATAATGGCTTAAGAAAGCAAAGTCTTTGCCCTGAAACTCGTGGTGTTACTGGTAAGCATACTTTGGTTCTGGTGAGATCCTTGGAGCAGTGACAGTCTCAGTTTGTGGCGATGCCACTAGTGCTTCTATCACGCTAAATGTCATCCTGGTGTGTTAAAGGACCAGCTTCTCTGCTTTAAGCCTGGAGAAATCTTCTTCTAATAAATAACTCCTCAGAGGGGTGACGCTGGCCTAAGGAGCTCAGAGAGAAATCCAGTTTCTGCTGCTCCCTGAACTGTGGGAGTGCTGTCACCCAGCCACCTCAGTGATGTCAGCGGTACAGGGGCTCATCTGACCTTTCCCAAGTGGAAAAAATGCACTTCTTTGCTCTGGCTTAATAAAATGTATGATGTGAGATGGTCAACAGTGCTATGGACTTGGGTTGCACCTAAGGGAACAATGACACATTTGAGTGGTAGGATTGTGCAGCTGCTGGGCCAGAGCTCCAGAAAGGCAAGTGCTAAAGGACTGGCCCCATCTCCTCCTGGGTCAGGGACCGAACGCTGCTCACCACCATGCCTCTGAGCTGGTGTCTAGTTTTACGCTGCTGAATAAGCCTACTGACATCAGCGAGGTGGTTCCGAGCACACCGATGAAATCCATACTCAAATACCTTGAATGAAAAAGGTATTTCCTTGGGAGATCCCATGGGGAAAATGCCGGAGAGCGTATGTGTGTTGGCGTTGCTTGGGGTATGATTGAATAACAGACCCACCCTGTGCCTTTCTGCGGCAGCTCTGTCGCTTGCAAACTGCAACAGGGAAGTTTTGTAAGGGCAATGAATGCCCTCCAGTGGCAGAAAATAGGGAAATAGATCAGGTCCCTTTATTTTCCATAATTGTTTCGGAATTGGTTTACATAGTTCACGTTCAATTCGTGGGATGTGTCCACTCGTGGTGCAGTGTTAGTGGGCAACCTGGTCTTGCAGTCCACAACAGCAAAGAGCTGGGCCTGGGTCGAAATCTTTAGCAATAGTTACTTTTATAAAAGGCAGTGGACCTCAGCACGCTCTTACTAACATACTTGTGCCAGTGAAGGACACGTAATCGGACTGTCCTGCTCCAGGATCTGCCTGTTGATACAGCAGTGTTGGCTGGAGCATGTGGCAGAAGGGTGGGCATCCAGCATGCTGCAGCTGCCAGGTAGAGATGGGGAGAATGGGAAATGTGGGATCTGAATGGGTGAATCTCCTGCACAGTGAGGTTTCATGCAAGTGGTGGGGGTTTTTTCTGTGTTGGTTTGGGGATTTTTTTACTTTTTAAACAATGCTGTCATTATGTGTCCAGGCATATTTGTGGGTCAGAGAGATCAAGGTTTTTCTTGCTGGTTTATAATGGGAAAAAATCCTTTAGAGGGCATCACACATGTTGTAGCCTATTTCTATGTTTGTCATGAAATAACCCTCTTGTAATAAAGAGGCGATGTGGATGGAAATGTGCTTGATCACTCCAATTCAGAACAGGTTTATAAACAAGCAAGAATCTTTTATAAGCACAAGCCAAACCCAAAGGAGGGCTGGAATACCGCCACAGTGCTGACCCCAACGTGCCTGTTGGCACATGCCGATGTGGGGAGCTGCAGGGCCAAAATCGTGGCTATGTCAAAAAGTCCATAATGCTTCAGCGTTGTCTTAGGAGAAATAATTATCCATGGGTTCATTAGAGAAAGCAAACCTATAAGCTGTTGGCTCCGTCGTTGCTGTGTCCCAGGTTCACGGATGGGAATGCATCAGATCCCACTGTTTGTTGTGGTGGGGGGCTTTTTCTTGTACCCCGTGTTGGCTTGTTTTGATAGCCAGGCAGCTAGTGCACAGCCTGCTCCATACAGGCCAATAGCCTGTGTTGGAAATTTAGTCTCAAGGACCAAATTGGTCTCAAGGACCAAGTCCCGCCCAGCATATTTTCCCTCTGAGTTGCCCCAGAGTTTAAACATCTGGAAAACGCATTACTATGAGCATTTTTAAAAACAAAATTAAGCAGTGCATTTTTTTTATATATATATATATATATTTTTTTTTTTTTTCCATGTGAAGCACGGACCTTACAAATATTCTGGAAATACTCACCTCAAGAAGAGCTGATGCTAACGTGTCTTTTCCCCCTGGTTGCCCTCTGCTGTGCCCTGTCTGGGCCCATGCTGTATTGCTCTGTGGTGGGACGTCAGGGGTCTTGATCAAGGCCTTTTCGGTTGTCTTTGATAACTTTATCTTGTTGTCTCCCACACTTAGAGTAAGTCTTCACTCCAAAGAAAAAATTCATACCCCGAGCTCTAAATATATTCGGGTGATACAGAGGCTGCCCTTTGGAAAAGACATTAAGCTGCGCTGCATGTAGTATGTAGGCACAGGTAAAAGAAGTAATTTGTAATCCAAATGACCCTGGATGTTGTCTCTGGAAATACTGCTTTTCCAGAAAGAATTTTCTGGGTTCATCATCATTTGGTGATGGCCCAGGAAAGAGTGAGGTCAGAAACTGATGCAAGCATTAGTGCCAGATGCATGCGTCTGTTGTAAACCGTGGCTGGCTTCCTACATAAGCTTAGTATACGCTATTTTGTGTTTCTCACATCTCCTTGGGTGCCTCTATACAGCCAACTCCATGGGGGTTTGCCACGTAACCATTTATCGCCCTTGAGGATTACACTTAAAATATCTATTAGGAAAGAGACGAATAGCGTTTGTATTATTCGTGTTAGTTCTCAAGTGCGCTAAGAGGTCTGCTTTCCTTCTGGATTTTGGCAGATCAGTGATTTTACACTTCAAATATTTTGCTCAGTTGAGTAAGAAAATGTAAAATTTTATTTTATTCTAGGAAATGCAGTAATATATTGGATTAAATAAGAGAATTATCAGAGATGTTATTTTAAAAGAACCGGTTATCCTCCTTTTGATTTGAATGACTTAGCAAAGTTGATAAAGATACTAAGAATTGTATCTAATTCTTAGTATTAGTTAGTATCCCTAACCCTAATCAGAGAATAAAAAGGGTTTTTTTGGAATAACTTATTCTTACTTTTTTTTTCTTTGAGGCTAATATTATAAACACCTATAACACCTAGGTAAATGTATCCGAATAGGCATAATATTACTAGCAATTCAAGTGCAGAACAGATCCTCGGTTAAAGAAAAACTTCTTTTTCTGCTTTCTTCAGATTGGTTTTCAAAGGCAATTTCCACCTCGATCCAAATGACATTTGTCTGCTTTTGAAGGCTCTCATGTTAGAAGTCAAGAAATGTGCTTCACAGGATGCTCTACCGGTGCCGATTTCATGCTTATGTGTTACAACTGAACGCTACGTTTTTGGGTCTTAAACACAAGTTTTAACAGCACGTTCATTCTGCACAACTCAAATAATACAAGTGTCCAAGGAGTAATTCCTGTTGACTTTCCTGTTGAAAGCTCGTGTTCTCAAACTTCGTCAGTCAATATTGCCTTGTGTGCGTTTGTGTGTGTTGGGTTGAGAGGAAAACGTGAGCTCGTGTTGACACAGTGGTACTTGGAGGAAAAAGTACATCTGCTGGGGAGTCATCTCTAACAAGAGAAGTGGTGTTTGACACCATTACTCGTTTGAAACCAGGCACTGCAGTTAATTTGTTCAAACAGTAGGTCTGCGGCCTCATGTGAAGCCTTGCTGTGCCATCAGCCTGACCTGGCTGGGCCAGGGGAAGCAGAAAAAGTCAGAGAACCTGGAATCTTTCCCTTGTTTGCTGCCAATAACCCTGCCCAGGGGCCTGGCTGCAGCGGAGACACGGTGCAAAGCCTTCAGGCGGTGGCATCCCTGGGTCACTTTGTTTTTTTAGGGAGTGTTAGTGCAGTTGCCTCTGTTCCCTGCAGCCCTAGAGGGAGGATGTGGGGTCTGAGCATTGGCCAGACCAAGAGCTGAGCATCCTTTGGCTTTAACCCTGCTGAGCCCTGGCTCCTGGAGCCGAGGCTTCCTCCTCTGGCATCGACCTGGTGACAGGGCTGTCCCCTCACAGATACACCTACTGCTCAGACAGCAACGCAGGGTTGCTGCAGCTGCCCCTGTCTTCAAATGCACCCTACGCTTGTGTTCCCTGCAGTGGTGGTCACCGGGATCAGTAAAGCCTAAGAAACTTTTGGTGAGCGCTTATCGAGCCAGCTTCAAGACTGTGCTGGTACCCTGGTGCCAAAGGTTATGTTGACCCAGAAAGGCACTGGAGTACATCCAAACTCCTCCACACTCAGCTCACTGATGTATTCAAATTATCAGGGCAGCCGCAGCAACGCTGAGTTTTGAACCCAGGGTTTTTCATTCCTGGTTTAATGCCTGCGATAACCATCTCTCGCGCAGCTTTGTGGTTTACGATGTTCCCCTTGCCCTTCGCTGAGCAGCGTTGTGGCCCTTGCACAAGTCCTTGGGTCAGCGTCTGCGGGCCAGAGCGCTCAGGGCATCTCCAGTGGCCAGAGGAGGCCTTGCTGTTTCAGATCTTTCTTACCGTTCGTTTCCTTTTATTTATTTATTTTTTAATATTCTGAAACGAGCCCTGTGAAGGAAAGGAATCCGTGAGCTCATGCTACTTCTATGTTCAACAACCCTTTTTGAGAAAGCGCTTTTCCCCCTCCAGAAGGAGCAGTGAAGGATGTGTTTATGAGCGCGGATGGTCGTGCATGGCAGCAGAAAATCTGAGCTCACCCGTCTTTCCTAAACAAGAGCCTAAAAATACTGCCAAAATCGCTTGCTGCAAAACACAGAATATGGCTCCTTGGCCACATAAAAGCTGACTGGAGCTATGCCTCTGGTCAACATGCTGCCAGATTTATAGGCCGTGTGCGCTGAACAGAAATACTTGGAAGGAAAAAGGAGGCTTTTAAGGATTATTGATTCTTCACCTTATTCTGGACAAATAAGCCGATGGGTGAAAAGAGAATAGAAGTGTGTTCACTTAGATGAGACATTTGGTCTGATAGGGAGAGGCAGTCGCAGAGCCAAACTCCCCCTACGTGCTGTCTAATCTCCAGATCTGGGTTGCGAGTCAGACACATTAGTCGGTCCGTAACCCCGGCGAAGCCTCCTGTAGGAGGTAAAAAAGGATGGAGAACACTGTGGCAACACGTACTAATCCCTAACCTGCACTATGGTGACTTTTCCAAGTTGGGTCCATGACCTGGAAACCCCCTTTCTACCCTTTGTAAGCTAATGCTGGTACACACCAGCTCACCAGCGTCTTCAGCGGCTCAGGGCTTTGGTGTGCCCTGCGGTGGGGGCCAGAGCTCTGCACGGCTGAAAGGCAAACTGGAATTAAGGTTTTGTTTCTTGAAATGATCAAGTTCTCGCAAGCACAGCTCGTTTCTGCAGATTACTCCCCAAACTGTCATACAAACGGTCATACAGCGAGCAGAGCAACGCTGACAGGGATGCCAGAGTTCCCCACTTCTCATGAGACACAGTTAGTGCCTAGCATGGGTCTCTCCTCCCTGCCTGGGAGGTGGCAGCAGGGGTGTCTGGTGCTGCACCCCAGCCCGTTGGTGTGCACCCAGCTGCTGGGGAGGTGTCCGCTGGTTTTGGCTCCCCGCGTTGATGATGGTACCACTCTGCTCAGGTCTGGGATGCCAGCAGGTCAGGTGGGGTGTGGTGCCAGGCGTGTAGATGGAAAGCGGTCCTGGGCGTGCAGGAGAGCTGGACTTGGGAGCTGGTGCCTTGGGAGCTTTGAAGACACGCAGGATGTGTTGGGAGGCAGATGCTGTGGTTTGGCTGCTGGTGCCAGCTCAGCACAGCACTCCCCCCCACCCCCAAGCCAGTGGGTGAGCCCAAAGCTGTGCGAGTAAAGGTACAGGCATGGAAATGGAGATGAGTCTAACTGAAGTATCGCTTCTTCATCTAGCTCACAAAAATCTGCTGTATGGGCAGCAGGATAACATGGGAGAAGTGGAAAATGCTTACAGCTCCTCAGCTATGACCTGTGCCACATGTGGAAAGAGAAATACCCTTGGCATTTGCAGTGATGTTGAAACAAGAGTGTAGCCAGGATAAAGAGCCCAATAGGAACACAGGATTCCTGGCTACATGGTCAAGCTGGAGACTTCTCCTCCCTGAACATGCTGTGTCTGTATGCCCTTCTGTGTCAAATGCAAAGGCAGGTAATGCTTTCTGCTGTTGCTACTGCTGTATCTGGTTCCCCTGGGGAGTCAGCAGCACCGTTCCCAGCCATTACCTTCCTCTCCAGAGCAGAGTAAATTGCTGGGGGGGTTCCAGGAAAGCAAGGCAACATCAGGTTGTGAGCATGGTGCCACCACCCACAGACTCAACCTCCCTATAATTCATGCTCCAGAGTTATCTCAGGGGAAATCCATTTTCCTACCCATATTCAGGCTGAGCGGGGCCTTGAGCCAGCTTGGTGCATCCCCAAGTCACTGCCAGGCTAATGCAGCAGGTAGGACCAAAGCCGACAAGAGCCTGGCTCCGCAACAGAAACCGCATCCTTCATCACGCTGTGATTTGGTCGCCTCCTTCCAGCTGTGGGTTTCTTAAAATATTAATGGCTGAGGTTGCCTGCCGTGGGCTGAGGGAGTTTCTCATCTCAAACACATCTGGGTTGCTGAGGTTGTGGGCTTTCCCTGGAGCTGCCAGATGGAGATTGTGTCTCATCAGCCACAGCTAAAACTGAGGAGACCCCTTTAGTGTAGGGGAAACAAAGCAAAACAGGTACTCGGACCTTGGCACATGCTCCAAGCAGCACATAATGTTAATGGGAGTCTTCTCCGCTGGCACTGGTGGCTTTGGGTTTGGTCCCAGGCAGAAGTTGTCCAAGGGCACTGGTTGCTCCATTTTTTTATTTATTTTTTTCCCCTAGTCCTCTGGTCCCAGGAGGTCTTTAAATGCTTGCGGTGGCAAAACAAAATACTTTTTGTGCTGTGGATAGTCCTCCCCGTCATCCAAAATAGGCCACTCCACTGCATTTTTTGACGGGGAATAAAAACCAGTCAAAGCTACTGGAAGCATGTATATTTCTAAGCAGCTGTAACTTTTCAATTCTTCTTCAGCTATTTTTAAGCATTTTCCCATGAGGTCATCAACAGCAATTCTTATTCATGGTTTCTACAGTAGATACCAGAGACTTGTCCTGGGGTGGGCAGCCCTGGTTTCCCCATGGGCTGAGAGAGCGATCCTGCTGCACGAGAAGCTGCTGGGAGCCACAGACTCACGCCCTGTCGGTGAGGGATCCCTTGAGGGGCTGTTGATGCTTAAAAATCACAGTGTTATGATTAAACCAGCCTGCATCTTTTCCTAACTTGGGCCTCTGCTGTCTCTGGGCTCCTCCCCTGCCGCAGTATGCAGCAATGATAATGCGAGGGAGACCAGCCGTTAGGAGAATCCTACACCAGAAACCCCACGGACTGCAAGGAGACGTGCAGGACAACCTGCTCCTAAAGTGCAGATCCCTGGGAATGCTCCAGAGAAGTGTGTGGGCAGCCAGGATAAACCACCCGTTCCCCAGCGATACGGCCATAAACGGAGAATCCTGAAGGGAACGAAACAAATCTGACCCAAATGTTGCTCGGTGTCCTGGATCCCTGAGAGGTGGCGGCTCAGTCTGCAGGGATACTGCTGGCAGGCCAGGGAACGGTGGAGGTTTTCCCCCGCTCCGTGAACTGCTTCGAACAGTAACGTAGAAAATGTCAGGGAGTATCAGTGAGCCGGGAATGTTAGCACTGAGTGGAAAACTTTCAGGGGGCTTTTCAGCTCCTTGGCACAGTAATGTGATAAATCACCCGTAATGTGATAAATCATCCATAAAGTGCTTTTCCAGCAGACGTGGCCGCACAACGTGCGATGCATCTGACAGCAGACATCTGGCTGGGCAGAAGGAACATGATCTGTTTTTCCTCTCGTATTGGTTTACCTTACTCATCTGATGGAGATGGAACTCCCCTGAACCTTGGCTTCCCCTTGGCTGCTGTGCTTCCCGGCTGAGCACCCTGCATCCCCTACTCCGCAGCAGGGACAGTGAGCAGACCAGGGGAGGAAGGGCTGGTGCATGGCTTCCAGCCTTGGGGGGATTTGAGGATTAAGCTTCAGTTATGAGAATTTAACTTGGCTTGACTGGAATTGGGTTGCGGGTTGCATCCAAAAAAGGACCAGGACTTGCCGTCTTCCCCCGGCTAGAGGAAGGCTGTACTCACGCCAGCCATCCTTATTCTTGCTGGACCTTTGTGGACCTCTGATAAGCGGTTGATCTCATTATGTTTCCACAAATTTAATCTGAATTCCCATAAAAGTGACCGAACATCTGATACCAAAGGTCTCAGTTGAACAACAGGCGTATTTCTACCTTAGCTTTTGGTCTCCTTTTCGTTCCCATTCGAAGAAGATGGCTTTGTGCTCCAATTTTTTTATCGCTGCTGCTATGAGGCTGCAAATGCTGAGTCCAGGGAAAGAAATTCAGTCAAGTGGAAACCCGCTAGGCTGGTTAAATCCCACAGAGGGGGAAAGGAGCTCCTTCTGAAGCAGGTGTAGCCATAAGTGGGCTCTAAAATACGTGGGTTACCCCTCTGCTGCATCTTCTTACTCATAATGAATTAATCTGACTGGAAAAACATAAAGTAAGTCAGAAGTAAATCCTTAGCTCTGGAGATGAGTGAAGTGCACTAGAGGAGACAATGTTTTGCCCTCTGGCACCTATGGTTCTTTTAGCTTTGACAGCTGCTTGTTATTAAAAAACCCAATTAAGCTGCAATTTAAAATTAGTAACGATGGACATAATGGCAGTGGGTAAAGGTACATAGTACATAAAGTATATTACTGATAAATAACAACATCCAGAGTTGAACCTTCCAGCGGATTGCACGCCGCTGGGGTCGGCATTGCGAGGGCGCGATGAAGTCAAACGTAGCACACAAACCTGCCTCCGCTTCCCTGCAGGGCATCGCCTGTAAGAGAGCTGGCGACACGCGGAGCTGGGGAAATGCGAGAGGATGAGGAAAGGCGCTTTCTGAATCTCAGCGGTTGCCAAAAAATAACCAGACCGCGTGATCTGGCTGTGTAGTGTTTGTTTTTCTTGGCAGCCTTGTAGAGGAGCCAAGAAAATGAATGGGCAGGGTTTTCCTACCTGCGCTGGCCTGGCGTGTTTGCTGGGCAAAGCGAAAAGGGCGTTGCAAGGGAGCAGTGTGGGAAAACTTAGTCCTGAACAGGGTGTTGAAGACAGCAAAGGGCTGGAGACAGCCATGGGCACGGGTGGTTAGGAGCGAGAGAGCTGTGTCCTGCTGATTTCCAGACGTGCTCGGGGAGTTAACCAGCTCCAAAGGTGCGCTAGCGCAGGGCTCGCAGCAGCAGCCTGCTCCTCGCTCGCTTCCTTTCAGGGGCATCACGTGGCCCTTAGCGCGTTTCCCTAACATTCCTGTTTGATCGGAGGAAGAAAGCAGGCCAGGATTTCAGAAATTGAGTATGACGTACTCCGAAAACTGCAGAATCTTCTCGGTGTCTGTTGCTCTGTGATCTTTGCTTTGAATGCTTCCAAAAATAACTTGAAAGGGACGCATGGGCTCGATTATTGCCAACGCGAGTGGTTATTGATCTAAACGACGGCTTGGAGAGAGAGGGCAGTAGAGAAGCCACGCTCTGCTCTCCACCTCTTTAGACAGACCTCCCGTCTCGTTTTGCTTGAGCTAATGGGGAGACATGCACCGTGGCATGGCAACGAAGAAAATCCTCTGCCTGCTCTGAAGTTATTAGGTACTCTTACATATTAAAAAAGTCATTAAAAATACATAAAACATTTGACTTTAAAGATATTTTTGCTAACTAAACCAGCTCATATCCTACAAAACACACCAAAAGCAGCTCCTTAATCTGGTTGACCAGATGCCCTTGGCATGATGCAGAGCAACCTTGGGGCCACTCGGAATTGTCGTGACTCTGCTGAAGATCCTTTCAAACAGCTGGAAAAAACACTAGCTTGTTGGTTACTCCAGCCACTCTTCCAGTTCCCCAGCAGCATCCTGCAGGAGATGCTGCAGGAGACAGAGCTGGGCCTTTCCCCTCCCTCGTGCCCCTGGCAGGAGCAATGCCAGCCTCCCGTTCCCACAGCACCAGCACCATGGGGGAAGGGTGGCTGCAAAATGCGCTCGCTCCCTCCTCACAGATCTCATCCCATGTCCAATACCGAGATTGGTTTCAGACAGAAACACCCCATATAGCTGCCACGTCTGTGCTTCAGTTAGCTTGATACTGTGGCTGTCTTCTAGAGGTGGTGTAGCCTGTTCCCCGGCTTTTACAAATTCCTTCTTGTAGAATTTAATCAGATGTTGTGTAGAAAAATAGGTTTCTTATGAGCAGTTGTGATTTATTTTCCTTTTTGTTTTGGGTTGGGGAGGATTTTTTGTTTGTCTGGGTTTGGTTTTTTTAAGGGAGATTTTTGTGCTCTTTCTGCATCTCAGCCTTTACCATCTTTTCTGTGTTACTGGACTGGCATAAAGGGTGGAGGGATCTTTTGATGTAAGTTTAAAATGTGTGTATAAAATATATTTATTATCTTAGCTTTTACCAAAAGAGATTTAAGATTTCTAGCATGAAACTTGCAAACATGGACTTGCTTTAAACAGTTAGCTTCAAGAACGTGTAGGTTAAAATAAAAATTTATTTGCCTTAGGGAGAATTTGAGACAAGATCAAATCAGAGACAAGTACTTTCTCTGATTTGTGTCAAACACGGTATAGAATAAATATGTCTTTTCCAGGCGTAATACATTGCACGTGTAATGAAAGGCTGCATTTAATTTGCTGGGCATATATGAAGCAGTATGTTTCAACCCTCAAAGCTGCCCAGCTAATCCATCTTTACTCCCACAACGGGAATTTGAAAATTCCTCTGGACTCGGGTTTACTGTCCACCCAGCTGGAGGAAGTTGACGTGCTGCAGGTAGCTTAGCAGTGGCTAAAGCTGTGCTGAAGTGATCCACGGAGTTGTGCCTGTACTGATACACCCGAGATGCTGCTTGCCTTCAGCAAGCTTTAAAAACCAGCTGGAAATCTGATATATGTATAAAATATTTTAAAAATTATGCATTGAAACAATTCATTGGGCTTGGTTCCAGCATCCATTGCTACAAAATGCAATGGGAGAAGGCATTTGCATAGAATAAACCGGCTGCGTGTTTCTCCTGTGAGCCCACCAGACGTGGCCAGTTGCTGACCACAGGCTGGGGAGTTGATGTGTCACGAACAGCACAAAGGGAACACGGCATTGCAGCTTCCGGACTACAGCCAGCTAAGTGAAACCATGTCCGTTTGCACCCTCTGCATACAGCCCAAAGCTTCCTCAGAGCTGTCCTGCAAACACCTATTACCAGGGGCTTTTGCTGCTCTAAGACGGTCGAGGGAGTTGGGCCTGCGAGGCTGTGAAGGCTGGGTGCCTGTGCTGGGTGACGCGCTCGTGCCGGCACTGCAGGCAGATCAGGAGCTACACCTATCCGAAAGCTTCGCTTCTGATGCCGTTTGTGGGTGTGGGTTTGGAGATGAAGGGGAAACAAGCCCATCCTGGGCTTCCTCCCTTATTCAGCCTGACCAGGGACCAGTGCAGCCATCGGGAGATCTGCTTTGCAGACAGTCAGTGGGAAAAGAGATTATTTCTGTAACTAGAGTAATACGCAAACGTGTTCGAACCTGAAATTTGTGATGTTGATGGTAGCTGGGTCCTAGGAACGGGACAGAGGGTTGGCAGCCAGGAACACAAGCTTTGACTGTGCATCAGGTTTGGGTGGGTAGTCTGACCCTCTCCCAGTGAAACTGGGTATCATGCCGTAGGAGGTCTCGCAGGGGTTAGATTTGTGTTTGTGCAGGACCCCACATTTCCACCAATGAATATTTTTTACCGTTATTTGTACTCTCTTCTGCATGAAATGGTTGAATATACAGTACCTTGAATTATGTTTATATATAATACTGAAGGATTTATATGCTGCAAACTGCACGCAAGCAGGGTGATTGTGCTGTCGGGAACCACAGCGCTCCGACACCAACCCATCCTGTCTGTGTACGCGGCAGACGCCGGCAGCTGCAAATCTGCTTCTTTCCTTCCTAATTCTTCTTACGATGTTATTTATTTAACGTTGATACTGCATCTTTGGGGGAAATGTGGACGGCTCAAGGTGTGGGTATATAAAGTACAACGTATCTCAGGCATCAAGTACGAACTTCAGGGATCTCTCGTGTGAGTTTTTAATAGGGCATACTTCACTGACAAAAACACCCCAAAATTAGATCCATTGAGAGCCCCAATTCATTTTTTGGTTTTGCTTGTTTTGTTTTCTCCGCAGCTGCTCAAAGCTATGGGTTCAGTTGTATTTTGATTATTTGTTATGGGACAAACCTGAATGGGTCCAGGTCTAATCATATTTACAAATATTTGTAAATAGCAGTAATTATATCTGTGTGCAAGGTGTTGTTTCTGAGGTTAGGTATGAACTCAAAACAGCGATCAGTTCCGTAATGTCTTTTAATAAACAGAAATTTGAATAAAAGTTTTTAGAAAAGTACAGGATAAAAGCAGAAAATATCCCTTCCCTATTAACCAGTGGTATAAATCCCAAGATGTCTTGTTTAAAAGTCATAAACTGCAATCTTCTCTACATTGTTGTATGGAAGCCATCACAGTGAAAGCAAAGTACTGCTGGTGTCTTACAGAATATAGGTATTAACCCTTCCTCATCCTTTCCCAAAAACCAAAAACATTTCACTGTTTACTAAAGAGGAATGTCCTTGACAGGACAAGGGGTAAGGGGTTTAAACTGAAAGCGGGGAGATTTAGATTGGATATCAGGAAGAAATTCTTCCTGGAGAGGGTGGTGAGGCACTGGGACAGGTTGCCCAGAGAAGCTGTGGATGCCCCATCCCTGGCAGTGTCCAAGGCCAGGCTGGATGAGGCTTGGAGCAACCTGGTCTAGTGGAGGGTGTCCCTGCCCATGGCAGGGGGGTTGGAACTGGATGGTCTTTAAGGTCCCTTCCAACCCAAACCAGTCTGTGATTCCATGAATGGATTCAAACGGCACTATGCTAGGTCGCGACCAAATCTGAATTCATTTTTATTTGATTCTTCAGCTATCAGTTGACTGTAAATGATGAGTAGGATCTATGGAAGTATTTGCAAGCTCATGTTAGGGCCTCCCTTACGTTGGGTATTTTTGTTTCAACTTAGTTGTCCAGTTATTTAATTCTGTGGTTGTAGTTCCACTGTTTTAGCCTACTAGGAAGAGATAACGTAACTGTGAAGGAACATTTGAAAAGAAACGGTTGACCAGAACATATCTGAGGGTGGAGGTGTGGTTGTTTTGTCCGGCTCTCAGCACGGGTGAGAGGGCGTCTTGTTAACTCTGTAGCTATAAGGACAGTGAAAAATAAACTCAGTGGATATAAAAACAAGGACTTTAAACTTCTTTCTCTTTTGATTTGGAATCTGAATACAGGGAAAACCCCGCTGCTTCGGCTGCAGTGATTTTTACATAGCGTGATCTCTATTCAGAACGCAGCCTAGAGGAAAACACCCTGCAGACCACATCTGTCGGAGGCGTGATCTTGTATCTGATCTAACAAACCCAGATCCGAGTTCAGTCGCCACTTCTCTGTCAGGTGCGGAGCCAACAACCACCTCTCGTGCTTTGTGATTTTCTGGCTGCAAAGTGGCAGCAGCATTCCTCTTCCTGACTGTATTCAGAAGTCTGTCTGCCCTGCAGATCCTAATTTCACCTGTGCACGGCCTCTGATGGGATTTCTGACCCTACCTGCCACCTCTGCGCTGAGATTTACTTCTGTTCCTAGTGCAGAGGAAAACTAATAGGGCGCATTCTCTGGAAGCTGCGTGGCTTCCGAGCGCGTGGACTTAGAAATGCAGTAGAAGTTGTTTGTGGCTGTGACAGCTGTCACACCTGCAGAGAGGTAGGTAGAATACAGCATCTCTTGAGTGAGATCTTGTAGTAAAGTTCCACCTAGAAAGGTGTGTTTATAAAAATAACTCCCCAGCAGTGGTTGCTTGGTTTGGTAATGGACTGTAGTTATGATTTAGGCAATAAAGAATGCTGCTCTGAAAAGAAGGTGCTGTTCACAGCAAGTCTTTAGTAACTAATACTTATAAGCTCTTTTTGAATGCATTTTCTAGGCTTTCAAGGGAGGGCAGGTATATTTGTGGAGGAAAATTGAGGCTGGTCAGCTCAGTAAAACGATAATCTTTCAGGCCATTTTTCACACTGATTCTAAAAAGCAAATAAAGTGACAGAGGTGGCAATGCATTTTATAGATTCAAAGACCAGGGCGCAGATGAATCTTAAGTTGTTCTGAACAACAGGTTTCTTAGCTTATGGAACTCAAAAATATATTTGTGATGTTAGTTTCTCAAGAGAAAACACAAGTTTTTAATGTTTGGGGTTTTTTTGAGGTTAGGCAATCCAGGTTTTGCTCATTCTAGTTAGAAGCAAGCTCACTCCCTATTCAGGACCCTCTTCCTGAGGAGCCGGAGCCTTGACATGACCACATCCCAGTCCGCGTAGGCACCTTCCAGGTGACGAGTCACTTCTGATCCCGACTCGTAGCTTTGGCGACCGTGAAGCACACGCCAGTTATCAAACGTCACTATGTCTCCTATGAAGAGATGCACAAGGTTTATTATTTGGTATGTTATGGCTGGTTCCTTCAAACAGATAACATGGAGGTAGGTTTGTACCAACAACTAGGGAGCAATAATTTCAAGTAGCTCTGTTGGAGGTACACAAAAACGACACAGTAATTTTAATTTATCTGACCAGAGAAAGCAGGCTTCTTTTTTTGTATAACCAAGAGTCAAAAAGCAGTGTGGTAGGGCAGTCCATGCTGAGAAAAGCAGGCCGTGAGGGGAAAGGTGACTACTGCAAATCCAGGGGAAGGATAAAAAGGGTGACAGCCACTAGGATGATTTTTTATCTGAGCAGTCTGGAACTACTTGTATTACACACATCCTGCATTACTATCCCTGTTCAGAGAATGTTATGCGAACAAAGTCAGGCCATTGAAAGGTAGGAAATCACATAATTAAGATTAGTGTGGCATTTTAATTTTTCTCCCTTCTGTGCCACTGTTATGATAAATCTCTAATTAAATAATCTTACAGTCTTTCTTTCCTCCTCCCTCTCCCCTCTACCACCATTTTGGTGCGTTAATTGATGGGATGGACAGTACTAACGTAATGTGAGGTACTTTGGTTTACCATTTATTATGTGATCTTGTAAATTATTTTACTGCATGCTCCCACTAGGGATTAATTTCCTCATAGACATTTTAAAAGCGCTAGCATCGCCGTACATGAGACGAGATGCACCAATGAATTTACTTTTGTAACATCCCTTGAGAGATGAGGGACTATTCATAGCTTTACTTTACAGCCGGGGAATGAAAGAACAGTGATTAAGGCCAAAGTAGTTAAATACCTGCACGGACTGACTTTTAAAGAGTAAAGGGTGTTTTTGCAGCATGTTTTATATTCAGAACGCCGCCCTGTACAACTCCAGCTGAAGTTTAGAGCACTCAGCAGTTCTGTGAATCTGCCTCCAGATGTCTCGCGTAGGCCACCCAGAAAAAGCAGCGCAGCAGCAGCGGCCTCCGGCAATTCATCCAGCATTGCGCTGGCATTCAGTGTCCAAGCCAAGCCGATAACTGAACTCCCCACGGCACTAGGCACGTTATCACCTGTATCATCTTCTGGATGTTCTGCAGGCACTGGGCAGGTGCCCCCCTACCAAATGAAAGCGTCATAAAGACACACACCTTACCTGGCTTAACGTCCGTACTCTGCGTCAAATGAAGCAGAGGAAGAAGTATGGGACTGTGTACCATTTAACGAACGGACGCTGAACTGGGATGGCACTGCACTCTTACACGTGGCATTTCCCATCTGTGGTGCTCTTGATATAACACGTTACTATTTCCTACAGGGTGTGGGGTTTTGATGCAGTACAAAGATACACTAGACTAATCAACGTATCAGACTCTGTTCTCCCCCACCCCTCCTTTTTTTATTTTATAGTGTAACAATGGCAAAGAAATCTCAGATGAATGTAAGGATGAAGTATAAAATAAAAGAGGTTATAGAAGGACTGAAATTTCCCCTCAGTACCAGTGCTAGCAAAGCTTAAGTGTTCTGACTGTTAGGAAAAACATGTGAAAAATCATTGTAAGGAGAAGGAACTTACTGACCTGGTTTCAGCTTGTAAGTAAACTTGTGTTCTGCGCTGTTTAACAAATCATCAAATTCCTTTAGAGCTGCATAAAACGGCCTCACTTTTTCAGCTGGTATGTCAAACACTGTGTCTCTTGTTGCATTATTATAATTGATGCGAACTGCTTGGCCTCTGGAATCCACACTACGGAACAGAAAAGGAAAGGAAAAGGAATGTATTATGTTGTTATTGAAACGTTTTAAGATGGTTAAACAGCAATTGAACTCTCCTGCTGGCATTTCAGTATGTTTCTACAGTGAAATTCACACTGTTGTTGGGTTAGATTTTGATAATTAAGTCTAACTAGGAAAAGGGATAATCAGGAGAAAGTGCACACATTTGATTTCTTTGAAACATTTATATTCTATACAGAATATATAGAATTGTAAACTCTTCTTTAAATTCAGAAGAGACCGTGATCATTTGACGCTTTTATAACAAATAGTTCTTAATCTAAATGCTTCAAATTCTGACTTCTCTTTGGCATGATACAGATGTACATCAGCTGGAATTTAGTAACAGAGCCAGCTGATGTTAACCTGCATCTGTACCGAGAAGCTGCTCTCGTTACCACCACTTCTTGCTGCTGTGTGGCAAAACCAAATAAGGAAAACTATGCTGTGGTGGTACAAAGCAAAAAACAAGGAATACACTGGCAAAAAAAAAAAAACCAACTGAAAAAAACCCCAAAGTAACTGAGACCCGGTTAAACCAGCGCTCCCCACAAGGTGGCAGGAGCAGACCTCCTACCAACATGCAACCCACCATACAACTGGGATTTTACTTTCCAGTGTTGGAAGTACTCACTCTATAATCCTTTGTTTACACTGCACAGCAAAATCACAGTAGTCCACCCCAACATCTGTATAGTCTACAGCAGTAGAGGTTAGGATCTGATACGCTTGAGGATTTTGTTCCTTCAGCTTGTTGGATACGTGAAACCCATCTACAGCTTCACTTTCACCTCCCGTGGCTGTTTGCTTTATACAGTGGAGAAACTGAACCTGGAATGAATTAACATCTCATTACAGGAAGAATCAGCTTGCGTATTTAACAGTTTGTTAGTATCAGTTCCCTCCTGTCTGGGGTACTGTTTTTTGGTTTGAGTTTGGGTTTTTTTTTTTATTTTCAGCAAAAGACCGAGCTCCCATTGCCGCAGCTCTGCAGTCCTCTGCCACCATTATCACACAGGCAGCAAACTAAAGTAGCATGTTCATAAATCCATCCCATTTGGGATATCTTCTAAAGCTTTCAACCTGGTCAACTGCAAAGCTCTGGCCTTGCTTCTTCCATCTGCGTCCCTCTTTGCAGCAGTCATGTAATTTTAAATGTGTTGCAGTCTTATCTCGGTAAGGAGGATTAGTTTTCTCTTGCAGAAACAAAACCTGCTGTGAATTATCTGCTCACAGAGGGGAAAAGGTGGCTCTTGTAGAAGACAACAAGCCCACTGTCTCTATCCTAAAGTAGGATTAAGATAGTTTCATTTCACAGTGGAATTGCCAAGGCGTACGAGGGAGCAACGAGCCTAACCTGGGCTCTTGGTTGCACCAGTGGAAATCTGAGCTGCTGACACGGGCAGGAAAGCTCCCCGTGGCGTTGAGAGCCCAGCATCACACAAAGCATAACCCTCCATCTCAGCCAAACTGCACCAAATCTGTCATACCAATGGTAACGGCCTTCACCTTTCCCTTCCATGTGGTGAATTATTCCTGAGACCACTAGGAGAAAAAAACAGAAAGACCCAGGAGGAGAAGTAGGAGCAGAGAACAAGGTTTGTCCCAAAACCTCCTCACCAGCTGGACCCACAAACCTTGATGATGGGGGTGAAGGAGGAAACTGAAATGTATTAATGGAGGCCTATTCCATCCTTACTCCACATTAATGAACAGTATCTAAATGATCTTAACAGGTTATGTTAGCGTGAAATATTTGGTGCTTACCTGTGGATAAATCACATTCTTTTTTGTTTAATTTCAGAAACAACTGCCACCAATTACTCCACAGCATGAGAAGGGGAAGTTGTAGGTATGAAGCTTATAGACGTAAACTTCCCAGGGTTATCTTTGTTCCTTTGTACCTGTTCTGACTCTACTACTTTTCAGTTTCCTACTACTTTTCATTTCTCTGCTGAATTATGTGGATTAGGCTTTAATATGACAGGGACCAGGTGAAAAAATATTTTCTGTGGTGGTTGTCCAGCTTTATAAAATGACCCTTTTTTGTCTAATTATGAAAGGGCAGATAAGGGTCTAATTTCAATCAATTTATGGGAAACAATATAACAACTTAATCACAATTCTTCTAGTATGTTCTCCTCCTGAGGTGAACAGACATGTCCTAAGATGTCACAACTTGACTACAGGATGTAGATACCCAGCTGCTTTGATATGCTGAAAGCAGCATCAAAAGCACATACAGGACCATAATGCTTTCTGATATGGTAATATTCTCAATACCTTGTGACTTTCCATTTAAAAATTATGGCTTACATAATGGACTCGTTACGCAGAACTTACATTATGATGTATATATTGCATACCCATGTGTATATAGATTGCTTTATGCAGATTAATATATTGTTATTTTTACACTGCTCTTTTAAGCCGAAGTTCAGAGTCGCTGGGTGCTAGCCGTATTTCACACTACAGGAGCATTTCCCCTTCCCCTTTTGTGTTGTGCACAAGTCAGCAGATTCGCCTTACCCCAGGTGGATGCTGTAGAACAGGGTAATCGGTGTGGAAACACAGTTTCCCTGTCGTATAAGCCACATTGTTAGCATCTGCTTTGTCTTGCACTTGCCAAGTTGGTCTTTACAATGAAAGGAAAAAGAGAAAACACGTTAAAACAGCCAGCCAGCGTGCCAGACAGTACACACTGAAACTGTGAAATCACAGTATGAAAGAGTCATTCCACCTTTGAACATGAAAATACTGTAAAATTATAAGGAAATAATGATTTAGCAGTGTCCCCTCACCCCAGAAAAGGAGGCTTATTTCAGCAGTCCTAGATTCAAGCTAGAAACTTAAGGGTGCCAAGGACATCCCTCCCCCATGCAGTCCCTGGAGGAATGATGGCTTCCCAACAGCCCCTGAATGCAACCGTCAGCTGAAGACACTAACCGAGAGGTGTCTGCTAGGACAAACCATCACCTCACTACTGAGGCTTCAGAAACAAGACAGTGGAAGTTGGCCCATTTCTTTTTATCAACCTTCTGTTTTTCCCTGCCAGGTGGAGCACATTATCAATGAAACAGAAAATTGTTAAAGGCTACGTAACTTTCCCCCAAACTCATTTTTAAAGCTTTACAATCACAGAAAATTTAGAGTATCCTTTGCATGGGAATCTTTCCTGTAACTTGAAGACTTGCTGCTATAGGAAAATGGCTTGAGGAAAGACCTTCTAACTTCTTCCCTTTCTCTGACGCTCCTTCTGAGAGCTACTCCCAATTAATTTTATTACATAGTTTCTGTCTTGAAATTTGAGAAAATTCAGTAAGAAGGTTTGGTGACAACTGCAGGGGGAAAAAAATGTCTTAAGACAAAGATGTGAGTACATCACGTTGCAGCACAATTAGAATCTGTTTCGAGTGACACACCATGCAGGAGGGTTTACCACCACCCGTATTGTTCGTGCAGAGTTCACACGGCTGAAGACAGTCCTCAGCAGATGCACGCTATAGATCCAGACATTTGCCTGGAGAAGTGTAAGTCACCATGCGCAGTCCACGTAATCACAGGAGCGTAAGTAAGTGATTTAAAAGAAAATAGGCAACCCACTTTCTTCTGTGAAATACTATGGACCAAATAGTTCTGTCCCAGATGATGTGTCTAGCATTACTTCTTAATAATAGTTTAAAAAGAAAATAGGCTAAAGAACATGCAGACCAAAATGATTCATATGTAGTATGCAAACAGTTTTTATACTAAATATTACTCCTAGAACAAAATTAAGCAAAATGCTAAAACTAAGTTTCTGAAATTGCCAGGGGGAACCCTCACCCTAAATATTTTTAAATGTGTTTAACTGCCTGGAAGAAATGATTTTTATTATTTGGTACAGCACAAATTCATCAGTACATGATGTCAGTACTCAGATACGAAAATTTCAACCACCTTTCTGTAGTTCCCAGTTTTACAGCCAAAAAATAGCCCATTGTATCATCCTTGTTGTTAGTGTTGAAGGTAGCTAGGTTCAATATATCTTTAATTTTCAAGGCTCCAGTGTCACCTGACGGTTCTAAAGCAATTTAACACATTTTAATAGTCTCATTTATACGCAATATATACAATTGCTGGAATGGTTAGTACTTTATAAAATCACTGGAAGGTTTTGCAAAAGCAGACAGCGCTTTCATGCTGTTACATTTTCGAGGAGAGCTGGTCCCTGGGAGCTTTCCTTCCACACAAGGAGCTTCGGTCAAAGCTCATGCTACCGATGTGAAGTCAGTGATGCTAATAGGGAGCTCAGTGCTGAATGTGGAAAAAAAAAAGCACCCTCTCTTTGTCAAAATCTCAACCGAGCTGAAGTATCAACTCAGTCACGGGGAGAGCACACGAGGAGTAAAGGAAGAAAACGTGGGTAATGTCAGAGACTCCTGGCCCTCAGGGAGAGCAAAGAGGGGTGGAATGGTTTATGGTTTAGTGACGAGGGACAGATCTCAACATCACTTGCTCAGGCTGTTTGACAGAGGAGGAAATTCGGCACCAGGCAGGTGCAGCAATTGTTTGCGTTAAGTGGCACTGCAGGCTCAGTCTCCCTGAGCAGAAAACTAGCCTGCCTGTCGCACCCTCCGTCTTGCAAAACTGCTGTGCTAGGAACTGAGGCCACACTTGAATCATCTGGTCTTGCACTTCATTAAAATCTGTCTCATTCAGAAGAGGTTTGGGACTCGTCCTCCTCTTGCAGCTGAAGCCCTCTGGGAGGTGCAGAGGGTTTGGCTATTTCTGTGGGAGTGCTGGGGCCCCGAAGGGAGCCCTGCGTGCCACGCCATGCCCTGGACAAGGCTTCAGAACAGCACAAGGTCTAGGGCATGAGAAGTTGGAGAAATGAGCTGTGGTATGACTGGAGACCTTGTTAGTAGAGTTGTGCCTCTGTAACGTAAAGAAAACGGTTAGTTTAAAAGTGTGGAGCCCCTTGATGTTGTTATATGGCTGATGATATACAGAATGCTTCCACTTTTTACAGTAATGACATTTTAGGCAGTATTTATCAGACAGACATCTAGACAAGAAGAGAGGCTTTTGTTTTTCCATGTGTCAGGGTTATATTCATTGCTGTTACATTTCAGTTTAAAATTCATGGCCCTGTTGAGGTAATGTTTTATTTGGCAAGCTTGCCAATTCCAAATTTATCCTTTTATTTATAATATTTGGTAGGCCTTGTATTTGGCTGCTAGTGAAACAGCAAGGGAATGAACCAAAGTTATTATTTTATTACAGTTGTAAAAGCCACCTCAGAACTGGATGCCAGTAATAAATGAACTTCTGTTTCAGAGGTGAGGAGATGAACTGTAAAATGCTGCTCTAAGTCTGTTGTTAAGCCTGAAAATTCAATGGACTTTCTGCTGCTGCCAGAAATGTGCATGAGCAACAGGACCAGGCACTACAGTAACTATAGCTGAAAATGAAACAGGGTAAATTAGGAGAAAAAGATACTATAGGGAAAGAAGTTTTTTCTTCTCCATAATATTTTTAGGCTGGGTGCCAGCTATACATGCTGAAAGAGTAAGAAATTTTTTTCCTTATAAAACAGCCCCCCAAATATCCAGAAATAAGCCAAACCCTTTAAAGTCTTGTTCAAGACTTCATGTGATGAATTACACTTTCAACAAACACTGTGATATTAAGCTGTTGGAATACAGGTCTGTAACTCTTTTCTGATATATTTAGCATGTTACCACTTCATACACATCTGTATTAAAACATTTGTAACTAGTTTTGTGACTTAAAAAATGATCTATAACGCATTTTTAAAAAATTAAAACACCACGTGTAACAATATCCTGCTTATATTTTCTAGTATTTTAGGATTTCTTCTCTTTTTTTTTTCAAGCAGGGCTTTTAAGGAAAAAAAAATAGTCTAAAGAGTATTTAAACAAAATAATTTAAGGAAGTAATCATTAACATCACCAGTATGGCAATGAGAGCAGCTAAATGTTTCTGAAGATGTCAGACTGCAATGTGGGAGCCCCCACGTGTGCATGTGCCCAGGGAGGAAGGAAACTTGGTTTTGCAGCAGAACTGAACAGAACTCTCTTGAAAAGAAACTCTCTGTTACCTGAAATCCAGACTAGTCTGCAAAACTGGTCTTTGGATGTCAGGCTCTCTTTGACCTTACGCTCTTCAGAATTCACTACTGCAAAATCAACCTAATCGTGCACAGAAACATAGTTAGCAACTGTCAAATTACCCAGCATAAATCTGACCATGGTGGCTCAATTGGGATGATGTAAACCAGACTTACTTTGAGACTTTCAAATAATACAGCTGTGTTTAAAAGCAAGAAAAAAAAAACCCACCAAAACTCTACTAAGCAAAATATTCTGTTTCCTTTTAAATGCAGAATTTGTCATCAACTGGAAAATTTCCATAACACTGAAACCTTCTTTCTGCAACCCAACACATGAATTAGCAAATAGGTTTTGGAAAAGCAAGGAGACTTGCAGCTTTTTATTGTGCCTTTATTGTGAACCCCAATCCTTCAGGAAAAAAATGTTTACTCCACACCAATAGTAAATCTGATTTAAACAGTGAAGGGAGCTCTAACCATTACTTGCTCAAATGGTGTGGACCAAGGTCACATTCCAGTCTTGACCTTGTATGGAACATTAATGGATGGGAGGTTCTTTGTAGGATGTATTAAAGCACACATATATGTGTATTTTATATATATTTATCTCAGACTCAGAACTCATCCTGACAAATGACTTCTATTGAAACCATCTTTAAAGAGAATAAACATGAATTCAAGCCAACTCTAAACAAGGTGAAGCATGTATTAATCATTACTGTTTATAATGGTATTAGGGAAGAGTCAGTGAGGGGCAAGACCAACTTTTTTCATTGGGAAAAACCCCACACTGCTGACACAACTGATAAACTGGCAAGTCTCCCTAGGCCAGGCTGAATCTCTTGTTAGATAAACATAGACTATATGCTAACAGCTAATGCACATTTACACAGCAAGGGAGTTTTCAGTCTCTCTCTAGCAGCACAGTTCTCACAAGCTGGATGTTGCAGTTTCAGGCAGTTGGCAGTAATTTTAACCAGCAAGGATGATGGAGAGCTGAGGCAGAGCACCAGGCAGAACGGCAATCATCTTTAATCTTACAATGCTGCTAAGTCAAATAGCAAAAAACTTTGGAATGGCTTAGAGAAAGACATGTTGCGGGGCTCAGCAAATGGACACTGAAACACAGTGGGCTGCCATGTCAGGAACATTAGTCTAGAAATTTTAAAGATCATTTCCAGTTTTAGGATCTAGGAAGAACACCTAGATCCAGTTCCTCATTCCTGAAACATCGGAAAGCAACTAAAGGGTCTGTTGTAGTCCAAGCACAAATCCATGGTATATGTTGAAGGGGTTGTAAGGGATATTTTTGCTGTCATTGCTTAGGTTTTTTGGTGGTGGTGGTGTTTTACCTCTACCCTGAGGCATTCTGGAGATACATATTTTCTTTTAGTGGTATGCTTTAACAAAGAACCAACTCTTTGTTATCTGAGGCTTGCGATATTCATTCCTAAATCAAAATGCTTGTGCAGCTGTTTGGATACAAACAGAATGGATGTTTTACCCTTCAGATACCGAGGAAAGCTGAGACACACCCACAGATATGATCAGAGTTGAATACCCCTAAGAATCTCCTTGTATCTGTTATTTCAAAACAGAAATAGAAAGCAGTAGTATTTCTATAATGCTGCAAGTTTTAAACTGAGACCATAGTAGACTGCCAAACAGAGAAGTGCTTGACATTAGGAATGCTTTTAATGGTAGAAACCGTTTCATAGCACTGGATGAGGTTTCCAAGTCGAGCAAGAGGTTCTGCTCCCATTTATATCAGTAGGATTAACCTGACTGAATCCCAGTTAACTCTGAAAACCACTTTACCTGCTGGCACAGTAAGCAGAAAGAGGAAACTACGCCTCAACTGAAGTACATTAACTACCCTAGTACATTTATACATCATTCCCTTTAAAGATTTACAAATATTTATCATGGCTGCTGGAACTGACAAAAAAGCTTCATAATGTTCCTGGTATTTTAAAGCAGTTATTCTCTCCATCCCCTCCTTCTGGAAGACAACAGAAAAAAGGAGGGTTTAAAATGCCATTCTCTAGGTGCTCCAAGTTCACTTCAGTGCCTGCCAATTTCTAGATTCCTTCAGCCACCTTCCCTGGTTTGAATCTTGGGGGAAAATTCTGAGCCAACAGGTTGACTTTCAACATAAATAAAACAAAAATGAAGGATGCAGATTGGGTCAGGAGCTACTTATACACTGCTAGAAGCTGCTAATGTATCACAGTAGCTATTTCTCTGCCTCTTAGAAATTGCTCACTAAATCTAAACACCAGCAGCATCAATGACATCTTTTTCCATACCTGATGATGGAATGATACTTGATAAATGAAGACGTAACACAAAGTTTTAGTAAGTATCATAGCTTGAAGAATGAGTATCATAACACCTCCCTCCCCTCCACCTCACAGTTAACATGCTGAGTTATTTTCCTGGTATCACAGTGCTGCTCTCACCACCCTCACCCGCACTGCGTGTGGCAGCAGGGCCCACACGTGCCTTCACACGGGAGTGCTAAGGGGCGGAAAATCTTTCCTTCTGACCTGCAGTCTTGTGGTCTTTCTGGCCAAGGTTAATTTTTTTTTTCCTCCACTTTATTTATTTTGGCCTTTTTGTTTTTTAAGATAAAGGAAGGGACACTGGTTATTGCCCACTAGAGGTAATTCCAGGTAGCTCCCCAAGGGAAGGAGAACACTTGCCATAATTTTTATTATCTTTTAATCTATTATGGGGAAGAAGGGGACCTTTTCAGATGGGAAACCCTGAATGTTCAGGCACCAAGAAGTCACAATTATGTTTAAACGTTACTTTCTATTTTTGTCAAATTTTTTTTTAAGAATAAGCACACATCAAATAAGGGTTTTTATACATGTTGTAAAAGCTTATACCAACAGCTGGTATATACCAACGCTACTCCCTTACTTAGCCAGATGGAGGTCACTGATTCAACTCAGCCTGATATGAGCTATTGTCCTCATTTGTTTACTTGCCTAATAGGTGCTTGAGGAGGTAGAGGTTCATTTTACCACCTCTTGGCATCAAAAGGATGGTTTACAAGTTCCTGCTGGCATGCCTGCAGGCTGAGCTCTTACTTTTGCAAAAAAAACAGTCTTAAAAAAATGCTTGGTGGGACCGGTTGTGGCTTTCCAGAGCAGAATGGAAAGCAGGGGAACAGGTGCTCTGCCCATCTTCTTGGTGACGCGAGACACAATCACATCCATTAAGTCCTACCTATTTCCATGACTCAGGCTACGAAAAAGTTTCAGTACAGATAATTTCCTCTTTTTAGAAGGAGATTGGATTAGGGATTTTTACTTTGTTCTATGGTATAGGAAAGTACAACTACCTTGTGGCCATCTTTTATTTGACATAACCTGTTTTCAGGTATTTTTCCTTCTCTCAGCAGTTAAAGTTATTGCTGCTTTTCTTTACATACCTTGCCTGTGACAGCAAAGCAATCCTCTTGTACAGGATATTAACTGACACCACATTTTCTAACATTCATAAAAAACCATATTTCACCTTTTTTTAATAAATTAATCCACAAAATAGGCCCAGCAAGCTGAAGTGAAGTACATTAGAGGCGATTACATAGCTGGCAAAGCAAGGATATTAAACTCACCCATAAAAAGTGAGACGCAGGAACCCAATCCTGTGGCCAAGTTTAACCAACTCTCCCTGCCTAGTAGCAGCTCCTGTAAGGAGTACGATTCCTACTTTCTTTAGGGTGCACAACCACTTGTAAGCACTTTCATCATTGTACATGATTTCTTCAAAAGGTATTTTAGGAAGTTGCAGGTCTGAGCCCCAGTGCTGGAGTTCTGAAAGGGAAGAAATAGAGAAACAAGCACTTAGTGTTTTAGCATCAAAGCTCAGGACATAGTGAAAGTTTGAAGTTAATTGGATTTCTGTGCATTTGTGAATATTCCCTCAATCCTGCAATCAACCACCTGAATTTGGGTCCCTGAGTTCACAGGGGTAACAAACAATCTTCATGATGAAATTCAGCAAAACATTGCAGTAACGAAATTGTCACTCACAAGTTGAATGAATTATGCTGTTATTATTTTCTGTCTTTCTAATGCAAGTAAGTAAGGTTTCCTCTCCATGTGGAGTTGTCATCCAACCGTTCAAAACTGCCAGCCTTTCATCTATAAGGTGTAGGATTTGTGACAAATCAAATTCAGTCAAATTGACCAGTGCCAAGAACAAGAAAACAATTATCTGTGTGCTAATATGAAGAATAAGAGCCAGGTTTAAAATAATTTTAATGAGCGCCGTGAATTACGATACACTTTTTCCCTGCTGAAACTGGGAATTTTTACCTCTTACCAAAAGGTGGTCCCATCTGAAACCATGGCCATCTTATTTTAATGGCCAAAGAAAGATGTATCCAGCAAAGAATGAAGATTGTGGTTCTCTGCATGTCTGGGTGCCAAATGGTTATCTCTGAGACCATGATTACAGATATCCAGGACTTCCTCAGTGGGCAACTATGGATTTTTCCTCTGCTATCTTTCCATAGCAAGATCGTATATCTTACCCATACGGCTCAAAAATGTGCAAACGTACAGAGTATGTTACAGGAAACGTTGTACAATCAAATCTCCTGTGAACAAGTTGTTCAGTAATGTGAGGCCCATGCTTTTGAACATTTTTCATGGGCTGGAGGAGCTCTCTACCGCTGGAACTGCCTCATGCCTCTCTCTGGGAGTGTTTCCCTTGCTTGTAACTTTGGTAAACCTTAACCATTTGGGTTGAGGTTTTCCATGGTAGCATCTGCTGAAAATAATTTTGGGAGAGCTTCAACAACAATGAAAAATGGATCAAAAGCCCAGACCAGTGAAAAATGAGTAGCGTAGCTAAGTCAAAATTTCTACAGTGACATAGCGGAGAAGTTTTAGTGCTTTCATTCTTTCAAGTGTCAAGTTTGGCAAATGAGTTGTTCACGTGTTAGGAATGTACATTTGCCATCCCTGTGAAACTCATCAAGTTTGGCCAATGCTTACAGCTTGGGAAAATAGCACCTTGCATATCCTCCACAGGCTTTTTTTTTTTTTTCCAGTTTGGCAGTGAAATTGTCCAAATATTCCTTTCACACTGAGCATATTCCAGAGCTTGGGTGAGGGATATATAGCAGGACCATAGCAGAGCACAGATGAGGACAGTAATTTCCACATAACATAAGCAGACTCTCAGGAAACAAAGCCAAATATAGGACCATCTCTGAGCTTCAGAAATTGTGTAATTCAATTCTCAACCATCCATTTCCCTGGGACTTCTCTTGCCTGTAAATTTCAGAATAGTCTGAAGTTTGAAAAGAGATGGAATAATAATATGATTGTGATTGTTGTTCCTCAAGTGATGGGACGTGTCACTGACTTCCCCAGTGATGGGGAACTGGGCATCAGCTCAATATTCATACTTTCTGTTATACCACACGTAACTTTGCACAAACTCAAATCACGTTCATATCATACCAGGAGCATAAAAGAGATTTAGAAAAAAAACTACTGATAGGGTCATTTGTCCAATGTGGAGGGGTTAGGACAAGTTGGGATGCGGAAGAAAGAACCTCTTTCTTAAGCATCTATTTAAAACAACCCCAGACAGGGATATTTTAAGACTTTCAAAGACATTTGCAAAATCAGATTAATTTCTTCAATAAAAGACAGTGCTGTAGCCATCCATTAGTGCAGGCAAAGCCACATAATAACAACTAAACCCCGTGATTCTTTATTTTGGCCTCAATACTCATGGGCCAAGATCGCTTGGTTAAAATGATCAAGTTTGGTTTTTTCCCCCCATTTTTTTCCCCCAGATTAATCCTGCCAGGACCAATTTTGCTAGACAACACTCAAACCTAAGTTTTAATGGTTCCAGTGCATTCAACCAAGAACTCAAGGGATTGGTAATGTAGACAGAAAGCCAAAAGGCAGGAAATTAATCGTGGAGCCCAAAGCGCAGCTTCTCACCAGGACACTTCGGGGCATCTGCCAATTCCTAGTGCAGTTAACTTTAATTTAATTTGCCTGTGCCCCTGGCAGAGGACACTGGAATCCACAGTTGTGGGTCACATTTGGTACTTTACAACTAATACTAATTTTCTTTGGCCCCAAGCACAGACACGCTGAGCCGATCCTGTGTGCTGTTAGTCTCTATCCCAGGCTCCAGAGGAGGAAAGATGTGAACTGAAGGGTGGGAGCAACTGTCAGGGAGGAGAAAGAGATGCATTACCTGGGGAAAAACTCCGGGAAACAGAAGTGGGGAGGGACTGGGGGTAGGGGGAAGTGGGGTCTGGAGCCTGAGCACAAACCGCCGCTGCTGCAGAGGAAGCTGGAGCAAAGTAAGGGGAGGTGGGGTACCCGCTTGGCAACAAGAGTTAATAGTTTAGTGACAGCAGCCTGACACCGGGAGCTGAAAGCCAAGTGAGAGAACACTAAGGGTCTCTACACTCAATAATCAGCCCGCAAACCCCTTTTTCCCCCTTTTTGTATAAATGGCCAGAACCTGCCAGCCACCTTGCACTGTAACACAATCAGTGACCCCTCACGTATCTCTGGGGTGAAAACGCTCGAGGGAGCGGTGTAATTTATTTGCTGAGGGGTGTCTAGAGCAGAAGGTGCTGAGGGGAGGGAATGCCCAGGCCCAGAGAGCCACCAGCTGCCGAGCTCCGTGCAGCCATACCCCCAGTGCCAGCCGCTCAAGGGTCTGTGCCCTGCTCACCACCGCCCACCACCACCCCAAACCTTCACACAGCGTATTCAATTCCCATTCACCAAAAAGAATACTGTTATTGTTGAACAGAGAGCATGCACACCTTCATAAGCCCCCCCCGACGACAGCACTCTGTCCCATCCACCGATGCCAGACTGGCAGCGTGTGACACCGACTGCGGAGCCGCCAGTTTCAGCCACAAAATAACCCTGGTGATTGCAATTCCCCAGACTCTTCTGTAGCAATGGTGGGTTTTACCCCACAGAAAGTCAGAAATGTGTATTAATAATGGTGTTAGCTTGCAGAACAAGGAAATGAGGTGCGATCTGCTCGCTTGGCCTGGAAAGCAGTGCTGGCAGCAGACACCAAAGCCCAACGGGACAGACATCTGCCCTCCAAAGCTGTTTTAACGCACAGAAATAGATGTGGGGTAATTACTTTCTCTCCTGCACGAAAGACCTACTTCAGATTTATACCGCCCAAATACAACCCTGCCTTCTTGCTCTCTTCTCACTAATTTCCACTTCTAATATCTCATGTTTACCAGTTTACTGTTTAATATAGAAAAATAAACACACACACCCATCCACCCTCCCTTCAAACCGAAGGCATTGCACAGTAATGGGTAAACAGGACAAAGATTCTTACTTGGAGTTTTTTTTTTTTTGGCATAAATTTTGCATTGATTCTAGTTTTTTGCAAAACTAGAAGCATTGGTGTTTTAAATCAAGCATTCCCTTAAATGCTGAATGAGATCTCTGACAGTAAAGACATAATTGGTTTCCCTTGCTTTTATGGATTTAGCCTGATATTGCTTATTCTTAAGAGAGTGCACAATAAAGCATGGAAAGTTTGTATCTACTCCCCAGAATAATTGTTTTGTTTAAATCACATCTAGCTTACTTGGTATTTTAGCTCATATTTGGTTAACTTGCCCAATCATCAATCACAGACATTACATACTAGAAATGAGACCATCAACATTTGAAAAATGCAGATGACAGAATTTAGAGAACACCTATACCTCTCCTTACTCCAGCATCCCTTCATCGGGCAGGACCAATAAAAACTACATATTCCAAGCAGCTTTCAGAACGGGAGCTCTGGGGGATTTCACCTGGTGACTGAGCGCCACGCTGCACCAAGAAAATGTAACGGGCCAGACTTGCGTTTGGGGTTTTTTCCCCCCGCTCTCTCTAGCTATAGGTAGCAAGTACAAAATGCAGCGTGCTCATAAAAAAAGCAAACCCAGACACCACACACCTACAGCATTTCTCAACAGTTGCAAAGTCCACAAATTTCCAACGACTAGTATCCCTCTCCCTTTTGGCTAAGGCTAGTCGGACACTGCCCAAGAAACACAACGCACGTACCCAAACACAGGCTATCCACATAGACCATCTGTTGTACTCTGCCCTGTGTGTCAAAGAAGCTGTAGCATGATTGACAAGCTGTTGAATTTCACATGTTCACAAAGCGAAAAAAGTGCAATCCTTGAGGTGAGATTATATCTCACCTCATTAAACTCCTTTTTGAGACTAGTCCATGGCCTGCTCCTCAGCGCTCCAGCGTGTTTAACTCAATATACATCCTTTCACACACTTGAGAGATGGGGAAAAAATAAAATATGAATGTTTTCCTTTTTCTTTACTAAAAGTTACAAAATTAAAATAGCTTTAGGTATGCTGTATGAACTGCCAAGAATATCCTTTGAAAGAGAAATTTCAGCCTCGCTGTTGGTGCAGGTAAATAACCATGTGAAAACTAATGGAACATTAAGTTTTGCCTTTTCCTTCCCAGTCTGTCTTGCTAATGAATATTTTCCTAACCTTCCTTATATAGAACAAGAAGTAGAGGAATTCAACTCTAATTGAAGTATTTAAAGGAATATACCAACAGATTTTTCCCCACTTTGGGAAATAAATATATGCACCTGGAATTTAACTGCAGCGCCAGAAGCCCTGGGCTTCCCTGAGTACACAGACTGTAGAGTCCTCTTGTTCAAATTCCCAGTTCCTCCTGTGCTTGCTGGAAGTTCCACCTAATACTGGACGATCCTTCTGCAGCCAATGGACGTGGGCTGTGGTGTTGAGTTCTGGGGTGGTTTTGGCCTTTGTTGCAAACGCCCGCTTTGCCACAGCCCTGCAAAACAGCGCGTGCTCAGCATACCTGTATGGCACTGCCCACGACTGCGGTGTAACAGGTCTGCCAACGCTTATAGCGGACCTGTGGAGAACAGTCAAGGAACAACAACCCATTTTGTCTTCCTCCCAACCAGACCCCTTGCAGCAGAGGCCATCATTTGATCTCACATCTCCAGTTCTACGAGCAGAGGGAGACACAAGCTAAATTCAAAAGGTTTCTATAAGTAACCTGCAAGAACAATCTTTTCTCCATGTCAAAACTATCAATGTTGTGAATCCCACCCAGGTACTGGGAATTTACTGTTTCCCAGACTCTCTGCAGTGTATTCAGGAGTCAACACTGCCTACTAACTGAAGAGATGTTTAACCTTTACAGTACTGCTATGATGTGCAGAATTTCAAGGAAACTGAACTGTTCACTGATACTGTCCAGGGAGCTGCTAAGACAGAAATGGTTTAAGGAAAGCTGCTTCTTAGGCTTTTTTTTTTGATGTCTAGCTCCTCTGTATTAGGAAAAAAACACCCAACCCCAATCAAAAAACACAAACCCAAAAATGAAAAAAAGTGGTAAATATAGTTAAATCCTGCCTGGCAAGGCTATATGCTCTGACCCCTGAAGTTCCAATTCTTTTACATTAATTCACTTCCAGTATCCTTAGTGGTTTGGGTTTGTTTTCCTTAAAGGCGCAGGCTGGTACACAAATGCTTATAAATCCTACCTCATCTTTCAGAGAGGAGAGGCTCCAAGTTCCCAGCCCTTCGGTGGCATCTTGATGCAGCCAAGGGCTTGGTCTTTGAGCTGTTGCAGGAGTAACCTTTCCCCCTTGACATCTGCCAGTGTGCTCTGTAATGACACTGTGGTAAATATGCCAGAAGCCGAAAACGCCTTGCGTACAGTTCCAAGTATTACTAATCTTGGGAAACATATGGAATGCAGCAGCAGTTGGTATCTGGGAGAATAAAAGAATCCAGTGCAGCTTGTAAAGTTATTGCTTTAAAATATACCCTCACTTGATGTCTTAAAATCTTACTTTTAATTTGAAGCTTTTTATAGTGTGTCTGGGCTCAGATTTTTACCTATTCTGAACGGCATGAGGAAAACCTGTTCGCATATATACACATGCATTTGTATAGTGACACATCTACCATGAACATGGAAAACAAACAGTTCCCTCTCGCTCTTCCCCCACCCCATACTTGATTTATTCAGTGTTTCTGGGATCATGCACAGTGCGTTCCAATGAGCACTTTGTAGTCTTTGTTGATGTATGGTCCCCTAAACTGATACACGCTACAGAAGCCTTACTCCATCAAACGGAGCGGAAAGACTGCTTCAGCTCCTCTGCAGGATAGACTTCCCTCTGGACTCAGTTGAAAGCAACATTTGCCTTTATCCCAAACCAGTCTGCTCACACAGGCCCAGCACCAACCCCAAGCATCCTGGGCGGTTATTTCCCTACCTTGCCCTCGAACAGCTGTCGAGCTGCAGTATCCTACAGGAAACCCTGAAGCAATGACTCTGGATGCTGAAGAAGTATGAAGGAAATGGACTGCAGAGAGTGGTTTGGCCCACATACTTTTACTACTTTGCTGCTGGAGACTGAGTATTAGGCTCGATGAACTAGTCACCCAACCCATTACAGCAGTTTTTATGTTTTTACCATTTCTCCTACTTTTCAAGGTCATTTGGAACTGTAACCCTGGTCCTTCAACACAACCTTTCCCTGGTTAGTGTCCTCTATAAATTTCATGTGGCTATTCCTTTCCATCATAGTCACAGATGAAAATAAGGAACAGTATTGCATAAAGCACAGACCTTCACCAAGCCTATCTCGATATATCATTCTGTCTTGATGGTAAACCATTACAGCAGCTCTTTGACTATTTTTTAAAGATGCCACATTTCCTTAGCACATCCATGAAAATTTCATGTGCAGGGTCAGATGCTTTATGCTATGAATATGAACGTGACCACTTCACTTGATACTACACATGCCAAAGAAAATGATAAAAAACAAAGAACAAACTTGCATACTTAGAGCACAAGATAAACCACCATCTTTACAGCACCACATAAACCTTTCAAAATATTACAATGGCAAAATCTCCATGGACAGAAAGAAGTGGAAAAAAATTTTTGAGCCATGACTAAAATAAAGTGATTCATTTGCAGCAATAAAGCTATACAAAACAGGGAGAAACTTGCATCATTTACATACCAGCTCAAGACTTGAGCTATTTACATAGCTATTTACATAGCTCAAGACTGTATGCATAATAAATGTTTTTGTTCAGCCTGGAGAAGAGAAGGCTCCGGGGAGACCTTACAGCACCTTCCAGTGCCTGAAGGGGGCTACAAGGAAGCTGGGGGGGGACTTTTTACAAGGGCCTGTAGTGACAGGACAAGGGGTAACGGGTTTAAACTGAAAGAGGGGAGATTTAGATTGGATATCAGGAAGAAATTCTTCCTGGAAAGGATGGGGAGGAACTGGGACAGGTTGCCCAGAGAAGCTGTGGATGCCCCATCCCTGGAAGTGTCCAAGGCCAGGCTGGATGACGCTTGGAGCAACCTGGTCTAGTGGAGGGTGTCCCTGTCCATGGCAGGGGGGTTGGAACTGGATGGTCTTTAAGGTCCCTTCCAACCCAAACCATTCTGTGATTCTAAATAGCTGACAGTCATACTACCTTTCTGCAGTTGATTATCTGATGGTTATTTATACCAGGTGCACATAGTAAGTTGCAGAGAGTAGACTATATGGCTATTTCCTCATCATTTTGGTGCAGAATTTCCTACAGCCTTTTCGACCTGTATGCTTTACATATTGGTAATTGTGGATTTTTTTTTTTTTTTTTTAGTTTCAGAGAGGTCTTCGAGCTTAGTTCAAATATACTGGTGCTCATTTTAATTCTTCTAATAACTGCAATAGACCTGAGGTCTAATATCTTAGGTCTGACATACGCATGAACTACTTTCAAACAAGTCATATCTGTGTGAAAAGCAGTGAAGTACAACTTCTCTTGACCGGTCCCAGAGACCATCACAGCCAGGTAAGTACAACAGTAGTAGCAGAGAGACAAGCAATAGATCTACATTAAAATAAGCAATCTTTATAAAGATTTCCTTCTCCTCAGCCACAGATGAAAATGTTATATGCTGTCCAATATTTACAGTTTGACAAATTATCAGGTCCATAATTCTTTGGAAAAGAGACAGGAAAGCATACATCATAAACCCTCAAAAATGATCCTGTGATTGAAGATATTTAAGCTCTTCCACTTAATAATATTTTTGAAAAAGTCTATGTGAAAGTCTTAGAAAATTGTGTGTCCCACAGGGCATGTTACATTCCCACATACCAAACAACAAGAACTTTATTCCCATTTTTATCCAAAAAAACCCTTTAGCCTGAAAATCTACAAGGAAGCTGCACTGAACAGGGACTGTACTCTGCCAGTATTTCCTGGTGGTAATTGATCCCACTCAGGTTCTTCATTACTTTGTCACGTCAGCATAGCAGGGTTTTTCCCCACTTCGTAACCACAGTTACTACTACAGTTGCACTACAGTAGACACCTAGGAACATATGCGCTGACCCCTGAAGGGGTAAGAAAGATAGGAATGAGCCATTACTGCCTGGGCAGCCGCAGGTCTCACTTCCACTGCACAGCTGCAGTTGCCAAATTGAAAATCTTTTATGTTTACAAATGTAGCTGAACAATCCACAGGGGATAAAAACAAAAGGTCCTGTACAATTACTCTGTGTCTTTTTTGATTGTTTACATTGTGGCTAATAAAACCACAGATTTTCAAAGTGGGAAGAATGAAATACTTTTGAAAGAATTAATGAGTCACCACCTCTCTCCTTCAATTTCAGAACAGTAATTTGGGAAGAAGAAAGAAGAGAAAAAAAGAAACTCATTTCTTGATCATACTAGGTTAGTCATAAAAAGCCACCTACAGAGTGCCCAACATGAGAAGATGATCTTTACCAAGTTCCTGCAGACAGACCTCAACAAACAGGTGGAATTACTCAGCATTTACTAGGCAGGTTGGGACAGTGCTGGTCAAACCTTCTGCACTGGAGTCATGTGGGAAAGAAAATCTAGACATCATAGATTAACTTACTTTATCCAAAATTATTTTGTCTACACTGTGTGTTTTAATGCTTGTTGAGGGCCAAGCATATTTTTGCTGTATTGTGAATTACGTAACTCGTGGGGCAGCTCTTATTAGTTGGTACTACAGGATAAATTCAAATTATCAAACTCTTAATAAAAAACAATCATTAACTTTTCTTCCTCTTGAAATTATCATCTATCAGGACCTAGTAGAGAAACTGAAATCACCACTGATGCTGTTAACATCCCGATTCAAACTTTGATGGAGCAGGATGTATATCCAATATCATACTATCACTCTTTCAAGGACAATCACCACCTGACAGCTTTAACCTTAGGTTAAGAGCTTAACCTAACCTAAGGTTAAGAAAATTAGTTCTGTTCCAATCCCCTCCCCTTCCTGTTGTCGGACGCCAGCATCTTGGAAAATGAGCCTCAGCAAATGCAATGCAATGCGGTGAGAGGCTGCATACCGGAAAGCACCTGGCGTGTCAGTGTCTGCCACAAGCTTCCTCCAGCACACACAAAAATCTGAGATACAGAGACTGTGCGAGGTGATAAATCACTCTGGTGACATTTGTTAGTGAGAACACAAGTAAACAGGAGGGGAAAAAAGGAGTATCTTTGAGACATCAGAACTGGAGAAGCAGAAGATGGCTCTTTTGGACTTCTCTCGTAAGCTGGGATGAAACAAGCCTCAATACACACAAACAGCAGACCTTGCGTAATACAGGGATGGGAGTTGGCAGTGTTTTTAACAAGGGAATCTTGACATAATGCCATATAGCTATTTATAGTCACCTCCATCATGCACTGAAAATCTGACCTACCCCTCTGTTTTGGTTTGCCACACGCCTGACATCTAGTTTTTTTGAATCACAAATTATGATGAAAAAACAACATAAAAGCAACATGAAAAGCAAATAACCACTTGCAAAAAAAACAAAAAGAAAGAAAAGAAAAAGCCACAGCCGTGACAATGTCAGCAGTGAAGGTTAACTTCTAACTACAGCAGTCTGGGGAGCTCGCTCTGGTGTTTGTTGAACCAGCACGTGGGGCTGGCAATCCATATCATCATCTGTAATACTATACTGCTGGGATATGATTAGCTACTTAAGAGCATATAATTTGAAGTGTGTAACTCCATTGACCAGAAGGATGCGAGTTCTAAACTTACTCCAAAACACAATGAGAAACAGGCCTTAAACAGCCAGCAAGCAAACCCACATGCTTTGTAACTGCAGCCTTTTTTTGCAGCTCCACCCTGAGAAAAGCTGGGAGAAGCTGTCCATACTAATGTGCCAGGTCTTCTCTGAGAATATGAGGGAGAAGGAGAATGACACTACTGAACAAAGCCAGAGTTAGCACAAGCCCTTATTTAATGTACCTTTTATAAACATATTTCTTTAGACCTACCACGGAAAACAGAATGTGCAAAAGTATTTCCCAAAGAGCTAAAATCTCTGACACGTATTTTACCCGGATGGTGCCACTGGAGAAGAGCAGTAGCGGAGAGGAGAAGTGGCTTCAAAACAAGGACTGTATTTAGATGGTGAGCATAACTACTGTGCAAACGTGTGCATATGAAGGTAAATCACAGCCAGAGAGACTTCATAATGGGGAGAAAATGTAGCATTACATCTGAAATCTCAGTTATTTATACCTTTGTTAACAAACATAACCAGAGACCTAGGCTAATTTGTCTGGGCATTAATTAAAGCAACATTTGATTCACACTAATCCTCTCAAAGTCTACAAAACATCTTCCTAGCTTCCACAGCATCTTCATTTTTCCAAACAAAAGTTATTCCTACCTGAGAAATCATGTCTGGTTTCCCTGAATGAGGTTTGCATCTTCACCACGTTCATTCTGGGAACATGCCCAACCCTCCAAAATAGTAAACAGTGCAGTTTATTCTTGCCAAAGCTAAAGCAGACATGAACTTTCATCTCACTAGGGGAAAAAAGTTCCATTCTGAACTATGAAGAGTCTGTTACATGATTCAGTGAAATGAATGGAAATATTACTCATCACTTAAGTTTTAAGCCAGATATAAAAGGCTGAGCCTTAAGAACAGACTTCTGTTTAGGAGAATGAGTGCTAGGAGCTAAGGAATATTTGACCAGCAAAAATTGGGAAAGATAACTGGCTCCTTCAGTTGTCCCTGAAGTGTCAAACAAAGCTCAGATACAGGACATACCTAGAGACACATATTTTCCCATTTCTCATCTTTCAGGGGAAAAAAAGCCAACCGAACAAACTTTCTTTTCTTTGTTAGAATAAAAAACACCCTAAAAAAAGAAGCATAAACCAATTATGGATTTGCCTTTTGCTGAGCTCTGAGGAAACAGATTCCTGGATCTGAGTTTTACACCATCAGCCTGCCTCTAGTTTCTTTTTTTTCTGAAGTAATATTTCATGGATTCCATCTTAACTCTAAATACAGAACGGCAACTTTCTGCAACAGCAGATCTCACAGGAACACCGTCAAGAGCAACACCAGAAAGCTTGCAAGTTTTCACACGTTTCATGCTCACAACGTGAAAGGCTGCCAAAGAAATGATGATGTGCATCGTGACAAACCTCACGGGTTTATAACGATTCACTCAAAAGGGTGAACGATTTGTAATGGGTAAATGTTAGGCTGCTAGTTGCACAAAACGCTCCATGACCATCTTTTGGTCAACTGCTGCAGTAATTATGGGACACAGAGCAAACACAACTCGAACTTCAGCACGAGACACCGCTATGCTACGCAGTTACTTTTTAACAGAAGGCCATGGAAAGGGAAAAATTTTAATTTCAGTTTTAATTCCCTTGCAATTCTAAATAATCTTTCTGAAAATAAAATATAAATAATTTAAACAGCACACACACTTGCGCTGTCACACAGACCACTGCTGGTTCACAAGGCTCATTTTTGAGACCTACTAACCCTTTCTGGAAAGAAAAAGTTTTTAGGGAAGCAAACACAGCTCAAGCAGTTGTACTCCTCTCAGTCCAGAGGTTAGAAGAGGGGAAGGGTAAATACGGGTTCCTGTTGTACATGCCCAGCCTGGCACTGAGCACCAAGTTACCACTGTTCCAGCTGGGTAGACCTGGTCTTCGCGCAGGGACCTCTAACCAGGACTGTCAGTGTCAGCTCCCTTGCATTTGAAAAGAACACGAGAGATGTGGCTTTAATTCCTACCTGGTAAAAACAAATCTTCTCGCATTTCTGCTCTGGCTTCTTCCGAGAAGCATCGTTTTTTCAACCACTCAGCTTCATATTCGCTTGCGTGTTCATCAGGCCATGTAATAGAGATCTTTGAACATAAAATAGATGATCATTTTAGAACAACAAAAAAAACCTCCTAGAACAACCAAAAATCCCTTAGAAGTTACAGAAAATGTACTGTTTAGATCAATAATGTCACAGTTAAACTCTCCCTGGAGCATAATGGCAAACAAGTAATGAAAACCCAACCCGAACATCCAGATTTTGACACCTTTTATAAATGGACATTTTCACATGAACCCACGACCTAATTTGTTGTTTGTGTGGGGTGCTGTCACTGTGGTGCTGCGCTCAGCAGAAAGAGGAGCATCACAGAAGCTGGCACACATCACTGAGGTTCACCACAACTCAGAAGAGAGCAAAAACATCTTCAAGAACACTGACAGCTTGCTAAAAAAGAAAAAGAATAATAAAGGCAAAAAAGAAATGCTAGAAGAAAAATCCCTCTCCTAATTTTGAAGTCTTCCCTCTTTCCAATAAATTTTAAAAAGGTGTTGGGTTTTTTTCATTCCTAAGAAAAACATGGAAAGAAAGCAGATGACCTTGCTTGTCATGAACTGGAAGGGCTCAGTGCAGCACACACCCTCAGCTGAATTCTCAAGGCTGTAGAGTAGGTATTGATTCTCACTTCCCAGAATTCTGCACTTTGCACAATGGTAAAACACCTGCATCCATTCAGGACTAGTGCTGTGCTTTTGTCAGTTCCAGAGTATAAGTGGAAGCAGACGACCCCTCTACTATCATAATGCATTACCTATTCAAGGCATGAATTTGCATGGCATTAATTCTGGTAACAAACAGTCAACTTGGGAGCCCAGAATTCCTCAATACTGACCCTTACCCAGTGGCTGAGACATACTCTCACATGGGACAGCCTCTGCAAACCCCCCCATGGAGAGTGGCTACCCCAGCTGCTACAGAGTTGACTGCTGCACTTTTTGCATGTTTAAAACATCTTGAAGTGTAAAATGAAGGAAATGAGTTTGCATATCAAAGGAGCCATGTACTGCTTTTAATAAAACCTATAAAGTCTAACTGCTATAGTAGGTTTTTATATGGCAGGAAAGATTAAAATTCATAGGGAGGGCAGTTCCTGTCCTCTCTTGCCCAAAAGCCTCCTTTTTTCATGTCCATGCAGATAGGCACAGACAGATAGTGGTGGAGACAGACACCAGGCCAACTCTGAACATTGAATTCAACTTCGGTTTCAGTGCTTGCCCCAAAGATGAAGTCTATTAGCTAATTTCCAATGTGCAAAAATATGATATTTTTGTTATGGATTAAGGTCATCATCACTTTGCTGCTTGTTTTTCTGATTTTCAAGCCATTTACTTATAGAATAAGGGGGGGGGGGGGGAAGTGTAATTAAATGTGTGGAGAATGTCTACATTGGCTTTTCAACATTTGGTGATGAAGAAATACACAGCAGAATTTTAAAAAGCACAATTATATTCTAAAAACTGAAGCCTGGGTTTCTGCGGCCTCTGCATACCACCTATAAAGCAAGGTTTCATACGAAGGTGCTAAGATCTGAGCTCCCCAAATTGCGATTAATCCTAAAAGCTTTGCAAATACACAGCAGGGTTTGCAGATAAACAAACTGCGATTGCGGTATAGGCTGGGACAGCCTGCAATTTACAGGTTAACGAGCACTGTTAGACAAGTTTCACGAGCGGAAGAATGAGGGTTTGCTTCAAATACCGTTTTTCTATCTGCCAGAGCGATTTCCTTCACCACAATGTTCACGTCCAGGTCCTCAAGGACCAGCTTGCGGGCCCTGGCCGAGCGCAGGAAGCAGCGGGGACACTGGCAGTTGTCCCTCAGCCAGACGCAGGGGTAGCGGCTCTCGCTCCCGTCCTCCCACTCCACACGGATGAAATGACCCGCATCCAAAGCTTCCACCTTGTGTATCCCCGGGCTCATGCTGAGCAGCCGGGCGGTGCAGGTCCCCAAAGCAGCGCCTGGCCAGCGATGCCGAGCGGTCCCAGCGAGCAGACAGCAGGCCCTGCCTCCGGGGACTTTGGCCCTTGGCAGGACGGTAGCCACCGCCCTCCACATCGTGGGTTCTGTAATGAAACCGTTGGTGGGAGAAGGCCTTCGTGGAGTTCCTAAAACACCAGAAAGAGCAGTTTATTACTGAAGGAAAATAACATTTTAAGATGATTCTCCCCTCCCTTCCTGCTACCTAGACCTCCAGGACATTCATTATCTAGTGCTTACATTTTTGAGGTGCAGAGGGAGTACTCAGACCCACCTATTCAAAAATCCCATTGTTTAGCAAGGCTTCAATCTGATTCATCATCTTGGCCAACCTTTGTTTCTGTAGTCTGTTCAGTATCTATCACACAAACAGTCTCTTCAAAAAGACACCTCGAGGCGAGCTCCACAAGCCAATACTACCAACCATGTCCAAAACCTAAAGCTTTAAAGTACACAGACCTTATTCCTGTCGTGGATACCATGGAAAAGAGAACACAAAATCCACCTCCCTGCAAGGAAAGGCTTTGTAAACATGACTCTAGCTACAGCAGAGTTTGGCAAGCGCTCCTTTCTCCTCTCACAGCCAGCCTGCTTTCTATAGATGCACTCTTATTTAAAGCTACCTGCATCCTGTACTGCAGAAATATGATGCATCCAAATCTTAAATTAGAAAAGAAGTTCTGGTGCAATGTGTTTTTTATTCAGAAAAATGCATGGGCTCCCCCTGAATCAATAAGTCATTTAACATATTTTTAAGACTGTTTAACCATTTCAAATATTGCATATTTATCCAGTATCTTTTTCTGCTGGTTCTGTTCTTCAGTTCACAGGGTAAAATACTGATGCCCTGCCAGGACCAAAATCTCCCCAGCTGTCCTTACACAGGACATTGGCTTCAGTATTTTGACTCACTAACACCTCCTGGAGTTAACAGAAGGTTTTGTATTTTTTTTTTCCTTTGCTACAAGTTAGACTCTTGGGTCTTTTTTTGTTTGTTTTATTTCATTTGATTGAGTATGGTAAAGCAGAATATTGATTTCTACTTTCTCGTTTGCACATAGTAGTCCCATCGGAACCCAGCAATTACCAACCTTCACTTGCAATTCAGTCCAAGCCACAGCTACTTTTGTGCATACAGACTTCAACCTCTTTTATATCCAGATTGAATATCTTGCCCTTCATATACATATAAATAAGCACACGTATATATGTAAATATATACGTGTGCATCTCCACCTTAATTCTAAAGCATTATTCAAGTACTTGCAATCTTCCTCCTACCTGTAAAAATACATCACAAGACTGGCTGCAGACGCCTTAAATTTCTTTGACAAAATTTCATTATGTATGACTGCAAAGATGTGGTGTGTTTTCGGGTTTTAAACGTGTGGTAATTGGATGATTAATCTCTTTAAAACAAAAGACAAGTACTGGAACACAAGGTTTCCAATATACTGAGATGTTAGGCTATCCAGTTTCAAAAAAAAATAAGACAACCACGTTAACATACCATAACTTTTGCTACATCTGTACTGGTTTCAGGATAGTTCTCTGTTCAAGACAGTAATGGGTCGGACCCACAGATACACTTAAGCAACCAGAATATAGTTTAGATGGAGTAGCACAAGCCATGAAACCATTGCCTAATTGCTTAGGCGACTCAGAGGCTGGTGATACTTGCCCTTCTGCACACAAAGTTACCTGAATCCCTAAAATGCCAACGCTCCCCATACCCAGGATGATGCTGGCAGAAGCGAGTATCCTCACACACACCCCCTATCCAGTTTACCCAAGATCGGTGAACAGATAGATGCACACCAGAAAACCCTGCAAGGCACGACAGGGTAAGCAACATCAGGAAATGCCAGACATCGGGACAACACTGAATTGTCCAGTGCAAAGCATGGCACTTACATCCACTTGAATTCAAGAACCGCCAGACACCAGATGAGCAACACGAATGGTCAGATCAATTCCACCTGTCTTTCAGTGCCTAAGGAATTCAAGCACAGAGCATACTTCCCAGATCCAACTACCCAGCTCCTTTGGAGATATGGATGATTTTCTCTGTTTACCAAATATCCTGTAGGCATCTGCTTAAGACAAGACCATGAGAACCAGTTTGCTTCTGAAATTTAAGGACAGTAGAAGCTCCTCTGGCTTACCAGACAGGGGCAGGGGAAATTCTGAAAACTGAATATACATAATAAACCCATCTGAGTAGTTCATTACATAGCTTGTCAATAATATATTTCATACATCTGTTACATCCATCCATCCAGTAGTTCACATACTGGGTTTGTACACAATTTTCTCATTTTACTTAGGTGGCTTACCAAATCATTTCAGTATTATTCACATGCTTAGTATTTAACCTAAGCAAAGGCTCTTCTCCTTTTAAGTTGAGCACGGAGGTTATAACTACCTGGATGTTGTACGTGAACTTCTTATAAATTGTTTTCTTCAAAATGGCAAAACAAGGGGCAGGAAAAAAAATATTTAAGCAGTTATTTTCTGAATGATTTGCAGGGAAGATGCATCACTAAGTTTCAAGTTCTATGTGAAGCTTGCCAGATTCAAAGGGCTTCTGGGCATCTATTTCACCATTCAATTAAGAAATCTGAACTTGCGTCTAAATGACTCCTCACAGCACTGGTGGTAATTGAAAACCACATCAGAATGTTCTTTTATGGCAAGAAACAGAAGCAGTTTTATTGTCTTCCTATCACAGGTGTCACTTAACTGGTATTTGTTCACCTGGTAATGGATAAACCAGTCACACAAAATGCATGTCAAACACAATCTCTTCTAAATACGTGACAGTAAGTTTTGTAAATGATTTGGAACAAAAGGTCCACCTAAAAACCCCAACAGATGCAAGAAATCCTGCCAGTCACAATTTCTACATTAAAAAAAATAATAATAAACTTTCTGGAAGCTACTGAGATGAGTTACATGTAATTTATATTACCCTGGGGAAGGCTGTAAGCCAAATGGGAGTTTGCACCTCTGCTTGAATGCAAGAAGCTTGTACAGCAGGGAGCTTGCCTAACTTCAGACACGTACCACAGAGATCTACACCTGAACATCACACGCACCATCCCCAACACTCCTAACAGGCATATCTAGATCACAACCCAGCTGACCATGTCAGAAACCTGCTTTAGGATGGGACGAACTGAACTCTTACTTCTCTCCACTGGCTACAAAAAGAGCGTCAGTGATGAGCTCCAACGAGGATGTCACACTTTCAGTGTTTACATTCAGCACAATCACTTTTCATAGCACTCATTTTATGATTAACTGGTGCTCCTGTTTACAGACAACCATTGCTAGTACAATTCTGCTGAGAGAATCGTGGATGGTGGCAGCCCTAAACTTTACTGCCATGCAGTGAAAGCCTACACTGCCATCAGTGGTAGCCCTGTTCTGTGAAACTCCAGCTTTTGGTGTCATCAATCAAGCCTACTGTTCATAACAAAGTACTCTCTTGAAATACTTCCAGTCCATGTGTCCAGAATCTGAAACAGCCACTGCATCCTGCAAACAGAGAGAGAGGAGGATCTCCTTCAATACCTTTAGGACAGGAAACAATTCCACTGGATGCTTTGCAATATTAATAAAAATCATTACATGTCACTTTTTTAATATGCAGATCTATTTTGTCTACTGCTACCCTGCCCCAAGACTCCAGACCTATTCAGATCTTTCCTTTACGTCTATTTATTGAAGCCAGTGAGTTTGTACCTGCATAACAGCCCTGCTAATTATGAGAAAATTAGGCCCTCCACCTCCAGTATTACTCAGTTTGCTGGCTATGCAAGAGGAAGCTGTGAAAATTATTACAGCAAAAAGATTTCCCTTGTGGTGAAGTTAAGCATTTACTGTTTAAATACACTGCAGTGTTTGCACTGAACTTCTGTTTCTGTATTTGCTGTAAATCAATTGTTTGGGTTAGCCACCTACGGAGAAAAACCTTGTAACAATAAAAAGGGTGTTTATTGTTTTCCTTGAGTTAGTCATATCATGGTGTCATTATTAAAATGAAAACCCAGATGACAATGATTAAAAATATCCGCTATATCATGCCCTCTAGATGTTTTTCTTCTTAGATAAACAAATTAAATAGATCTGCAAGTCTAGTTTTTGTCCCATACACAGCATCACAGCAGAAACTTCTCCCTTCGGTAAGACTTCTTCCAGTTTGCATTGGTGGGGTGCTAGCATTCTGGGTCAAGTTCTCCAGAGAGGCCACCCAGCATGTCTTCACTGGACAACTCCAATAGGGCATTCCACACCAGCCTTGGATTTGTCACTACTTCTACTACAGTGCTCAACCTTCCCAGATGGGACCTGTGTGCCAGGTGAGTGTCAGGCACACCGAGACCCCTCTTTCTCACAGTGCAAGTCCTGGCTGGCCAGGCTATCCACCTGCAGGCTGTAGTGGCCCAGCCACTCTGACCCTCCCAGGGACCACCAGCCTCCAGCACTCCAACCCAGCAAGGGGGAACAGGGTAGCCCACAGCTCCTGCTGGAATAGCAAAGGCAGCCCAGGGCTGGCATTCCTCCTTCCTGGAGCAATGGATGACAGAAGGCATGGAGCTGGGATGAAAGATTCCTCAAGCAGCACTAGCAAGCCCCTAGATGCCCCACAAACAAGAAACCAGAGTTTGGAAAAACCAGGTGGCTCTGATTTTTCCAGGGTGCTGTAAGGAAAGACATCCCCAGACTGGCTGGATTTGTCTGGAGACTATGCATTATTCCTGATTTCTAATCAAGTGATTTTTCTTTACCTATTTTTTTTTTAAACTAAAGTTAGCATGCTCACGAACACCATCAAATGGAAGAGCAACTGATAATGCAAAACAAATTCTCTGCATCACAGCTCTCCCCACTTTGTACCTCTGAACTACTGTTATCTGCATGAACCTGGAAGACACCATATATAGCTCAGTTATCAGACGTTATTTGCACAGCTTAAAACAAATACCATCAACAGCTCCTATGAGTCACATAATCCCACGTGAACATCGTCCCAGGCCCATGGATTTTGTGTCCATGCCGCTATCATTCATCTGTAACCCTCAGCAGCATGACTAGGGCCAGCCTGTACGCTGACAGGCAATCACGATTTCAGGCAATCCCCATCACCTGGAGGCTGTGCTTTCAGCCTTGCTCCGCTCTCCACTTATAAGGTAATGCTCACTCTTCCTCAAAAATCTGTCTCCTTCAGTCTCCTCAAACTGCATCCCACAAGACATCACCCAGACTCCCGCTTGCCGACGCCAGCAGTGCGCTGTAGACTGTTTAAAGCAGTATATGCTACACCTGCACAGCTACTTAGGATGTACCGCTGTAGGACAGCTGAGCTACTCTGGATAACACGTGCTCTCCTCACACAAGGTTAAGAAGCTGCAGGGAAATGAAGGGTATAATTTTGTGTCCATAAGCAAGTCTTGGCCATGCCTTAACAACAGTTTGCTGCATCAGAAGCTGGTCCATGTAACCGTCTCCCTGCCGGCTATCCCAGTATGTGACACCACTGCCGGCTCTGCTGGCACCACCCATGCAGTGGGAAGAGCCTGCACTGGCCGCTGTTTGAGGGTTTTTTTACCTTTTAAGTACTGCCCGAGTCAAAGATTAACGCAAACTTCCGAAAAAAGAATGACCCCAGACCAAAAACAGCGCAGGAAGCGCCCTGGGCTGGATTACACCACCCCGTGTGCTACCCTGCCCGACAGCCTCTGCAGGAAAACACGTGCCCGATGCTGTTCTCTCGGACTGCAACAGAAACAAAGCAAATATGTACCGTAAAGGAAAAAAAACCCTGCCCATTTACATTACTTCACGTCTGCACAGTGCTGTGTACGACGGCCAGGAAGAGGAACGGCCTGAGGGATTCCTCTCGGGGCGTCAGGCGTCAGTCCCACTCCGGCTTGCGATCTTCTGAATTCGCGTCATTAGGGTAAACGGCCAAGCAGCTCGTTCACACAGGCAGCTTCTGCGGAGGAGACGAGCGCCGACCGCCGTGCTACACACCTCCCCGGGGATGCGTGAAGGACGCGAGGCCACGGCCGGGCCGGCGCCCGCCCCACACCGCTGCTGCCCCCCCGCGCCGGGCCGGAGCCGCGGGCGCCGCACTCCCACCCCGCCCGGCTCCCCTTACGTGCCCGCCCGCGGCGGGGCTGGGCCGGGCAGGCCTAGGCCCGGCCCCGGGGTGGGCCCCGCGCCGCCGGAGCGCCCCCTCGGCGGGCAGCGCCGGCTCGCAGCCGCCCACCCTGGTGTTTCCCACGGAGTTCGGCTCGGGGGTCTCGTTCAGGCCAAGGGGGTATTTCATGAGCTGTTTAGTGCCCTGCAAAACACACCGTAGAGAACCGGGCTGGGTTAGGCCGTCGTTGCCACCCCACTGCCTTTGCGCTTGACTGAGGGATGGGGTTTGGAAAGGCCTTTGGCCTTGGTTCGAAGACGAAGGGGTGGGCAATGCCCGCCATTTCCTGTGGCGGCTTCCCCCCTGTGTGTGACAAAACACCTCTCAGCCATTTCAGGGTCCCAGATTTTGGGGACGAGAGTGAGGGAGATGGCACTAACGAACCTCTTCAGGCCACGAGACAAAAGCAAGGACCTGGGAAGTAATACGCCACAGCCTGTCCTCGCCTGGTGTGGTGAGCCACACGCCCTTTACAACAGAAGCACAGAGAGAAAGAAAAAAACCTCCAAATCCCCCTGACAAACAAGCCAAGTGCTTTATACACCAGATGCAGCCTACACTAAGTGCCACCGAATGCAAAAGATGGTTTTTACAAGCAAGGTTTAGTAGGACTATGGCCAAAGAGAGCCTATGTTGTAGCATAAAGCATCCCTGCTGTTTCAGATGGAGATGTCTGTAACGTCCGAGTTAACGGTGCAGATTTTACTGTCAAAAAACAAGCTTGCGAGCAGTAAGCTTCAGGCAAGATGAGCTTCCTGGGAATAAATTTAAAACCAGCATTAACTAGTTAGTGCCAATACCTTCTGGCTGGCAAATACATTAATGCTGCATTTATTTGAATAGTGTTTCTTGTGGTTGAAGGTGGAGGTTCTAACAAAAATAGGGCCCACATGTAGTTGAAGGGAAGGATGGGACGTAACACCTACCAGTTTTCAGCTGGAGCAGCCCATGTTGGTCTTCAAGTTTTCATCCTGTACTGGACTGGAATCCCCACCTTCCTCAGCATGCATAAGGTGGCAGTGTGACTGACATGAAAAAGAAGAGCTGAACTAAAAAGAAAAAAGGAAAACCTTTCTTTTCCTCCTGATGGGAAACGTTTTGCCAGCGGTGCAAGAGATACCTGCTCCACTGGACACTCAGTGACCATACTGTGGTCTGCAAAGCACCCAGAAAAGTCCTGGTGCCTCAGTATGACCAACACAGGGAAACCCATCAACATAGATGTTGCCTGAGCAGCACTTTTCACAGACAGTAAAGCATTCACAAAGATGAAAAGTTGGCTAGTTGGATGGAAACAAGTACATGCAGAAGTGAAAATATTCAATGACTGTCTAGAGACTGTCTAAGCATTTTGGCAGTTAAAAAGGGCTGAGACTGAGCCTGGGTCTTATAGGAAATTAAATATTTTTGTTGGTAGGTATCATTCAGCATCTGCAATAAAAAAAATCTTCACGTGCCAAAGCAGTGCTGTAATGCATGGGGTTATATGCATTACTTTCTTTTAAGGAAAGAGTGGTAGGAATCAGATACTTTCAAATTAGGTTCCAAATTAATTTTCCCCTTTTCTTTCACATTCTTGCCTTGCTTTGTTTTCCATTTTCTCTGAGGAGCACACATATTCTTGGTTATATCATGGCTGTCTTCCTGATTTTTTATTTTTTAATAAGTTTCTAATGTATACCTCTCTCACACACAGAGCATTTAAATATGTTATTAGAAACCAGGTGCTTGAAAATTTTAAATTATTTTCAGGGCTTGATAGATTGGATGACTGGCAGACAATTGGGTTCAGTTTATATATACTGTTCCCAAAATATGCACTGTTTATAAACTGCTTTGTTTATTTATTTATCCCAGAGTTTTAGTTACTCTTCAAAGGAAAAGAAAAAGGAAAAAGGAGAGAATTCTGTACCTGCAGATATTTTATAAAGAGTACATACCTTATTCTCTGTGTCAATCACTAATCTGCAAGTATTAGCTCTTACGAAAGGGCAGTGTGAGGATTCTGCCTATACTCAATGTAAATCGTTGTCTGAGAAGCCACAGTTTTTAATTTCCGGACTCCTATGCTGTTGACTTTGCAACCTGTTACATTAACACTAGGTTTTCTTAAGTATTTTTGCTTCTTTGCGTTCTTTTACAACTAGTGCACACCCTATTTAATGCGTAGTAGCTGCAAGAAAACATTTCATCTTGTAAATGTTTGTAATTAATTTCTTATTTTTACTAATTAAAAGGAGAATCAAGTGAATCAATTTGTTTCAAGTGCAGAGAAAGAAATCAGGTTGTGTCTAAATATTGAGAGTTTTCTTAATGAGTGAAATCTGTTATTAACATAAACCGAGTATACAGGCACACATATCAATCCCCATCAGACTGAAAAACAAAAGAACTAGAAGAAATTCTGGTTAGACCTTAGGAAGAAAAGCTGTACATAGACCAAGAATGGCGATATTTTTTTTTTCCAAGCCAAAAGGGGAATATTTTGAGGTATTACAAGCAGAATAAGGAGTGACTGAGAATTGAAATGATCCTAAGTCTCATTTAGTAACAGGAGCACTCCAAGATGTTTGCAAGACCGGGTCTCTATTTTTATAAGGAGCGTTACATAATACACAAGTGGAAAACTATTCTGTCCGAGTGGAAATGAAAACAAACTGCCTTTGAGATGACATAACTCAGCAAAATATGACTCAATAGTGTTGTGCTTGTATTTGCTGAGTACCTATAAAAGAAAGAATTTTAAAAGAGGTATGTCAGAAGTGCTATATAATGAAAATCTGGACCTTACTTATTTTACAGTACATTTAGGTGCCTTTTTACTGTCACAACATTGTTTTGCTGAATCCTGTAGTGCAAGAACAGTTCACGGATTCCCTTTGGGCTTTACTCCATCACTGTCATTCACACGGAGTACGATACCATGGGGGTGATGCTGTAGGTTTCCACGTGACTGCTGGGCTGTGCAGCAAGATACTGCCAAATAAATTTAAGGTTGGCAGCAACGAGTAGGCAAAGGGCATTGCAAAATTGAAAGTCCCAGGCTAACGTGCAAACAGCATAAGCAGAACATCCTTAGGAATCAAACTCTGATGTTTGTCCAGTAAATTTGTAACCCTGACATGACAGTAGAAGGCTATGAACTAGACCAGTATTCCCAGCTGAGTCACACATACCAACAATAACAATGTTTTCCTGGTCCTGTGAGCTTCAGCTCTGCAGGTGTGCCTGGCTTTTTGAAAACCCTAATTGCCACAGAAATAGAAATGTTAGAAACAAAAACGGGGCCTGGTTGCAAATTGTCTTCTAGGGTAAATGAGCACAGGGTGAACTTCAGTTCATTCTTGATGTACACAGCCAAATTTATTCCTCTGCGCTCCTATCAGGAGAAATAACTGGGTGTGGTTTACCTCTTGTTCATTCCCTCTACTTCTTCTAGGGTTACTCTTCTGAAATTAGAAGATACGCAAGATATTATTTAAAATTACAAACCTAAGAGCATCCTGACTTGTGTGCTGCCCCAGTTATGAACTGTGCCTCTGTTAGAACCCAGAGTTAATGAGTATATTACTTAATTTTTATGTTTTGATGCTTTCTTACAATTTGCAAGATATTTAACATATGCACTCATATTACTCTGAATTTTAATCCGAATTTCCATTAAATCACATTAAATTAGAAACAAATTTATATTCATTAAAAGGACAGAGCCTGCTGTTAAGAAATGTTGGCTGCTATTGATTAACCAAAGAGCTGGCACCACAGAAAGTGTATGGGAATTACCATTATGCAGATAAAGACATAACAAGCTCTTAGATAAATTTAAGTGAAAAAAGCTGAGAACATAAGACCAAAGGCCCACTGAATGAATTGTCTTGGACCTAGCACTAAACTGAAAATCTTGGTCATGTTCTATTTCAGAAGAGAGGATATATAGACAGAAAAAGTACTTTTGCAGTTTGGACCATCTGTCTATAGTAAAGTCTTTATTATTGACACTAAAACCAATTTATGTTGGTAACCCTTGTCACAGTGAAATATTTGCAGCATGGAAAATATGAGGCAAGTGCTTAGCTTTTTTGGTCGCTCTGCACTTGCCAATATCTAGCACTGGATAACGAATCTCTCCCTAAGCCAACCTTCTCCAAAGACTTCTTTATTTTTCCCCTAAAGAAAGTTCAGACACGAACAATTACTATTGCATAGGCAGTTTCTAAGCACTTAAAAGATGTATACATACAGCCTAAGAAGGGCTGTAATCTGAGAGAATATGATACACTTGGCATTGTCTTTTCTTACGAAAGAATGCTAATGGCATGTTGAAGACCGTCAGCGATCCCTCCCCGAGGTAAGGCAGTTTTCAAGGACAAATGACTCCACAAGCCATGAATGACTCCGTTCAAGCCACATCATTAAAAATGTAATGATTATGGAGACCATATGTTTTTCTTGTTATATAATTAGTCATTAAATTCTGCCTTTTTCAGTTGTAAACTGATCTTGTATGTAGGATGACAACCTTATGAAGAAAATAAAATAAGCACAGAGTTATAGTCTTTTTTTTTTTTTTTACATATATGTTATAATGAAAGTTTTTTAAAAAAGCATGTAGTGGAGTCAATATTTTTGCCACATACTTCAGGAATGAAATACAGACCCACGAATTGTTCGATTTTTGCTAATGGCTCACCAAAAAAATCAAAGCAATTGAAAATAATGTCCCCAGTGGGCTCTAAGTAAAAATACATTTTAAAAGACAGAAAAATTACAGATTTTGAAGATACAGGATTACATCAGGAATAATGGCTGTTAAATACGTTTAACTCAATAGCACATCAGTGTTAGCTCAAAACTTCTTTACCAATCAAAGGTGATATCTGAGAAGCATAAGCAAGAAGGTGGTACAGTAACATGAAGCCCATCTAAACCAGCTACGCCAACAGACATACACAGTAGAATTTCTCCTCAAAATACACGTTTTCTAGGTAAGGTTATAACCAGAGCTGATGCTTTCCCTAGCTCATCACGTTGTTGCTATTGCCTAAGGCAAATCTGCTTTTTGCTTCTGTGGTACACTTCTTGGCAACCTGCATCTGAGCACGTGACAACCCACAGGAGCATCAGTTTAGCTTCAGACAACCGTACACCCAGCTTGGCACACAGAGGATTGTTGAGAGGGTTACCTTGGTTTTGAAAGCTTCTCTGTTTCTCAGGATGGTACTGGGTAAGTCAACCTGTGAAACTTTGGAAGTTGCAATTTAGAAAGCCACAATTTGCACCAGCACCACCCTCAAGTCCCAGGCGTTGACTTGTCACAAGGCAAGCACAGCCTTTTCTTTCCCAAGCTTTCATTAAAGCTGACGTGAGGCAGCAGTTTGCTCCATATTCACACGCTGAGCTCCTTCCTCTCCGTGGGTGTATCCATAGAATGTCCACAGCAGAGCACTGCCTTCAGAAGTAACCCACCTGGAGAGGAATGGAGGTGTGTCTATTAAAGCCTTGCTTTGACTCTTGAAGAATTAAATCACAGGCTGATTGGCAAAGAAAACTACAGCATTAATGAGTTCTCTATGACTGTTCCAGCTGCATTACTTCATATTTTTTCCCAGAAAACACTGTCACCTGCTCTTCAGTACCATCAACTCTTTAATAAATTCTGAAAACAATATATGCTTTGAAACTCTCCAGTTTTTTGAAATTAAAAAAAAACCCCAAGTCAGCTTAATCTTAGTTCAAAATTCTGCATTAAAAAAAAAAGGGGAGAAAAACAAGCTCAGTATACTGACACAGTATTTAAACACAACAGGAGGAGCTCTTGGGTCAAAATATCTGCTACAATCATCCTTTTAAAGTTCTCTGCTTAAAGATCCTTACTGAGTTTTGAATGATAAAAAAGGCCTTTACTGTTTGAAATAAGCTGTATAAAACCAGAGGGTTTTCATCTCGTCCAAGTATATAGCTTTTAACAGCTGAAAAAGCAAAAGTAGATGGAATTATAAGATTACAAAGAGGATTGGAATATGGTTGTCATAGTTTTTAAAGAACTATTTTAAATTTAAAACTTTAAACTGCTGGATATCACTAAACAGTTCTTGCAGGCACTGCTCATTTATAAAGGCCATTTAATGTATCAGCTCTGACTCAAAACTGATACATTTAGTATATACCATTGCTTAGACCAGCCAAAATTATGTAAGTCAAATCCTAGTAGATTTAAATGTCCTAAAAGAGTTTTGTTCTGGCTTCATCAAATCCACCTAAGACTGACCCTTTTTACTAAACGTGAACTTACGGATAGACCAGACTCATATGTATGCAGTTTCTTTTTAAAAAGAGAACATTTAAAGCCTGTCATAATGAATGTTGCAGAGCGGAATTCTGATTTGGCTTCAATTTCAAATACAGAAATATCTATATTTTGCTGAAACATAAATCAGTGGCGATATTTATCAAAATATTTGTATTTTTCATATGAAACATTAGCATGGATTTGGAAGAACCATAGTTTGTTTCATGAGACGACAACTTACAGACAGGGGTGTGGAGCAGAATGAGTTCTGTAAATCTCCACAGGTCACGTAATCTCCTGCTCTGAAAAGTAAGCGCTCTGCAAACATTGACCCTCTTGGTAAGCTGCATATGCTGGGACAGGTTGAGCTTGACTAAAAGCTGGCTACTGCAAATAGAATAGCCAAGCTGCGTTTTACACTGCTACTACCATTTGTCTATGAGGATTTGACTACAAAACAAGCACAGCCTGCCACTTTTGTTTCTTTGCTGATGTTTACACTTCATGTTATAGCCAATGACTCAGACACTGAGTAATCACAGACTAAATATTCTTCTAAGAAGCATCTGGGCACAAACAGAATTGCATGACATCTTTGGCACCTACTTCTAAAGGGGTAAGATTCAAAGAGAAAGGAGAGGCTGGGCATGAATGAAACCCTCAGGCGCACTTAGAGCTTGGTCCAACCCAAAAATGCTATACGGTTTGCCATGATAGCAGGCAGACAAGACTCAGTAACTCAGATGACCCTGCTTGCTCCGGTGTTGTCACATCTAGCCTTAGTGGCAAGGAAAGTACCACAAATAAATTAAGAGCTAGAACCTGCCATACCTTCTCATTTGATAACATACTTCAAAGCAACACACAGTCGTTCCACTGAACTCAATCAATAAAATGGTTCATTTATTTCAGACAGATCTTCAAATACATGGGGACCATAAAGGTGCAAATTGGCATCTAACGTATCCTGCCAGGAGCTGCGTCTCACTGCCTCTAGTGAAAGCAAACTGCCTGGACGGTCTAGAGTTTCTGTATGCACTACCTTCATCAGACATTTCCCAGTGCCTTCAGCACTCTGGTCCCAGGTGACTTATGTTGACCCACTGCACTGCTGAGTAACTTACCAACTGGATGGTTTGCAGACCAAAGTATAACTGAACTGAGTAGGGTTAACATCAGACCTCAAACGCACATCAAACAGCTTTCTTTTGTAGTGCCATGAGGTTGTTAGTTTCTTAACTCTCCCAAGCTCAAATAAATCCATCCTACCCACCCTTCTGTATCGTTGCTTTTAATGAAACTTGCTTACTTCTTGAGTCTGTACATTTTTATTTTTTTTTTTTTAGTAAAAAGTAAGTTATTTCATTTGGCAGAATCTACATACTTGCAATTTTTTGCTGAAAAGACATATTACAACAGCATGTTTTAAGACAAGAGCGTCTCCAGCACAACAATAAAAGAAAAAAGCGTGCTTTAACATTGCTTTCAAATATTTATTGAAACAACATTTGAACCTTTTTTACCCCAACAGTGATTCTGCCTGCAGTATCTGTAACCTAGTAGCAATATTGCCCCAAACTGGCAATTAAATGAGTCTAAAACCCCAAACAATCATCCTCCTCACTAGCACTTTTGCTGTTGTCGAGGAGCACAAATAATGTTATTAGTAGCTAAGCTAGCAAAAGTACAAAGGCATCAACAAGAAGTGTCACCGTCCTGGCACACACAAACCCCTTTTGTCCGCTTTCGAAACGTGCTTTAAAGAAACCTGGCTCTCAAATCTGGGATCTGAAACTACAGTCAACGCTAGGGCTCCTCCTTCTTACTATAAAAATCTGCATCAGCATTCTCAGGATCTGACATAAGCCTTTTTGGCTGGCTCTTGGGGTTACGCTAGCTGAGAGTCACAGATAAGCAAGCCTGGGAGAGTACAAATCCTGCCGGAACAGTTCCCATCTTTCAAAATGGAAATCACAGCTTTAAGTTTCGTAGCAGAACAAAGTTTTGCGTGCATAGAATACATACCGTTACACAAGTTTAAGAAAGTTAAGAGAGGGCCAGAGGTTTCACCCTGAAGGAGAGTAACAACAAAAGCAATTTAAGCATCCGGACGCGGCTGGGGAGCGCTACGCTTTATCCAGGTTTGCGGCAGGTGAGCCGCAACACAAAAGGCGATATAAGCCGACGACAGGGAATGGGAGATGAGAAATCTCACTTCGCTCTGTAACCAAAGATGAACGGGCTGTGTTTTAAATATGGGACCTTAACTTAGACATACCTCTACCCTCCCGCTTTACAGAAACGCGCTACTTGTTTAGGAAGTCAAACGCAATAAATAAGTTTCTCCGGGATGGAGGCTCCATCTGCCCGAGGCGGCGCTCCCTCCGGGCTCCCTCCCTCCCGGGGGCTGCGGGCGCCCGCTGAAGCCCCTCGCCCCGGCGGCGCGGGGGGTCCGGGTCCAGCCGGGGCGGGTGTCCGGGCTCAGGCGCGGAGATAGTCGTTCTTGAGGCGGCTGAGGCGGGCGCCGTGGCTGCGGACGGTGAGGGCGAGGAGGTCGTGCTTGTCCCGCAGCCCGCTGGAGATGTGGCGGGTCTCCCGGAGCAGGGCGCGGGCGTGCAGCAGCAGCCCCAGGAAGCTGTCGCCCAGGCGGGTCTCCTCCCGGCCGCCCTGCTCCTGCCCCTGACGGAACTTGCCCTCCAGCTCGCTCAGCGACCGGTCCGAGCTGGAGTAGGCGTCGCTGATCTGGGCGGACTCGCGGCGCAGGTACGTGCTGTAGCTCTCCTCCCCGTCCAGGTCGTAGGAGATGCTCTTGCCGATGCCCTCCAGCACCCGGCCCGCGTCCTCCACCTGCCGGCCCAGCACCGTCAGCTCCTCCCGCAGGCTCAGCCCGTCGCCGCCCGCCGCCGCCGCGCCGCACCGCCGCTGCTCGCTCACCCTAAAGAGCAGCTGGCAGCGCTCGGGGTCGTCGTTCTCCTCGTAGTCCCCGTCGGGGACGAAGTAGTGGTGCAGGGTGCCGTTGGACATCTCGGGGTACAGCGGGCCCTCGAAGTACCCGCGGCAGAGGCTGCAGAGGCAGCCCAGCCACAGCAGGCGCAGCGCTGCCGGCATGCTGCGGCCGGCGGCGGGCAGCCCAGGGCCGGCGGGCAGCCTAGGGCCGGCCGGCGCCGCGCTGCCCTCGCCCCATGGGGCTCCCCCCCGCCGCTGCCGCCCCGCGGGCACGGCCGGCTGCGGTGCGGGCCGGCTCCGGTAGCGCGGGCGGAGGCCTGGCGGCGCTCTGGGGCCGGGTGCCGGCGCACCGCCTTTAAAGCCGGGCAGCCCGCGAGGAGGAGGAAGCGGCCCCCGCGCCGCGGAGGGCAGGGAGGGCCGGGCCGAGCCGCCCCTCGCCCCGGGCATCGGCCGCCGGGCCTCGGCGGGTACCGCCCCCGGGTCCCGCATCGCTCCCGGGCCCAGCATCGCTCCCGGGTCCCGCATCGCTCCCGGGTCCCGCATCGCCCCCGGGTACCGCATCGCTCCCCATTGGGGGCTGTCCAGCGCGGGGAGGGAGACACGTACGCCTTTCTCCCTTTAATAAACAACAACTAACCAAACCCAAAGCCGGGAGTGCTCAGCTTTTCTCGTTTTCCCATTAGAAATTACTCTGCTAACTCAGATTTTCACAACAGCTCCGCGTGCCCCTTGGCACGGGGCCGGGGGACAGAGCAAAGCTGCAGACAGGTTTGTCACTGACACAACACTTGACAGGGGAAAAAGATGCGGGTTCAAGTATAAGGTGTAATGCAATAAACCTTGACAGGGTGGAGACGGGGAAATGAAACGCAAAATCTGTTCTTAAACAAAACATCAGATGCGTTTGAGGAAAATCCAAATACAGCTCGTGCTACGGGGCTGACTATGCAAAATTTTAAGCGTTTCTGTCATGAAATGAAATTCTGCATGAGTCCAGTAGCTGGATTACAGCAGGTTTGAACCTTGCACATATCTAGTATAAATCCGTCTTTAGTATTTTTGAGTTGTTAAATCAAGGTGAGGTCACAAAAAGAAAGGGCCTGTAAAGTTACCAACTCCTTTCACGTCACCTTTCCTCTTCCATGGGAAGAAATCACCAGCTAGCAGAGATTACACCAAATCCTGCAGTCATCCAGAGTCGCAACTCCCACTGCTGTTCGTGAGGACTTTGCATGCAAAAGTATTTATATCGCCACTTCAATGTAAGTATTTTCACTACCATCCCGATACTTTCTGTGTGTTGTAAGTAACCATGATGCTTACAGTTCACTTGATTGGGAAATAGGCCAGACGCTTACATTGTATCTCTGTTTTTTTCACTATCCCCCTACACGTTGTAGCTTAGAGCCTTGGGGGGCTCAGGGAACTTTGGCTATACCGTATCTTACACTGCCGTGTCTTTAGACACCTACGTTTCAAAGGCAGAGGCTCAAGCCCCTTCTCTCATGGCATTGCCGTCTGATAATCATGAGCTATCCTGTTCCTGGGCACACGCAAAACAAATTGCTGTAGAGACCAGCTGCTCTTCTCAAGCTTAAGCACTCTGAGCTCCACAAGTGTCTCCTTTCTTGCAGTTCCTCGCGAGGCTACGGTGAGGCCTCTCTCCACGTATCTGGCTTTGGTGGCTGACTGCTGATTGTGGTCCCAGGTGCTCCTGCTACCAATGAGTAGGTCAGTAGCTTCCTGGGAGCTCAGTGATGGGCATAACTACATGGCTAGGCCCTTTAAGGCATGACACAGCAGCCTTGAATGCAAATTCTTTAATACTTCATGATAACCCGCGCTATCAGTGTTCCCAAGGATCTGCTTCAGAGCTTACTGAAGCGCTTTACGTAAGCGCAGAAGGTGGTAAGACACCAAGAAACAAGAGCAAAAAATAAACCAACCAGTCAGCCAACCAATAAAAGCTTAACCCAGAGACAGCCAGGGTAATAGCTGAACCCTTCACGTTCTGAATTGCTTGAAGCAGGCTTTCCAAGCCTCCGAGTCAGTTAAGACCATGCGCACATACACCTCAAGGTGAGCAGTGTTTGCAGAGTCCGGGCAACTTTTTGCACTGCTGAAAACCCAGGGCGGACAAGCTATCCAAACAGAAACACTCCACACATTTGGAAACATTTTAAATTTGTAATTAAGTTCAGAAAACACTCATATAAATAGGCTGGATTAGGCTAAGCTTTTGTGTTTCAGCTTTCTATAAAAGGTTTAAAGCTTATTCAACTGAGCCTACTTGGCATTTGTCCTTGGGTCTCTGTTTGCCAACAGGGGCTCTTTCAAACAATTTTATTCCCAGGACGCTCTTCTTTCACCTAATATTTTATTTGGTTCCCAATTCTTTGCCAGCCATAGTACTTTATCTACATAAGTTTCCACCCCAGCTTGGTGTTGCTGCCAGTCGACTGGTTTGGCTGATACTTGGGTTGTGGTGGACTCCACTTTTGAGGTCTCTTCATGGAAGTACCGTGCTGTAAATCACTCAGCTATAGCTTTGTCAGCATGGTTGGGCTTTCACCAGTGCCACAGTGGGTAAAAAATTCAGCCTTAGTAAATGCTTTTTCTCCGTCTCTTCATACATTAAGAGACTAAGAGGTGTCTGTTGCTCCCTGCTGCAGCTGCCGACTCCCGGCCACTGCTGTTTTCAATCCAACACGTGTTATCCAAGTTTTATTTAAATTTTACACCAAAATAGTCTCTCCCCAAGTAACCCACTTGGAATGTCTGCTTCTGAAGGAAGTCTGCAACACAGGATCTGCAGCCTTGGTGACTCAGTGGGCGAAGCTTTGGTAAAAGCTAGAACTTGCTGAAAGATGCACAACAGCTTGATCCAAGGCAATACCTATTATGGTTCAGGGTTACAATGCCACAGCATCCTGAGGTTTAATGGAAGATTTTAACTGAAAAGCATCAACCAACGGAAAAGATGTAGGCTGACGCTGACAGAACAACACTGTGCATGAGTACCCGTTATTCATTCCAAAATCACACCTAAAAGATGAAGTTTTAAGACTGCATTGAGACAGTCTGAATAACCTTTAACTGTCCCTAAAGCCATGTGCATACAAATAAAAATCAGTTTGGGATTTTTTTTATTGAAAAACATACACCTAGAGTAACATTTACCTTTATGTATCAAGACCTGGGCTGACAGGTCAGCTGTGGTCGTCACAGCTAACCGCAGCAGGAACACCACGGCAACGCCTGAAATAGCAACACAAAAATCAGTGTCAGTGTCGACTTTTCAAAGTTAAATTCTGGCATTTTCTGGGGGACACAGAGGGCAATAAACCCAAAGGAGGACAGAATGGAATTTCTCAGGAATACCAAAAATGCAGGGTGGAGAGCACCAGGGAGGAGCGCAAGCCATTTTCTGCTGAACGTTGCATTTTCTTCTGGGAAACCATAGGGGTAGTTGCATGAGATCAGATATCTGGGAAGCTTTTGGGATGCATCCAAGAAACAGCTGTTCCTTGTGGCATGCTCCCATGAAGGCCCTCATTGAAATCCTGGCATTGTCAAAAGGCCCATTGATTTCAGCATGACAGTATTTTACCCTCTGTGCCTGCTCCAGCATTTAAAAATTCCTTTTACATAAAATGAGGAAAAAATACTGGAAACAAAAATAAAGCAGCATACTGATACTGTCCTTTTACAAATACTTGGCATGATGTACTCTGATGTGGTAAAGCCATTGCTTTTCCACTGAACAGCATTACGTTTATAGTACTATAAAGAACTGCAGAATTTACTCTGCATAACCTCTTATGCAACTGCACCAAAATCAGCTTCTAGTCCAGAAACTGCCTACGAACTGGTGGCGAATACGTAGCTTGATGCTGGATTTCAGGTGTTGCTCACATAATCTTCCTCTGCAAGCAGTGCTTCAGCTTTGGTTCTTGGCTCCCGTGTGCTTGCCCTTTCTGCCTCATCAGAAACTTCGCAGCATCAGGATGTTTCAGATGTAAATGGCCATTAATTTGGAGAACAGATATATGTTATATGGTCCTAAAGGCCCCACAGGCTTTAGGGTATAAATGTTGTTTTCTGACTACTGGCTTCTGTTTTTCTGCTGTGAACTGTTCTATAGCTTTACATAAAGATACCTTGTTTAAACAAGAGTCTAACAAGCATGTGGGTATGATTTCTAATTGTAGGTTGTCGTGTAGTACTACATGCTCAAATGACATCAAGTTAAGTGGGCATGAAGTAGCCCGTGAAAGAATAATGCCAGATTTTTATAGGAAAATTGCCATTAGGATGTACCAGAAATTCTGCAGAATAAAAAAGATTAGTCGAATGAAACTTTTATAAAACACTTTATATTCATTCAGTATAACTTTGGAATACAACAGGAATTAGGAACTGAATGCTCCAGGACCAGCATGCCTATCTGTGGTTACACTGAAATTTTGAATGTCTCCAAAATTTATTTGGATTAAATTTGAATTAAAATGTGTTTAATTTTATTTTATTTGGATTAAAATTGAATTAAAATGTGTTTAATACAAGAACAAGAGATTTCTCAAACACAACTTTGTAAAGAAAACAACTCTGTTGTTAGCTTATGTTTAAGGCTGGCATTCTGATAACCCTTTCCATTTTCACAGATTTCATACTGAAACTGCTGCAGTCTGGGCATAGAGTCCTCTGAGCCCTTTAGCACTGGCTCGTTTTGGATAAGCAACACAGAAAACCAAATTATAGGAAGTATTGGGTATGAGGCTGAGCGTGAATACAGCTGACAGAAAGGGTCTGTCGGGCTGGTTGTCTCAGAAGAATATGCACTTCGTACTGAAGCTACTTCAACTTTAGCCAACACCAAAATGAGCTGAACTTTAGCAGAAAAATACAGAAAGAGATTTTACCACAGCCCCTCTCTGTAGTGGGGGCTGGTTGACTTTATGTAAACTTTACTTACTTAAAGCAGAAAATTGAGGATGTGCTCAGGTGAATTTTGAAAAGTGATGCATCTGGATGCTTCATAAGAAGGGAAGAGGTTAAAAGAGAGATGAAGAGGGATGAATATTTACTGGTATAACACTAGCGCAGTTTCTGTCTGTTGATGAAAAACCTCGAACCCCAAAAGGGATATCACCAGTGTTTCTTCAGCAAAGTTCCTGAAGTGGAAATAATAACACTTCCGCGGTGGAAATGAAAACACTTTGAGAAGCAGCATCATTAGCCAGCACATGGAGAAGTTTTCCCATTACTGTAAATGTGGTTTGTTACAGAGACAGCATATCGTGCTGTAAAAATGTTGATTTGATTTTCAGTCCTTTCTGTGTTATATTTAATGCTCTACGTGAATGTGAAAAGGCTGTGTGTGAAAACATACACTTTGCAGATGTTACAGAAACACGGTTCGCTAATTATTGATGATAACACATTCTCCTTGCCTCAAACCTGTTAGGATTAAAATAAGATTTAGTTTAGGAGTACAAAACTGCACAACTTTTCTTCTCTTTCCTTCCCTTCCTCTCTTACAAAATAGAAAAAGCTTAAAACCTGACATATTCTGCTCAGGCAGGGTTGGAAAAGAACTTGAATAAAAGCCTTGGAAGGAATCTACGAGAGTCTGCTGGGGAAATGCTGATGTCATTTCCAGTGGGATTAATCCATTGATACAGTTGCTCAGGATTTGCAGTCCCGTGATCTAATGTATTCATTTGAGGCAGGATCTTGAAAACATCTAAATTTTCTGAAAGCTGAATTTCACCAGACCTATTCTCTAGGTCGGTTCCCCAACAATTTAAGCAGATTTTATACTATAGAATTTCCAGTTTTGCCACCTTCGTAAGGATGGCGTTTGCTGATTTACACACATAACCTTATACATTAAGATCAGGGATAAGTTCCTGAATAAAAGCTAGATCCTGACACATTTTATACTGTTTAACCATCGGATTTCCTCTTCTCAATGATCCTTTGAAGTCTCTGCTTGTGAATTTAGAGTGGAAGCCTACACGTTCAGGCTACCCAGCTGCACATAGTTTTATTAAACATGTCTCTGCAATAGTTTTCTATTTTCTGCCTTGGATAAAAATGAAATATTTATAATAGTATCCTTTGTGAAGATAAAAGTGAGAGAAAATGGAAAATGACCAAAACAAAAAAAAAATCCTAGGACTTAACTCGTTTAATTTCCTCTCACCCTTGCCTTTCCCAATGTAGCAAATAAAGAATAAACCAAAATATGCTTCTATAGTAAAATTCACTTGTATTTCCAGATCTGTTTTTTAGGAGTTGGAAAATATCCTTTTTGTATCCTAGCACGTTCAGTCGGATTTTTGTTTAAGTGTTTTTAACAGTGTATTTAATTTAAAAGTACGCTGACTTTGTATTTGAGCGGCGCAAGACCAAGCATATGGTTTCAATTGGAATATACCAAGATCTCCCTGCTAAAAAAAAAAAATTAAAAAATCATTCCCTTTAACAAACATTCTTATAAAATTCTACTTGAAGAAGCAGGTGAAGGGATGCTATTTACAGTCAGCTCTGTATTTATTTTTGTGCAGTCATGGTTGACTGTTCCACAGGTTTTTAATGACTCGGTGCACACAGAGCACTCATTCAGCAGCCCTAACACTGCGTTATTCTCCCATGCCTGAGGTTGGTGCAGAATATCGATAGGGAATTTATACCTCCTACTGCAATTTACGACTTCTGTTCAGAACGGCGTGGCTTGGGAACTGGCATTCGAGATGACTTGCCTGTGGCTCTGTGGGCCCTTCTGCAGAGGATGCGATGGGCGCTGCTGGAACTTGCCTCTTGCAGCTCGACCTGGAGCCCCGGCACAGCCGTTCGCTACGACTGGCTTGGAACCAGAGTGCACGGGGTGTTCTGCAGGGCTGCAGCAAGGCTACCCATCTGTTTCCTCGGTTATGGTCAAGAAGCAGAGACATACGATCCTCTTTAAGGGAAAGAAGCTGGATTGAATGAAGTCTGTGGGCTAACTTAGGCTTGGGAAATACTACAGCTCTTACAGCTTGGTTGGACGGGACGAGAAAGCTCCAGCCTCGCTGCTGGCATTCAGGGCCTGTGAACACCACCTTTAGTCCCATAAATCGGTCCTTTCTGGTGCCTTGATCCCACTATGTTTTATACTCCCTGAGCCTGTGCCAGCTGATAAACCCACTTTTCCCACGGGACTGTCTTGCCGGGGCGCTGGAAAGCCGGAGAGGGCAGGGCTGTAGTGCCGCGGCAGACGCGGCAGGATTTCCTAGGGGTTTAGGACAGGTGATGCCTGAGTGTAAATTTGCGGAAAGATCTCAGCGCCCAAACCCGTGGAAGCAGAAAGAAGAGCAGCTTCCCTCTAGTAACAGAATAAATGCTTCTGTTTCACAGTAGGCAGCTTCAGAGGCGTTTAAAACACTTTCCTATTTGGAGCCCTAAGAAGGTTCAACCAGACCAAAGCAATGCTGTGACAACGGTTGGAAATTAAAATTAAGAGGGCACATTCAAATCTGAGAAGTGTCTGGAAGGCAGGGTTGGACAACCCACCCTCTCTACAAGAGCAACCCACCGACAGAACACCTTTCTTCGCTAAACGGCAGCAGCGTGCGCTGTTTATCTGGTCCTTTGGAGCAGAGGGAACCTGTTGACAACGACGGGGTTGCTTCTCCTTCCCCTCCCACTCTTTTCCCAAGGCAGACCCTGTGTAATTACATTCCTAGCATTAGATCTGGAGGTAGCAGCAACAATGGCTGACCAGAAAGGAATAGTGGAAGCGTGTGGCCTCTTTACCCCCCCACCCCCGCCCCGTCTTCCAAATAGCTTAAGGCAGAAATATTGCTTTGGAAAAAAGGGTAATGAATAGTCCCCTTTCTGGCTCCCCTGTTGTACAGTGTGATATACTAGCAACAACCTCCAGCTAAAACCTGGCCCCTGGCACTGTGCCAAATCTTTGGTGGGAGGTGGGGCTTCACCCTTGGTTTCAAACCTGCTAAATCACTACTTTGTTGTCTTAAAGGGTATTTTTGCAGGTTATGCTCCTGGAGTGGTATGGCATTGGACTTCAAAAACACTCCCTTTTTGTAGAAAGTCTGCACACAGGATGATGGCAAGGGGTAACATATCCCATGTTTTCTTAACCTCTTGTTGCACTGGAGTAATTCGCATGTAAATTTGATGAAGGAGTAGTTTATCACGAATAAAAACACTGGGAATAGCAGCAAAGATTCTTTTAGGTCATGAAACCATCCAGGTTCTCCCATTTTCCATTCATCTTCACACTTACCTCCCAAAGCACCTTGTGCAGAGTACAATTTTGAGATGGGCTTGACCTTCACTGCCCCAGGAAACTGCACTTTCAGAGGGGCTGCTGGGTCAGGCTGCCACCCAGCCACAGCTCTGAGGATTTGCCACTCACGCTGCAAGAGGCATTGCCATTAAACGTACTCACACGTTTTATGTATTTATCTTCAAAGAACTACATTCTGCTTGTTTTCTCCTATCACTGATTTAAAAAAACCCTACTGATTTGGACTGATCCAACCTACAAAGTATGGTGTCAAGCTCTCTCATGTTACTCTAAATAACCATGGATGGTAGTTTGTTAACCTCTGCTTGTAAAGCTGAATAATTTGGATTAACAAGGAGTTGCTGGGATGGATGCACTAACCAAAATGTACTCAGACATCTGTTAAAACAAACCTACCTTTCTTTTGAAGCAGTCTGGCTAGGATCATATATAACTATGGGATGCAAACGCAAGCTTGTTTTATGGTGGCATCTCACATTCCTGAAAATGTACACACAGGATATTCCTAAGTGTTGAAGTGAGCAATGAGCATTATACTACAGCTTTTGGGAAGACTAGCGAGTTATAAATCACAGCTAGGACCACTGATTCTGTGGCAGTAATTTAAATTGTATTACTTGGACATTATAAAATCTTTTGGCTGTCTTATTCTATTTTTCAGTAGAAAATCCCTTTTTACTGAAAGGGATTGGCTTAGTCTTCAGTCACTGTCAAGAATGTGAGCACACATCGGAGAAGGGCTTCTGAATGTTTGCTGCTGTTGCTTCTGCTGCAGGGACAAAAAAGTCAAAGCTGCTTCAACATAGGTGGAGAAAATAACTACCTTAATAACCAAGATACTCAGAAAGAGACACTGAGGGCTGCATTTTCTAGACAAGTTTTCCCTGAATCTTGCTGGAAGTGATGGGGCCTTCACCCGTGCCTTCGGCGGGGCAGAGTCAAAGTGGAATCTTGGAGATATTTTGCTCTATATTGTAACTGGCTTGCTTGCACTTGGCTTACTTGCAAATTACTTGCAGACAGTAGCCTTTTCTCTCTTCTTTTTTTTTTGTTTTTTGGGCTGCGAGTCATCTGGGAATCAGCACAATGAATAACACTGGAACCGTTAGTTGTTTCTGGAAACATAAGCTTCCAGAAATGTTAGGCATTTCCAGATATGAGTAGTAATTCCTAGATTGTTCATTGTGTTAATTCCAAATGATTTACAAAAATGATTTTGCTATTGTTAATCAAATCATGGCCAACATAATGCTTTCTAACTGTTCTCTTTGACCGCCAGCTATGTGGTACTAATTATGGATATGTGGTGACTAGCCTTGGGACAAAATTGTTGCATGAGAAAAATCATCACCGCAAAGGATACTTCTGGCCCAAATTTTCAGCAGAGGTTAATTTCTGCTGAAGTGTACAAAAGTGTTGGCGTTTACAAATGGTTTTGGTTATCAAACATTTTCAAACAATTAGCTGCAGAATTTGATTAGGAACAGCTGAGAGATTAGAACTTTTTCTTAACTAATGCAAATAAACCACTTCATTGCCTCACATGTACAACCCTAATGATAAAAAAGTAAATAAAATCTGATTTGGAGACTAAACTATCTGCACTGAGGCCCTTTTATTTGGTTGCTTTCGTACTAAAAACTCCGTTTTCATCTCTTCATCAAGTATATAAACCTGGGACTCTAACTGGATATACACTCACCCTGTGTGTGACTAACTCATAGTAATGCCAGAGCAATCCCCTCCAGACATCGTCACTTTACAAGTTACTTCACTGGTAACCAAACATCTTTTTTTGTCCAGATGTTACAGCAGTAAATATGCTGGAAGCGGAATGCATTAGCAAATAAAAACGTGTCTAATCTTCTCTGGAATGGCTCAGACTATTCTCTTTCATCATACTCCCTGTGTCTATTAGAAGCAGGAGGGTTTGTAGGTCAAGTAAGACTGTATGAAGAAAACCATATCCCACTGGTGAAGCTAGTATGTAACAGTTAATAAACAGAATATACTAACGTGTCGAATGTGGATACCAGTTCTGACATAAGCAGGCAGGACTTTAAGACCTTAAAATAATGCCTCCGGAAGCATCAAAATTTTAGCAGTCCTCAGTGGTTCCCCCAAATCCACACTCCTGGGCCCTACTATCAGCATCAGCAGCTGTGGGATCGGTAAGAGACAGCACAGACATACCCTTCCCGTCCTACCTCGCCTCCTCTCTTTGACCACATGTTGATAGGAGGCTCCGCTGCCAAGTCCAAGACTCTGGATCTTGGAGGTGACTCTGAGGAGAGTTGGTCCATACCAGGATTTGTGGGGAATTTGAAAGCAGGCAGCCTTAGCCACCAGATCTTCTGCGAGCAGCCAGCACGTGTTTCTGTGACGCTGTAACAAACCCAAACAGAGTTTCTTAGTACTTGACACCTGTGAAACATCCATGGTAGTGAAACCAGCTAAAGATGGCTGGATCTCTAAAAAAAGAAGGTGGCAGAGAGAAAACGAACAGGCCTAGTGTGAGGGTGGATGTGTGCCTTGCTCAGCCAGGCAAATGTGTCTCTGCTTGGGAAGCAATGTTTTGGGCAGCATGCTATTTCGAGAGGAGCGTGTACAGCATGGTGAGAACCACGGTGATAGTCTTTCTGAAGGAATCTATGGGAATTCTGATTTGTTTTTCAAAAGAATGAGCAGTGTCTATCCAGAATACTAGAAATATTTCAGGTTAAACCTTGACTGTGTTGACATCGAAGCAGAAGCTTGAACTGACACTGGGAAGGCAAGTTTTGCATGTGTGGGTTGCCATGTGAGAAGACCCCTTCCATTACCTCTCAGCGGCTCCTGAACTGACAGGGACAGGACTCAGGACACGTTCCCAGGCCCAAGGGGCTCTTCTAAAGCTGGCCTCATTCCCTTCCGTTTCTTGTTTATGTATTTATGTGGCTGGTTAAACCCGTGTTGATCCTCACATACTGGGAGGTAATGGAGCACACTACAACGTGATAATTCCTATAGATTCCTAAGGAGAAAAAATGGACATGCTTTTCCACCTGTGCTTTTGGGCAAATTAAGACTGAAGGCCATGTTCCTCTTTGTACTTACCTGTGTTCATGTACACAGTCCTACCGAACGTGGCAGGGCTAAGCGTATTCAGAAAGAGTCCCCACGAGACAAGGGTCTGAGGAAGAAGATGATTTCCCTATGTCACCCCATGATGATGTCCCTATGTCAGCCAGGTGAGCCAGGTTTCAGACATCATGGGCGATCTCTGGAGAGGAGGTCTGGAAAATGGGTTGACCATATGTCCCTCCCAGGCATCTCAGCCCTTTCTCCCTTTCCTACTAGTTTCTTCATGCTTCTGAAGCTGTACTAGTCAATTTAAGGCAAAGCCACAAAATAATCGCAGAAATTTTGTTTTACCACCATGACTTTTCTGTTTAAACCACATGTGAAACTAGAAGCTGACCATAAAACATAAACAAGTATAAGCCAGGAAAAATGTGAAAACAGCATTTTCTCACAATGGCTATGAAGACGATAAAGACAAGTACGGACAGAGATGCTTGCAAATTTGTAAAGATCAAAGAGAATTTATGTCAGGAAAGTGTATTTTTTTCATCAATTTAATGGTGAGCATTAACTAAGTGTTTTCTTTCAGCAAAAAATCCATGTAAAAAATCAGCAGTTCAAATTGTTGGACAACTTCTGCGGCTGACAGCTATTTAATATAACCAAAACATTGTCTTTTAGTAATGTAATCTACTAACAGCCCAACATCCAGGGTTGCTGCTACTTGTACTACTAAGACGTGAAAGAGAAAGTGTCACATCTTTCCTGAAAGCTTTGCTGGATCCCAAGGCATACTTGGACGCTCCCATGCTGGCAGGGGTCAGAAATACCAAGTCTTTGTAGAGCTGCTTGCTTGATTTGTTCTCGCGGTACCTGGGCCAACTATAAAAAGCTTAAAGCCCTGTACAGACATGCGGAGTCAAAAGCAGGTGCAAGTAGGACTATTAATAGCACTTTTCTCACCCTCCCCAATTCTCATCATTGCTGCTGCGTCTGATCCCAGGCAGTGCTTGCCCTGAGCTAAGCAGCACAGGCAGCCTCTCTGGCACACGGAGAGGCTGGGGAGAGGGGCAGCCTTGGCAGCCTGTCTCACTGCAGGGCGTTTGAACACTTGCTCAGGGTTTAAATCCAGTTTTAAAGCAGTTTCTTTGATCAGACCGAGTGCGATTTCTGCAACATATTATACTCTGGAACCACCTTTCATTTTGCCATCAATATCTAACCTGCCCTGGTACACAGTTTGGGATGTTTAACACAAAAATTTGGTTTTCCCCTAGCACATATGAGGCTGGTTACCTTCTTGAGAAAATACCGTGATATCCAGGGAAGCACTGGAAGTAGCAATGCATAAGATCTGGGGGTTTTAAGACTATTTTTATAAGTAGTCACTGATACATTCTCTCTTTTTTTGGTTCATCCCCTTGTAGAATGCAGATAATCATACATATGTTTTACCTTACTGGATTTTGTAAGGATTAGTTAGTGGTTTTTTTTTATGTGTACACTTTGACTTCTGTGAACCGTATTTGGCAGTGGGATCATGGCAACGTAATTCCTTGTAACCGCAGGGGAACTGTGACTTCTGCACCAAGGGTGCGTGGGGATGTATGCTGTGTATTACAGCACATGCAGAGACCCAGCTGCTCTGTGCAGCACACCACTTAGAGGCATAGCAGTAGCTGTACAGCTGAAATATTTTTTTTACCCTTTCCATTAAGTTTAAACCAGAAAAAAAATAGGACTTCCTGCCATGACAAGACTTTGGAATATTTAAACCATACACATCTCCTCATTTTAAAGTGAACTTTCCCTGCTCTTTGAATGCAGTCCCTTTTATTTTGCTAAAATATCTGAGGCCAAGCAAATGTTCAGACAACGCTTGGGACTATTTCATTCCTTGCACTAACTCACAGCCATGCACACAGCTACAAACAGCAGGATCTCTTCTGTGTACATCTATAATTTTTATTTGTGTATATATATATAGTTACAGGCTTATAGCGCTAGTTCAGGGGCTGACAGCTTGAGTGCCTTGTAGCTCACTAGATAGGTGCCCCAGGCCTCCATTCACCAAGATTTCATATTTTAACCAGCGGACTCCTGTGCCAGCCTCTGTGGCTGCTGTCACCTATGTGCCATGGGGCTGGCAGTGCTCCCCAGGTGCTCCCAGCTTGAAGGCATCATTCCCGCTGCCCGGTGTCTGGGCTGGTGCAGGAGGAAGCCTTCAGCATCCCTGTTTGCATGTGCAGCTCAAGCAGCTGTTCTTTGTCTCCTCCAGGAGAAGGGCAGTGGGCCAGGTCTGTCTGTGGTCAAGGCAGCTGGATGGACCATGCTGACCTAAGCCTCAAATGCCTTCATAGACCAGCCAAATCCTTAGCAGCCACATCCTGCTCTTACACAGGACAAGGAACACTGAGAATGGTTGCAAACTGTCCTGAGTTACTCTGTGGGAGCTGTGTTTTAGCAGGGTGGGAACTCAGAGTGTCTTTAAAGGTACACAGCAGAGATGGGCGGTTTTGTTCCTATTGATGCAAATTGTAACAGTTCACTTCTTTGCTGAAGAAATTGAGGCCTGTATGAATAGTCTTAGCCAGTCAGTTCCAGAGCTACTCAGAGAAAAGTCCATTTTAGAAAAAATGCAAACAAAATTAAACCTCAGCAGTAGTATGAATACTGTCACAGCAACACTGTGAAAGGCTTGTGCCAAGATCTGTGGACTTTAAATTGTAATATTCATCTTTATACTATTAGGATGCAATTCGTGTTTGTTCCCTAGCTACAACGGAGGCGTAGCTGGCTACCCGGGCAGTGCCTGTATTACGCCCAGCGCCCTTCAGCCATCAGCTCCCGGGGTGGTCCAGGATCTTCCCAGATCTCCACCCGTCTGCACAGAGGAACCATTGGGCTGAGGTGGGGCAGGGAGTCACCCCAGAGCACAGCACTCCACTCGCTGCTATGGGACCTCTCCAGTTGGAGAGACTTCTTCCCCCTCCTGCCAGTCACATGTGCAAGAGACCCAAATGAGTTAGGACTGGGTTATTTTTGTGCCCAACAAATGCTCTTTCCATGAGTGTCTGTGCAACGGACAGAAAATAAGGATGCTGAAAGTTTGTGGTTTCAGAACTGAGTGTTAGGCATGAAAATACAGCTCAGAACGCACATTGCTTCATACCTGCTCCACGGCGGGTGGGTTTGGTGCCCCGATCCTCTCAGCTCTGTGTCAGCACTCATGAAGATAAGGTTTACTGCTAGAGGCCACAGAGAAATGAGGTGAACCTGTTCTTCTTTCCCTTTTCCCCTTGCATTTATCCAAGAAAAAAACCACAGTGGCTTCCAATCAAGGGTGGGATGAGATTCACTATTTTAACCATCTTGTATTTTCTCCTCTGAATTGCTAGGTCCTTTTCTCCCTGCACTACATTTAGCAGGTGATGCACAGCTATTGCCCCAGAGTGGAAATCCACTTACTTATCTTCCTTAAATGATTATTTTGCACTTCTACTTATTAACATTGTCTGTTCCAGAACAGCTAACACACCACTCTAAAAAAAGAAAGGACCTCAGTTTGCTGGCTCTCATACATTATTTAGGTACAGCTGCATACTGCGCATCAGCCATGTGACTCCTCTAAGTTACAAGCTCACAGAGATCAAGCTGTACTATTCTTGCTGTATTTTTCTTGGACACTTGCTCTTCCTAGATAGCAGTGGGAAGCTGTCTTGAAATTGCTCATCTATTCTGTAAATACTGCAAATTTGTCTGTGATCCTGAGTGCTGACTGAAATGAAACGTGTAATTTAATTTTGAAATGATGGACGTAGCAGCATGAATCCAGTGATTTCTGAGAACTCAAGGCATCAGGGAAGAAACACATAGGTTTAAAGAAAAAAAAAATACTGCCATCAAGAGCTTAGCTAGATATGCCCTTCTACTTAATTGCTTGGTGGTATATATCCTAGTCCTCAGGAAAGTTATCAGTACGATAACCTTGGAGACTGAAAGCCATTAGCTGATAAATCAGAGATTTGGGGTCCTTGCTGGGAAAATCCTTGGGATTACTCCCGTGTTTCCCAGCAGTCAAAATGTACCGGGTTGCTTCATACAGACACAGCTTCCAGGCTTGTGTTACCTTGTGAGTACAGATAGCAGCTATTTGTGGCCAGATCTCAGCTCAAGACAAATGCCCAGGTATTTACCCAGCTTCACTCATGACACAGCAGATTGCAGCGAGTTCTGGACCGCAAAGGCTACACTGGTAGCAAACAGTTATCTGTGGTGGTATATCCTCTGGTGAACTGGCTGGTTCACAGCTAAACCCTGCAGCTGCACCAGCTACTGCAGCTGTGCTTATTTTAATATGACTAGAAATGCCTTTTCAAACTTAAAGCGAAGTTCTGTCTCCATGTGGGGCAAAAAAGTATAAAGCTAGCCTGGAATCAGTGACGGCATCCTCCCTGGAAATACCCTGTGGGGATGACAAGAAGGACAAGGTCTTCCATCTGTTAATTATTTTTTTAATGACAGTCACTATGGAAGAAAAAAAATCTGAGCAGTTTGTATCACAATGGAACTGAGGGAGCAGGAGAACTTTAGCCTAGATGGAGATTTCCTTCATCCAGCTGTTATCAGTGAACCAGAAGCAATGATGAGGTGATAAAAGCCTAGGCAGCCTTTATGAAGAGCACACACCATGGAACCAGGCAGACTAAAGAAACCGGCCTGGTAAATTTAAACCATTTATAGAGGGTTTCCAAAGAACCCAGACAAAAACTAAATCCCCACGTAAATCACTGTGCCAGAATCACGCTACTGAAAACCTGAACTCCCCCCCATACCCCTTTTCAGTCAAATTTCACTGCTTCTGGCTTTTAAGGTCTTTCAAACAAAATACCTGAGAGGAACAAGGCAATTGTTAACAACAGCTCTAGCAGGTAACGACTGAAAAACCACCCCTCTGCTCCAAACTGGCTGAGGCCACTTCTAAACCCATGTGCTTTTTCCAATACACCGCAGAGGAGGCTGAACAGGATCATTTTTCTGCTGCTTTCCACTTGTGTGCAGGGAAAATTAGAAGAGAATTGTGAATACAATACAACAGTTTAAGAGGTCTTTGGGTTATCACAATCCTGTGCATTGGAATAAGGGGACTCATTCACAGTGGATTTGCTGAATTTGGAAAGAATGGTGTCTGGGAAACCCATAAGCATAACTCACTAGGATTTATTTCTATTAGGAGCTAGCCATTTCTACTTCACCTACGCTGCTTGTCTTCCTGTATGGGCATAACCACAACCCAAAAAAAAGCATGAAGTCCAAACCAGTGTAAGGCCGGTGGACACTTAAGTGCCTGGAATGTGAAATGTGAGAAAGCAGGCTGATGTACCATTGGGCTGTTGGCTGCAAATCTTACCATCTCCTGATGCTGTTTCTTATTTACTTGTCACCAAGCAGCTCTGCTTATGAATAATACCCTGCAGCAATAAGTTCTGGACAAACAACGAGAAATGACAACCTCTACCCAGAAGAACACATAAATTAAATGATAAGCTCTAAAAGAGCTCTTTTTAAAAATAGACATCAGACATCTTTACTATGTTTTCTCAGGCCTAAAAAAATAAAGAATTCATTTATTTCTCTAATGAATAAGAGACTTTCTGCTTTTGTTGGTGGTGGTGGGGGTTTTTTTTGGTTGGTTTTTTTTTTTTTCTTGTTCATTTGGGTTTGGATTTTTTTAGGGAACCAGTACTTTCTTTACCTTGTTTAACAGTTTAATCTAAAATATTTTATTTCCTGGTATGATTCTTTCTTTCCTCTGACCAATGCTTTGAATTACTGTACTGTGGCTTCAAGCTCACGTGACCAGGAAATAAAGCTGTAGAGCTCTGGTTACATAATATAATTCACTATATGCCCACAAGTGTACTGTAATGGTAGCATTTTCCTGTAACAGCCTCGTCTCCTTCCTTTCTTGTCGTTACTGTCATACCTGTATTTGTCCGGCTCTAGGTAGCTGCTAGCAGCTTCACAGTTCCAGTGCTCCTGGGATGGTAAGCAGGAATAAACCGAAGGAATAAAGACTAGATTATTTGCCATATTCTTCATAGTAGGAAAAAAACCCCTCTAGACAAGTTAATCCTCTCTTCAAAACATCAGCTAGGAAGGACAGAGCTTCAGTAAATATCCAGCACAAAAAGAAATGAACGAAAAACGCCAGGTTGAGATGATATCATTCTTCTCACAGCAATGAGAAGCACTCATGTTCAGTTTTCCCAGCTTGTCTTTCTGACTCAGTTGTGGCAGTTTTGACTAGTCAGGGATTGCAAAGCATTTTTGCTTTAAAGGTCAGCTGTTTCAGGGACTTGAACTCAGTTTGCCCTGAAATTTGGTATGCATTGTTCGGTATGCTGGGAGTAGGGTGAGTCTGCCCAGTACCAGACATTTGGCTGGAAGAGCTGTCAAAGATATATATCCCCAAACTTTTATTTTTTTCTTAAGCTTGACAAATTACAGCAATTTTGCTGTGTGCAGACTCAGTGATCTTATTGAGCCCCCCAAACAGCATTCCCGTCTCCTGCAGAGCTTCCAGGCAGGGCAGGGCAGCACCGCTGCAACTCATCTTCACAAAAGGGCTTTGTATCTGCCAGTCTCGGAGCAAAAAATTAGCATTATATGGTATAGCTGGGGAGATGGAAGTCAAAAAGCTTTCTACTTCATCAGTCCACGCCTGAATACGTGTCATCTTTGTAGAGCACTGGGTAAAACTGGCTGCAGGCAAACACCTTTACACAGGAACTTCTCATCTTGGGACAATCCTTATGCTGTGACCTGTGCAGGCATAGAATAAAACATGTCTTTTCATCAACAAGATAACCCTGCTATTGCTACTTTGCACTCCCGGCCTTATTTTGCAGGAAGCGTTTGGTCTGTTTGCATCTGTTTATGGAAAGAGAACAAGCATTTCAAGGGAAAGAGAAGAAAGAACAGCAAATTGGGAAAATGCTTTCTCTGTCAGCACTACAATATTAATAGCGCTTGCCGTTTTGCTCAGCAATAAATAACAAGCCATTCCTTCCTTAAAAAAACAGCAGCAAGAACGCACCCTTTGCCAAAACCATCCCAGGCAGAAAGGCCAAGTTTCCATAAGTGCGAGACTACGTTAATTGTGTGTCTTAGTCCACAGCGTTCGCAGAGAGCAATTGCTGTTACTTGAAATGTATTTTCAGTGCTCCGCAGAGTTATCAGCAAAACAACTGCTGTCCCTAGGCAGGTCTCTTTTCAGTGGGGCTGGGAATGCTGAAACAGGAGGAGCAAGGCAGCGGCAGGTCCCATGCGCCCAGCCACGGGGCAACCAAGGCACCCGGCTCAAGTTCAGCTTCCTCTCCAACAAAACGATTCTGCCTCCAACCTCTGCTTGCACGAATTCATGGAAAGAAGCTCAATTAGTTCTTGTTAATTCATAGCTGCAAAATATTACTACTCAAGCCTCCCGTGGCTTAAATTTCTTTTTAAATCCATATATAGTTACAGGACGCCTGTGTAGCCAACTTGCTGATCTAGCCTCCCTCTTGCCATGGAAAGCCTGGCATGTGAAGCAGCTCTGTAAAAAGTTAAAGAGGCAGTATCAAATGTACTTGCAAAAATATCTTTTTTTTATATTTGTGTTTACCATCTGTTGCTAGCGGAATAGAATTTCAGGAGCCTGTAAATGATCTCTTTCTTTATGGAACTGGCCCATCCTTCAACAGTTGGTTACCTGAGGGTTTGACTCCAAGAAAACGCTCTAAGTTAAGCACAAACTTGATATTATTTTTTTCCTGCGGGTGGTTTTTTTGTGTGTACTGCACAAACGTGTATCAATTTCTTTTGCAAAATAAGAAGAAATAAATTTTAACTGAATTTTCTACAAAAGTGTATTAAAAATTACCATGTGAGAGAAATACATGCTTGTGCAGTCACACCTGAGGTGTGATGGAGTTCATAACCTTTTTTCTGTTCCGCCTCAGAGAGAGCATGAGATTTGCTCTTGTGTGCCTCAGCCAGAAGGTACTGATTCCCTTTTCAGATTGGAGCAATTAACCACTGTAAGCCTCTTCTTCTGAAGCAAATTACATTTAATCACAAGGTCTAAACTAAATTGCATTCATTGTATTTCTAACATGCCATGGCTAAGCTTTTCGCTTGATGAAAGAACAGACAGAAAGAAAACATGATCTTGAAGACAGCAATGGCTTTTAACGTAGATGAGTGATTTTGTGGCAGCCCTTCTGGTTGTGAAAGCACTGCTGGTGTCACACTAGCCTTAGGTAGATCTGATCCAGAACAGTTTCCACATCACCAAAACACGCAGTAGCAGCTGACCGGGTTCTATCAAATTATTATATTAATCACTGTATACTGTTAAAACCAGAAGTTGCCGTGGCATTTTCATCTTTACAGTCACTGCTGCGGGGAACTAATAGTGGAGGAGAAGTACAGCAGAGGTAGTGTGATGAAGTCAAGATATCGCAGTGCCAAGCAAAGTACGCAGCCTAGTTCCTGACCGTTACGCGTGTGCTTAGCTTGAGCGTAGATCTGCCTGAAGACCTATTGCTCAGGAAGGCACTTAGGATCCTGCAAGTTAACAGCAGGCAAGTCAAAAAGAATTGGAAAATCATGGCATTATCTCTTCTACCCATACCGCCTTCCCGGCTGGCTTCCCTGAGCATCACATGCATGAAGGCAGCGCTGCTGAGCCTCCTCCTCCGCTGCAACAAGAATGCGATAAATCACCTCCGGTGTCTTTAGACTGCCTTGGCCAAGAGCCCAGGCGGGAGGGGACACTGGCTACTGTGCTCCTTTGCAGTGTGGCAGGAGGCTGTGCCTTGTTCATCCTCGAGAAGAGGAGGCTCAGGGGAGACCATATCACTCTCTACAGCTCCCTGAAAGGAGGGTGCAGAGGGGTGGGGCTTGGTCTCTTCTCCAAAGTGACAAGTGATGAGACAAGAGGAAACAGCCTCAAGTTGTGCCAGGAGAGGTTTAGATTGGATATTAGGAAACATTTCTTTACTGAAAGGGCTGTCAGGCATTGGAATGGGCTGCCCAGGGAGGTGGTGGGGTCACCATCCCTGGAGATGTTCAAGAGACATATGGGTGAGGCACTTAGGGACATGGTTTAGTGCTGGATTTGGCAGTGCTTGGTTAATGGTAGTACCTGATCTTAAAGGTCTTCTGCAACTTAAACCATTCTGTGATTCTATCTCTTGCTCTTGGGGTTCACACCCTAATGTAAAAAATCAGATTATAAGTATCAAGGTTTGAGGCAACCATATGGAATGATACATATCTTGATCAGATACTACAGGGGTCTCACCTTATGGGGTCCAGTTTCTGGGACAGAGACCACCTCTAGTGCTGTCTTAGCTCATGGACATAGTTGATTCTTCTGAATGAGACTGTGATGCAAACAAAGAATGATAGTTAAAACAAATTCTAGCCATAGGGTAATTCAGATGGGAATTCAAACACAAATGAGAACACAGGAACAGAATCAGACAAAAATATCTAATAAAGGAGTGGGCCTGAAATGCTTTGTTGGAGTGTCTCAGTTTCAGCATGTTTTCACTGAAACCAAGACAGGGTTTTGTGGCTCCCCAGAAGAGTGGTTCCCCAGTGCCATGGCAATCAGTTCCCAGTTGAGATGCAGACATTACGAAAACCATCACTCGTTAGCAACAAAATAGTATAAAAATGACTACTTCAGTGGGCAGCTGGGAGAGCTGCTTTGCTAAAAAAAAAATAAAAATAAAATAAAAAAAAAGAAACCCTCTGGATTTGTTTTGACTTAACTCACACTAAACTTGAGGAAAATATAATTTCCTGCAAGCTTGAAACCTGGCTTCTCAGGGAGTTCCGGAAGGGTATTTTGGATCCCTGACGTTGGCCCTTGGCTGCTGGAGGGGTTGAGGCATGCAATCTTCTCCCTAACCTGACTGCATGCCTTCATTTTTCAGGGTACAGCTACCAAAGATCGACACCTCTAAGTGTCTTATGAACAATTTTACAGGAGATCAGATTTTATTAAATACTCATAGTAAGACACCATCTAGGTCTATTAAAAGACCACCCTTCAAAGGAAACTTGGTTTATGTCCACTTCCCAGAGCTCCTGGTTAAAGCACATCCACATGCTGTGTCTGCTCCCACTATCTGGCCCTCTTCCTGGGCACCTGAGGACTAGGAATTGATTATATTTCCATTTCAAAGGCCAAAATGGCACTTAGGTCAGTCTTGACTAATGCTTATGCTGGTCTTTGTAGGGCAAGTTTCATCCTAAGAATCCAATAATCATACAAAAAGATTGTTTCTTTAATATCAGATTATACCTATACATAATGGTAAAAGCCTTTGTATTAGAGACAGTGATATCATTAGTCAACATGGTTTTAGGATTAGAGCCAGTCTAAACCCGTGTGTGTCTAAGCTGCAACAGTTTTCCATTTCCAATATTTCTACTCTGAGGAGCACGAGTCCTTTCTTAGGGCTTTTGTGATAAAAACCCTGGAAAATTATGCTTATGAAATTTTGGTGGTTCCAATTTCTGGCTGGGCCATTGTGTTTGTTAGTTTTCCTCATACAGCGCAGGTAAAAAAAGTTTCGAAAAAACATTGTCTCACAAATGAGCGAAAATTAAACCCAGAATGTCACCTTAAACTGATGAATACAGCAGCCAGACCAATGTAGTCAACTATCACGTATTTTTACGTCTCTACAGTAAGACTGCTACGCTAGATCTCATTCTTTGATTACAGCTGTTTCAATAGCCATCTACAACATTAAAAATGAGTTAGAGAACGATAATGCAAAGGCCTTGTGGTTTACAAATTCATCTTTTGGTGCTGGTAATGACTATTCCACAATGTGTTATGGTAAAGGTTGCCAGTTGTCATCAAAGCAATGTACATGTTTACAGTAGCTTGTATGTACATCTTTGAACCTACGTGCCACAGTTCATGCAAATATTTATGTAATACTAACTTGCCAGAAAACAAAATCATAACCAAGATTTAAATAGTCAATTGGAGTGCAAAGGGTTGCTAAGGAGAGCTCATCCTTTAGAAACAGATGGAATATGTAGCCCACATATTACTATGTGAGGTAAGGTAGACATATTTCAGATTTGAGCTAGGTCTTTGTGGAGTATTGACCCATTTAGCTAGACTGACATATGTCTTTAATGTGCTAAAGTACATTAATGATTCTCTGATAAAAGCTAAAGCACTTCTTAGTTTTTCATGATTTATTCATTACCTATAAAGATAAAAGATGCATCACTGACATGCTTCAACCCCTCAAAAAGGCAGCCCACTCCCTGTCATTCCCAAGACGATGCAGATCAGTCTTTGCAAAGTTCATTGCTGCATCTCCTTCATTTCAGCAAAAGGTAGCATGACCACTAACTTATTAAATGTGTGAAGAAAGACTTATGTCAAAAGTCTCTTACTGTGCATTTCAGCTCACCATAAAAAGGGAAGGGAGAAAGAGCACACTTACATTGTCAAGCAAGCAGCTGAAATTCTCATTAATTCATTCTCCTTATATTTTAAGCTAAGTTAGAAGTTTCAATTGGCCTGAAAACTGAAATTCAAACCCAACTGAAATTATCGAAAGTTTGTAATTTTTCATGATCCTTGACAAAGCTCTTGCATGCACTAAGCAGAGTTGGAAGCCTGGAGTAGTTTTGAGATTCATGATGGAAAGATTAAGTATTGCAGGATCTAAACAAACTTACATGGATGACAGATTTCAACTACAAATAACATCTTTGTTGATGACTGATGTTTCTTCTTGGTTTGTTTATGTCTCCAGCATAGTCACCGTGTCTCAACTAACTCAGAAAACCCCATTGTATTGTTAGGATTTTATCATTTGTTATTTTAAGGAAGTGTTTATTTATGACTTTAGGGGTAAAATCTTACACTAGAGACATGATCAAATTTTATATAACCCAGGAGAAGTCTCTCTTTTCAGAAAAAACCTAAGTGTTTCTAAAGGGCAGATCCACAAGTGCTTGCATTACAATAAAATAAGAGTATCCAACTTGAACAAGGTAACTGAGTTCTTCAAGAACTATTCTTGGAACTAACATCATTTAATATTTTCATTAGTGAACTTGGCACAAAGACCTGGAGGATATTAGCAAAGTATGATGGTGCCCAAAACCAGGAAGACATAATCAGTGTGAGGAGGATCAAGAAGAATTTATAACTTTCACATTGAAATATAAACAGGATGAAATTTGGAAAAAACATGTGCCCTGGAACAGAGAGCAAAAATGCCTTGAGCTTGGAACTTGGCAAATTAAATGGCAGAAGTAGCGAAAAGCTTTGAATATGAGCTGATCACAGGATAACTAAACCACTCAAGTGCAGCTGTGGAGGACTCCAAGTGGAGCCCAGTGTATTTCAACCAAGACATTTTGGACAGAAATAAATAAGTATTAGTGTGATTGTTAACGTATTAGTTGGGTTGTGCCTTGAAGTAAGTTAACAGAAATTTCCTGTTAAAGCAAGATTATTTCAAATTAAAAAAAAAAACCCAAAAACAACAAAACATAGAACAGAAAAATGTGTCTTATGACAGAGACTGGAAAGCACTAGTACACTAAGCCTACTAAAATTAAGCCTGAGAAGCAATATAGCTGCTTTCCATAAATACACTATGAGCTAAACATTAGGAACATATGAGAACCATTTAAACTAAATGACTGTATATACTCATATATAGAAAATAGACATAAACTGTGTGGAAATGAGCCATCAAAGAAGAAAAGCTCTTGAACACCCTCCCAGTAAAATACCATGGGCCAGGGAATGAAACAATTCAGAAAAAAAGGTTGAGCAACTCGTGAAAATAATTCTATGCCATGGTTATCCCTTGTAATATGGAGCTGGTTTCCACGATCCAGTGGGGTGATGAAGAGTGTAGTCCAGATTCTTGCTGACCATGTCCAGATCATTTTGATGAGTGGAGGAAAGGCCCAGCACGACACAACAACTCTAGATGGTTCATGGTGGGCACTCGTCAGAGGAGTGGGTGCCACCAGGGCACACGGAGAAACCAGAGCGGCACAGGGGTTGAATGGCAGTGGTTAATACTGATGAATACCCTAATACTCCTGAGGGAAATTAGTGCCATGCTGACTGGCAACTGCAGGGGGGACAGGAGGAGCCTGGAAGGGGAGGGGAATCGCATCTAGCCAGAAAACCAACTGGAAAATGAGTCATGTGTGTTTCTTATTTTCCAGCTGCTGGACTCGAAAACCTGAACTTCATCTTGAAACTACATGTACCTGAAAAATCAGATCTAAGTTTTCTCACACTGGACACTTGAAGATATTCTGTATGTTGGCTTCTCATACTTCAATTGTATTAAAATCAAACTGTAAACACTCAGCATCTTCTATGAAAACCCCTCTCACAAATGTTTCATTTGCATTTGAACACTCATTTAATTTAAGGATACATTAACAACCCAAATGCTAAAGCTTCACAAAATTTAAAATATTTTCCCAGTAGAACAGTCTCTGTATCCTTAAGTGTATTTCCTCCTAGGCTGACTTTCCAGGAAACCATACTGAGCCTCAGCATACATTATCACAACTGAGGTGTCGATATCACAAACACAATGTCTGATTTAACTGATGGGAATAATGGCCTGTTATCCTTACTTGCATGCTCAGTATAGTGAGATAAGTCACTTCTTTTCAGGAAAATACTGGGTTTTGGTATTTTCATTTTTTTTTTTAAATAGAAAATTACTGGAGGAATCTCTTTGCTGCCTTCTGAAAGACTGTGCCATCCCTTGTATATACATAGCTCCTTCCCTCTTCTACTTTTTGCCACCCAAGGCAGGCATTAGTATAGGTCTCTTCCAGATATTTGGTCAAAATTCAGTACATCCACCATGATGACTAGTAAAAAATCTCAATTAAAATGACGCTTTAGTCTAGACATGTAAACAGTTTCATATTTGTATTTGTGGAGGGCAGATTAGCTGGAAACTGGTCAAAAGCAGCCTGGCAAATACCTTCCCCACCATACTTTAAGGTGAAAGAAATTATTTTTCATGTAGCATGTTATTTTTTGACAGTCGAATACGTACCTGAGACAGATGTTGTATTGCTCCTGTGCAACGGGAGCGGAGTCCAGGGCTGGACATAGTCTGCATCAATGTGGTCCAAGCCACGTCCAGTGCCTTGGATTTGGTGTGTGCTGTGACATCTTGTGCTGGTTTTAGTCAGGACAGAGTCAATTTTCTTCACAGTAGCTGGTATGAAACCATGCTTCAGATTTGCCCTGAGAAGAGTACAGATAAGGTGCTTTTAGTTGGTGCTACGGAGTGATTGCACCAGTTCAGGGTCATTTTCAGCTTCTGATAGTGCAGCTGCGTCCCCAGCTTTCTCACTGCAGTCAGTGGGGGCACACACAGCTCAGACAGCCACCCCAAACTGACCGAAGGAGTATTTCATTCCACAGCATGGCACACTCCGTACATAAGCTGGGAGTGAGCTGGGGGCTATAGTTGTCTTGTCAGCTTGTTTGTTAGCTCATTTTCCTGTCGGTTTGCTCATTTGTTTGTGAGTTGGTGAGTCGGTTGGCTTTCCCCGTCATGCTGTTGCTCGTGGGGCTCACTTGGACTCTGCTGCGATGGCTCTCAGGCTCCGACTATCGCTACTCGCGACCTGGCTGTCTATCGGTCAGTGGCTGGTGAGCAATTGTATCATTTGTTTTATTGTAATTACTCATTATTAGTAGCATTGTTAATATTATTAGTATCACTGTTTTATTGATTTATGTTCAGTTAACAAATAGTTCTTATCTTAACCCACGAGCTTCCTTGTCTGTTCCTGTGATTCTCCCCCTCCACTGGAGGAGGGGGGAGGTGAGTGAGCGGCTGGGTGGTACTTCACTGCTAGCTGAGGTTAAAACACGACACAGCTGCCAGCGCTGGAGGCGCCGTGTTGAAAGGCGTAAGGAACGTGATTACACAGGTATTACAGCACAGGATATCTAAAGCACAAAATCATTCAGGGACTAAAACATTCGGAAGGATTGGTATCAATAGTCTCTCGTGGTCTGAACCGAGCAGTAATCTTGAGAACGCTGCTGAAGTGGGGGAATACACACACCCTTCCCTGGGCCCCTCACCCAGAGCCGCACACTGCAGAGGGAGCAGTTGGGCATCGAGTAAAACAGGTAAAGGTGACAGTAGCCCAGCAAGCAGAAGGTGACTTCTTATTGCTATTATTATCGATCTCACCCCCCAGGTTTAGGAAAGGTTGCAGCTGAGCGGGTGACCGCGTGTCCCCTGCTGGATGCCGGGTCCCTGAGCAGGAGGGGCTGGCAGGGGCAGCTTGCAGGAGCTCAGCTGGGGAGGGCAAGCAAGACATGATCAAAATGTGCTGCCTGGAAAGGAAGGAAGTGACCAGGGAAGCTTTGGGAAGAGGGAATATGACTGTGGCTAACATCCCCATTGGCTGCAAGAGCTGAGGTTTGAGTGTAACACACACTTCGACATGCCTGCTGTGCGGAGTGTGCCGGAGTGTGGATTTGTGTGCTGAGGGCAGCGGGAGATGGCTTGGCCCAGAAGGAGCAAACAGATGGTACCTGGAAAAGTTGCTGCAATCTTCCTAAATAGCTGCCTTGTAATACAGCTGATGCTGGCACAGCTCCCATCTACAGCGCTTTCGTGCTGGCTGCTGGCCAAGCCACCCCAGCCTTCTAGTCCATATGGGGCCCTTTGAGGACACCAGTTCCTGACTGTCCAGGTAAGTCTTTTCCTGGGCACACACAGAGCACAGACAGACCTGTGGGAGTTTTGAGCAGCTTTGGCAGTTCTCACTCTGTTCTCCTTGTACTCTGCAGTGTTGCTTGAACTACTTATTTATTTTTCCTTGGCAATGTCTTTAGACCCTTGAAATCACCTGGAACTGAGCATGTAGGTCCAAAAGAGCAATCATGACCTGACTGTCTGCAATGGGCAGGGACAAGGTGTAACCTCACAAACTCTGTAGCCATAACTACCAAAAGGGGCACAGCTGAGAAAGTTCCATTCCAAAGCTCTTGGAAACATATAGATAATACATTAGGGATTTATATGCAACAGATAATATAAAACCCCCATCTCGCCATCAGATCTCCAATTTTTCCTGCCTTCCACAAAGGCCTGTAGCTCCATACACAGTTCCCTGTCTTTCCCAAGGGCGACTGAACATTCCTGCGTTTTTTCTTTCCCACCCTGACTTCATCTCCCTAGCAGAAAAGTCTGTGCTTTGCTAAAATTATTAAATAAAATTAGTTGTTTTGGCCTTATGTGCCAACAATAAGAAATTTGGATTCTTGTTTGATTAAGTTTATTTGCAGCTATGAAAATATAGGACCATAACAATTTACACTTGATTGCAAGCTTCTTTCTGTAATAAAGAGTAGACTGTTTTTGTTCATGGTTGCTTAAAGAGCTGTACCTACAACTAAAATGATATGTAAGCTTTATCAATAGAGCCAATTGGCTAAAATCCTTTGATTGTTCCATGTTTGAACTTCTAGTTAATGTAGATGGTTACAAAACCTCTATGTGTTCTTGAGCAGATGTGCTTTAAGGCAATTTCTAGATTGCATGATTTTAGATGAAGTAAGTTAATCTATGATGTCTAGACTTTCTTTCCCACATGACTCCAGTATAGAAGGTTTTGACCAGCACTGTCCCAACCTGCATAATGTATACATCTGTAGTGTATTTTCACTGTACACACGCCAAGTTTCTGTGTAGACTGATCTCTGCCAAAGAGCTCTCCCAGCCATTCTTGTTTGATCAGTTAAGCCATGATTCTAACACTGATTCCCCTATTATTACAAAACAACAGGAACCAAGCACAAATTTGCTAGACAATGTTTTGTTCATTGAAAGTATAACAAAATCATCTGATATGTCTTTTTATTCCTGTTTCTGTAAAGGACATGTTTTTGGTTGATTTTTTGGGGTTTTTTTTTAGATTTTCAATTAAATTAATTTAATTGTCAAGTTGTTTCTTGGTGACGGAGGAAAAAATCTGTTTAATTTCTCAGTAGTTCTTTATTTCCTTTAGATGTCTCACAAAGAGATTACCAGCTGCTGAGATAATACAATTACACCTAATTATAAATATAATAAAGATGAATCTTTGGTTCAGATACTTCTGCATAGTGAGTCTTAAATGTGTTGCCAAAAATAACCAGGCTTAAGGGATACATGTTGATGATGAAGTATAATCTTTAATATCGTCTCACCTGTAGGTTTTCCCCTCATTTGGAGATAAAAAATATAAAGCTATGAAAATGTTTTATTCAGTATTGAACTGGCTTTGTGGAAAGGAACAGAACTCCTACCCTGGATTGGCTTTAGACTGCAACTGTACGTGCTTTGATTTCACCCTGGTTACTTCAGTCCCTTGGGTTCACTTAAACAGCGAGGGGACAATACTTCATAACCAAAATACACAAAGGATTTTACCAAAAATGTGACTGAAAAGCAAATCAAAGTACTTTAGTCCTGGGGCTTGGTCTTAACACGTGTCTTAGAAGTTTGTTCAGATGGATACGTTGCATTTAAGTGGCTGGGTTGCAAACCTTGAAAACAGGATATAAGTACTGTTGGTGCCTATATTTATTTAGAATCCTCCTATAGCTCCTCTAGCTAGGACTCTCTGGAAAGCAATGGTTCACGCTGAAGTTCATTAGTTAGATCTTCCCTCAAGATCCTGACAATTTCCAGCGTAATGAATACTCACTGAGGCATTACACAAAGACAGAGAGATGAAGTATATCTGCAGAAATCCTGTATCTGCTTTCTGAGTCCTTCCTGCATCTCCAGGGCCAAGCACTGCATTCCAGTCCTAACGTGCCTGGCTGCATCCTATCTACCTTTTCTGCCAAATCTCCGGAGCTCCTCTGGGGTTTCTCTAGCAACTTGAGATGATGAGATACAGCAGATGTCTGTCCTGTCAGGCTTCTGGTGTCTTTTCGCAGACTCAGGAGGTCTGGGTCCCTCCAGCCCATTTTCGCTAACCTGAGAAAGGACCGTGTCCTACCGCCCTTCCAGCCCCAAAGCAGCCCTCCTGCAGCACGCGAGGCTCGGTTATGCTTCCAAATACATATTTCCTACTTCACAATCCTCCTGACACCAATGTCGACAGCGCTGAGTGCTCCTGGAACAGGCTTTTCCAGGAAAACAGGATCAGTTTTGTTAGCAAACGAGCCTCTGGGCTTGTTTGGGTTTTAGAGCGACAAGTGGAAAATCCATGAAATCATGCCTGTCACTAAGAAAGCTACAGAGCTGCTGCCGTGGTTTAGACAACCTGTTTCTTAGGAATACTTTTTGACTAACATTGTACTGCTGGCACGGTTTTCCAGCCTTACAAAGCCTATGTACCAGTCATCTCCTCAAATTTACTTGCCTTCAGGTTATACATCCAACTCTTGGGACTCAGAAAGAGCCACCTGAATCCTGAGAATGCTATGTATGTACACACACACAGATTTATAAATATATATGTACAACATGATCTTGGTTTTGTCCATAATCAGAGGATACTCTAATAGCTCCCACTTACTTACTTTTTTTAAAAAGAAAAAAATGTTATAATTAAGTCATTCGTGCCTATAATCGCAAACATCTTGCTGCACAGCACAGATACAAGCCACATTTTTCATGGTATGACGCATGGAGAGCGAGCCACATGTCTGCGAAACGAGGCACGTAAGTCGTTATGTAAAAGCAGTATCTTTAATTTTAAACATCATTCACAAGAACTCTTGGGTACTTAATCATTCCTACGCCTCTCCTACTTGGAAGCAAAACACACTGGGGTCAGATTCAGTCACAGCCCAAGATAATGTACCTCAGATTAGTACACTGTGATTACATCGGTGTGAATGTTTTTCAAAATCTCAAGACAAAAGCTTGCACCACAGACTGTTTCAAATCATAAACCCCATGCTACTGATCTGTGGCACGCAGAAACACGTGGCTCCTTGTCTGCTGCAGCCACCCACCCTCCAGCATCTTCTCCCTTGCTAAAGAGATTCATGGCAATTTCCTCGTTAGGGTGAAAGCTTATCCCTTCAGGATAGCCATAAAACCTTCCTTCTCTGGGGCAGGGAAGGTAGTTCAGAACAAGAGTCCTTTGTTTTCCGTAGTTCATTGATAACATATCCTTTGGCACAAGGTGAAGGCAGTTTCTGTGGCCTCTCTAGCACACAGCCTGTGTCCCACAGCCTGCACACAGCAACCCAGGGAGATTTCTTCCTTCTTGCTAGAGCTCCAGCTAAACACAAGGACCATGCCATTAGCAAATTTCTCTTTTCCAGAATACATAGAATCCTAGAATGGTTTGGGTTGGAAGGGACCTTAAAGATCATCCAGTTCCAACAGCCTGCCATGGGCAGGGACACCCTCCTCTAGACCAGGTTGCTCCAAGCCTCATCCAGCCTGGTCTTGGACACTTCCAGGGATGGGGCATCCACAGCTTCTCTGGGCAACTTGTGCCAGTGCTCCCCACCCTCTCTGGGAAGAATTTCTTCCTGATATCCAGTCTAAATCTCCCTGCTTTCAGTTTAAACTCATTACCCCTTGTCCTGTCACTACAGGCCCTTGTGAAAAGCTCCCCCACCCCAGCTTTCTTGTAGCCCCCTTCAGGCACTGGAAGGTGCTATAAGGTCTCCCTGTAACCTTCTCTTCTCCAGGCTGAACAAGCCCAACTCTCTCAGCCTTTCTTCATAAGAGAGGTGCTCCAGCCTTCTGGTCATCTTCGTGGCCCTTCTCTGGACTCGTTCCAACCGGTCGATATCCTTCTTATGCTGAGGGCTCCACAGCTGGACACAGCACTCCAGGTGGGGTCTCATGAGAGCAAAGTAGAGGGGGAGAATCCCCTCCCTCGACCTGCTGGCCACATTTCTCCTGATACAGCCCAGGATACGGTTGGCTTTCAAGAATTCCTCTCTTATTTTTAAGTTCTCCCTGGGGTCTTATCTAGGATTATTCTGGAGTTATCAGCTTTGTGATAGAAGAGATAAAAAATACATATATAAATAGAGTTAACAGATATACTTGTGAACACAGACTTACAGATACCTTTCACTGTCACAGAAACTGGAGTTCCTTTCTTTCTTGGCCTGCCTTCAGACTCAAAGACAGTTTCCAGAATAATAAAGCTTCTGTTTTTTCTACTATCTTGTAAGATACAGCCACCTAACAAAAACTTTTCTACAGAAAATGCAAGTCAATATTTTTAAAAAGTTGTGTTCTGTAACAACCATGAACGATAGATTTACAGTTACTTATCTAAAAGGCACAGAGCATAAGGAATCTGTCTATACTGAGCAGTAAGGATCATCTGCATCGGGATACTAAAGGGTGCCTATGGAAATGAAGTGTTAAGAAGTAACCCCAAGTTTCTGCAGAGAGGGAGGGCAGTGGTACTCAGGGATGCCTTGTCCTCTCAGGCTACGCTACCTTGGCAGCATGTGTGATGCTGCCTTGCATCTTCTGGTTGCTCGTGATACAAAGCTGCACATCATACATATGCACGGAGGACTGAAGTTCTCTGATTTCTCACTTTCTCCACTCCTTTGCGACAGCTGCTCTGTTCTCTTCAAAGGCTCTGAGGAAAAGGCTGTCGCTATAAACTCTGGTCTTGCAGCAAGACCTACAGCATTGCTAACACCCCACAGAGTCACAGCGTGGATGGTTTTATTTGTGGCTGAATATTGTGGGCTAAATTATGCAATAGGCACTTAAGCTGATGCTTACGTGATGGGTCTTATCTAAGGTCACGGTAGATGTACAGCTTAAAAGTTTGTAGTAAAAGTAGTGAGTTACCACCTTTAGCTCTACAGTTAAAGTTACCAAGGGATGCTCTTTAATTTATTTCATCACCCTTCAAGAGCTTTTTATGGTGACTGAAAGGAATATTGAATTTGTTTTCACAGATCCCACTTACTTTGCCAGACTTACTGCACTCCTGATATTAGAAAACAGAATTTGGTGCAATGTTTCCTCTCTGCTGTTCCTCTTTAGCTGTGGTAATATGTTGGATAGATTTTGGTTCATGTTCATCTAAAAAAAATCCCACGCCCACCGAAGCCCCAAGGAACAGCTCTATTTGTATGTTCAAGTTATTAAACTTTACCACAGAACAGTTAGGAAGCTAAACTCTACACTGACATTTCAAGCAGTGTCATTTCTGGTAGTCAGGTGCGGGACTAGAATAAAATGCATCATGCTTGAAGGCTGCCTCTATGCAACTGTAGTTTGCTATTAGCGCCAAATCTAAATTCTTACCGAAAATAACTTATCTCAACATATAAGAGCTTTAGAAGACTGTGACGGGTAGTGAAAGCAATGATATCTCTCAGTTTGTTATAAAGGAGTCAGATGGAAATGCTTTAATTATAATTTTTTTTTTTTTTTGCTTTGTTCCTCTCCATCAGGCTTCAGTCTGAAAAGATTGTTTCCTTCTGTTGCATAACTCTGCAGTATTTGAAGAAGATCAAATGCCTGGCGTGAGGTCTGTTGCCTCTTTAGAAGTCTAATTGGGTAAGGATACAGGTCAATTTATTATTTTGCTTAAATTTTACTTGGTCCTGTATCCTCAATTCCTTATAAAATGATCAAAATAATGGAGTGTAGGTATGTCATAGTAAGGTTTTAATACATTGGTTTTGTTATCCTATAAACACAAGTGCAGATATAAGCCTTGTTTTCTCGTGCAGTAACAGACTCAGTGCTTCGTATTTAAATCCCTGACAACCTCCCTTGGTTCTATAGCTTTCGCTAATTGGGTTGATGGGGATTTGTTTTCCATTATAGCCAAGGACAAGTACAATTTAAAAACTGGCCCTAGCACTTCTCTCTGTTTTGAATACTGGAAGAAATATGTCAGCAGAACCCCAGGTTTGCTGTTAGCCTTTAGAGATACTTTATTCCACACGACGATGGAGCAACCTCAGAGCCTGGATGCACAGAGATCTCAATGCCTGTTGCAAGTTTACCTGCCATTAAATTCAGTTTCACTTGAGACTTCTTGTTCTGGAGCAAGTTAATTACACACGAACTGTGAAAACTTTCGGCTCAAGTCAAAATGGGAGTGTTGAGTACAGAAATGCATGTTCACATGTTGGAATTGCACACAGAGCATCAGCGATCCCGTTCAGCAATCAGACAAAAGCAAAGAAAAAAGGCTTTACTCCTGGTCTCAGCCTGTTGTCATTAACCAGACAGATTGGTGCCAGAAAAGGAGCATCTGGCATTAAAAGAAAAGTGCTGGTGAGCTGGCATTGAAGCTATGTCAGCCCTGGACTCTGGGACAGGGCCGTCCCCTCTACCGCTGTTTCCAGGACAGGGGGAGAACGACACATCCTCAACAGCTCACCTCCTCAAATCTGTCCCCTCCTTCCTTCTCTCAAGAAAGAAAGATCCCAGAGCCAGAGCCCCTGGCATGTTTCTGTTACAAACCTGCAGTATACAAGAGTGTAGGAGAGACGCCACTTGAGGGACGTTACAGGACAAGCAGGGTTACAGAAGCATGCTTTGAAAGGTCCTAGGAGTACTTAGACTTAAAATGCACTCCCAGCTCCAAATCCTAGCTCATGATGTGGAGAGCAATACCTGCTGCTTTAACAAGTGACAAAAGGAGCCATTCATAAATGATGGGAATAACAGAAGAAGCCGTATCATGTTAATTCTCCATTGCAAACTGCTGGCCATCCATTGGGACAGTAAAACTGCATAGCAGACCGAAGCATATTAGTGGCTTTGTGATTTAAGCCTCAGGGTTATAATAGCCTTACCACAGGCTGAAATCCCAGGAGTGTCAGCTCTCCCTTCTGGAAAGAGAAAATGAGGGTTACGCAGTTGGTTTTGCACGCTTCTTTCAAACAAGATAGAGCTTTAAAAGTAAAGGGTAAGATTATGTGTCTGATTCACAAGCACTTTCTTTAAAAGGCAAGGAGAACGCTTTTATTTTCCCTTTCCTCCTTGTTCTGTAAAATGATCCTAACAAGTCACTGTGAAATAGATAGTAATTGCCCAAATTATATATGAATATGTGCATGTATATACACATATATGTGTATGCATGATATTGTATTAATGCTCCATGAGAATAACGTATCATTCCCAGTATTATAGAGGATATACTGCAGCTTCAATACTTTTACAGATTAGACAGCAATTAGTCCAGGGTTAAGTGCAGAAGGTGTTGCGGGTGCTGCCTGCACGCAGCTCCAAGGCCGTATCGCAGTTCTGTGCAGGAGTCAGGTCGAGCGGACACTTGGGCGTTGCATGCTTCTCCCTGGGTACCAGCTACAGTCACCATATTTGATTTCCCTTCAACAGGTCCTTCAACCAGATCTCAGCTGCATCTCTTAGCTAAACACAGGCAGAAGTGGGAGACGTCAGAAAGTCTGAGCTCACTTTGGAGGGGCTTATCCATCTGGCAAACAGCCTCGCTCCAGTGGTAAATCGTCTTGCACTTGGCCAGCAACCTCGGGGGCCAGATGCCAAAGTGTGGGGGATATTTCCCCAGCAGCAACTAAGCTGATGACTGCATAGACCTTACACTGCCAGCTCTTCAGTTGTTTCATGTCTAGCGAGGAGAGCTCCCACAGCTGCCTTGTCCTCCTAGATGCTAGATGCTTTTGACAGACACTCTCTAATATTGCAGAAGGATTTATCACAGTTCCCTGGTGCTCTTTGTCACTTCAAAGTGGTACACATGATTATGTGTCATCCTCTCTTTTTCTTTTATCTTTCAAGTCAAAGTTGTGCTGCCTGATCAGCTCTACAGATCCCTTTCTTTTGAACGTACCCTTCTTCAAACTCTTCTTGCACAAGCAGCCCTCCTAAGAGCATCATTTAGGTTCTGTGAGATATGTCACGGGAAAGTTACCCACCTAATGGCTAGTTCCCCAGGAACATATAAAACATTATTTAACATGGAGATGAAGGAGTTTTTAGTCTGTCATTTTTTCTCCTGCTTACATAAACCCCACACTTTTTTAGGGTTGCAAGGCAGAATTCAAAAGGCTGAAACTAACATCAAACCACTGTTTGCCCTTGACACTGCAATTATCTGTTATCTGTAACGCACTGAACAAGTAATGACATGAAATCTAATACCACCACAGGGCTGCCATACATTATTCATTAAATGGTAAAGGTCCCAATAACATAAGCATGTGCACTGCTATCATCTTTCCTAATGAAACCATTCCCCTGAAGCAAGTAGGAAAACATCCCAGGGTAAAATTTCACATACATTTGCAGTTTCAGGGGCTAATTACTTGTACAGATTTCTAAGTGAGGATGGGAACTCCCAATGACTTTGTATAGACCACAGAGAACGGTCAAGATCTGCTGGTGTTACTAGACCGGATTCATACCATTCTTGCTGCAGTGAGAGCGCCCTGGGTAGAGCTCAGCGTAACTATCCCCAACAAAGGTCTCCTCGACTCTTTACAGGATGAGGCACATAGCTGCTGGCAGAGTTTGCATTGTGTAGCCAACCTGCAACAGCGGAGCTTCTATGGGGCAGAGCAAACCTTTCATCTAACGTCAGCAGCTCCCCATCACCCCCTGTATAAATTGCCTTGAACGCTTGTGTTAGTGTCTGCTAACTCACGCCTTTGCTCTCTATTTGATTTGGATGAGTTTATTATAGACAAACCCATACTAAGCAGTAAAGATGGTGACAGTAACTCATTTTAGTTGTCTAATGTCCTCCTTGAGAATCACAGCATAATAATAATAATAATAAAAATATCCAAACCCTTGAAAAAAATAATACTGACTTTCTACCAAAGCCTTCTGTGCGTCAGTCTCGGTTATTAGCAGCTGTTGTGATTTCCTGCATTGTGTCATAGAAGGTTATGCCCCAAACCATCTCTCACTTGGCAGTAAAGATGTATTAATTAAAGATATTGAGCTGTGAAAATTCCACAGGAAATCACCACCCCGGTAATCATGCGAGATTGTTTCAACATCAGATTATTAGTCGCAAATAATTGACAAACCGTGCCATCATGACTAAGCCAGTTCACCAACACTAATCAAATTAAATTCTCGTGCATAACCGTGTACCGTTGATTGATGTAATTCCTGGAATAGATTCAGGAAACAGTCACTGATGTGTCGGGCCTTGACAAATGGTCCCATTCAAGAGCAGAGGAGAGTGTTTGACTTTGTTTCCAGCTTCCAGAGCAACAAGCAAATGAAAAAGTGCTTGTTTCAGCTAAAACATGGCAACCTTATTCCACTACATTCTCCCAGTACATCGATATTTCTTCTACAGGTCAGAGACATTATTCCCAGCATAGTACAAGTTTCCATACAAATTTGCTTTCAGGGATTTTAGAGACATTTACAGCATGATGAGCCTCAACCACAGTTCCCATTACTGTCCTCGGTTTTACACGTTTGTTAATCTTTCTATGATCGCTATTGAAGTGGTCCGCCAGACCCAAACAATATGAACACCGCTCCACAGCACGCTCCGTCAAAGACGTCCCCGGGCCCAGAAGGTCACACTCCCAGTAGATCTCATCTGAACAGGGCGAGAGTGGCAGGAGCTCAGCTGGTGTTCTGCTAGAACGAAGCTAAAGATAAAAGTGACTGGCTCAAAGCTCAGAGCAGACCCTGGATCTTCTCCCTCTGCCTTGGACTTGAGCTTCAGGATTATGTTTTCCGTAATGACGGAATGAACTCTGACAGCCTAAATCAGAATAATCCTGGCCCCAAGAATCACTTTTGTAACTGAAAACAATTGAGAGTGCAGCGTGGGTTTTTTATATTTTTTCCTTTTTGCTTTTTTTCCCTGAACGAGTTATTTTGTGGTTAAGCAAAATGCTGGCCCTACTCCAGCAGGAGGGAGCGCACGGATGAGTTGCTGCTGTTAATCTCGTCTAGGCAGCCGAGATGCTTTGGGAAAACACCTGTGATGCAAGTACACGTCATGCTCGTGAGCTTCGCCAAAGTAAACCTTTAATCCATGTGAACACTGCAGTGCTCAGTCCTATCTTCTTTCCCCTCTTCTATTACCAGATCCTTTTTCCACTAATTATAGAATAAAAAGATGTACTTAACCTCAATGCAGCCCCACAGGCAGGACTTGCTCACTCAGAAAAAAACCCACTGGAATAAACAACCTTATACTCCGTCGACGTTCAGCACAAGTGAAAACAGCCTGAGCACAGGCTGGTGGCCAAGTGCCAGGACTGCAATATTCTGCAACTGGAAACACTCACTTCTGAGTTTCTGATCTTCATGTTTCGTTATTACTGTGCGGTGGCAACTCGTTGGGCAACTGCTGGGCTTTACAGAGCACATTCCTCTGGTTTCTCTGAGGCTGCTCTCAGGCAAAAAAATGCTTTAAAGTGAAGGCTTCAGAAGAGGACAAAGGGGAATCCTTACTCTCCCATGAAAGATGTTAAAAACTGTAAATCAAAAATAAAAAGACTAAACCATATTCAGTGTCCAGAGACTGCAGTACTACTCTGCATGCACCGCGGTATGCCAAGGTGACCAATCCTGCTCCGTCCCTGGCAGAGGAGGACATAAAATCCCCAGAGCAGGATTTTATGGCACTGATTTGCCATAAAACAGGAGCTGAAGCTCTTCTGGGTGCCAAGTAAACATCTACATCCAAAGCTAACTGCTGTGGTCCCAAAGACAGGGAACACGAGAGGTGGTTTAGAGCCATTTGTGTTCTACTCACTATAATGGCACAGCTGGGAAACCTACCCAAGGTCTTGAGGGTGAGAACCAGTCATACTAAGCTGACAGGAATATTATTTTTAAATTTGTGTATTAATAAAGGAGAAGCTTGTGGAGGTATGGGGCATGGTGCAGGTAGCAGGGAGAGAGATGTACTTGTTGGTCATTTTTAACAGCTGGAAGCAAAGGAGGAGAAAGCGATAAACAGGAGGCTATTACAGTCCCCATAAAAGCATTAGTATCAGAGAGATTTTAAGAAGAAATGTGATTGTGAGAGCATGCATGAAGGGAGCATGGAGAGTAGCAGCGGCTTTTAATCATTTTAGAAAACATCTGGTTTTGCTTTTTCTGTTACCTCTGTTCCAGCTAAATGACCTGTGGGAGCAGAACGATGCACACATGCTCGGGAGATATTGCTACCACCATAGTAAATATGTTTTGTTATTTGTTTCCTGTAAGACTCACAATGTCCTAGGCATTTCCACACTGAAAGAAATTCATGATTCCAGCCTCAAGAAGTTCAGCTTCTTTAGAAATAATATAAAATTAATTCTAATTGGCTCCTTACATTTGTGAAGAGCGTTCTATCAAATCAAAAAGGAAGATGGAAGCGCTTCTGAAAGAAACCCCTTTTATTGGTTTCTTAAGGGGATCCAGTTAAAATTCTGCCATGGTTGTACCCGCCTCAGCATTTTAGTTGGGAGCAGCAGCGCAAGCCTTGACACAAAAATTGCTGAAGGTGTAGGTCTAGGAGCCTTTGCACTGACCACTTTAGCCTGCTCATCTATTGCACCACATCACTCCCTAATGTAGACATAGCCTATTTTATATAAATCCTGCAGGCACATACACTCAAGTGTAGTTTTTGAACAAATAAAATACATAGCTGAAAAACTATCAAATTCTCCCAAACAGGTTTCAGACTAGTTTGGAGTCTGGGGTTCAGACCGTAGTGAGAGGAATTTTTATTACCAAACAGTGAGCATCACACAAGATCTGCTGCTATTTGCAGTACGATTGCCACGGGATTAATTCAAAGCTCATTGAACTCACTAAAGGAATTCACTGGACTACGGTGACCTTCCTTTCAGCTCATATCACTTTACGTGTTTGGGTAGGAGGGAAGGCAGGAGAGATTTAACCAACACAAGTTTTTCGGTTCAGGAGGACAAAATCAATTTTTTGATGTATATGGAGTACTGAATATCACCTCCCCTCTCTGATGTAGGCTAGATTTCTTTCAAATGACACAAGGAGGCATAAAACATCAGGTTTTGGTTCCACATTCTTGTAAAGCTCTGATCACCCTCAACACCCAGTTGTCTTACTCATACTAACATGTGCTGAAGTCTTATACTTGTCATTCCTTTAAGAATACACGTAGTGACATGATCTCAGGAAATGGGAATAGAAGATGATTTAGCAATGGAAAATAAAGTGGCTCTTTATATATTTTTAATTATTATTCACAAACTTTGCATCCATATGGCAAAAACCTCAGCTTGCACAGCCATTTCCGTATGGAGTTTTATGCTTGAGAAATGGTTAAAACTGAACACAGAACAATTTTCGCATATATAAGCAAATTTATATGTACTGTTATCCTCCTTCAGTTACACAATTGTAATTTTTCTAATGACCAAACAGCCTCACAGTCTTGGCAAAATGTGATCCTGAGCTTTGCATGAGTAGTCTAAGACAAGACCTTTGATTGCATTGCTGTTGGACCTGAAAAGTTCCACACCACTGAAAATTTTTCCTGTTGATTACAACAAAAAATAACAAAACAAAATTAGGGATTCGCATCCATTTCTCTCTGCCACGGAAGGCCTTGTGGGGTCACATTATATATTGTTGCTGATGCGCCTCTAATGGTGCCAGCATTAAAAGTGCAATGAGAACCCCCCATCGTGCCAGATCTGACTACAAGCCCTTGTATTTCTGCTGTATTGTTTAAATAAATGCAACTGAAGGGTGAAAAAGAGTTCTTGTAGGGTTTTTAAGCTGGAGTCCCAACGCCACGGCTATTGCCAAATTGCTTTCAGCCTGCCACTGCCCCGAGTGTGCAGGATGTTTATCATCCCACTCGCTAAAAAAGGGCCTGAGCATGCAAAATACCCCCCAAAAACTAAGCAAACGATGGGTGAAAAATGAACATTAAGTGCAGCGGTTTTATGTTATGGAAATGTATGATTTGCTTTGCTTATGGTGATGAGAAAATTTGAGTTTAAGGGGCTACTTTTGCAAATAATAACAACAAGAAATGATTCAAGCACCAATCCTAAGTGCCAAAGAAAGAAAACGGTAATATTCAACAGAGGCGAATGCCTCTGGAGGAAAGGCAGCTGCTTGCAAGAATTGTGAGGTGTAACGGCTGCAGAATGCATGCGGGTGAGCAAGGTCTCTCTGCCTAACTTTGCAGATATACCCCTCTGCAGGAAACTTCCAACAAAACTGCATTTTCAACACATGACAAAGTTCGATGCATGCCTTATTTTACAGAGGAGAGCACTCCCTCTGATGCACAGATGGAAAGTTAGGTTCCCAGGCTGCTAGGAATGGGGTTTTTTCCTTCTTCATGCTGTGGATGTGAGAATTAGTATTCAGTGCAGTGTTTCTTAAGTGCAGAGCACACTCCCTTCTGGAGAGGGATAGGTAGGGCAAAATGGATGCAAGAATGTATCCGACCCTGTGGTGCTGGAGAATACTAATTGCATAAGGAATATATGCGGTCCAAGTGGAACACTGCTTGAAAGGGTATTGGAAATAGGCAGGGACATGTGCTAAAATATTTTGCTGAATTTGCAACTATACATAACATTTGGAAGAAGTTTAGCCTGAAACCAACACTGCAGGTTTTCCTTAAGAAAAAAAATATATCCTAATCGTTCAAATAAGTTTCAGAAAAAGCCTAGAGAATTTAATAAAAAATATCTCCTTCTGATGTCCTCGTCAAGAGATTTCCAGACTATTAATTTTTTTGTGTAAATGGTTAAAAACACCTACAGAAAAGATCCCATCCTCTCTCAAAACTCAGTGTTTTTGGAATAACTTTATATATTTACACACAAATATCTATACACACACTAAACATACTCTCCATATAATATGTACTATAATAGTGTATATACTAGGTATACTATATTCTTTATATATGTAGATAAAAATCTATGTTTCATCCTGTGAAACATGTTAACCTTTAACCAGATCAGTGAAAGAAGTATAATTTAAGAAACATGGGTTTTTATTGTAGCATTTAAAGGAAGAGGTAGCAAGAAATTATATACTGTGAGTTCCAGTAATGTGTAGCATATAATAATAAACGAGAATTAAAGAAATTTCAAAATACTAGTGATTAGTAAAGAATGACATTCCTATAAAGTTCTTTTATCTACGGGCTTGATCTTAAATAATATGCTTCCATTTATTTCTCTGAGAGTATAATCAAGGACTCTTGTTTCTGTTTTAGTAGAGCATTAAGCGGGTATTTGGCTGATTTGTGGAAAAAAGGTAACTAAAGTATATACAGCATACCTGTAACATCTGTCATTTTAGGCGGTGCAGCAGTTAGCATTATATGCCGCTGCCGTTCACGTTTATTAAAGACAGCACCCAGAAACCTCAGCGGAAGGTGCAGATCATGTGATGTACCCGTTGCCAAGGTGCATACGTGTTTCGGTGAACAGATGAGTGTTTGTGGACATGAAGCCAACAAAATCTGTTGGCAAATTACAGCAAAATTCTCCAAAGCCTGTAAAAATCCTTGTGCACCCATTTTGTTCATTTTTGGATCCCGGTGCTTTATTAAGTGACAGAACTGGAACATGCTTCTTCTGTCTTTTTTTTTTTTTTGTTGGTCTGGCCGATTTTACTGCCTTCTGCTGCTCTCTTTTTAGTTGTATTGTGCACACGAATGAAGGAGATCGTCCTTAGCTGCGCAAGCAAGCCGATGCATTTCGGAGGGTTGGTTTCTACCTGTGAAACGCACGGCTGGCAGCTCCTGTTCAAAAGCATTAGAGCAACGCGCTCGCAGAAAGGCATCAAGCCACTCGTACACTGTCCCCTCTTCGGCACTGATTTAACGCCAACGTTTGGAGGCGAGATCACGGCTGCAGCGTGTAGCAGTTCACGTGCGCTACTCTGAGATAAGCAGTGTGCTGCGATGAGGTGAATCCACACGCCCCTATTAATGAATGCTAAGCACCAGAAAAATGTAAAACTGAGACTTCAATCCAGAGCTATGTGATCCATTTCCCTCCCTTGAGGATGAAGAAAGACATCTTGCAGATATTGGCGTGTACAAATGAATAACATATAAAGCAGGGCTTGAGCTCCTTGGATCAAATTCAAATGATCATGCACATCGCCGTATCAGCGGTGAAGCACAGATCCATCAGTGTATGCAAAATGAAAAAACCTCAGAAAGGTGATTTAGTGTGTAAGGGGAAAATAACTTCAAAGTTTATATTGCAGAGATGGTTGATCAGCAACAGTACAATAGCCAACCCTCTTGCATACCCCAGCTGAGGAAGCATTTGGAGCTACAGAGGGACATTTCTTTCGAGCAGTGCGTGTGTGGAAGGGAGCAATGCCTCCACTTTCGGGCTGCATTTCCAGGGAAACAGAAGGCAGTGAAGCTCTAACTTGTGCCCTGACCTCCAGCTTCACACTGACAACATTCAGATATAAAGCACGGTGGCAGCTTCCCCTGCTGCTCCCTTCTCAAGGGTACATAAGCGCAAGGGATGCGGCGGATCCTTCTAGATCTTGTCTACCTCTAGATTTTGGCTGCTACTGTTGTGCTTTCAGTGCAGGCACACTCCAACAGCACTAACCTCATTTTCATTCGAAAAGGCACGGCAGCCGCTGGGATTTGAATCATCTCAGTCCAGAGCAAAAATAAATTTGGAAGGCATCAGCAAAATAAAAACCCAAAACAACAAAAAACCACCCCACTCCCAAATTTTATGTTTCAAGTGGATATTTTTCCTCCCAAACTGGAACTATTTTTAAATCCTGTTTTCTCAGTGTTAAATATACCTTGTCTAAAGCAGAGGAAAAAACCCTCCTTCATGCCTACAAATTGAAGTTGCTTCCTCTTTATTTGCACAGGCCGCTAAACCGTTCCTGTGTTCTTTATGCTGCAAAAGGTCCAGCTTGCACAAGGAACCGTTATATCTGGATTACATCAAGTAATATTCACTCCAGTCTGCAGACGGCAATTTCCTTGCCAAGTTTCATGTTATTAATCCCTTGGTAAGCTGAAAGGAAAAATATCTGGTTCTAAATTCTTCATAGAACGAAGAAGGGAAATCCATGCTGCGGGGAGGGGGGAGGAATAAAAATCTAATCTGGGGAATTCTAACCATATTTAAGAACACTGCTATTTAAAGAATACGAAAAGCTGGAGTAAATTTCAGCCACTTATAAATAAAATCAATTACAATATTTACTGTAAGATGGATGTTTCAGAGAGAATCTCAGATCCACATCAGCGTGTCTTAAAACATAATTGGCTCCAGATATTTTAGGTATTACCTTTCACCTACATATTGTAAAATTCATTACCTAAACTCCTCTGCCTGGGTGAACGTAAAACTGACATAGATGTATGTGGAAACAATTCGCTTTAGGTGAAGACATTCCAATACAGTCACGGAAAAACTGCTGAATGTGCACAATTACACTTTACGACAGGAGGTAACACTTGGCATGTCATTTAATTTGTATCGTTAATATAAAACATGTTCACTTTTTCCTTCTGAAAAACAAAATGTAAGCTTTAATTAGTACAAGCCATCAGGATAAATTGACTAGCATCCAAAGGTCATTGCTCCTTAGCAATAGTGGCTGTAAGGCTTTTTGGCGGGTGGGAATCTCAAGTGCGAACTTCGCTGAGGTATACACGTGGGTGTGCGTGCGCCGCAGCGGGAGGCGGGGAGAGCAGCAGCGTGCACAAGAATGGTGTAGCTTACTCATTATCAAGATAGCGCTGGGAAGATGAAAATATTTAGTTATTCCAGGTTAGAAAATAATTAAAAGGGGGGGGGGGGGGGGGAAATGAGTTATAGTATTTATAATCTTTTAGGAGGACATGCAGCTGTCTCCCCCGCTGCAGTAGGGATCAGCCCAAGCAGGCACATGCCGGTTTTGGTGGGTTTGGGACCAGCCAGAATAATCCCAGCTGAGGGGTTGCTGTATGGGATGATGCACACCCAGAAACTCTGCAAGTTTAAGCATCACCAAAACCCTCAAATCCATGGACATCCATTAGCACTCCAACTGCATGCCCAGCCTCACTCCAGCTGCCTGGGGTAAGAGGATTTTGGTAGCCTCACAGCCCTGCAGACACTCCCCTCTGCCCTGGCCCCAAGTGGTGGGGCATTCCCTCCGCTCCCCGCACCCCAGCCCCACCACCTAACACCAGTCTGTGCAGCGCCAACGCCTCATTAGCCCCTGGGGATCTTAACGAGAGATTCGGCAGCAGACTGTTTGCTGTGCTTGCATGTTATCTCATGTTTGCATAATATCGTTTCTCTGATTAGGTTTATGCAAGCTTCTTTCAGTCAACAAAGAAATCGCCTGTGCAAATTACCTAGATGAGTAAATTAATACTACGGCAAACTCCACAGCAGAGCTCAGAAGTGGATCAGAGTAAGTTTTTGACACTGTGTCCCCAGCACCTATGGTCTCACTACAGATCTGCTCCTCTCGTACCGCAGGAGTAAGGTAAACTGTTTCAACACACACTGTTTTCAAACCTGGGTGATGAAAATTGGGTGCCCAATTTGATTTGACATATCCAAATAACAGGCTAGGAAAAAGTATCCACAAAGCTTCCCTATGGACCAGTTATTTTTATGGCTCTTAAAGTTTTGGAGGTATTTATGAAACTCAGACACTGTTATGCAAGCACATAAGCAGAATGAATTATTAATTGTCTAACGACTAATTAAATGACTGATAGGCAAGCCTGAGCAGTTTTCATAACATGCATCTGAGTAACAGATTCAACTGTAAGATTGAATTGTAACTTTCTAGTGAAACTGTGGAAGAAAACCTGTAGAAATGATAAATATTCTGAATAATGATGCAAGAAGTTGTAATAAAGTGAGTCCAAATGCTAAACTTAGGTTACTTGGAGGAAGGAGTAGATGTAGATCTCCTATAGATGTCATACCTGGATGTGAACTACACCTAAAAACGAAGTACTACAGCGCTTTGGTATATTTTTAAAGCAGAAAAGTACAAAAAGAAGGAGAGTTCAACTGATAATCAAATAGAAAGCTTCATTGCATTGTGTGGCTTTGCCTTAGACAAAGAGGAACGGGGCTGTTGGCACAGAAAATTTATAAGAAATTGATTTTTTTTCTAAAGAGCAACTGACAGATGCCGAAGATAAAATTTTAGCAGCACGTAAACTGATCGCTCACGTTGAAGAATAGCACAGAAGTGCCACAAACTGGAAGGAGTATCAGTTCTGAGAAAGCAAAGGAGCTAGGAAATGGAGCTCTGTGTCCATGGGCTCACAAAATACTCATGTGGCCATGGTAGAGCCTTACAAGAGGAAGGAGAACGCCTGGCAGTAGAAGGCATCCTGACATTGTAGTTACCAACCGGACATGGAGGAAAAAACCCGGTGATCCATCTTTATAAGCAACAGAGGAAAGGAAACTTGCAATAGAAATGGGAAAAAGGTTCAGGACGCTCAGATAAGCCACAAAATGTAGGCACAGTGTGCATTGCACCAAATGAGATATTGAAAGAGACCCGAAGGGACTTTCCAACAAAGGTATTCGGCACCAGTGAACAGATTCTTAAACTTTTCTATGATATTTTTTTCCCTCTCAGGACCAACTAATTCAGCTACTGAGATAGAATACTGTTGACTTTGATCAGTTGATGCAAAGACCTTACAAAATGGCTTGGCATCCCCGTGGAATGGTGCATCTGAGAGCTTATTTTGCTCTGACAAGCGACACTGGTGAGTAATGATATTACGGACTTCTTTAAGGTATATTGGCATAAGCTGGTATGTATTTTGACAATAATTTGAACCTCTGACACCACAGGCAGGCTCATGAAACTACAACAAATCCTCCAGAAGAAATGACATTATAATGACACTCAGGAAAAGAATCCCAATGGAAACGGCAAAAAAGTGACCATAAATGTGCTGCCTTAACCTCTGGGCTTCCAAGTAAAGGAGGGCATGCTGAGAAATGACTTAGAGCCATAATTCTTCCAGTTTCACTGTTTCTTTCATTTTGCCTTCAAGAGTTGAATCTATTAAAATGTTTACACACCTGTAGACCCTCAAAGAAAGTCCTCCCATACTTGGTGTGCACTGAATTGTGATGACTGCATTTGTGTCTTTCAGTGCCAGGGCAAGTCACCTGCCTGTCATCCCCTTGCTGCTGAGCTCCGGGTACAGCATCCTTACAGGGAGGCACAAAGGATGTGTGTTTTCCTCCCTGCAATCTCAGAATGAGAATCTTGTGTAGGCTTTATATATACACACATACTATTTGACATTATGTATATGTCGCTTAAAGACAATGGTAAGGGTTGTTGGAGTCCATAGGGCAAACATGTTCTTGATGTTAACTTTATGATCATTTTTGGGTAAAATTTCAGTAAAATCATGTTTCATTATTGCTGACTTCATCAGAATCCAACATAACCCAAGCTCTCAGAGGTCACTGCTACAGTGGCAGATTGTGCACCGCTGTCCCAGCATGCTGGTGGGTGCAAATAGTACCTGGCACAGCCAAAAGCAAAGACTATTTAAGTTGGCATTAGCTGTCAGTCCAGCCTGGATGCTCAAGCTGCTCATAAGCCAAAGACAAACTACCTATTCCACTGTCTGGGTAGTTAGCTCCAGCCTGCTAAGTGAAAACGCAGGTTTAAACACTGGAATACAGCACTGTAATGTATAGGACTTCGAGAAGTTAATTTTTCCTGGCACTCAGTTTTCTTCCATATTATCCGACTGCCTTAGGAAAACTCTCAAATATCCTTTGGTGTGAGCTACATGTCTACCAAAGTGTTTCCAAGTCATAGTGAAAATAAAACACCTTTGCAATTAGTGATATACCAGAATACGTAATGTCATTTCCGCAGGGTTTTCTTAGATGATACTTAGTAGCAATATTTAGACCAAAAATACTGGATAAATGCTCAAATACACAGGGTTGTATTTCATCTGTTTTCACTGCTACGATCCTCCTATCTCCTTTTGTAATTGTATTAACTTCTGTCCTTGAGGAATCAGTAAACCTCTTTTAACATGCTAAGTTGCTTGTGCCACGTACTGATTTGTTGTTTGACGGGAGACACTCAAAATAAATCTCTTTATGGAAAAATAAAAGCTCGATCAGCAAAATCTCTAAGACCGAACCATGTTCTGAAACCTGACTTCACATCTCTCTGCACACACACGGTATCTTTATTTTCATTGTCACACCAGACTGCTAAAGCATACAGTTAAATGGAAGATGAATTTTGCAGACTTCAAAACTCTGTGTGAACCATTACAGAGGCACATGCACGTGGTAGCATCCCTATGGGACAGGTGATTAAACCTTCACACGGAGAGGAAGGTTATGCAACCTCGGGATAGCAGAGGGGCACGGTGTGACTTGAGGAGGTCCCCAAGTGCTGTGATTTCTACATTATATCTCCTAATCAGGAAGAAAACACAATAAAGTACTGTGTGAATATTAGTGACAGATTCCTCTTCAGGCAGCCTTTCCGCTAAGCACATGTCTTTTCTTTCACTGAATCACAGAATCATTTATGTTGGAAAAGACCTTTAAGATCATCAAGTCCAACTGTTAGCCCAACACTGCCAAGTCCACCCCTAAACCATGTCCCTAAGCACCTCATCCACATGTCTTTTAAATCTCTCCAGGGATGGCAACTCCACCGCCTCTGCGGGCAGCCCGTTCCAATGCCTGACAGCTCTTTTGGTGAAGAAATTTTCCCTAATATCCAATCTAAACCTCCCCTGGTGCAACTTGAGGCTGTTCCCTCTTGTCTTATCGCTTCTCACTTGGGAGAAGAGACCAACCCACACCCCTCTGCACCCTCCTTTCAGGGAGCTGTAGAGAGCGATAAGGTCTCCCCTGAGCCTCCTCTTCTCCAGGCTGAACACCCCCAGCTCCCTCAGCCGCTCCTCACAGGAATTGTGCTCCGGACCCTTCCCCAGCTCCGTTGCTGTTTAAATGGTATTTACAGAACATGTCCTTAAAGGTTACTAGGGCCATTCTTTTAGGGCTTTATCAGATCCCAGTAATGGAAAAAGCTATTCCAGAAGCCTGAAGCAAGTGGTATGTAAGAGTTATAAAAATAAGGTGCAACAATAAAAAAAAAAAAAAAAAAAAAAGAGAGTAAAAGGAAAAAAAAAAAGACATCTGTGGTGCATTTTGCTTGAGCTGGTCAGAAATAATTATTCAAATAGCTTTAGTAATACATGTGAGTTTACCTTTACTTACAAACTCAAATGCAATATTCTAATGCAGCTCATTTGTGTTTATGGAGAAGGGTGTTACAGAAGAGGGTACAATAGCAACCCCAAATGTAGTGCTGCATAGTAAAGGTGAGAGGATTTCATGCCTGGTGCACTTCAGAAAACACTGTATTTCTACATGAAAAAACCCAAACCAGATCTTTCTCCAGCCCTGGGTTAGCATTTACACTACCTGACAGCCAGTTAAGTTCCCTGAAGTTGGAAGATGCTTGGCTTTACTCACACCATAAGCACATTCCGTGGCAGTAGGTTAAGAAACAAAGTTGTTTGCTTCTACTAGGGAGTTTCCCAATAACCACAACAGATCTCCTTTGTTTGCCTCACAAACTTTGGTTCCTTAATAAGCATATAAGACACAAAAAAAGAATGATGCAGATACGGGTAGTAATATATTTCACTGCCATTAATTTTACAACACAGAAAACTTTTATTTCCAGGTTTCCTTTTCAATAAGCTAAGTCCTTCCTGGTTTATCCATAAATGGGTTGGTTAGGGTGTGAACCACTTCAAAATCTGAAGCCATATATGATTTACCTTTCTTAGATCCTGATTTATTGGAGTTTTTAAAACCTTGTTTAGTCAGATGTGAGTTTAAAACCATAATAACTGGACCAAAAAAAAAAAGTATTACAGTCACAAAGAATACATGCCCAGGTCTGTGCTAACAGAGTATTGCTGCATCCTATACTTCACACGTCCATACGGGGAGATACACAAACATACAAGATCACAGGGTGTGTCTAAAAGAGCCGCTTGGGAGAGTCCTACTGCTGACTGCCGTGAAAACACCGTCGTCGACTACAGGCATGTAACGAAAAGGCTGTCATTGCAAGTAGCGGCATTTATCCACGCCATTTTTCAAAACGCGTCATTGAATCGCTACCCGCTTTACCTCTCCGCGGGCACGGAACGGTGACATAACGCGAATGTCGCATTCCGCCGACTTTCAGCCAGAATTACAGGTAACGCTCGAGCCTCAGGCCTGAGCACAGACGAGCTGTCTAGCTGCTTGGCTAACTGCTCCTGTTCAGCACTAAACCTAAAAACTCTCTCGCCATCGTTCAGGAGTGGTGGTCGGATGTGATTTTACGATAATTTATTGTATATGACAATTTTCAACTGAAATAAAATGCTGCAGGAGAATAGAAGATTAACATGGCGCCAGGGCAAGAAATGCTTTCGTGTAATTTCTCATGCACAACATGGTATTTTTGGAAGGAGTCAATGTGCTTAGGTGGTGTCTGTTCCAAAAACAATCCTGAGCCTAGGAACTGTAATAACAGAACATTTAATAGTGGAGTTCATAGAACTTATTGCTCTAAGAGATCACTGCTTGTGGGTTTGACCTTTGAAGAATTTAACTCTACCTGGTTTTGTTTGGTGCTGCTTTTTAAAGTTAGATGTCCAGACAAATAGGAAATATTCCCGAAATATTTTTCGTTTTGTTTATACTGCAGGAAAAGTCTAAAACATCCAAAAGAAAGAAGAAAAGAAACCACTGTTGTCAGTAATCCCCTACTGTGTTTGTGATGCCTCTGAAAAGCAGGATTCTATTACCTCTATTTCTCTCCAGTTTTCTTTACTCTTCTCTTTTACTTGATTTTTGAAAGTGTATATGCTAAAAGGGGCTACTAAAACCTTGACTTACAAAAAGTTCTGTTTTAAATTCTCCTCCTATTTGGAAGTAGCACATGCTCTTCCATAGGTGGGAAAATCAGGCTTTGGTTGGAGAACACTGAATCCCTATCTTCAGAGAACCTTTTAAACAAGATGCTAGTTAGGCAGAAAGGCAATATGCATCGCTGAAATGAAACGAGGTTGGTTGAGAGTCCCAGCTTCTTAAAAAAAGTGCAATAATATTTTATTATCTCCTATCTATATGTATCCACATATACAGCAGAGGTGCCAAAAAAAGCAGAGATCCATTATGAGAATCATAAACTGTGTCTCACTAAACTATGTGTAACTTCAGATGTTTTTTCGTATCACCTTTTCAACCAAACCCAGTTACTTCAAACCCAAAAATTGTTTTATCAGAACCAGATTCTTTTATAAGCACTGTAAACTATTCAAACTTGAAGAAAAAAAGTCTAAAAACTGGAATCAGAAGCAGTTTCTTTTATAAGCACTGTGAGCTATTCAAACTTGAAGAAAAAATGTCTAAAAACTGGAAAACATTGTACCAAATATATTGCTTCTTTTTAACTGTTTTCACAGTAACTTTGGTGGTTTCTCTTGGAGATTTATATTGAATGAGTATTGAATACAAACTGTATGCAATAACCTGATGCTTTTGGTATGTTAATTGGGAAATTAATAAGAGAAAATACATGATGCTTCCCCTCTATACTGCTTTATGTGGGTAAGGGTAACTTCTTAATATCAATTAAAAATATTGATGTATATTTAAAAGCACAATCATCATTGAAGTTAAAAAAAAAAAAAAAACAAAAACAAGAGTTTGCTGTCCAGAAGGGGCATTCCAAAAGGGAAATAAGGACTACTAGAATTGCTGCTGAGTTTCGAAGATGCTTTGAAAAGATTAAATATATACAAAAAACTTATTCCAACTTTATGGCTGGATATACAGGCATATGAAATATAAGTCTGTATGGATTCATTTAAATATAGATTTAACTTAGGAAGTTAAGCTGAGGAAATAAGGTATTTTAAAAATGAAAATGCTAAAGATGTTAAAACTAAAATATTAAATATAAAATACTGTTATTTTCTCAACAGCAAAGGAGAATGCAAATATGCTGACTGTATATTTAACCAATCCCTGAGCTGTTTCTATGACCAGGCTATTACAAAACTGCACCAATGAATAGTTAACCAGAACAAAGTTAGAGTCCAGAGGGGAAAAATATGTCCCTTCCGTGCGGATGTAGAAATCTCCAACCCCAGTAATGCTCATTCTCCTGCTCCTACTCTTTCGCAGGGAACATCCTGTCCGCTGCAGCCCCCAGCTGAGAAAACCAACAGAGAACAGGAGATGTGACCACACGCCAGCCCCCACATCCCTGACGGGCAGGTGGTCTCACCAAACCTCCCTTCAACACGTGTCGGCGAGACGAGATTTCAAGGCGTGGTCAGGGAAATTAGACTGAACTTCTAGCAGTGAGTTTTAGGGAACAGAAATTCCACCACACAGAGAAATGTTAGCAGCTCCTCCAGGGAAATACTGAAACTCTTAGAGGTTACTGCAGGAGATAAAGCTTGAGTTAACATTTGGTAAGCAGAGAGAGGCACAGGGAAATAATTTGATGGTTGTGTCCCCTAGGGCAGTTTTGACAAATACAGGTTTTGTTCATATAGGAACAAACGAGATTTTTTTTCCCCTCTTTTTTATTCTTACAGAAGTTATTCTTATTGCAGAAGGCTAATAGAAGAAAATAAAATTTCCCTTGTCCAGCTTCATAATGGGGTCTATACAGGAAGCAGGACCTGCAGACCATTTGGGGAACGGCTATGGTAACATATTGCAGGCAGATCTGACCCTTCATAGGCATTCCCAAGGAGAATGTGTCTGAAATCATCATCATCTATTGATTTTGTTCTGTCATGCTTTTAATTTTCCTGTTCTTTAATATTTAAAATAGTCAAAATTAATTCTTGGGATATTCTGGCTTGTCTTTGATCATCACATCGCCTGAGGGATGGTAGAAAGAACTTACATAACTTAAATAGACAGAATCACGTATTTGGAAGAGCTTCAAAGGGAGACGTTTACCAACATCCTCATTTTCTTCTCTGAGGATGCACTGTGATGCAATCAAGCAGTTACTTAACAGAAATAAAAATGTGCAGTCACTGGATATAATACAGCTCCAAGGAAGCAAGAAAGGGTGGGGAAAGTTTTCATTTGTGGTTTGAGTTTTTTGGGTTTGTGGTTTGTTTTTTATTTTAGGGGGATGTTGGGTTTTTGGGTTTTTTTACAAGGTTAGGAATTTCTTCTTTCAGGCATGATCTAACTTCACAAAAGAGACCACTGCTATAACTTGAAAGTGAATGAGCTAAAGTAATAGACTGAAACTATAAAAAAAAGAAAGGAAGAGAAATAGATTTGAGAAAGGAAAGAAAATTTTGAATTCTCGTGACACCATAAAAGCCTCCCTAGCGTAAGAGATTTCCAGGTAAGTGATTTGGCCCAATAGGAAACTTTAGCAGGAGAAATGTGAGGCAGAAGAATACGGTTTTCAGAAGAATCTGCCATTGCAAGGTCTGGGAAATACACTGCACAGCAGATGAAGTGGGCACAAATCTGGGGGGGTGGGGAAACCAGTTTCATATCAGTGATGTGAAACCACGATCAGACTTGCATGGAGAACATGTCTTTTGTAGTATATTTAGTCTGAGCCTCTTGATTTTATTTCCTATTTCTCCTGCACAGATTTAAGACAATGCATAGGTCTATCAGACTTTGCAATCTGTTCACTCTAAAAATGAATTTGCTCGCAGAATATTTGACACTGGAAATACGTGTCTCTGGATGAGAGGCACCCACATATCCCACTCACACGCCCATTGAATTCAGGTAACTAAACTGCATTTACAGTAAAAAGGTATGTTTTATATTACTCAGCTAAATAAATAGGAGACAAGAGTAGCCTAGAAGAGGAATATCCAGGATGTACTTAATGGGACATCTAAGAAACAAATGATTTTCATCACCTGGAGTTGAGGACATATATTCCTTCTGATCTATCTGAAGTTTTCATATTTTATCTGATCAGATAATTTCAACTGCCTAGACTTAAATATTAGCTCTTGCAAATAATTTGGCTTCCTACAAAAAAAAGAAAAAAGAAAAAAGAAAAAAAAAGAAGCAAGCCTAAATTGTTATTTAAGTTTCTATCAAAATAATCCTCATCATCGTCATCTTCACTTGAGCATTTTCTCCTAATTCTCTAAGGCTATACCTTCCATTAATCTTGTCCACAGCCCACTGGCAATTACTAAAAGCAGTACTGAACTACAGTTAACCCTATTGCTTATAGGCTTATTCCCTACTTATTTCAAAAGTTTTCCCACCAAGTTTCAGGGGAGCGTGGCTTATCCCAGTTGCTCTGCTGTTCAGCACCCCCTGCTAGCATACCCAGGGACTTCACCTCCTGGAGGTGGATGCGGTTTTGTGGCAGGAAGTGCAAACTTTCAGAGCAAGGAAAAAGCTTGTGGGCTTTTGCTTATATTTTGGAACAATTGATGCACAGAGTAGCTAAGACTATTATGGGATTTCCAGATTAAAATCCATATATAAGGAACTGTAGGCACAACAACAACAAATCACTTACTTGCTTAACCAAACCCCACATCTGTGAATTTTAATACACAGCCTGCTACGCGTAGCAAATTGGTAGCTGTGTTATTTATAGTGGCCTGTACAGATGGCTGAGAGAAACAGTCATTCTCCCATTTGTTTACCTGCTTTTGCTCAGATGGCAATTTCTGCAGGAATTTTCTCTTGCCAACAAATTTGCATGAGCATATATTCTTCACGAAGAAAATATTTTCTATAGGTGGTGTCTCTTGCAAGACCATGACAAATACAGTTTGCTCAGAAAGTCTTCAACATCAGTATAGAAGTGGCCGTGAAAAGCACAGCTAAATTACAGCTCTGCAAAAACACGACGAAGCTCGGTCAGGCTTTTGTAAAACCAAAACTGTCAGCTTTACCTTTCCAAAAACCCACGATGGTTCTACTTTTCCTCCTGACTGGGAACAACACCAACACATCTCAGGAAAAATAAATACTGCAATTTGAACATGGTTAATCTATGATGATGAGAATAAAAAGTTAAAGAGATATTGAGCATTGTTTCCAACCTAATGAATCTCCTTTGGAGCTGCAGCACAGCAGCCAATGCCAAGTAGATGCACTTTCAAAATACTTATCTGAGTATTTCATCTGGGAGGATGGCCATTTGTATTATTTATTAGTCTATGAGGAGCAATTTAGCTTTAATTTATTCCTTTTCAGCTAATCTGTGCTTGAGTGATTTCTGATCCCATGTTGTGAAGAAGTTTGAGGCTAAATTCTACTTTCCTTGCAGTTATACAACTACCATTTTTTTTTCCTCCCCTCCATACAAAAAGATGGAGTGCAAAACACAGCACACTTCTGAAAAAGGCATTGTGCAGCAGATGACCTTCCAAAACAGGTACAGGGAAATTTCTTAGTACAAATGTTTTTATATTTAGAGCTACACAAGTATCATATATCTAAAGAGGTTTGGAGTTGAGGGGTTTTTATTTGGTTGGGTTTTTTGTTTTGTTGTGGTTTTGGTTTTGTATTATTTTTTTTCTTTTAAGGGATAATCTACATGCTATTTTAGGCGGGAAAATGTCTTCTCTAGAGATGTTGAAACATGCCCTGCACTGCCCTTTCCCCAGTAATTCAATCTGGCCCACAGTTACCACCTCCCTTACCTTGCTGCGGAGTATATCATGCCAGGACTTGGGCTCAGGCCAGGGGCTGGATGCCTTCCCACACCCAGCTCCGTGGGCTGGTGCTCTGGAGTGGGTTCCCCTTTGCAGGTCTAATGAAGCACCAGTCCCAGTTTATACAGTCTCACTTAGCCAGTTAACGTAATTTTAAACAAAAAGCAGGGCTTGCTCGTGTTACAGCTTGCCGAGTTTCCCCCAAAGTTATTCTTCATCACCCTCTTCTGCCACGCTTTAGTGTCTCCTTGTTCAATCAGGCCAGTTTCCTCCAGATTCTGTCTATAAAATGAGTTTTTCTGGTGCACCAGCCTGCCTTCTGTTGTTATTGAACGTGCATTACTGTGTGCTCGTATCTCACTTTCTTAAAAGGGAGAGAAAAATGCTGTAGAAAGGATGAAGAAGCCACAGAGAAAACATAGCAGATCTCTATCCAGGTCACAGTGGAAATCGAACAGTATTTTTCATATGGTGAGCTCACATCACTTTCCAAACCCTTCAAGATTCTCAACTCTTCCAAATGTGGGAAAGCAATCGCATAAAAATTGGTCACAAGTAAGACAGAAGTGAATTAAAGTTTTCTTTAACCTTTTTCCCCTAACAGCTAAAATGCATTTATGTTATTTACATCTCTATTCCTGTTAAGAAACCTCCTCTGATAACTTCTTTCTAGCTTATCAGGCTCCTGTGTAAACAACATCCTGCTGGCTTTTCTGTAGCATTCCCCTTTTGACTGTTGGAAGCAATCTGGGAACAGCAGGAAAAGCTGTAAGCTGAGGAAAAAGTCTCAATTACAGGACATATTTTGGCAAGTGTCAATGCAATGAACATCTGGTAAACATTGACTTGGCCAACTTAACCACTGCTGTTGTTGTCAGATAGTACTATGGGTAAGAATCACTTGTTTAGGGGGGCCTTTTCGAGTGTCAGTAATTTGAAGTTTATTTGAAGCTGAATTTGTGAAAAAATAAAGGTGTTATAAAAATCAGAAGAATTTTTAGACAGGAATCTGTTATTTTTTTTCAAGACTGGAAACTCTGGCAAGTTTATATTTCCATTTTCATTGGCTATTACCTCCATCTGAAGGACACAAGATTGATGATTTCCATTTAGGTTTATAACGTGTTTTTAAAAGTACAATTACCTATGCCAAATGTTCATCTTTGTCATTCAGAGTTTGTATAAACTCCAGCAGGATTCAACAGGACTTGGCACTGAACAGCAAGTGGACAATCATCTGGGCCCTGAGCAATTACCAGAAAAGTGGCAAGGCAGCGAACATCAATTGCTAATTTTGACTTTCTTCTGCAAAAAAAAATTCTTTCTTGATCTCTTTGGAAGAATGAGAAAAACCAGAACAACAAATTATTACCACATGGAGAAACCCAAGGTAGCTGAACAAGCCTATGACCACAGTGTCATGTGGTGGGATGGACTTGAATATCAGTAACAGCACAGCACCTGGGCTAGGATATCCCCCTACAAAGGTTCAAAAGTTGCAAACTCAATGGTTTGGGGTATCAAAAAAATCAATAGATGCTTCTCAGAAAGCTTGATAGAGACCTTGTGGTTCCTTTCATGAAAAGAGCCTCTGGGAGTTTTGCACAAGCCAACAAGAAAATGACTGAAAAACATAGAATCATAGAATCTTTTTGGTGGGGAAAGACCTCTAAGATCATCGAGTCCAACCATGAACCTAACACTGCCAAGTCTACCCTAAACATGTCCCTAAGTGCCACACCTACACGTCTTTTAAATACCTCCAGGGATGCTAGATGCAAGATCTTGTTTTTCTGCCCATTTTAAATGAATCTGCCTGAGAGAAACCTTCACCTGAATATGAAAAATATATGACGTTTCTTCATGTTGTCTCCTGCTGCTAGCAGAGGAACAAGCCAGAATTCTACAGCATATTGAATTCATTAAAGATTATCTTCAAGTGAATTTTGATCCATGCATTATAACATTTACTGCTATAGGCTGAGCAACCAGTTCATTTGCATTTCTTGAAAGCGATAAGAAATGAACTGACATCTTTCTGCTACAATAAAGACGCAACGTACTGAAGATAACTTGGGAAATAATGGGAAGCTTTGGTTTTTATCAATCTTATAATACTCTGCTTTTATTTATGGTGGCATCTGTGATTTAATGTCAGCCCAATATGCTAATAGCATACCATACTATAACTTCTCTCTGGAAGAGGTTTTATGGTAGCACCTGGTATCATATGTCCGTTATATATTAAAATGTTTAAATATTTTTAAAAAAACTTAATTTTTTTTTAATAAAATCTTAGGATTTAGGAGGCCCAACTCATATGTTTAAAATACTAGTAATTTGAATCATAAAATAAGAAACAATAGAAATCATTGTTCATTAAAAAACCTCCAGATGCACTTTTTGGGATTGATGTATTCAGAAACTGAGATGTTATTGTTAGCCCATATATTCACCGTCCTAGCATGAAAAAACATATGGATGTGGTTATTAGTAACTTGAAGCTGGTTTTAAATTATAGTAAATTAAATATTTTTGGACTGTTGAAATTGCAAATCTTTCGGACAATAAAACTAGGAGATATTGTTTGAGTGTGTTTTAATAGCATGAACTACTTAAGATTTTCAAGTTAGCTTGTAAACCAAAGATCTGCAGGAGTCAATCTGTTACAATAACAGGCAATACAAAAGAGAAACAGGGATATTAAACATGAGGACTTAGAATCTGCTCCTTGCTCTTTCTTTACATGGTCCTTTCTCATGTGCATTTACTTGAACAAAGACCTCTGATTTTATTTACTGATAAAACTAGAATCAAAGTATAAACAAGGAAATGAAAGTTTCATATATATTTAATTAAGAAAAAAAGAGGTTGCTACAGCTTGCACAGAGCAATCAGCTAGACCAAGGCAATTTGAGGTGGACAGCAATAGCAAATGGTGCAAGTCCTGCCCTGCTGCAAGCCAGAAATCCCCCCAGACTCATTCAATCTGGACTGCCGAGCTGCAGGAGAGGCGGAAATCTCTCATGAGACTGAGCCAGGCTATGTTCCTCTCTCCAAACCATTAGTTATCTCCCGAGCCCTAAACTGTCTTCGCTTGGGTCAACTTGTATTAGTTTGCACCGGGCATTGTCATAAAGGGTCGTTGGCTCATGGGACCCATGCTGAATCCCATGTTAGCCCCAAAACCAGGCTGATCCAGGGTTAAAGATGGTTTTACCTCAACAGTGCTACTCCAGCAGTCATTCCATCGCACCTGAAAGCCCCGTAGCATAACTGGCAGCACTCAGGCTACCAAATTTGTCCCCTGTACCAAAAGTAGGACTTATGTCCCCAGAAGGACACCTCTGCTGCCCCTTCCCAGGTGCAGATGTGCTGGTCTACAGCAAGCAGCTATCAGCAGGATGCTGGCACGTTCAGGAGCAATACAATCCCCTGCAGCAGCTTTCCCCTAGCTGAAGGAACAGCTAGCCTCAAGAGCAAGCTCCAGCATCACTAAAGTAGGCACCTGCCATCAGCTGGAGAGGAACGGTCAAGGGCTGAGGTGCAAAGCTTGTTCTTTTCATTCTACAAGCAGGTCCACATCTGAACTGTTCAGACACAGTGGTCACACGCAGGTTGGGGTAGTTCAGCTGCGTTTTCTCTGTGGAGACCAGCAATCACAGACCTTTCCATTCAGAAATTCAGAGTTCAGAAAACCCCTTTTCCACCTTCTTGAAGGATCCAGTCCTGCCTGTGGCTGAACAGGCTTGTCCCCCACTCCCCATTTATTTTAACATAAATGACTTATTTCCTTTCTTTGGTATTAATGAATACTCAAGCCTGGAAAAGCTCAAACTGCTCTAAAAGGCCAAGATAAACACGAGAAAATCACATGCTTCTACTTGCCCCCTCCCAGCTGTTTCTTGGCTGCTCTGAACTGGTGTCCAAGCAGCCTGGCTGCTGAGAGGATATGTATGTCGCATCACACGAGCTGAGGAAAAGAAAAGCTTGATAGTGCCTCTTGGATGGATGAGTAGAAAATGAGATTATTGAAGAAATTAGAAGTAAAACTGACTATGTAGATCAAGGAATTTCTAATGTTGCCAGAGAACTGCAGAGCATATGTGTGTCTGTCTGTTTACATACACTATGTTTTAGATGTTACATACATACAGTTAAATTACAGAAGTTTGAAGATCACAAGAGAAAAACCTGCCATTCTTTACTGGAAGCTGCCTAAATCAAAAGGGTTTATGGGCCTTTCACTGACATGGATATTAAATGTATGCTCCCATTTCTGTGACTGCAGGGTAGGTGTCACCAACAACTCATTTCACATGACTCTGCTGTTAAGGACTTAATACTCCACTCATCTGCAGTCAACCAAAATTAATACCTGGCCTGATCAATCTGAAAATGGAAAGTCAACTCATAATTTACACAGATGTATTGGAAAATTTTTAATTTCCACTCCATGGAAGTCGTACATGTGTGCATATGTAGGATGTGGCTTTGGCTCAAGATCCAGTTCTGCAAGGTATACACCTCTGCAAGAACAGTGGCATGCACAGCAACCATGGGGTTCACTGGATTAATACCACCTGGACAACAACGTAAGGTGAACTTTCCCTCCATATCAAGATGATAAAGTCTCCTCCTGACGTACTTGCAAACATATACTCGAAGATATTTCATGTTCTCTCAAGTTGAGTCTAATTACCAGGAATTAGGGCCGTAGTTTAGGGTGACACAATGATTAGCACAGCCATGACACAAGCAGAGATCAGTGACTGCCACCAGTCTCTCTAGAGCTGGTAGACCAGTATGCTGGGGTCTGCCTTCAAAAAACAACAAATATGTTGTCAGTGGGTTGGTTTGTTTAAACTTTCTTTCTTGTTTTTATTTAGGACTGCCTTCTCTAATTTTGTCATGTTTACTAATAAAGCCATCTGTCACTAGATAACTGCCCAGAAACTCCCTGAGGGCAGGGAATGAGGTATCTCCTGAAACCTACCCATAATGACTCAGATGATTGGGCTTCTCCTGAAGGGCAGGGACAAGACAAATCTACAGTCAGAGAGTGGGTACTGCAAGAGTGAAAAAATGCCAGAGCAAACAATGGCCACAAAAACAGCCTAGGTACGATCAGCCTTAAAAATGTTTAGAATTTTTTACTCCATTTTTCTGTTTTTTTAAATATTTTGGCCTTACTGGGAAGAAATTCTGTTTTAGATTCAGCTCCAGTGAAGTGTATGGGATGCTATTCCCTCCTTCAGAGGGCCGCAGACGGAAGGCTAGATCTTGACATCAACCATCAACTCATTGGCTGCCATTAAAGTGTTATAGTCAGGAGCTCAAATAAAAGCACGTATTCCGTAAAATCCCTTCTACAGGACAAATGGGGTGAGAGAACACAGAACATGCTGTCTTTACTTCCCAAAGTAGCACTGCAACCAATTTTTGAACCCTAAGAAGCATTTGGCAAACCCCTAACAATGTGCTGAACCCGCTGAGCTTCTTACCACCTTGGGAAAAATCTGTGGCTTTGAAACCAGAAACAAAAAATATTTCTACAGATCAAATTGCTTCTTCCATTTCACAGATGAAAAATAACGGAGTTGGCTGCTGGTTTTCTCGGCTGCAAGAGGAGTATGAGAACAGGGTGCTCTGAGCCAGGAACATCCGACCGAAAGGTTATGAGATTGAAGAAAACAAAACCTCCCACAACCCAGCACAAATGAGCATCTGAAATATCTACTGTGAGCTGGATAACGAGGGATGGGGTGCTGCGAGCATCTGCCTAGCACTCCTGGCTGCTCAGGTTCAATATTCACATTGCCTGTCGCTTCTGAATCGAATACCTATGCGTGCAAAATGGTCCTTGGGTTGGTTGGCTGGGTTTTTTTACCTTTTCTTCTAAGAAAGTGGAACATATTACAGCACAAGATACAGCCTGTGACTGTCATAGATATATACTGACTTGACAGAACAGGTGAATAGAAGCCTAATCTATCTAGAGACCAGTACAGCAAGTAAGAGAAATAGCTAAGAAATGTATGTTCCCTATTTTCTTATGGTTGGGCCTGAATCCTGACTTAAACGAAACACCTCCGGGGATGGGAAAGCCACAGAGATCTCTGGGTAGGAGGCCATGAAGGTAACTCCTGAAGCAAGAAGCTGGGGCTCAGGGACAGTGCTAGGAAAGCGGGATGCTTCTGCTTTCTCCTCCATGGTCACCCACCCCCTCTCCTCCCTCTTCCACCTCCTCCTCTCCTCCTAAACATGCAGTGCCCTTCCCGCGCCCAGGGGAACGGGACAGATCCAGGTCTAGGACAGCAGCAGCCACTGTGGTTATCCTGCTTGGAGGTGGACATCTCCCCATCCAATGGTGTGTGCTGCTCGAACAGCTCACCTGCATCCCTGCCACCGCAAGCAAATACACCACGCTCTGGCACATGGCTGCTGTCACTGACAGCTCTCTCTGACTCTTATTTAACTTGACATTGTGGCAAGAAATTCAGATGTCATCTCCAGCACCAAGAATCTTTGAATCAGCTCTCGTGTCCATCAGCAGCATGACACTACTAAGGCCACCTGCCTCCCTGAATGAGACTCCTCCAGACGAAGTCCTTCTTGTGCTGGTTGTGATCGTGTGTCCAAAAAATGCTTTAAGAGTCTTCTCAAGACTAATTATGGAACCCTATCAAAGTACAGAAACCTGTCCAACTGAAATAGGTTCTCTGTCATTAGGCAGTTACTTCAAAGTGATAAATATGTTCCTCACTGTATTCTTTATTATAAGCTCTGTGTACTTCCCGATTACTGCGGTTACCAACATCTCATTTGCCTGGAAACAAGATCCCAAGGTTTTTCATTGACAAAGCAGTTGTCACTGAGGTGGGAAGTGGAAGAGCACAGATTAGACTCCCTCCTCTCTCCTCCCCTGCACCCAGCTCCCCCACACCCCTTAATTTCCAAACACCACCATCAATCTAAAATCATTCAGATCTCAAAATTGGGGCTTTTTTGTTTGCCTCGGGGAAATCAGTGCTCAGATATGCTGGAAAGAGCTCCATCTGACAACATTCAAGAGAAATGTTTTCCCATTAGCTCTGTCAAAGTCTCTAGGAGTTTGCATCAGAGAAGACTGACTGTAATTTCTACAATAAACCCTTAACTGGGATAAATTGTGCCTCCTCCATGCTGCTGGCTGACACTTGCTGCTGTTCTGAGGAATCTGCCAGCTGCATTCAGTTTTAGTTACTCACTGAAATTAATTAATTTCTTGTAATATTACCTGGCAACTGGTTAAGGTGCCCAGGATATAACCTTCAATGTGTAGGGCATAATATTACATGTATGTATATCTATATAGATAAATATGTGACTGTATAGATGGACATATTTGGTATTTGACTTTGCCTACTGTTTTTGACAGAACTGCAAATCAGGGTCATCTGCTCTACCATTGGATTAAAATACCTATTGTTGCTAATTTCCTATTTAAAAGCCAAATGTTTGACTTCAGTGAGCAAATATTTGCAGTACCAAACCCCAACATTTTAATGGAATTCTTTCTTACACACAATAAGGTCATTTAGATCCCTTTCAGGTTTTCTTTCTGACAGACAGCTTACTGAATACTCTTTAACATATATATAATTTCCATAGTTCTTCCCCCTGGATGGGCAACCACCTCCTCCATCTTCATTATGTGTCTGTACAGATGTCATATTCTCTTATATTCTCTTAGTTCAAGCAAATTACTATTATTACATCTTAAGTCCTATAGGCTCCAGCCTTATAATACTGCACACCAGCACATAAATAGCCAAAAATGTGTCCCATCTCACATCTCTTACTGTCTAGGAACAAGGCAACAGCTAAATACAAGGAATAGATGGAAGAACACAAGGCAAGAATCAGAAAATTCAGAGGTGATAAATGATCCCAACACACCGTCTGCCTATCCACAGTTGATTATCTTTTTTTTTTTTTCTTTTTTTTTTAACTGTCACAACAGAGACAGCTGTTAGATATGATGTCCACTGGCCAAAGGTTGCCTTGCAAGTTCCTATGAGACATTTCAGCCCTACTTAGGAAATAGCACCTTTCCATCCTTTTGGCAAAACAGCAGCAATCAACAACAGAGACTTAGGACAGGTCTGAAGCAGTAGAGACAGGTACTTGGTATAAAACAGCTGATGACATCCTCTTAGTCTTACCAGCAATGTATAGCATCAGGCAGGAAAAGAGTGCTTCCAGCAACATTATGGCACAAGTGTCACAGAGAATCATACTGCACTTATGAAGTCCTTGCAGTTGACAGGGAAGGAGAGAAGCACAGAGGAACAGACACTGTTTTGGGAGCAGAAGATTTTAGAGACCATGTTTTGTCATCATCAGTTTAGAAAAATTTCTAGGTGTAAGGAAATATCAGAGACAAACTGGGATTTCAGCCTGAACAGAAGCCAGCTCCAAAACAGAGACGGAGCCTGGTAATAATGAATAAAGAAACACCAGCTCAAGTAATTTTTGTGAACAGCTATGGTCAGCAAGAAACAGGCAGTGAACAACAGCTGAAGACAGAACCAGTTTTAGAGATTAAAAAGAAACCCAACGAAACTTGGAAATTAAAAATGAATCCCCATAAAAAGTTAATTGGAAATATCTTTCCATTTTGAACAAGTTCATCTCATAACCAGTGTATTCTGGGATTTAGCCAGTTTACAATAAAATGAGCCAGTTTTCAATAAGAATACACTTTTTCCATGATTCTACAATTTAGATAACTCATGTGACTGCCAGCATAAAATCTCCAAGTGATGAGATATTCCAAGTAAGCATTTAAATACAGCTTGAATTATTTTCAAATTAGGACCAAATGTTGCCCAACAGTATTCCATTGCTCCAGATCCGAGGCACTGTACTAGGAATCGAAATCCAGACCGGCTGTGAACAAGCTTGTAGGAGTCCTACACATATGTTTGGAGCATTGAGCCGTGGAGGCACTATCGTCCAAGTCTGATACGGCAAGAAAAGCGATTTATTAAAATTGTGTTTGGCAAGAACTCCGAGAGACCTCGGAGGAGATAACGGCCGTCTTTAGTTGAGGCTCCACAGAAGGATGGTGAAAACCATCCACGTATCATCGAAATGGATGTGAGAGAAAAGGTGGACTGGGAAATGAAACCGCCTCTCCATCTCCCTTCAGCCCGTCAGCGCTAGTGACACTCCTTCGGCCAACCCTCTCTCCTGTTAGAGCAACGAGCACTGCTGATCCAGCTCTCTCTGCAATGCATCATACCCCTCACGTGTTTCCCATTTAGTTCATGTAATTAGTTACGATAGCACAAACCACAGCTCTTACAAGGCTAAACCAGCTACAAGCAAATGTTTGTGTCTACAGTTATTCTTTTATTTTAAACCATGCTAGTAGAGTGTACGTGTAAAACTTGTTAGCTCTTTAAACTGAGAGCACAGAAAGCTCACGGTATGTCCTCATTACCGTATGCTTTCCAATCTGAACCAATATTCACAGCAGTTTTGCCATTAATGCTAAGGCTGAGTTTCCAAGAGAATGGGGATGTCACCACCTACGCTCGAACAAGAGACAGCTGTGGTTTAGTTCAGTGTCACTCTGTCCCTAATCTGCTGTTCACACTACAGAAAGTCTCTCACGCTGAAATCTTATTGGACTAATTTTGAAATGCAATATTAATTACAACACTTTTATACCATAGCGTGTGTACCAATTCAAGCAAAACAGCACTAAACTTTTCTTCCCTAAGGAAGATTTGTCTTCTGCTGCACTATTACTACAACATATGTACTCTTTTGATTTTCCCTAAGTATTATTTCCATGCTTTTTATAAGATGCAGATGTTAAATTGAAGGTTTGGAGTGTTTCAAACCGGCCCTCCACTCTCCAGCAATTACTGAAATATTGGTACCACATTTATAGCCATCTAACTGTCCTGAAACCTCATATGAACTGGGAAAGTTAGTTGGTTTTCATTACCTCCAGATTTTTCCTTCTCCATCTCCTTTCAAAACTCATGATGAACACGCCTGTTAAAGTTGCTGATTATCCAAGATTCATCCCACCCTTAAATTTTCCTGAGGTTACCCTGTTCTCCAGACACATGGAGGAGCTGCTGCTAAACAGGAGTACTTCACGGTGGCATAAGGCGTTTTTGCAGTGAATGCAATGTCCCAAGTTTTAACTAAATCACTGCTCAACCTTATTCACTTATTTAAAATGCTGTGAATTTAGCACATTGCTCTTTGGGAGACTTCAAACCAGCTTCACCAGTGAAAATCGTTCATTTGAGATTCTGCTGTCCCCAGTGAGCTGGGGCAGTGCTCTGGGCTTCTGAGAAGCACACATGGCTGTGGGCATCCCCGTGTTCCCCAGGGGAAGGCCAGCAAACTCATTCCTGGAATGAGATCAGGGGCTTGGAAACCATTGAAAGCACAGACTCTTATTAAGTCTCATAGGCTCAGTATTATTACTTTTGTGGAGGGCGAAAAATGATTTCAGTTTATTGTTTCATATTTGGTAAATCTTGGGTCGGAAAGATGAGTGGAGTGATATGGCTATAAGAAGCATCTATAGGATAAAATTTTCTCCTGGCTGATCTGACAGCACCAGTTTTGTAATACATGTTATGAACCTTCTTTAGAAACATTATATTGCTTTTAACCGAGGACGGCATTGCTTCTAATATGCAATAATAATTTACATTAAAGAAATCTGTGTCGCAAAGCATCTTCAGACATTTCCAATTCCTCTTGAGAAAACAGAGCTCCATCTTCTCCTTTAAAAGAAAAAAAGAACGGCTTTACCCAGGCTGCTCTGATGTGGCAGCAGTCAAGAGGCTTTTGAGCAAACAAGAATTTGGACTGCTATATGAAGTTTACCTTCTGTACATAACGAAACTAAAATAGTCCCCACTGAGCATGAAGTCCATTCTTCAGCCCTTCTCTACGACCTGTGGAGCAAGTGGGAAACAAAACTTTCCCCCAACAAGACTTCAATACATCTCTGTCAACCTTAATAGGATTTACTTGTCTACTGCGGCAGGAGAATCAAGGCCCTGGTGTGCAGGAACAGACTGTGTTTCCAGCTCTCATCTGCAGGCCTCGCACAGACTGAGAACAGTAACACAAATGGCTAGAGTACTGGAAAAGTGATCTTCTTCCAAGCGTAGGGCACACACATGCATATCTGCTTCAGCACACATACACAAGGGTTGCATGTAATTGGAAAAACAGGTTACATGATCCCTATGCTAAAATCTCCCTGCTCTGTGGTACTATTTTTTCCGGTCTCTTTTGACTTTTTTTGTCTTCCAGATGAGGAGTGGAGGGATGGGAGTTGAACTAACTTCATTTAATAGACCACAGAAAAAAATTAATGGAGAAGGGAAGATCATTTCTGTAGTCTCCGCTCCTAACTAAATTAACATTAACTTCATTTTTTAAAGTCCCCAGTGTTCCTGATTTACTGGTTTTCTTTCTACCTGATTTATTTTCCAGATGGAGGACTGTAAGAGGCAGACAATTTTCCAGCATGGTGCCTTATTTCCTGCTGGGTTATTTTGTCTGTCCAAGGAGTTGTTAGAACAAAGGACAGAAAGATGAATTTATGTTGCTGTACCTGAAGAAGACACATGAAGCCGGGACCATCTGGGCTGAGGAATGATTCTGCACGTTATAGCACAATGCTGCAAGGGGCTGAGCGTTTTCTTCACAGCCTGAGAGAAAGCTCCCATTTTCTGTGGCACGATTTCTGTGTGCATGTTGAGAAGGCTTCAGCCTCCTGCAGACTTCCCTAAGATCTTCCATGTAATAGTGAGACTCTTGGATTCTGGTGCAGAACCTGGAAGCGTTGAGGAATAGCTGTGTGCAACGTTCGCCAAGATCTGCAAATTCCTTGCTACAGCCATAACAGAAACAGTTTAAATATCATAATGAAGATGATAAATATGTAAATAATGGAACCATCATGAACAGCTATGACCACCCAGTCAGATTTCCTGTGTGTGAATGCATCTTGAGTTGGATTAGATCTTAAGATGACAACCATCCTTGATACAAAACTTTATGCAACAGATTCACGTGAGCACCTTGGAAGTTGAAGAGCAATGCATTCTTGCTTATAATTTTGAAGCTAACATTTGCATTATGTTGCCTTGCACATTAAATTAGGGGGAAAAAAAAAAACCCATAAAGATTAAGTTTGGACTTCTTTCAGTCAAGCAGTTCACATGCAAGAAGTGTTATAGCTAGGTTTGCACTTGGAAAAAGCAAGAATTATGAACTGTTTAGACCAGCACAGGAAGACGTCTTTTTATATTATGCATATCTACATGGTACTACTAAAAAGGGTCAGCTTCTATTTCTTCTAGCCCCATTTGATATTAATATTTAAAATGATCAAAACATTTCAGTAAGTGGGCTGCGAGTGAGGAATCTAGTCCTGACATTTAAATGATCCACAGTGCATTTTTGGTACCTTGGCCAAAGGCACTAAAAAAATAGTAGATTTCAACATTCATATCTATGAGTTAGGCACCTTGGGACCTTTAAAGAGTATGACTCCAAGAGCCACAACTGTCCTACGGCCTGCAGAGTAAAGGATACGCTGATGAAAGTATGATATTTTGAAATTTTACTTATCTGCATCTGACACACCAACAGCTGTCTGGTTACTCAGGGAAGACATCTGCCCAACAAAATTTCTCTTGAAGTGTTTTCTCCATCTGGTATTTTTCTAGAGCAATAAAATCACAGATCATACTGGTCACCTTCAGCAATAACGTGGGACATGCCTACGATTAAATGCTCTGTATTTTCCATGTCCCTGTCAGTCGTTCATGACAGAAAGGCCTGTCACATGGACATGTTCCCCTTGCTTGAAAATTGACTGATGCAGTCAGTTCATCCAGTTTGCCTTCCCTGGGCAATGACTTCGTAGCTGGAAGCAGTTCGAAGAGATGTGCATTAACGTAGAACCTGAGGATTGCTGCAGTCACTTCTGAACATATTTCAAAAGCTTGGCATGAAGAGTTCTCAGGAGGTGTTAAGGTTTATAACTATATTAGTATCAGGTATCGCCTAAAGGAGTGGATAATGGAGTATTCCATTTCATCCCTCCATCACTACCCCTTGCCATCCCCCTTTTTTATTTATTTATTGTAAACCACCAAATGCTCACCAAGCAACATACTGCAACCTGCCTGCAGGGCGTCTTACGCACACACCTGCACACTCTCCACCTTTAGATGTTTATGATGACCCTGACAACACCATGCATAATAGTTTTAAAGAAACAGCAGAGATTTAAGATAATCCCAGCAAAAGTTATTGAAAGTAGTTTCTTAAAGCACAGGTCCTGCTGTTCCTGTTATAGTGACATTGCCCTAAAACTCACTAACCTCCCAAAAGAAGAACACCTAGACTGACCTTGTACATTTATAAGCACACGAGTATTGTTTTTTTCCACACACTACCCTGTACGGGATTTTAATTACAGCCCCGCAGGGATCCGCTCTTTCCTTGAACCACGTTCTGTTTTGCCTCTCAAATGGCTTCACCTAAGTGATGGCTGTTCACAAAAGCGACATATGCACATTCACCATCGCAAGGGATCCTGTATGGAAAAAGTTTTGCAGGATCAAGGACACTAGTGAGTTCCCTGAGAAAGAGTTTCAAGGGGTTTTGTGTGAAATCCTCTAAGCAAGACACTCCAGAGGCCGTGATTTCCTTCGCTGGTTTTGATAATTGCCAATGACACACTAATTTCATTACTTATACGAATGGGATCGATAAAACAATAACATCGTGGATTAAATCAGACACGCAGATTGAGTTTTAAAAATAATTTAGGATGTCATTTCTTGCTCAGGCAGGCGGAGATGGGATCTGAGGCCTATTTGTGTCCATGTGAAGACTCCAACTGATTTCAGTGGGATTTACACGTTTTTCTCAAAATAAACAAACAAGGAACAACAGTAAGACAGAAGTGGTAGACACAGAGTTGGAGGAACTGAGTGGAATTCTAATGAATTCAACACATCAGCTCTGCCAAGGATTCTTTAGACATGATCCTCAGAAGGTTTGAAACTACTTTTCAGTCTTAAAACCGCTGAGTTATGCTCATTTCTGAGACCCCTTTGACATTTACTCTCTCTTGATACCTGCTGGTCTTCCTTTGCTCTCTGCTGTAGGATCCCTTTATATTTCTGCTTGTGCTGGCTTCCTTCCACTTGCTGGTTCTGTGCAGCTGCCAAGTGTTGGGGGAGATAAACAGGACCATTGTTTTTTACTGGACACAGTTGTTGGTCCAAATATTTGGCAATTTTCTGATATTTTCACTAGTGGTGAAATACTTCCATTCAATGCATCAAACGGACTTTTAGTGTTTTGTGGTGTGTGTGTTTTGGGACTTTGTTGTTGGTTTTGGGTGTGGTTTTATTTTTTTTAAACCCAAATACTATTATACTTGAATATAACTGTACAGTTATAGTTAGGAGTGAATCCCTACCTCTGCAAGAAATGAGTTGTTTTACCCAAGAATTTACAACTTTTACAAAGGAAAACAGAAAAGAGTGGAGACAAGTAGGAGAAGCAGGAGACATGAAGCAGGAAGACCACAGAGTCTTCCATTATGGGTTAATACATGGATTTCCTTCATCAGTATGAGATTTAAAACCAGGAGTTTCATCCACTGAAAGATTAAAACATACTGTAGTAGCCTATGAAAAATATCAAGAATTAATAAATAGCAGGTGTGATACGTTTAAACTGAGCATGAGAAAAGCATCCATTCGTATGAATATTCCAGCTGCAAAATCACCCTCAAAGCATGGTAAACACCATTGTCAACTTGCTCCTGCAGTGAAGGCCACTGGCTTTTTGGCAATTCATTTGGTAAAAATTGAGAGAAATACTCAATTAATAGTTTCTTATGTGTAGAAGGACTGTGCAATTAATTAAAATACCATTGTCTATGATGAACCAAAATAATGTATCCTGTCATTTATTGTGGCACTGAGTACAACAGTGTGCACACCAGCCTGTGGAATTAAAAAGCAATTACATTGTTTTCAAAATGTTTCCTACTAATTTATACAAATGAAAACAGACTTTGAACTAGAACTGTGAGAATTCAGAGCTTATGATATGGGGCAGCAGTACCTCATTTTGAGATATCTTGAAGAGAAAGTGTTCCCAGTTTTTCCAAACTGAGACACTGTAGAAAATAAAAATATGTATTATTTTCCTCCAAATCTTAGGAACTACTTCAATATTAGGACAGCTTACCACATTCCATTCTTGAAAAGGATTCTAATTATTGCTTACAAAAAGCTAAATTGATTTTGGTGTCTGTATGTTAAATGTTTAAAGTCAAATGACTCCAGTCAAAGTCTTGACAAGTATTTAACAGCCCTCTTTGCACAGAACCATTCCAACTGAAATAATTGCTCTACCTGTAAAAACTAGATTAGGGCGTTCAAATACTGGGCAGCAAAAATTGTATTGGGTTGCCGGCATGCCAGACAAAGTAGAACTATACTAAGTGCTAAGAACTTTAAAAAATAAGAAAGGGGTATTTCCTTAATTCCATTTGATTCTGCTTAATACTGTGGGAAGTTGCTGAATTTGCTGTGTGACATATCCCTCCTTTGGAACTATTCCACATAACAGAGGACCTGATACCAGAACTTCATACGGTTTTGAGTTTAGTATTTTCAAGTTAATTATTATTAAATATTATCTCTTGAAGGTAATCTTACTGAAAATAGAGAAATTGAATGTGCCAAGCAACTATGGGAATGAGTATAGAGTTCCATCAACAGAAGAAACGGGAGTGAAGCCTCATCATTTTAAGGCAATGATTTTACTCCTCCAACTCAATCTTCTTGTCACCTTCCACAAAGATTTGCGTTTCACTCAGATGAAATGATCCTTCATCTCCTCTTCCACATGTACAACATTCACTCTGCAACTCTGAATTTCTTGAAAGCCCCATCATAATAACCCAAACAGCTGGTTGCACATTTCTCGTCTGTCTGGAGCCTGAGGTACTTGAAAGCATCAAGGACTGTACACACAGAGTTTGAGGAAAAAAGGGACAGAGCTTCCCCCTCTCCAATCCTCCTGTTGCCATTGAGCATTGATTCTTAAAAACAACATCTCCTCCCCTTCACACCCTCCAAAACCAACCCAAACCCACAGGATGATCAGCTGTAGTTCTATTAATCGTATAGAAGAATGCTTGGGTTGTCCGAAAGAAGAGCCACTTTAATCTACGAAACTAAAAAAGTACATTTTTCCTAGCTTAAATTTTGCTATTTAAGTAACGGGCATCTTCAGTGTAGCAAGGGGAAGTTTTGTCTGCATTCAGACACAGCGTGGGCTCTTGTTTAGGAGGAGGAACAGAGCTTGACTGTATTAGAAGAGAAATGAAAAGTGAGTAGGTCCCAGACAGTAAAATATGAGCTGAAGTGGTTCTTTCTCCCAGTAAAAACTGGAAAATAGTACCACAAGCTACTTATAAAATTTTAAAGAGGTACACAAACAAGGAGGCTTCTGGTACCTGGCCTGGTCTCTCCACCTTGTCATGAGGCTGTAAGAGCCTCTCTCCTCTGCCCCTGACCCCAGCTTTCTTGACAAGATCACGGTTTGGTTCCCCCCAAGCTTCACCTTGGAGCATCTACTCTGTCTGCAGTGTAACCATTCGGGATATCACAGTTTTACAGCAAAACATGGAGGAAAAAACCTCTCTAAACAAGACAGAAGCAACTGTTTGTGTACAGCAGCACCTACCAAGCACCGTGGGTCCAGATGTGCATGGCCTCGCAGCCATATACATATGCTACTGTATATAGGTATACTAACATAGGAAATTACACCAATGCGTACCAGGTTAAATTATACAGCCTGTTCACCTCCCCTGCATGCACACACACACAGAGTGGACTGTTCAGAAGCCTCTGACTTTCCCTACACACTTTGTTCCTGTAGTGGGAAACTACTGTCATAGCCCATAAATGTTACAGATGAGAGATACCTGCGTTTGTCCCTAAGCATAACGGTAGCTGAGATTCAATACAAGTCTTTGGGTAACGCAAAGCAAAAATCAGCGTTGAGGAGAAATGCTCTTACACCAAAAATAAGGCTCCACGCATGAACCATGGCTTGCCTTTCAAAGATGCTGCTCAGCAGCACAGTGTCTTTTCATACTCTGTGTTGCTTTGAGCTGTACCTACACAAAACCCAGAAACAACAGTCACTAGAACAGAGCAGCAAAAGGGTGTTGATATATGTGGGTTACCCCAATCATATTTACTCAATGAATGATATACAAGCCTTATATCTATTCTTCTAAATTAGCCAACTCCTAAGAAAGTTAAGATGTAAATACGAAGTGAAGTTCAAGAGTAGTAGCCTTACTACTACTCAACTGTAAGCAGGATGCTTAATCACACTATGTCTCCACCAGATCAATATAAAAGCAGAGCAAACCCCGGTTTACAAATTTCACTCACAGTCCCAAATGGAAAAAAAATGACTCATTCCCAGCCACTTGTTTCAAACCACGATTAGCCCAAGCCTTCAATACATCTATGCTCCAACTTCCTGTATCATCATTTCCAGATTGTTCTTGTCTCGTTTCTCCTCCAGTTATCAGCTGTCTCGGTGTCACAGAGCTGTGCCTAGTCACCAAGCCTTCTGCAGAAGAATTATAAGGAACCATGCACATTGCAAAACGAATTCACAAATGTTTAACCCACGGTGAGGTACTCGAGCCGAACAGCACTTCTGTGAGTGCTCATTTGTATTAGCATAATTAAATTACCAGATTAGATAACAGTTTCAGAACAGTGTCCTACAGCTTGTCCTACAGCTATAAATCAAAGATTTACAGCCTGTAAAGGCAATTCAGGTTGTGACTCCAAACACCTGACGATATCTACTGGTAGAACTGAGAAAAGGGGCAGGGATACACTGACTGAGATATTTTGACATTGTGAGTGGGATCTGGACCCATCTGAAAGTGCTTCCCCATGCAGCACCACTAGATGCTGTATCCTTTGGCTACCTGTTAAAGGGGTGATTAGTCATGCCTTTTCCTACATCTCAAGTTAAACATCTGGCCCTTTTTATTTTCCTTTGGAAAAGTAAGATAAAAGACTGAATTACTAAGCCAGAGCCATGCAGCCAGTCGGCAGGAGTGAGGCACCAGATCGGAAATCCTGTTTCCAAGTCTTCACCCGCAGACAAACCCTACTCAAAAATAAACCCAAAACAGACAGCTGCCTCTCTTTTGTTTTTCCCTTTTCTCCTCCAAATAGAAAGCAATAGAGAGTTACTGTTTCACAGATGTTATAGGGCAAAACAACACCGAAAATAAAACAACTAACATGTTAATTAAAAAGCCAAAGCAAAACAATCCGCAAACCAAACAACCAGACTTTGAAACAAGCAGGGAAAACCCCAAACGATGTCAAAAAACAGTTTATCCAAAATTTCTGTGTACTGCTACTCTGTGCTGGGTGCAGTACGTGCAAGAGGGAGAAGAAGATGAGTTGGAAAAACCGGAAGGCTGAAAGACAGCTCATGTCATCTCGACATCCAAAATTCTTCGGCAGTGAAGTTATGACTCCCGACAGCAAGCGACTTAGCCTGAATTGGCCAGTTTACCCTGTCACAGATTCAAGAGGAACATGGAACAGAAGCCGAGTAATTGTTCTATTCTCAAGCCTGCGGTAGACAGGCAAGATTTATTTCACTTCTGATTTTTCAGCTGCTTGTTCATCAAGACACCATAGAGCAAAGACGCAGCAGAGAGGTGTCCTGTTTTCATTTACGTAAAATAAGATTGAGGAGAAGTTTTTCTTCTCAAAGTATGTGTTTGAAATGCTCCGTGTGCCACTTGAGGAGGAAAACTGCATTTCAGACTGCAGCTTTTCCATCATAGGCCTTTGTACATAGCAAACATCGAGATCCAGAATTTATTGCTGAACCTCAGTATGTTTCCAGTGCCCTTAATTTCAGTGTCTAATTTACTGCCATTCACAGACCACATTCTACTATCATAATATTTTTCTTTTCCCGGCTTAACTTCAGCAGTTAGCTTTCCAAAGCTGTTCAGCATGTGTACTCAGAGTCAAGTGTGCAAATGAATAAATGACTCAGACTGAATAAAAATAACATCCAACTCCCTTCAGCTTACACTGAGAACCACCCCAAGGTATTTTGATATACCAGAAAAGAAAAAAAAAAATCCTAAACAAGACCAACATGACGAATGGAAGAACCACCCCACACCAAAACTGATTCAGAAACAGGCATAGAAACACTTTTTGTGCATATGTACCCACATGTGCACACACAAAGGCACGAAAGGGAAGGAGGAGAACCAGGCAACCATGAAGTAATCACATTTTGTATAATAACATGCAGACCCAGTCACACACAATATGGTATTTGGGACATTTTCCAGCTTACAAGAAACTTACTGTCAATAAATGATGAAGCAAACCCTCTGTGATTTAAGATGCCACCTAGGCACCAACATGATTTTCCTCCTTTTTCCATTAACTGTGAGGGAAAAGCCTCAGCCAGCAGAGAAGTTAGCAGCAGCTCAGTCAATGCAGAATGCAGCCCTAATTTTGGCTGTAACTGGCTTTAATTTAAATTAGGATTTTTCATGTAGTGTGTGAAAAAACAGCCTAAATCCCACTGGTAGGATTTGGAGATCCCAAGCCAAACTTCTGCTGACGCACAGCCCCGGTACCCTGCAAACGTTTCTCCTGAGCATGAGGAAGGTGCTCACTTCTGAGTGGGGAGCTTTGATCTATATTCTTTTAAAGGCAATGGAAAGGGCTGTTGATGTGCACCTCCAGCTGGTGCTTTGTTTCCTTCACTATGGTCCACAATATTTGGGGTGACCATGAGATGTTTCTCTGGCTTATCATGCCAAGACCACCCGGTCCTGCTGGGAGCTGGAGTTCTTGGGATACCCGTGCAGATACTCTCTCCGGAGTCTGCGTCCAAAATGCAACCCGTTTCCCCTGCCTGCACCCTCTGACCCCAGATAAGTCAAGCACGTGTTTCCTTAAATTATCCCAGAGTTACATCTCTGGTTTCCCAAAACAAGTAAAACAAACAGGTCCCTGCTATACTGGAGTCAACAGCACATAAAAAGCTGAGCAATTTATCAAAAAGAATGAACAGATGTAGGAGTAATTGTTCACATAAGCAAATTCCAGAGACTTTTTAACAGCTATTCATGCTGTTATGACGTCCCTTTGCCTGATTTCAAGCAATTACTGTGGCAGCACATCACACGTCCAACTTCACATGAGGTGCAGAGCACACGCTCAACTCTTACAAAAACAGGCTAACGTGGCACTGCACGTGACCTCCCCTGCTATCGACTGTCTAGGGGCAGAGTCTGTTTTCCATTAAGTCAAATATATTTTCTCTGATTCCTAATGCTCACTTTTTGTCGTATGATTTTTATCACCCTCCAGAAGTTTTCCCCCCTCTCTCTGCTTTTCGGTCCTTCAGGGAAGGGTAAGAAGAGAAGCTTTCTACAGCCTTAAAGATAGCCCAAGTAAATGTCTATACAAAAGATCATCTATTGGACTTTAATTAAGAGATTTTAGCAAAGCAGTAAGATGCAAGACAGGAGAGAAGGTCCATCAGGGCAAAGACCTGCAGAAAAGCCACTGCCTGGTGCCTTTACCCCTTCCCACACACCTGATCACACACATTAGAGGCAAGACTAGAGCAGGCCAGCTCTTCTACCTGATTCTGTCAAGAGAAATGTATTGAATAGTCACATACCATTGTTTATCTATTTATTGATTGATTATTTTAACTATGACCAGCTCTTTATCTTTGATTATTTTAAGCCAGGGGAATAAAAAAGGCTCATAATCTGGGGAGTACCATGATAATAAGCAATATCCGAGCAGTTACACAGTTCAAGAGAACCCATTCTCTTTGCAGAAAAAAACATGAAACCTTTTTGCAGTGTGGTAATATTGCACTCTATTCTATACCAAGATTAGGATTGTGAGTATATAAGTGTGAAATTCTATAGGCAAAACAGAATGTAGAGACCCCTTTGAAGTATATTAAGACAGACAAGTGAAAGCAATGAAATAAATCAATCAATAAAAAGGAATTAAAAATCATTGGTCTCCAAGTCCTACTATAAGAGGTCTTCCTTAAACTGGTCTTTCTATGATGTGGGAAAAGGTACTTTTTATAACACAAGTCCATTGGAGTGCATGAATCCTCTAATCTGGGAAAAGATGCCAGGCTAATTTAGTGTTAAAACCAGCTTCATTCCTCAGGGAGTGCCTGAATTTCCCTGTTCCCTTTACTCAGGTAATATGCAGGTAGGTGAAGGGTTGTGATCCTCAGCTTTATTGTTAAGTAGTGATGCTTATTAAAGCTGCCCGTGAACAGCAGCGGCTTCCTACATGGACCATTAACGGCAATCCTGTTAAACACACACCATCTTTCTATCCTTAAGCTCTCTGTGAAACTGTTTCCAAGTGCTTCTTGCAGGGTTGAGGCAGTATTTCTACTGCTTGTTAACAACTGAAGGCCAACACAGATGACTTTGGTTTCTGAAGCTTTAAACGGCACAGAAACAGTGACACACACATTACTTTTTCAGCCTTTTCAAGTGCACTCTGTGTTTCATTATCCTTAAATCACCTGCAGTGAGATCTCAGCTCCCTTTTTCCTTCCCAGCTGCTACATACCTCCCTGAAGTTCTTTTTGATCGGTGTACAAGGTGCCTTACTGTTGCCGTACCTTTTCCTCTTTTTAAAAAAACCTAGAATGTAACGCTGCTGTTTGTTCAGTCCTTGACTGCTCTTTTTGAGCATTGAGGTGCCTCATTCTTCTGTCAGTCCACAGGTTTTACTACCTGTTAACTTGTACAGCTAACGAAATGAAACCCAGCTGAGTTTGCAAAGCTACTTCTACCTGTAAGCCAAACAGAGAGGGTTATCTTTTATCATGTTATTAATGCTCTCCTGTTCCCCAGCGCAGTCTTGCCCTGCCTTCCCTCAGCCATCTCCTTCCCTTCTCTCTGCTCACTCTCCTGTGGGCTCCCTCTCTCTCACACAGTCACTTCCATTGGCAAAACCAGGGGGGAAAAAGTAGGAAATCTGATTTTGGAAGCTTCCTCTGAAACCCAGGACTTGCAGCATCAGCCAGATATCAGAACGAGCAAGTAGGAGACATGTCACAGGTAACAGCATCCCGATGTGGTAACTGGGGAGTGCTCCAAACCAGGGTGGGATGTTCCCCCAGCCCCACCTTTTAAGGAGTATTTACCACAGTGTCTAAGCAGAAAGCAGTGATGAGCCAAAGGACAGTCTTATCTCCAGGGTGTCCACACCAAGAGCACAGCAGCCTTTTTGACTTGCTCTGTGTCACCACCAGACCGGCACCAGCCGTCTCGGCAACTCCACCAGCTCCTATCAGTATGGGAACTATTGCACAGGCCACACAGCTTATGGTCTTGGGTGCAAGTCATTTATTTGGACTGGTATTTGAATAAAAAGGTCTTTCTGCATCATATCTGTGCCATTCTTGGAAAGTGAATTGTTACCCTGAGTATGTAAGTGGCAAACTACTTTCCTACATGCTCTTTGTCCCTCTTCATAAAAAGGGGACGTGAAGGAGCGAAGCCAGGCTGCTGTGCCAGGTGCCGGCGTGGCCCCATGGAGAAGCCCACGGGAGCGGCAGCCAGGGAGCGGGTGGGGTCCTTGGGAAACTGCAGCCACACAGTAGAGAGGGACCCTCTTCCCCTGCACCACAGGTTAGGAGGGGTAATTGATAACTGACATATGACTGTAAGCTTTGTTTTGGGTTTTTTTGGGGAACATGATTATCTGGAATCCACTGTTTCAGATTAGCACTTTCTTCTTAAGCAGCTCCCCAGCTCACTGTCTTTGTAGAAGGGAATCCAATTCCCAGTGCCAACCATGCATTCTTCTCCTTACGCAGGCATGCAATAAAAACACACCCCTGTACAGCCCCAACAGCCTTGCTCCCGAGGCGTGCAACCGGGTTTGCACGTAACTCTGTAAACCTTGCATCCCAAGGAGAAAAATAAAGTAGCAGATGGATGGGATGAGACTTCGTCACCTGCCACAGCCCCTGTGGGTGCCCTGATGTGACCTGGCGCTGCCGGGGAAGAGCGATCCCGAGGGGAGGACTCTGTGTTCCTGGGGAATAATCCATGTTGAAACTACAGGCAATACCTCCAGTTCTCTGCGCTACTGAGCTACAGTGATCTTTGTATAGATAACTGAGCATGTCTTTCTGAGGAAAGAGTAATCATTAAAGAGGAGCCTCAAGAAAAGACAAAGTCCACTGTCAAGGAAAGATAATAACCTGTAAGTTTAACAAGGACTTCTGAATGATCCACCTTTGATTTTCAGTGCTCCAGAGATTTACTTTTCCTCTATAGACTAGTTACTATTTCTTACCCAGACACCTAGATAATGATGTGACTGAAATCCTCTGGTGCCTTTTTCTGTGATTTTTTCACAGCTCTATATTGAAGAATATTGAGAAGTAAGTTGAAAAATAATTCAGCATCAGTGTGCAGCAAAACACGTCTACTACATGGCAAACCAAACAGTTTATACCCAGGCTTCATTCTGCTATCTGCATTATCAGGAGGAAAAAATATTTTTACAATACTTTAGTACTGCAGAGGTATTACCTGGCAGCTGGAGTTTAAATGCTTTTCAGTGAAAACAGCTTTTAGAAATGAAATGCTTAGAGAAAAATAGGCAATATTTTTTTTTTTATAATACTATTAAGAGATGCTGTTGCTCTTTATGGATATGCAACCATGAGAAGATCTTGATTTTGAAACTTAGGTACATGTTCTATGCACAGACCTAAGCAGTTGATTCAGCACCAACAAATCACTATCCAATTTTATGTGTGATTTGATATTATATTCCACAGTGACTCTTACATTATAATCATGGACAAATCTCAGACTCAGCTATTAAACTCAAGCACCAAAGTGAGCGCGAAAGCTACAGAATTTTTAAGCCATTCAGGAATTCAAAATTCAGTCTTACCTCTTGTCAATACTAATGATCAGTCTGTGATCAAGGGTCAGGTCCTGCATCTGTCACTCATGACCAAGACAGAACCAGAGTAACTCAGCTGAAGCCGGTGAAAATATTCATGGTCTGATCATCGAGCATCAGACTACATGATGCTGCCCTGGTCTTAGGGGTGACTTCTGTCATCTGAAACTGGAATTTACTCCAAAAGGAAACCTCTCTTACCAAGAAAAAAAAGGTACAGTAAGAAGCCTCCCCCCCCAGTTTTAAAATATATAATCGAAGCATGTAAAAGATCTCACTGAAACGTATAAAAGCAGGTAATGCACACAGGTTACTTGAGACAGGATATAATTCCAAACAAAGAACCAAATAACTGATGAAAGCCCTTCTTTCACATGCTCTCACCTATGAAACTGTTACCACAACCCATGGACAAGGATGCTGCCAAATTAAAGCACAGTGGTAAACTAGAATTCTTTGAAGATTCTTCACTTCATAAATTTCCAATGGTTTCATGCATTATATATTTTCTTCTCTGGTCATCTTTTCTCTGCTCAAAAGCCTTGAAGTCATGTCATCAGTAGGCTTCATTAGCAAGTAGTATTGAGGTCTATGAAGAACAGTTGCAAGGAATTGGGAGTTGGAACTAGATGATCTTTAAGGTCCCATCCAACACAAACCATTCTATGAGTCTATGAATATCCTGTAGCTATTTAAAAATCCACCATCACACTGAGAAATGTGAGAAAATCATCACACTGAGAAAGTTTAAGTGCTAGCCACTTTTGAAAAGCTAGCTAGTCATTGAGGATGGTCAAACGTGGCTTTGCAGCAGGCGGTTTACACCCAACGTACGTCATCAGTAGTTATGCAGTGTGATACCATCCCACATGGGCACCGAAACCTGACAGATTTCTCAGTTTGAACCTGTTCTTATCATTACAATAACATCTAACTGGCATCATAGGTTAATAGGGATAGAAAGTAAAAGGACTCAGCAAATTGAAGGTCTGAAAGTTGTTAATTTCCTAGAAGATGAGGAAACACCATGATTATTATAACTACCCAAACACGAGCTACCATGAGATGCTGCAGTCATTGGGATAGCGAGAACTTTTCCTTATGCTTTATTGGAGTCTCTAAAGAAAAACCTTTTAAAATAAAAATAATTAAGGAGAACTAGTTGTGACTCAATTAGTTTCCTGTAATGCAAGAATCTAATGTAGTAGAGTATTATCAGCCTAGATGCAAGAATATAATAAATATTTAGATAAGCTTTCTGCCATAGTAAGAAGATTGTGCTACCATGTTGGGATCTTCACACTCGTAACACCTCTAATTCAGGCCTGGGGGCGCTCCAGCTCAGTCCCCACATCCCTGACCTTGGTAAGAAATTACCTTGCTGTTCTGCATAGTCCCCTGCAAGGGATTCACCTCTGTGAGCAAGACCTGTCCTGACGGGCCTTGGATCACCCTGCCAAAACATCACTAAAAGTCATGATCTGCCCTTTGTGAAAAGTTGTGAGTGCGTACATTTGTTACTTTAATTAGAGATTTTCACTATATATTCATTTAGGCTCCTGTGGATGTGTGAAATGCAGGATTCTGGGCCGCCAAGGTGGCTGAGACGAGCAGAGCAGAGGCAGTTCAGCATCGCTACGTTTTCCCAGGGAACCGCTTGCAAATAGGCACAGTGTGGTACACAGAGCATCGCTTTTTTCAGAGATTAGGGAAAAGCAAGTGAATCTGACAAGCGTTGGAGGAGAATCCTCAAGTGACTATAACATGGAATGAAGGCCTGCCTTCTTCCTAAACTCCAGCTGAAAAACTCAAGTGACACCTACCCCTTCATTCGAACAATACTGATCTCTCCCCTCCCCCTTAAAGGACTTATGCTCCCCAAAATCAGGGCCAAAAAGGTACAGCGGTTCATGGGAAGAAGTTTGCCTGCCAGACTGTGGGAAGACGGACAGCTGCTAATTAGAAACACCCTTATCTTCGCTACCTCAAGCACCTACTTCAGATGCCAAAATGGGCCCTGAAATAGGCCCTCAGAGGCAAAGAGTCTCAAGTGGAAAATCCAAACACTCAAGCTGGGTTTCTTGTCCAGTTCTTGGGTCACAGTCAGACACAGATCGGGGTAATGAAGCTTCAAGTAATCAATCTTCTTCCTTGGGTTACCCCAGCTAAAGCTATTTCGCAGGAGTTTTCACAAATACAGTAGAAAACTATTTTTATTATTTCAGGGAAATAAACATTTCAATTATTCCCAGCTAAGGAACATCATCACAACAGAATAAAAAGTATTTTCACACTGTTTTAAAATAATATTTCTTCTTCAGAAATTGTATTTCTAAGCTTGGAGTTGGGCCATTTTTTTTTTTTCCTGTGTGAGATTTAACTAACATGGCTATTCTGAACAAGACCATGGACCTATGCTGAAAACATATCAGAGGGTATAGCATCCTTGATACACAAGCTTACATTTCTAACCTGATTTCTGGTTTATTAACCCTTTAGCTTTTTCCTACTTTCTCTGCAAAGTACCATCATCTAAAGATACTTTCCTCTAGAAAAGCCATTCATAATTTTAAAATAATGAAAGATCTCTGTAGGCTTACATTTGCACCAATAGGAATTTTGCTGTTTTGAAAAGCTCCCTGGAACCCAACCTAAATTGCTATGCATGGAGCCCATGTGAGCCGACACACACTGTGTGACACCATGTGACAGTGAAGTTAGCCCAGCTCCTAATTAGCTGTAATTGCTGATGGCAAACAGACCATTTTGAAAATGTGTTCAAGCCAGTAATAATATATTACACTATGTTCATCTTCCTAGAAAGGATGCTACAGGGATCTTCCACTTAGACTTTCTCTGTTAACATGTCCAGCACAGAAACCTTCTGACACAGGTCATTTTTTTTTTTAACTAAATTTTTATCCCAGCCCCTCAAACAGTTCTCCACCCTGTCAGCAGTGTAAGACTGGTGCAGTCTTAATTTCATGGTGCAGTTCAGTGGCTCAAGTTTAAGAGGAAAAAGAGTTTGTTTGCAGCATTTTATGAATTCACTTGGCATCACTGTGACTGACCTAGCAACCAGCTGTGGGTTTGTGGGAAGAAGCGTGCATGTGGTTGGCCTGGTTAGCCATATATGCTCCATCGTACCCCATTAAATTAGCCTTCTGCCAGCCTGGGTTGACGCGTGACTGGAGAACTTCACTGCCCTAATGGCGTGGCTTTTACCATTGCCAGAGTTATTTATTAATCAGACCCTGTAGGTATGAATTAAAACCTGCAGAAGACATCCATGTTTTTACAGTTACAGGGAGAGAGAAGAAAGAAATCCACCCTCCTCCCCCCAAGAAAAATCCAAACCCAAACCAAAGGACCCTAACCAAAGCAGAGGAATGACCGACAAGTGAAAGTCACTGCTCTTTTGAGTGAACACCCCTTAAGGTATTTGTTCTGTGCAAAAGAGAAATATTAACCAGCAAGAGGGGTATACTTAGATAAACAAATTAGTGTGAGGTGGTTGGATGAGAATTCACAGAGAATTTATCAATACTGTCTCACTTTGGCTGATCCACAGTAATGCAGGCTGGCTTATCGCTCTCTCATCCCGTCCCCCCGTTGCAATACCCACAGGTCACCGCACGCAAACAAGCACCATGGCAAATAACGTGGCTTTAACTGATATCCCGGCTTTCACAGGGGGCTGGGTGATACCTTACAAATGTGCACTTCATGCCCTTTAAACTAAAGTATTTCAGCTATAAATGAAGCAGTGGCTTTTACAAAGTATCTTTGTGTGGTGGTTGGTTTTTTTTTTTTTTTAATTCACATTCTGCAGCAGCAATAGGACTTTCAACCACCCCGTTGACACTCGGTCTCACTGAAATCAACCACAATTGCACAATCTCTACTGCACACGTGCACAGAAGTCAGGTCCGGCCATAGGCTGCCCTGGATTTTCTTTGACTCTGCACTAAGCAATGAAGGATGCTGCACACATTTCTCCTCTTTCTCCTGAGCAGACGGATGGGAACATGCAAGGCTTTAGGTCTGGACACTCACTAGGTACAAGGGACACATCAACAGCATCTCCGCATACTGAGAAGGAGAAGTGGGGATGCATCCCTAGCCAAGACAAGGCTGAAGAAAAGGACTTGTGCTATTAAAGGCTACCCCAGGTCACTGTATCTCTCGATTGTCTCCAAAATGTGCCCTCCACCCTTCATTCAGGACTGTGACCACCTTTCTGTATACAAGTTGATTTTACAGGAAGGCAAATCATTGTGTGCTTCTCTGGAAAGTGTATTGTCATGGTGTAGATTTGGATAAAAATCAGTATTCACTTATTTCTAAAAGGAAAAAAAAAAAAAGAGAACAACTTCATTAACTGAATTCAACAAACTATGCCAAAGACATGGGTAAGAAAAGCGTTGCTGTTGTCTAATCTGCTTTGTTTGGCCTTCTTTTCCTGCAGGTCTGACCAAATTTTTCACAGATAAAGAAATTAAGCCACCTCTTACAAGAACCCACATAACCTATAATTAAAACTGCTGTTAGCAGTGGACAGTGAAAAATTAGTTTCTAACTGAAGGACATCCTCAAACATAGCAAAGCACAAACCACACTTCTGCTCATCTGGAGATCCCCTGGGTTCCCAAACACACCAAGGCTGGGCTACGGCACATAGGTGGTAAGCACCACAGTCACTTTCAACCACTGAAGGCTCCAGTTCCTTAAGGGTACCTTAACTTCCACAGGTTCTACCAAGGGACACAGACAGAACGTCAAAGGACAATTCTGAACCCTACTGTCGATGTTCAAGTTTAGGTTTTAACCATACGAAGGAACTGCTCCTCCGAAAACAAACTCAACCGCGGGGTCATAGGTCTGTACACTGAGCTTTCCTTCATTTCGCTCTCCTTGGTTTCTTCATTGCTCTCATTTTATTATTTAAAAATGCTGAGAGGTTAGAAAAGACTCAGAGCGAGCCAATGTGTCAGGCTAATGTTTAACCTTAAATTAAAACCTCACAGATAAAAAGGGAGTATGCTACGGATTTCACAGCTAAGTCCCCCGCTCCAGCCTGCCTGACAGAAGCAGCAGTAGCACCGGGGTCCAAGTGCATTCAGCACCTTCCTAGCTCATCCTGCACTACTTTTTTTCCTCCTTAGAAGTCATCTGGATTAAAAAAGAAAAAAAGAAAAAGCTCATAGCTGAATACCCTTTCAGTTCATTATTTGTCATTGATGAGCTACCGAGAAGCTTTAACTCAGCTGACAGCAAAGTTGATCTGTTCAGAGCAACAGCGATAGGAAACCAGAATCGTCCACCAGAGGATTGCCCAGCTGGTGCTATGTCAAACTTCGTAGCTCCAGAAGTCAAAAAATTTGTGGCTTGGGACTATGTTGTTTTTGCAGGGCTATTTTTAGTATGTGCTAGCATTGGAGTCTTTTTTGCAGTTAAAGAAAGGAAAAAGAAGACTTCAAAGGAATTTTTGGTGGGCGGTAGGCAGATGACATGTGGACCAATAGCTTTCTCTCTCACATCAAGTTTCATGTCGGCAGTCACCGTCCTGGGGACACCTTCTGAAGTTTATCGCTATGGAGCATCATTTATTCTGTTCTTTCTTTCATATGCGCTTGTCATCATTTTTACTGCCGAACTTTTTCTACCTGTATTTTACAGATCTGGCATTACAAGCACTTACGAGGTAAGTAAAAATAATAAAAGGCACTATTCTAACATAAAAGTGAGTTCCATGCAAATAGATATTTCTAGAAAAAATATCTGACAAGCCTTTCTGCAATGTTTTACAGAACAAGTGCATTGATACATTAATTATTTTATTCAAACCAATTATTTATATTACATAAGTTGAAAGCCCAAATTAAGAGTCAGAGCTCATATGTAGCAAAGACACAATAAGGGTTGACACAACAGCGCCAAACTAAATTACAGCCGGAAAATAAGGTGTATCCAAATGTTTTTGATGTTATAAGTAACTATTCTGCTCAGGTTTAGAGAGTGGGTATTAAAGACAGCCTTCAAGAACAAAATTCAATAATGTCCAGTTCAAAGTTGGTCTAGATATGGGAATTTGGCTCAGTTTACTATTGAAGTGGACTATTTGTTATCAAAGAAGCTGAGCGGGCAGGGAAGGATAAAGAGGAAGATAACGGCGGGTGTCTTTCAAAGAAAGAAGTAGTCAGGGCTGAAGAAAGAATACTGGGGTTCTTCAGGAAATGAAATAAAATGAATGAGCTCTGAATTTTCTAGAGTTTTTGCCTGGCATTCCTCCTGGAACACACTAGTTTCTTCATATGACAGGTCAGCAGTTAAAACAAAAACTCAGAGTCCTTGTGATGTTAATGGTAGGAGCACAGTGTGCAGCCTTGTTATCTGCACACCCAGAGGACAGCTTTTGAGCATTTGGGAATAGCCTTTTAATCATTCCAATCAACTGCCACAAATTTGGCCGCTCCTCTTTGTGGGCAGTTTAACTAAGCAAGAACTGGGCGAAGAAATCCGGGTTAGTTTGTGAGGAGCCCTGCGGTAACAGACTGCTCATGTTCTCTAAGCCCAAACCCAAGGAGGGGCTTTGGTCAAACAGCTGCACCTGGGTATTTGGAAATATTTCAGTTTCAGGTTGGAAAAAAATAAAATTGAACGTCTATTCCCACTACCACAAGTAGCTGCGTTTTCTAGCTGGTTTTGGTGCAAGATCAGAGAATGAATTCACTCATCTGAACCACCGAGGGTGTCATTGCAGCCAGAGAGTCCCTTTGAGCATGTTGGAAAGACAACTCTGTGGAATTTATGAATTATTTTTAGAAACAAGTCATTACATAAATTAGCAATTCATTTGTATGGCAGACTATGGGCTTATTATGCAAGAGACACAAGAAAGATGAACATGAACAAAATGAATGAGAAAGCTGCTGCTTTGGAAGTATTATGCCTAGAGACTTGTAACAGGAAAAGATTTGTACTGTCTTTGCCTGGGGAGCGCTCGGAACTACGGCCCAAGGACCCAGCCCAGCCAAGCCTGCGTGGGAGGCGCCCACAGGGTTAGCAATGCAGATTTCATTTTTTTGGTTAACTCTGTAGAGAGATTCCAGGTGGTGACTTGGGTTTAAAATCTGGGCTTTTAGAGCTAGGGACCTACTCCCCTCTGCAGTTGTGCAGTAATTGGGAACACCTCTCTACATCCATCTCAAAGTCCCTAAGAACATCACTTGCCTCGCCATATTGATGATGTGCAGATTTGGCTTTAGGCTGAGACAGAGAGAAAGAGAAAGCTTAGCTTAAGCACTATGGAACTCCATGTTGTTGCTTCTTCATCTGCTTCACCAATTTTGACAGTCCCAGTTTGACTCTTGTAGTGACATTTCTCCTAGAGATGACCTCAAGTTTGTTCTTCACATGGTTGGAATATACTTTCATTTGAAGTTCAAATTTCTTTTCCTTGTAGCCCTTGGGCTCTTTCAGTTATTTCTGATACAGAGCAGATACTGATTACTACAGCTCAACCTGTAACTTCAAGTACATGCTTCTGATGAGAAGATTTCTTACATGTAATTATTGCTACGTGTAATAACAATCATGCTCTCCTGCTCCTTACTCACAGCAGCAGTGCCAGCTGCCGGTAATTGTACTATCAGAGCAAGCTGTTACTCAGGGTGAACAGAAGGTTAATAGCTTGTCACAGATGTTACATGTGCAATTTACTGAGGTTCCACTTTTTCCTAGTATTTGGAGTTAAGATTTAACAAGATTGTCCGTCTTGCTGCAACATTGATCTACATCCTGCAGACGGTAAGAAGACATTGACTCTCAGTTTACGCTAATTGCACTCAACATTGATTTTGATGGACTAGTCTCAGACTGTGCATTTTTGGTAATGAGATGTTTTAATGAGTACGGTTTTTTAATTAGATTTTTAACTTGGATGGCAAATATTAAAAAGAAAAAATGGTTGTTTTCCTAACTTTCTAGTTTTCTCCTGTTTGGGGTTAAAAATGCCATTTTTGTTGTCTTTGACACTCGGATGTTGTACTGAACTCTCACAGTTTATCAAATTCTTGGTCTCATCATGTTCCCTTGAAGCCTCTTCTCTTTCCAAATGAGCAGGTTCTGCCTCTATTGAGGCATCCGTGCGTGTAGGTAAAGTAAATAACACTCCTGGCTCTTGGATTGAGAAGTTGAGCGGAGACTAGCTTTATTTACCCCCAAAACACCACTTTACTACTTAACTTTACCTATTTCCTTCACCAAAAGAAACCAGATTTAAGGAGCCAACCAGGGCTCTACCACTGTAGACATCAAATAGCTTTTTATTTTTTTTTTTTTGGCCTTTAGTGACAGGACAAGGGGTGATAGGTTTAAACTGAAAGAGGGTGGATTTAGACTGGATATCAGGAAGAAATTCTTCCCGGAGAGGGTGGCAAAGCACAGGAGCAGGTTGCCCAGGGAAGCTGTGGGTGCCCCATCCCTGGAAGTGTCCAAGGCCAGGCTGGATGAGGCTTGGAGCAACCTGGGCTAGTGGAGGGTGTCCCTGCCCATGGCAGGAGGTTGGAACTAGACAATCTTTAAAGTTCAACCCAAACCATTCTATAGTTCTATGATTTTTTTGCCATTTGATTTAAAGCTTCACCATGTTTCTGAAATTATTACATTAGTTACATATTTAATGGAAAGTTTTGGGACATTGACAGACATTTCTTTCTACATTAATTCCATAACCTTTTGAAATAGATTGGAAAGCTTACTGACTTCCAGGCTTGGTTTCTTTCTCTGTTCTTTTGGAACATACGTGTGAAGGGCAATGAGTCAGCTACTTTGAAAGGAATTCAGAGGAACAAGGGAAGTTTAATTTCTAAGGTCAGTCCAAGTTATCACAGACTCCTTTAGGCTGGAAAATACCTTTAAGATCATCCAGTCCAACCATTAACCCAGCACTGCTAAGTCCAGCACTAAACCACGTCACTAAGCACCATCTACATGTCTCTTAAATACCTCCACGGATGGTGACTCCACCACCTCCATGGGCAACCTGTTCCAAGTTCCAACACTTAACAACCCTTTCAGCGAAGAAATTTTTCCTGATAGCCAATCTAAACCTCCTCTGGCACAATTTGAGGCCATTTCCTTTCATCCTGTCACTTGTCACTTGGGAGAAGAGACAAACCCCCATGTCCCTCCTTTCAGGCAGTTGTAGGGAGCACCAAGTTCTCCCCTGAGCCTCCTCCTCTCCAGGCTGAACCCCCCCAGCTCCCTCAGCTGCTCCTCACAGGAATTGTGCTCCAGACCCTTCCCCAGCTCCGTTCCATTCTCTGGACGTGTTCCAGCCCCCCAGTGTCTTTACTTCAGTGAGGGGCCCAAAATTGAACACAGGATTCAAGGTGCGGCCTCACCAGTGCCCAGCACAGGGGACAATCTAGTCCTATCCCCCAAGTACAGGGGACAATCCCTACTCCTGCTGGCCACACTGTTCCTGACACAACTGGTATTTCTGATCTCTCTGCATCACTGTCTGTGTTTTCCAGAGAGCCCCTCTTTCCATTTGACTAGGATATTCTTGTCATCTTAGCAAGGGGTGAAAGAAGTCATTCCAAGACAGATAATGGCCCTTCCAGCAGAAAAGAATGAAACCATAGATTTTTATTTTGCAAAATCTGAAACAGAAAGCCATATACAACACAAGCTGATCTAAAGAAACTTCTTGGTCTGGTATTTTGCTTTGAGCATCACTAAATAGAAGTCTTACCACTGAGTGTTCACAGGCGTGATTATTTTTCATGAACATTTTCTCCTTCAGATCCTTTACACCGGAATAGTGGTTTATGCTCCATCACTGGCACTCAACCAAGGTGAGTTCCCATGCCACACTACGTGGCTGCCCCAATTACACACACCAGATGACAATTAGAATAAATGCAGTGAGGGAAAGAAAGAAGCCTAAATAAAATTCCTCAGAAGTTTCGTATGAAGGTTTTTGTCTGCACCTCCTAGCTTTGCCTTTCCCACTCCCCAGATTTCTCTCTCACACCAGCACATCAGCAGGAGCCTCGCATTCGCTGTTCGGCTCCCCTGTGCACTCAGTAACCACCCAAAGAAGTTAGCAACGAACAATTTCTCAACATCCTGACGAAGTTCACAGTACAAGCTGATGATCCAAGACGTATTCTGTACTTTGATTCCCCTTTCCCTGTCTCCCGTGTTCAGGTTCCCATGGGAGTAACTCCATTCCCTGGAGCTGAATGCTGTGCTGCTTTCTGCACACTTTAATTAATCTTTGCAAACAGGCTTACAGCATCCATGATGACAGATGGAATGAGCAGTTTTACTGCATGTGGGCATAAGGAATCACCATGGCCCAACTCCTAATTTCACCAAAATCTATTGGGAAGAGACTGGGAGGCTCTTTCGGTTTGTCATCTGAGTTGCATACACTTTGCCCAATCCCACCTCTCACACAGCACCAAGATTCCTTCCTCTGGAACTCAACCGAACTTCATGTGACAGTTCATGTTTGTTACTAGGCCACACTGACTTTGCTGAGAACCCTGAAAAGAAGATTTGCCCTCAAAAACAACGCCTGGTGGGAGAGACTTCGACATAGGCCAAACCTAAATTTGTACTTCTTGTATAAAGTAACTTTATGAAGCAAAATGAACGTGCAAAATTGTTTTGATGCAGCACATTTTAGTGTTAAACTGTTACCAGTTGCAGGGAATGGAATTTATTTTGGGGCTGGGTTTTTTTCCTTAGGATTCTTTGGAAATCTCTGAAGAACATGATTTCTCAAGAGAAAATTCTGGACTAAGAACAGAAGGGAAGAATTTCTTATAAAGCTGTGTCCCACAGGAATAACGTTTTTGCTTTATGCAATTATTCTTCTTACGTGTTACTTTTGCCTGCTTGAAAGTTAGTTAAATCCAATCTGCAAGAAAACAACAATGCAAAACTGTGTCCGGTAGTGTTAAGAAATCTGAACAGTCCAGCAGAGCTCCTAATAGGCACAAAATCTTAAAATTAGTAGTTACTCCCATCCTCCTAAGGCTAAGGATCATAGCTTTCCTGTTACTGCCCAGAGAGCCTACCCCCATTTCGCTAACCATTTGGTTTTCTTTGGTTTCGCAGTCACTGGATTTGATCTCTGGGGCTCCGTAGTTGCAACAGGAATTGTCTGCACTTTCTACTGCACTCTGGTACGTAACAGGCATAACTGACCAGCTGGAAAACAGACTGTTAATTCAGTCATCCTTTATACGTGACAGGCTACCGCAGAAGGGACGCTTCTAAATACAGTCCAAGTGACTGAACTTTGAAGTAGTAGAACGTAGAGATAAATTTCTTTCAGACTCTGTGGTAGAAGTAAGTCTACCTGGAGAAAAGCAATATTTTCTCTCAAATCCTCTGCTGTACATCTCCAGGTTTAAAGCAGACAGCTGAAGGCAGAGTCCAGATAAGGAGGTGATAACCTTCCCCTGCCATGCTAAATCTTGTGAGAAGACAATTCGTCTTATCTTTTACAAGTTATAGACTGAAAAACATTGTAACGAAAAATGTGCTTCTGGTGTCACCCCAGATGAAGAACAGAGTGATAAGACCTAGGAAGGACGATCAATGGGTCATGGAAAGCTGTGCTGCTGAGTGCAAGCAACATGAGACTCCAGCTGAGAAAAAAGATAAACGTGGCAGTGGAAGCGGCAGAGCCCAAGGGCTCAGGACACAACCTGATTTCTGTTCTCATTACCTCGAGGGAATTTTTTCAGTACTGCAGTCAACCTTTGTAGAAAACACTCGTTATGTTGCTCTAGTACAGATCTGATAAAATATGAAAGTAGCTATGGAAGAAAGCTGCACGTTTTCTGGAGGTATTTTTCAGGCGAACTGTGGACTGCTGGGCTCTGAGGAGTGTGCAGAGGGCTGTGGGAAGTACCAACAGGCCAGCTCGCACTCCCTAAGCTGTCGTTCCACACCACGATATGCTGCTGTTCAAATGCATGTAAAAGGAGGCAGGAAAAAAGCATTTAACTGGAGGTCAAATATTCTCATGTGACTGTGGACAAACCATTTAGGCCGTGTGATTTTCTGACCTGCAAAAATACAAACTTTGCATTCTCCCACGAAGGCTGAGTCCTGATTTGCTAGATACCATACATACAGCTCATAAGCTCCTGAAATAAGGGGTCTTTCTGCCTTTTGCTATACTTGAACAATGGGAAGGAAGCTGAAAGCAGACAGTTTCTGTTTGTTTTAGGGAGGCTTAAAAGCTGTTGTCTGGACAGATGCATTTCAAATGATTGTCATGATCATTGGCTTCGTGACGGTTTTGATTCGAGGAACTACTCTGAATGGTGGAGCGACCAAGGTCTGGGAAGATGCCTATGAAGGATCACGACTAAACATATTTGAGTAAGAGACAAATGGTGCAAACTTTTTCTTTCTGCATGTTTAGTATTTAGAAACCCCACCCTCACTAAACTAAAAATACTCAGACTACTTCTTATACTGCCAGCAAACAACCTTGGTGACTCTGAGAAGGCTGTTCCCTAATTCTTCAGTGCCTGGGAACACAGCTGACCTTCCAGGAGCTCTTACCTCTTCTTTCTGTTACTCTCTTTGAAGAAATCAATGTCCTTCTGCACGCAACAAAGCTTTGCCATTCTTCTTGGTGCAGCCACAAAAGCAGCCCACTTATTCCTTCCAATTCTTCTCTTTCCTAGTCACAAAACTGGCACTTCATTTTAAGTACCCTCACCACAGCTGCTCGCAACGGTGCGCCAACGCACTGGGATAGCAAACTGACCTTCCTTTGGCTGTTTGTGGCCTTGACTGAAAAGTTCATTGACCAAGGCAAGTCCCCGACAGAATCTAGCAGCAAGGTCAAATGTTATCTGCTGCGCACATCCAGATTAGCAGAATTGCAAAGACAACAGATGCAAGACAGAAAGATGTACTGGTACCTGTCAGACTTACTGACTAATGAAATGTCATTGTAAAAAAAAAAAAAAAACAAAAAAAACCCACTGCAGCTGAAGCAATTTCTTGTAAAGGAAATAACACACCATGGTGATGTAACTGAGTTAGGAGGATTTTAAGAATTTAGTAAGTGGCTTTGTTGATGCAGAAGATGGGGTCCCAGGCAGGATGGCTTGCAGATCTGTTGCTGGAATATGACACAGATCTGAAATCTGAGCATAAAAAGCCTGATAGATGTGATTTATCTCAATTAATTGGTTCTCTGACCAAGTCTGTATGATCCATGTTTATTCTAACTTGATAGTAAGGTGTTCCAGTATAAACTAAATAGAAAGCCTTCCAAACCCAGACACATGAGATGCTGCCTGCACTGGAAAGCAGTATTGCCAATGCAGTACTTCTGCTTCGGAGGGTAGGACACACCAGGTATTTCTGAAAAATCACCTACCTCTTGCTAAAGAAACGTGTGTTTAAATAAGTGAACTGAATTGCTTCTTTCTCTCTCCCAGCTTTGATGTCGACCCTTTGAGACGACATACCTTTTGGACAATTGTTATCGGGGGAACGTTTACATGGCTAGGGCTCTATGGAGTTAATCAGTCCACAATACAGAGGTGCATTTCTTGCAAATCGGAAAAGCACGCTAAACTGTAAGTTACTTGTCATTAACCTATTTTAGCAACGAAACGTACTGATGTGGAGTTATACTAAATTTGTCACTTATGCTAAATAAACGTTGGGATCCCACTGGGTGGCAGTAAGCTAGTTTTGCACTCACAGTCTTACTTCCTCTGGCCCTAAACGACATAAACATATCCAGAATGAAAAATGGGTTGCTAACTCTTTCAATTTATTAATCTGGGGTCAGACTGACAAATTAACCCTCAGAAGTGGAGTATGGAAGAGATGCCCAAACAGAAGTTGTGCTATACACAGCTTTATTGGGAAAATGTATTTATTGGAATTGCATTTATGTTGCATTTTATTAAGAGTGGTAATTGATTAAGTGGGGCAATATGGTACAAAGCATGATTTAAATAAAATGAAATCAATAAGATATTTAAATTCTAAAAGATAAGAATAATTAGAATCAAAGGTAAAGACCCAAGTGAAAGTTCACGATACAGACATACAGGTCTCCAGGCTGCTACCTTCCTCAAGTTCAGCACTAGCATGTGCATAGAAGTCACAGCAGTGAGAGCATCACTAGTAACAAGTCCCAAAAGACCTTTGGGTCCCAGTAGCACAGCTCCGAACTGGCCCTGGAAAGAGACCTCGTGTAAGGTGACATCCAAATACGATGTAGGCTCTGCAAAACCCAGCAGCTCCCAGGAACTACAGGAGTACTGAACTGCAGCCACACAACCTCCCTGGCAGATGCTGTCACCCACACCCACTGCACGGACTCAGGAAAACACCCCAAGCATGTTACTTTGCAGCAACAGCATTGACAGAATCCACGCAAAATAATACTCTGCATGGCTTAAAGGGAACACAGCCCCAACAACTCCTGACAGGCAAACACCTGCCCTTACAGGGGACAGGAGCACTAGACCCAGAGCTCAGTGCAGCCTCTTCTGCCTACAAGTCTTTGGTGTCACATCATCCTCTTCCAGCTGTCCAGTTACCCAGAGCCTTGTCCTAGAGCACGAAGGGGCTGTATTTTTTCATGTTTCTAAAAATCAGAGAGTTACACACAATTTCTTATTCTGGTGATGCCTTTAAGGGATTACAAGAAGATAGCTTTGACTAGGGTGTCTAAAAGGTTAGAGATAAATATAGAAAAGCTGTTACAAGTTAGTTATCTACTATTAACTGGAGCTTTTCTCCTTTCTAGGGCACTGTACTTGAATTTATTGGGACTTTGGACAGTCCTGGTGTGTGCAGTATTTTGTGGTTTGGTGATGTACGCTCATTACAAGAGCTGTGACCCTTGGACTGCTGAGTTCATTTCAGCACCTGATCAGGTATAGATAACCATTATCGTAATTAGGAGCTGTTTTGGGCACAGACACAGCACGCACAGAGACAGTTTAAGTATTGTTGGATGCTTTATGTCCTTTCAGAGCTCTGGCACTAAGGTGGTTGCCGAATCAGGACTAGAATATATCTATTCTGGCACTCCTGTGTTACTTCTGCCAAGCAACACCCCCTTTGCTCAAAATCTGACACCCCTTGTTAGCTGGAAGAGAATCAGAACTTAGCAACACGCTCAGATGCAGCTACTGCTCTTCCATTACCCAGGAAAACCCTAACTAATTGCTTGTGTCGCTCTTGTGCTCCTTCCACCCCAGCTCATGCCGTATTTTGTTATGGACATCTTTTCTTCGACTCCAGGAGTGCCAGGACTGTTTGTCGCCTGTGCGTTCAGTGGAACACTAAGGTCTGTGAATCTGAAACGACGTTTTAGCTGCCTACTGTTGATTTCTTGAGGGCCCAAAATGAGGTCAAAACATGAAACCCTGAGAAAAGCCCAGCTATTTTCCTTAGCACATTCTAGGAAGAAGCAGCAGTGCTTTGCCAAGCTACGCTGTGTTTGTGCCAAAGTCTAGCTTCACTTCTCCACTATCTCTTTATCCCAAATGCATTTTAGAGTAACGTTATCAACACAGTCAAAAGGGTATAAAGACGGAGGGAACAGCAGTTCTCATTGTAACAGAGCTCACCTTTTGAGCTGCTCCTGGTGAGATAGCCTTTACTCAGCCCGCCTGCCACAATACCATAGCTAGGGATGGAGAGCTTTGCAGCAAGTCTGCCCGCACGTGAAACCGAGTTAGATTAGGAAAAGACATGTCTGCACGGAGACGTTTTAGAAGCTGCGTTCTCCTCAGCGGGTGCTGCGTGTCACTGTAGTTTCTACCCTCTACAGGCCAAACGTCAGTGCTTCACGGAACATTAGAGAGCATTAAAGTTCACAGTGACATTACTCAAATGCTATAGAGTTACCCTCCGCCAGGCTGTTTCTGTAGAAATAGCAAGAGAGCTTGCTTCCAGGACAGGGAAAAAAACCAACCCCAAACCAATCAGAGAAAACACCCGCATAAAAGAGAACTCAGGTAAGGGAACCCAGAACCAAACAACGTGCTATAAGTACTGGCACTGCCATACTGTCACAGAGAGCGTATTCACCAAATACGGGTTAACTCACCCAGCGAAAAGAGACTATTCCTATTCCTTATTTTTCAGTTATGAGAGAAAACAGAACAGGCGTTTTATGGAGGAATAGGGTATCACTAGTGACCACTGCCCATCCTTTGAGTTGTGAGGGAGTAATCTCTTGATTCTGGATCATGTCTACATTTTGAAGGTCTTTTCAGCTTGGTAAACTGAAGGGTCAGTCTGGGAGAGTTCCTACCTTGTTCGGTGCCAGCACGAAGCAGTGCCCCTAGCAATGGCAGGAGGGACAGAAACCTCACCAGCATCAGCAGCGTACATGAAACACTCTTCAAGAGCTGTACATTTTATACTATTAATGCTGAACAAGAGGCAGCATTTCTCTATAAATACAACTTGATTTCAGGTTATATTGCTTCCTATTTACTTAACATTCTTCTCCACTTCTACAGCACAGTGGCTGCCAGCATCAATGCTTTAGCTACTGTTACATTTGAAGACTTGGTCAAAAAAGGTCTCCCAAACCTCTCCGAGAAGATGAGCACATGGATCAGCAAAGGCTTATGTAGGTACCCCGGAGAGGATCAATCCGTTTAGAGGCAAAGGTGTCCATGTCCGCTGTTGCTTCAGGAGAAAATAGGGCGGGATTTTATATAGTCAGAGCCTTGGGAGTCTCAGCCTCTCAACTGACAGAGCAGTTCTGAGCGTGATGAGCTGTCTAGAGACACTACTTGGGAAGCACACTTGTGCTTTGGAAACCGCCACAGGAGCATAACCCTTTATAAACTCTCAGGATGAACGTCAGCGTGATGCTTCAGCAAAATGAAGCATGGGCCCGATGCGGTGCATTACTCAAGTTCCTTGGGAAAGTTTTTCCTACTGAAAATACTGGGGGACACTCTGGGATCTTCTTTACAATACAGGAAGCTCATCAATTTAGGTCTTGCCACATTATAGTAGTATTACTAAATATTATTATAAGACATTTCTAGTCAAACTTAGAATATCGCATAATTTTTTTTTTTCAGAGAAAAATAGAAGTATAAAAAAGACAAATAAAAAACAGACGGTCCAAAGAGCTTTGAATTTTAAAGGTGCTTTTTACAAGTACTGCAATAATATCATAATCCCTTTCATAAGTACTGTAATAATATCATAACCATTTGTTGATGCTGGCAAAAACCACAGAAGAGCCAAGCCAATACTTCCTCTGTAACTGTCTCCAACCATGTCTGTTACTGCTTTTCCACTTGCTACTTAATTTCTTCACTCTGGACCTAGAAAGATCATTTTCATCTGTGAAACCAAGGTGTGCTAGCCCAGATGAGGAGTTTTGGTTGTCTTTTCTCAAGACTACTACATAAAGAGTCCACCACACTGTAAAACTGGTGTCAAAGAAAGCAAGCCATGTTGTTTAACACTGCTCAATTCACTCATTAGATTATTTTAAAAGCAACAGAAACATTTTGACATGAGGCATAACTTCTAAATTAATTTCATTGCTAAGTTCTGCTTCCTAAAAAAACCCCAACCAACCAAAAACCCGACAAGGCTTCATGCAGGACGCTGCTGGGTGCTTAATGGTCCGCCTTAAACATCAAAGCCTGAAGTGCAAATTCCTCCACACTGCCTGGTCATTTTGGACTCTAGATGAACTAGAATTGACAACCTCCCTGCCTCATCTTTTCCAGGTGTATTATATGGCATCCTGTGCACTTCAATGGCTGCAGCAGCATCGCTGCTGGGAGGAGTTGTGCAGGTATCTCGTGCTTCAAAAATTCAGTGAACTGAACACAAATTGACAGAAATGCAATGAACTGAATAATGCTGACATCCTTGGGGACTGCTAGATTACCTGAACAATTTCTGTGGACACTGCTGAGAGGAATAACTAGGGAAAAAACCCCCAAACCCCCAACTCCTTCACTATTTACTTGTGGCTGGGAAACGATACTGAGTGTGATTGGTTCTTTAATTGTGCACTGAAATCACTATTGGTCCCTTCTCCCCCACCATTTCCCATTGAAAATTACACTCTGAAACCAGGGCTGTGCACGCTCGCTCCAGCTGCTGCACTAACCTCCTGTCTCTCCTCTGCACCCACAGGCTTCCCTCTCCATCCATGGGATGTGTGGGGGGCCCATGCTGGGGTTATTTACCCTGGGAATCGTGTTCCCTTGTGCTAACTGGAAGGTAAGAAAAAAAAAAAACAACCCTTATCTGAAAGAAAACCCCTTGGTGTTGTTGGGTTAAAACTTCATCTCGAAAACTGTTTGGGTTTTTTTAGGTTTAATCTCCAGGCTGCTTTTCAGATTCAGAGCCTGAAAGAGTCCAAGAACTGCTCAGAGGTGCCTTTTCAGTGTCTGAATTTATCCCATTTGAATTTAACTCTACCCAACCGTGGAATAATTGGCAATCAGATCCACATGAGGGTGTTTCAAAATATTATTTTAATTTCTGAGTTTCTTCTCTTTCCTTAAAAAGAAAAAAACCCATTCAGTATTCGCCTCAGCCTATATTCACCTTGGGATGCACAGAACGATTTCAATTGCTCTGCCTCTGCTAAGTCAGGCAGAACACAGCACGAGCTCCTTCCATGTTGCCCTATGAGCGGTCCCATCACGTTTATCCAGACGTAACACTGAACCCTGCGTTGCAGTTTTGATCACCACAGCTTTGTTTCGGCCCTTATTACTGGAAGGCAATAAATCACCATGTTTTATGCCTTGGTCGAGAGAGAACAGAACTGATTTGCACTGACCGATCTGTAACCAGTCATCGCTTCCTCCCGCTGAACTAACGTTTGCAGAGAAGTGCTTCCCATGCGACACCTTTAACATTACCTTTCCGTACCTGCCCAGGGTGCAGTCGGAGGCCTCTTATCTGGGATCACCTTGGCTTTCTGGGCTGGTACCGGCTCTTTCATTTACCCTGCACCACCGACAAAGTCCATCCCTCTGCAACTGTCAACCCTCAACTGCACGCTGGCTAACAGCACCGAGACGTTGACAGCCGCGGCTCCCACGGCAGCTCCAGACAGGTATTTCCCCGATCGCTACCCCCTAAGCCTGCGTTCTGGCCCCGCGTGCAGCCCGAGCCTGCAGCGGGTGTCTGGGGTGCAGCCGGTAACCGCCACGTGTGCTGCGAGATCGGACCGCTGCCGGATCATACACCCACCGTGGTGCCAGCTGTATTCGGCTGGCACAGCGGAGACACCGCGAACGCACCCGCTGGTCACCACCCCCTGCTTCTTTCCCTTTCGTCACCTCTTCACAGGCCTTGGCTGGCAGATACCTGGTACTCCCTGTCCTACCTGTACTTCAGTGCCATCGGCTGTCTAGGCTGTGCCATCACAGGGCTGTGGATAAGCTTTATAACAGGTTGGTGTTCACGTACCTACGTACATAGAAACACTTTTGCACGAGAGTCAGCTCTTAAAAGAGCTTTAAAAACATCCAGCAAGTGTCTCTTGAGAGGGCAGCGGGCTCTGATCCTGCTCCCCCCACCTCATGCTCTAGGCGTCCCAAGGCTCACACCTAACGTTCCACAAACTCACAAACTCAGGTATCCTCACTGTCTCCTTTCAGGGCCCAGTAAAGGAGAAGACATCCCACCAGTGCTGATTAAGCCGGTCTGCGACCTCTGTTGCTTTTGGTCAGCAAGACTGAGAGCCTTCCTCTGGTGCAGCGTGCGGCACGACAGCCAGGAGGTGAGTGCCGAGCCCCCGGCTCAGCGCTGCCAAGGTGCATGAAGGCGCGTGGCATGTGGTGAGTGGGTTAGGGCCCGACAATCCCTTCTGGACGTTACGCGTGGGACGCCGTGTAGGGACGGCAGCCTGGAAATGGGATGAGCCAAGCCTTCCTGCTCCGCGTCGGTCAGTAATAAGTCACCTGCTGTTCCTGCTTACGCAGCACGCGGGGCTGGGGAGTCTCCGGGGCAAACAGCCCTCAGCACAGCCAGCAGCCTGTGGCATGGGGGCTGCGATCCCGCTCCCTGCCCTCCCCACTCCATCAACCAAGCACGGACAAAACCGCACTTTACCCCCTGGAGAGGGGTTCGAGGAGCTATAGCATCCTCCCACTGAGCAAGCCTTTAGCACTCCTACAAGGAAGCTGGGGGGGGTCTTTTTACAAGGGCCTGTAGTGACAGGACAAGGGGTAACAGGTTTAAACTGAAAGTGGGTAGATTCAGATTAGATATCAGCAAGAAATTCTTCCTGAGAAGGTGGTGAGGCACTGGGACAGGTTGCCCAGAGAAGCTGTGGATGCCCCATCCCTGGAAGTGTTCAAGGCCAGGCTGGATGAGGCTTGGAGCAACCTGGTCTAGTGGAGGGTGTCCCTGCCCATGGCAGGGGGTTGGAACTGGATGGTCTTTAAGGTCCCTTCCAACACAAACCGTATGATGATTCTATGTCCACAAAGCTCTCCCGCTGCAGCCATCCACCCCTCCAGCGCTGCTGGGGCAGCACACAGCCCCTCAGGGGGCAGCAGGGTGCTGCTGCCTTCCACCACCCCCGGATACAGCACCACCTTCCCCTGGAGTCCCAGGACTCCATAGCTTGTTAACAACCCATAAGGAACGAGTACCTCATTTTCTTGCACTGCAGTAAATTTGCAGAAACGAAGGTCGCTCCATCTCAGCAGAATCTGCTGGGTTTAGGAAAGGGACACAGAGCAGTATGGAAGCTTTCAGCTCCTTTACAGTACCCTCATGTACTTTTAAATCTCCAGTTCAGCTGCAAGGCTCACGGTGCTCAGCCATAGCGTAGAAGTCCTCCTTCCACCCAGCTTGCATTAAATTTGCCATCAAAGCTAATGAGTTAATTTGGAGAGCAGCTGTGGCTCTGGATTTCCTTCAGCTGTTTCACTTGGCTTTTAGGTGCTCAGCGCAGACTTCCTCAGGGACTTTTCTGGAGAAAAAACCCTCATATCAATAAAAAGAGTTAAAAAACCACCCCACTTATGCCGTTATCCCCTTGTATTTGCTTAAAATGTAAAGTAACAACGTTAATGAAGTAGTTGCAGCGTGGAACCACTGAGGGAAGCACAGGGCAGGCAAAAAATCAATCCACTAAAGTGTCGATAAATATGCAAATGAAAACCTAAACTTCAGTGCATGGGAATGTGTCGAGGGCACGTTTCAACACTTTTACATGAACAGAGGAGTTGGAGAAGGTATTTTTGTTGCTTTTGCCACGTATTTTCCATGGGGGAATGAGAAAGTCAGCGGCTGTGTGCGGAGGGGACGCACACTGAACTGTGCCTGTCTGTGGGCCTCAGAGTCGTGTCATGTAGCGCAGTAACTCCTCAGATTCATAAGGACATATATCAAAAATTCAAAATGCAGCAAGATACCCTTTCAGCAGGGGATGAAAGCAGTGAATAGAGGCGTCAAACTACTGGGTTATTTTCTTTCTTTTTTTTCAGGTGGACTTTGAAAAAAATCTGCCTAAAGTTGTTGCAAATAAAACTGGAACAGATGACACCTTCAAGAATAATAACAACAAAGAAAATAAACGCCAGTTCCCTGGTTATAATCCTGAGGAAAACTCCTATACTAATATATGCAGAGAATCTCGCCTCTAGGAGCTGAAGGACAAGGGACATTTAATCAAACTTTATTTCTCCAGCTTCAGAAATGAAGCAGTCTTTTTATCACATTTACCAGCTTGTTGGTGACTGAGAGGGAACAACCGCTCTCTATAGCAATAAAAGACATATTTGTATTTATGAATTTCATGACAGACCTGGGAAATCATCGGAAAAGGGGATTTTGGAAGCACTGCTATTTCAGAAGAAATGTTTTGTGACTCTTGCAGAAGCTCCTGCTCGCCAGTAGCTGCGACACGTCTGTGTCACGTACGGTGCTGGTGGTTGAAGGGGAACGTGCAAAGGTGAACTCCAGATACAGCAAGTCCTGGGAGAAGTCTCTGAGGTCTCTCACTGAGGGCAGCCTGTGAACCGCCCTCTGATGGAGGTAGCCCCCGGAGAGGAGGGAGGTCAGGCTGAGCGAGTCTCTGCCTATTCTTAGCTATCACAAAAAGCCTCCTCACAGGAACGTTGGACAGACCAGACTGGTCTTTCAGTGACTGAGGCAATCATGTTTGCTTCCTCTGTGGAACTAAGATCTCTTTATAATGCCTTATTGTAAAAACTATAGGAGAGAGTTCTCACTTACTTTGAATTCAGGGTAGTTCTTTACCCATGTTAGTCTTGGAAAGACATCCTTTCAGCTCAAAAAAATCCACCTGCTATCTTTATGCAATAAAGAAAATAAAACATTTGATGATGATGCCTCCTAATTGATAATCCGTGCTGAATTTTGAAAAAGGCACATGATTACGGAAAATTGTCTAGTAAAATGTCTTGGAAGAAGGTACCTCGTCCACCAAGTGCTCTGTTTCAGTGAAAACACATTTCCTCTGAAATTTGCCTGATGTAAATCAACCCCAATAGACCATCTTTCACCTTGATAAAACTTCTGGATGTAGTTTTTTGGACGAATGTATTTGTTTTTAAGCAAAACTCACAACTGAATGAAACCGACTGAATGAAAGTATCAAAGACGACTCAGTTAAGGAGCCAGCAGATACGTAGTTCGTATTGCTCCGAAGAGCCCAGCTGTTGCTTTATCAGGACCAGCTTTATGATGCAGGTCTGGGTCAACCTGGTCCTTGTAGTTACACCCCGTGTGTGTTCACTCCCTGCCTCTGGGAACGGTCCCAGGATGTTCAATCAGAGAACAGAAATAGCAGTCTGTCAATGACGCTGCCTTGCTTGCACAGGACAGTTTGTCAACAAACGGAGAGTTAAGTCAATATTTGTCTTAATTCCTTTTACACCACTTTATAATCTCATAAAAGCTTACAGCCGAGTCTGGCAGGCAGCCTGATGTCTCACATGGCATTGCCTTCTGCTCGTGCTTCCATACTTGATACGGATATCACCTTTACATTCGATCTACTACAGACTTAGAATCTTTCCAAGTCCCTTGTCACAAAAGAAATCTTAATTTCTCCATTCAGTGTCAAAAAAAGTGTTAGGTTGGCTATAACTGCATTCTCTCAAAATGTCTTTGAAGAACGATCCTGAAGAATTTCTCCTATTTCTGGACTAGTTTTGCTTCAACTAAAGCTGCTCATCGAGCCCAAGTTTTTTCTGGATTTGTAATGGAGCCAGGCATTCCACAAGGAATTGGAATTCCTAAGTCCAACATGTGGATTTAGGTATGATGTCTAAAAGTGTTAATCAGTAGCTCATTATTCAGTCTTCTACCAAGTTTTAAGGATGCGGCCTAGGAAACCTGCATTTCAGAAAACAATTAGCATTTAGATTAAATATTGAGGGCAGTGTCGTTTACAGTTACCAGCTTCTCGTCTGCTTTATGTCCTGAGCCATTGATCCTTCCAGAGAAGAGCTAGCCTGTGCGCGTGGGTCGAAAAAATGAGATTAAGGAACCAGGAACACGTAAATTCTAAAACAAGAGTTCAGCTTTAAGGAATTGTTGGTCACTAGTGAAAGCAGTAGACTATAAATTATTGAAACTTGGAAAAGTGAGGCTCTATGTGCCTTGAGACCACAGTAAGTTGAATATTGAAATTGTTAGAAGTTAAACAAGTGTCTGAGCCAAGTTTCCCTTCAATTAGTTCCCTACAACACCATGGTTTGAAGGCACACGAGCGCTCACTTTTCAAGTGGACGATTTTTCTTATTAACTTTGAGTATTTGGAATAATGAAGCTCAAGGTCTCTTTGAAAGATATCCAAGTTTATTACTGAAAAAATGCCATATTCAAATGTGTATGATACAGTAAGTAGTTGCATTTGTACATGTAAACTTTGATAAAGTAAACAGCATCTCAAAGACAAATTTATGCCAAAAGTGTCTTACAATAGTTAATCAGATCAACAACTTTTTCCTCAGTGATTTTTTTTTTTTTTTAGTTCTGGGGTACATATTGACTTGTAAAAGTAATCTTAAAACACAAAAGAAACCTAAAGCTGACAGGCCAGAGGAACTTCTAGCTTGTAGTGTGTAACAGTCAAATTCTCTGAAACACTCTGTGGTACTGCAATCTATATTTTAAATATTACTTACAAAGTGTGGATTTATGAATAGAAAAAATAGTTGAAATTTTATTATCATTCCTTACTTAGAAACCAAGTTGTATTTAAATATTACATAAATGTCAAATATATACACATTTTAAGAAATCTCTTACGATCATGATATTGCAAGTTAGCCAGGACTATCGGAGTAAAAAATGACTGAAGTATGCTATTGAGTTAGATTTTACATGAGATTATTTCAAAGAACTGAGATTTCAGTGATACTACTCTAGGTATAAGTTAGAGCTAACACTTTGGAAGATTTTTCAGTACAAAACTCTGAGTCATCTAAATAGAACACAAAATAAAAAGGTAATCTGAATCTGTTCTCATAATTAACAGAAAAATCTTTGTGTTGTCAGTGTTTAGCATCTCATCAGCTTTAGACTGAATTGAGTTTAATCCTAATTTTTCACCCAGTAGCATCCTAACTAGTTCACGGCAGTAGGAATGCAAACTACAGGGAACATGTAACATTATCGAGGTTATGGCGAAGTGAGAACGAGCCAACAGGACTAACACAAGGTACTTTCCAGTGCCGTGTGGAGGGAACATACCATTAACATTTCAAGACAAAATCCCAGTCCTGGATTAAAAAGTCCCTGTACCCCATGGAATAGCAAAGGGATTTCTCTACAGTTCCTTGTTGTGCTGTTAGAATTCTGTGCTGTTGTGGTAACATTGTGCTATCGTGACTACGCCAAAACTATGCCAATACAATTTTCTGGGAAACGTGGTTGCAATATTGGACAGAAATTGTCAATATGAGTTTGTTATATAAATTTAAAAAAGCTAGGATTGTTGAGGGTATTTAGGATGCCTCTGTGTGTGTAGGAAGGGACATAAGGAGTACAAAATGTAGTGCTTGGAAAAGTGGCTGAAGAGACAGGTCCAGAAGTGGATGGCCTAACGGCACATGCAGATGCACCCTGTGCTTCCTTGCACCCCTCCGTCCAACACACACCGACTTGTAAAAGCACCAGGCAAACTACTATTTGTGCACTGTCTGCTTTGGCTTCTCAGTTAGGGACATCCAAAAAGAGCCTGTAAAAAATTCTACAGTTATGGAATTGCCCTTGAAACGGGACTGTCAGCAAGAAGGCATCGTTTGATAAACCACTGAGGATAAGTACTGAGCCAGAGAAGAAAAGGAAAAGGATCAGGAGGGCTGTCACCATGCTGAAGGGGAGCCCTTTGCTTCCTCTGCTCAGCCCCTGCTTCAGAATGCTGGCCTGCTGCATTTTATCCCAGTAGAACATGGGCTTTGCAAGAATGATGTTGGGTACAAAAAGACTTGGGGATCTTCTAAAGCTGCTAAATTTTCTGCCACAGGAATTTAGGTTTGCAAGTCACTGAAACACTTTCAGAAAGTGAGACAACGTATGTATTGGAACTAACGAAATAACTGTCTGTATGTGAAACTCTGAATTCTAGTGGCAGCCTGAAAACCAAATAAACATTATTAGGAAAGGCTGGCTGTATATTCATGTCAACCTTTACCCCCAACATTAGTAGTTTAGGAGGATTGCAAAAATGAAAATGCTTACGGAAGTACTATTGCATCATAAGTGATTGACACCACTGTTTTTCTCTCTCTCCCTTTTCTCCTGTGTAACACTTAATCAAAATGTGATTGTTTGATTTGCCATTATCTTTATTGCCTTTGTATTTAGCTTTTTGTATAACATCAGTTTTATTGATATGACCATTCCCTGGTGTACGTAAAACAATCTAGTTAATAACAGTGTTAAGTAAAATCTGGGGCGCTAGCAAGTTAACTATGTAAGAACCATTTCTTTTCATTTCACGGACAAGGATCAGTTAATCGAAATGATACGATGCTTCTACCTATGCATGTATTAACTTGCCCCTGAATGAACTGTGACGTAATACAGAGGATTAATAAATCCCAAAACACCACACAGGACTTTGCAGGTAATGCCACTGGATCCCACGGCTCCAGAAACTCTCTGGCAGCACTCCCACTTAGAGTCTGCAGTGGAAGAAGCTGCAGCAAGGAAACAGCAGATGTGCACTGCTTACTTTAGAGTGATCATCTCAGTGGCACGTTAGGAATAAAATATCACCAAAGTTCTTGCGTTTCCCATATTAACACTCACCCTAATGCTGTGTTTCCCAAGCTATTTTTCCTTCTGCAGAACTTCTAATGAAAGAAACCTCAGGAGATGTATGGATTTATGCATTAAGGTATGTACCTATTAACCTCTTTTCACTAGGGCCTCCAGATCTTTTATTTTGAGCTTTCAACAGGGCACAACTGAGCCCTCAGAACACAAATTAAGACAACTTGGTGTTGGAAAAGGGCGTAGAAACAGCTGATGTGTTTTGTAGTAATGAAGATACGTACTTCCAAAGAAACATCTAACAAAACCCCACTTATCGTCCATCATCACCATGGAAATTTTAGCCTTGTCATCATCAATGTTGATTTCAATGTTCACCTAAATTTTCTCTATAAATCCTTTAACAAAAAAAGGGTAGGAAATAAAAATAAAAAATGGCCATGGCGGTTTGCCTTGTTTCCAAATAGTAGTACTCTGTGAGGATGCCTGACGACTGCGCTGTGTTCCTGGCAAGGAAACTCAATTACAGCCTAACAAATGGAGCGCCTGGGCTCAATCTTCAGGCAACCCTGTTAGCGCTCAGTTGCGAACGCTGAGCTCCTAATGCATCTGCCTGTCTGGAGACAGACTTTGAGGTCTAAGAGGGAACGTCTCATTAGGATGGCTAATGAAGAATTCTTTTTTTCCTTTTTTTTCAGTCACCGGAATTCACACATTAGGCACAAATTTAGAATAAAAAGTCATAAGAAACGAGATGTGTATAACCTAAGAGGACTTTTCGCTGTTTCTGAAATGGAAACTTCTTTTGTCTGAATCAAGACACGGAATTTTGTTAGGAATAATTAAGACATTTTGGACTACTCCTTTGTATTTAAAAATACCTAATTGCTCATGCAGTCACTATGAGGGCACATGCATAGAGCAAAGTTGTCAGAGATTAAATCTGCAGTGATCTAAAGCGTTTTTTGCACAAACCAAAGTTCTAAAGCTTTGTCAGATTTCACAAATGCAGCCTGCATGCACAGTCTATTCATACGGGTCATTTGTTTGGAAAGACAGCATTGAGAATATGAAAAGATCATTCACCATTCATAAAATACAATATTCCTGAGGACAGTGTGTGCCTTGTACTTCAGTAAAATAACGTGCAGTCAATGCAAACAGCACACTAAACCGAGCCTAGCAAAAAGGTTTCTCAGCTTAAGCAAACGGCTAAATAGCGGCAAAACCGTTAGACACTGTCGATGTCCTCCAAAAATAAAGGAACACACACAGTGTTTCTCCAAAACTTCTTGTGCTTTTCCAGTGTGTAACACGCACAGTCAGGTCTACATACTTGCCCTTGATATACTCTTATACACCAGTGTTGAAAATCATTAATAATATATATCTCTCTCTAAATCTCAAATACAAAAAGGTTTTCTTTCTTAAGTAGTTTTTAAGCCCAATTGGAATTTGCCTAAGTACGTACTGATATGTGCTGATGTCCACAGCAGAAAGTATAAAACAACCTATCAATATTTCTGATTTTTGCCTAATTTATCCTGTATATTTACACCCTGGGCCAGCCAAGGCATTTTGGTTTTAGAGAAAACATTAAAAACAGAGCTCATCTGTGACCTTCTGAAGAACTTCAGTACTACCATTATGAAGCACAGAAACAGCAGGTGTGACACACGGTTAATGCTGTCAAACGGTGCCTGACATTCCACAGAAGGAAACAGAGAGACAACAAATTAAATCAAAAGGTGTGATTCTGTAAGCACTGAGGAGGTGCACTCGTTATTTCCGATAAGGACTTCCTGAGGGACTTAACGCACAACCCAGAAGATGAAGGAACGAAACAGCCTTACCAAAACAGGGGAAGCTGAGTTCCACCAGCTCTTTTTGACAGAACTAATGGGTAATACGTATGATTAGACGCTACCTTCCAATTTCTTTCCTCCTTTGTGCAACACCATAGACACTCCTATAGTTGCCTTGTCTGGTCACAGAGAGCTGGAATTAACCAAGAAATCGCATGAATATGGTGAAACGACTAAAAAACTTAAGGTCTCATGCTAGGCCCCCTGGGTACAATAGTCCATACTCATCAGCTTTGACAGGCTCTTGACTCATCAATTTAATTTAACATGGCATAATAAAATTAAATGATTGTGCTGATACATGCTAGTGAATACTGCAATCACACTTTTGGGTTTAATAGTGTATTGTAAGTAATAAAAATTCAGGTCTTTCCATAGCTGTCAGCAGTGATTTTGCTGCAGCTTTATCCTTAAAAATAATGTTAAAATATGCAGCCTTTAGAGTTACTGTGCTTTGCCTATTCATTTTTTAATTTTTTCTCATCCAATACAGAGAAGCATTATTTAAAATTGTACAAGAGAAACAGAATGAAACTGAATGAACTCTGTTTCTCCATTCCCTCCTCCGCAAGCGAACCCTGCACACTTGTTTAATTTGTTTAAATTAAGTGCTTATCTTTTCCCACATTATGAAATGTCAGTAATAGACTGTTTCATCACCAAAACGTGACTCTAACCATAAGCAACACTGCTGTATGCTGCATGCACATAAAACCTGAAATTTGATTCTTTACATGAACATCTACATTTTAGAGCGATTGGATCCAAAAAGCTCCCCAAAACTGTAAGAAGGCATACAAATAATAATAAAAAAATGTAAGAGTAACCACTGTGTGTGTGTGCATTTATATACAATCTGTATACATATCTGCCTGTATCTAACCCCCATGCTCTGACTTATTTAAGCCAATAAAAGAAGTGCACATTACCAGAACATTTACAGTAAGAAGAGCATTGGTATAAAGTGCTCTGCTTCTCCTTCCCTGAACAAGCCAGCCACGATGTTATACTGTATGTCGGATATATATCTGCATAAGCTTGCATACTATAAAGAGTTAATTGTGTATTCAGGACGAAGTCACTGTATGAGAATATTTCAAGTTAGCATTCTGTGAAGTCATGGAATCATTGCCCAGACAGGTCAAGGGGAACAGTAACAGTTAAACATCCGCATGCTACATCAGAGCATGAAAATGACAGTTCCTTCACCCTGGAAGTGTGGGGGGGCAGCCTTTCTGCACACAAAAGTGGAAAGACAACTCAACAGCCATGTCCTTTTCAAACATAGCTGCTATGTGGGCAATGCGATGCGTTCTCTTAGTGCTGCTCTTTTCTCTTTGAATTTTGAATTTTTGGTTTTCGACTAGAAGGATAAATTAATGACACTGATGTGCAAATCTTAAACTGCATAGTATATATATTAAGCAGCCATAGGCCCCTTTTTTAGGGTAGGACCACATCCACAATCTCAACAAGAGACTAGGACAAACCTGACAAAACAGTAAGCCTGAAAGATCATTTATATCAAGTTATGGCCACAAAGGCAACAATCGCTCTTTTCTTCAGAGGCATTACAGATGGAGCTGAGCAATCAGAAGCTGTAGAAGTAGTGGATATCATGTAAATTGGTTTTAGTCATGCCCTTACTGTGTAAGTTCACAGGTAAATTTTTTTTTCATTACATTGTAAGTATCTTCATGAACAGCGTGAAAATCCATTGCCTTTTTTAAACCAGAGTGTCCAAATTTTCAATCTGTCTCCACATTCCTGAGTGCCAATTCTCCTTGGTGCTCACCACAGACCAGTTACAGGTAAGGCTTTTAATTTTCTTCATCAGAAACATCTGCTTTCCAGTTCCCACCAAAGCCTGCAACCGTACTGCCCAGCAAGAACATATATACACCACGAATCTCAGACACTGATGCCAGACTGACTTCATTTTGTAACTCTTCAATTTCCAAACAGTGTTTTTGTTGCAGCATGGTAGTGACTAAGGCCATTCATGGTGATACTGTTTCCCATTCTTCTTCCTTTCTCGCTGCAAATGCTCCAGTTCAGCCTCATACATCATTTCCTGGACTAAGTATTTCTCTCTCCTCATTCTGTCGCACAAGTCTTTGGGCATGTCTGGAATCAGGTAGGCAATGAAAGACTTTATTCCAAAAACAAGGTGCTGAAATGAAGAACAAAAATAAATACTTCTAAGATACATATTCAGTTCTAGGACCACATTTTAGGGCCTAAAAGTCTATGGCAAAACTGGAACTGAGACTCAATTCGTGACTGAAAAGCAACTCCTGGTTTTTTTAAAACACACACACATATGGGAGTAAACGAGCAGTCTATCAGAAACGTGGAAATGCTGAAGGCTTCTGAAAAGTAAAACCAAGGGTATAGCTAGAGACTTAAGTGAAGATGTGACTGCAGGATATGCTAGTTTGAATAACAATAGCAAACACCACCTCTTTGTTAAGAGCTTGTAATCAACGTAACCAGATCACTAGACAGCATGTAATACGTTTCTACACGTTTCTACTTTTGTATTAGGCTAGAATCACGTATCATTTTCCTGACACGGATTACAACTTGCAATAACTGTGCGTAATGTACACATAAGCTGTATTTCTTCTTTGGCAATAAAAGATAGAAGATTTGGTTGGGAACCAACATCATGCATAAGATGATGATTTTGGAGGGACTCCCAAGTCTGTGCATGCTGTGTCGATTCCCTCTGAAGTGGCTGATTAACAACAGTTTGGGGAGGGCAATTACTTTTTTTCTTTCTCTCTTGACTTTAATGAACAAGCTGCAGATGATACTGACAATTTATTTAAGTAAGGAATCCACTTGGACTTTAAAGAGGCAGAAAGGAATTGTTCCTTTCCATAACTAACCTCAAATACTATGATGAAGGCCAGCCGCGCTGCCAGGACGTGCCAGAACTGCAAAGTGAATTCATATGGAGTTGAACTCCATGGCGGGGCTCTGTAATCTCTATACCTGTAAAGCAAAGAAAAATCCAGTTAGTCAGCCTGTGCTCCGGAACCTAAACATGGTGAAGAGCTCTCTAGCTTATCCCAGATCTGGCTAAAAGGAGAGAACCTAAAGTGAAAGCATACTTCAAGAGGAATTATACAGAAAAGGAGAATAGTCCACAATTAAATAGGGCCACTTATAAGGTGGCACTTTTTGCTTCCAAAAAATCCAGAGCGAACAGTTTCTTTTGTTGTTACAGAGCTGACACCTTGAGGTGTTAAGTTCAAGTGTGTTGACCCTAAACTGGGCCTTGTCTTTGCTTACAAACATTTGAGATTCTCCAGACAAAGTTTGCATAAATGTAACATGATTCTGTAACTTCTTAGTCAATTCAACCTAACTCTCACTGTGAAACTGAATCTGAAACCAGGAGTGCACTCATGCAACGCAGCACTTAAGTTTTATGCTGAATTTCTTGTATTCATCTTGCATAACTGTTTGGGATCTCAACCTCAGTTAGACCCACAACACAAATTTTAATTGACAGATGTCTGAATGCTTAACAAAACTCAAATGAGAATTTTTGCCCTCCTTGGCAGCTGTGGAAACTTCAAAATGAAAAGATTCACAGAGGTACAAAACATACAGCTTGTAAGAGTCCTGGAAAAACTCAGAACACGGGTTTCCAGTGTTAGTACTGCATCCTACTACAGAGTGTTTGCACCTGAGACTTCCACGCTGAACAAACTTGAACTGCAAATGCTTTTACAGGCAAAAAAGAAACCATTCTGCTAGTAATTTGAGCTTGCAATTTAACAACTGTATTAACAACTATGCCTGTATTACAAGGGAGAGCATTGAAACATACCGACAGTATCCTGAGTATCCCATCCCAAGTTCACTCAAATCAAATACCGATAAACTGCTGTTGACATATCCTTTTAAGCATCTGAAAGGAAAAGACATAGGGTCAGGACTTTCTTCATAAAGTGCTTATATAGCATAGGTCCTGTATGTAAACATAGTCTGCTGCCACATACTGTCAGCATACTATTTTATTTGTTTATCAGGGCAAAAGCAATTCTAAAATTTTAAGCAGACAAGCAAAGTTTTATTGGAAAGAAACAAATAACATCTGTTTCAGGAATAACATTATTTATAAATCTATTTTCAGCACTTTTCATGGTTTTGCTTCTTATCCACCAGCAGATATAAACCAAAAATTTTTCGTACAGTGTTCTTCACTGTCTCCTAAAACTACTGAATCTAGAAAGATGGCTAGAGAGGCAGAGAGGAGAATAATTTAACATCCTTGCAGAATAAGCCACCAATCATGCAGCATATACCAAAAAATGACACGGTTTACGAGTTGAATCAAAGAAGAATTTTGACCAGCAGTAAAATGAACAGTGCATATATACCAAACAGCCATCTTACAGGCAACAATTTATTAGCACTTATGACAGAAATCACATAAATACACTGAATCAAGACTGACAGAGTGAAATTTTTGTCTGTCCCTGGAAAACCAGACATGTAAGACCTCCCATCTTTTTCGAAAACTGTCCTGTAATTTCACAGAATCCTAGAATGGTTTGTGTTGGAAGGGACCTTAAAGACCATCCAGTTCCAACCCCCCTGCCATGGGCAGGGACACCCTCCACTAGACCAGGTTGCTCCAAGCCTCATCCAGCCTGGCCTTGGACACTCCCAGGGATGGGGCATCCACAGCTTCTCTGGGCAACCTGTCCCAGTGCCTCACCACCCTCTCCTCCCTTTAACAAAGGGCCTTACTGAAAGGCAAAGAACATTTAAAAAGAGGTGCATCAGGGATCCTATTTTACCTCCTGAACCTTCAGGTTTGCTGTGACACCTCAAATCACTACTGGCAAAAGAAGAAATAGAATGACAGTTCTCTATTAAATGGGTAGTGCACATGAAGCCCTAACTTCTTTCCTGTTATTTTCTCTTTTCATCCTATCCTGCCTCATTCTTGTTGCCCGTAAAAGAGAGGGAAGTGTACCCTCTCTTTTAAACCATTAGAGAAGGAGCAATGGGGAAAGGAAGGACAGACCCCTGAGGTTTGAGCTGAGGCAGAGTCTGTGAGCACAGTGGTACTGGCTTTGCTGGACAAGCCTCAATGCTTTCACTCTTATCCTTCCTGCTGTGCAATAAAGAAGGTAAGTTGTGCTTGTGAGATGTGTTAATAGTATTAGCAAAGTGATGCTTCCTTTTTTTGAGGTAACCCTGACTGCCATATTAAGAAGAAAAACTAAAAAAACCTTCCAAAACCACCCCCCACTGAAATACACATGTATGTATAAAGAATATCTTAATTACTTTTCTTGTCTGTACCCTTGATCTGTACAGGGACCATATTTGTATGCATAGACAAAACGTGGAATGTAATCTGATGTAATGGCAATAACAAAGGCATTGGTGATGACAGCCAGAACTCCAATTCCTTCCAGAATGCCATACCAGATACCTGGAAACAAGAGAAATGACAAGGAAGTCATTAGGTTTTTGCAGTCGTGTTAAGTCATATAAAGTCATACTATTGATATTAAAGTCATTATTAGTCATACAGTTTTCCTTTCTTATTGAGAAAGAATTATTCAGTCAGAAAAGCTAGTCAAGATTCCGCCGTGCCCCCACATTCCCCACTGGCTCCACCTGAATGAAGTCCGACAGCAGGGCACACCCTCCTGCGAAGAAACAGCTAAGCAACACCATATAACCATAATCTTCGGTTATAAAGGCCAAATAGAAGATTTTTGAAAGAGATTTCTTATTTTTATTTAATGCAGTTTTAAGCCAAAAGTGAATTTAGTCTTCCTATTTAATTTCTAAATTCAGTTGATTTTGGACAGCATTTTACACCTACAGTTCCACAAATCAGAAGCCTAAAATACTATTTAGCCTGTTTTCAAACTTTGAACAGTTACGAATCCATACTGGAAATGGAAAGCAAAACTGAGGAGTCCTCTTAGTGATCGATACGAAATCTTACCAATTTCACTCCGGACGCATGAAATAGTTCAAGGGTTAGGCTGCACTGAGGAAGGAAACACAAAGGGATGGTACCCCACAGCGACAGTCCCTAGGTTCTCTCACCTATGTCTGTTGCTCTGGCGGGCATAGGTCTTCGCCACTGAGTGACAAACTTGTACGCGTCTAACCTTATTTCTATGATGTTGTTAAGCAATGCCAAGAGAGGTGCCAGTGGGAAGGCAGCAACGAAGATGGTGGTGAAGCCAAACTGTAAAACTAGACAGGCATTTCTATGGTTAGAAATTGGAAATGACAAAGATCTTGTAGCTTGCAACATCGTTCCAGCTTCTTCAGAAAACTGACATCCCCCTAAATGTGCTCACCCATCTCTAAATATTCGTCCATCAAACCATGGAGATTCATAGGCTGCAGATTCCAATCTTTTTCCCACTGAGGTAGAGAAATTTTATGCTCCATTAATTGCCCTCTTCGCTTCATTTTGCGTCGTGACCACCAATTCTGTAATAAACTGTATTAGACAAACAAAGCATTACTGACTGTACTTGCTCAGTAATTTACCACACTTGCTGGGATTGTTTTGAAGTAAGTGGGCCTATTTTGAACAGCACCTGAATGTTTACTTTGGTATTTCCTGGAAATATTTACAATACCCTATCAGGTACAATTCAAAAAACTTCCGAAGTTCCCAAAATTCTGCACTACAATTTTAATTACGTCTTAAATGCAGCATGCTAGGCACTGTACAAATAACCTTTTCAGAATATGGAATTTGCTCACACAGACTTTTTGGTAGGATTTACCTGCATGCCTAAATAAAATAGGAAGAGTAAAAAAACCAGAAACACGCATAGTGAGAGCATTAAAAAGAGTGAATAATGCTTTATTTAAGTGGAGCTCAGTAAGAACTCTACGATACTATAGTATATTGAACAGCAGAATATGTCTACTAATTCTGAACAAACCGCAAGATCTAGATGCTCTATGGAATATGTTTTTCTTGAAGCAGGAAAAAGTGTTGCGGAAGCTGCAAATCTTGAAGACTATTCTTTCATAAAGCTATGCACAGGTCTTTTCACGAAGTGGTTATAAATATTAGGTAGGTAACAGTCTCACAAATTAAAGTGCTACACAAATGAAATATATTATCCAGTACTGACACAGAGGGCAGCTGCAGACTATTGTTTGTTTCTAGATATTACTGAAGAGAGACTGAAGATGTGAAATAATTTTCTCAGAAGTATTTTTATTAGCAGGCTGCTATTTTTTCTCCAGCTAATTTAGTGTTTAGCTCTTGATCTCTCGTTACCCAAAGAGCAACTGTTGTCTCAGTTGCAAACAGTGGTTTTGTCCGAAAAAAACACTGCTTTCCATAAAGCAATACGAACATGTTCTAAAGTAAGTTCTAGACATGGTTAAGATGCTGTTGGGCTGGGAAGAGAAGACGCCTGGTACTTCAGGTAGGTTTCTTCTTTTCAGAAATCCATGTCTCACAACAATACAGTACACTGCCCCTCATCTGCAGAAGGACTGCACATTGTGAGCATAACCGCTTCCAACATAGCTTCAAGGTTGAGACTTTCATTAAATTAATATTTGATGAACAACGTTTTACTGAAAACATATTCCTCCCGTTTCAAGAGAACTGTAAGAATCTTCGCTCATTACCCTCTTCAGTAGATGAACAGCTCTGTTTGTATTATGGAAAACGAAATCACCATTTAGATGATTAACGTTCCCCACAAAGCTTTATCGTAGAGCAGCAGCTCTCTTAGGAAATAAAGCTGCAGCATGTGAGACACAAAAAGTGAAAACATCCTCCAAACATAGAAATGTTTTACCTATCACTGAATCACACTCTTTGTAAAACCAATTTTAACATCTGAACTTACGGATAGCCTAGTTCCATGAAGTTGTTCCACATTTGTTTTAAAACCATAATAACTCCCATTTGCAAACACAGATCTATCAAGCAGCCACTAGGATGACACTGAAAGGAAATGGAAAAAGATCAATAGCCACAATTGGAGAATTCCTTTCATCTTTATTTCATCAGAGGGTGAATGAAGAATATTCAAGTTGATGAAAAACACTAACCTCCAACTGCAGAAATATTGAAAGAAATATTAATAACAGAAAGATTACCACAGACTTTAGTTGAACCACCTTTAGACATATATTGGAGAACAAGATCGTATTGCCCAAGCTAAGTGTATGCGTGCTAGATATATGATAAATGACAAATGATACAGTCCATTTCATATCTGTATTCATTTCAAAGGATGAAGCAATATTTAATTTGTAATAACATTTGTAATATCTTAAGTCTGAACCGAGACTTAGAACCTGAATCTCTGGTACCGTTATCTTAACTATACAAATTTCCATATTAAAATGTTTAGTAATTACAGAAACTCTTTTTAAGACCATGAACTACCAAGTTATGGTATTTCACTCTGTGGCTACCAAGGTTCACTAGAAAAGGCCTGTTTTTCAGAGATAAGAGATATCCAGGGAGGTGCAATTCTAACACATTTTTAAGCTAAATTTTTAAAATACTATTTTTAATCTTTTAAATCAGAAAATCGTAGAATAGTTGGGGTTGGAATTGACCTCCAAAGGTCATCTTAGTCCAACCCCAGTGCAATGACCAGGGACATCTTCAAGTAGATCAGGTTGCTCGGAGCCCCGTCCAACCTGACCTTGAATGTTTCCAGGGATGGAGCATCTACCACCTCTCTGGGCAACTCCTTCCAGTGTTTCACAACCCCCATTGTAAAAGATTTCTTCCTTGTGTCTAGTCTGGCTCTACCCTCTTTAAAACCATTACCCCTTGTCCTAGCACAACAGGCCCTACTAAAATATTTGTCCCCACCTTTCTTATAAGCCCCCTTTAAGTATTGAAAAGCCACAATAAGCTTTCTGTTCTCCAGGCTGAACAAACCCAACTTGCTCAGCTCTTCTTCCTAGGAGAGGTGTTCCATGCCTCTGATCATTTCTGTAGCCCTTCTCTGGACCGGCACCACCTGGTTCACGTCTTACCTGTGCTGGTAGAAACTTAAGCTGCTAAAAAAGCTGAACACATTATATGCATGTCCTCCAACCAAAAATTCCACATAGATGGGAGATTCCCATCACGCAGAGCTTAACAGTGCCTGTGGGGTAAGGAACTATGGCTGTTTTTCCCAAAGAGAGAGGCAGAACAAACTGCGTGTCTCGGGCAGAGTCAGTCACTCGGCACAGTGGCGAACGCAGAAGGAAACACACATCTGCTGTTTCCTATCCTTTGCTATAAATAACCATTTACTCTTCATTGCACTTTGATGGAATAATAAATCTTTCAAACTGGACATAATTCACGTCCTTCAGCCATATCCTTTCTACTCACGGAAATTTCAGAGGAACACAAAATAGGATTGCTTACCTCTTCCAGTCTCCATCTGTTAAAAAGCTTGTTGTACTTTCCTGGGCGGCCCGCAAATCTGGAAAATAAGATTTCTGTTTCTCAGTGGACATTCCAAGAACACCCTGTATCAGTAGTTATTTCACAACATCCACTGAGCAAACTCGTGAAACATCAACAGATTAAATCACACAGGCTTAAATACGGTATCTGTGGGATATGGAAGTTTCAGAATGCAAACAAGGACCATCATTTTGCAATGACCCTAAGCTGTTATTATGTCCAAAACAAAAATCTTGGCTTCAGAGGTTTAGGATGTTAGATATTCGGAGTCTCTAATCTGCTCCTAAGAAGATAAGCCATTGCAATACATTGGAATTTACTGCAGCACAAGGATCTGCTTGCCCCTGTGAAATACTCGTGTAGGTTCTGCAGGAATGAGAAGTCTGATCATCACAAAACTGAAGTGAAGATGAAGCAATGTTAGATACGTTCTGTATTTCATGCTCTGAGCTAAAGATACACACAAAAAAACGGTGCCAGAATTTCTGCCTCCTACTCTTATATAAAACCTGCCAGACAGTATTTCCTATTTATAGAAATGGATCCTGGGAAATGTAATCAAAAGGGAATAAACAAGAAAAAATGAATACAGCCTATTAGTGCAGGACTAAATACAGACCCACATTTAGGAAGTGATTCTGAATTCTCATTTAGTAGGAAAGTCACGTACATAGACCCACTTAAAAAGTACACTTTTTACTGCCTAGTTTAATGAGAGGGACTTCAAGGGCCCAACCCTCACATACAGTTCAAAATATTAATTTAGTGTTATTAATTATTCTCAGAAACTGACTCACATCTAAATCTTACAGTTCAAACTGTCACTGTATTTCCTTCAAATGTATAAAATAACCAAGGATTATGAGTTCTGTGCAAGTTTTCCTTTAAGATCGTTTCCTTTGTAATTAGCAAAGACAACTTACCTGCCAAGAAAAAAGGCAATGTAAAAGATGGAGCTGTTCAAGTTGACAAACTGGAAGAGGAACATTTTCAAGGCAAAGCTGTTTTCCCATTCAGACTCTGTTCTAGGGTGCTCTGCAGAAAGACACAGTATGTGTTATAAACAAAAATGAAATCGAGTTATGCCTGACTCTGCTCACAGATCAATCACCACTAATAAAACAAGGGATGGTTTCAAGTCATGGTGCCCCTTCAAGCTGCAATTACTTTAATTTTTTCCCTCAAAGTGTTCAGTCTGCAGGTCACAAAACCACTGGCCCAGCTCAGACTATGTTGGTTCTGTGTGGAAACAGGAGACAGAAGTCCATTATCACAGAATCATAGAATCCTAGAATGGTTTGGGTTGGAAGGGACCTTAAAGATCATCTACTTCCAACCCCCCTGCCATGGGCAGGGACACCCTCCTCTAGACCAGGTTGCTCCAAGCCTCATCCAGCCTGGCCTTGGACACTGCCAGGGATGGGGCACCCACAGCTTCTCTGGGCAACCTGTCCCAGTGCCTCAACACCCTCTCCGGGAAGAATTTCTTCCTGAATCGGTCACAAGTCTTTGGGATGATACCTGTTCCATTTCCACAAAATTCTGAATTGAGTGTGAATCTTTTATTCTAATGCTACAGGTACCTTGATTGGAAAAAAACCCACCAAAACCCCCAAAAACCCAAATCCCACAATAAAAATAAGCATAAACAAAAAGCAAAAGCACTCAGCTTTTGGGACTTTCCTTGGGACTGCCAAGGAAAGCAGAAGGAAAAGAGACAAGCTACAGCCAGTTGGTCTCCCACCCAAGCATCTCACCTTCTAAACACTTCTGTAAGATCACTGCTTCCTCCTCAGGACTTCCCTGTCATAATGCTTGTGAAATGTTAAACAGTTTAGAATTCAATGAGGAAAGGATGGAGGTCCTTTGTTTTTTTAAAGAAATGTAGAAATGTGCAGTGGGCTACAGGCATTCTGCACAGGGCTGCACTGCCCTGGGCAGTCGAAAAGGAGGCCCAGGGGAGACCTTATCGCTCCACAACTACCTGAAAGGAGGGTGCAGAGGGGTGGGGGTTGGTCTCTTCTCCCAAGTGACAAGTGATGGGACAAGAGGAAACGGCCTCAAGTTGCACCAGAGGAGGTTTAGATTGGATATTAGGGAAAATTTCTCCTCTGAAAGGGCTGTCAGACATTGGAACAGCCATTCCTGGGGGTATTTAAAAGAAGGGTGGATGTGGTGCTTAGGGACATGGTTTAGTGGTGGAATTAGCAGTGTTGGGCTAACAGTTGGGCTAACAGTTGGGCTTGATGATCTTAAAGGTCTTTTCCAATCTCAAAGGATTCTATGATTCTATGATAAAAGTTTTAAAGCATGTATAAGAGTTAGAAGACTAAACTGCCTGGATTTTCAGTTAAAATTTGTAGCACTTAATTACTCTGGTCTAATGATGACTAAATTAAGATACAAATGTACAGGACACTAGCTTTACATACGGACACTTGTTCCCAGCAATTAAGATATCCTCCTTCTCTTCGACATAAAACACCATAGGAAGTGGAGTGAGCCATCAAGCTCAAACACCTGATGCTCCATCATGCTTAATTCAAGAAGCTCTTTTTTTTCAATTCCTTCATGTATTTTGGGAAATATCAGCTTGCATAGTTAAAGAAAATATTTTCTTTCCCATTCCCTGGTCTGCATATATTAAAAAGTTAAGCAGGAATACAAATCAGCGTGAGCTGAAAAAATATTTTAGTAATTCGAATAAGATCCATTCTGAATCTAAGTGTTCAACCACCTGTTATCTGAAACACGAGCAAGTTTTGAGCATCTTGTTTAACGAGTGTTCTTCACCACTTTAACCAGAAGAGGGAGCTGTTAAATTTCAGCAGCGAGCTTGCTTTTAAGCTGCAAGTTCAACTGCGTATTTTGATGTGGGCAAAAGAGAACATGTAAGAAGAAACACTATAAGGTTACATATTCACATAGTAGGAGTTCTTAAATTCTGCCTTTGCTCTCTTGTTTTCCATAAGCTAGAAAGATTTGCCTCTATGACTGAATCATGACAAGTGGCTTCAGTATACATTTTTAATGTGACAGATTTAACACTACTTTAAAACATATGACTTAATGTTTTTATCTTGGACAATGCAATTTTATCCTAACTCATTTTTTCCATAGGGAAAATCAAATTAAAACATTGTAACCAAGCATTTGGGAAAAATGGAAAAAAATTCTGGTTTAGCATTCTAAGAATATGTTTTTAATTTTGTTCTCTTACAAGATGACAATTTATACTATGAAACATAAAATAGTAGAAATATAAAAATAAATTCCTTTCTCTTCTATTATTTCCTTAGTGAAATAATAATATAATTTCCTTCTCTGATATTTCTCACTTGCTTAGGGAAATGCCAGACTCATACCTATGCACAGATGAAGTTTTCAAACGCCTGTTTTATGGACATATAAAGGTATAAGCCACAGATAGCATGAACCATACCTTGAGTAAATACCTACATACCTAAGTCTGTCAGCAGATAGGCAACCTTTTCATATACCTAAAACAGAAATAAGAGATGGTATAACACATCCTGTCTGTTGTGAGGCCATATCCAGAATGAAAACAAGCGTCAAAAGCAGAGGTGTTCTGTTGCCCTACAGCATCAAGGTATCTGGATGAAGAAGGGAGGACGATGTTGTAGCTGCACGTGGATGTGTAGTTTCCTATGAAGGCTTCATAGAACTACTTTAGTCCCTTTGTCTTTATCCATGTAAATGTAAGTATATACATTAAAAATACATTAAAGACAAGTCGAGAGCCAACAGATCAAGAGAAGTGTTCATACATTGATGGTTCTCTTCATGAGCAGCTAGATGCTTATCCTTTAACTTCACAGACCTGTGTGATCTAAAATAGGGAAAAGCCTTTACACGATACAGTTTTCTTTTGTGTGAATGTACATACTGTTGAGGAGATCAGCCTCCTACTAAAAACTTCCTTATCTGTCTGTATACTGACAATCTCCAGTCTTTATTTTAAATTACTCTTAGCCCAAGGTAGTTACCAACTCTGAAAAATATTTCCTTGAGTACCTACTATTAAGAGCAAGTTATTTTCAATATATTTAGTGTGCTTGTTCACTTGAATGGAATTTTATGATTAATTATTATACGTAAAACCAGAAATAAATACACGACAGTCCGTTTTGAAGAACCCTTTCTTATTGCAGTGAGCACACAATCATCTTAACAGAAATAAAAACCATTGCTTGCTGTGCTATTATTCTTTTTTACCTGTTTGTGCCTGCATGGGAATAGAAAAATGATAAATTATATTGCAGTTGCAGGAATACAGTTTACAACAACGTACATTTTGTTACCACAGCAAATGATTTAAGCCCTGATGTTACATGCCAGGAAAAGCTCAAACCGAAAGCATGTATCACAGTGATTCTAGGACTGTGCAATACTGGTATCACACCTGCATTTTAAATAAGGAAAGGAAGAATTCTAAGTTATCAATTAAAAAAGGAACAGAAAGAAAATTCTTAGCCAAGAAGAGGAGGTAGTTCTATTTAGATATGTATTGCAAAAGGTAATGTAAAAAAACAAAAATAGAAATCTAGAAAGCAGTAGTCTGCACCACTGTGGCTTGGTGACATAAGCAAAGATGTGTAGGGACAAATTAAGTAAGCATTAGAGAAAAACACTGACAAACATAGTATTAGATGAGGAAAACCCCACTGAAATCCTATCTTCAGGCACTGCTATACGAATAAGCAAGAACATGCACGTACCTGATACACAATACACTCAGTAACCTTGTAAAAATTACTCTTTTAAATTAACCCCTCGTTTAAAAGAACAGAAGACTTACAACATTGAGTGACATGATGATCATAAAATTGATACAGACTCCAGTGCCAGATGTTGCAAACTGCCAATACTTCTTGATGAAATACCACTTGAAAGAAGCAAACTGTTCCATGGCTACCAGACGATACACCACAACTGCAAACACTGCAGTGAGGACCAGTGAAATCTACAGGTAAGGTTTATGAAGAGAAATATCAGAACAAAATAAACCATATCTGAAATAATTTCCACTCAATTAATAAATTAACAAGTCTCTAAAGACTGCCATTTGTTGTGGTGAGCAGACTCTGAGAGAATGAAAATACGAGATTGATGAGTTAAAACATTTCTATACTGTTCTTTTACAATATAACTATTGCATCTTTGAACAGGAGACCCACCAACGAGCAGTAAGACTGAGACAACGTTTGACTATATTATGTAAATCCACTAATCTTAATGAACGCACTCACGACTTGCGATGCTATAACAGCAAAACAAGATTAAAGGCTATAATAATTCCAATATTATTAAACATTACCATGAAGAATATTCCTGAGACAGACACCATCAGTCGGCTGAGCTTATCAGGGAAAGGTTGGAAAGGTTCGGGTTTTCCTGTGATGGGATTTACTCTTTCCACTTGGGAATATTTAGCTTCAAACTGTGGGCGCAGCTCTTCCTGGAATGACATTATCAATTCCGTTTGCTGTGCTACTTACTTCACTGAAGTATCAAAAATCAGACATATACAAGCTATAATATAGGGAAATTATTTTGATATATATTCTTTTTTATAATGCTCCAACTCATATCTCAAAATAATTAGCTCTTTTGAAAATCCCTGGAAACAGTGCAAGAGGCCAGAAACCATTAAGAACCTTCTCCACTATGTGAGGGTATTCAAAGGACCATGGGTCATCATACTGAATTAGAAACACCAGTTTCTCTGCAGAAATTGATAAGAAAACTATAAATTAATGCCAGTGGAATGATTTAATATAAGCCAGCAGCTTGTATCTAAGCATCTATGGAAAGCTATAAAACAAGTGATGGTAAAGGCTCTATTGACTCAGACTGCAGTTAAATCCCCAATACAGTTAAATTACAGCTAGGTTCACTAGTAATGTATGAAGTAATAAAATCATTTTATTATTGCTGTTGCTGATAGCAGAATGTTAAAGGATAAGTTATGTCTCTCAGAAGGACATAACATCTAGTTTCTGTCCCTTTGCTTGTCTTGGTCCCATTTTTAGGCAGGATTAGGAATTTCCAGTACAAGAAACCCTAGAACTGAAAGGCATCTGTGTCGACATCAGTAGTAGTTCCTGTTCTCTGTACAGGCACTACTTCTACTCAACTTTCCAAAGGATACTTCTAATAAATGTGGAATTACAATGCTAGTTGCAGAAGGCAGAATATCCTTGTATAGTTTCAAGTATACTTGTTTATTCTGCTAGTGTTATAAATACAAATACGAGCTGAATGACAAATTCGGATGACTGACATACAATATATATTGATAATTACACTTAAATCATGCTGATGGCAAGATTTCCAGGTTTACTTCTGTTTAGTCTTACCTCTTCGTCTTCCCAGTCTATGAGGTCCCAGTCATACGTTAATACAGCTCTCCGTCTCTTCCAAAACTCTAGAAAGACTGTAGCTGTGGAAATCATCAACTACATTTTAATTATGGAAAAGAAAGAAAAAAAGCCATGCAGACCTCAAGAAAATCAGCAATATGTAACATGACAACTGTCAGTAGCCACTTTCTGGCTGTTTTCCCCATAGAGTCTGAAAACAGTAGGTAACTTCAGGATAATCCCTGTCAAAATTGGAACACTATTTTACAATGTTTATCTAAGAATCTGTTTTTTTGCTGTCTGCTGTATCAGTACAGAGATAGGCACCTGTCAACATGAGACACTACCGTCCCTTTTACAGCATCCTTTTGCTTTTAATTGTATTCAAAACATATATGGTTTAAAATCTTTCCTTGAAGGAACAAGGATATGCATACACAATGGTGTCTATTAATAAAGAGCTAAATTATGATCTCATTTTATTCTGTTTGAATCAAGACAACCTCAGTTCTTTCCCAGCTTTATAATGGAGTATCTTCAATACAAAATTATTTCTGTAAACAATTATTTCTAATCTATGTGTGAGATCATAATCAGATTCTCCATGTACTCACAGATTTTGGTAGGTCCCATAAAAATAATTACAATCAATAAATAACACCAAATTTCCCAAACACTGTAGTTTGCCACTTGAGGGTAAGAAACCTTATTTTGGTCTGATTCCTGACAAAATGTGGGAACGTCCATTTGTTCCTTGGAAAACAGTGATTTCAAATAGGGAGTGAAAAAATTGGCTTCCTTCTGGCAAGCCAACTGCTCAGAAGCAAGATTTCTAACTCAAATGAATAGGATGGTTTCACATTCTTACCTTTTTCTATGTTTCTGTATTATGTTTAACATCTTATTTGATTTATATATATAGCCATCATCCTTGTATATATGTATACATGTATGTAATTTATCCATACACTATAATAAAGCACAAGGACTAGAAGCTACCAGAAGTTCACCATACCACTACCCATAAAGAATGGATGGGTGAATGAAAGGAACTTGTCCCTGAATATTCTAGGCAACATGTTCTTATATTCTTCCAAGAATGCATCTTGTCTTCACCACAGATTTCATTTCCGTTTCAGATGCTCCTAACAAGGACGGCACGCAGCTCTCTTATTTAAGCAGCAGTGGGGTTGGCATTTGAGTATTCCGAGGGTGAAACAATCTTTTCTCACTGTCACTGGAACTGCTATCGCAACCAGTGCAGCCTGAGACCCAGAAAGATTACAGAAGACATCACCTCACAATAGAAATCCCTTCTTTCCCCGTGAGGAGCAACGTAAGCCTGTGCCATACAGAAAACAACACTTAATGATTAAATAGGTGATTAAATAGGTAGGAGAAATACAACACATTCTGCAAAATATGGTGCTGTGTGTTTCTCTGTGTGGCAGGCAGCACACCCAAGATATCACACTATCCTGTGCAAAAAGTGAGAAGTCTGTAACTGAACAAATGAAATAATTCACTTAGTTACACTCAACGCTAACAGCAATTAAGGAAGTGGCCCGGTTATCAGAAATAAAATAATTTAAAATCCCACTGACTTAAAAAAACCTGAGTCAGAGAAACTGAAACCAAGCAATTGAATTAGTGGCTTATTTTTTTCCCCAGTGCCATTACTGAAGAAAAGAACGAGAAAGTGCATGCAACTTTTTTGGACTGGGAGGTATTTTAGCTTGTGTAAATAACCACTGAAGCTTTGGAAATAAATGAGGCGGTTGCGGTCTAGAAGTAATACCAGCCTGTGGACAAATGGAGTCCTCAGCTGAATATACGCTAATTATGTAATGGTATTTATTTCATTCTGTCTGTCCCCTAAGATTTGGGATAACTTGTTTGTTCTTTAAATCAAGACGTGTCTCTAACTTAGAGTTTTCAGGCTCTGGTATAGCATGAATAATAGGTTCATCATGATCATCATCAAAATATGTCTTTTATGTTACTTATGTACTCAAAGCATTTGATAATGCAATGATCAAGAAAATCTTCCATCCAGATGAAGCAGGTGGAGGCCCAATCGCTAACCGTACCTGCCAGCTGAAGCACCTTTTCCAGACTCACCTGAGCTCTTAAAAAATGCTGCAATCCTCTCTTTCACACAGCAGAACAGAACCCATGGCAATTTTGCTGTGCTATATGGCTACTGAGAAAACTGTCAAAAGCTCAATATATAAAAGAAAAGCATGTTGGAAAAAAAAGTAATTCACAAAACTTGGTGTAATCGTCTAGTCTAAATGACAGTGAAAAAACATCAGAACTTTGAAATTCATTGTCCAGTTCTACAGAGCCGGGATCCTTCCTGGCCTGCCTTTGTTTCACTATCACATGGCTAACGCCCCCCCGTCTGATTGCTCTCCCTGCAATCCAGCCCCCCCAGTCCTAGTTGCTAGGCACCTCTTACAGACTCATCTCTTACACTGATCGCCCAGCTCTGAAAACACTACGTCTTGACTTTTATCTATCACTTCTGTAGAAAAACATGACATACAACAGATGACTAATCCAACCATTTGAACATCAAGATGAGAACATCCATTTTCTAACATTGCTTTGACCTGGCAGAGGTCTTCCTGCCTAATCCTGCTGCTCAAGAGTTCTGGGCAATTTACAGTTTAGAGGGTCACACACAAGCCTATGGCTTCCTACAGAAAACACTGACTGGTGCCTCCGCTGCTTTTCCCCGGGCACATTGCTTCCCATTGAATAGCTCCAGTTGCCATTCTGAACTTTAAATTTCATAATATATGGTGTGCTTCCTTTTCTTGTCCTGCATTTTGGTACAGACCCACTCACTTAGGGATTTGTTATTCAGTGCTCTGCAACGCAGTCTGCAGTTCTGCCACTGTACGCTTCCAAATGTTTCCTTCAATTCTTACTTGTTACCTCATGTTTACTGCCCTTACACCTCCAGTACTCGCGCTGAGGAAGAACTAAAATCTCTTGGCAGGTGCTTTACACAGCTCTTAATCTTTCAGAAGACACACAGGGTGATGTCTGATGGTTAAGAGAGACAGGAAAGATTGGTTGCGTGCTGATGCAATCGTAACTAAACCAAAAGTTTGACATTGCCAAGAAGAAATGATTGGCTGCTGCTAAATGCTGTGGAAGGAAGAAACAGAGCAGAGAAAGAAAGCAACCCAAAAAAAACAAGAACCCATGTCCTGGTTTTAGCCAGGGCAGAGAAACCAAGACTATCATGTGAGCACATCTCTTCTAAATGTTTTATAAGAGTCACTGTGTCACAATGAACGGTGTGTTTATTCCCTAAAGGATTATTACCGAGAGCATTTTCTGTAAGGGAGCAGTGGACTGTCTCTATTGCCTCTTCGCAGAGTTTGGCCATGGCCAGGCAGGCCCCTTCTGAATACGCTGCTCAATTATTTCTTCCGTTTTATTCAGACTCCTTTACAGTAAGCTGTGCAATAAAAACAGCCCTACAGATTTGATACCACACGTACTACTGAGACACACTCTTCAGAATTGAAACTGCCACTGGATAAATGCAGGCTATGGCTGAACGACAGCTTAGTCTTATCTCCCACTCGTGGAGCACGCTGAACCACCCTCCCTCCATATGGCCACAGCTCTGAATCTGTTCACTCTCAGGCTCACTGATGGAGGTTTTGCCTTCCAGGAACAGTGGGCCAGCGCTCAGCGCCAGCATTCTGGCACCACGCCGCAGGTGTACGACACTTAGCCAAGAAGTGAGTCACAAACACAGCACCTTCCATTAGGCGTTAAGTCGCTCAGGTAAACAGTTTTTACTTTTCCTAACAGATGAATTAGGCTGTAACAAATACGAGAGAGCGAGTGCGTGCAGCTTCCCAAGCCCAGTGCGGAGGCCCAGGGCAGCACTAAAGGGCTATGACTTTTGTACCAGTGTAATACATGTACTTTAAGACAATTGCAGCCTATATATTTAAGGTCTTGCTATTTTCAAATATTATGTATCTATTCAAATAACCTTTCTTTAAAAAAAAAAACCCTGTCAGAAAGGCTTCTCAGCACCATAACGTGTGAGTGCTGTTGTAGAGTCTACTGTTGACCCAAGTATATCACTTGTCACTCGGTTCATGCTGCCTAAGAACCAAATCTGGACACAAATTTGTGGTGCTTGTTTTCAGATCTCAAGGTCAATCTGTTAGATGCATGTCCACCCAGACACAGCAATAAATACGAGTTGGAAGCTTGTTGATACACACTGCAGAGAATGCTAGATTCCAAAGAAAACCGAACGCACAGCATCAGACTCTGTCCTCCCTCCTCTCACCCCACCTCATGCCACACAAATAATATACTTCCTCAAAAGGGATATTAGAAAGGGTAGAACTTGATCCATTTCATAGAAAACCTGGCACTTGTCCACTGCTGTATTTTCAAGAAAACACTGCTAGTTGTTCCCATATAAACACCTCCTGTATATGCCATATCCTCAATGCTTACCTCGAGGATAAGTTATGAAACACTATTTGCACTTGATTCCTTAAAAATTTAAAGTGGAAACAGATAACTACATGACGGCATTCCACTCAAATAGTCACACAGTACTGAAACATTTCTGAATCGCTCTTCACCACATACCAGCCTAGAATAAATATACATAAAGAATAAAAAAAAAATCACGGGCTGACGAGATGAGCATATTGAGTTATATATGGTATGCCTGATTTCCTCATTCTTACTTTAGCCCGGAATTGTTTATATAAAACCTGAAGTGAGGGGTAAGAGTTGTAACATTCATCTCCTATGTGTTCCAAAGTAAAAATTAATGACATCTGGTGAACATCCAGAAAATTTGGATTTAAATTATTATCTTGAATTATTGCAACCGGGAACATATTTGGAGACAGGATCAGGCTCATTTCTAGCAGCACATTTGTCTTAACAGAACTCATTTTGCTGCTTTATTTTGTAGAAGACACGCCTTTCCCAGTTCTCATCTCGCAAGCGTACCGTAGGAAACTCTGTGGTAATGAGAAGCTATCTTTTCTTAAATTAATAGTTGCACAGTACATGGAACAATAGTTTCTATAGTTTACAGAAAACAGTCACTCTTCTGACATACCAGTTCAAAGACTTTCAAAAGATTAAGCAATAAGCACTGCCTCCCCACTTTACCATAAATACTGCAATTTCTGTGGACTCTGTAATGACAGAGCTCGGTCATGACAGCAGTGAAGTGGGTCGTGTGCTGCTGCTGCGCCCAGTGAAGGGCTGCCCCACCTCGCCTCACCCGTACGGCGCGTTCCTGCCCGCTGTGACACTGCCACGGTGGTTGTACCTGCGCTCCCCGCTTCCCGCCAGGCTCGCCGCCTTCTGGGACATCTTTCTTTCAACAGGTTCCTGCATATTTTGCAGAGCTCAAAGGTAAGTCTGAAGCTTTTTTTTTTTAGTGCTTACTACTGGATCTGCTTAATAATCACCATGTCCTTTCATACAGTGTTCGGGAAGGCAATCAGTGCTGCTGGAACCAAATGCTACTTAGAGTGTATTTCTGAGAAAAGAACTGGAAAAAAAACCAAACCCGGTTTGTGACTCAAAATTAAATCAGAGAAGCAGCAACCACAAACAATGACAGTATTTCATTTAAATTCACACTTCTCTTTAGTGGGTATTTATGCTCCTTATCAAGCAAGTATAGAATTTCTCCCAGTCAGTTCAGAGATCCTAATAAATGGGGTGTGGGGGGGTAGTGATGAAGGGAATTACTCTGTGTATGCTACTTTATACCACATTTCTGAAGGTACTGCTACACTGTTATTGCTTCTGCTGAGTTCGCTTATACCGAAAATGAACAGGAAATACACACTTAGAAAGCTCAGCCAGTGCGCTTACACTTGTCAGGTTGCTAGCTAGTAACAGAGGGGATAAATTAAATTAATTATGGAACAGAATTCATATTTATATTCTTCTTTGTAATTCACCAGAAACTTATTTTCTCAGCACAAAAATTAAAATACAGCTTGAAAATTTAATATTCATTGTTCATTAAATTTATAAGTATCTCATCCTTGGACAGCAATCTGAATTTCAGAGCCAAGAGCCATGGGAGCAAAAGCCCAGTATATTTCTAGGACCATCATTTCCTATTATTTCTTTCTGAATTCCAGAAGATACATTCTCTATATCTTTCTTTATATTTGTTCCACCTGTTTTTGGATCATTGATGTAAAGGTAAAAACAAACTGCTTTATGAAGCTTAAAAAGCATTGTGTGAAAGTTCTGCAAACATGAACGTTACTCCAGACCTCAAATGTCATTAATAATTTGCTCATCATGACACCGTCTACTACATAAACTACTTTCCAATCACTACTATAAGGGAGGGAAATGGTGCAAGGTTGAATTTACTGACATGCAAAAGAGTGCATAATCTACTCATAAGGAGAAGTTGAAACAATTATTTTCTTGGCAGTTGCAGAGGTTTTGCAGACATTATACCTATCACTGGCAGGTGCTGCGTTGTGTTCAGGAAATACATGTTGCAATGACTTTACCATGCCACAAATCTATTTTTAAATACTGTGTGATCCTGTGTGATCTGCTCTGGGTGATCCTGCTCTGGCAGGGGAGTTGGACTAGATGAACTCTAGAGGTCCCTTCCAACGCCGACCACTCTGTGAATCTACCACTGGATAGACATTTATATGAAAATCCCCATATAAGAATTTATTAAGACTTTTTTTATGTGTGGGAGAAATACTCAACGCAAATTTGAGCAGTTTAAGGAAAACACAAAGCCAGATGCCACATCAAGGCAAGCTTCACGCTGAAGTCCACAGACCTGGGGAGGTTGGTCTGACTGGGACCAGGGATTCACACAGCGTGTAGGTGTGCAAATGTACACATGTGCAGTAGTAGTTTCGTATGGAGTACCTTCTGCTGTAAAGCAACCTTATTCTTTATTAATAACAGAATGACAAGGATTTTTGTAGCCTTTTTTCCACTTACTTCAACTAAAATAGAGAAATATGTATCAGCGTGGCTGAACCTACATTAGCATTTTAATCCACTTTAATTAAAGTCTCCTGATCGTCTCCACCGGTTGCCCTTTGGCTTACAGTACTGTCCACTCCTGTCAGTGAGCTAAGCGATGTGCTCTGGGAGTAGCCTAACACAGGCCAGCTCTCAAAGGGTGCTCAGTCAAAGGAAGATATTGCAGCCAGGTGAGAGTAAAGCCCTCCAGAAATGTGTGAAGAGTGGGTATGGAGTCCTCAGCACCTCTACAGATCTCTTGCAGCTGGGCTACGTATTTTCCGGTATAGACGTCATCACTGCATACTCAGGTTCACACCGGAGAGCCATTTTTATGGGAGATCGCATTCACATCTCGGTGAATTCCTCCAATCAGGGCCACTACATCTCTTCATAAAGTCATACACTGAAGGAGAAATTTTAGCCTCCCCCATTTTGGTGTTGGCTTATTTTTCCCTAGCAAGCTGTCACAGGTCTCAATTTGACTCTAGCAGCACAGAAGCAAATGCAGAGTGCAGAATCACTGAAGGAACACGGTGGTGACCATCCCATGGAAAAGCCTCAATTTTCTTGCTTAAAAAAGGAAGAGCTAACCTAGGTAACCGAACTGCAGCCTGACCTCATACCAATGTCATTTCTACTCAGTTCAGGTTATGCTTACTGCACTGATTTCCACTGGGCTGGTATTGAGTAACACAAATACCAGTGAACCAAATGCGAGACCTTTTTTTTGTGTTTTCTTAATGATCTGTCCGTAGCTTCCTTAAACAGCTAGCTTTAAGAGGGTCTGGGCTCTTCTGCAAGCTTGGCTAATCTATAGCACTGCTATGTATTTTATGATCTATATTTATTTTTGGTTTACTACAATAGCACTATTTGCATACTAAGCTCTAAAGGCAACAAGTAGCTTTGAAGATCTTCAGTGTTTTCCTAAACTGTATGAACACTAATGTTGCACTAGAAAAAGAAGAGTTAACTAGTACACACACAAGGATCTCCAGGAAGCAGTTCATCCCAATTGAGAACTGCAGTACACAACTCCAAAGCAAGGTTTCTTCTTGAAGGTTTCACACAAGTAACCCAATCAGACCAAATAACAAATTTGTTCAGCAAGGAGATTGACTCTGTTGTACACTGCTCTGAATTAAAATTACAGTTAAATGGATTGAGTGTAATTTCCCTATTTAGTTTAGTTACAGTGAAGGGACAATGAGTGACCAAAGCCACTTTGTTCACTATTAATACAAGGAAGGAGAGATCATGCTACTGAATTAAAACAATAATATTATTAAAATGACAGCATGTGTTGGAAAAATGTAAAATTCAACAGGTTTTTTCTCCTCACTCTTTTGTAGTTATTAGTACTAACAAATCAGAATCTAATATTCAGATTGCACAGCATTTTGTAGCCATCTGAAGGCCTATCGTTCAAATTGTAAATGCAATTGGAGCTGATAATTGTACTCCACAGGGGTTTTCTTTGGCTTGCTCATTTGGGGTCAAAGTGGTTATCCTGAGTCTGACTGCTACTCAAGCAGAAGTTCTCTCTTTTATTCTTTGCTGAGTAAGTTACAAATGTTTTCTACACACAGGTCATTCTACCATATAACTAACCTTAACTTGGGAAATAAGCAACGTGGAGAAATGGAATATATGTTAAAAAGCAGATTACATAGCATTTTATAAATACACATGCATTTCAAGTAATGGTACCACCTTCTAACCACAACAGAAATAAGAATAAACTAACAAAACAAAACAAAACCAAAACAAAGAAACAAACAAGCAAGCAAACAAAATCAGCCCTCATCCCCCTCCCCCACAAAAGACCAAACAAATCACCCATAGGATAAAGCACGACAGTAGGAGGGGGGGCTGAATATGAAATAGTTACTTTTGCAGGTGTGCATCTCCTCTCTTCAGATGGTAAAGTACCCACATACAGGGATACCTAATTAACTAATGATGCTAAAAACATAACTTAGTACACTTTTTATTGAGCTGTCACATAAGAGGTTATGTGTGGGAGGTGAAAGTGCAAGATCAAAGCCTGTCTTATACCCAGAAAAACCACACACCTCCCACCAAAACCCCACAGACATACTGCACAGCATACCTGCTCCAATCATGTGACTTCAAGATGAGTTTTTCTCATCCTTCTCAATCTAACATCTGAAAAATTAATGCGTAATACGCAGCTTCCAATTTCCTACAGAAGTAGTTTTCACACAAATTCAGCATCCTCCATAACCACACGACTGACTGAGTTGCCAGTTTGCCGCTGGCAGCATTCATATGACACTCACTGCTCAGGGTCACAGAACACTGTCCATCAACTTTCAAGGCTAATTGTAACAATTACATTTCTTCGCAAGAGTTGTTGCCTTCCCAGAAAACACTGCCTCCAGCATGCCATCCAAACACGTATCATTCCGTCATTCTACAGCAAAGTGGGTTTGAATTATTCCCCTCTGAGGATGAGGCCTGTTTACAGCACCATGCAATTTTCTTGTGCAAAAAACTTTTGTTGATCATCATTATTGTTTTAGATCACTCTTCAGGTCATTAAGACTCAAGGATGTTAAGTTTTCAGCATCAACACCTGGTAAATAGTGATATTTCCATAGAATAACACTAACTTTTTTTACCAGCTTATTTGGGTCTTCACTGAGAGGCTTTGTTTTGCAAAATGAAGTAACAGACAACAGTGAATTTCTTTCAGGTTCTGTATATAACAAGACAAACCTTGAGATCAACACCATGAAACCCTCCTGTGGAATGATTTTCATTTTCCTGCTTGTAAGGCTGCCACGGAACAAAAGCAATACTGAGGGCACAAAAGTAATTGAAACCTATAATGGAAATAGCTCAATTACAGATAACAACCAGCCTGCAGTGCAACCAACTTCACAGAGAGTTGTCCTACCTATGACTACTGCCATAACTCCTGTCAGCCACGCTGCACCAACTGCCAGTGCCAAAGAAAGCGTAACGAGAACAACAGAGACGAGCACTTGGCCAAACAGCACACGCCCGAGCTCCACTGATGGCACCACTTTATCTTTAAAGGTCACTGTGGTATCCAAAGATGGAATAAATAATGCTGCCACAAACAGAATCCCAACGTCTTTAGCGACATTTACAACAAGCAGTGCCTTTTCTGGAGTGACCGAAAGTGCCGCAGCTATTTCTGCTTCCACAGCGGGACCGAGTAACTCCACAGTCACCTACAGTACCGCTGTGGCTGTGTCACACCTCAGTGATACCTCTTCCGTCAACCCCAGCGTGTTGTTCCCCACCGGCATCACTCCGACATCACCCATGGTGAAGCACAACAGTCCTACACCGGACTGCAACTCCACGCAACAGACAACAGAGCTGAATCGTCATTTCAGCAGCCCTTCGACTGCACCATCTGTGCCAAAAGATGCCAATGAAGGTAAGGATCTAACTAAAGTCCAACTGGATTAATATCATAATACCGAAATAAAACCTTTTTTTCAATGAACAGGAGGCTTTATAAGGTGTGTGAATGAACAGGTGACCTAGCACAGACTAAAACGCACCCAAAATAATATATTTTTAAAATAATTTGCTGTTTACTTGTTTGTTTAAGGTTTCCAAGAGTGGGGAACTTAATGACAGCTACTGCTCACTCACACTGGAGTGGGTCTTCAAAACCAATGTGTAGACGCACCATATTTAAAAGGTGTAACACGTCAACTAGTTAAGTTCAGAAACTTTTGTCACCAAAGACGACTTCTTACAAATACTTCCAAAGAAATTACTCATTGTGCGTTTAATTATCAAGTTGAGTATGCGTGGGAAAACAATGGAGCATAAAACTGTCATGGCACTTTTCTATCTTGCTGCTCTGAATCAGGGCTCCAGGAAAAGAAAAGGAAAGATTAGAAGACAGTAATTTTTTTGCCATTAATTAGCTCTCACGCTTTTAACACGGGACTGAAAGGCTTATCCATCATATGCAGCAGAGTACAGTTTGTACCAGGAACTGAAGGAGCATCAGACGTTCATGGTTCCTATCACAGTTCTAGTAATTGCAATGTGCCTGATTTTTAGATAACATGACTGAAGGCGAAGGGGGGTGGGGAAGCAAGTTCAGTCCCAAGAAAAACAGAATACTTTGAAGGAAAGTTTCATGAAACCTGAGGAAAACCTTGGAGAAATGCAGATATTCTGCTAACTGAACAGGTGCAGAAAGCATTACTGGATTTCTTACCTTGCATACTCAAAAATTGGTACTCTGAAACTTAATCACCTGAAATTCAGGGCCTGCAATTTTAAATGCTGGCTTAAATAGTTACAAGTAATTGCATTCAAAGAGTGATTACGGCTGATTTCTTTAAATTAAAGGAGAATGGTTGATTAAACCTGGAACCTTTTTATTTGACTAAAAACTTATTTAGCTTTTTTTTTTTTTTTTTTTAACCGTCGTTATTTCCCTTGAAAGTCAAGGGTAGAGATGTCTGTTTTCTTTCACAAAGGCAGATAGTTTCCGCGGAGGCTGGTTCAGTCACTATCTGCAAAGCATTTCAGACCCTTGGTGAAAAGTCTCGCTCCACGAAGCCCTCTACTATAAAGCGAGAGAGAAGTATCTGATCTTACAGATTTATTATTCTTATTGAACTGTCTCTTCTTTCCTTCTCTCCTAGACAAAACCAACACAGGAGGAGTAATAGTTGGTGCCATTGTAGGAGCCATTTTGGGATCTATATTGTTAGGTCTGATTGGGTATTTTATATGTGGTAAGAAAAGGTCTGAGTCATTTTCCCACAGACGGCTTTATGATGATACAAGGAGTGAGCCAGGTAAGGAACAGCACAAGTGTTTTCCATAACTGCATCTTTTATTTCTGCCCATAGCTGCTTAACTAGCCTGGTCTTAGTGAATTATTAGGAATTATATCATTGACTCCAGTGAAACTAGTTTTCAACTGACAGTACTTTATTCTTTTAAATTTTAGCTTAACCAATGTGCCCCTTAACTCTGTCTCCTGCTTAAAATTTATTTTTTTAACCTCTGAAATATCAGGAACTATCATATCTAGTATCAATGTACCTGTTCAAAACACTGCAGGCAAATTCAAAACCAGGGCTCAAAAGCTCTCCCAAACTTTGATTAACTGAAAAAGGCCAGACTCTTACTCATCCAACTTCCATTACAGAATGAGGGATGAAGCTACATCTGTTTTTAGGAGTAAAGATATATTTAAGAGGTTTAAAAATAAAATTGCTTTTGTCTTCTCCATGAATATGGATAAAGTTGTATTAAAGTGTAATCATACAGCCTCCAAACATTAATATCATGTTCCTGGACTTTATTTTTAAATGTTTAAATAAACATTCAGAGGCTAAACACACTTTTTTATCATACAAAATCAAAGCAAAACAGAACTTTGGCAATAGGCCCTTTCTGGCTCAAAGGCAAGAGCTGAAAGCTGCCAGAATGACAGACTAGGAACTAACTTCGAAAGTCGACCACCCATGCAGTGCTGGATGGGCGTTACTGGGAGGACACATGTCATCGTCAGACCGTGAATCAGGGCCTTCATCTTTTTCTTCCCCCATACGTAAGAAAGATGTTAACTGGGTTCAACTCTGAGGGACTGCTGAACTAAAACCTTGAGGTACCCAGATAAGAATCTTTCAAGCAATATATCAAAAATAATTATATTATCCTTTCAGTTCTCCACTTAGACAACCCACTTGGGTCGTACGATACGAGTTTTGGATGTGCATCAGAAGACCACGCCAGCACAGCAGGCAAGGCAGAGGAAGAGAACGCAGGGTGCCCATCCACTGCCATTCCAATGGCCGACATGACACCATCCCACCCTTCACCGTAACGTTTGCTTCAGATGATAGCCTCACCTGTTAAGTACATGCTCTCATTTTTTCCAAAACGACCTGGCAGCTGTTACCTGGCAGCCATTACTGTGCAAACATGTTTGGGAAAGCAAAGGGCAAATCACAAGATACACTGATATGCAACGGAGAGGACCCAGAAGCAGAGCATCACTCTTCTACTTTGTAATTAAATGATCAACCTATGGTTTTCCTGGAAGGATATTATACTTGCTTTCTTAGAAATAATAGAGACAAAGAGCACCCAGGTAAAATTCTGCCTCGTGTAACTTTGGTCAACAATGCATTGTGACAGAGCAAAATTTGACTAGGATTGTAATGATATTTTAAAATCAATAAAATTTCCCAAATTTAACTATGTTGAGGTGAAAATATTCTGTCAAATATAATGTCTATCTGATGAATGACTCAGGGCATTATTTTCCCCACTCTTCTGTTATACCTTCCTCAGTGAATATGACAAAAAGAATGAAATTCACTTGGATTACTCGGAGGTTGATGTTTGCTGGGGAGAATGGAACTACTGAGTAACATGGACTACATTTAACCTTTGACTATGATGACACAGAGTGAAAATCACTACCAAAGCCAAAACCAGAAGACAAGCTATTCCTCTGTCAAACTAATCTGTCATTTGCATTGCAGTCTAGATCTGTAGAAATGATGTAAAAGGGTTTGGTACAGGTTAGATAGTAGAAATACTTAACATGAAAGGAACGCAGTTATGTCTGCCATGTATATAGATATCCTAATATGCATGGTCTGTTTGTTCCCAGCTAAAGAGTAAAATTAGGGGAGTAAAATAACTGCATAGTTTATCTGTTTGCATTTATCAGAAATGTCTAAACAGAAAGAAAGAGCATGAAATAGATGTAACTGTAAAGGCACAGAATAAACAAAAAGTGCAGAGAAAATAACTACTCACATGGGATACATTCTTGTTACTACGACTGTTAAAATGCTTTATTTAGTGTGGAGACAGTGGATCACGTCAGTGGAACTGTCTCACTAACTGGGAGTGAACGTTGAAATGGGGGTTTATGTGATATGTGAGTAAATGGCACGCGCACACCAGAAAGTGAAACACTGGCAGTCTCACTGCAGATGGGTAAACCAGGTATTTAGTTAGAACTATTGAAAAGATTAAAGAATTGAGTGCATATGTGCAGCAATGCCATTCCTACAGGGCTCAGTCATGAAATCAGCACGCTTCCCATCAAAACCAGAACCTGAATTCTAACGTTAGATTCCACGTGTTGGATAGCAGGCTGAAAATCTGGGACACGTTCACTTGCATGAGGTGAGAGTACCACTCTGTCGCTGGAAGTTAAAAAAAGGTAAATGTTCAGCTTTCAGCTTCCTCAGCACGTATTACACCATCTTTCCTGATACTGGTAAAGCAGTATCACATAAGCAAAATTCCTTCTTACGCTTGAAGCTTGGGCTCAACTGAAAATGGGAAGGGCTCTCTCTAAGGAGAACTCAGAGATGAAGAGATGCTAAGAAACTACCAGTGCTGGCTACATTGGTAACCATATAATCAAGTGCGATGTATTTTAGGAATTCATGAAACTAATTATTAGTGATTGTAAGACTGTAACAGCAAGATTAGGAGCCAATAAAGAAATATCACTGTGGCAAGCAATCCAAGTGTACCTTTTGGCTATATTTATATCCTGTTAATTTTGACAACCTGACGATGAGTTTTGTGTGCATGTGCTTATTTTGCTCTTCGATCTTTTGCCTATGTTTGTATATTTTTTGTTTTTAACAAACCAGACTCTAAAATCTGTGACATTTCTTCACCCTTCACTTTAAGTTAGAAATGCTTACTCATACATATTACATAAATAAAGTTGTTGTGTGCCATTTGACTCTATTTAAAATTGTAAAACTCTGTCTGGGATTCAGACAGCTGTATGTATGTGAACTCGTGTAATTTTATCAGGGTTTACACAGACAAACATTTACATTGGTAAAATGAATTATCTCTTGTTCTAATACCAGTCTTCCTTACTTTCCAGCAGCAAAATACTGAGTGAAATTAGCTTCAGTGAAAGCTAATTCCATCAAGCATTTCAGGCTGGAACCATTCTCTCTCTCGTATGGCATTATTACACTTGAAAGAGAGGAAAGGCTGTTCTAGGTAACTCCTGTTCAACAGTGGCCTCTGTGGATATCATCCTGCTAGGCTTTGTACCCCAAGACATGATGAGTGTGATGTCAGGGTGAACACAATGAGATATTCAGACTGATAATTTGAATATAAATTGTTAAATTGTTCTAAGCACTTAACATCAAATCTTTCCTATACTTCCCTCTAATTAGCTCCCACAAGAACATTCTCATTTATTCTACAACAATTCTCTACAAGACATGATATGCTGGCTCCGGATCAGTAAAATAACCTACATGTTTGTCTCTGAAAAGACTTCTGCCTGCACGGTATCAAACTCAGGCTTAAAGACTTTTAAGGTGTTCAAGACAGTCATTACATTAACCATAAAAGGTATTCTTTTCACCCAATACTAGCACAGAAATTGAAGTTGATGAAAACAGGAAAAAAAAGTTTATGCGACAAAATCATAATCCTTTAAATTTTATCAAGAGCTATGCTCTCTCTTTACCCAATAATCTGATAAAAGGGTCAGGTAAACTAAAAGTACAAAACAAATAAAAACCTACTTACCCCAAATCGCCATGAAAATAGCAAAGAAGACAGTCCCTCCGTTATCGAACAAATGTGTAACCTGAAGAGAAAATAAATACATCAGGGACAAATAATATTGCCACCTTATCTTTTACCGCAGAGAACCCCGGAGTACATAACTGCTGGCAGAAACGAAAAGCTAAGCATTCTAATAAGAAGTCCTAGTTGCATGTTTCTTCTACCAAGGTTTGTCCTGTCTGTCTTTCAGAATAACTTGGACTCTGGCTTTCCAGACTGTCCCTTCATGCCTCTCCAGTCTATTTGTTTCACAGACAGTAAGAGCTGCTCTGCCCGTGTCCAGTCAGGCTAAAAATTCCTCCAGAGTTCTTCTCATATGCTGGGTCCAATTTCACCTATCTTGCAGTTCTTCTGCAGGTAAGAAGAGTATATATTCCTTTTTATCCAGACACATCAGCCTCTCAAATTGTTGACATATTCTCCTTCTTAAAAGGCTCGTGCCCCTAAACTCTAACAAACATTAAATACATTCTAAATGCCAACCCCCCAAAAAACCTAATTCTAAATTGCGCACTTAATATCTCCTCCTGAACGCTCTCCTAATCTTTCTTTGTTACACGCTTTTTCAGGCAGAATAGATATTCTGCTGCGAAGTCCAAGGCTTGCCAACAGAAAATAAATAATAATTCATTTTTTCATGCCTGTGGATCACTCTAAACATCTGAGTGCGTGAACTGGTTGTCTCACTTATTATGAAAACATCGCAATCTATATCACAAACATCCCAAATCTCTAATATTCAAGCCATAACAGTATTTAGGAAGCTGAAATGAAGATCAATGTACTTTCAATAGAGTTAAGTTTGCCAATTTGCAGCAATGTAACTTATCAAGGGATAATGGGGCTACATTTCTTCTAATGAAAGGTGGTTCAAATTCCTATTTGAAAAAAGGCACAAATAATTATAAAATAACAGAGCCAACCAACTTATCATCAGCAGGTGTATGTTAGTAAGAGGATCTGAAGAGAGAGTAAAAAGAAATGTAAAAGTGCTGCAAATGGCTTTGGTACGCACTGTCCTAAATCATACAGAAAACTCACGGTGATTTCCCACTCTTCAAACTAAGAAGAGAATTTCTTGGAATAGCACAATCTTGGAAAGACTTTCACTGACGTTGACTCTGTTGCTGACTTAAAGACTGATTTTTAAGCTTTTATCATGAACAGAAACCCATCCTTATGACGACAATGGGTGCAGGTTACCAGATTCAGTTTTGCTGTACGGTGACCTTGTCTTACATCTGAAGTTACCCTGGCCAGCAGGAATGTTCTGCACCGGGATGCTGGGGCTGCCAGCCTGCCTCAGGCACGTTACCTAACCTGCTCCGCCGAGCGCTGCCTGCTGCAAGAACTCATCCTGCTGACAGACTTTCATTCTTCCAGAGAAGGCTGGCATTAATGCCGTGTGAATTAAGAAAAATAACTCAGGAAAGCAGAAAAAGTTAATAGAAGCAGTGTTTCTTGCCTCTGTTTATTTCTTATTGAGTAAAATTATTACAATATCGGGAGAATTTATTAAACGTGTATTTTATCTGTAGGTCAGTTCTCTTCTTAAGGTTCTGAAATGGGACTATTTGGCATTGGTTATCAATAAATTCAGTATGTTCCCAGCATACAGTGGGATCAATTGTACATACAAATATGTCTTTTGCTTCGTTTTTCTTTTGATTCCATAAAGGAAAGCACAAATATAGTGGGCATGAGACGGAAATGTGAGGTAAAAAAAAGCAGCGCAATAAAGGTGATGAACATTTTCAGTTTTGAATGTAGGTCTGTGTGCAGATGTAATTTTGGATGTTATGTTCTGTAAGGAGTGCATATTTCCAAAGAAATTCAAAGTGAACCAAACAAACCAACCAAACCCAGTAGAACTAATGTTGCTAAAAGTAGAAAAGAGGTATCTGGCTCCTGATATAGCTTTGCCTTTATAAAAGACGTTTCGGCTATAGTCATTCAGCGCAAGATCTGACTGCCTTAAAGGCTCTAAGCAGAGATGAAATAGGTAGGAGTGGGAGCTAGTCTGTCAGCATACCTGACTGATGTTGTCACCATCACACCAGACTTCAGGCCCTTCAAATCCACCTTGAGTCAACCCTGTGTCCCAGGGCAGAGGGCAAGGTGTGCCGGGCACAGGACCGGCCCAAGGAGCCCTAGTGCACCGCGAGGATCGGATCGGAGAATGACAGCCTGGGCACTCAGCAATTCAGATTACAACCCAGTGACTACCTGCCTTGCCCTCAAATTATAAACTTCAGTGCGGCATTTTTAAATGGAAATGGAATAAAGAGGGAGGGGATGAAAGAAAGGGGAAGCAACAAAAAGGAAAAAGGCATCTTTTGTATTTTGTCTCCAACTTTATAAAAAACTTGGCAGAAAAAAACATTTGAAGTATATGATTTTTTCCAGCATTTGTTCTGCCTGAAGTGCTCCTCTAAAGGGAAATTTGGCAGACATTTATGAAAGAAACCCTGACAGCAGTTTTAATAATGTGAAATATGAGCACAGGCCTTATATAAATGAGGCAGGTCCCATGACATAAGCAGGTTTGGGGAAAAAATGTTCACTTAAAGAAACTCACTTTTCCTAATTAACTCAATGTTTGTGTACTCATATATAACGAGCTACTTGAATGAATAAGGATTATTCCAGAATAAGGGTGCTGGTGCCTGGAATAAATCAGGAATGGGTTCTCTTGCGTACCAGCTCTTTGGTTGTGTGGAGGGAAGACAGAGAAATAAGTTATCTTCCCACAACAACAAAACCAGAGGGAAACGCTGACAAGCTCCATCTCAGGAAAAAGAAAGCAAGCAGGAAATGCCATTTTCTTTTCCCAGAGAGCAGATCAGATGCTTGATTTTCAAACCCGTTAGCGCCACTTACTCGTGTTACCAACAGCGCTTCAGAAACTACAAAGGAACATTTGATTTGAAATCAGACTGTAGTTTTCTAACATTACAGATTGTTTTCATTCCGTAATCTCGGCGCAGACACAGTGGAAGTGCTGACACATGTTTGGGTATGTGCTGCTCAACTTGAGCATCACGGGGGCACCCAGCAGGATCACAACTCCTGCTGGAAACCAGACATCTCCTAGCAAGAGGGTAACGCGTGGAGCTGCAGCGTGCTCTCCTCCCGACACAGCACAGCGAGGGAAGGCATTGCAGTTACAGCCTCTGAGTTATAAAGAGCCTCACTGAGCCTTTTTACACTTCTTTGCCATTTGAGTGGCCAGATGGGAATCTTATTCCCTCCCAGAAGAGAAGTCTCTCTCTCTCCCACTTGGGGGAGATCCAGACCAGACAATTCCTGAAAGGAGACAAATTTTGGTTGTTTTCTGCACTGCGATCTAAGGTTGATGAGTTTTTCACAGCAAAAGCACTGGCAGGGAAAGTTTGGAGCTTACATGAATTTCCCCAATATTTGCAGACACCAGAGAAGGGTGCCTGCGAAGAGGGAATGCGAGTGGTTACTGCTTCTCTTCCCTGGCTGTCAGCTGAAATAATTTCAAGGCAGCTGGTTTGAAAATAGGTGGAAGTATGGATGGACTGCCACATTTTTCTGCTGCAATTAATTATTCACAATTAAATGTGAAATTTGCATGATTTAAGCACATGATGTCAGTATAAATATAAATAAGGCACAAAACCTGCTTCTTATTAACTGGGGATGTTAAAATAACGGGACCAAAAGTTAAAGGGATGCCACCATGCCAAATGTGCTAATCTGTTGAACTGCAGTGGATTGCTGAAGAGGTACTTATCTACTAAAAAGTGGTATTTCTGGGATGGGATGTATAGTCTGTACGATGTTATTTCAATTGAAAATGCTCTTACCTTTAGTACACATCTTAAAAAAGAAGATATCTGTAAATACAAAGTTTAAAAAACTAATCTCATGTTTTTAAATGAAGTTTAAAAAAATAATCTCATTTTCTGCTATAGAGTTACAGCAGTATTTAAAAACAAACCCCAGTTTTGCCTTAAGTACAACCTTTGCAATGGTATTTATCGCTGTTGTTGTAAAACAAGTTTTTAATGTTGGCATTATAAAATACAAAATTAAGTTTGTAGAATCTAAATATAAATAACTTTTATATATTCCAAATGTTTTTACAATTTTCTTTTACAGGTAGATTTGAAAGGTTGAGTTTTACCCAACACTGGTCCTATCTATACAAAATTTCAAAATCTAATGCAAAATTGATTTTCTCTTTCACGCTGCTGCAGTGTTGTGGCAATGCCATGGCCCAGAGACAACCACGGTTCATAAATACAGACTTCGGAGCAAGATTTATCTTATGGGTTAAAGAGTTCCAAGAAAAGTGCCAAAGCTGCTTTTCCAGCATTATGATGGTATGCACACATCAGAATATATTGCTCACTTGAAAACACAGCACGTGTACAGAGCTACTTGTGATTATTTAAGTTTGAAGGATAGCTTCTTGCAGCAAAATATTTACTTGTGTAAAATCCTTGCTTTAGTTTGACAGAGCAAAGCACATCACAGGCACATTATGCTAGAGAATTCCTTTAGGGGGAGCAGAAATTCAATTACAAAGTAAGCAAGTGAAACAGTAAGAAGGTAATTACAGGGGAAAGTAGGAAAAACCTTCAGAAAAAAAGTTTTATTATTCAGGGAATTTTATTAAGTTGTTGAAAATAATAAGAATTTAGGAAGGAAATGCTCACAGAAAGTAAAATGAATTTTAGAATACTCTGATCATTTCAGAGCACTGCCTTATTAGAAACATGAATAACAATTGCTGAAAAAAACCTCTGCAGAGAAACAACATGTTTTGCAGGAATCTTTGCTGAAACAAGAGCAGCCATCACACAACGAAAGTGGATCTTTAGACAAAACCCATCTTGATAGCAATAAGGCAATAATTACCTTGGCGTAGATGCAGCTTTCATTGAGTTTTTGTAGTGTGCAATTGCGTTCACACATAGGGCACATGATGGTTTCATTTGCCTCGCAGATCTCTTTGCTTTAGTATGAGACAGAAAAATAAAGGTTATGAAAAGGCTTCCAGCATTCTTAAGATTTTCTAGGGCTGTTCTATTCGTGGTCTCTATTTGTTAACAGTATGCCTACACCTCAAAACTGGCTCAATAAAATAAAAGTGAATTGGATTCTGCATCAGTAACCTGGAAACTACAGGCCCTAGAGCAGTGTGAAGTATTTCTGGGCACCATGCACCTCTCACACTTGTGAACATCCCATTCTCCCTCAAATCATGAACAGAACAACAAAACATTTTTCACTATTTCCCATCCATTTAGTGCATATTTTTCTAAGTAACGAAGATACCAAACGTTAAGAGGATGGACATCACTTGTGTAACAATGCTGATTTCAAACAATAGTCAACTTGTCCCAGTTTACACCAGCTGAAGGCCTGTTCCACAGGATGGCTGCATGCACACATAGATCCGCTGGTCACATGTAAAAACCCAGTGACAGGATTTCTGACAGTGCTATTTCAAGTCTTTGTGGTTTTATTTCCTACAGAATCAGTGATGTAACGGCTAATAAAAACCCCCACACCACTTTAATATCCTATTGTGGGGGAAAATACCTTAAAGCCACATTCTGATGTTTAAGAATCCTAAGATTTAGGAAGATGACATCACTGCCTTAGCCGGGACCATTCATATTCAAAATGTATTTACACTTGTGCTATTTATCTGATTGCTTATCCAGAGTAGATTAAAACATACAGACAAATGAGCGTGAGCAATTTACTAATACACAAATATATGACTTTATGTATTTAAAAGATTCTTGAAATACAAAAAAAACTTCAGTTCCTGAAAGTAGCCAAAAGGACACCACAGTGTTTCAGACATGAGTAAAGACATTTCCATGTCTAAATGGAATTTTGGAATTGTAGATTCTAGTAAAGGTAGGAAGTGTTCATGCTTGTGTTTCCAATTGGCTGCGGGAATAAGAATAGCTGACAATGTAGATATTTTCTAAGTTAATCCAGTGTCTTGACAGAGGCAAACAGAATTAATGGAAGTGTAAAGATTAATTTTAAGGCAAATTTTAATTGCAGTGTGTAAGCTTCCCAAAGAACCTCAGCAATCACTTCTCCCTATCCTTCAGCAATGCTGACATGCCCGAACTGACACGCTCGGAAAGTAGCAGGATAAAACAAATGCCAGGAAATCCCTACTAATCTGTTTTAATGAACATTGTGCTTTCACTCTCCTACTCTCTCAAGCTGAATTTACAGTTCTAATAATGTATGGAAGATTATGCCTACTTCCAAATGAGTGGATCTATTACATCCTCTCCAACGTAACAGTAAACAGAAATCAAAGATTCTGGTTGCCCAGGTGCCACTTTTGCAATCTTTGGTCACACTTCAGGTAACATCAGAATCACGAATTCACTGAAACCCTACAACATAACGTGGACCTGAAAAAGAAATCGCCTTAAGTAACCTTTAAGCCAGAATGAGCCCAGGCAGTCATTACAGAGTTGCAGAGTAACAGAAATCTTACGGTGTGTCACATCAGAGAATTTCGTTGCTTGCATTTTCCTTCAAATGATTAAGTACAGAAAATCACATGTCAACGATATGTTACAATGGTCTGGCAATAATACAAACTGTTGTCAAATGCAAGGCCAAATTGTTCTGTACCTTGAATTTAAATTCAACGTTATTCATGTTAGATTTTCTGTATCTGGAGTTAAATTCTTGGTTTGTCTTTAAGAACATACTAAGTATCACAAACCCCTCCTGGCCGTGGCAGGTCCCACGCCTTAGCAGTACTCCGCAATGGCATGACCATTTCTTACACAAGTGTTTGTGAAGGTGCTATGCTAACTGCTACCGCAACTCCAACCGTCACCGTAACAGAGCAGAGCAAACTCCTTTGTACCGCCCGCACTGACACACCCGAAATCTGCCTGCAGCACACGGTGCGAAGGCACCGCAAGCTACGCTGTGTCCATGCCCGGCCTTTCCGTTCGACGGACAGCAAAGGGGCAACTTGCAACAGCCATAATTAATGTTACGTATGAACCCACCAAAACCAAACACTTTACAGCCATCAGATTTATTTTTACATAGACTAATCCACATGGAATAACCTGACACCTACCTTCAGAATAAAGATAGGTAACAGCTATGGCATTTGTTGAAAGAAAAGGCGCTTCTAAGGGACTATTTAAGCTCTTCCATTTGACCACCACTGCACATTTCCCCCAGTTTGGCTCAGGGAGGGCAAACGGACCAAAATATATTTGAAAGCGTATGAAACAAGAAATACAAACTCACATTTTGTGGTTTTGTTTCTGCATGTCTGAGCCTTAAGACTATAGTTCAAATGCTCGGGAAGCTACTACAGTGCAAGACTTTCCTAGGCAGAGATTCTCTGGATTTTTCTCTTGGTGACCTTCCTCTCGCAACTGAAGAATACAAGATTCCCAGTTCAACAGCCCCAGTCCCTGTGCTCTAACAGGCCGATCCTATACTTTACATCCACTCCATTTTACAGACATTTATCATGCAAAACAACCCTAATACATAGAACAATATCTGCAATAGCATAGTTTCCTGTCTGACACTTTTACTGCATTCCATTACATTTAATGCAGTTAGAAGTTGTAAGGTCTCCCAGGAGTTTGCTGTACAAAAGCAAGCCTGAAGAAGCCTTAATTGCAGCACTGTAGGGTATAACTCACTGTGAAATAGAATTCCACAATTCCATAAAGAAAACTGAAAATATTCCCACTCAAAGCGTGAAAAATAATGCTTCCTCTGAAATCTGGCTCTAAGTATACTTGCAGCCTAAGCATCCCAACTGCTTGAACAAGAGTTGCAATCTCAAGAGCGCTGATACTGTTGTGTCTGACGACATCCAGTGGAAAACTTTGTAACGAGGGTCCTCTACACCAGTTCCTAAAAATACAGTCAGCACTTAACTCGAGAACCCTCATGGCTATTTCTAAATTGACATAAACCCCTCTCACAGCAAAATCACAACAGTGGGAAACCTGAAAGCTAGGTGCATTTCATGTGGTTGTAATCTCCCTGAAGCTGGGTCTCCCGGCTGCTGTTTACACTGACGTAGCTAAGAATTTTGTTAGACCCAGAGTTTGCCACTATTAACACGGGGAGAAAAAAAAAAAGACATTGACAAAAGTAAGTTGAAGATTAGCAACGACACAACTGTACTACAGTCCGGAAGTTATAGGCAAGATGGAAGTAAAGAGGGAATATGTCTGACTGTTTTTTCATCCGTTAGCCTCTACTAGAGTAAGTCACTGCAGTACCTATGACATTCAAATTGGTACTCGTCATTTTTCCTTACAGATGGAATGGGAATCACTGCAGAGGCAGTGGTGAGAACACCTGCTGTAAATGGTACGCAACCAGCTTGATGCAAACCAGATACAAAGTGGATGCTCTTGACTGAAGAACCCAGTGTTCTATTTGGTAATTTTTACATGATTACTATATCTGGAAAACATTTAAAAGGATAATGATTTAACTTGTGTCAGACTGTTCTTGATTTTCAACAGGTTATTATATGTTAGTAAATAGGATTTTACCTTACTTGGCTGGAATCCATTGTAAATAATCCATAGAGGAAAACAAAGAGCCCGACCAGGGCAGCAGGAATAAGCATTCCAGTATACCATCCCAGCCAGGCAAAATACAGTCCAATTTTTTCACCAAAGTATCGCCTACATGAAAAGGAAACAAATACATTGTTTAAAGTTAAAACTCATGGTGACCTCTACCTATCTTCACAGTAGCAGAATAAGTCTAATGAGGTACTACCATTACAAGTTTATGGTAAAATTATTGTCAGTTGGTGAAAATGTTTTATTTCAGACTAGCGTAACAGTATAGTGACACTAATCACAGGCTTACCAGAACACATATTTTATAAGGCTATAACTGAAGTGCTCTGTAATTTTTATGTCCTTGCAATGACTAAGTAGATGTACTAGTTTCAACGTTATTAAATGCAGGAATTTATTTCCACACACAGAGACAGATAACTACACACACACAGACACATCAATAATTCTGGAAAGGGATAAAGTAAGTTGTCTGACCTAAGTATTTCCTTATAAAAAGCAATTATGATAGATAATCACGTAATAGGACATATTGCAAACTACTATTAGAGAAAAGAGTGGATTGAAAAAACCAAGTTGAAGTCTGAGCTTTAATCCTTCAAAACTTGGGTGTCAGTCCCCAGAAGTAGCAGTGATCAGAAAGTCAATGAAGGATGACAGTATTTGACAGCACAGAATTGTGCCATGGCACATGCTTAGCTCCACAGCCTTCAGTGGAAAAATACTGGGCACAATGATTGGTTATAACTGTCAGATCAGGATTAAAACTGGCTGCAAGGAAAAATGAACTATTGGTATTCAGTGTCAAAGATGAGGAAAGTATGAAACTCCAACATCACAATTATTTAACTTCGTTTACATATATTTCTCCGTTTTACATTTGGTAATCTATGAAATTAATTACAAGATATATAAGCAGAAGTTTATTTAACCCACATAGAAACGTAACAATTAGGTTGCATTTTCACTCCGCTGGATTTGGTAACTCTGACTGTTCATGTGGGTAACAGGCTTTGCTCTCAAAGGTGCTTTCATGATGGCCAAGTGTCTCTGATCAACAGACCACAACATGGGTTTTTATTTTAAGCCTCCCACTGCAAATTGTCAAGCAGCTGTATCTACCCACCTTTTATGCAACCTCATTTGAAATTAACAGCCCCGCACAAAAGACCATCCAAAAGAAGCAACTTAGAGAATTCCAGTCTTATCTGATAATATTGCACAGCTAAATGTTACAGGAAAGCACAAGGAATTTAGCAGTAGCATTAACTCACTGTTACCAGGTTGTCTGCATCACAGAAACAAGCTACTCTTCAAAGTACTAATACCTGATTAAATCAAGAGGTTGGTATTTGTACCACATTCCCCACCGTGCCCAACGCTCATATAAGAGGTGTCTGTGATTCTGAGCTCCGTGTGTTTTGATGGGATGTCTGCTTTTGTGGCTTCCCTGAAAAACACGATGAAATAAAAGTGCATTACTAGGCACTATAAAGAATACATAAATTTCTTCGATATTTTTGAATATAGCTTTAAATTTTTATTATTTTTAATCAATAGGTCTCTTATTACGGACACATCTAGAAGATGTCATCTGCAGCTAACCCATAAGCCTGACGGAAGAGATACGGATACATATGCTTCTGAAATGGCCAGTTTCTCTAAGAATTAATGGTAGAACCACACTAGCACAAGATTACAAAGAACTACTCAACTCTTTACCTGCCTTCAATACAGTGTTTGTATTTGCACTATTATATGCTTCTTTGTATGCTTTCAACTATTTCAATTTTTCAAATTTTTTCATGAGATGTTGGCAGTATCTTTTCACCTTGTATAAAATTTTAGAAATTGTTGCTATGTCAGCTCGGTTCTCCTCTCCCAGACACTTTTTATGACTTTATTTAAGTCCTGTTTAAAAGTATAGAAAAACAAAGTCTTTCTGTGATACATATTTTCTAAATGATGGAAACAACAGAACGGCTATTATTTTGAAGCTCCACAGGCCTCTCAGAGGCATTAAAAGCAAAACACAGAATCAGTCTGACCCAAACCGAGTCTTTCCAGGCCATGCCTGCAATTTACAGACCGCCTGACAGCCTGAAAGAATTGCCTCATGCTCAGCAGTCCAAAGGTAGCGCACAGATTTCCTAGAACCATTCTAAGCAGAATCTCTTGTATTTGTAATTTTACTCCAATTCTGAAGCAGGACATCTCCTTCAGTGGAACTTTTTCCCCAGAAAAAGACCCCACCACTCAGTTATGGTAAAGAAAATCTTTCATAACATAACTGTAAGTGAGCCAACTGATTTTCTGGGAGGAGAGCAGTTTCCCACAGCAGTATTTCAGAGTTAGCAATCAGACAGATTCTTGACCCTGGTGATCCATGTAATTTAGCCATTAGATTTTTATCATTTATTTGAAATCTTGAGCATTCCCCGTAAATGAAAGAACAATGTGCTTGTTGCAATCTGCTGACTCTCTGGTTTAAGAACGAGTTAAAACCAAAGCTAAATATAGCAAAGTGTCAAATTCTACTGATTTCTCTTTACAGTCAGCAAAGAAGCATACAAAAGATGTCAACACAGAGTGTGACCTTTGCAACGTCTAGGGACACCTAGGAACAGAACATCAACTCGTGTCACAGACATCTGGATGAATGATTGCAGTGCATAAAGCATTACCCAGTACTGCATATTTTTAAATCTTTCCCCCCGCTCCGAGCCCCTGCTTCTTTCTGTACTGTTTATCCGTAACAGAATTAAAGTCTCAGCATTCCCAGCAGGACTGGGAATTTTTACTCTCATTTGCTTGTGTGACAAATAAAATAAAATAAAAAAATGTTGACGTTATTCAACCACTAGCCCTTAGCACCAGTCAAGCAGCAGTTAAGGTAAGAGTGGCTTAAAAATATGACTTCATTAACCTTAACTGAAACTTTGAAGATGTAGCTTATGCCGTAACAAAGGAACATGTACATAAAATGGATATGACGGCATGGTTTTGGTAGTCAGAGAAAGCATCACAGGTTTTTCTGGTAGCATGGCCAGTTCTTCCCTGAAGTCAGTAATGCACAGCTGAAGCCTTAACAATGATGTTCACTTATTTACCTAAAATATTCCCTCTCTTTATTCCCAGTATTTAATTATTATTAAAAAATTAATTAAAAAAATTACTCTCAGCAAGATGTAAAGCACAGATCAGTCCTTTGAAACACGAGACCAAGTCACAATATTCAGTCTGAGCAACCACGGAGTTCAGAGTTGCAATTACCATGCTACTGATAGGCACTTAAAATGACTGCAGATGCGTGGCTTGGTTCTTTCTTTTCAGCACACAAACATTGTCTGAAAACCCTCTGAAGTCAGACAATAGTTTTCCATTTACTTCATGTGTTTAGAGTCTTCAGTAGACTTTAACGTACTGAAAAAGATACTGTCAAGTAGAAGTTATTCAGAAAAGATTAAATGGGAAATAATTGACTAGTCTGCCTAACTGATCAAGTACACAAGCTACTATAAAAACAGAACCTTTTATAGGTGGCAGGCAAAAATAATTTAATACAACTAATTGGAACAACTAACATTCTCATTAAGAACTTCACAGGCAATGTCCAGTTCAGAAAAAAAAAATTGAAAAATCATAATATTCTAATTCAGCAAGAAAATGCTCCACAAAGTTATTATAATACATAATGTAAGAAAAATTTTAAAAGCCAATATTATAGTATTAACTATAAATTAAAAAAAAGTCTCACCACATTCCATAGTGAGTTTGAAAGTTCGCAGGACAAAATTAAAAATTAAGTAGGATCTCAAAACATTAGTGCAAGCTTTAATCGAAATATAAATACAAATACAAAATTGACCAGGTTACCTCATGTGGTGGAAATGCTGCTTCATAGGTTCCATTATTTAGCAATCTATTAATACCTAAACATAAAAAAAGCATTTAATTTCAAGCTCTACAAATTTTCAAGTTACATATTGAGATTGCAACTTAATATTAGATGCTCAGGATGCTGCTAAACATGACAATAATCAATAATCCCACCAAGTGTTTGTGCAAGGCTTGCTTATCCCTCGAGGTTTCTGGTGCTGTCAACCTACAGGAACTTTCTGCAACTTTTCTCTCAGGGTCTGGTGCTCGTGCCAGACCAAGTGTGAGAAGACAGTTACATTCACGCTATATTCATCAGAGCATACGATACAGATTTTATGGGTGACCAGATGATCTGACATACACAGAGTGCTATGGACAGACAATCCTCGAGGCAGCAAGACCCCTGCAGGGTTAAAAGCTAACCTGTTGTTATTTTTAAACACAAACCAGCTGAAGGACTTTGTATCAGAGCAGTGCGCTGCACCATACTGGCTACAGCGTTCTGGATCCGTTCCTGGATTCTTCCTAATAACAGATTTGTTGTACTATCAAAGCATATTATAAAAATTAATAATAAATAACTGTTAATAACTATAATAAAAAGATTCAGTAGCCTGTAAGAGCACACCCATAGCTAAGAGCTTCCCCAAGAAATAAAGACTTATGATGGGTTTCAGATTTGTCCATTCAAATATACGCATCATGCCAAACTAATTTCGTAAAGAAATTTGCCATCTCAACTTCAAAGGCATTACATTTGAACCCTTCTTTTCTGTTTTTGTTACTACCTCTTTTCTTTAGAAACTCAGTAATTTCTATCATCTTCAGAAGTATAAGGTCTTAATATGACACTATATATTTAATTCCTAATTTAACTCCTGCAAAGAAAACAGGAAATGATTCATCCATCCTCTGTTGACCGCAAATGAAAATGAATAGATAGAGCTTCTAAAAACCAATTGTGTGAGTGTCGCTATCAACTGAATTCAGTCTTCAGGTCAAATGTTGTCAAGCACCTAACTCAGGCCAAAGGCTTACTTCACTGACGATACGCCAGGTGAGAACCCCGGCCCGCCGACCTATTGTCAGGCTGTTTGTGCAAAGAATGAGTCACAGTTTGTTAGTTGCAGACAGTTTATTAATTGCTCAAGATGATGCTTCTGAGCAAAGACCCTCAACAATAATAACACTTCTAAATGTAATTAATAGCGGTATATATATAAGATAGAGCAGCATATGGATATATATACAGAGAGAGAAAGACCGAGATCATCCGACCTGATAAGCCAAGGAGCAGCTTGAGAGGGGATCTCAGTCCAGCTGAGAAGGTGTCTTGCTGAGACTTCCTTCTCAGCAGTGTTTTATACCCCTCCGGTCACACAGGCACTCAAAATGGTCCACAGTGATAGGGTGGGAGTGTGCCCCTTGGCGACACTAGCCTATGCCATTCTAGTTTCGTAGGACTAGCCTATGCCGTTCTAGTGTCGTAGGCCATCGAGACAAGGTGGGATGGTGCTCCCTGGTGGCAAGTAAGCAACCCTAATCTTAAGTGAGCACACTCAGTGGGCACACGGAGGGTGTGAGTGAGGCCTAGTTCTTGTCACACACTGCACCTCAAGGGTGTATAACCTTAAGGAAGAAGAAACTGCCTGGTCTACTCCTGGCCCCACTTCCCTCTTGTGGTTAACTTGCTTCCCCTTTCTTCAGCAGGTTTGTTTTGACTTGTCTTGTCGTATCTCTTGAACATTAGTCAAGGCCTCACAACTGTCTCTGAGCTGCACAGAAACCTCTAATAAATCAGTATCTCACTATTTTTCTGCTGGACTGGAACTGTTGGGTAGTAGCAGATTAGGACCAATCCTTGAAAACACTCGAGAGTTTTCTGAGGTATACATTATTTTTATTGTGGTTCTGGATCATGAAAAGTTATCATAACCTCTCCAATTTATTTTAAAGGAATGAGCGATTATGTGAAAAATATTGTCAATTTTCACTGAGTTACTTAAGAAAATAATTGATATGACATTCCTTAAACTCTGTTACTCAGCAAATAAAAAGATTTCCAGGAATGAAAAAAAATCAATTGAGTTTACTCAAATGATACTTTTTCAGGCAAGTAAAGATACAAAATTTTTATAGCTTCAGGTTAGGAAAAACATATAGAATTCTCACCCATTTTGGATTTTCCATCTTCATATTTAGTTCTCTGTAGCATGTGATGCACAATTCTACTTCTTGTGGAGTTGCTGAAGAAGCTGTCTTTGTTGTTTATCGTAAAACTATTAAGATAATGAATGTCTTTTAATATTCAAAACAATGCACAGGTGTTGAAACATAGCTGGTCAAGTGTTTTCTTCTTACAGTGATATATTTGATATTTACCCTCCTTGGTTACTGAACAAGATATAAGATTTTACATGCCTAGAGCATCTTCTCAAATCCAATAAATTAATCATCATCACAGATTATTGTTGGGAAAACAGAGGAACTAAAACGATATTCTAAAATACTCTGCTGTCTAGGTCTTTTCTGTTCTGGATATAATTAATTTTAAAAAAATCTTCAGAAGCAATGCTTGTTCTCAAATTCAAGCTACCTATGATTTGGCAGATGTCTGCATCGTGGAATTACCAGAACTATTATGTAGGAAAAAATGAAAATTATCTCCAGGCACTGGACACTTGAGTATCAACTCCACAACCGCTTTCCCTTAGAGCATCCAGTCCTAGAATGGAACCGAATAAAGCATCCTTTCCCAGACGGCTTTGTATTCCAGATGCCAGAAACCCGACATACAGGAGCTTTTGCCTACTCAGTTGTGCCAAATGTGATACTATGTCAGTTGGTAACGTCACCTGAGGTGGTTGAGAAATAACATCAAAACCACGTGATTCATACAATGCAATATAGTCAACTACTGAAAAAAAATTGAGATCGTAGTGCAATTACTCTCTTTCCAGGGTAAAGTCAGTCCATTGGCATACAGCTTCTTCACTGAGAAGAAACAAATTCCTATGTAGGCTAATTTATACTTCTACTTTAAATGAACTTTTCTCTCCTAAAAGAACGATCACAAAATACTTTAAAAATGAAGAAACATCCAGAATTTTGAAATCTAACTTGGTCCTGAAAAAAATTATGGCACAGTTTAATTATATCACCATCAACGTGCTGATTTGAACACACGGAGTTTTTATTTGGTGCATATATATTTCTACTTTCAGAGACAAAAGCATTTTGCAAGACCTGCTAAGAAAGAAAAAAATCATCCCTGGTTTTAACTTGCCCTCAGGTGTTCCCAATTTGAACAGCTGTCTCAGGTTTTGCCTTAGTAAAATACGTAATTAAGCAATGCAAACTTGAGCAAGTATTTGCATTTTGTAATGTAATGGAAAGAAAACCTTCTAAACCAAAATGCAGTGTTCATTTTTCAGTCAAATTTCTATACTAATGAGTGACCATCAAACAGCAAACAACAGAGAGTAGATTTTCGCTTTAAGAGAAAACATGTACAAAATTTAAAATACGATACTGGGTATTTTCCAGTGACCATCTGTTAATGGCTGTCTCTACAGCATTTGCTCAGAAGAAGCGAGAAAATAAAAAATCCTTGTGGTCTCTGGCACTGCCTTTCCAGTTCCAGCACTTACTGGTGTATGCGTGCACGGCTAAAGGGTGCTGTGTAGCAATCTGTTTCTTCCAAATCAGGCAGGGCCTCCTTATCAAGCTTCATTGGATTTCTGGGCAACCAACTTTTCAGCTCTCTCATATTCCTCTGCAAACTGAGACAATAAGAAATCAGAATTACACGCTCTCACCTGCTTGCTATTTCCATCTCCAACACTGCGTATTTAGTGACATCGTACTAGAAATGAAATGAAAGCAGGAATTTCCACATTAAGTAACTAAAAGAAAATAAGGAATTAAAGAGCAAAATTAACACCATTTAGTTGTGATCTATCTTGCAAGCTTTACTTGAGCAGAACTCATCCTAAAATTGAGGGATTATGGTTTGAGATGGGACTGCAGTATTGAGTCTGGGGAAAATAATTTTCTAAGGTAGCTCATTGGCAGAACTGCGGATGCTTATGCTTTACTCAAGAACGTACTTCATTACTTTCTCTAGCCCCACTGGACAAGGCAAGTGTTACGTCCTCCTCCTTCCCTTGCCTGGCAACTCAGACACTAGAATTGATAAGGTTTGAAAGTAAATACCAGACTGCTCAGGAAAAATTTTTACAGTTATCTGGTTTCAATCAAAATTTTCCTCAAAATCCATGGGCTGATATGGCCTTAGAAAATAGTATACCTAAACATCAAAGCAAAGGATACATTATACAGCTATACAGTATTTAGGCAAAAAACCGTAAGTATGACTTCCTGCATTTTCTTAAAAAATGTCATTATAAAATACAAACAGGACACCATTTCTGTATCCCCAATTAGATTAGATACTGGTAACATAAAGGGCTTTCTTCTACTGGCAACTTGCCAAAATAGTGTCTGAGGACTAGTTTTACCCCTGTATAAGCCATGAAAAGTGCAGTTAATTTTCAAGGAAATACTAGAAGCTACCTCCTTTATCACTTCAATTTTCCACTCCCTGCTGACCTGTATTTTTTCACATGCAACTGCAATGAAATATGGATATATCAGGAGTAGGTTTCATATTAAACAAGAATTGGAATAAACTAAAAAAATATGTCTACATTACATCTGCAATTTCTCTTCTGAGGCAAAAAGGCTTCTTAGCTAAGGTGTGACTGCTTTTTCGTTACATCACTTATGGTTGATCACTCCAAAATTTAGTGCCTTCAGACAACACAGAACATTTAATCTGCAAAGTACATCTCCCTCATGTACAAAAATAATCCAGCAAGACAGACCTCTTTTCTTGGCTTACATTACATTACAGTTGAAGAAGAACCTGAAGTTTCATGAAGCTTTCATTCGAAGTGAGAAATTTAAGAGAAATTTTTGCCTAAATCATTCAACCAAGCATTAGCATCTTTATTCAGAGGGGCTTTCTGGGTCAAAAGTGGCAGTTTAAATGGATTCCTGACTTAATCTATTCAATGTAGTTGATTTAATAAGAGTAAAAGCAGACAGAGCTGGTCTGTTGAAGTCACTCATGAAGTCAGGAGTCCATGAAATGAGATAAAAATGCCCCAGTGGAACACTGCTGCAATACAGGCTGCTACTTCAGGTACGCTCTACCTGAAACCACTCCAGCTGGTGCTACTCTAACTTTATGCACCTTGGACTATGCGATACTATTCTGAAACACATATACATTCTACTCTTAAATATAAAATTTAATATTTTATGAAGATGCCTGTAGCTTCAGCTTTGCTCAACTTCCACAGAATCATAGAATGGTTTGGGTTGAAAGGGACCTTTAAAGGTCATCTAGTCCAACCCTCCCTGCAGTGAGCAGGGACACCTTCCACTAGATCAGGTTGCTCAGAGCCCTGTCCAGCCTGACCTTGAGTGTTTCCAAGGAAATGGGCTTCTACCACCCCTCTGAGCAACCTGTGCCAGCGTTCCACGCTCAACTGTACTGTTCTGTTGTATCTGGTTGGTTGTTCTTTTTTTCAAAACTAGTTAGTCCAAAAATCCTTGCAGATTATGTTTATTCAGCAGACTGCAATGCAAAGAAACACGGTATGGATGAGTGTGGAACGATCTGAGCAGTTTCATGGAATAAGACACCAAGATTAAGCAACTGCCACTGGTCATGTGAGGTATTTTTGACATTAATCACCACCCAGTAGGTAGTTTGGTGTTTGTGCCTCTCAAGACCAGCCAGAGTTGTCAACATAGGCCACCAAATGACATGGGTGTGGTATGTTACCAGTTTTGCAATGGGAAACACGTTACAGCTGAGGGATTCAACATATGGACACAATCATCGCCAGAAACGGAAAAATATCATACTACATTTGTTCAGTGGAATGATACTAACAATTTTGCTGCAGTGTGTAGATTGAAACGCAGAAGGCTATGAAAGTTCTTTTGCAAAGCAAACTTACTGCAGCTTAGTTGCTAAACAAAGTCATTTTGGTTCTCTATCCTTAGAAGTATAAATGTATTTCACATTTCAGTGGCCACAGTGAAGCTGCATACTACGGCAACTCTCTTTTCATTTTCTCTTTCTCATTCATAACCAGCATGAAATTGGTGTGTCTGATAAGGCAGATCCAAGACTGATTTATTAGATTATTCAGTCTTAAATCTGAGAGTTAGACAATTTTCGATACCTACATTATTTCCTTCCATGTCCCACTCTTAGCAGCTTTCTTGCCTTTGGAAAGATGTGTTGAAATATTGCTCTTAAGGAGTACGATGAAAATATTTCTATAGTGTGGCCCTATGAACAGAATTCAGGCTTCACAGGATTAAGTACGAAGCTGAGCGGTTTTTTAAGGCACGCAAATAAAGAAAAAGAGAAATACCACATGGATATCACATGTAAGAAATACAGTATATCAGTAAGCGTTACATTTATCTTCTGTCCTTTCCTTCATGTTCCTCATAACCTTTTGCAGACTTTTTAAAGGCCATTTATAGATATATACATCTACCATATAGCCATATGAATACATTCAGAGGAGTGCATATGCCACAGCAGGGTTTAATAGACTAGTGTTACCTCATATTCTTAAATTATAGAAATTCTACAGCCTTAAAATTTTACCATTGATATAAAAAGATCATAACATAGTTCTTCACTGCAGCTCTTGCAAATTCCACTTAATAACTTAAAATATTAATGAGGTTTGATAAATTACAGAGAAGCAGTTAAGTTTGAAATGCCTTAAGATGCAAAGAAACAATGACAGTGGTAGAAGTTAAAATGATGATGTGTATGACAGCAGTTTTAGAGTTAGCTTTCATTTTCAGAGATAGCTCCTTTTTCACGCTATTCCATTGCACACTGGATTCCATAAAGCTGCTGAGAAAGTATTCAGAAAAATATTCATCCCCCAAATCTCACAAAGTAAATCACAAGTACAAATGTTTGTCTCAAATGAAAAATCAATCTGGCATGAAAATTACTTTGTTCACAGGTACTGTGCAACTTGAATTGCACGTTTCAGACATCTGCCGTTCTAAATAAGGAAAATAAATTTATTTAATATCTAGGATTCAGCAGATGGATTACAGATGAGACAATTTTGCAGTAAAGCTTGTTGATTTTGCCTTTGCACTACAAGCACATCATTTCCATTTTTCATAACGCGCACTAAAATGGAGTAAGCATGTGGATGACTGGGAAGAGGAAAGAACGCAGTTGTAAATTTATGTCATAGATTGTTTAGTTTTAATATATTTTATCTGCTTATGTTTAAAGTTTTCTCACGTTACCATTCAACGGTGCTTTGTCTATTTTTGTTAGCTGATCATCGTGCAAACTGACATCACGAGACTGCTTGAATTGCCCCTAAGAAATAATGAGAGCTCTTCATCACCTCAAGTAACAACAGGAGAACAGATCTTTCAGGAGATTTCCCTCACATGAAAATTTTCATATCTTTTCCGGAGGTAATTAGGATTTACAAGACATCATTATGCCTGAGTAGAGCAACGGGGAGTGATTACAGCTCAGTGTTCCCCACTCTCACTCCTCAGCTCCCCCAGGCTCCTTTTGCCCGCTGCTGTGGCCTCTTGTACCCTTCTCCGGGCTGACAGAGGCAGCAACTACGGCAGCAGCCGCCTGTGAGGTTTGCATCCATCTGCCTCCCAGAGAGTTACACAGCTTCTACTGCTGCAGTGTACAAGTTATTCTGTCAGCTATCAAATAAAAATTCAAACCAGGCTTTGGAGCGTGGCATTTAGTCCTGATCACCAGGACACACATGGGAGAAGTTACAATAGTCGACTACCAGAATCTGAGACATGCACTCAAAATATCTTCCGTGCTAAAGAAACATGTCTTGGTAACAGCAGACATAACTGCAGAGATATCTCCAGCATTAAATCTTTCCTGCCAGGGTAAGGCCTTTTGTGGGTTTTTTTCCTGGCTAAACACTTTTGCGTTTCTAAAACGAGAACTGGCAACGCTTTCAAGTACTGCATCTTGTTACAGATGAATATTTTAACACTTTAAGCTAACTTACTTTGAGTTTTCAGGAAAATAATCTCATTTTCCAAGCTCCCTGGATAAATTTACAACTGCGAATGGATTTTCTTTAGCAGGGTGGCTATCTGACAAAATTAGAAGCTACACATCACCCACCAACCTGCCCATGGTTTTGCTCCTCCAGTCAGTGTAATAACATTTTTTCCTGAAAGAACAGCAAAAATCAGCTGAGAATAATCAAGTAGAAGACAGTTGAAAAGGATATATACATTATAAAAGAACACTGGACATTTTAAAACATGCATTTTCGTAGGCAGAAAGGTGAAAAACACTTAAAAAAGGCAACTGAAATAGAGTAAGTCATTAAAATGCTGTTATTTCACGTATTTTCAAGTTCAAAATGTATTCAAAATTAAATTGTAGATTTGCAGATAATAATCATAGCTAATTGATAGTTCATTCCTAAGACAGCCATCAACAGGGTTCAATGGTGTCATTCTAGTATTCATTTCGTGGGATCATTCTTAGCTTTTATTTAATAAAACTCATTTTAGAAGAACCACCAAAGCTTCCATGCTATTAAATGCTTTATGCACTCTCTATATTAAATACCATAAGCACTTAATGCCATTAGATCTATCTTCATTCTCTGAAGTGGTATACCATCACCTTCCCTTGATATTCTGCATACAACAGAACAACGGCCCTAAAATCCGAACGTACGAAATGCAACAAACAACCTCTATTTAAACAGTTCTTTTCTCTCCCCCCTTCACTGCTCATACAAAATTAGAGAAACAAGACCAGAAATTCCCAGGAAAGTCTGCTGAAAACAGTTATTTTGAAACCACAGAGACACATATTTGCTGCAATGTAATATTTTACACTGCTAGTTTCACTTATGCAGGTTTTTTTCTGGCCTTTTCCTATCACTTCATGTTACATTGAACTACACAAAGGCGCCTCTTACAGATTCCTTGAGGTATGTGGGGACAGTGAAGGTCAGCAGCAGAGGCTTTGCTCCTTGCTTCGTTCATCTTCTACTTTAAAATTGCCCAAATCCTTTCTACTTCTGCAATGTTTGTTTCAGGAGGAATTAAAACAAATTTATTTGGATATATTAACATTAAATTTTAATGTTATTTTCAGTCAATATTTTATCTCTCCCCCATTCCAACGCACAAAAATCTGACTTTCACTCTGGACGCTTGCACTTCTGAGTCTAGAACCACACATACGTAACAAGATCTGCAACTGCTCATCTGGGCAGTATTTGAGACTCGTTAAAGTACATTACCTATCTTAAAGTAGCAATGAAATGAACACGTGAAAAGGAGTGGGAAGGAAATGTTGCCTGGAAAACACACGGCCACTGGAAAACTATGCATCTACCACTCTGCAGGCTACTGCAGCCTGACACCCTGTACTACTGGGCAGAATTATAAATGAAGCAATGAAGAATTATTAAAGGATTTTCAGATAATTATATTTTTAACAAAATCCTTCCTTCATTCCCTTTAGTTGCCCTTCGAAATTGTTTTGCACAGACGGAGTCCAGCCAAGTTGGAACAAAATTATTATTGTGTGTAATGAATGTGTCACAAAAGACACTTGTAGACACAGATAAAATTAACCTTTTGTCTGAGCTTCAGAAATATGTAACAGCTTCCTTTCTACTGACAAACCACATACTTAAAAATATCTATAAACTGTTAAAAAAGTGTAATTTTGTCATGATCTAATGCTGGTACTAACATAAATCCTGTCTGAAACCATATACAGGACAACACCAATTACCACAGAGACTTTTGAAATGCTGGAAAGATTTCCTTCTGTAATCGAAACACTGAGATTCCATCTATATTACCTATATGATGTGCACTATATATCTGCCAACACATTTAGGTATAATGCCATGCTAAAATAGTTCTGGGATCTTTTGGGTCAGAAAAAGGCATTTTCACTTTTCAGCCACTGAGAAATACTTCTTAAGCTGTGTAATAATTCTATTGATTTTATTTAGATTCCTAGAATGAGCAAATTGAACCTGAAAAGTAGGAGTTTAATTCTTCATGATTTATTCATATAAGATACCGAGATATGGTATATTTTAGTGACCATAACTGAAAGCCAAAATTTTACAACACTGTGTAAGAGAACAAGGATGTTCATTAAAGTACACTAAAGTACTTCAGGGAAGTTTAGCTCTCTTTGTCTATTATGTATTAAAAATGGACAGTCAGAAGCCACTGATAAATCAGGTAAAGGCAAAGAGAAATAATATGTTCTTAGAATCATAGAATATCTTGAGTTGGAAGGCACCCATAAGGACCATTGAGTCCAACTCCCTTCTCCTCACAGGACTACCTAAAACTTCTTGGGAGAGAAGGACCCTAGTTTCTTGCAATTATGGGAGAATTACATGATTAGAGCTTCCTCTGTCCACTGCACGGAGAAAACAGTTGCCTCAGGAAAACAATATACGCCATCCAGTTCAGAAAGGTTTCATTGAAATAAGCAAGCTCAAGACTCAAAACAAAAGTAACACAGAACATGTAACTAAATGTTAAAATGCTTGGTCACAGGATGTTGCTGCGGAAGTGTAGATAGCTATCCTTCCATCCCTGAAAAGTCATCAGGGGCTAATTTAAACAAAGATGAAGACAAGAACTCTGCCTCAGAAAGTCTCTAAACCACAGCCTTCTGGAAAGGGAGATGGCATCATGAAACACTGCTCTAGATTTGCTCTGATGCTGTATCCGGCCCTTTAGACAGGCTGCTGGCAGACCAAAGACACTTTTGTTCTATTCTACTACACTAATTTTGGGTTCACAATAAAACTGTGTTCATTTTTATTTCTTAAAAAATTAAAGAAATAGTCTATTTGAAATACTCACACAAGTTTTAGATTGCAATTTCATTTAAATTCCTATAAAAATCTTTTTAAAGAGAAAAGAAATGGTGAACAATTTACTATTTCTCACGGTTCTGTTATGGAGATAGAGGTGGACAGTGGGCTTTTTTCTTATCAAGTAAATGTATTTCATTCTACAGCAAAACTGCCAAGCAGCAGAATTTAGTATTTGATCTACTTTTGGTGTATTGAACCGAGTGGAATAAAAGAAAGCTAAAGCAGCAGCCCAGCAACAAAGAAACATGGATCAGATACTTGGGGGGCGGGGTGGGGGGGAAGGTAGCATGTTTACATGTCAGTCAAAAATATAATAAACAAACAGGATGTTGAATACCTTCCAAATAAAGTCAACTGTCAGCCCCTTTTTTCCTGAAAAGCACTACTGATCTGCGAAGTTACTATAATGATGAAGAATTCAAACCATTGCTAAATCCTAACTTAATTCAGTGACTTCAAGCTTCAAAAGGAAGAAGGAACTATTTTTCAATCGGAATTTAGATTATTCATGTGCGTGTGTACACATATGCAAACACTTCCATATTTAAAATGTTGACAAGAATTATTCAAACTAGAGAAGCTCAAATGACATTATAATAAAATTCTCAAACATAAGGAAGATGACTGTTACAGAAAATACTTTTTATGGAAAGGACTTTGAAGACTTAATAATTGATGTGGAAACTCAGCCTAGAGCTGGGTATTGGAAGCGAGTTTTGAGCAAAGGATGCTTCATGACGACTGTTTCTGGCATAGGACCAACGCAAGACGGCCACACTGAGATAGCTGAAATCAGCAGGGACATGAAAGAGGGAGCACTTGGCAATTCAGGTGAGAAAGGAGTGCTGTAAGGGTATTTTCTGTGAGTCACACAGCTTTGTCATCTGGTTACCACTTTAACTCTCAGTGAGGTTTACAGCACACTGCATGCTCTTCTCTCTCTGGAAGAATGCTACTAGTCAATGTGAAAAGGACCATTTTTAACTTTAAAAACTTGTGTATTATTGCAAGAGATATTAACTCTTCCTACAAATAAATAAAAAATATTCATTGCAAAAACATTTCATCTCATTTGTTTAGCACACAGACAAGAAACTCAGTTCAGTATATTATTCTGCTAAAAGGAAGCTGGAGGACCGTGAAATAAAGGTATCTCATTTTCTCCGAAGTATGTTGATCTATATTATATTGGAGACATGGAAGACCAGCTGTTTCTGTCATTTCACTTGCCTGTGGGTAAGACTTCAGAAATACCCTAAAATCATGGAGAATACTTGAGCTCAGATGGAGAACACCTGAAACTCTGCCAAGGACATCCAAAACAATTTGTGAACTATATAATGGTATTTTCTAAAGACATATTGCTCGATTTGACTTGGAAGGTATGCTTGAAAACAAGTACCACAGGTAAATGTGAAATAACAGTGCCTGTTATTTGTGTCTCACAAAATTACATATAAGCAAGTCTGGCCACAATGCAGTAAAGACTGCATTTTAGCCTTAAGGTAAGTAAATGAAGTTTTAATATTAAGCATTAAATGACAAGTTTCATAAAATAGTTTCCACAATACCTGAAAGGCATCCTGATGTTCATTCTTTCTGCGTATTTGCACAATGTCTCCCACGGACAGTGAATTTTAACAAACATGATGTCACTGTTTGTAACAGCTGGCTGTAAAGAGTGGTAACAGAGAAATACGTATTAATAATTCAAAGCATTCACCTTTCTAAAAGTATTCTTCAGGGGCAAATTCTCCTTTTAGGCCTGAAGTGGCCATGCAAGTCTGAAAACATTGTAAACGCCCTGAGCTAGAAAAAGAAAAATTAATAACTTATCCTTTCCTGTAATATGAGCAAACTAGTAACTGTCAGAAGGAATCTGTAGGACAGATCTTTGCTCATAAACACAGCAAAAGTAGAGAAAGGCTTTATGCAGCATGTTTTGACATGGAATAAATTAATTCATTTTAAATCCCCTCAAAAACACCTTAGATGAGCAGTACGAAGACCCTTCTGCATGTCTCCCATGTAAGGAGAATAATGCTCAGCTGCTAGAGACGTAGGAACAGCTGAGAGAAGGCTGCAGGTCCCACTCTGCCAAAACGGTAACTCCAGGGAATGGTTATGTAACTGCGCGCTCTGCTATGAACTTAAAAATGGGATCTCTGTATAAATGGAGATTTTTTGTAAAATTACAAGGAAAAGTCTACATAAATGTTTTTCATCACTGATTTATTGGTACGTAAAACCAGAGTTTTGGCATTACAGGTTCTTATACTTATCTCTTCTTACTAGCACTTCAGTTCCATACCCTTCTCACACATGTATTTGCTTGAGTTTTTATAATAAATATTTCAAGGACTGGTAAGTAAAGATAAAAGAAAGTTTAGTTAAAGGGTTATTTGTATTTCATATGTTCACAATTCTACCTACCAGTTCCACAAAGCCGTATCAAAGTTCAATAATACTACTTCTAGGATTTTACTTTTCTCAAAAGATGTGGATTAAACATACTACTGGAAGACAATTTAAAACAATTATTATCTAGAATTATGACTTTACAAAACCATATTTTTTTCTCAAGTGTCAATATTTCCATATTGGTAACAGCTGAGATTATTCTGATTTCAATAAATATCCCGAAATCAGATATTTGCACTCCTAGCATCCAAATAATTTTTAAAAGCCTTAAAACCAAATTTTAAACCAGTGTAACCGCCTTTGTTTATGAATATTCAACATGCTACAGTGTCAGCTAGAACTTATAAGGACTTCAAAACAGCTTTAACAGAAAACGTGTAAGGGAACTCTACTGAGTGGAAGAGTATAAATCAGGATGAAAGACACCTTCTGCTCTGCAAGCATAAGGAGCTGGAATTTTCCCCTCTATACTGCAGTACACCTGTTTGGGGGGGGGGGGGGGGTGTATATGTGTACAAGCATGCACCCCCAAAACATGTTAAGGACGCTTTATCAAACAACCGTTATTATTAATTTAATAGCATTAAGCAGACAGAGGGACCAACCTGACCCGAAAGGCATGTAAGATTGTCAGGAATCGTTCACCAATTCAGTAAAGCATGACAGTATTATAAAGGATTTTTTTTATGCCACATCGGCTACAAGACTCACCTCTCGTTCTAACATCAACCCTTCTGCTCTCAAATTCTTCTCAAATGTGCTTCTTTTTTCTACCTGCGGGCTGGACTTTTTGTAGACCAAGATGTAATCAATGCGTTTTTTGCCATCTTTGAAGAAGAGGCCTGATGATGCCATGGCATCCGTCTGAGGAAGATTAAAAATAAGCTAATTATAACATCCATAACGATGAACAGCCCCATCATGAACTGCATAAAACACAGCATTTCCTAAAGTGTGGCAACGTCCATTTAGCCACAGGATGAATATTTAAAGAAGTCACAACAACAGGCAATTTATATGCACCAGTTGCTCAGGATTTCAAATTAATTAGAACACCACAAAGTAAAATAGCTCCACAAAATCCATATTCTAGCTATTTCTTTCAGCTGTACAAACTCCTTAAAATTATTGTATGGTATATAACTATGTGAACTTCTGTTAATCCTTACTTTCCAGCAGGAATTAAAAAAAAATTAAAGGCAAGTAAATTAAACCAAGTTTCCCAGCTGTCTACCTGGAAAAACTTTGCTAACATATTTGTTTGCACATATTTTCTCCAAGAGAAATAAATCTAAAAAATTTAAAAAAATGCTATTGATTGGAATGTTTTCTTGGATACTCCAGTTGAAGTGTTTTTTCAATACCATGCTGGCGATGTTTAAATCTTGTCTAGTTCCTTCCCACCGTGCTTGCAAACACCAGGGATTCTCTGACCTTGATACGGAAAACCCTGCTTTACATGGCGCTGCTGAAAGCTATTTTTGCATTCTGTGTTTTGCATGATTCAGAATAAACAGTGACTTTATCAACTGGTGTCAGACTATGAAGACTTTGAAATCTGAAAAGGTAAACTGAGAAACTATCATCATCTTCTGGAGAACGCAGCACTCATTTTGACACAAACTGGCCAGAATGTTAGCTTTAAGACACATGACACCTATATATATATGGGACCAGAAGTCTATGAATGCTGCATCTTGTAGCCAACAGGATGATAGTCTTAAATATTTATCCTGTTTGGATTATTTGATATAACATTTGCAATACTCAGACTTATATCCCATAGTTACACTCTCTTTTGATAAGTAGTACCAAGCGTTAGTGTGTGGTATCAGCAGTACAGTGGGTACCAGCTTATTGTTGCTATGTGAAAGCTTTTTTTCCTTCCACATACCTCACTGCCATCTTTGTACATATTTAGTGCTCCTGAGAACCCCTCTGTCTGCAAAAACTAAAGTTTTCTAATAAGATTCTTCCTCTGTTTCTGCTCTTTTTCCTCCCAAAGCAAACACCAAGTAACAGTCATTCTCAGACCACCTAGTGTTACAGAGCAGAGCATCATCACGCACCTGGAAACATTAGTTAAGTATATTAAGCTTCAGTTTAAGTACAATTAGGCTTATGTTTCCTCCAAAGCAGCTGGTGACGGCATCAACTGTCTGTCTTTTCCAGATGACACTTTTCAGAACTAACCATGAAAGTTACATGCTCCGAGGTACACACCTCCTTAGGTATTTTATTGACAAGTCTGTAAACACCAAACGGGTATTAGAAACCTCAACTCGTCCCACCTGGCTAGTGTTACACTGCAACTTTCACACTCTGTTTCAGGTGCAAGCATCCAGACGCAGAAGCAATTTCAGTCTTTGGAACACAGGAGAGGTGAATTCAAACCCCTCCAGGCTAAGCCAAAACTAACCCAGGTCTTCTACTACCTTGGAAGAAGGCCTAATTTCTAAGCATAAAAGGTAGTCTCCTTCTCTTTCCTCTTCCAATTCGAATTTTTCTTCTTCAGAACTCTTCATGTGCAGCTTGCTAAGAGATACAGGTGTAACTAACCCACGGCTACAGGGTGCAGCGCAGAGGTCAGGTACGGGGCCTTTTGGTGTATCAGGACGGGTTGATCGCCGCGCTTGTCTCCTTCCGTACATCCAGGCCACTGCCGCCCTTCTTCCATCACAAAATAATGGATGTACTAATACAGCATTCAGAAACCTCTGAATACCTGCCCTTAGCCTAACTGAGGAGAAATGCTAACTTAAGGTGGGGGAATAAACAGGCCAAATCACAGAAAACGTAACAGGAACTAAAGTAACTAATACGCTATAGAAAACGATTAACCTGAATTTAAGAATCTGTCTGGAGTCAATTATACAGATCACAAAAAACATTCTAAAAACTAAAAAAAACCCCAAACAAACCTAAACAAATGTAATAGATGTAACGATCTGAAGACAGAAGACACAGAGGTTGGAAGGTGAGGTAGCAGATAAAGATTTGAAAGTACACGTTTGAACATGCAAGTTTCTGAATACCCAAACGTTTCCAGGTTCAAGACATAAGCAGTCAACCTGCTCTTCACCTATGACGAATTCCAGATCAAGTATTTCACAAAAGCTGGTTTTTATGGCCCACAAAGGAGTCAAAATCATATATAAAAAGCCTGGCCAAAATTCCCCCAAAGGGGAAATCTGGAACTTCTCTTGTGCAATCTCTGTTCGTGCAATTCTGATACAGACATTATGCAAATTAAATTTACCCCTTTGTAAGATACTTCTATCTGTCTTTGGAATATTACTTTCAGCCTTTCCTCATTTCTAAACATCTGCTTTTCTTCATTCTTGGAAAAACATGTTTTCATTTTCAGATTAACAACGATATGCAAATATGCCCTCAGATTCATCTGCACCAAACAGAATTCTTTGGGGGCGATGTTCAATAAATAATGAGCTGCACTGACAGTAGCGAGCAATCTGCCATCTGTTCACCTCAGACCACTTTCAGAGGAGTACTGCCACAGGCTGAGATGTGCGACGCTGAAGCCACTTACCACAATCGTGCAGTGAACCCAACCAATACTCTATCGATTTTGGACTGATTCACTTTCATGCTACTTGCATGTTACTAGTTTCCCTTTAGCGTAATTCTCAACCCATGCTGTCCGCCTACATTAGCACGGATACCTGTGCCAGTAAAACAATTTAGCTCTTGATTTAGGCGGGGTTTTTTCCAGTTGATTTAAGTAGCTCCATAATGTCTAAGCAGAACAGGGAACAATAATTTCAATTAAACATAGGAGTCAAGGAATATTGGCCACTCTACATCTAGGTGAATCAGTCTATTAGTACAAAGGGCATTCAGGCAAAAGCATATTTATTATTTATCTGCTCTTTTGGACCCATAAATCCCTGATTCTTTCTTTCACCTTTTTCCCAACACAGTGGGGGAGAAAAGCATTAGATGAAATATTTTGTGCAGTGCTCTTATTCTCCTCTATTCTTTTAAAGATTTTCTGTTTCATCTGAAAAATGTGTATAAAAAGGACTGACCAATGATTGTTTTCTCTCTCTAATCCTCTTCATCCTCGCTAGCTTCTTAGTCTTTCAGATTTTCTAAAACAGTACTCACCTGACCCACATTCCTACATTTACACACATATGAAACCCAAGTTTGATTTGATAAATTGCTTTTAGAGTATTGCTGCATAGTTCAGCTTGTACACATTACATTTTAACCTTATTCTTACCTAATCTTTAAATATAAGAACTTTAAATCTTATCTATTTTTGTGTTGAGGCTGGGAAGCGCTTCCTCACTCAACAGCAAACTTGCCCATAATGCAGAATCGTAATACATTGCTTTGTACCAGAGTAACATCCTCCCTAAGGCTTTGCCACTACAGACCTCTTTCAGTTCCTTGGTTTTCTTTATTATTTGTCATCATTTTTTGGTTGATTCATAGCTTGTGATTACTATAACAGATAACATGATAAACTGCTTTGAAGTCTGAAACAGTGTAAAATTCAAGTACTGACATTATCAGTGAACTGAAGTTTACAGTTTACACAAGAAAAAAATAATTAATCATTTTAACCTAGAAAAAGAAGCTTTTGCTCAAGCAAAAAATAGTAAACCAAAAGTATAATGTAGATATTTAGCAAAGTTATAAAATAAAAGAGTTTACATTTCTATCCAAAGTTGGTACAGGAAGAATTTCCCTAGATTTAGCAAGTACAGAGGGATTTTTCAAGAAACTATTTTTCAGATTCTAATTAATAAGCAATGCCCTTTTTACAAAGTGGGAACAGCTGTTTTACAGGCTCTTTCTCTCCCCAATTAATTTAAATAACACAATTCACAGAAATTATAACTATTTCAACTCCACTGATTTCAGTCTACTGTTCTGCTCTGTAGATTAAACTTTTGCTAATTTTTCACCCCATACACAGAAACAAATATTCTGAAAGAATGAGTTGGAAACATTTCCAAAACAGCAAACACATTTTAGATTCATATAAATGACATGCTATAGTAGGCTTCAGGTTTGGTGTATTTTATTAATAACAAAATTACTAGCAAATTTTGAAACTTACTGAAAATTAATGAAAAACACACTGTAAATAATACATCAGTATTTTTTCCCCCCACTTTATACCAGTGAAAATTTTAATTAATGAACAATACATACTACCTACATAAATTCAGAGGTTAACTAGAACCAAATGTGGATATAACTTGTGGATATAACTGTTGTAACCATTTATTTTACCTTTACTCAACGACTGAGAAGCCTCAACAAGGCTAACATAACCTCAAATGCTTAAAGGCAAAAAAAAAAATCTCTACAGGTGTATTCATTTTGATAAATTTTAAATGATTATTTGTTTGCCTGTGGATGTGTGATTTACAGACCACACTGTTCTCAGACACGGGTGTGCCCATGAGGTATCTAAGTCCATACTGCATCAGGCAGGGCTGGGGATACTCTCTCTTCCTTATATACAATTCTCAGTCCTCTGTTTCACATGGGGATGGTGCTCCAAAATTCTTTCTCTTTATCCCTTCCCCAAGCTCATCTTCTCCATGTTGCAGCTTTATCTGCTACATGCAATTGATCTACATACATCTCTCACCGAACTCTGCTACACTAAGCATACCTCCTTTCCTCCCTACGACAGCTAAATGGGTAGAGAAAAATCATTTTGATAAGCTCTTACCAATAGTGAAGCTACTAAAGAGAGCACACGAAAGACAAACTTACTCAAATCTCTTGGTTTTTTTTTCCCAGGGAAACTAAGAGAAGGGAAGGAAAGAAACCACCGGCAGGAAGTGATGCACTGGAAATGAAGCACTGAGTCCCAGCATCGCTGCTCCATGGCAGCACCACCTCGGCAGTCGCAGTTTTTACAGACAGAGATGTAGGAAAAAGTTGTAGAACCAAAACATTTGAGGAAGAACCAAAGACAAGTAAACAGATTTTGAAATGTATTTGCTTTCTCACGCACACAACAACATGTTCACTGACCTCCTGCTGACACATAAAACTTCTGTAAACACCACCATAAAGTTTATTGGCTTGGAGTCTTACAGCCCAAACTCCATAGAATGTCCCATATAAAGTCACTTTGTAACTTGCAAGGAAAATCAGCTTGGAATGGAGGAGTGAGACAGGGAGAATGAAGCTTACAATGCAAAACACGCTGGTTGTCAGAGATGGGGCAAAGAAAAGCAGTTTTCTCTACATTTTGTGTCTTGATTTTTAAGAGCTGTTTCAGAGATGATAATGGATGAGTTCAAGGCTATTAAACCATGTATAAGACAGAAGTAGCCATGGAAACAATTCAAAGAACTAGGGCAGGAATTTTGATAGAGGTAAAGTCTGATGTGTTAAATTCTTGGGCTTGGTAACTACCTAAAACTGCAAAATCTACATGAATAGTGAATAGCTTTCCCATTCTGACTCTGAGTAGAACAGTAATTTCTGATAAACCAGAACTTTCTACCAATATAATTTATCATTGTTCTTCGAACTTCATAAGATGTTATTAAGTGGAGCGATTACCGGCTGACTCATGAAAACCACCTCATTTATTTTGATTGCCAATCCTCCTCAGCACTGTTCCATGAACTCTGCATTAACATCTCCAGTACTAGTCACGCCGGAGGATGCCACCATTTCAGTGGTTAGTGTCTACGTTCAGAGCTTATGACTCAACTCTTACCTTGAAGTATTTTCGAGAAATAAAGCCATGTCTGACATTGACCACAATGGACTTATTTCCATGAACAAAAGTAAGATTCCTAATTAATTCTTGCTTTGTTACAAGATGTTTAAAAAAAAAAAATAATTCAAACCTGGCACTCCACAAGGTTACAGATGTCTCAAATTACATGGAATACTGTAAGGTGTGCTTTTTGAGAAATCTTCTACAAACACAACCAAGCTACTAACCATCATTTCGTGTTTGAAGGTGTTTGAAATGGATGAGACAGAAACAGATTTATTATATTCATTCTTTCAATTATTTAATTCCTTTCAACTATTTAATTCTAGAAAGTTTGATTGACAGGTTTTAAGTGGGGTTGGTTTTGTTTATTTGCTTGTTTGGTTGGGTTTTTTTTCCCTTTTGCAAATTACCATGAGCATAATAAACTAGGAAAGAAAATGTGGGACATATCAGCATATGCAAAGATACCCAAGCTATCTTGGGTATCAGAGACAACACAGCCTGGTTAACATGGTGCTGTAATTACCCATGCCAATGCATTCTGCGTATACTACACTGCACTGTGCCGAACCCGGCTGTGTTCTGAACAGAGAGGGAGACTTCCAGAAATATCTGACCTTCCTAATAAAACTGCAGTTTAACTTTTTTGGAAAACAACTAAAGAATTATTTTAGCTTTGTCACAGAGGACGTTTTTTTTTTTTCCATTTTCATTCTATACAGACTTGCAGAGTCAGCATGAAAAATACATTTGTATATAAGATGAAAAATATGTTTTGCTTCAGGAAAGGAGCAGGTTTAGGTGATGTTATGCAAAATTTTGAAAGGAAGTCTGTTCAGTGTTACTGTATGAGGAAGCAGCAATGGAGGATGTTAGGAGACAGGATTTTTTATTTTAACAAAACCTCACAGCAGATGAGAGCCACGCACTAGAAGCATAAACATGAAGTTAACTTCTGTTGCACTTTACCATGTCATTCTATTCTGGGACAACGATTTTATCTGTTAGGATTCCTTTTAAACTTTATTTACTTTTGTGTTATTAGACTGCATTAGTGGACTACTCATTTATCAGTCTCCCTTTGCTATTCTCCTTTCCAGCACACTGTTGTCAGCTGACAACATCTTGTTCTTATTTATACACTAAACCATTTCTGTTGCCCAACTTTCTCTTTCAGCAGGCATGCCTCACTTCCACTGAACACGGGAGCAGGATTACGAGTGAAATACTCTATGTGAAACTAGTGATAAATGGCCAGGATTAGAACATAGAGCACAAATCTGTGCAGCTCTGAAAGTCATGGACTTCGACAAGAAAAAATGAAAGCAGAAAATAATTTCTGCAAAAATGTGGAAAATAAAATGTTAAGATTGAAAAACATTTTCATTCTGCAGATACTACATTTAATTTATTCCATTTTCCAAAACCACCTACATGAAATTCTGTAAGCAAACTAATTGTTTTGCAGGAGAGAGAGGAACAGATATGTTCAAAAGGCCAAAGTATCCAATAAAATACCTAAACAATGGATTTCAGGTTTTCACAAGTAGATTTAAGTTTCAGTAACCACTGTAATAATCTACACTGAACACAGTGAGTTTTGCTCAACTTATAATGAATTTTCAGCCGTATGTCCAGCTAATCAGATATAATTCTCCATATGTTTTGGAAAATTACTTATTTAAGATTCTTTTTAAAATTCCTTAGAAGTTATGTAACATTTCTGGAGACCAAAAGAGAAATTGTTTCAGATATTATCAAACCCAAAGCTAGTCTGAACATGCAGTATAGTGGATATCAGTGGATACCAGAAAAAGGCAGTAAACTAGGCTACAGTACATGTAGGATTTCTCTATAATTCCTGAACCCATAGTGATAATATGTGAAAATTCTTCTAAAAATCCTTTATTTACCCAGCTAGATAGCAAAATACGCTACTTAAATAAAAATTTCATTTGATTAGAAAAAAAAAATCAGAGAGTGTAGTGAATGAAATGGAAGTGTAATTTCTCTAATATTTCTATCTTGCCGCTATACACGTGACAGTAATTGATATACAAAAGAACTCACTGCTACTGACTGCACTGCTTCCCTAGACAAATGTTGCCTCCCATACAAGTGATAATTTCTGTATAGCCTGCTTTCCTTTCTTAGTGAAAGTAGAATATTTCAAATATCAACTTTCCAGTCTTTCCAGTAAGGGACTTCTCATTTCCTGCATGTCCCTTGCAATGGCAGACACTACTCATTCCATACTTTGCTCAGGATCCACTTGTTGGCATCATTCCTCTGCATGAGATCCCATGGCAGAATCACATATATGAAATCATACTTTCTGCACAATCTCAACAGCAGTTGGTGATGAAAAGACGTCAGAGATGGATAACGAAGACAGCTTTTTAATGGGTCCGAACGACTCCCAGTTTTTCATTATGAAACGTGTGGATTCTGACCCGATACCAACCTACACTAAAGGAGATTCTGAGTTATAAATCATAACCAAGGAAAAAAGTAGACAACTATCAAGATAAATGTTGGCATCCAGATGCTATATTAAAATTATCTGATGTTTCTAAAGCTTTCAAACTGCAGCAATCCAAATCAGATTTATGAAGAGTGATGCATCATATATGTGATCTGAAACACAAAATGATTCTGGAAAAAAATGCGTATTGGCTTTCATCATGTCAGCACGATAAGTTCGTTATTGCTGAAGTATTCAAGTAGCTCGTCACTGAGACAGATAATAATACCAAGCATTGACTGCAAATAACTGATTTAGCAATTTTCCCCTGAAACTCTCAGGTGTAAAACAACCTTTCCAGAACAAGCCTAAATTAGAGTACTTAATGAGCAGAAAAGAAGAATATGCTTTTATCCGTGTACACTTTGCCACTGTGGTGTTTCTCATTTTCATTCTCTGGTCAGACTGAGGAGACTTTTTAAATCACGACAGATCAGTTTATTTTCCAAATATATGAGAGTACTTACCAGCTGCAAAGCTGCAGAGCAGTCTTCTGTGTTTTCAACAGCCTCAAAATTAATTAGAAGCCTCCTTTTCCTAGTTTTACATCAATTTTGGGAAGAAGTTTCCCTCAGACATCTTCCACTAATTGCCACAAACACTTGTACAATAATCCAAAGGCAAAATAGTAACCTTCTTTCCTGAGGCTAACCTAAATCCCATCTGCCTTTTTCCTGTGGAGGCAGGCAAGCAGTAAACAGGAGGAGAATCCTGCTTGGTTGCCTCATTTGCAAAAACAGTATAAAAGCAGAAGGAAGTTTCCAAAGTAATTGCTGTGATAAAAGGAGTTGTCAAGGCTAAAAGCCAGATGTAGCTTCAGAAGACACTGAAGCACTTTGTTCAGTAGGTCAAAACATATGAAGACTGAGACATTAAAAGAGCATTTTTGTTTAAACATAATACAAATACAAGTCTTCTCTTTAAACTTTGAGAGAGAGTTAGCTTACTGGCTGCCTATAAACTTTGTATCAGTCCAGAATGCAGGGCTTTGAGAAAACAAAGCTAGTGGTCATTTTATATTTTACGTGAAGATACAAACAATATTTTGATTTAGCACAATGAAATGCCTCTTATTAGATAGATATAATCTATTCCTAGACACTTTTGGTAGCACCTGGTATTAAAAATATTCAGTTCTCTATAACACAGTCTGAATTCCGCACATTCTGCATTATTTTTTTCTTTTAGGCCACATTAAACATGAAAGGCTTTGTCTACTTTACCAACAAAATCAAACAAGAACACCCATTATTATTTCTTAACTCAGCTAGCCTTGCAGAAACAGATAAAAAAATCTGTTTTTTCATGTTTTTGTATACCAAAAATCAGAGGACTGCTGGTAAAAACTGTTCTGCAGAATACACTACTACTTCTGCTTGAAGAAAATAATTCAGAACTTCTTGAGGTCTGAATTGAGGTCGTTTGTCATACATTTACATGCAATTTTGCTTAACAGAAAGGAGAATTAAGGGTGTCTCAGTCCAGAGTGAGTACAAAAAAATACATGTTTTGAACAGAAAATCAGTCATAATTCTTTGGCATTACAGTGGATGAACTGCTGTAGAAAATGCATTGTGATGAATACTGTGATTAGGTAATTACTAAGAAAGAGAACATGCCAGTTTTATCTGTAAGATGGCTTTCCCAGTACTTTAGTTGAGGTTCCTGAAAACACTCCTACACTCTCCCATACATCAGTGAATTTTATCTTTCATTCACTGTGTATAGGATTCATTTGGATTTTGCTTAGAAGTAGAATCCTGTACTTTAGATCAAGCTAGGCTGATCATTTGCTACACAACCTTAGTTCTCCTAAACTCTCCCAACTTCTTGAGGCCTCCTAGCTGACACTGGAATCCTATGTCCTAAATTCTGTGCAATATACACAGGTGAGCTGCTAAGGATCATGAGAACCCCCGATACGATATAATTTTGGTTGCTTCTACAGAATTGCATTCACTGATTCTGTAATTAAATGATAATATGGGAGCCACCTAAATAAATGAGATGACTATTTAAGCTGCAACTTATCCCTTAAAAATTATCTTTTTAAAAATATTCAAGCAGATTCTGAGAATTGATAGGTTTTAATACGGCTCTGTGTCCATTACCTTTAAAGATGACTTAGTCCGAGGCTCTGTTTTCTGTCTGGCAAGCTTGTTTTGAATAAGCAATGACTGATCTGTACGAGCATCATAATTTCCATGTTCTGAATCATCTGTGTACGTGTCTTTGTCCTTTCCTATGTCTGAAGGAAAAACAGAAGAAAACAGTGGGCTCATTTTAGGTTATAGTGGGGAGAAACTAGCAGTATGGTTACAGCCACAGCTGAGTATTCCTTTCAAGTATCCAATTTTCAGTAAGTTATATTCTAACCTTTCCTGCAAAAGTTTTTTACTTGAAATGTTTTCATGTTTGTCTTAAACTAGAAGTGACTACTGGTTTTAGTAGGAGGCTTACAGAAACTTTTTTATATTACCATTCAAATCAAAAAAGTTCACAACATTCTTCTCAGAAGTTGAAATCCCCCCCATAAAGCAACACAAAGCAATTATTCAAACGCTTTTGTGCTTGACTCGCAATTGTCAAGACTCAGAAGGTGTTATCAAACAGGCAGGTGCATCCAGGAGACCAGAGTAACATCTCATGTTTTAAATACAAACAATTGAAATGCCCGATTCCCCTACACACATGCTGTCCGCCACAGATGTAGTATGTGAAAATATGCGTACTGCAGTGAGCACTTCAGAACACATTTTAAGAGGTGTCCCTCAGGGTGGTATAAGAAAGTATTTCCTTTTCACTGGATTGGTGTATAATTGCTCAACAAAGTTTTCATAAAAACTTACTCGAGTATGCTAAGACAGCTGCGGGTGACTAAGGACCTTCCTCAAAGCTTACTAAGATCCACTCTCACAGATTAAATTTCCTTCTGTGTCATCACTGCAGGCAACTTAGAAGGACTTAAGTCTCTGAGTCACTCTACATTCTCCATCAGAAGGGAGACTTTTTTCCAGACATTTAATTTCCTTGCACATTCTCCATCAGAAAATCATCGCAATACTTACCATATATACCAGCAGGAGTAAAATGATGGGTAATGCCTGTACAGTGTTGGACCATGTAAAGTTTTAATGGCTAATCTTGAAATAAATACTTTAAAGATAAAAAAGATGGAATAATTATTCCCACACAATTATATCTTGGACAAATTGGAAATAGAAACATATTCAGACAAAACAGTTACCCACAAATCCTGAGCCAAGTTCTCATCTCAGCTTTCACATCAACATGGGAAAAGTCAGGGGGACTGGGAACAGCATTTAGCCCAGTAATTCTAAACCCTAAATAGAAGCCAAGAATCAAGTCATGGTTGCTGTGGGAACCACAATCTTGAATTTCCTGAATTTTCTATTCATAAAAGCTCATCTGCAACAACAAAGTATTTTTCATGAAGTTGTTCAGTTAAATTCTCCACAGTAAGTAGTACAGAAAAAAAAATAACCACAATTATCTCATGTAGCCTAGACATCCCTGAGCTGGAATATTAAACTGGAACATTTACCAAGAGCTGGGGTTTTTCTGCAATTTATCTGCTTACATAATGATTACACAAAATGAGCCCTTGGTAATTTCTGATACTGATATTAACCTCAGCAAATCTGTGAAGGGATTTCTTAATATATGAAATAGCCAGTCTTAATTGTCAGAAAAACAAACTCGGAGATTTTGTTTATTTTAAACAATGTTTTAACCTAATATACAAGTTAATCTGTGCAATGTAGTGTACATACATTTACTTCTTCTGCAGCCTATATTAAACCAAAATCTTTAATATAAATAATTGTACTCAAAGAAAAAGTTCAATGGACTGCATCAGATTTCGATATCAGAACAGGTTAGAAAGAATGACTGGAATGTATGGGTATTGGGAGGCTCATTTTGTTTCTTAAGTTCTATTTTTTGCAAATTTCTTTTAAATTTTTTAAAGAAGAGACAATGTTGGGGTTAGAAAAGATCTTGAGAGATGACAGAAATGAAACTTTGCCAGTAACAGCATTGACCATGTTTTTGCATTTTTCCATGACCAAGTTCTTTTTCTGAAGTAAGTTATCCATCACTTTTATTAAAAGAGAAAGTCTCTCTTCTGTAATTTTCCCAGTCACCAAGCCAAAATTACCTTCCCTTAAAGATAAACTTACACAATCTAAATTAACTTGAGCTTGATCGTTCCTAGTGCCACCGGTGTGTACTATGATACACAGTAATTTAACTCCCTAAGTCTTTCTTCAGTAACTGCAGTTTCTAAACTTCCATGACACTTTTATATGTTTGTCTGTAAAGTAACATTATTTTCTGCCATCCTTTCCATCACTATCTCTATTATTTGCGTTTGCATCTTCTCTGCCATTTGTGGCTGCCACAAGCCAAACCGAGATAGCGTCCCTGAACGTCATGGCTGGAGTTGTACTGCCCAAGGGTGATGTTAATGCAACACACCCCAAAAGCATCATATGGACTAACAGTCTTTCTATTTGACTTGCATTGTAAGTATCCATCTTTAAGTTCAAACACTGAGTATTTATTTGGCTGCAGCTCCACAAAACGTCATGAGAAAAGCTTGGCTGCCCCAAGCTCTTTCCCTCTGCACTGTGGGAAAACTACTGTTTACTTTCTTTTTTTATTTCCCATCATGCTTTCCCTGGCCTACAACTCTTTTAGATGAACTGCCAGCTCTCCCTGCTCTTGTAGGTCTTGGACGGGCTGTAATGCAACCACAGCAACCCGCCTGTTTCACTTCGGGAGAGGGAGGGTGTGGGTAAGAAGCCATAGGAGGGGGAAAAAAAAAAAGGCCAAATCCAGTTCATATTGGTCTAAAAGCTCAGGCTTTTACACCAGTTAAGAAAACCAGGAGTGTCCCACTCATATGGCAGTGGAATTCCAAATGCTCTCAAATTTTTATTAGGTTTTTCTTTTTTAAAAAATTTCCCTCTTTTCAGAGCTAAACAATGTTGATCACCTTCAGAGCTGCGTAGGTCAAATCACTAAAATACTTCTCTATAATGGCCAATGAGCAATATTTGTATGTTGAAATATATCAGCTGAGCAGTTACGGTGTATTAGCGTGCAGTTAATCCAGACTTACACTTCAGTAAGGTGCTAGAGGGAACAGTAAATTCCAGAAACATCTAAAAACTTTTTAGTCAATGTAAAAATTTGGCAAAGTTGGCAAAGAGTTATGAAACATTTTTCCATTTCGTCTTTACTGAAGGATGAAATAAAAACACCCCAAACCATAAAATAATTTCTGTCCTGTTGGAGTCTCTTGGCTAAAAGTACCTCTTCTGTGTTAATGGTATAGTAAAAGGCAGATCTCTGAAAAACTTGGAAACTCTGCAAAACCTTGAGATGTAAAGAATTAAAAACAAACAAAAAAAAAAAGCGGGGAGGGACGGGGGGGACACACGACCCACATGATTGGTGTAAAAAAGCAAAAAGTCTGCTGCAGTGGGAAAATGGCAAATGGGAGGATGGGACTTGTGTATACTCATGTCCATGTCTGCAAAGTGACAAGGACATCATAAGCACAGCTGCCTGCATTCTTAACGCCTCTCTTTTTTTGTTTTTGAGATCCTGGTAGGATTATTTTATTTTTTTCCAGGGCTGTTCAGGTAAAATATAATTGCTAATGCAAACAGAATGTGCATGACCCTTTACACAACCTCTTTATGTGAGTTTTCTGAGTACCTACTGAAAGGAAGAGAAAGATTTAAATATGAATCCTACAGAATCTTAGATTGAAAAGACTATGTGCTTGCAAAACTGAGGAAACAACTACACAACGTACCCATAATGCATTTTTAAGCAATCAGCATAGCCAATAAGAATATCTTGCTCATGTTTTTCACTTATTCAATCACATTCATTAAAACCTGTGGGGCGGTGAAGAGCTTTTTGCACTGCTGTCACATAAAAAAAAAAAATTAAAAATAATTAAAATTATATATACAATTTGAAAACTCCAAGTGACCTGTTACAGAAAGGAAAATTAATATGCTATTTTGACTCCAAGTCAGGAAAAAGAAGGTTTCTGTATTAAAATGTTTAGCTTTCCCTAACATTGCAAAAATAAGATAGAAAAAAAAAGGCTGAATTTTAAATACAGGTGGACATTAAATCAGAAAGACAGTGACAGTTTGTAATTCTAGAGGCAGGGAACAAATCACATTTCACTTGAGGACAACGCGAATTTCATTATTCATTTCAATAAGTGATTTTTTTTTTTAATTAGGTACTTACTTAAATTCAATGAGGTATATAATTATAACTGTTAGTATACCTGATCATATGACGAAGTAATGTGTACTGACAGCTTAGACCCACACTCAAGTATAAAGTGATTTAACAGAAGATGCAAGCATTAATCAAGCAGATAACAGATCTCTTCATCCTAGGAGTTATTTTGTTTTACTACCTTGTAATACAAGCCATGATGAGTAACTCCAGTCTTCATGCATCACAAGAACCTGTCTACGTTTCCTGACATACAGTTTTGCTATGCTTGATGCATGACAGTAAGATTTGCCCTAAGTGCACTTTCAGGATGAAATGTTGGAGAAACTTTCAATTCTGGGACTCTTTCACCTAACAATGCAGAAGCACTTAATTCAGAAATTGATTTCTAGGTCCACATTTTGTATCTTCATTTTTGGGCCTTCTTAACTGCTTGGCTACCTTTCTTTCTATTATACCTTCCTGAAGGGCCAAGAGTGCATTTTAATTTTATGACAGATGATAAAAAGTGCTTGTCCTGATTTCCCTGTAACATGCAATCCACTAATGTATTTTAGACAACTGTAGTGTAGGATAGCACATTTTTTTTTAATTGAAATATGGCATAGTTACGGAAAGGAAAATTTATATAAAAATTATTCCTAGATAGTTTTGGTTTCACAAGCTTTGATAGGATGACTCCTGGCTCAATCCTTTGAGCCTTTACGGATAGGCCTTGTAAAGCTTCAGTAAAAATGAGATTATTGGTAAAGAAATTAATCCTCTTTTGTCCTAATTTTAGTTCTAGAAACAACCAATAACCCAGAGAAGGGTAGCACGAGACACCTGGGTAAGCGGCAGTGTGATGGATTTAGGTTTTCTTATGTTATTCTGCTGTGTACCTGGAATACTGCACTGTATACATACCATAGAAGGTTTCTCAGCCACCTGGGTACATGTATTTATATAACAAACACGACAAGTAAAGGCTTTTCTTCACATACTGTTTCTCATGAGCTGTCAGACAGTGGTAACCATTACAGAGAATATTTCTCATTTGTAAAACGGGAGTCAGGCAGGTATTGTTGATGTCTGGAGGAGTTAAGATGGTGTACAGAATTGGAACAGGCAGATTAAATGCCTAAAGCACTTTGATATTTGGAAGCTCAATATTAAGCTTGCCAAAGACTAATCCTTATTACATTTCAGTGAGCACTATGCTCCTAATGGATCACACAGCTTCTTCACCCATCCTGCCAGCTCTCCAGGCATGAACCAGCTCTCGTATGGGAGCTGGACAATTCCCTCACACACCAGGTAATAGGAAAAACTGTCCTAATGCAGCTTTTCGGTTGTCTCAAAACACAGAACAGATACGACGGCCCTTACCCAGGCGGGCATTGCCTAAGGACCACAAGCTTCTCAAAACATTATTCTAAAAGTCACAGTGGAAATACCACATTCCTGTTGAAGCAGAAACAGAAACCAGTCTTCTTGAATCATATCCTCCGTGACCTTCCAGTCCCTCCTTTCACATCACCATGGTACGTACTGCACAGGTTATTCTGTCCATTTCAGTCTATCATAACATCACTTAACCAAAATTCACTTCAAAGCACTTCTGCAAACGAGCACTAAAAGGTTTTTATTAGGGAGGTATTATGATACTTTGTTAATTTTGGTTCAGGTCTTCATTTCTCAGTTCACTACAGTGCAGCATGGCACATAAATAAGGGAGGTTTCTTATGCATAAGCTCTGTAGTACTTGGGTTCAGGATACATTCAGAACGCAGCCTAACCACTGCAGCAAAATTATGAACTACATAATTCATGACCAAGTTCCTATCTAGGAAGGATTTCAAGTTGTGCCAAGGAAAATAAGTTACTATGCATAGATCCCTCATAATTAACCTAATTCAGAAAAAAACACTGAAAAAAGAATAAATGAATTAACATCATTTTATTTGCTACTGAGTGTTGGTTTTATTTGGCAAATAACTTAAAATTAGATACTCATTATATCCTAAATCCTGAACTATATCTAAAATCTGAAGCAATACAAATCCCAATTTGTATTGACTATATTATCCATTACTCATTTTCTACATCTTATTTGAAATGAAATATTTCAGCCTAACAGTGGAGGGCAGATCCTCTACTGATCCTCTATCATTTCTGAAGGTAGGATCTGCAGAAAGGTACTTACACGCTTGTTTGTGTTAGAATGAGCAAACTGGAATTTGAACTTAACAAGCAGAATATCAGATTCACAAGTCCTTCTCCTAGTCTAATTGGATTTCCAACATGGACTAACTACTGAAAACCTTGATACCTTACCTATGTGTGATAAACAGGAATTTTAAAGGCATTCATGTGTATTGTAGTAAGAAATCCCTTTTGTAAACCTGCTACGCAGTGTTGGAAAGAGAACATTAAAAAGGAAGTCAAACCCAGCAACACTAATTATAGCAATTTTAACAATGGGGAGGGACTTAGCAAATGGAAAAGCATGTCACCTGTCAGTCCAGATAAAGCCACTGTCCTTCTATTCCTTTTGCTAAACTCAAAGGACAATTTGAGAAAAGATCAGGTCATTCAGTAGAATATTATCTACTGGGTTTGTGAGCCTTTGCATCTTACAGCTCTTCTTTGCCTGCACCATGCATTAGAAGAGAGCGTTTATCTCAGTTATGGCAAGAAAAAAGTTATTTTTCTTGGAAAATGGGAGTTATTCCTGAAATAAAGTAAAACTTTCTCCTGCAAATCAAGCAAATTCCCTTCAGCTTAACTAAGAGTACTTCATCTTCAGTTCAACAAGAGAACTGCTACATTCTCTTACGCTCACTCAACAGCTTTTGAAAGCACACTCAAAACTCCAAAAAAGTATGTAACCACCTCCCATAATTTTAGCAGAGATTAGTGAAGACGATTTTTGTCTGTTCATGGAGATAAAATTCTAGTGCAAATAAGCTTCATCAAAACTGTTTATGTTCTGATATTTTTTAGAAGAGATGGCCAGCAAAATCTGTGATCAAAGATAAGGTTCATTTCCTTTATGCATATGATGGCCTTTAAGGAAAAAGTGTTGTCTTAAAACTTTTACCAATTTCTGTTTCTTTATACACGCATGTGCACACAGACAAAGCCCAGCACCAGTGGAGCGGCTCCTGGATTAGCTAACTCGTTAGGTTAACCTTATTGTGCCTGCAACCCTGTTACGTTTCTGGAACTTAAAAAAATAGTTTTAGAATACAAATCTTTATTACTGTGACTTTCTGTATGTAGTTACTATGTAGCTACCAGAAAATAACTACTCCCTACTTTCCGTGTCCAACTAGAGCCACCAGCTGTTATTGGTGGTAGCTGCAGTGAAGACAACAACTCAGTAACTGAAGTTACAGCTAGGTCAGTTAAACCCAGCTGGCACAATCAAAGTGATTACTGAGCATGTCTTTCAGTAGAAAAACAAAAGCACAGTAAAGCCAGAACGGAATACAAATATACACTACATTTTTTAAGCAAGTATCCACAGACAGAAGACCTAAAAAAAATGGATAATGATGAATTCCCTTAGAGAGAATGATTATCAAATGTCTCAGTGTCATTGGTGTGACTTTCAAACGTATTAAAAGATGAATGACACTGGAATTCGATTGTTACAGCAATGAGTTCAGACTTTAAGGTCCAGGTTCTTGTGTAACACTAATTTACATGTACCTATGAATAAAACACATGTATTTTCTTTTTTTTTTCTTGTATTTACTTCTTATAAGAAACTCACACTTGACTCTAAAAAAGTATGAAAAAGACTTTTCCTGTTTTGCTAAATCTATGCCTTTTGTGACTATCATACCAAAATGAGAGGTTAGTCCAGTGCTGTCCTGCATCACAAGTATACCTTTCTTCTTACCTAAAATACACAGTGAGACTCAGCCTGATTGTCTCTCTCCTCTCACGTAAGCATCTCTCCTGTGTCTGGCATCAAAAATTACATAGTTAGGCAGTAAATACTTCTACTGCTTCTATAAAAGTTGCCCTGAAGTCTTCCCCTTTCATACTAGAACAGAAACTTCAGGCATCTTTCGTGAAAAATTTCAAGTATTACCTGAAGACAGTGTGTGTGTAATGTTACAAAGTTGGTCTTTCCTGTACAATGCAGTAAGTGGAACCTCGGTCTCCCACTTCCCTGACACAGGGTCAGCAGCAGGGTACCCGTTACACGGTGGTGCTCTCCCCCATGGCGAGAAGTCCTACCTTCTTCTAACCTTATGTAAATAATCCTGAAGAAGACTTGAAACATTGGAACGTTCTCCTAAAGAGCTTATACAGAAAATTCCCCCACGTGGAATTTGGTTGTAGGATTTGGCTAGCTGCTTGCAGCTACATGAGTTGACAGAAGCAAATGAGACTTGTTACTGACAATAAATTCACTGTAATTAGTTTTTCCACTAAGTACATTATATTAGTTAGCAGTCACATTGGTCTCTTGGAGAAGTTTTTAGGTAAAAAGGCATTTTCTGAAGAGCCAAAAAGCAGGCATCTTTCACTCATTTGATGCGTAAAAGTCTTAAAAGAAGTTGCAGTGGCACTGGAAGGACTGAAGTTCTTCGGTGCACTGGGAACTGATGTTAGTTTTACCTTTTGTGAACTCAGTCACCAGAAGTGACAAAGGTCACTTAAACCAGAACTTTATACTCTTCTTTAACACAAACATATACGACAGGAAAACGCCTCTGCAAGGAAGTGGAAGCAATAATGTCATTTTGTTCTGTACTGAACACCAAAGCCTACAACCACGCTTTGAGAAATAGAAGGTTTTAATATAAGTAACTAAGTGATGTTTTACTTAATGTACAGATCCAAACAATAGGTGCTTTCCACCTAGGTGAGATTCAAAAGTCCTGATCACAACCTCCACTGGATGAGAATATCTATGTAGCTTTGGCTAAGCACTGAGCGTTCCAGCGCATCTGAAATCTTACAGCTCACACTGTATGTTGCAGAAGCTTAATGCCCATTACTTTGTTTGAATTTACTGATTCCTCAAACTAAAACCGACAGAGGAAAAAGACTCCATAATGCCCTTGATTCCGCTTGTTGCTGTTAGCAGTCACAAAGGTGTAATACATTACCTTCTTACTTTATAAATCCACTGACGTCACTAAACAAGTCCAAGAGATTTAGGGCCTCAACAAACTGAAACAAAAGAACCTTTCCATTGAAGTCTTTTATCTGATGCCTATTAACCCCCTTCTCACAAGAAGATAGTTTGTCTACAGACACAATCCTGGAAGAGGAGAAAGCCATTTGGCCTATTTTCTGTATACTTCCATGATGCTGCCTAATTAAAAATTCACCACATTCACTTAATACAGCATTCTTTTATGTTCTCAGGAGAGCAGTGGAAAAGGTTCAGTAAGAAGGTGATACCCATTAATCAGCCTGTATTGCAAATTCCATCAAAGTGCAAGATGACTGACTACAGCATGTAGCAGGGCTGCATCATTCTCACCTATCTGGTGATCAAAGTTCAAGCAGCAATATTCCCTTTTTTTTTTTTTAACACCCAGATTCCAGATAGAAAGGAAAGTTTCAGTCTTGGAGACAAACTGTTACCCACATAAATAGGTTTAGCAAACAAACTGTATTTTGAAAGTTTACAGAAAAGCCATTTTTTAAAAAATGCACCTTTAACTGTCCCTGATTTACCTTTGCGAACCTAACTGATAATGCCCATTTTTATCTAGGGCAATTCTTACTACTGACTTCTGGGATTTATTTATAAATACTCTTTCCTTTCTTGCTTGGAGCTGAACATCCCAACTAATTACAATTCTGTAAATACAGAATAACTTCACTGATTTCAGTGATCTAATTTGGGATTGACACAATTAACACAGGCAAATTAATGAATCAAGTTAGCAAAGGGCTACCACTTCAGTATTTTTTCTGTCTCTTCAAAGAGCATTGCTGTAGTCAGGAGAAACAGCCATACCAACATATAATATGAATTTGAGCTGATGAGATGCAATCTATCTTTTCCTTAGTCACTGAGCCCTTCAATGTTTCTGTTCAGGTTAAAACTAGGTGATGTGAATGAAAAACAGCCCACCCCTTTCCATGAGAAGAATTGCTGCTGCCATACATAAATATGGAACAATACCAACACATATATGGCTAAGCAATTTGTAAAAAATAGAACAAGATATTAAAAAAATAAAAGTAAATTTTAACAGTGAAATCTTCTAGCACCCGTACCTGCCTACCCAATGAAACCAATCACACAATGAGAGCTTCAGCTGGAAAATTACTGGGACACGTGACTTTCTTATAGAATCTTCATGCCAAACTTGTCATGATTTTGGAACATTTTGATTTTGTTTTGGAGGAAGTATCAATTTCACTAACTTTTCCAGTAGCTACCTCTTCAGAAGACCTTGAAGAGCCTCTTTTCTATCAAGAAAAATCGATGTTAAAACATGTGAGAGGTGAGCAGAAACAGCTTTCTGAAAGCAGATCTCTCTCTCCCAGCAGGAAGATAGCATTTCTAGTTTGATGCTACAGTGAGCAAAAAGATCTTTCACAGCAGTTTTGCAAGTTGCAGCAAAATCTGTGTGTAGTTGAGGTGCGTAATACATGGCCAGGGAATTTCAAAATTAATTAATTTGGGAACTTACAAATTACTATTCATCTGTGCACACACAGACTCATTTTGCAGTTGCAAGGACAGGATTATTCTAATAACTCCCTTCCTACTTTCTCTGACTTAATTAAAGCATCAAGATGGCATCACCAAGGAATAAATATGCTGCAATGATAACTATTTTTCTGCATTACTCATTTTTTTGCCATATAGCTTTAGATATTCATGTATAAGAAGTGTTCCAAAACCAACAAAACACCTGCAGCCGTGACAATACTGTGTAATATGACTACACCGGAATAATAATAACAACTGAATTTCAAAGAAATTTCAAATACGTGCTTCCAAGTGACTGTATTATGAGGGATTGTTATGGGGAAAGGTTATACTGAATGTATGAAAAAGCACTTTTCTAAGTACCTATTTACTGTTAGTCTAAAAGGTGAGAAAGCATCAGAAAATTATGAGTGCACATATTTCCTTAGTGGCATTTAGTGTCCTCTTTCCAAAAAAGGTGTCAGTTCAGGGTAAGCATGGCCTTTCCACACTTCCATACTGGAAGTGTAATTGAAGAATCATTAATTTATTATCATGTCAGTTCAGACATAAACTTACCTAAAAATGGATCATTGTATTCTGTATTAGACAGCTTAAGCAAGTTGTTTTCCAAAGTCTCCATCACTTTAGCTGGAATAAACGCAATATTCATATCAGCATTCACATGTATTTTGTAAGTAAAAGGTACACTTTTTAAAGCTGTCAGTGACTCAAAGGCAAAACTTAAAGCTGAAATTTTTAAGAGCACTTTCCATTGGTGGAAAAAAGAACAAGATCACTTTAGTGAAGACTTTCACTCTATTCCTAAGAAAAGTTTAACTTGGTGAAATAACTTACCAGAGTAATAATTAATGTCTATCAACACTGAGGAAGGACTTATCAAAATTTAGTAGCAGAGGCTACTACTGAGTTAATTCATTCTATAAAGGTTCACACACAGTCAGCAAGAGGGTATGGCAACAGATGGCAACAGGTGACACACATGGTGATTGGTATCTCCAACTGGACTGGCCTTTCTATTTAAGGCACATTTATCTGCTAAAACAGAAACCCCAAAATAAAACTAGCTCCCTTTCCCAACACAAGCTAAAATTCACAGGCATTTTCTCTGTTTTCTCTCACTCTCTCCATACCACCCTTCCCTGATTCTGCTATTCCCAAATGAATGCACCAGCTCCTTCATGTTCATACTTGAAGACATTTCTTGCCAAAAGCCTAATATTTATCTTTCCTCTCTCCTGGAACAGACTACAGAAACCTTCATGGTCTCCCCCAGCATACAGGAGCACTTCCTTCTCTTGTTTTCAGTGAGAAGGAAATAATCTTGTATTTCAAAAAAATGTAATAAAAATGAGTTTAAGTCTCACTTCACACATTATAGAGATTCACTCTAGAACTTGGTACCATGGTTCTCCCAGCTGTTTTGTGCAAAAACATCTCTGCAACCAACCTTAGGTATCTAGAAAAATCAAAGCTTATCAGATGCCCCTATAATTGAAAGAAAGATGCTAAAAAGTTATATCTAAGACACCACAGGACTTTAAATGATGTTTCCATATATCCCTTCCATTCCCAGTGCTGGAACAAGCTCCTGAAAGAAAAAAACCTCCTACCTCGTTCTGACACTACATCCACTGTAGCTGTAGATGTCCCTGCACTTAGAGGCTGAGGCCGGGGCTGCGGCTGCACACGGTTCGGCTGCAGAAATGACGAATGCTTGCTCAGACTCTGAGGATGTGTTTGGCTCTGGGCTAGGCATGGCATGGATCTCCTGGAGGGTTTTAATGGATGCTCTTTCACTGTCTCACTCTTGCTTGTATTCATACCTGAAAAAGCCAAAAGGAAAAGAACATAAGCTCTGCCACGTGTGACACAGATGGCTAATTATGAAATTTGAAGGTCATTCATCCACTTAATAAGCAAGCAGTCAGCTAAACAAAAACGTTTAAAATATTTGACGTTCAGATACGCATAGAGAGTTTGGAACAAAACCCAGGAATTCGTCTCCTGCCTTTCCATCAACATCCTATAATTCGATTTCACAGTATTCTAAATCAGATCATCCTGTGGTACACGTCATGCAGCCATTCAGAAACAAACAACAGCACTTTGTGTCATCCACATTACAACTGCCTGACAAAATTTTAACTCAGTAGCAGAAATTAATGAAAACCCTTAATCAGGCAAAAAACATCCAAAAAGTCCCAGCTTTGCCTCCCTCAGCTTCTTACCCACCGCCAGTCTGCTTGCTGCAGAGCAGAGAAAAAGAGAAGGATGTGATACTGTGCAAGCACTGCTCAGCAATAACCAAAACACTGGGGTGTTATCAACACTGTTTTAGTCACAGATCCAAAACACAGAACCATACAGGTTGCTGTGAAGAAAACTCACTCTATCCCAGCCAGACCTAGTAGCTACATTCAGAATTTAACAGTAGAAATTTTTGCTACTCTCTTGTTCAAATGAGTCAAGTTGTTCCACCAAGAATAATACAACATGACCTTTGAGTCAGCTGCCTTTCCTGTCAAAGTGAACTACATGGAAACACACCAGACAAGAAAAAATAGTCCCCAAAATATCTATGAAATCTTTATGAATAAGGATATTCACATAAGCAAAGATTAGAAATATGCATTGATATTCACCTCTACCAAAAACATAAGGCGGTGGAAAAAACCTCACAGAATATCGATGATTTCGATGCCAAGGAAAATGAAATACATGGAGTTTGCTATGTCGAATGCTAAAGTTTCCTGTCTGATTGCTGAACAGTGCCAAAGATCCTCAGAAGACTTGTGCAAAGAGTCTGTTTTACTACACTATTTCTCTGCTTGACAGCACAATTTACTCTGCAGCATGATCTTATAAATCTTAGTCTCTCAGTAATATATATTGCCTCTCCCTAACTGTGCTGGAAAGAAAGAAGTAATCTAAACATTTCTGCTGCTTGGAGTGCCACAAACTTCCAAGGAATTTTCCCCATCAAAACCTGTACCACCCAAAGAAGGATGTCACACCAGCAAGTCTCTTATCTAAATCTCAACATATGAAAGCACAAAGAGGGTCCTTTGATTAGCTGGATACTCCCCACATTTAACTATAATAGCTAAGGTTTTAAAGGAGTTTTCATTTAAAACCTGCCCAGAGCTCAGAGAAGATGCTTTGCTTCAAAGTAATTGCTGCTCTATCAAGAAATGCAGAACCTCATTAGTCCACTGTGGACAGCTCTTCCAAATCTTCCAAATCACTCTTCTTGGTCAGAGAGATTAAGTATTAATTTCATAGGAGGTTAAGGTGGATAGAGGTAAGCTTCTGCAGCCTCAGAAAGTGCCACAGGTCTTTAGGTATGAGCAGAAAGGACTCTGCTTCTTAATGATTCTGAAATGGTTGCTCTGTGCCAGCCAAGTGCACAGTGGCACTGGGCTACAGCCCCAAGGATGTTTTGTTCAGAACAGAGCCACGCTGCATGTCTGCCCTGCTACCTCCGAGGTTTCTGAGCAGTATTCTTTGTAGTTCTTCCTAAATGGTCATGTTTATTAGACCAAAATCTACAGAAGTTAGACGCTGCAATGGGTAATATAGAATAAACTACAAAGGGATGTATTTCATAATTGTTCTGGATGGCTTTAGCAATCAATTTCTTAAGTGATACGCTGTCAGTAAATATGGATCCTGGCACATGATTATTACTGTTGCCAAAAGAGAATGTTTCTTGCATCTGTACTGGAGTCACTGTGTAGCAAGATGAATCGCTTTATTACCAAAGCAATGTACAGGAATGCAAATAACACACTATCATTCAATTTTAACAACAATTTAAGTGATACGTATTTTAAAAAAAGAGCATAATTCTTTTATGAGGCAGTGCCTCAATTTAAAAGAAAATTACTCCCTTTTGCTCTCTCTCACAAGATATTCCTCTGTCATTTCAAACAGATTCCTTAATACCAGGCTGCTTCAGCTTGGAGAGAGTGAGTCACAGCAAAGCAACCTCTGAGCACATCTGCGGTTATGCTAGTAGTATGATCTACCTGCACGATCCCAATTTAACAAGTTAATTCATCCCTTGCTACCGTGTCAGAGTCCAGTTCTGGGATATGCTGGGTTTGGTGGCTTTTGCTGCTGCATGCCAGTGCTTACCCAGCTCCCGCACACAAACAGCTTGTGGTTGACATCATCAACTGGGTCACTAAATTGATTTATTGAGATTATTTTTATTCCTTCCTCTCTTCTCCGTAGGGGTGTTCTCTAGAATCTGTACCTTTCCAACTAGGACTTTGCTACACAGACCTTGCTTGTTCAGGGATATTTGGGTCTGCAATAAAAGACGTGCACACTTAGCAGACAGTAGAAGACCCTCATTTTTCTACATGCAACTGCATTTATTGGTTCTTTCCCTACAAAATACCTCTGGCACTTAGCATGAGTACGGAAATGCATATAGCATGAGTACAGAAATTTCTGACACTGGAGAAAAAGGTGGTTGAAGTTTGTGGTTTAATCAATCATATCCTTCCTTTTATTTTAGCACTTCTGCTTTGGAAGGTGTTCTTTCTGAGGGGAAGCTGGGGATTCCTGGTATGTAGGCAAATCCCTACATGGCTCAAAGCCAGAACAGGCAGCTGTGCTACATCTTCTCAGCTTCCTGGCAGAGCAGGCAGGAAAGATGGAGCTAGAGCATGATGAGCTTTTCTGCTCGTTAAATCAGTATGCACAATTTAACGCATGTTCAACATTATGCCAATCTAGAAAGACTCTAAATGAAGCCAGCTCGCAGATGCCTCCAGGTTTTGGCCATTAGAAACATAAAGGAAAAAATATCCTATGCTTCATTCCGTGAAACAGAGATACAGTCGAACATGTCGTTACTATTAAAAGGTAGAAAAACCCCTGCATTTCATTTGCACCTAATTTTAGAAGAGGAAAGTTTGACAGCTAGTCCATATGCACAGTTAACCCAATCCTGGAAGCACCCTTAGCAAGGCTGGATCACTGCTAATTTCAAAGGAACAGCCCAGTACCTACTGCCTATTTAATCCAGAATAAACCTTAGCATAAACAGGAGTAGCTGCTATGTAAATCAAATCAATAGCATCAACTTTACAGAGATACACTATATAATAATGTCCACAATCAATATCAACAGCATGCAGGTCTTGCCAACTACTCCTGTCATCACAAATTTGCTTGACAAAAATACCTTTTTCTTTACTTCTGTAAGGCCTTTGGCTTCACAAACTGTACAACACTAATGAAAATGAAATGTCATTCATAAAACACATTAAACAGACTGAGAACCTGATAAATCTCAAATGTCTCTGTCAATGGCATCATCATAATTAGAATCTTTAATCATAAAAAATATGAAGAAAAGCTTGCAACGGTTTTCATGACATTTAAGTTAAATATAAAATATATCTCTACAGTATCAGGCATAAAACAGCTCAGTCTTGAAGAGCATTTAGTTTTCAATATTCAATAGATGTAACACGTACTTACTGCTAAACAATAAGCGTACTCTGATTGGCAACTGCTGACTAAAAAGAAAACTTAATGTAAGATAATTACCCTAATAAATTCTGGGAAACCATAACCAGAAGATTAATAATGAAGAAATAATAAATTATTTCAATAACCACAGAAAGTTTTCTTATCTCTTTGTAATATCTCAACAAATACAATGGGTATTCAGTTTCACATATTAGATCCTTACTTAAATAAGTCAGGAATGTACCCATACTCTGTGTTTGTTTTTTTTTTAAGAAAGGTAGAATAAAACTAGATAACCTCTACCTTCGTTTTATATTCTTAGAGGAAAAAAACCCATCCAGCTTCAAGTATTCTTATTATATTAACAAACACACTTAAAGAGCCTCAGCGAAACTGGAGAAAATTAACCAATCCTTTTCTTGAAAAAACAAACAAGCAAACAAAAAAAAATCCCAAACACAAAAACCAAGACACACACTAAACACAGAGAAAACAGCCTTCAAGGGTGAATCCTATTTCTCTTCCATAATATCAGTATATCAGGAAAGCTTATGAAACCTGATTTTCTGAAGGTATTTTTTCAGATCACCTGAACTGCCTTTGCCATCATGACATGAACAGGTGTGCTGGTTCTGGCTGGAAGAGATTTCATTTTCTTCAGAGTAGCTAGTATGGGGCTGTGCTTTGTGCTGGCAACAGTGTTGATAACCCCGGGATGTTTTCGCTATTGCTGAGCAGTGCTTACACAGAGTCAAGGCCTTTTCTGACTTACAGTGAGTAGGCTGGGGTTGCACAAGAAACTGGGAGAAGGCTCAGCTGGGATAGCTGATCCCAACTGGATAAAGGGATATGCAACGCTTCAGGCTTGGGGATGAGTGGCTGGAAAGCTGCCTGGCAGAAAAGGAGCTGGGGGTGTTGGTCAACAGCTGGATGAATATGAGCCACCAGTATGCCCAAGTGTCCAAGAAGGCCAGCGGCATCCTGACTTATATCAGGAACAGTGTGGCCAGCAGGACCAGGGAAGTGATCGTCCCCCTGTGCTGGGCACTGCTGAGGCTGCACTTCGAATCCTGTGTTCAGTCCTGGGCCCCTCACAGCAAGACACTGAGGTGCTGGAGGATGTCCGGAGAAGGGCAACAGAGCTGGGGAAGGGTCCGGAGCACAAGTCCTGTGAGGAGCGGCTGAGGGAGCTGGGGGTGTTCAGCCTGGAGAAGAGGAGGCTCAGGGAAGACCTTATCGCTCTCTACAGCTCCCTGAAAGGAGGGTGCAGAGAGGTGGGTGTTGGTCTCTTCTCTGAGTGGCAAGTGATAGGACCAGAGGAAACAGCCTCCAGGGAAGATTTAGACTGGATATTAGGAAAAATTTCTTCACCGAAAGGATTGTCAGGCATTGGAATGGGCTGCTCAGGGAGGTGGTGGCGTCAGCATCCCTGGAGGGATTTAAAAGATGTTTGCAGGAGGTGCTGAAGGACATGATTTAGTGGTGATATTAGCCGTGTTGGTTAGATGACAATGTTATTTTCCAACCTAAAAGATTCTATGAATTCTAAAATTCCATGACATTCCATACCATATGATGTGATGCTCAGCATATAAAGCCCAGAGAAGGAGGAGGAAAGGGGAGACATTTGGAGTGATGGTGTTTGTCTTCCGAAGTAACCATTAGGTGTGATGGAGCCGTGCTTCCCCAGAGATGGCTCAACACCTGCCTGACGATGGGAAGTGGTGAATGAACTACTTATTTTGGTTTGGTCATGTCTGCTGCCTTTGCTTTATCTATTAAACTGTCTTCACGAGTTCTGCTTACTCTTCTGATTCTCTCCCCCATCCCGCTGTGGAGAGAGTGAGCAAGTTGCTGCGTGGTGCTTAGTTGGCAGCTGGGTTTAAACCACAACTACAGGTCAACATAGAACACAGAAACAGGGAAAAAACCTTTAAAATCATCAAGTCCAACCATGTATCATCGAGTCCAACATTATTCCTATTAAATGTTTCAAAAGTAGCCACTTCGGTGCGTATAACTCCTAGGCCAGCCAATAAATATATCCTCAATAATAATAAGTCATTGTGATGGTATTTTCCAATTTCATCCCACTACACAAACAGCATTGATTTATGAAAGTGTTTATGAAATAATATGAAGTTTAATGATATCATCAATCATGCCTTTGAAGGCTGCTTTCATTAAATACCATTATTTTATTTCAACCTTTTGCAGTTGTGTTATGAGAAGAACATAAACAATTAAGTAAATTGTAAATGCCTATATTAGTGCTAGCTTTTCTTTCTCTCAAGTTACACCTGTGAGAAATAACCTTCAATCCAGAAGCACAGCTAATGAAAGGGAAAGGAATTGGTGGGATTAGTGCAACAAAACCAAAGGATATAAAGAACGAAGACATTCCTCCCATTTATGTTGTTTGCAAACAGGATGCTCTGTTTCTGCATCTTTGACTGCAAGCTCCTTTCAAACAATGGTGGCCTTATTTTTCTCATAACTATACCAAAGACAGAGTAAACAACAAACAAGCAAAAAATGCCCACCAAACCCCAAGCACAGCCCTACTATGGCGCTTTCACGGACAATGAGAAACTACATTTCTTCCATTATATACCTCTTGCACTCAGGACAGGGAGGCAAAGACCTACTTCCTTGTGGAAGCAGCAGGAAATTCAAGTGCCAGAATTAAAGAATTGCTTGCAAGCTGCACACACCTCTCCTATATATAGCAGGAGGTTGGCCTTGCTCCCACATGGTGCCTATCAGGATAATTCCTGTAATGATCTGCTGTAAAATTAAAATGAGGACTATTACTTCAAACAGCTTTACCTGTATAAAAAGTATGTAATTAACTCACAAGATGTAATTTAAAAAAAAAAAAAAAGACTTGTTTTCATTTGTGATTTGAAACTGTATCTCTACAAAATGTAGAAAAGTTGTCCCAAATTGCAAGATTTCTAGAAGAACCCAATAAACTGCCAATATTGAAGGGTCACTGGATTGAAACATGATTAGAAATCTACTTGGGGGTTTTGGGGAAATAAAGACATTTATCTCACGAAAGCTCTAAGCAGTCCTATTACGCCATACGCTCACAGAATTAGGAGAAAATGAAGGCTTTATTACGGAAAACCATGTGCCAGCCCCAATAGCTCTTGCTTGAAGGCTTTTAGGCCCCTGTAAGTTATGGATTATCATGTATACACAGAAAAAAAATTGTATTCCCACTGAAGTACAGCTGCATTACCTACTTTGGAAGCAATATGATTCAGCCAACTTTTGAAAAGAGCAGGTTTATTCACACCCTCACCCTTTACTTCTTCACCCTATTTTCTTGAATATCTAATACAAATCTATTCTTTCTGTTTATGTGACTGAGAGCTGCTTTAAGACTTCATTTTCTCATCTTTTCCACAAATAACTTATAATGAAATAGATTTTAGTTTATGGGTTTTGAAGAGCACCAAAATGGAAAGGGAAAGTTGATTTATTTTTTTTTTTAATCTACAAAACTTGTATTTAAGTAAAACACAAATTTGGATGTTGTTTTTAGTACTGCATCAGTAAGGCAGCACCCATACAAAATCTAACATGTCACAGAATACTGCTCAATTTGTACAAAACTTCGAGACAGCCTCATGATCGCTGTTACAAACAAGTTCATGAACTTTTCTGACACTGCCCATATTAGTGAGATGTGCTTTAAGCATTTTTAAGTGTCTGATTTGCAGGTAACAGCCAATACATTTGATCTTGCCTCACAAAAGTGGGAAAAATACAGTTTTAAAGTAAGGAACACTTCATACAAGCAGAGAGCATTTTTTTGCTAAGGGGTCTACTTGCCATTAAAAGCAGAGTTAAGGAAGGAAATACTCTTAAAGGCAGATTTCATTCTAAAGCTTTATGCAATACCTTTTATAAAGTTTATCTCTGTGATTATCTGGTGTTAGCTAATTTAAACTTGAACTTTAACAGAATGAAACTGGTGCCTGACTAATCAATAATACTTGCATGAAAATAAAGCAAAATATTTTTGTGCTTAATTGAACATGAGAATTAAAAGGCTTCAGAAGACTGCGGTCTAGTCTGGAAGATCTCCAAAAGTTTTATAAACATATCTGCCAGGAAACATTAGAAATCCAACGAAACATTCTATTTTTTTCCCCAAACCCAACAACATAGTACATCTCCAGAAGGCTGTATGTCCTCATCAAAATAGTTTATTCCCCAGGCCTCATTCCTGGAGTTCTTCAGAAAATGCTTTCTCAGAGCAGCTTCAGGAGACCACACTGGTGCAATTGTGGTGATTTAGCAACACCATAATGAGGTTATGGAAAAATAAGAAAGCATGTATTGCCTTTAATAGAGCAAGCTAGGGCTTAATTGTACCAAGCATAAAATGAATAGTTATCAAGGGTTTTGAGCCAGGTTACAATATTTACTTGCTAGCCAAACAAAAGAGCAAACAACTGGAGTGAGCAGCCCAAGACAGCATAAAACTCCAGATGTTGGTGCTCTCTCTCGTTTGCGTATCCATTCCCTTTTAACCTTAGGAGATGAAAGGTCTGACAGCAACCAGCTCCTTTATGAGAAAGATGAATTGTGAAATGTCTTTAATCACGTTCTGTGTTCTGTCATGGTTGGGCAAGTTTGTGATGTCACGGTGAACAAGCTGAAGTAGGGTCCTGTGACCTAATTCAGATTATAACTGATGCAACAATAAAGGTGTTCAGGAAGACAAAAGGCATAGTATATTGCTAAGCCATGTTATTTTGTGATCTTAACTAAAAAGTCAATAGGAATATGATTACGCAGTTCTGGTTTTGCTCAGCTTTCTGCATTTATCTTTTCAGAACAACATATAGAACCTGTACGAGATCTGCCTTCGGTAAAAAGGATAAGCATTGTGCAGAGGAAATCAGAGTTAAAAAGAGCTGCTCCGTTAGTAGCATAGTAATAACACAAAATATTCCTCAGATTTTGGCATAGGTCAATCTGAAATTTAGTTCTGTAAAAGACTTGGACAACAAAAAAACCCAACCTGCAGAATACTTCACTATGTTGTTCAATGCCAGAAAGTGACCCAAAATAAGAATGGCTGGTCACCTACATATACATCAGGTGTAGGGTGCTGCTTCAGCCCTGAACAGCGCTTAGGCACTTATTCTGGTCATCGTATTTTCAGTCGTAAGCAATACTGGTCTATGCATTTTCAGTCAGATCTGGAAAACATCCCCCTTGCCCCCAGATTTCATTTACACAGACTTAATTGCTGTTTGTAACAAATGCCAAGCTCTCGGTCCTTTGACTCCAACTCAAAGGAAACCTGCAAGTAGATTGATTCTTTCCAGTGGAAAAACTGATGCCTGCAAAAACTCAGTTGAGAAATGCAGTTAGGCAGATGGGACAATGACTTGACTGAGGCTTACAGTATTTCCATAGGAAAAGTCGTGCAATGAAACAGATTAAAAATCTGAATTCATGCCAGAAGAGATTTGTTTTGGGATAATATTCCGCTATGGATTATACCCGAGTGTACTGGAGAAGAACCATAAAACTGGTACACACAGAGAAAAACCTAAATATTATTTGAGAAGGATTAGTACATACTTGGCAGATGGTTTGGTGCAACTAAAGTGATGGTGGAAAAATACAAATATTATTAACTTTGAAAACAAAAAAGAGAGGAAAAAAATTTAACATTTGTTCTAAATAAAAAAATAAGCTCTTTAAAAGATTTCCTATTTTTCAAAAATATTAAGATGAAGAGAGATGAAAGCAGACAGTAATTGACAGTTTTGCACGGACAGACAATATAGCAGAAGTTAAAAGCATTGTACATTGCTAAAGATAGACTTTTGTGCACTGTGCTGGATGGACGGTCCTCTCGCCGAAAGCGGAGTCCTGCAACAGGCACTTTCAAAGCTGAGCATGGTAGTGGTTCCTGTGGGCAGGCAGGCTGCAGAACACACAAGGCAGAGGACAAAACACCGCTGTGTAAAATGAACTATCTATTTTTAAATGCAAGTATAAATGCAAGCTCAATAGCTGAGAGTAGTAATATGTGTATAAATATTTACTGAAGGAAACGTGACATTTGGTGTAAGATAGTACTATATCATAATAGCTGTAATTGATGTGAAAAAAAGCATTCCTACTTTCGTGGATGTGGGTCTCATTGAAGAGGCATGACATGGTCCAAAATAAACATACAACCTAAAGAGCAGTATCAAAGTAAACAAACTAAGATGAGGTAGTCATAACAAAAACAAATCTAATAGCATTAAGATGTTGTTTAGATTGAGGTTAAAAAAGGTTAGCAACATTAAGACAAACAGAAAGTAATTTGGAGAGGTTTAGCTGCCTTTCTTCCTTCTCTAAGGGAGGCATTCCATTCCAAGTGGAACTCCGCATCAAAAAAATTCAGTCAGGCTCAAAAAAAAAAACCCCAAACCCAAAATAAACAAACTAAAAACAAAAAAACCCAACCAACCAAACAAAAAAACCCCACCAAACAACTAAAACCACAAAACCCCAAACAAACCAAACAAAAAACCCAACTCCAAAACCACAGGAAAAAAAAAAGAAAAAGAAAAAAAAATCTCTAATCCAGTATGGCAATGTCTTACTGGAAAAGAGTAAATACAAAGTAAAAAGAGAATATAAATAACCAATTCCAAATTTCATAGGTTTGATAGAACCTGTACTGTACAACTCTGTAATTAGTCACTTTCCTGCCAAATCTTTGAACCCTCATCCTTTTAATTCTTGCTTCATCCTTCTTTTAATTCTGTTTCTAATTCCAGAAATAATTCCCAACTGACCTCTAGTTATTACCTCGGTTATAAACTTGTTATTACTATTTCGACCGATCCTTTTTTTCTGGCATCAAATAGAAGAAAGGCTAAATTATTTCTTACTGTATGAAAAAGAATCATGGGAATTTTATTTTTTGCAAGAGCTAATGAAAGAACGTATACACTCTGTTTTCTACATTGTGTACTGCAGTATAAGTGCCTGTTAATTAAACTGTATAAATATCTACAGCATAATAGGTATTTGTTGCAGTTAAAAAAAAAGGGATACACATTTACTGCTTCTAATTTCATCCCTGTGGTTATACTATGGCAATACAATTACTAAGAGAGAGTTAAATCTAATTATCAGTTAAATCAAGTTCCAAATAAAAACACTGTTTAAATAGGTATTTCTAAGACATGGTAACACATATAGGTATTCTTGAACAAAAGCTTAACCTAGTGAGCATGAACAAGGACAGGACAAGTTATTTTTAAAGATACTGAAACTAAAATGTGTTATTTGAACACTCTACTAATACTATACAATAAAGAGTGTTTGCACTTTTCCATTTTCATATATTAATTACTCTGTGATGGTTCTAAATCACTTTTTTTAATTATTACTTTTACATTTACACAGAAGATAAGGAAATCCTTTAGCACCTTTTCACTGATTTGTGATTTATACTGCGTAGGCAAATGAAAGGGTCTATGTTTCCTGAAAGGTGCATTGACTAATAACGAGTCACCAGGGAGAAGGTGCTGTACCTGATCCGTCTCTCCTCACATGCCCAGGGACCTGGCCACCATGGCAGGAATGATGCTCACAGAACACAATCCTGCAAAGAGCTCAACCATGTGATTCGATTTAATCACATCACTGCTCAGTTATAAACATTCTGAAATTGTAGGAACCAAATAAGCGTATACGCATTGCTGTACAACCATGTGTCTAGTTATCATGCAAGTTCATTTCTTAGTCAAGACTTTAGGGTCAGAACCTAGTTACATAAATCTAAAGATGCTCACCGACACATTCAGCAGGCAACAAAGTGCAACCAGGTTTCAAATGCATTACTCATCTACTGAAAATAAGATTGACATTCTTTGCTCAGGAGGACCTCACAGGTCCCTCCAAGAAACCTAAGCTTTACTACAACAGCAAGCGGAACTTGAAGCTCACAGAATGTTTCCTGAGTCGGTGCTAGATCATCCCATACCACTGGCATCTCTGCCCTGTCTCGCAGAAAGCACTGTCAACTCTGGGTGAGAGTTGTGCTGCTGAATACTGCAGAAGGGAGAATATTACTTTTAATAGAGACCTTCTCACTCTCCTTGCACTGTTATGGAGTTGTTCCTTTCACAAGTAGCAGCAATCGTATGTATACGTTTCCAAAATATTTCAACATCACAGATTAATTACAAAATACATCAATAAAAAACAAATTGATGTCAAAAAACCCTGTACTTAAATAGTCAAGGATTTCCATTTTTAAGTTTCATAAAATTTTTACTCTGTCCATTTTGACAGCAGACACGTGCCCTAGGCTTTTTTTCTTTTTGCCAGTTTCTTTTTTTTTAAAAAAAAGAGCCTTAGCCATTTCAAAAACACTAGAAAAAAATTATTTGCTAATGCTAAAAAGAATTCTGACATTTTCACTGAATAGCTCTCCTGCCCACATGTTTTAGAATAGGATATATGAATTTGCAAAAGCCTTGCTTTCTAAATGTGCAGAAAAATACACCCACATTTGGTCAAAGTATAAACTCGAAAAAATCTCTAGATAATGTCAGATAATTTGTTCCCAAGCCACGTGCTTCATCCACCCCTCCCTCCACATTCTGAACTTGTACACTACTAATTCAGGTATCCTGTAGCCCTTTTGTGCAGCTTTATTGATACACGCACTGGGAAATTCTGTGATAAGATGCTGAAAGCACGCTGCTGGCACCCAGGAAGAATGCAGGGGGAAAAAAAAGAGAGTTATGAGTGCAGTCATATGAACCAGACTAAAAAAGAAATCCTGGTTAAAATACCCTGGAAATATCATCCACACTGTGAACACAAATACCAGTTACAAAAATAACATAATTCACTGAGAGAAGGCTTTCATTTTTCCTAACGTCTTCAGATGGCAGGGATCGGTAGATGGCCAGTTGTGTACTACTGACTATAAGGAACATAAAACAATGAGTAGACACCAACAGGTATTTCCCAGGAGCAAATCTGATCATACTACCCTTATTTTTTTCTAAAACAGAATAACAGGCCGCAGGCATGGAGAGAGGCTTATTACGTGGCTTCTACCTTGATGCAGTAAGGCTTTTGATTATGCAAAATTGTCATACCATGGATTCAAAAGCAGTTGGCCCCTACTCTGAGCAAAATCTCAAAAGGCCATTTTTCATTAAAAAAATGACATAAATATATTGAAATACTTAGCATTTCATTTCAGAAAGGAAAAACTGATCAGTTAGTCTACAAAGGAGCATATGGGATGGTAGTAGTGTTAGCCCACGTCTGATGAAGAGGCATTGCACAAACTGGGGTTGTTTAGTCAAGAGAAGAATGAAGAAAGACACGGTAATAGTCTTCAAATACATAAGCAGTTACGTATTTGAGAGGGAAGCCAATCATTCTCCCTCTCCACAGCAGTCAAGGAAAACAGCAATGAGCTCAAGTCGCAAGAAAACAAACCTAGTTACACACTAGGAAAAGCTTCTTAACAGATAAGCTTAGCTAGCCCTAAAATACAGCGCATATTATATTTTAAAAGCTCTCTTTTTGTTTTCTCATTTAGAAAAGATTAAAAAAATATTTGTCAAAAATAATATAGTAATCCTAGCTTGTGGATGAGGAACGGCCTAGTGATCTGAATAGGAGCCTTTCAGCCCTATGCTATGACAGCCATGCTGTGTTGGGTTTGTGTGGTGGGGTCTGGAATCCAGGGAGGGGCTACAGGGGTGTCTCATCTGCAAAGCTGCTAGAAGCTTCCCTCTAGCACCTCTGGCCAAGGCCAAGCCCATCAGCAGCAGTAGTAGCACCTCTGGAGAAACAAACCTGCTGTGGAAGCTGCAGTGGAGAGAGGAGTGGGATGTGAGACACCCAGGTCAGTGCGGAAAGGCGGGGAGGGCAGGTGGGCTGGAGCAGGGGTTCCCCTGCAGCCTGTGGTGAGAGGGCAGGCTGTGCCCCACCCCTGCATCCACGGAGGTTCATGGGGGAGCAGAGACCCCCCTGCAGCCCGGGGAGGACCCCACGCCACAGCAGGCGGCTATACTTGAAGAAGCCTGTGACTCCTTGGGAAGCCCACGGTGGAGCAGGCTGCTCCTGAAGGACAGCACACTGTGCAAGAGACCCACACTCAAGCAGTTCACGAAGAAATACAGCCCGTGGGAAGGACTCACGTTGGTGAAGGTGGTGGAGAACCGTCTCCCATAGGAGGGACCCCACGCCAGAGCAGGGGCAGAGTGTGAGGGTCCTCCCCTGAGGAGGAAGGAGCGGCAGAGACAACGTGTGATGGACTGACCACAACCCCCATTCCTGTCCCCCTGTGCCACTCAGGGGGAGGAGGTAGAGAAACGGGGAGAGAAGTTGAGCCCAGGAAGAAGGTTGAGGTCGGGGAAAGGTTTTTAAGATTTGGTTGTGTCTCTCATTGTCTTACTCTGATTTGATTGGTAACAAATTAAACATTCCCTCTGCCCTCTCAGGTTGATTCTGTTTTGCCGTGACCATAATGTCCTTGTCTCGACCCACGAGCCCTTCCATGTATTTTCTCCTCCTCATCCCAGCATGGAGAGGAGTGAGCAAGCGGCTGCGTGGTGCTTTGTTGACGGCTGGGCCTAAACTACGACACACACTCAGGAGATGCTGCATCCTGTTAAGAGGCCTGAGGCTTGTCTGCTTCAGTGTGCTGGCAGTGGCTCAGACGTCAGCATCCTTCAGGAGCATTTGGAGCATACTCCTGAGTCTGCAGGTTGTTTTGCAGCCAACCGCAAGAGAGAGGATTAAATGCAACAGGATGTGCTATATGATATCTGCAGTTAAGGCTGCGGAAGCCATTTATGTTCTGGCTTTCCTGAACTGGTTAGCCCTGTACGGTCTACAAAAAAAAATATAGTAATGGCATATGAAAGGAATTCCAGTAATAAAAATAAAAAAGCATTGAACTGTATTAAATACATAGTGGAAAAATATCAGCTATTTACAATTTATGTTCACAATAATTTCCTTACAACTTATATAACCTTTCAAGAGCTGTTTCTGAGTTAAGACCATGAACTCCTTGGTTTCAGTGCAATACACTAAAATCACATCTTTTAGTTTACCTTGCATGTTGCGCTAAAATCCTTTTAGTTTTAAGTTGTCTTCAACAGATGACTCAGGAAAAGTTGTTCTCCAGCCTCTGGTACTCAGAAGTACAAAAAATACATTAGTCAATATGACTTGGAGAAATACAAAAGACTGGAGAAACCAAAAGAACTCGTCCCTGCGGATTTGCTCACATGGTGCTTTTAAGGGTTTGATACAAGCAAAGTCATTCCTGCAGATGGTCTAGTTTTTACAATAGTTCCATTAGGATTTGCAGTCTCACAGGCTTTATCTCAGCAACCAAAACTGTGCTAGAGGGTTTAAGGCTTTTAGAAAGAAGCTGTGGACCGATCTCTCAGAACAACTTGAAGACATATCAGAAATTAAGCTGGGGGGGTTGTGGTGTGTTTGTTCTTTCTGCATTCTTGTGTGCTTCCACAGCCAAGGATTAAGCAGTCTTCATGTGTGCTTATCTTACTAGTCCTCTTCTACTTTCAAAGACAACAAATGAGTTTGCTGCTAATCTCTGTGATAAACTAATGCATCATCACCAAAAATTTCATACTACATTTCACATGAGGATGTAATTGCTCAACATGTGGGGCAGTCAAATAACCCTTGGATTTAAAATCCTTAAGTATTTATCTATAAAAGTGACACTAATGGCTTCAAAGCTCTTTGTGCAGACTTTAAGATGTATTTATATGGTCATATGCATTTCAAAATGCCTCTAAACACTGCTATGATAATGAACACAGAATAAAAGTACACAGAATGTATATGGAGCTGAGACCAATAGTCACCATGATTTATTTGGTGATGCAAGAAAAACTTCAGGTTTATGAAGAATAAACTCAATTAAAGGGAATCAATTCAATCTGTTGAAGGAGAACGAAAGCAGTGAATCATATTGAAACCACTCTTAATATTTTAACTGAACACATAAGCTGGAACTAGATTACCCATTACTTATGTGCAGATATGTGAAGATAAGGGTTGAGGATAAGAAAAACTAGGTTTCTTGTTTGTCTGTCACCGGCTTGATGGACAATCTCTGATGAATATAGAAATATCACAGTCCTTCTGCACGCAAACCTGATTGGAAGTCTACATACACTGAGAAGTATTTGCTGGGGAAAAATAAAGGTCACCGTGAACTTAGTTGCGTGCTCACTGAAGTAAGGATTAAGCCTTCACTCATCCTATACTGTTTTTCTCTGTGTATAGGAGGGATTAGCTCACTGTTTGAAAACCAGCCATGATCTGAGTAGATAGCAATAGTGAGATACTACAATCCTACTCCCACATTCATATAATATGTCTTTTTTGTTGTTTAAGGCACATATACTTAAAGCTGTCAATTTTGCCTTCAGAAATTATGATTAAGGTTATCTTAACAGACGATGTTTGAATTTAGTTCTGCTTGGAATTAGTAATCTTCAAGCCTAGATACACAATAAGCGATCTATCATAATTCAGAATCTTAAGTGCCATGCATGAGGAAGGCAATCTGCAATGTCCTTTATAAAATATTTAGAGATGAAACCTGTTAAAGACGACTAGAGCATGCACTTAGCAACATGGTTCATATTTTGGGGGTGGGGAGAAGAGAAAGATAAAACTGCTGGGTCTTTGTGCTTTTCATCCCCCTAGGATTGTTATTACTTGTGCTGTCCCTTTTAATTGCATTACACACTAAACAAGCAATTTTAGACATGGATTATTATTTGTAAGTGAGGAGATCAGATAGTTTAATGTCAAAGTGTGCTTTTCCAAACTGAAGTAAAACCAGCTGCATCCCCTTCAAAATCCTCCATTCCCACCTTTCTGTCCTGTCCCTCTGCTGAGGGCTACTTATCCCACTGCAAAGACTGAAGCACAGCAGCACTAAACCAGTAGAGTACGAACCCCGACGTTAGTTGTCTAACCCACCCCCACTGTCTGCCCCAGTAAACCCACTTGGCTGTGTAATGAAGCAGCCACAGCAATACAAATATGCTCCTGTTTCACTCTCCTGAGATGTTAACCTCCAGCAATCACTTTCACCCTCCCAAAGCATGACTGTCCATAAGCCATCACCGACACGTTTTTGTTCCCTTTGACCTTGAGTCAGTTGATGGCACAGACCAAGACAATTAAATGTCTTTTGAAAAACACTTGTGCGCATGCAAAATTTATGTGCCCGTTTGAGCACGTCTTCTACAGTATCAGAGCTTTCAACACAGTGAAAGGAGAGAAATACTGAGGCCTATAGTACGAGAGAACAATATTGAGGCTTATAGCACTGAAGTACTTAGATAAAGTACTAGAGGCCACCGTTACTCTACTTAGTCAATGCACACTGAAGGCATGACAGCATTAATACATAGGTGTGCAGTCAGAAAAAGACTGGGAAAAGGAAATAAAAATCTGAAGTCTCAGGGTACAGCTGTCTTCAGATATTGGCCCAGAGGGTGAAGACTACATTATAACAAGGTGTTCATTGGGAGAAAACACCATCACAAGTGAAGCTAACAGAGAGATGTTTACGCAATCATTTCTTATTATTCATGAATTTCGAGGTTCAGTGAGTTCTGGTATTGTTATTTTTGTTTTATTATTGCTGAGGTGATAGGAGGTGGAAGAGTATGCCCAGAGGAATACTAGGATAGGAAAAATGCCTGAGCTAAATTTGAAAGGTCGGATATATCCTTTTATCCCATTTGCTCTCTGACATCTCCATTTCCACACAGAAAGGAAATATATGCTGGATGGCTTTTAAAATCAATTATGCATGCATTTGTCAAGCTCTCTTGTTTGGAAGACAGGTCAGGGCCCATCCTTTTGAGAAAGACAATGGGAGATGGTGCTTGACACTCCGCCAGACTATCTTTAAAGTCTGTTCTTACTCTCGTAAACGTTAATATCACCCCTGAGGAGACTTCCTTTACGCTGACTTACAGCCGTTATTACGTAACTCATTCTCCTCTCGCATTTTCCTATAACTTAGAGTGAAGCAGTTGTTCAGATTCCTTAGTACCTGTACCAATGATTACACTTGCCTGCCTATATAATTCTTCTATGTGCTTAGATTTAAAGCAGTGACAGACTGCTGTCTGATGTCTGGGAAGGAATACTTTGTATGCTAGGCACACGTCTGAGTAAAGAAACATACATCTGTTTCAAATGCGGTATCAGACAGTGCTCAGAACTAAATCAGACACTTCCTACTTTGCTGGTACATTCATTTTATGAGAAATAGGATGAAATATGTCATAGAGGGATTGTAATGAGGTATTATAAATGTTAGCTATTAATATTATCTGGTGAGGGGATACGGTACTTCAACATTTCATTAAACATCATCTAGATTGGGATGAGAATTTTTAAAGAAATGTATTTGAGTGACTGCAACCTGCATCTGGTGTGTTCTACATCATGTACATATTGCTCTCCTAGCGTTCAGAGTCTGGGATAAGCCTCAGCCAACTTTCGTTTTAAAAACGTCCTCCTAAACCAGTCAGAAAGTCCCGTGTATTATATTGGGGGAAAAAGAAAAAAACCATCCAATAAAAAGATATTGATACTATTCCTCTTCTGAAAGTCATTTATGACACTGAGTAGTAGATCAGAAAACCTGGATTTCCATCAACAAGCAGGAGATCAGAGCACAAGCCAGACGCACCTGAGCTGGTGAATTTGCTGTGCATGCCGCAAGGAATACAAGCAGGCAGTCAGCTTGGCCATCCTGACAAGGGCTCAACACTTACAAGAAACCCACTACAAGCAAGAACTTACCACTTTAACTCATAGTTTTGAATGCTACAGCTTTTCTGTTATCATTTTAAAACATGCCATGTAAGGTAGCAGTCTGCTAGTGAACCTGAGGCCTCTGTGAAGATCGCCATGTGGTTATTCTCACCAAGGATGAAGCAAAAGCTGCAGAAGAGCAGCAGTAAATTCAAAATACTAGGAGGCAGTGGAGAAATATGGAAGCTTGCTCATACGTTTGCAAGGAGCAGTCACATTCTCTCGCATCCAGCATACAGAAAACAGCCATGATCCCTGCAGCATGATCACAGCATCCCTCATTCTGAAATTCGTTCTCTGCATGCAGGGAGCTGTGATAATCATCCATTCCATAAAATAATAAAACAAGAAACAAAGAGAGCCCTGTTTCTGTACTGTGTACAGCACCCTTCTTGGAGCTAGCAGCTAACACCCACAATACAGACCTTTTGCATGGCCAGATCGTTACTGTTCGGTTTCACAAGCATTTAAACCAGGGGGATACTGGGCTACTAATGTTACTTTTTAACAGAATATTATGTTTGGACACTGGATTACTGGTATTTACATAGCATGGGTGTTCCTGAATGCTCAAAATCATTAACAGTTTTACAAAATCTGGAAAAAAAGTTACAATCTTTGGCATTTCAGGAAGATAAATTTTCTGACTCCAGTTCCCAGTCCTAAGTGCAATACTTACCTTTTCTCAAAATTCTAGGTACATGTTCACTGATCAATTTTATTTTATTAAGACTTCACTGTGGTCTTTATTAATGTCGGTTATATATTTCGAAAACTCTACAGTGAAAAATGAAAAAAATAATCCAATACAAAATGACACCTGCCCTTCATTCCTAATAGTCCTTCCCTGGATGAGCGACAGAGTACGTGTAGCACAATATTACCAAAGCTTTCCAAGCTTTTAGACTTTAGAAATTATGCTCTGCTCTTCAGACAGGTATCCACTGACTCAGGGTATAGCAAAGTTCAAATATAAGAAATTCTGGCTGGACAGTTCCTTCCTAGGGCTGAGTTTGTTTGAGATTGATGCAATAAGGTACAGTGCAATGGTAAACATCACCTACATATTTTTATTAGGTCAAGCGGGTAAAAATATACTGGAATATATATGTTATTGCATTATTTTTTGCTTTATTTTAAGGTCCTGTAAAGTTGCACTAGGATGGGGCAAAATGCATATGAACGATCTATCAAAATAGCTGCTACACACTTAAAATATGCGATTTCTGTTCTGTCAAACTGCAACAGAAAAGAAGACAGTGTTACTTCAGAAGGTGGAAAGCAAAGGAGGTGCATACAGAGGGTACCAGGAGGGCCAGCAGCACTTGGAACACGAGAAGACAAGAATCTCTGTGTAGAGAGCAATCCAGAAAAGCTATCAGGTGGGGAGGTGACTAGTATGTCTGGCCCTTCCCACTATGAAGGTACAATTTCAAACGATGGAAATCACATACGCTAAACCACTATAGCATGTGAGCTCCTCAATCTTACTCCCTTAGGTTATGTCAAGCACCAAAGTATGATACAACCAAAGGCGCCCAAGCTCAAAACACTCTTTATACAAGCCACCAAGCCAAAGGAGACCACAGTCCAATCAGCACCTGTGGCACCCATCACAAGTGCTTCATTAAGTATGGTGTCTCCAAGTACCCTGTCAGAAAATCCATTTTCCGTAATACATGAAAAATTGTAAAAAAATAAACAATATTTTAAAAAAATATATAGCACAAGAGGCAATTAGCCATTGCCACATACTCCAAACATACCCTCCCAGCTCCCTAACTCATTGCACAGAAGCAAAACCAATGCTAACGTTTATTCAGTTGTATATTTAATTCCATCCCTTGGTCACGCTAATATTTTTTTCCTTCCTACCAAACCTATATCTCAAGCTGAGACTGTTATTTTCACTAAGTCCTTCTCCAAACAGTTTCCCACGACCGCATCCATGACCATACATGACCAAATGCGCTGAGCTGTACCTCCCAGCATGCTAAGTGAGGCATGGGACACGGCGTAGCCTTGGCAGCACATGGCCCCACCCAGACTGGGTGGTCCTTTCTATTGGCAGTGCAGATCAGGACTACGATACATCTCCAGATGCAGACAGGAGACCTCCACTCCAAACCCCAGGACATTCTCCTGGCAGCATAACACATATGCCAAAGCATCAGGCACTGCCAAAGGCACGGGCTCACCTCAACCATTTCTGTCTGGCTTTCAGACTGGAGCAGCTTTGCATCCCGTGGGTTTAGACTATAGATAAAGCAACTATTTGCACCCATTGCCTGGAGTCTAAACCAACCAAGTCTAAATTAATCAAGTTCATTGGTCTAAATTAAGTACTGAGTCTGAATTACCCAAGCTGGCCGATTCATAAATATTTTTACAACTCTCTAACATCATCCTTTGCTACAAAAGCTCTTTCTAATGCTTGCACAGCATCACATAAATGGATGCATGATTTCCTCTTCATTCCAAATCCAGAAATATTTACTATTTTGAATTTTGTTGTATAGTCTTCCATGATCTAAGTATCTAAAAAGTACGGGCTGTTTCCCTTATAGAAGAATTTTGTCCATTTTTTTAATCATCTGTAATAGATTCTTAAATGCTGCCTTGAAACTCAACTGACCATCGGTCATTAGCTGCCTTATTAGCAATTTGCATTTTACACCTCTATCTAATTTTCATTGCTCTTCCCTTCCTTTTTAATCCAGTCCATGTGCATTTCAGTGCTGCTCCCATGGCTCCCTTTTACTCTGATGGAGTTTCGCTCAGGGTAATTTGCTTTGCATTACTGGATTTATGACTTTATGCACAACCAGCAGGATGACCTCAAACAATTTCCATTTTTATTAATACTTCCCCACATAAATTTATGTTTTAGTTTATTAAGGCAGCAGATACTGCAAGCTATCAACAGCTCATTTTACAAGGTTTTAATAGCTCATTGATGCTAACTCTCATTTGCACAAAATCACCCTCTCTGGCACCTAGACACATGATAATGTTATGGACATTCTTCTAACCCTCAAGAAGTGGCCCAACATTGTATTTATCTGTTATTGGTTAAGAAATAAAAATTATTTTTAAGCCTTATTTCTACTAAAAGATGTGACCAAAAGAGGACTGTCAGTGATTTTTAGGTCCTTTCCTACCTGCATCTAGCAGACAAGATAAAAGCAAAACTGGTTTTAATTATTTCTTGAGCTGTGACATAGACTCATGAGTGATCCATTTCTTTTAAGTATTTAAAAGTTTAATTTCTAAACATTTCAAATCCTCTGGTTCTGAATCATCTGTCTTGAGAATACATATGGTGTCAAAGATATCATTCATCCATTGATTTAATACAAAAGTAACAATTTTGCTTCAGTAACTTGCTGATTTCTATTAGTAGCTGATTTTTCTTTCTAAAAAATATGCACCAAACAGACTGAGTTGCAACACCTGGTCACATGCGTAATTAGTAGAGATTGCCCAGAACGACGTCCTTCAGATCGCAGAGTGTACGTGCTGGTAGGCAGCTGAAAGCGCTACTGCGTATGCAGCCCCCACACTGTAGATAAATGACCAAGTTTACTCGAGGGGATTCAGTCCAGCATATTTATTTATTTAAGTACTCTGTATATTGGCAGTTTGTTTTACAGATGTTACGGTGATATTATTTTCTGTCACGGGGTTATCTGAAATGCTTAAGGTATATTTTTGAGTCTTAACAAGCTTTTGGGGAAAAAGTACATGCATTTTACTGCTTTTTTAAAAATGCTGCCTGTGAGGTTAATATCAAGAATCTGAAGTCCTAAAGGGACCTTAACGTGTGGCATTACTAATGGCTACACCAATTAATTGCCTCATGACAAAATTCATTTATCCTAATTAGTAACATCTTCATTTAAAAAGACATTTTCTTTCACAGTTATCTCAGTACTGAAAAACACAGTACACAAGAATGATGTTGGAAAAGCTTACTGTGCAGGCAAGTTCTCCTGAGCCTCAGCCAGACAAGACTTCCCTTTTTCTGAACCAAAGATGTCAGTGGCATCCTCCATTCAGTACGGGTAACACTACCCTTGTTGTGTATGAAATGCTTTGACAAACCAAGGAAGAGAAATTCCTAAATACAGATAAAGACACTGTGGTCATGTTCCACTAGATAGACTGTAGCTCCATTTGGACCAAGAAGACTTAGATTATTCTAGATTGTTCTTACATGATGATGTAAGCTCAGAAGCCCTTCCAAGACCATGATTTTTTAATCTGCTTATTAAATAGGTCTACTTTTCACTGTGAACATCTAGTCTAACCCCCAAGCATTTCAAAATGCAAGCTCTGTAAACAGACACAGTTGTTGCATAAAGGCAACACTGCTGACATAACCAAACTGGAGTCTCACACAATCCTTTAGCAGCAGAGCTACATAAGTTTCTCCCGCAAATGCTTTTGGATAAGATACAGAAATGTATGATTTCATGTCTGAGGTTCCAGACAGGCAAACACACAAAGGCTGACCAAGAGGCACACAGAAGATTCTCCTCAACTCCAGCTGCCAGTTGGCCCCTATGACAGTGAAATTCAGTTTTTGGTCTCACACATTTGTTTGCACACAATGAAACAAACTGAGATGCAATTTTGTTACTCATAGGCCATATATGAAATCCATATTCATCACGAGTTGGCAGTTCAGCGCTGTGCCGTTATTGCTCACCTGAGAATGTCTGCAGATCACTACAGTTGGCAGTGCTGAAGAGATGAGTGACTTTTTTCTCTGCCAACTGTGGTGCAGCTCCCTCTTAGCTTTCAGCAACTGCTGAGGTACAGCGTGTGACAAAGGCTCCTTAGAGCAAGATACAATGAAGAGGCTGTTAATTGGAGGGCTTTCTTTAGCCTCCTTCAGCAACCTTTGTACCAAACTCAAGTCAGCTACCTGAACATTAGGCCCACGTAGACAGCTCAATGTGTCTTGAGACGTGCTGTGGAGGTGTAGTGAGCTATTTTAAAAATCTGTAATTTTATAATTTTCCTAAATTACAGGGGAAAAGTTGAGATCATTACAAAAGCACTTAAAACCTCTAAAGGTTAAATATCTAAAAAAAAAAAAAAATTATTTCCAATGCTCTTTCAAAGCCTTTGACTTAAAGAGAAAATGATACCCCTTCAACAAACACAATTAAGCAAAATGTACAGAACTGTGCAACATTTCTATATTCATCTTTGCACCTGATTTAGATTTCAGTATTACTGTAAGATATGTTTTCTTTTCATGAATAATGTCTTTCAAGATATCAAGAATAATGTCTTTTGTTAGTGTTTTATAACTTTATGAAATTACAGAGTTGCTCACATAGCACATGATGTTTATTTCTCTATTTCAAACCCAAATGCAAATACACCTCAACCATTATTTTGTCACTTCTCATAATATCCACCGCATCTCCTCTCACGGGAAGTTGGAACATCATTCCAACCAACGTTATTCCCTCAGTGCCTGGTGTAGAAAAAGATGAAATTCGCATCCAGTTCAGGAGAGGCTGCAGACCTGTGCATCCAGCAGGATACATCTCTTAGTACACGCACACAGGTGTGAGACAGAAATCAGAGTGACAAAAGGCCTTTCCTGTTAATGCCCTTCCACTGAACACACACAACCTAACAGCACCCAGCCACAAAGTACAAAGGCAAGGTCAGTCTACACTGTAACCACAAACAAAGCATCCTCCTGAACCTATCAGCATACTACTCCATCATTTAAGAGTAAGACCCAGGATTTTATGTTCTTAGAAAAGACCACACCCCAAATTCCCACTTAGCACAGACCATATAAGCTCTCACTGAAATTAATTCCACCCATCCTGGGTAGCCAGGAGGCTGTAGAGCACGAAGATACTGGACCATCTTGAAAACCAGAGGCAGCAGCCACTATGGTCTAACAGGGAGGCAAGGCTGGTTTTAAGTATGTTTTACTGCTGGAAGCTCAGCTATTATAGGTGAGAGGACTGAAAATATCTCACAAAACTTGTTTTCTGCAGTCACTACGGGCTGAGTATTAGCTTCACTGATTCTGCATTACCTAAAATAAAATTATGGCCACTGCAAAGGCTAATTTTAAAGCAAGTGTGCAGTTTCTCTTATTAAACATAATGTTTAAGTAAGGAATTGTCTCACTGTGTAAAAAATAACTGGGGAGCTTGCAATTATCTTTTTTAACTTGGACAAATACCATCAGGTTAATCAGATGTGGTTTTAAAGTAGATTGCAGGACCTCACAAGAATCAGCATCACAGACTGTGTTTAATCATCTGATTAATACAGAACCATAAACTGACCGGGGACCAGGAAAGAACTCAAAATGTTGTCTCAAAATATCTTCAAAGTTCTCTATTTTAGCACTCTGCAAAGAATAGTTTAACAGTGCAGGATCAGGGTAGCTTCATGGTCTGAATCCTGTGGATAGTGAAGACATTAGCAAACCCAAGAAAATACATTTGACTCCAGAACAAATTTGGAGTACAGTCTAAAAATAAAAGTTTATGTTCCTTTCCTCGCTCGTCCGTTTTTGAATTCAACACAGTTTTATGCAGTATATTGCTGTCACATCAAACGGAATTAGTTTATAACAAGATGAAAGCACAGCAAAATGGCTGGAATGTCACACCATGTCAAATGCCCAGGGAAATACGCCTTTTTTTCAGCTATACAGCTATCTAACATTAAAAGAAAAAACTAATCACAGTTGATGCTACTACACTGTTTATCTATTAGTTATAATATTCAATAACAGAAAATGCATTCCTTTACAAAAATTGAAGATGACAGGGCAGAGGGGGGAAAAAAAATTGCATTTAATATAAGAAATAGAAGTTGCCTGTGGGGAACATCCTGGAGTACAGGGTAGGCAGAACAATTCACAGACATTAAATTCAAATATCCATCAAAAAATAGTTCCTGAGAACGTTCAAGGAACAGCTCTCAGCAGACACTGCATTTGGGGTTACATAAAATTCAACGGAAGGTATTCCAAAAGTGAAACATACTTTGGAACCATTCAAATTGTAAGTCAACATTTTTATTAACCCACAACTGCTTGATTTCATACCTAGAAATGTACACGGGTGACCTGAATAAGTTTCAACCCTAACTTTTATGTTAGCATTTATCACACTAACTACTACAGTGCAGCATCAATTTGTACAAACATGTACTCCCATTCATTATCTGAGAGGACTACTCATGCTCAAAGTTAAGAGACATCCAAGAGCTACTCAGCAGTGGGCAAATTACGTTCATTAACATCAAACCTTCCTATAAAACAAGTGTGCATGCATAGCTTTGTAGTATCACAGCATAAAACTATTTCTAACCACAGTGGAGTAAGAATTATCAAATACCAAGAAGTGCTGATTAATTTAAAATTCAGTTAAATCAATTAGACCATCTGAAAGATGAGATAATGGACCCTATTTAATAGAGGTTATTAGTCTCACAACAATTTCTTAATTTACATTTGAAGTTGGCAGCTTTTATATCAGATTGACAAAAAGTTCTTACATCCTTAGATGCTTCTCTAACTTTAATAAAACTAATAAAAGATACTCTACAACTGCAAAACTTCCCTCACTTTCACGCTTAGAGCACTGCCTTTACAATTATTAATACTATTATGTATTCTGTGTAATTGAATGTAGAGGAGTTATATCCAACACAAAATCAGAGTCTAAGTTAAGTCCATGGAAAGCTTTTCTATAGGTAATTATTGGCCTTTTTAAAATTACTACTACCACGTTAAGATCTGGAAACTATTTCTATATATCTTCATGCAATACATGGGCAGGGGGACACGAAAAATGCTTTCCTTTTTAGGGGAGTGGAAAAAACGTGAGTAGTACGAACAGCTGGCACTAGTGAGACTGCAAAATTCACAGTATGCAATTAATCCATTTCACTCAGAATGAAGACTCACATAGCTTCTGAAGTTCAATTTTTCATACTTTAGAAAAAGGTAGACTTAGAAATAAGCGATGCAATGGTATCATAAACAATGATACTTGTAAGGAAGAAGCATTCCGAACCTATACAGAGAAGCACACAACACGCTTCTTTCATAAAACGTGATGTAAAACATGAAATTAATATTTTACACACATGTAAAATTTACTTGGCATTTGAGGTTCACCTAAAAAACTCTCCTGTTTTTCTAGAGGTTGTAACATTCTTTGTAGTTAGGTAGGTAAAGAATGGTGATCAATATGAAATTTGCATCAACAGAAAGACCAGGTCCCAGCACCTACTTTCTGCGCAATCTTGTTTCCACTCACAAACAACAGATTAGCATAAAAATAACAAAAAAACTGGAGGAACAGAAACAAAAGTTCTAAATAAATTGCCAGGGCTGATAATCTATTTGAAAGAAACATATCCCTAAACAGAAAAAAAGAGTGAAACTGTACCAAGGCTCTTTTCAAGTACACTTCAACAAAAAGCCTAATGAGAGCAGCATTCAGCTGACAACCATTTCTGAGCATCAGCATCCAGAGCAAGGACAAACTGTGATCTACAAAAGCTGAAAATTATTTTCTAATCCTTTATATTTATAGGTGTCTCCCTTCACTTCGTGAGCTACGCAGAACACTTGAAATGTAGGAAAATAAGTGTCTTACAAATACAATGGCAAAGTCCCCTTCAATTTTTTTTTCACAGCTACAAGGGTTTGTAATTTAATTATCTGTAATGACACAGTCCTGGCTGCCAAGAATGTAGCTATGGACCTCCTTGCTTTACTGCTCTCCCACCCCCAGAAGGAGCAGGCTGCCGTTTCAACAGCCCATTCCGACCAGTGAGAGACTGTCCCAGTCAGGCCACTAGAGAAGACACCCAGCCCGTACCCTTCCAAGGCCCTCCCACAGGAGACAGAGCACTTTCTGGAGAGGAAGGCAAAAGGAAGGCTAATGAGAAGGTGGCTGCAGAGCTGGGTCTTTCCACCAACTAGCGCGTTTCCAAGGCTGCCTAAAGTACCGCATGGGAACCTCCAACCCTGGAGCCTCCCGTGGCTCCAGCAAAATAAAGCAGTTTAAAGATGACAGCTAATTTGGACACTGATTCTGTATTAGGAGAAAGTGAAATGTATTGGGTACTATAAAAGAGCATAAAACTTCCTGGCTCATTATTATAAGCTTCAACACCTAGAAAACTGCCACTCCTGGAGAGAAATAGGCAGGGAAGAGCTTCCTAGTTTCACCACAAGAAATTCAGAACAGAACATAGAATACAATACAGGATAGGATAATTTCAGTTGGAAGGGACCTACAATGATCACCTAGTCCAACTGACTTACCTTTAAGAAAACTAAACCTTTCCCTTAATTCAAGGCATTTCTGTACTATTTCAATCCAAGATAATGTGGAAACAAAAAAGTGTATGGGGACAGGGTAATCAGGATACACCCCATGGCAGGGGGTTGGAACTAGATGCTTGTTCCCTTCCAACCCAAACCATCCTAGGTTCTGTATCAGGTTAAGCTGAGGCATGCTTGTTCTTTGGTATGCATAAGAACGGAACCACTTGGGTGAGGAATCAGGATTTCTCTACGCCAGAAGTAATGCACAAAGACAATTTCATTAGGAAGGAGTATCTGTGACTTGAGGCATCTTTATGAAATGATTTAGTGTTTCTGATAAAAAAAGCATCAGACAAGAAAGCAGCTCCCTCTCATAAACCAATTATAAATCTTCAATTTGTTTAAAATTTTCTTTTATTTTGACACATGTTGTCCAGAACTAATATTTGGAAATATATTCATAAAATTTGGCTTTGGTGTGTGGAGATGTCAGACAACAAATCCTTTTTTCTATTTATTTTATCTAACAAAGGCTATAAACTAGTGGAAACAAAATCCTCTTGCACTTGAAATTATATTAAATGACTTGTTAAACACAAATGGAATACAACTTCTCCAGAAATGGTGAAGATTTGACTCTACTTCTGGATAGTGAAGAGAGAGACACAAATAGATAATGAGGATTTCAAGGTTTGAATTATAAGAAAGAGTTTCAATTAATTTATAATGCTTTAATAAAAGGATGCAAAGGATGCAAGGGAAATCCTTATCATAAAGCATAAGGACTTCTACACACCAAGGAGCCAAAAATCAAATGGCAAACAATAAAACAATCAATAAGCAATTGGTTTTAAGGAATGATTATTTTTTTATGCCTAAGACATACACTTTTAAAACGTGTTTTGGAGTTTGGCTGTCATAAGCAAGGGAAAAATCCACTTCTTATGAAATGTTTGTCATGAAGCAATTAAATAGAAATAGGCCTTTGATACAGTAAAATTACTGTGTTCTTCCTTGACTTCAACTGAAAGCACTACAGATGTGCCCACTATTGTGCTTTTATTCCTTCAGGTAAAATAGCAAAACAACACATTCCAGAAAAGAAAAAGGGGAATCTCAACCCTATTCTTTCCCATTTTTTTGCTTTTACGTAAGAGCAATTATTTTGCTTTATTAGATGAAATCTGGCCAGCACTTATAAACGTAAAACTGTCCTCCAATGAGAATTACATTTCTACTACCACCATAAAAAGAAATCCCAAAGTTCCCAAATGAACCAAATTCACCAAATGGATTTTCAGCCCTGCTACTGAATTACTACCATAATACTACACCCGACCAACTGCTTAGATTCAATTTCAGAAAATATTCTTACTTGCTATTTGCAGGGAAGCTAAAAGATTAAACATTTTCTGCTGCAGGGATTCCAGCTGTGTGTCTCCACAATCTCTCAGCCTTTGATTTCAAATTTTTTTTCATATACAAAGGTGAATACATTTTGCTGACAGAAAAACTTTGCACATCATCATTAGAAACACCATTACAGCTGTTCATTTTGATTTCATTCTTGCTGGACTAGTTAGGGAAGCACAAGGAAATATTGATGAGAGTGGAAATAAATGTTACCTATTTCATCAGAAAAATAAAACTTAAAGGAATATCTTTTTAAAACAAACAAAAAGCAGCACACTTTCTTATAATATTCACACCAAATTTTAGTGAGGTAGGTGCAAAAGAACAGGTTCCTGTTCTAAAGCTCTGAGAATGCAATATAGAACTAGCTTCTGCATAATGTAAAGCTGTTACATATGGTGTATAGAAGCAACTAGCCTGAAAAAAAAATTACCTGTCTTTCAATTCATTTCAGTTAAAGTCTGCTTTTTCTGATACACCTGAAAGATGAAAATAATGCATTTATGTGTCATAAAATATCTATTTAAAGAGGAAAAAAAATTCCTTTGTTTATAATTGAAGTTAATTTCTAGAAAAAGAACTTCTAAACGGAAAACTTCAGGAAAAGTCTTCAGTCTTCTATTCGCAAACAAAATTGGAAGAAGCAATGCCAAGAAAGCTCACATTTAAAGAACTGAAATTTTCTTGGAGATCTTCAGTAAGGCGTGGAGGACAGAATGGTCACTGTACCCAGATCAGCAAATTAACTTCTGAATGCTTTCTAAATGGACCCTCAAACTAACTGTAACATATTCCTTGCATTCACTGAATCAGTGTTAGAGCAACGTATGTCTCTTACATGATTTGGAAAGTCATTCCATACATTAAATGCTGGATTTATTCCACAAAATGGTGTCAAGTTAGTATCTTAAAAATTCAGAGCTCACTGAGAAAATATATTCTCTCACATAAATCTTTATAATTAAAATTCTTGTAAAAGTCCAGTAAAGCTATGTTTATTCAATAGAATCAGTGCTAACAATAATCAGCAAAACTAATTTGGGTCCAAAGTTTTCGTTTTTCAAACACTGTTAATAAAAGGGTAAATATAACTTCAGGTTTAGCCAGTAAGTATTTTTGTAAGCTGTCTAAATCCTAGGTGTGACCAGTAAACTCTAACAGAATGGTTTACTAACACTGTACAGCTTTTAATTAATTATTAAAAAAAAGAATTTAAAAAAAATCAAACATGACAAAAATTTTTTTGGGGAAAAAAAAATCCCAGATTTCATACTGGAAAGTTGCATCACGTAATACAGACTGGCACTGAAAGACACCTCTATCTTCTCGGTTTGCACGCCCAGGTAAATGACAACGGTTACCGACATGTATCTTGAGTCTCATGAGGCTCATCAGCTGCTTCTCTCAGATGCGATTATTTCAATTTGCTACATTCAATTGCCTTCAACTTTTTGCAAAGTTCTACCTGTAAACTGTGCACTTACCTATTCCGCTCCAGGAGGGTGGGCCACTCTCAGTTTCCTTAGGTGCTCAAATCACTGCGCGTCGTGTTTCTGATTGGGAAATTCACAAACTGATGGAAAGTCTCCCATTAGTAGGGTTTTTTTCACCTCACAAAAAATCCTGAAGGGTTGGTTTGAGCATGGTAAGGGGGTTTTGCTCTTTTCTTTTTTTTTTTTTTTTTTCTACTGGTAGGATACAGGACTTGATTATAGTCATTTTTTTGATGACAGATTTTAGGCCTGATTCATTCAGCGTGTTGGGTTAAAAATAAATAAAAATAGTAGAACTCATTTATAGTTGTGACCTGCCCTTCCATGAATCACCTACGCCTGTGAGAACTTCTGACTACAGTCAGCACTCCAAATTAGAAGTCATCCAATATTTGGAGTCTTGAAATCAAAGTTTCATATATGACCCGTTGCCTATTTAAATACTTACAAGTTTCTGTTTCTCAAGACAGACCTTAGCCACTCCGGCAATCAAATCATTCACGTCAGAGGACAGAGCCATGCACACTTCTTTTAAATACTTCCCTGAGCATTTTGTTAGTGAAAGTCTTGATACCACCTGAAACCAACAAACCCGTTTCATTTAGAAATTCATGGTGCTGGCTACTGGCTGTAACGACTGACCGCGCACCACTCAGAACGCTGACCCCTAGAGTAGAGGCAGCAGTGAGACCCTTCAGAAATGAAGGCTGTTTCCTTGCAGAGCTGCTTTGACAAGAGTGAAGCCAGGATGTCAAGACTACTCCCCTCTAGTTGACCCTCATTTGGCTGCATCTTGAACAGTGCCCAGATTCGAGGCGTCCCTGGTACAGAAGACCTCAACACGCTGGAGACAGTCCAATGGAGGCTATGAAGGCAGTTCAGAAGCTGGCATGTGTGGCACAGGAAGAGCAGCTGGTGAAACAACGCTTCACCAGAGAAGTCTAAGGGACAACTTACTGCATGTCCAGGCCACTGCAGGTAACTCCACTACCTAAAAAGGGGAGTTACAGAGAGAAGACAGACATGAGTACCCAGCAAAAAGACAAGACAGAACCAGTCAGAAGATCCAACGTGGAAATTTTCAATCAGCTGTAAGGAAACAATTCATTCCAATGAAAGCCGTGAAGCAGGGCTACGGAACAGGAGATTTTCAAAACCTGACTGGCTAAGGATCTGAGCAACCTGACCTAGCTTTGAAGCTGGACTGCTTGGAGCAGAGCTTTAGCCTAGATGCCTCCAGAGACACCTTCTGACCTAATTTCTTATACAGTTCTGGACACTTTGCCTCAGAGCAAGGAAGTGAAGAAAAAAAAAAAAAGGAAATGAAAAAAAGGAATAAAAAAAGCCTGCAGAAACAGTTAAGCTAGCAAAGCAACTACAGCAGGATGAAGACAAAAGATTTTTTTAAAAAACATATATATTTATTTTTTAAGTGAAACTGATGAGAGTTCAAACTATGGTAACAGAAGGGGCAACGGGAAGTCAAAAAAATGCCAATTAAGAGAATCTCCAAAGATTTGCAAACTAACAGAGAAAGGAAATATGGAAATAAAATGATGCAAACTAGTAGAGATGTCTTCTGAAACAATCATTCCCACTTTTAAAGAGTTGCCTGACAGGAGCTTACTTTTGCTAGTCAGACATCCAGCAAAATCAAGGTGGCTGCTGTTGGAAGTTGCACCTCTAAAAATACAAAGCCTTACTTTCTGTATCTGTAAGCCTAATACTGCAAGTTAGCAGATGGCCCCACTGAACTACACCTCTTCTACTATTCACAATATTTGTAAGGATTATTTTACAGTTTACTATCTGTCTTGAGTTTCACAGTACTTATGCAAATTTATTGTATAGATAATATGCAATTTTTACTGTATGGTAGTCTAGGGATAGTTTCTTATTTTACGGTACTGCCAAAAGATAAAGGTTTTGTAAACTGAAAAAAATGGAAATTGAGTCCTTTCACTATAAACTTAGGTTTACCCAAGCAGTCTATTGAGAAATGCTATGCAACTAGGCTCACTGAAAAAATGGCTTTCAAATACAGCAAGATAACAACTCTGCAAAATCCATCTGCTTACCAAGAAAGAGAAACTATACTGCCTTTAGGACCATCGGTTTCCCACTATTTCAGATTGAGTTTTTGCATGACTTTCTGCACTGGAAAAAATACTGTTTGTGGAAAATTGACTTTGCATCCTATATTCGTTCAGTACCTACATTTGTGAGACTGAGACAGTCTATTCCCTAAGCAGCTATCACACATTTCCTAGTACCATCCTCAAGATCCCCCTTTTTCACAAACTGAAATTCAGGCAAAACCTAATCCACAGCACAATTTTATAAAAAGTTTACAAGGCAGATTTACAATACACTGAGAAAAATTAATTATAGAACGATAGGAAGAGAAGAGGATCATGAATCAATAATTTCTTTATTAGAATAACTACTCATACAGCTTTTATTAAAAGCTGTCATTTCCTATACTGACAAATAGTATTTTTTTTCCTGCACTTGGAAAAATTATTCCCATAGATATAAGCAGCGGCATTAGGATCTTCTCCCCTTTATCAGTCTCTCTTCCCCCACACCTTCACTCTTTCTCAGTGCAGGCTCTTGGATGGGAACCATCAATATTGCCATATCCGTCTGCTTCCATAACAAAGTGTGATGGAATATTCACCTATTACATGTCCAGATTAATGGATGATTTAAACAAAAACAAAAAAGGGGGGAGGGGGGAGAGGAAGAGAAATTAATCAGTATCCTCAGCTTTTTTTACCACTATAAATGAATTATTTGGAATTTTTGTTCAGGTTCTTAGAATTATAGCACTGTTCTGGTTGGAAAAGACTCTTAAAACTGTTGAGTCAACCGTCAACCTCACACTGCCGAGTCTACCCTAAACCATGTCCCTAAGCAGTATATCAACTCATTTCTTAAATACCTCCAGGGATGGTAACTCCACCACTTTCCTTGGCAGCGTGTTCCAAGGCCTGACAATCCTTTTGGTGAAGAAATTTTCCCTAATATCCAATCTAAACCTCCCCTGGTGCAACTTAAGGCCATTTCCTCTTGTCCTATTGCTTCTCACTTGGGAGAAGAGACCAACCCCCACCTCTCTGCAACCTCTTTTCAGCTAGGTCTTTTCAGAGCGATAAAGTCTCCCGTGAGCCTCCTCTTCTCCAGGCTGAACACCCCCAGCTCCCTCAGCCGCTCCTCACAGGACTTGTGCTCCGGACCCTTCCCCAGCTCTGTTGCCCTTCTCCAGACATCCTCCAGCACCTCAGTGTCTTGCCGTGAGGGGCCCAGGACTGAACACAGGATTTGAAGTGCAGCCTCAGCAGTGCCCAGCACAGGGGGACGATCACTTCCCTAGTCCTGCTGGCCACACTGTTCCTGATATAAGCCAGGATGTGACTGACCTTCTTGGCCACCTGGGCACACTGCCGGCTCATATTCCCCGGCACCAAGGGGAGGCTGACAGGCCTGTAGTTCCCCGGATCCTCCTTCTGGCTCTTCTTGTAGGTGGGCACCAGATTTGCTAACCTCCATCCCCCTGGGACCTCCTTGGTTAGCCAGGACTGCTGGTAAATGATGGAAAGTGGCTTGGTGAGCGCTTCCGCCACCTCCCCGAGTACCCTTGGGTGGATCCCATCCAGTCCCACAGGGTTGTGAGCGTCTAAGTGGTGTAGCAGGTCACTAACAGTAGCTTCTTGGATGATGGGGGGTTTATTCCGCTCCCCGTCTCCTTCCTCCAGCTCTCGGGGCTGTGTATTCGGAGGACAACTGGTCTTATTACTAAAGACTGAGGCAAAGGTGGCATTAATTACCTCATCTTCTGTTAGTATGTTTCTCCCTGCACACAATAAAGGATGGAGATTCTCCTTAGCCTTCCTTTCATTGTCAATGTACTTATAGAAACATTTTTTATTGTCTTTTACAGTAGTAGCCAGATTAAGTTCTAGTTTGGCCTTTCTAATCTTCTCCCTGCACAGCCTCACGACATCCTTGTAGTCTTCTCGAGAGGCCTGCCCCTTCTTCTGAAGGCCTTGAACTCTCCTTTTCTTCCTGAGTTCCAACCAAAGCTCCCTGTTCAGCCAGGCAGGTCTTCTTCCCCCTTGGCTCATCTTCCAGCACATCGGGACAGCCTGCTCCAGCACCTTAAGGATTTCCTTCATGAAGAGTGTCCAGCTTTCCCGGACTCCTTTACCCTTCAGGACAGCCTACCAAGGGGCACTGTTACCCGTTCTCTAAACAGGCCAAAGTCTGCTCTCTGAAAGTCTAAGGTGGCAGTTCTACTGACCACCCTCCTTACTTCACCATGAATCAAAAATTCTGATTTCATGGTCACTGTGCCTAAGACGGTCTCTAACCTTCATATCACCCACAAGTCCTTCTCTGTTCACGAACAATTCTAGTGGGGCACCCTCTCTAGTTGGCTCAGCCACCAACCATGCCAGGAAGTTGTCTTCCACACACTCCAGGAACCTCCTAGACTGCTTCCTTACTGCTGTGATGTATTTCCATCAGACATCTGGTAAACTGAAGTCCCCAGTGAGAGCAAGTGCTCGTGATATTTCTCCCAGCTGCTTACAGAAAATTTCATCTACCTAGCTATGTTTTCTTGGGAAAAATTAAAAATAAAAGCATATTTTAGAAATCAGAAGAGAATTGATCCATCAGTGCTGTGTCATTTTAAAACTCAGAGAATCTGCAGACAAAACAATGGGCAACCTGCTCTCAGCACCCTACAGCTATACTGTACCGCTGACAGAGGCTGAAGTAGTTCTCTTCAAATGTATTGCTCTGATTCATTTCTTAGCACACACGGACTTCACATGCAGTTATAAACGTGTTAGCATCCACGATGCCAGTTCTCAGGAAAAAAGAAAAAGAAACAGTGAAGTCTTATTAGCAACTTATAATAAACTGCTCACATCTGGAAGCTCACGTGTCCAACAACATCCAGAATTACTTGTGAGAAAGCTTACAGTAGTAATGCAGATAGTTTTATCATTAAAAAAAAAAAAAATCCCAAAATTGGTAACTCAGCAGTTATTGTGTAGCATAAAATATATCTTCACCCAATAGTTACGGTCAATTTTTAGACTAGATTTTTTTTTTACAGTGCCTTCAGCATTCATGTATTTAGCAAGTATAAAGTGAAATTTCAACACGATCAGTGAGGAAATCCTTGTGTTTACAAAAGATTGATGAATGTGAGAAAAATGAACACATGAAATGAAAAGCAAAAAAGCATGGGAAAGAAAGGACATGTGCTGATTTTAGTCATGACAGAGTTAGTTTTCTTCACAGTAGCAGGTATGAGGCTGTGGTTTTGGACATGCATTGAGAAGGGTATGATAAGGTGTTTTTTAGTTGGTGCTGGGGCATGCTTGCACTAATTCAAGGACTTGTCCAGCTTCTGATGCTGCAGCCGTGATCCCAACTTTCTCATTAGAAGCAGTGATGGGGGGGAGGAGGCGGGACACGGACGACACAGTTCAGACAGCCAACCCAAACTAACCAAAGGAGTATTTCATTCCACAGCAGGCCATGCTCAGTACATAAGCTGGGAATAGGCTGTGGGGCTGTAGCTTGCTTGCTTGTTAGCTCACTTGTTTGTCAGTCTGCTAGCTTGGTCAGTAGTGAGTGAGTTGAGGGGTCAACTCACTAACCGATCGGGAGGGCTTTCCCGACCGTGCTGTTGCTTCTGGGACTCGCGCGGACTCTGGTGTGATCGCTCTTGGGCTCTGGCTCCAGGGCTCTCTGGCTCTGAGTCTCACTACTCGGGACCTGGCTGCGTGTCGGGCGGCGGGTGGTAAGCACTTGTATAATAGGTTTTATTTTCTATTATTGTTATTACTTATTATTAGTTGTATTGTAAATATTATTAGCATCACTATAATATTCATTTATATTCAATGACTAAATAGTTCTTATCCCAGTTTACAAGCTTCCTTGCCTTTTCCTCTGATCTCCTCCACTGGAGGAGAGGGGGAGTGAGCAGCTGCATGGTACTTTATTGCTAGCCGAGGTGAAACTGTGACAGCACAGAACCAAAACCACATTAATACACACTTTCTAGGAGAAAACTGTATTAAATAATCACCTAATAAACACAAGGAGTGAAAATGAATGAGAGTAGCAGCAACAACAAAATGTGTTGAAGGAGCGCTGCCCTTCTCATCTCCAGCCCTGCACCTCCTGAAAAACACAAATTTCAAATGAAAAGAGGAAAAAAAAAAGGAGGAAAATACCCTAATGAAGCCAAAAGAGGCTGAAGTAACCTAAAAGGCTAAAATCTCTAACCTAAACCATATTTTTCATGAGAGTATAAATTTTGAGGTTGTTCTTGATGAAATCTATGAAACACTCTGGACAAAGCTGCCGCTGGTTTGAATTCAGCTGTCATCATTTGCTTCCTCATGATGTATTAACACACATAATTAACATAAGAGTGATGGTTTAAGAGGCTAGCATCTTTTCACTGATAGGTACTTCCTTTCTCTGAGGTATGGACATATATACCAAACATATAAAATATTAATGTGCATTTGGCAGCTTAACAAGAGTGTTGCAAATGAACTAAAAGTCTCCTAACAAGGTAGAAATGGGCTATTTTGAGGCCCCAGATGAGTGCAGAGGAAGAAATAGCTTCACATATTTAATGGCAAGACAGCTACCAAAGCTTCAACCTTTTCTCCAGCCACTTATTCTCTCCCTGACTCTCAAGAAGTCATGAGAGGGCTCTGGTAAGCACAAAGTAACAGATACTTCTCATAGGCTCTTCCTAACAGCATAGTCTTCTACACAACGTACTGGAAAGCAAAAACAAAAATTGGAAAGCGTCTTGTCCTCTGCTATCCAAAAGCTGGGATGGGAAGCGAAGAAGGGCATAGCTTGATCTCTTACAAAAGAATATATTATATAAATACATTGGTCATAAAGAATGACCTAATTACAAAAAAAAAAAATAAACCCAGGTATTTGCACAGTAGGGAAATGCAGCAATGAAGTCCTGTCCCTGGTGGAGTGGTGAAGCACACTCTGTCACTTCCAATCACTTCGAACATCTAACATTTCAGGCATCAACAGAGGTAACAGAATAAGTGCACTGATTTTCTCCTGGCTCTTCTGTATACATTCTACCTGGTGTTACCACGCATTCTTCTCAACACCACCACTGTTACACAACTAGATTATCTGAGCATCCAGACAGCAGAAGAGAGAGGAGCCATCTTCAATTTATAAGATACTTTCTTCACAGTGCTTCCCAGCTGACCAGACACCAAGTGAGGTAGCTTTCCAATCCTTCTATAACTTTACTCTTTTTAGCTACCTAGTCATGAATTGATAACACCACCAATGGAACCGATCAGAAATGCTTCGAACAATGACTCTACAGCAGTAAGTCCAAATTTTCACAGGATCAGTATTTTCTTGAAATTTGATCAACTCTTCCAACCAGTCAAAACAGCCTACTGAAAATTCCAGTAAAGAGAAAGGGACTGGCAGTAAAAAAAAAAAGTGAATAATTATCAAAATCTGAAAGAAAATTAAAATTATATCCTAATTATCCCACCTCTGCATAGCACTGAGTTGAGAATTTAAAATTAGTTTCTCCTGGGAGCCTCAGTGGGAACAAAAATGTGTTCACGGTTAAAAGTTGGAAAATAAAAAAGTGTTATTTCTCTTAAATTTTTTCTAGAGATTTAGAAAAAAAATTACAGCTTTAAAGATTGAAGGGGCAGTGTGTCCCATTGATGTACTCTAAATTATAAACCCTTTTTATTTCCACCTTAATACATGGAAAAACATCACACTATTGTTTCTTCTATTACCTTTTCTATCTAATGATTTTGGTATTTTTGAACTAATTTTTCTACATGCTAAGAAAAGAAAGACTCTGAAGAACATCCCCAGTGCTCTTTTATGGCTAAAATTTAAGTGGCATACAGGAATGCCTACTGGCAGATAATAAAGAACTGAGCAAAAAAATAAACAGCCACATAAAAAATATTCACTCCTTTTGAAAAAGAAAAAATCTTCTATACTGCTCAGTGTATTATACAGAACACTGACCATTTCAATGAGACATAATTATCTTGTATTCATATTCCAGTAAGCACATTGCACAAACAAGTTTTGAATATTCATTTAAAGAATATCCTGTTTCCAGGTGTTTCTCCCCCTTTTGCGAGCTCTCTCTCTCTTTTTCCTGGAACTTTACATAATATTTGGTCAAGAAGTCATGCCTAATAATGTTAATGATCGTAGTTCTCATTAACTCTCCATGACAGACATTTGTTCTTCTCCTTGTATTACAAGGCTTTCCAAGCAGCCCAAGGTTACTCTCAAAAAAAATACAATACAACCGCAGGATTAGAGAGGTGATTGTTAAACTCAGATAGATATTAGAAATGCTTTTCTGAGTTAAAGGAAGATTGTTGTGAAGGCATTTATCTCTTTCTCTTTTTCCCTTGTTAAAGGGGAAAAAAATGCTGAACAGCCAGTTTCATCAAATTCTTAATTCCTTGCCTTTCCTTGCTTTCATTCCAGCCTGCCAAGAAACTTGCGTTCCTTCTGCCTAGGTAAATACTCTGACAGCAAATAGCTATGGAAGGCCACAGGTATGAAATTATTATTTGTAAGATATTATAGATGACCTAGATCATAGGTAACAAGTGCAGCTTCCTTCTTTGCTTTTTTGTGACCATGAGAAATCTGACTTGTGCTCAGATGCAAGAGCTAGCAGTCCGCTCCCAACAATAATACAGAAGCGATGCAAGATGTGAAGGAGGCTCTTTACCTGACCAACTGATAGACTCATGAGAAAGATAACAGGGTCAGAAAGCTCTTGGCAAGTCCCGTGTGATCTGAAGAGAAGCTTTAATTTCCACCTCTTGCCAAACTGAATCATTATGTCTAATAAAAGGCAAAACAATACAAGACTGCTTGTATCATTAAATAATCACAACTACAGTACTACCGCTGTTGGATGCTAGGCAACAGACTTCTCTTCAGTACAACCCACCCTATGGCCCCTCAGATAACTCACTCCAGAACCAACAGGTCAGAACTGGACATAAAGTTACAAGTCACGACCAAGACAGAAAACAGTCTAGTCACAGTGACAAACAGATCTAAAGCCTTGACATTAGGAAATGAAGCATCATTTTTCTTCCTGAAGAATATCTTCCTATTAAAGTACAAGCATTTATAAATGCTGATTTCAAAACACTTTGTTTGTTCCTCAGATTGAATACAAGTCAATCTCACGTTTATTTCTAGATTTCCTACGATATAAAATAATAGATACGGATGTTCCTTTGCTACGGTATAATAGAAAGTTGGGATTGATCCCTAACAACACATGATATTTATGTCAGAGTAATATTCTAAAAAGCAGTTGTTTTATGCCTCCGCCATGGAAAAACCTCCGAAAGTCCAGGAGATAAGGATCAAGAAACTTCTCTTTACATGGGGCCCAAATCTGAAGTATTGTTCTCGCCTCATTAGCCTGTTTTTCTTATCATTTTGGAGCATGACTAATATAATCTTTTTAACTCCTCTTCATCCACTACTTACATTTGATAATGAGATACAGGATGCATAATTCCCTTATTCATAGCTAACCCCCATAAAAGCAAATCCAATCAAAATCTCAGGTACATCCTTCGAAATCCCATTGTTATCAGTGAGAGTATGTGGGGCTTTTGTGCAGACTACAACCATAAAGTCTTTATGGCAAGGTTGTATTTATGTTCAAATATGCTCAAGATAATTACCAAATCAATCATGATGAAATACCTTTGAGTCCAACCAGGCTTCAGGAAGGACGGCAGCAATAAGTGCTTTCTTAAGACAGGCTGCTTTTCCACTCTGTATTCCCTTTTTATTTAGATGCTGTATTTCTAAAACAGCAACTTCAAAGCCCTGCATTTCAGAAAAGTGTGAATTATTAATAGCAACATGTTTAAGATCCTGTGCATTATTCATTTATTCCTACCAACTATATGGGCTGCTGAAAATCCTTCTCCTTTTTACACTTCACAATAGCAAGAACAATGCCTTGGTGGCTGCTGACCAGATAACAGCATCTGCTTATAATATTGTAATATAAGCAAACTGCAGTGCAAACATGTTATCTGAAATATTTGTGCTTTTGCATGTTAGAAAAAGGTTTTGTTGTGATTGGAATATGTCGATCCTAAAGCATGTTGATTCTTCTTTCCCTGATTAGGTTCCTCCCTTTGTGTCTTGTACACTCCTGAAATATTCTCCCTCTGCATCCCATGATGTTTCCCATACCCCTAGGCAGGGACCTTTCGGTCTGTGATGTGCTCCAGTGGCTGATGCCAGGGACCCAGGGCAAATGGGTGTTGTCCCCAGTCCGTGGTGCTGATGGCTCTCTTGAGGCAGCCCTAGGAGGGCCTGAGGCATGTTATCCTAAAATGGGTTGTACTGGGGTGCACCGCCTGCCATTGTGCCTCTGGGCTCCACTGTGCATGTGGGGCCAAGCCCTTGGTGGACCCATACCCCTCTCGTGATGAGCCTGGGAGGAGCCAGGGCAGGATAGCATTGGCTATCCATGTATGAATGCACACGAGGCAAGCTTTTTGTCTCATGAAAAAAGAAGAAAACCCAACAAAACGTGTGACCTTCCAGTTAAACTTCAACCCAGTGACAGGGTGTTCACACAGATACAGCTTTAAGCTGCCTAACGCTCCTGCTGTTGTAAGCATATTGTTACAGAGCTGAGCAGATGACAACCAGTAAAGGCTGTTCTACTTGTTCAAAACAGCTTTACAACTCCTTCAGTTTGCAGCTGCTTCAATGACACACACACACACTATCTACCGATGGCCCTCAGGAGGCTAGATGACATATGATGAAGCTTGCAGCTTGCCTAAGTCAGAATTATGGGCTAACTGGGTATAGCCTCAACGATACCATAACGAACGCATCTTCAGAAGAGGCAACTAGCAATGGCTATTCAGGTCTAAACTCATATTTTTAATAAATAATTGAATTTTCTGTTGAACACAGACCTTTGTTTTAGATGTTTCGGGTCACCCTTTTAAAGTACTGGAGCGCACTGAATTCCAACCCCTTGCAAACCGCATTAGGGGCATAACTACTAATAATTCCTGCCTTGTTAGATATCCGAGCGCTATTAAAAGCCCTGACAGAGTACTCGCCCGCATCTTTGAAAATCCTGAAAAATCTGATTGCGAGTGATTCAAAGCCCCTCAGGTGTTCAGTGGGATTTCACCTTAATAGCTTTGAAATGACAACCCTCCTCTGCAAAGGATCAGCCTTCAGAGATATACAAGTGTTTACTGAATGCTTAATATACATCAAAAATAATTTTTAAAAACATGAAAAATCCTAAATACGTACATCTCAGCTATCTTTCAAAAGATCGACAAAATGAACTCTTCACTGAGACTATTCAAAATCCAGCAATATTTTTTACCACATTTCAATTTTAAGTAGGATGCCAATACAAATCAGAAACATTTTATGAGAGGAAATGGTAATGCACAGGTCTTGCCTTTTTCTCTCAGCTGAAAGATCCGGTCGCTGCAGAGTATCCAGACATACAGTCTTTGCCTTCAGGCAGTACCTGTTTCTCTCTGAAGGGTTTGGCTCTAAGCACACTTACATTCATTATTTTTGCACACTCGCAGTATCACCTTCTTTGAAGTTTGACTACCATCACCTTCTTTGAAGTTTGGATACCATCCATCTCTGTAAGTCACTTTGTCCTCTTTCCTTTAGCAGGTGACTTTAGAATCTGTACTTGGTAGTGCTGCCATAGCTTTATGTGGGGAGGGTTCCGTTGAATCCCTGGAGTGCAGTCTTACTTCAGCACAACCAGCCAAGTAGCACTGCTTACACACAGACAGTTCAGTCTGCTTTCACTGCCTGGTATCGTTTCATCCCTCTATCTATCCACCTACCATTTCTGCATCTCTGCAGCATTATTCACCTTTATTTCTATTTACTCTTGCATGCTGTAAAAATTCCTCTCTCTAATCTTTAATTTACTGATAGATGGGGGAAATTCTTAGGATTGCCTGCTTCTCCTAGCCTTTTCACTACTGAATCCCTTTTGCTCTTTCATTGCTATATTCTCATACTATTAAGTTACTTTCAGAATAACCACAGAGAAAAGGAAGCTAATGGACTGACACAAAATAGCCTGAAGATAGAAAGGGACTTCGCCCCTCAAAATATAAGATTTGGTTAATGTTTCAGGAAAATTAATTTATTAAAAGTACTAATTCCACCAGTTTAATGAAGTGGAAAGATAACAGGATGCAGTTAGTATATACATCAGACCTTCTGGCTTGGAAAGACGTACTATAGGTGAAGTTACTACACAAACAGTAAGGAGTAAGGAATTTTTTGAGCAAGAGTAATTCTACTGAATCAGACAAGCAGTGAACAGACTATGACATTTCAAACCTTTTCTAACTCCAAAGCATGCCATCATCCCAGCAGTTATCTGGAGCACACGTGACTAGCTACAGCTCTTCAATAACTGGGATGTACTTATGAATTTTTCAATGCAGATTTGAGAGAGCTCCAGTTTTCTTTGTTTGTGTATCCTTCTTGAGCTGCCAGCGCTACACAGAAATCCAGTAAAAATCACAGCCAAGAAATAAGAAAACCCATGCATCTTCCTGTCCTACACTGTTATTAAAGAAACAAACAAAGCCCATATGAACAGTGGCATTTCGTTGTTCCAAAGGGATTTCCACAGGTACTCATCATATGGGTTGCTCTTCAAATTACGCTTCCTTTTCCTGAATTCCAGAGATGGAACCTGATTTTCATGGTTTCCTTTTTTTCCCCTCAAGAAACCCCACCTTTAAGCAGATCAAATAGCTGCATCATAAATATTATTATTTTCCTGTTGTGTGTATATTGGAGGTAATCCAAAAGGATAACTAAGGTATCGGCTTCTTCAAAATCCCATTTAAAATAGTCAAAGGGATCGTGAATTAAACTGTGACCTCCCCAGTCAGACAAATGAACAATTCCTTACTCAAGCAATTACACTGGCTTCAAGCCCTCACAAGCCAGATGATAACCCAAATTCAGGCAGACTCAGAATCTCATTCTGAGAAAACAGTGATGAATTTGCATTCATTGAAGCTCAGAGTTGTTAAAACATATTGCTGTACACTCTAGCTTAGCTTTGAGGTACATGTGTTTCCGATAAGTAGTCTACCGTAACATATGCTTTAGGATACCCAGACCTGGACTAAATCTAGAACGAGCTTGATAAAGGGAATTTAAGATTTGTAACCTCGGCAACCCTATGTATGATGCTTTCTGAAAACCTCATTGCGTGTCCGACTCAAGACAACACAGACGCTCTTCAGTTGAGAGAGCCCCCCAAGCAGAAAACGAGATCTTCGTGTTGCTCAGCAGGCTTGTGAACTTAGCATAACTAATTTCTGTTGTTACAGTACACCTAAAATACCAATGGTGATTTTTTCTTTTCCTCACTTTCCAGTGGGTAAAAAAGCATCATTACTTTTCCAGTTGCTACCTAGCTGACTGCATTGCTTGGAATGCAGGGCTCTTGACACTGTTAGGTAAGACGATGTTTCAATTTCTCCTGGAAAATCGCTGGAACTGTAAAAAAAACCCCTAATCACAAAATACGTTGACTATTGCTAATTTTGTTGCAGAACTTTTTTGATCTGGTATATTGAAATTACTATCACAAAAACTCAACAAAATTTTCACTGGCAGGTTGTTTCATTTATCGTCCTCATTTAGCAGATATTAAAAATGACAAAAAGCAGAATAAACCAACCAAAATATGAAGGCAGAATAAGAACTTGCAATTTTGTGGTGATACTCAATGAAATATAAATGGTAGAATGAGAGTTCTAAAGAAAACGAGCGTTGGCGGCAGTTGCCTATTTTAACAGGTCCTTACCGAGGAAGTTTTGAAAAGCTTTGGAATAGGTACAAGGTTTTTTCCACAGACACTACTATATCAAGCTATACTTAAATCAGAACGTAGGAAGCTAATGCCCAGACATCTTACCACAGCATCATCGTCTGTAGTCAGCAGAGTTATGCGACAAACCAAAAATTTCTGGTTTCCTTAGCTTTCTCATTTAAAATATTCTTTCAGTGGGAAAAAAACCCCAATATTTAACTTACTTCTATGCATCTGCATAATATAAGGTTTAATATGTCATATTTGATGATTATTTTCAATGAAGTTCCATATTTTGTGAAGTTACAACCCACAACAGTATACTCTGGAATAAAAAGACAGGTTACGGGCCCTTCTAAGGTGTCTGGCTGAAAAAGGTGATGCGTACCTGAAGTTGTGCAGCTGTACCAGGCAACAAAAATAAGAGCAAATATAGCCAGCTAAATCTTACTAAAGATTGGGCCTTGCTTTTCAGTGCCCTGAAAGAGCATTGTAAATGGCACTGTTCGACTATGGTATCATTTTAAGGCAGTGTATTAATAGCTGCGTTGCTCTAAGCTTTCAGAGTCCAGATGAGGATAGACAGCTATTAAGTTTTCTGTACACGTTAGTGCTCCTTGGCATGCAAATGAAAGAGCTGAGCCCTAAAAATTCCTTTACTCACACTGACTTGGATACCTGATCTTTCTGCTCTGGAGAACAACAGCTCCAAATTACAGGGTCTTATAAATTTTTGTATGATAGAATTGCATCTGCTAGTAATTTCAGCAGCCTTGGATTACGAAGCTTACTAGGTGCACTGATGCCACTGAAGTATCAAACATCCTTGGAGAATTCTCCGTGAGAATCTTAATTACAAGTCTAAGCTTCTAAATACTGAAAACTCCGGAGCAATAAAAAAATGTGATCTCTATGAACCCTCGTTTAGATTCACACGTTAAATGCAAATTAAATTCACAAGCTGTTTTATAAAGAAAGCAGGTCACTAAGATCTTAAAATTAGGGTAAAACAACAATAACAAAACAGCTCGACTCTACAACAGCAGCGTTCCTCTAAGCAGCTCAGAGCAGTTGAACAAGACCAGTTAATGAAGTAACAAGTGCCTTCACGACGGGAGAATGACTGTGGCTTACAAAACATTCTCAACCCAACCATCTAAAGCATGGCACAACTTCAGGTGGCTAATATAATATACAAAATACAACTAAATATTCAGCACTGATCAGAAGTCCAGATCCAGGAATGTTTATTTTATGGAGATGCTTGATTTCTTCAGAAGTCACACAATTTCAAGATAAAACCCGTGAGAAGCTACATCAGCACTCCCTTTAAAGACATGAGGAGTACTGAAATTGCTTGAGTTCTTTCCTGTCCCATTACACATCTTGAAAAGGAAGCATGAGAAGTACCCCAAGGTAGCGACCAGATTTTCACCTACAACCCAGGTTTCTAAAACTCATACACCATGCAAAAAGTAACTCAGTTTTAAGGGATGAACATCTTTTCTTTTGCCCAGCCTTGAACTCTTTCATTAAAAAGGTTTGATAGGGGTATTAAAAAGAACAATAGTCAGTAAAAGCACCCAGCAGAGTATACAGGAAACTGCAGTGTGTGTGTCTGGACTAAAGTCCTAGACATGTAAAATTCTAAGCACCATAATTGCCTTGACCTGCACCCTAAATGCAGGTTTCACCTCCTGTCAGGCCAGAAACATTCAAACCCACTCACCATCAAGTACCTGTTAAAAGAAGAGACTCTTGCAAATTAGATTGCCTTTCCTTACGAAGGGTACAGTTTTTCAACAGAGCAAGCAATTGCTTTGCGCCAGTCCCGAACGCATTACAGAAAACACAGCCTACGCTAAGGCTACTGTATACTTTTATGTATACATTTAAAAGATTATTATTAAACGGTGATTGAGATCAAATGCCAAATCCTATGAGCTGTCTTTCCCTGGAATTATGAAGATTACCTTTGGCCTCATCAACATTATCTTATGTTTCTCCTTCCTGAACAGCTATTTATTATCTAGCAGTTTTACGCAAAACTGTCTATTAATGTCTGAGGATGGAGACTCTTCTAAAGGACAGTTGGGAAAAAACTCGTAAATAAGAAACATTTCTTCCTTTTTTCTCTGACATAATTCTTCAAAGGCCATAGCACGCATTACCTTTCGAATGGGTAGAAAGTATAAAGGGTATATTTAATAATACAATTTTTATCTTTGAGAATATTGCCAAAGAAAGTAATTTCAGAAAAAGCAGTTTCTGCCACAGCAGACATTAAAAATAGACACAAAATACTACACAGATGGCTCAACAGATCTAACACACTACTGTGCAGAGACAGATTAGTCTACCTTTAGGACACTGCTCTTTTTGATAGGCATACCTTTGGATACAAGCAGAACAACAAAAATTGCAGGGGTGAAGAAGAATGAGAAGAAATCTCTTTTTTTTTCCAAAACTCTCCATGTCTTTTTATGACACTATGTTGAGCTCTACTACAGCTTTTTAAACCTGAGGGTTTCACTCTGCATACACAATATGAACAAAGAGCAAGACAAAACCACAGTGGCACCTTATAATGGCGGCCTCCTACTGTGAACACCTCCTCACTCTGTCAAGAAGGAAAAAAGAAAGAAAAAAAACCCAACCAAACCTCAAAGTCTAACCAGAGACAAATCCCTGGGCTATAAATGTGGTGTTTGTTGGCTTTTTTCCCTCTTTTCTCCTCCCTGTTGAAGATTCCTAGATACCCAAGAGACTGGAGACCTTGGTCCTATTCTTTCAAGCTTTGTAAAGATAACTTTGGTACCAAAACCACTGTTTGTCTTCTCAGCTAGAAGTCCTCCATAACCCATCCCATCTCCAATCTTAGAAGTTAATTCCCTTCAGCAAGTTTGAATACTATGTTACCTGACAATATGTACAGGCTCTGAAAAGGTTAGAATTAATTTCCATTTTTTTCCAGGAATTATTATCTTTGTGGAATTATATCTTTCTTATATGACCGAAAAAACACATAAAAATAATGCCCTTTCAACCCCCCTCAAAGAAATGAAGGTCGGTCTCAATGCAAATGAAGCATACAAGGCCCAGCTGTGATGGGCAGTTGGCCATTTCATGAGGATTACCGCTGATTCTGTAAAAAAGGGAATTTACAGCACCGTTTCATGAGCAGCTAGAAAACAGTGCATTTAGCCAAACTCAGCTATAGTACGCTAGAAACAGCAGTAACTGAAATCTTAGAGTATGAGAAAGATATATAATACCAAATTCAAAAAAACTACACAAAATTACATGATGCTGTCCGTGTCCATCAGCTTCACATTACCAGATTCTCAGCTTCTTTTAAAAAGCTCACAATTAGACGAGTTGTTCTTCATCGTGATTTATGTTTGCTTAGTTTTCCTGTAGCCTTTTGCTTCATACTGTCCTCCCCCACCCCTAATAGCTATGGGTTGAGGAAAAAACAGATAGTGAATTTATTTGGGTAGATTTGGCACACATCACACTGCTTACGGGACATTCAGGATAGCAATACGCAGTACTAGTCTGCGTTGTACAGGCATCATGAGAGCATCCTCTCTTTTTCAGAGCCTTATGGTTGGCAAGGCAGCTTAATCAGGTTTTGTTTTGTTTTTTTTTAAAATAAGGAGAAGAACCACCTACTTCCCAATAAATAACTGGTAAAACACACTTAATTTTCATGAAGTCTTATGACTCCTGCAAGCACACAATTTCTTAAATCACATGATGCAACTTGGTTTCAAGCAACTTTCGTCCCTGAACTTGAACATAATGAAGTTAGTTTGTGGGTGTTTTATTTAGAGATTACAGAACAACTAAATAATTCCTGAAGGGTCTTGACAGGGACTCTGGAGCTTGCGAATCATTGGTATAATGTCATAAAACCATGGAATGGTTTGGGTTGGAAGGGACCTTAAAGACAGGGACACTCTCCACTAGACCAGGTTGCTCCAAGCCTCATCCAGCCTGGCCTGGAAGACAGCCAGGGATGGGGCACCCACAGCTTCTCTGGGCAACCTGTCCCAGTGCCTCCCCACCCTCTTTGGGAAGAATTTCTTCATGATATCCAACCTGTATGAAATATTTCCTTATAAAAAACTAAGAATTAACACTGTGTCTCCAAGTCACCTGATGCTTCTATTAACACATCTATAACATTTGAAAAAAACCCAATTATTTTATTTTTTTATTACTAAGTAACTTGACTCTGACTAAACTAGACATTTTACAACTTGAAACAGCACCACTTGTTACTGCACACAAGATAGGCATTAAATGCAAAACCTCTACAGCAAGGGACTACATTTATTATGGAATTACCAGAATGGACTAAGTGCTTTGAATTATTTATTTGCCACTAACCATTCAAACAGAAGATCTTGAATGATGCAAAACCCAATAAGTGAACCCATGATTATTTATGTATGAAGCATACTATATTAAATCATAATTTATAGTATACTAGTATCTTAGGTTTCATCTTATCTGTCAAATTAGAATGAGAAAGGGGAAAAAGAAGAGTTAAAAATTCAGTTTCAGAATCAGAAAAAGAATAAACCAAGTTTGCTGAGGAAATTATCTCTTTTCTATTATGATCACAGCAAAGATTTTATATGCTGTGATTTTATAGCAACTGTAATCACAACTGAAATTTTACCTTTGTATGTGTTGACCAGCAAAAGCTGTTGGTTTGCAACTAAAAACCCCAACCAACCGCATACAAAGATCGAAGCGAAGCAGTACTTGCATTTGTAACGCCCGGCACAATTGCAGCCGTAACGTGTTACATGGCGTGACAGAACACTAACACCAGACAACGAGAGCAGCGAACTCCACAGGGTGGACGACCTGTGCACACCTGTAAAATCAACCTGTACAAGGACTCAAAACAACCCAGCACCGCTTCTCAGGGAGAAAAACTTTCCCGCGGAGGGAGCGGCTGGCGGACGCCGGGCCGGGCCGAGCGGTGGGTCGGCTCGGGCCGGGGCCCCGCCGGTTGCCGCGGCGCGGGGTCATCTCGCCCAGCCGGGGCGACCTCCCGCTGCGCTGCAGCCTCACGACTTGAAAACTGGTCAAATAGCCGAAAGCATCAACGCTCCCCTCGTAGCACAAAGCCGGCGTCGCCGGCAGCCCGCCTGCGGACACACGCAGGCATGCGTGCGGGCATGCACACGCCATGCACCTGCAGCCCCCCGGACACCGCGGCGGCCACCCGCACCCGCCGGAGGCAGCGCCTGTGTCCCCTCCCCGGTCAGGGGCGCCGGAGTCGCACCGATAACCGCCGGGGAGGCGAGAAGGGTTTCTGTTACTGACCTTTCTGCTGCTTAAAGGACTGGATGGAGCCCGAATGGTGAACCATCTTGGCGGACGGCAGCCTGCCAGCTGCCAGCCCGCCGGCTGCGGGGCAGCGGCAGCAGCGGGGGGCGGGAACCCAGCGGCGCGGCCTGGCCCGCCCCGGCCCAGCTCGGCCCGCCCCGGCCCGGCCCGCAGCGCCCGGCGCCGCCGTTGCTGTAGTAACGGGAGGAGCAGCCCTGCCCGGCGCGCCGCGCCGCGGAGGCCGGGGGAATGACGCCGGCAGCAGCCTGGCGGGGAGAGGCGGTAACGCGGGGCCCGGGGTGGCGAGCTCGGAGCCGACAGGATTCAGTCAGCTCCGTGGGCCCTCGGTACTCCCGCGGAGCCGGGGCCTGCGGGGTCAGCGCCCGCCCTTTGGGCGGGAAAGGCTGCGTGGCCCCCTCTGAGGGGGAGTGCCGGCCCCAGCCCCGCATCGCCCAAAACCTGTCATCGGGCTGGTCTCATTGTTCCTGTCGCCTCCCTGTAACCGTCAGGTGTCCCGGGTGAGCTGAAGGGAAGCTAAATTACACCTCCTTTACAGGGCAGTAGCTGCATTTACATCTCGGCGTTGTGAGTTCAGTCGGTACTCCAGCCCCTCCATCCCTGTTGTCACACCACAATCTGTGCTGCGTCACCAATTTTTTTTCATATGCTGTAACACAGTCTTAATCTTACTGGAGATAGCTTTGTACAAAAAGGCACTAAATTGCACCTTCAAGGCCTGATGTGGCCCATTTCTATGCTATTTGCGTTATAATTTCCCTTCACGGTGTATGCCAAGGGGGTCATTCCAGATGATAAAAGATTCAAATTTATAAGGCTTTAATTTCTTTCTCCCTCCACTCACATTATTCTTTCTGGATTCTCAGTAATTTTCATGCTAATATCATACAACTCCTATAGAATGTTTTGCTTTTCATTTTTCTACCACAATAATCAGTTTTTCTGATCTTCCTAAATTCAGTCCAATATTCCAGCCTGCATTTAGCAGTATCTATCTCCTCCATTTAGGAATACACACATTATTTACTCAACAGAAGTTAATTAAATCACCTATTGTAACCTGTACAAAAGCTGTATCATTCCTTCAAAGTTTGTGGCTCTGTGTGCTAGATGTATTAGAGATTTCCCCCGCCAGTAAAGCAAAGCTCAAACTTCCCCGTAGTTGAGTGGGGTTTGTAGTACACCATCTGCTTAAACATTTACATGATCGCCACCCCTTACTACAGGCCAGTCTGTACTATGAAGTTGTACGATGTCAGTTTAGTTAAACAACCATGATGGATACACACATTTTTACTAGTATAAGAATGATTTTCCGCTATGAAAAATGTACTAAACAGCCACATATAAACCAATGTATCCATACAAGGGCTCCTACAGGTAAATAGATGAAATAAAAACTGCATCCTCACCAGGGCGGTATTCTCTAGTACTTTTTCTAGAGTGTACCAGACATTGCTCTTACATAACATGCAGATGACACATCCAACTGTTACCATAAGGGAAAAAACAACCCTACCTCCTCAGGACAGCTCACCAAAGTTTGTTTTTGTTTGGAACATTTGCAGAAGGTTTGTTGTCGGTTAGTTCAGGAAAAGCTGCAGAAACTATGGTGCTGTGAAGACATTATCCTACTCATATGTCAGTCTCCAGTGGCTTTCTGCATAGTGAAGGTAACAGATGAGCCATTCCTCTGCATTCAGGCAATTTCAGGAAAACTTCTGGGAACAGCTCTTTCCTGCTGACACACAGCACTACAGACGTTGAATGGCAAGTGGAGACCAGCCAGGCTGGGTCTTGTTGATCAACAAATGCTGGAAAACCAGGTGGAAGCCAAAAAAAGAGGTAGAATCAACAATCGTTGTTGTTTACTTTTAAGCTTTAATGTAGACTTTAGAATGGATAAGTAGGGATTAAAATCAAATCTACACCCAGCAGATCTGAGTCACCCGGGGAAAAAAAAACATGTAATACAAATGATAAACTTAGTAGTTAATAATCATGCAAAGTCTGCAAACAGCAAGTGTAGGTCTCCCACTGAAGTGGTGTGAACCTTTGTAAGGTTCAAGGCCAGAACTATTTCTCTGAGAGACCTTGGCTGACTTTTGACTTGCAGGGTGAAGTAGAAGACCAGCATACATTGTGCTCGTTTTCTTACCAGAGGGGAAAAAAATAGGACCATTACCTGCTCTCTTATGATAATAATCTACAAAATGCAGAGGGGAAGAAAAGATGCTGACAAGTAAAATTATAGCCTAAAGACGCTATGTCACACGCTCTGGGGAAAGAGGCTGTCAGCTGACTGGTATTGAGGGCCATCCATCTGATTCCTGGTCCATAGTCCTCCATGGAGGACTCCTGAATTCAGAGATATTTATCCAACTGTAACACTGCACAGAACAGTGGGGAGAGAAAGCCAAACTAAGGTAGTGCTCAGAAATGCCACAGAGCAACTAAATTTTGAAGACAGAAATTAGTTGGTTTTCTACTTGTTTCTTAATAATAAAGCTCTGTTTTCAGCAGTAGATAGCATGTATGCCTAAGACTACAGATACGACAGCTGGGGGTAAGGTCTGTAAAGGGAAGGCAAAAATATCTCTATAAAGGTGTTTTAAATTAAATCCTTCACGCTGTCAACTGACTAATCTTGATAATGTTAAAATATGGTAATATGAGAATCTGGAAAGAATTCTTCAGTAAACAAGCAGAGAGTGATACAATTTAGCAGTATTTTTAGAGTACAGACAACAAAACAATTATGAACTGATGGCTAAGAATTGTTGGAAATTCTTAAGCTTCATATGCAGAAATTACATTTATTAAAATAAAGATCTTTCCTCACACTTACTGTCTAATGAATACGCTATCTTTTGAAATCAATAGTTACATTAAACTCAGTCTCACATTATCCCTCTGTAACATTTATAAACCTTTTCTGAAATAGATTAGAACTCTGGACTTAGTGAAGAGATCAGGATCAAACAGAACTAGACTTAAACCTTACATTCCCTGGAAGTCAACAGGACCAAAACCATGACTCAAAAGCTTAAGTCTGATGTACCTGTTAAGATTAACTCTGTTTCATAGATAGACATGCCTTTTTTCCTGAGATAGTCTTTGTTAGGAGAGTTTAGAAAATAGGATTTACTATTTTGGTCTCGCTTCGTCATAATATGTGTAGCTCTATGCATATCTGTATCATTTGGGATCTGAGTCCCCAGATTTACTTTCTATCAGGAAGCTGGTTTGCTAAAACAGACTGTGAGAGAAATATGTTTTAAATTACATTTAGTACTTCATAGTGTTTTTCAAAAAGTCACATGAAATAGAACCTTAAATTAAAACCTAATTAACCTGTGATAAATGGCATATGCCAATTATTTCCTTAAGAAATATAACCGCCTCAAAAGTTAATTATAGTCAGCTGTTAACTATTGCCCGGAAAGAAAACTGAACTTACTCCAAAAGAACCTTGTGAGGTTCAGCAAGTACAAAGTTCTGCACCTGGAACAACCCCATACATAAATTCAGGCTGAGCAACAGCTCTGATGGGAAGGACCTGAAGGTTATGGGAAACACCAGCTTGAACACCAGCCAACCTTGCACTAAGGCAAACCTTAGGAGGAATGTAGCCAGCAGATCGAAGGGTCATTAATCTCCTCTACTTGACGTGACTGTAGCTGCACCTGCAATTTTGTGTTTAGCTTTCCCCCTTCACATCCTCTCAGTTCAGGAAAGGTAGTGGAAAACTGGAGAAGGTCTAACCAAGATTATCAGGGGTCTACAAAGTATGAACTCTGAGAAGTCAAAGAACTTGAGCTTATTCAATCTGCAAAATAAAGCAAGGAGTTCCAGCTGCCTAAAACTACTTGAAAGTCTCTTACCAAGATGACAGTACCAAACTCCTTTTAGTGCTAAATGATCTGATTAATGACAACAGCCACCCATTATGGCATGTGAGGTTCAGATTGGACACTAATAAGTTTTTACAGCATTGGTAACCACTGTCAGAACAAGTTACCCACAAAGTAGTGAAATATCCATCCTTGAAAGTCTTCAAAATTTGTCTTGACCAAGCTATGCCTGACCCAGTTTGGTGATGCCAGTGGTAAAGCTTCAGAACAGGAGGTTGGATTAGATGACCTTCAACAGTTGTAATAGAAGATGTAATAAAAAGCAAATGCAAGGGAGTTGGAATCAGACTAAATAAAACCAGGAGACAGACACACAATTTTGAATTGCTATTAAAACAAACTATAAAGTTGTCATTTTTTCATACTTGTAATGAAAGATTTTATTGAATATGTGCTTATTCAGCTCATCAAAGAACAAAATAGCAGGATAATATTACATGGCCTATAATATAAATTCAGAATGAAATGACCCTTCTCAAACATACCAATTCCTAAATTGCAAGATGATTTTTGGTATCGGGGTGATTGCTTACTCTAAAGTGTTGTCTGAGGGCACTAAAAATTTACAGCAACACCCAGAATTATAGATTTTCTATCAGTTTTTATGTAATAAATTTAAATAGTATGAAAAATTAATGTTTACAGGATTGTTGAGTGAATCTCTTTCACGGAGGGCACTTCTGTGCTATTTAAAGCTCTGCAATGCAAAATTCATCTTGTTCAATATTTGCAGTAAAATTGTTTGCAAATGTTCTGATCTTCCTGAAAACAATGGGAATTTTGCCACAGACACTCGCACGATGAGGAGGCCCTTCATTAGCTCTGATAAAGCTGTCAGTCACTATGGGAAAGGTCTAGAAAGCAGATTATGAAGTATGCTAAAGTGTGTAGTACATAAGTTAAAAAAAATTGAACATTTCTATAAATTTCTTACTTTTTGTTGCTAAGACACTAACCCTTGAAATCTTACTGATTTCCATATTTTAATATTTCATTTCTATGGTAATTTAAGAGACCTTTTCTCTCTGGATAGATAGAATTTTCTTATATGCGTGGAACTGTGTTTACTGACTGGTGTAAAGCGTTTGGGCCTAGATTCTGCAGCTCACTGTAACTGCATGTTTATTTTGAAGCTTTTATTTTATGGATTTGTGTTTACATCCTAATATCCCTGGATAGAGTTACTTTTCCAGTTTTGGCCTTACCTTATCCAGCTAACACAAGAAACAGAAAGAAACTTAAAATTCATATGTTTAGGAAAATTTAATTTCCCGCATCATAGCATTTTTGTTCTAAAATATTTGGGTCAAAATGCCAAACTAGAATTGTAAGGAGTTCAGCATGCTTGTGCCTGGTGTACACCGGAATCCCTGAACAACCTGTACAGAAGTGAAGAGATAGTGAGATGTCGATACGCTAAAAAATCCTTCTATAATTATGCAAAGAGATTATAAAGAAAGCACTAATATCAAGAAACAGGTGAAGAAGGAAAAACAGAATTATAACAGCAGCATCCAATAAATACCTATCCAAAAAGGCACCATACAAAGTATTAAAAGGAGTGGCAAGAAGATGCAAAATGGAGGAGGAATGAACACGGTTTATGAGCATGGCCAGCCACTTACTATGTAAAACCTCTACCTGCACGTCTTTTGACTGTTCCCACACACATCACGATGGAAACTGAATGGCAACAGTACATGAATTTGACAGGTTACCTACACATGAGGGAGAAGTGAAATTAATTGATACCGTTCATTCAGGACAGACAGCCTTTCCTGCCATGCCTGTTTTTACAGAACTCAGAACAGCAAAGTCCAAGTCCTCAGCTAGAAGTCTGCAGATTACAGTAATACAAACAAAATACTTCAAGAAAAACGTTAGATATCCTCTTGTCAGCAGCTAGCACTGTAATGTGATGTCACTGCATAGCAATATCAGACTTTTCCAACTTGTGTTGGAACTTCAGATATGGTAACTTGACTCTTAAATTTATCTCACAGCATGCCTGCATTCCTTGTTGGCCAACCTGCCATCTTCCAAAGCAAAAGGAATTACTGAGAATTCCTCAGGGATGACTATTTTGTCATTGCAGCATCATCAATGAAATCATAACAGGGTGTTTCAATTAGCACCGTTACAGAAATTTCTCTCATGCTCACATGCTGCTTTGGCCTTAATTCCTGTTGCATGGCTAGACTCCTCCGTGGCTGCATAACCCCATGCCAGGCACTACGTTCTCATTCCAGCTCTCCGCTAGAACTATGGCATGTATTTTCTCTGACAGAGGCATCTGCGAGCTGTAAGCCCACACACATATTTACCATGCATCAAGCACCTCCCCATCATTTTGGAAGAAACATACTGAGGTGGGTTATCCCTTCCCACAGACTTCTGCATTCCACCACCACAGATCTTGCCTCCTTGGCTACACCAGGTGAACTCCCACAAGACTCCTGCCTCCTAGTATGAATGCTACAGACAATGTTTTGCGTGGTGCCATCTGGCCTAGTGATGCTATATTCTGACCTGGGAAGAGCTACACTATTACACAACAAGAACATAAGCAATAGTGATGCTGCAGATGCTTCTTTATGAAATTGATCTCTGAGTATCCTTAACATCACATCCAAGTGCAATAGTGTGGGCTTTAAAAAAAACCAAACAAAACACACCAACAAAAAAGCCTCCCTTTTTTCCTTGTAGGGCAAAAGTACAGTGCTTTGTTCAATAACTGAGTGGTTTATGTAGATTTTCAAAATACATAACAAGTGCAGTAAGATATTCAAACATAACATATTTGTGATCACAAACGGCTTTTAATTTGATTATGATTTATCAATGCATCTGAAAATTTCAAATAGTAAAAAAAAGAGCTTAGGTATTTCTGTTTTAAAGAGTCATGAAGAAAAAGTATTTCAGAATTTAAATACTCTCCTGTTGAATTTGAGACCCGGAAAGTCAAAGTAATGCAGTAGTGCGTGATAGCTGAGGAAAAATTAGACGTCAGGAAGTGGATGACGGGAGAGGAGCACTTTCATTGTCTACAAACACCACCCTAATTTAATGGCACTGCCATAGGTTCCCTATGAGCTAAAAGGATTCGAGTCAAATCAGCTGCGAATGTTCTCAAGGGTTTATTTTAAAAGATGTCTAGGTTACACTTTGTTCCTAAGCACACGCAGATAGTCCATTAGTCTGTAGAGACGTTGCTTACCCTCCAAAGAGATATTTATTTCTACGCCTCTTAGATGAGCCAAGTGCACTCACTGCAGAGATATTTGCACACTTCATGTGTCCTGGAGAAGTAGTAATTACATGCCAAATGCTGTATAACTCTTGGAACACATAGTATATTCTGTTAAAGAATAATGAACAAGAGTATGAATGCAGGGGCTTGTGAACTACTCACCAGAGCCACCTGCAGAACCAGAACGTAAATCAGAGTTAACCAAAAAATCCGATTTCTTTTGGTTTTTCCTCCTTCCCCTTTCCCAATTTAAATTATTCTTACATTGGAAAAATGAGTTGTGTGTGGCCACAGAAACAATACGAAAATGCATTCAGCTTCATATACCTTCAGGTATCATTTTCTAAGCTATTACAGTGAAATAAAGGTCTTCTTCTCTGAAAAGGGCATTGCTAGTTTAACTTTTTCTTTTTTCCTCTTCTTTTAAATGGAAATTGGAGAAGTTGTGAAGGTGTGCAAATATCAAAGCAAAAGATAATTTTTTTTTTCCTGAGTGAAAAATAGCATTTTTCTTTTAGTTTTTGCAGTAGGTGGAAGGGCATGGAGCATTTTTAACCTGACTTTCTTCAGACAAAGCCAATAGTAAGGAAATAGTTTGTTCTGCCTCCCTTCCTCTCACTTTTTCCCCATGAGGCATCCATGCAACAGGCATGACATACTTTCATTTCACTGTGGGGTGAGAACACGAAGGAATACATCATGTACTGTCTATATGTTTTATATATATAGTCTACAGACCTTCTATGGGATGTCAGATAAGAAAGGCATTCCTGCAGGCTCCTGGGGGCTGGGGTAAGGGGACCAGCTTACTGCCAGCACCCACTGGGGGAGGAGGGACTTTCCAAATCTGTTTGACTTCAACAGAAAAATAGGAATAATGGATGCTTCTTTCCAAACCCACTTTCTACAGTTTGGATTGCCAAACCTATTGGGAAATCAGTTACTGCACAGTTTTATAGTCAGTTTTTGGGGTGGGACTGGGCTGATGGAAAAGGGTCAGAGTGACTAAGAGACTTCGAGTTCAAGATTAGGATAGAAGTTCATAAAGCTTTTGTCTTTACTTCATTAGGAACATTTCATTTAACAAAAAATGGCAGTAATTAGTATTATATACATAAACAGAGCTACTGGATAACTGAATCTATCCTCTGTTGAAATTCAGGCCAAGTTTTGCATCTTGCTTCATCCCACTACCTACATTCATTTATGCTACCCTGCAGGCCTGAACGAACAGAAAGCTGGAAGCGCTGTATATAATATCTTCAATTTAAGTGTAACAGATTATTTACCTTCAGGTTGGTAGGGCAATTTAGGACTCTCTATTTCCAAACCCATTTTTAAAAGGCTTTCATGTGAAATAAATTTAACAACCATTTGATACCTGATTCTAAACCATCTGAAAAAAGGCTGGATATTTTCAGTCAAAGTGGAATTGTTCCCTATGGAGTTGCATTTATTTTACTTAATAAGATAGTTGTAAATTAAGGTAGTAATAGTGTATGCACAGACACAGCTTCCTAAGTATACTTTTTCTGTTTATATTAGGTAGGATTATAGCCACTGAAAATCTTCAGAAATAGCAGAAATAAATATTTAGAAATAGTAGAAATCATAGAAATTTTTGTAATATAAATGTTCATGATTATTGTGGTGTATGGAATTATACTAATTACACAATGTTCCATTGTTTTTTGTAAGTTGTCCACGCTAGTTACTCTGAAGATACATTCTTGTAAATTAAAATTGTTTTAAAATGCTCATCTCTGAGACAGTAGCAGTTCTGATCTCTCAATTTATTTGCATGCCTTTTATTTATTGAAAAACATATACTTGGTAGTGCAGAGACATTGGTAATCTGTCCTATTTCCATGATGATCACCAGGAGAAAACAGAAAAAAATATCGGTACCTACCTACTTCTTGCCTGTATACAGCATTTTGAGTTCACGTGCTCTACAGTGCTACGGCTCAACCGCCTGTCCAGCGGTTTGGACTGCTCTTTAAGCGAGTGTTGTTCCTGACTATTACTGCTGCAGACGTAACGTGAACTATCTTATTTCAGCATCATTTAGAACTACACAGATGAAGTAAGCTGTCAAGAGCAGGAAAATATTTGTCAGTCTCAATGCACCCAAGGCAAAATCACACAAATTGTTTTCCCATACTCATTTTAACTTCTTGCTTTTAAAATATTTCTAAAAGCTTTGCACTTGAACGCAATAGATATAATTTCTCTCTAAGACCTGAAAACAAGAGATATATAGTACCTTTTCATTGTCTAAACCTGGGGACTGCAATTTCTCAAAATGAGAATGTCAGTTCACCTCAGTCTGGCACATCCTTCTCCTTTCAATGTTTATCCCAAAAGCACATACTGTCAGCGCAGCGGGAGGTGGCTTTATGATGTGCACTCAGAGGTTTGCACGCCGTGGCAAAACATTTATTGAAAATTATTATTGAAGCATTCTTCTAGACTTCCTTCAGAAGCGTAAAGAAACCCTATTCTGGTGCAACTGTGTAAGCAGCACAGTTGCAGGTGTACACTGAGTCGTGGGAACCAGACCCTTGAGTTCCCCAGGGCAGCACAGCAGCACACTCCAGGCTAGGTCCTCAGCACGGCTCGTGCAGAGAAACACAGGGTAACCCGGCAAACGTACCGCTTCCCCCAGCCCGCGCGTGCACGGAAAAGCTGGTAGGTAGGTAGGCTTCAGCCATGCTACCTTCTGTTTTAAACTTCTGAGAAGCAGCATCATATTCTTCACTTCTTCAGGAATACGTTTTGCCAGATCACTGGCAAAACCTAAGTTTCTAGCTCAGTTGAGGTCTGCAAACTGGTGTGACCGAAGCAAGACACGCTGGAACGCAGGAAGACAAATGGTGAGGTGCTTATGGAGAGGACGCATGACCGCTACAAACTGAACATTTTAAGAGATGTAGGGCATTTTATCAGCAGTTTTAGCTTTAAACAAACATCATTCCAAATAAAAGCCACGTGTTTTTCTACATTTCTGCTGTTATCTGTCTTACGAGTCAAACAAAGCTCAATGCAACATCGGGTGAGAATTTTACCTGAGAAACTTTATGGCTGCAAAACCCATGGTCAGTAACATCCTAGAAGAAGCCACGGGGTTCTGAAAACCATCAGCTTGGCTTGGATGGCTCAGGCTGCCTCTGGGAGCTGTCAGCAAGCTGAGCTCTGTGTGTCTGTATCTGTATGTATACACACATTTGCACAAATATATACATATGCATATTTCTCGCTATTTTTTCCAGGAAAAGAATCACAGGAACTCAGCAGGCTTTAGCATACTGTGCTCTGGAGTGCTGCGGGGGCTGTGTAGGGGGTTCTTCTGGGAAAGGCAGGTGGTGGTAGAGAAAGGAGAGGGATGAAAAATAATCTTTAGAGCCCGCTGAAAATCACGCGCTTTTTTCCTGACCACTCTTTGCCAGCTCTCCATCTCTAAGTATAATGTTTTTTGAGTCATGCGCTGGTATATGAGACAAAAAATTCTTCCATATGTATACATATATGTATATACGTATGGCTTTAAACTGAAAGAGGGTAAATTTAGACTAGATATAAGGAAGAAATTCTTTTCAGAGAGGGTGGTGAGGCCCTGGGACAGGTTGCCCAGAGAAGCTGTGGGTGCCCCATCCCTGGAAGTGTCCAAGGCCAGGCTGGATGAGGCTTGGAGCAACCTGGGCTGGTGGAGGGTGTCCCTGCCCATGGCAGGGGGGTTGGAACTGGATGGTCTTTAAGGTCCCTTCCGACCCAAACCGTTCTAGGATTCTAAGTTACCCATGGCTATTTTTAGTTATATTTGTATTGTAACAGTGACATCCACTGGCCAATATATAAAGCATCAGGTTACTTTCCACTGAATGGGACTTGGTTATTAAACTAATAGGGACTTTAAATACCTAAACAGATTTATTTAGGATTAAAGAAAATTGTTCAATGTCCAGTGAAACATGGAATATTTTAGAGATTACAGTACTGTAGTACCAAACATTTTACATTTAAGCCTAGTCTCCTCAGGGAAGGAGATAAAACTAAAACAAATAAAACTAAAGATTAAAGCTAAATCAAACATAGCAGCAAAAGAAAATTAGGCTGAAAAGAAACATTCATTGTGAAAAATAGTAATGATGAGCAGATATATATTTATTATGAGTACATCTGCTTTTCAGTCATTTAGGTCTCCAAGAAAACGATAATATAGATTTTCTTGCATGTTAGAATTTAACTCAATTCTAGATATTGGAAAAAAGAGATTCCCATTTTATGAAGATAAATTTATACCAATGATAGATACTATCATAGCAATATAATACTAGAACGTAACAATATAATAATACTAGCATGATGAGCAGAACAAATCATGCATCTGTAGTAGAGGAGTTGAGAAGAAGAGAAAATACTCCCTGTTAAAGATCAGGTGATGCTTTAAACTTAGAAGGTTTCAGGATAACTCTCCAAGAAAGGCAGAAGTACATTGTATGAAAATCAGGTAAAAGTAAAATTTAGATAAAAGAAAGTTTATAAATTATAAATCCATTAACTGTTTGCTGATGGCTTATAGAAGAATTAAATTGAAAAGGAAAAAAAAGAAAATGTGGATTAAAAATAATATTTATATATAGATATGTTCATGTTCTGAACAAAATGTTGCAAAATCTGAGTAAACCTAAGAGAACTAATATAACTCCAAAATTAGCATTGTCAAGAATGGCTAACCTGAGTTAAAAGTTTTTCACTGTTCCTTTAAAAATTATGGCTTTGGCATATTGTTCTTATGGTTTTTTTTCCCCTTCTGCCCCAAGAAAAAGCACAGCATACTCTCTGTAAACTGTCTATCCTGTTAGGAATGTGCACAAATAAAGACAGTCCCTATTGCTACAAACATTGTGTATCTGGACCTCTTCCCTGGACATAAAAGGGAGGACCACCCTGGCGACATGTGGCAAGAAAAGTGGTAATAACATAAATCAGTTCATCCTGGTGCTGATGAATCGTTCTGCAGGAAGGGAGTCGCAACAAGGAAACTATGCTGTGAAAAGGAGCCCGTGTTCACAGGGAAGAGGAGCAGCCGAGAACGGGAGGTGAAGGAGGAATGTGGGCTTGGATGGTTGAACTTTCATTTCTGTCCTTCTGACAGTACTGGAGAAACAGAATGTGCAAAACAGTGCTCAAGTATGGTGGGAGGAAAATGCCCACTGCTATCTCCCTGCAACAGCTGTCTGTTTGAATATAAGACACTTATCATCTTTATGGCCCTGCTTTTGTCTGGGATGAGGATTTCGGAAGAGGTATCAGGAAGAGGAAGCATACTGCAACTTCCTGGAGAGCCTTAGAGTTATTTCAGATAAAGAGGTTAAGGATTTGCCTGAGGTATTTGTGCCATAGGGTCCTCCTCTCACTATAAACTGATTCAGGCATGAGTGATAAACATAAAATCCCCAGTCTGTTCAGAGAACAGCTGAGAGCTCCTGCTCTTCCTCCCTTGCAGGGGATAGCTCACCCTGCCTCTGTGCTCATGCAGCCTTATCAACCTAGCAGCTACAGCGTTTTATGCACAGAGATGGCTTCATTCCCCAAAACAAGGAAGAGACAGGACTTGAAGGAGCCCATGAAGTATGTTGACATAGCCTCTCCTGTGAGCCTGGAAGGACAGACCTACCCGGGGGCCGCAGAGGTACATGGCGCTAACATGGATGAAGACTTTCCCATTGCTAGGTGGGCTGGAAGTAGACCATTGCTTGCTGGTAGGGGACTGCTAGGATCTACTTCACCCTCCAAAAAGGAGCGCTGTTTCTGTTTCCTTATCTGGCCTCATTTAAAGTATTTTGAGAGAGACACCAGTAGGTGAAAATCTCAGGTGTGTGGGGTTGTTTTTAGTCTGTTAACAGTGTTTTTTGTTGTTGTTGGGTTGTTGCGTTTGGGTTTTTTTTGTTATGCTTTTTTTAAACAGAAGCTGCTGAAACCAGAAATCACAACCAAGAGTGATGAAAACAATCCAGTTGCAAATAATTGTAATAAACAAGTTAAAAACCCCATACCATCATGACTTCCATCCTCTAGGGATCAGCAGTGCTAAGTTTATCCCTATTTTAACAAGCAGTGAAGGAGAGACAAAACATTAAGGATATTATACTTTCCAAGGAAACTCGAATGTTTCATTTCTATGCCTTCCTTGCCTTGGAGACATCCATCTGTGCCCTACCCACACCTGGGCATTCAGTCCTAGGTCATCCTCCCCTTTTCCCTGGCTATTAATGGAGCTGCATCTAGCAGCACCAAACAGCCATGAGTCTCATGATAAATGTTCTTTGAGAAAGTTTAAGAAATAATTTAAATCCCTGCTCTCCCCAAGCCCATTTCACACCAATTAAATATTTATGTGACCACAGGAGAAGGTATTTGATGGCATGTGATTTCAGCTGGGTGAAAATTACTGCTATGTTAAATACTTAATAATTTATATGAACCAGCACCTCCTAGAACAGATTCAGCAAGAGAAAAAGGAAATATCTGGTAGATAGGAGACACCTGGAATTTGGGTGGTTTACACCCCACTATATGCTCTGAGACACAGCACTCAACGAATCTAAGATCACAGTGTTGTCCCCCTCCTATCACAGACAGCTACGACAGCTTCTACATTTTTCTTTTCCTGGCCCGTGACCTACCCAGCTGCTTTGCTGAAGCAGGAATGCTGGTGTGTACATGCTAAACGCATTCAAAAAGTTTCCTGAGGAGCTGTGCTCGCTGTGAGTTACGTTCAGCTGAGGGGCAGTATAAACATGCAGACAGCACCAGGCTCCACCAGTAAAATAGGCCTGGCGTTGCCCCCTTGCAAAATGGAAGAAAATTCTCCACTGAAAGGGCTGTCAGACATTGGAACGGGCTGCCCAGGGAGGTGGTGGAGTCACCATCCCTGGCGACGTTCAAGAGACATGTGGGTGAGGCGCTTAGGGACATGGTTTAGTGCTGGACTTGGCAGTGCTTGGTTAATGGTTGGACTGGATGATCTTAAAGGTCTTTTCCAACCTGAAAGATTCTATGATCCCCTGATTCCAGTGGATGAAATTTTGCTTCCTATAGAAATGGTACACTCTCCTATAAATAACAGGAACACTTCTGCATCACTAGTATAAAGATCATCAGATTTAAATAATTCTATCTGAGGGAGAGCTACAGCAACGGGGCTGCTGGTGTCTGGCAAACCAGAAAGCCTGTGACACAAAGTGCAGTAAGAAACTACACGATATGCTAAATCCCATGAGATTATTTTCAGCTATACGAGTTTAACTTCTGTGTCTGAATCTGCAGAATTGTGAGGATGTGCCTAGGGGATATGGTCAAAAGTTATGATGTGAAAGAACCAAAAAGTAAAGGATGTTCTTTACGGTCATATGTACCATTCTTGATCTGGATACATGACACTTCAGTTTTCAGTAAATCTTCCCCATACGTTCATTTGGATATTTTTTAGAAGCATTGAAACTAATTGAAGAGATTGATAATGTCCATTAGCACAGTTACAACTTAAATCTACAAGTAGACACCCAAAAGGATAATTGAAACTATTCTCCATATGCAGACTAATGGTATTAAAATGAAGAAATATGAAACCATTCTATTACAAGAAAAATTATTTAAGTAAAATGGGAATATAATGATTCTTTCAGAATGAATTTCCAGGGAACGGTGTAAGTTTTAACACCGGCTCACTCAAGCCAGTAATCGTTAGAAATGAACATGACTGGCCTGAACAGCTGAATTATGACTATTTCAGAAGTATCTTGCCCCAAGGCCAAGTGACTTCTACTGCTCTCCTATCAACTAGATGGAAAATCGTGAGACTTGAGCTTCAGGGGGAATGAATGGCTCTTCAGCATACTCTTACATTTTTCTCATGTTTACTGCCACTTCAACAATTTAAGTGGTCTCCTTACCTTATTAATTGAAAACAGAAGCACATTTTTATTTTTTAATGTACAAGTTCAATTGCACTTAAAGATAAATGTTGATCATCTGTACTCTGTACATGTTTTTTTGATTGCACGATTATCTGATCATAATTTTACTAGGCTCTGATTTATTTAGCCAATAAGCACATAAGAAGAGTTCTGGAGCAACTTTCTGTCATATAATTTATGGCAGACAGATCAAACCGTCAAATTGTATTAACAGTTCTACCCTCACTGCTGCTAAGCATCAGGTTCTGGTTCTGGTTCTTCATGGGGTTAGGGTTAGGGTTAGGGTTAGGGTTCTTCATGGTTCTGTGTTACCATGGGTAAAATTCCTGCCTCTGGTTAGCAGGATATTCGGCTCAGTAACAATGTTTTTCCTCATGGAACAGTGTGTAGACAGAAAAAAAGTCTTAATTTCAGTTTGGATTCTCAGGAGTCAAAGGATTAACTCCATCATCATCAATTGTATGAAAGCATCACTCCAGATGTGAGCAACAAACACCACCTTTGTGGTTTTCTAATGTTTATTTCAATGTTAGGTAAACCAACCTATTTTAACTTAGGTTAAAATAGCACAGTCCAACAGCCATTCTCTTGGGAAAACTGCTAGGAAGTTGCCTTTCTGCAGAAGTTTATCAAAAGACATTTTATTATTTTAGATATATTAAAATAGCCTGCAAAAACACATTTAAACCTTTATATTATCTTTTTACCTCCCTAAACAACACACTTTTGTTCCATTAGCTGAGATAGTATGATAGCATAAAAGAAAACTGCTGAGAATCTTTTTCCCTATACTTCTCTATTTTTTCTGTTTAAGTAACACAGGTTTATTTCTGATTCAATAAATAAGAGAGCTTGTAGCAGCACAATTCCTACAAAATCTTTGTACAGGACACCAAAATAGTAGTCATAAACATGAATATTTAAGTATCATGGCCTTATAGAAAGGCTCCTTAGAGGGACCTTTGGAAAGAGATGAGTAGGATAAGGTTCTGACAACCATTCCCAACACAACTGTTTATCTCCCCAGTCTACACCAGTTCTTCATAGCATTTTTTACTAACAGCATTTGGGAAATTCCCACTAAAAAAGGTTTAATCTCAAACTCTTACGAAGAAACAACCTTAAAAATGAACTTAAGACAAAGAATTAAAATCAAAGGCAAAGTTTCAGTATAAGTGCTCTATGCTTCCTAAGGAAAACATACCATAAAGCCATCAACTTCACAGATGTTCTTCCAAGAAACATGGAAACTAAGAAAGAAAAAAACCATAGAGTCTATAAAGCATCACATACTTAAGCCTAAATAATGATTCAGTCGATTATATCTCCTGATCATGGAGGGAACAAAGGAGTGCCAAAGTCTTCCTGCAGATAACCAAACAAAAATTCCCTGAAAGGAGGAATTTGGTACTGGAATGTATCTAGCAGAAACAACTACTGGGAATTGTATTTCCATTTCTCTGACATAAAGATACTCCGGGGTCAAAGATCAGCGTGGCTGAGCTGCATTGCTTTGCTCTCCCGCAGAGATGTGCTATGATTAGGGAGTCACACAGAACAGTTCAAGTTGAAATGACTCTTCGAAAGCATCAGTTAACAGCCAATGCAGACTAGCTTTGTGAATCTGACTTTGGGCAGGTAACTTGAGAGCACACCCTGTGGAAAAAAATTAACACACCACTTATTTAAAAAAAATCTTGCAGAAAAAGAGCCCAGAACCTCTTCTTGATACCACCCACCCCCTTTAAATTGTTAATTTGGCACAGGCTCTCAGTCATCCAAACTTTTTTGCTATTTATTTTTAAAAGTGAAATCTAGAGGGTGTTTGCTTATCCACTTTCAGCATTTACTAGATGCAATTAAACTCTGAACTTTCCTAACAAAGTCTGAACTGAGGTTTTTGGGTAGGAGAAGCATGCTTAATGAATGCCAACATGATCAAAGCCTGCAGTCAGGACAGCTAGAAATAAGCTTGTCCGGATTTAGCCTTAAGCCAGGGCTACAAGTTGTTGGCAGCATAAAAACTGAAGAAGGTCTATTAGCAGAGATGGGCCTCTGAGTCAGAGGCAGTCAAGAAACACCTCGATTCATGTGTTTCTATGGCAGCAAAACAAGAGTCATCTGTGGTCCAGTAGACTTTTAAACATGCTGACAGAGGACCCTACCCAAACGGAGATAACCCTGCTTCCCTGTAGGTTTATTGTTTCAGGCAAGGAAGCTCAGGGCTAGCAAGAGCAAGGCTGTAAGTACCTCTACCCAACATGGGATAATACCCCTTTCCTTTCCCCTAGGGTCTTATCTTCGTTATATTTAGCACTTGAGGACTTTGGAACACTGGTTATTTCTCATATGAGCCTTTCCTATTATAGTGAATATCTGATTTGGTTTGGGCTCTCTGGGCATTGACAGAGTGAAAAAAAAATGACTAGATATAGGCAGACCGGATACTGCCCCTCCTGAGTGGAGTGACTTGGGACAGATAGGATTTGGGCCTAAAATAGAGTTTATTTATATCAACTGGTGATCTGAGCTTCCTCCCCCCAACCCCCATTTCTCAAAACCAAGACAAAATAAACCTAATTGAGTGACTCTCGACAATTCTTCATCTTCACAGCTGTCAATGCTTCTTCATGTTCCTACTGAAATCAGACCCTGAAGCACCAAAATATAACAGGAAAGACATTTCACACACTAATGACTGAGAGCAGGAAATAATGGAAAACTCATGAGAAAACACATCTGGCAAGTGTACAGGCTGAAATCATTGAGAGACTGTACTTCATCACAGTAAAAAAAACTGCTTACGATTCCCAAATTGAACCTGAACTATGGAAGTCATTTATAAATAGTCCTTGAAAGCAGTCAATGAGAAAAGAAACAGCGAGGCACACTGACTGGAAGTCAGTTGCAACATTTTGGGTGGTGAGAAACAGGGATCTGCAGAGGAAATGTGCTCACATTTTTACACCTTCTAAATCATTCAATTATCCATATTAGTTTAATTATTTTTGCTCGATGAACTAATGGAATGTTTGGTTTTGCTATGTAATTTACTAAGTCAAAGGAAAAACGTTGTATTTTGAAAAGTCACTAGAGGGAGCGCTGAGTTTATTTATAACAAGGAAAGCATGCAGGCATGGGATCTCATTTGTTTTGGTACTGTTTCACCGGCTTGAATGAATATTTTCCTCTTTATCCAAGTCCTTTACTAAGCAAATCAAATGAAAAAATGACAAGACAGATTCACTCCAATATTTATGGGACGTAGTGAAAGATTACAATGATTTTTGTTTCCATAATTCAAAGGCAAGGTCCCTCATTTCTTTTTTACACCCTCGCAGCCAGAAGACATGACATTTTGTAGCCACCATAACACAGAACTTTGCTGTGGAACAGCATCCCAGATTTGCTAAAGAAATCTCATAGGCACTCAGAAATACAGTATGGTAGGGCATTATATATATTAAAAAAAACCCATCAGGAATAATTAATGTACCATATCCCCTATTAAATTTAAGTATTCACAAAATGCCAAGTAATCAAATAATCTGAATTTCAATGGATTGATATTTCAACTATTGCACAGATTTTCTAAAATCATCTGCAAAATGTGATAGGAAGTTGCGTAAGACCAGTACTTTCTCCGCAGTCCTACCAAACACACCTTTGTCATGATTTTTACACAACGCCTTTTTTCTGTGTTACAATTTGGGTAACAAAGATATAGGAGACATGGTTTAGGGGAAAAGGAGGACTAATGTAGCTTGAAGCTCATCCTTGATGTGCCCAGAGGAGCCTCAGGACTTCCCTGGGGAAAGATACTCAGACTCCCTAAAATTCCCTAAACTAAAAGAGATTTGCACAAACTCTTACAGCGCAAAAGCTACCGCTCCTTTCCAAATGCCTTCTTTCTGTCATGGATAGTTCTTCAATTTGCAGAGACACAACACACACAAAAAATTCACTTATCTTGGTGGTACACTGCTCTGTAGCTAAGCTGCTTTAGCATGGCCCATCCCTGCATCCCTGTGCTGCAGCAATGCAACACTGTCTTAGAGAAAACCTCCATCCAGCAGTTTGCAATAAGAGCAGACAGCCAATTAGAGAGAGCAAAAGGCAGAGCTGCCTGAACAACAGCTCCTGGTCTAAGAATGATCTTTCTAGAATACACACCGAGAAAGAGACTGGCCTGAGTACCCAAGCAGCCTGCGCTACTGACAGGTAAGAGGGGATTCCTGCGGAACATTTGGGCAGAACTACAGAGGAGAGGGAGAGGAGAGGGAAAGGAGGAAGAAAATTTGCTGCTTCTTATATCACCCAGAGCAGGTACTTCAGAGAAATAAGGATACTATGTGGAAATATTCAGAGGTAAGGAAGTACCGTAATCCTAATGACAGAAATCTCTATATTTTTGATACATGAGATTACTTTGAATAAAGGCTTTAAAACATTTAAGCTTTAAGATTTTGTATTAAGGGCTCATGAAGAGTTGTCCTTCAGTCACTAAAAAAACCCGTCCACCACCACCCACCCATCTTCATCCTCATTTCTGTAAAAAACCAGATTTTTCACTGTACCTTCTGAGAAACAGCCCCAAAGAAATGACCATGTCGTCTAGTAGCTGCTGAACATACAAAGACCACGGCACTTACCGTCTAAACCAGAGCTCATGCTCCCCATCACGTGATACTGAATTAATAGGAATTTTTAGTCTTTGAGACCTATTAGGAGGGCCTTGTCGGCCTAGACCGGACACCTTTCTGACCCTTGTTCAGGTTATGTGGCCTCAAGGGAAATTTAACGGTCATTTTCAGGAGGTGAATCCACAGAGCCAGGTATGTGACCACAGGTGCTTGTGGTTAGGGCTTCCATACTTTCACTTTTTTTTTTTCATTATGCACATATATGAGAAAGACTGAAGCCAGAAAACAATACACACATGATATACACTCTGACCAGGAAGGAGCCCTTGCGGTATGGGAGCATTTCCCAGCCAAGGAAAGGGTGAGGCGTGGTGACTGTTTCCCAGTGATACCATCTGAGCGCCATTCTTTGGAGACTGAGAAATGTGGCATTTTAACTATGAAAGGATCCATTTTATTACCTTCTTTTAAAGCATCTCAATCTCATTCTGATATATGAATAAAGTGTCACAAGACTGTGAAAGAGTGCAAAATCCATATCCTAGGATGCTTCAGGAAAAAACTGATTTTGAAGTAAGGTGACGGCAACCCGCTTTCCATTGACCTCACATACCAATCTCATCATAGACAGTAATATACTGGCTCAGAGAATCACTTTTTAACATCTCAAACTGGATATCTTTGAGTGTATTATACAAAACCATTTTCCCTATTGGCTAACTAAATCCAGATTTAGAAAATCCTAGTTCTTTTTTCCCCTGTGGCACGAAGGTTTTAAATCCTTCAGCATTTGTAAACTCAGGATCGGAGAACATCAAAATGACCCATCAGGTACATTTGCTATAATTTTCTTTTTTCTAGCCTTAAGCTCTGCTAACATTCATTTTTTTCAGTTCTGTACTCCAGCAGACCTGTAGATTAAGCTAAAAATTGAATTCTGATCTGTGTTTCAGCTTGGCCTTTTGTTACAGATCAGACCTCTTGTTATTTTTATGTCCTCTAGTGACAGTACTATCTGACCACCTAAATGAGGAGAATATTAACAGAAAACTCAATGGTCCTCTGGAACACTAAAGATAAAAATATAGGAAAAAAGTGAAAGCCATAAATGCTGAATTTCCCCCACAGCTCATTTTCTCATCAATTTTTTCCTTTCTGTTTCTTAGCGGTAGACCCTGACAGCATGATCCTACATCACCGCATAGCTCCAACAGTTCCCCTTGTATTTGTCACATCAACTTAAAAACTGAAAAGAAAGAATCTTTGAACACAACAGTGCTAAAGGCTTACAGTCCTAGGAATTTCTGAAGCTGAAAAATAAAGAAAAATAATTTCGCATGTGATAGATGTATAGGTAAGTAGACAGAACAACTCAAATTCAGCTCTAGAGTGGTCCTTGACCATACCTGAGATTAAAAAAACCCGCAAAAGTGCATGAGTTCCTGAGTTTTCTCATCCTGAATGAAGCGTTGAAATGAAGTACCACAGGAAGCAGCGGATAATCCAGCACTTCTGAACCCTTGGTGCATTTTAGGAATATACCTGCATTATTCTTTTTGATTATTTTTACAGTCTGTCTGTGCTATTTGCCTTCACTTAAAGCCTCACAAAATTTAGAGTTGCCCATCCTTATTAGACAGCCTACATTTCTCACAGTACATCTGAGATCCTGTAATACTTTCCAGATAGCTGATAAAAATTGGTATCGGTACTGCGTTTGACACGTACCTTCAATTAGAAAGACAAAAAAAGTCAGAAAAAAATTCAACAACTTCATTGTACCTGGAAAATCAAGTACCTGAAAGCTTAGGAATGACAACTTTAGAGCTACTTGTAGAATCTGAATTAACATCTTCAGCACCTGCTACGATGCAATCTGCAATCACATAGCACATGCTTTTTCCACCATGCACGCAAAAACATTGCCCTGTATGCAATTAAGGTTCATCTCACAGAGAATTTTTTTCACAGTCAACTTTAGAGCACATTTTCTTAAATTTCGTACAATTTAATTTTGCAAAATAAATTTAAAAGCTTATGTTGAAATAATGTTTTTAATTTATGTAAAAACATATTGACTCGCTGCCCTGGTCATTGCAGTGCCACAGCCATTTGTTACACAAGAGCCCTCTCCACTGAAGCTAATTTGTATTCTCTACACACCTGCAAATTTAGGATAAGCAGGATGTATATTTTCATCCCCAACAATGCATAATAGAAATTCTTCAGAGTAAAATAATTTATAATGGGATAATTACTAGGAATGGATCATGAAAATATTTTGACCCTACAGTTCCAAAGTGACCAAAGGTAGACTTTCCAGTACTGTCATCTTCCAGAATCAGGTTTAACACATCTAAATCTATAGTTATTAAAAAGATTTTTAATCAGTATATTTTTATTTCTGCAGGTTTGACATTAAGCTGTTCTCCCAACACTTTACAGATCATAACATTAAATACATAAAATAAACCTAATAGCTATTCTGATTTTAAGAGAAGCTCAACAGTACCCAACATCACACAAACTTGGTTGTTGCCATGAAGTATATTTATACTAATGATCAACCTAAATCCAGACTAGATGGTAATTTCTAGATATAAAATAGGCTCAAGTACCACAAAACTAGAGTGATCAGATTGAAAGAATCTGGATAAGATCAAACTTTCCAGCATAAAAGAAGTCAACGTTTGAACACTCAGAGGGCAGCATCTTTAAAGACCACTTCACAAGTCTGAAATCATATTTCTGGTAATATATTAGCTATCTTCATATGAAAATGAAGAAATTATGGTGGAGACTTCCTTCTGCTTTCCTCTCCAAGCAATGGAGAAAAAAAAAAAAAAAGAGATAGTTGCATGAGTTGTCTTTATTTTTGGCAAACCTCTGATGATCACTACATCTATTTTTTTATAATGGTTTATAGGTCAAACCAAATTTATTGGCTGTAGGAAAGAGAAAACTTATGCCACCACATTGAACTGTAGTGATATTAACTACTTAAATTATCAGATAATAAAATGAATGCAGAGTGAAATTTATTCATAATGATTTCTTCTCACATTTATTCAAACAAGAAGTTTAACGTGGTAACTATATTTTAAACAGCAGCACCAATGTGAAAAAGAGAGGCCTGTGAACATATTTAATGTTACAACCAACATCAGCTGAAGCAGCAAAAACCAGATATGCAAGCTGGTGCTTTAACAAATAAGGAGCTTTTCAGTTCCTCTAAAGGTCAGTTATGGCATCCGTGGGGCTAGAAAGGAATGCATAGATACGATTTACAGTAAACACAGAGAAGTTGCTTCATTCTAACAAGGAAAACTCATGTAGTGGAAGATTAAACAGAGAGATGTGCTTGGCATTAGATTTTATTTTTTCTAGAAAGATTTTTTTAAATAACCTTTATTTGAATTATAAGGCAGGAACTAGTTCTAAAGTGACACTGGAAGATCGGAGGTCTGAGCCCCTCTCCTGACTCTGCAAGGAAAATGCTGCACAATAAAAGAAATTCTTTAATCTCCCCCAGTCCCAGTATTGGTGAATATGAATTATGACTCACCTCCTAAGAAAGGGAACAGGTGTATAACATTTATGCAAAATATTTTGTGTATTGATATAGCCAAACTACATCAGTTGAATACCAAATCTTTATTTTGATTATCAATCAAGATTCGCCATACAGCTAAAGACCTGTGCTTAGTGTGTACGCTGGTTTATTGTGAACACATACCTTATGATAAAGTCTAGCCTGATAAGAACCGTACACTGCTGTTTCAGAGGGTAGCCTCTTCTTCCTTCATATCACGTGTAAAGAGAAAACAAAGAGAAGTGGTTTAGGAGGACTTCCTGTGGTTTTGTAAGACAAGCGTAAACATCAGAAGATTGGGTAAGCAACAACTTAAGTCAGAACAATCCCCTGGACCAAGCAGACAGCTTCTCCAAAGGAAGATTTCGTTTCCCCCCATGGGAAACACAGATTTCTCAGACCTTCAAATTGCAAATGTCAGTGATGCCAACTGAAATTAACTTATGGCTCCAGAAATGTCTCCATCTCATTTCTACGGTGAAACCCAAAACAGGAGAATGAGTTGTACTCTCAGATGATTTTAGTGGCATTGTATAAGCTTATTTATTCTAAGTAGGGTAATATCAAATAAAAGCTTAAAGAGCTGGTACAGAAGGTCTGAAATATGACATTAATTTTTATATGTGTTGGTAATTACACCAATATGCTTTTGCAAAAGAATCCTTCATTATGTATGGAAGACGCGTTGGGGATTGTCTTGAGTCCCAGCTGCTGGTGTCTGTCTCCTGTATGACACACAAATGTAGGATGCAGAGGTGTTCACTCTAGCTCAAGCTTATTTAGTGTCATTTTTTGCACTGATGTAAAGAAACCTTTGGGCAAGACCTTTAAGTCCAGACATCTGTCATAACTAAAATCCCATGTTCTGTTATTCTGAATCTGTTTTCCTTTGTCATCTTCTCATTAGCAATGAGAAGAAAACCCAGAAACAGCTGGTGGAGATGCTCAGGACAAGCCCTGAAGAACGCTGTCCTAAGGAAGATGTTGTAGAGAAGGGCATGCAGCTTAAGACATACAAGACATAAACGCTGTCATCACCTGTCCTGCATTGTACGTAGAAGACAATGGCATGGACCCTCATTTCCTCTAGATCAACATAGGAGGAACTCGTTACATGGAAGCAATGGAGCAGCCAGGTATCTCCCAGTGACCGCTGGCGACGCAAGGCTTTCAGACAGTCAGGAAGATCTCATTTAGTTCTCATTTTTTTTTTTTTCCCCCCCAATAATTCTTGTTTTCTGGACATGACTTTGGTTTGAGAAATAAGGTTTCTGGTGTTCACAGAAAATATGAAGTTCCTTGCTGTATTTAGGCTGTATTTGCTTTTCCCCTTGGCATTGCTTTGCTTTTTATCAAGTGATGGATTCAGAGATGAATGTTAGGCAGTTAGACTGCTAGCACCACGCGGAGCAAACTAATCTGTGTGTTGCTCCAGAAAGACTGCCTTATGATTTTTGTCCCACGGTATTCATCAGCAGCTTAGAAGATGCTCAGTTACACACACATTTCAAATCATAGTACCAATAAAATCAGCAGCTACAAACAAATGAATTCAAACCTGCAGCACTTAACAAAAATTGGTTTTGTAACAGTTATGTTAGCTCAGTTTTTAGTGTTAACTCTTACAAGTTCATCATCAGAAAAGATAGCTAAACTACAATATTTCTTTTAAACCAGTCTTTGATATTTCCTTTTCTGTATCTTAAATAATGTAGCTTGATTTATAGCTCATTAGCTTTAGGTGTTGTCACCTTCCATATCCATACACTTTTGTATACCACCAAGCATAATCTTAATAATCTCTTTTTACTCCAGTCTTCTTGTTTCTTTGACCACCTGTCCTAGTGGTGGTAAGAGATGTCCCACACCCTAAGCGGGACACTAGATTTCGCTGCGCTTGATAAATATGGGAAGACAATGAATAATGGCATTTTAGGATATGAAGCCAAAGTTACTGCTTCAGAGATTTATCTCACGAATCTGAAGGATTCAACAAATCCTTTTTCTCCTGTTGAATCACGTGTTTAAAAATTTAGCCTTTTGTTCTTCAGAGCCCGTGAATTCCAAACTACATCACAAGGAAACATTGAGCAGCAGAAAACGACGACGATAATCCTCAGCTGATTTAGAAACTGGCATAGTTCCATTGGCACATTAATAACAGCATAAGATTGGCCCTATCATTTTTCATGTCATTCACAAATGTATTATAAAACTAAGAATCTGCCAGCCATCTTCTGGTAAGTAACTAACGTGGGTAGGTATAACCACACATAAATACAACCTACCAGATGTGTATGCTGCTCCAGATCCGTCAGAAGCGTTCACATACATGTATGTTATGGGAAGACAATTGTGGAGATTTTGGAGAACATCCCCATCTTTTAAGCCTTGTAATTAGGACTTTAGTTGTCCCTACCAAAAAGTTGGCATCTTTTTTTCTGCACAGCATTCTCCTGGAGAAACTGGCTGCTCATGTCTTGGATGGGAGTACTCATCGCTGGGTAAAACACTGGCTGGATGGCCAGGCCTGAACAGTTGTGGTGAGTGGAGTTAAACACAGCCGGTGCTTGGTCACAAGTGGTGTTTGTTCCCCGTGGCTCAGTGTTGGGGACAGTCTTCTCTAACATCTCTATCAATGATCTGGACAAGGGGATCGAGTGCACCCTCAGTCAGTTTGTAGACAACACCAAGGTGGGCGGGAGTGATGATCTGCCTGAGGGCAGGAAGGCTCTGCAGAGGGATGTGATCCTGCAGGACTAGGGCAGAGATCGTCCCCCTGTGCTCAGCACTGCTGAGGCCACACCTTGAATCCTGGGTTCAGTTCTGGGCCCCTCACTGCAAGAAGGACATTGAGGTGCTGGAGTGTGTCCAGAGAAGGGCAACGGAGCTGGGGAAGGGTCTGGAGCACAAGTCCTGTGAGGAACGGCTGAGGGAGCTGGGGGTGTTCAGCCTGGAGACGAGGAGCCTCAGGGGAGACCTTATTGCTCACTGCCTGAAAGGAGGGTGGAGGGACATGGGGGTTTGTCTCTTCTCCCAGGTGACAAGTGATAGGATGAAAGGAAATGGCCTCAAATTGTGCCAGGGCAGGTTTAAATTAGATATCAGGAAAAATTTCTTCACCAAAAGGATTGTCAGGCCTTGGAATGGGCTGCCCAGGGAGGTGGCAGAGGTATTCAAGAGACATGTGGATGAGGTGCTTAGGGACATGGTTTAGTGGTGGATTTGGCAGTGTTGGGTTAACAGTTGGACTCGATCTTAAAGGTCTTTTCCAACCTAAGAGATTCTATGATCTAATTTACAGAGTTCCTGGGCACAGGGCATTACTTCAATTTTAGCATGAAATTGCCTTTATGGAGAACACATGTTCTGGGTGGCTTGTATGTTTCCATAATTTGACATAATCAGTGATAAAAAGTCAAAGTCCTCATCCCATGTGCTACTCGTCTGTATTTCATATTTAGCTTTTTTTTGTTAATGCTACAAATACATTTCACAACACAAGCTACTTGTGAAAAATCCCAGGGTAGGCTACCATAATGAAGGCATTCTTTCCTGAATCTGTACATTTCTTGCTTATGGTATTTAGCCACAGGGTCTGGGGGGATTTTTTGTTTATCTGAGCACACCACTTATTAATTTCACATAAGTTCAAAATTCAGATATGCATATAAACTTCCATTGATTTAGCCTGAGCTCACAAAAGGACAAAGGAGACACACTGGGCTATAGTATCATACCTGACCCATTCACAGGGGTTCTTCACTCTTTGATCCTCCCGAGCGAGCTGTTTTCAAAGTGTAACAGCACTTTTTATGGTCATCCTTCCCTATCTTACAGTGACTCAAACCTGAATGAACACTTTTTGACCTACAAGTAAAACACCAGGTTAGCGGAGCCTGAAATCTCTTTTAACATTGTGTTTCACTGCCCTCGGTGAACTGAAGTGACATTTGAGCTGTGCTTTGCAAGGGACATTGTGCCAGGACAACAGCAGAATACAGAGCACACAGCCATTCGCTTCCACTGTCCGCCTGCTGCTTACAAAATTAACTCCCCTATGGCTCTAATTGTACTGTGGTACACAGGGGGTTTTGTAGGACTGGGAAGATTCAAAGATTTATGTGTTTTAAAAGGGAGAAATCACTCTCTCCTAAAGAGAAAAACACAATCCGTTTTTTTTATGGGGTACATGACCATTCTGTACAAATACAGTTGAGGAAAAAGTAGACCTCTCCTCTGCATGCCAGAATTGTTTAGAAATTTGGTTCTCTTAAATGAAACAATATTCATTTGGCCAAATATTTTTCCAGTTAGTAGCGGGAGTCTACACAGGAAAATTTTCTAAGCAACACAAAGTAGCCTTTAACAAAATACCAAACTGAAGCCCCCTGCTAAGTCAGGGTGCTAAGCAGATTTTAGTCTGAGCACATTAGCTCTGTGCAGCTCTTCATATGTTGAAGAAGTGGATAACCCATGATGCATAGCTTATGCCATAAAACTTCTGCAAGGGTAGAGAGGCTGCCAAACGTACCTGTCAAAATTCACATGCAAGAAGTGCACAAATATCTGTCTAAGGGTACTCACTCATTATTCCACTGAGTTTTAATTGCTTGCATGCTTCAAATGAGGTAGTGGCTTACAATATTATTTTTAATTTTAATAATAGACAAAATAGAAATAAAAAATAGTAAAAATTAAGCCCATATTTCTAAGCTTTTAATATATTAATTGAAACAGAACTAAGTAGTACTGAAGAACAGAACCATTTGAAGCATAATAATAACCACAACCTTAACAAATCCTAATATGTATTTTGATGATAATTTGTTTTATAAAAAAAATAATCACTAATGGAATTGCATATTCTGTGGATTTGGTTTTATAAAAAGGTAAATAAGAAATTGTAGAACTAATTGCAGCAGTTTCTCTCATCGCTTGAAATGGCCACTCTACAAACAGTTTAAAGAGACCAAAGAGGACTCTGCTATTTAAATGCATCTGCCTAGTACCCCGTGGAAGTACGAAGCGATAGTCATGGCTTCCTAGCTAGATATATTGCCAATCGCGAGACAAAACCTTGACTTTGTAGATGTGTAGAAAATTAAAAGCAGAAGAAACCCAAAACACACGGCTGAAGCATAGAAATCGCATCTCAAAGCTACTAGAAGCAGACAAGCATGTGACCAAGAATGAAGCACCCCGTATAGTGCACGGTTGTCTCCAAAAAACCTTTCAACAATTTCTCTCCCCAAAGTTTCTTAAAACACCCCAACAACTAAAGTGCTATAACATATAATAATTGTTTTTTAAAAAAAGATACCTATTTAAAAGTTAGGAACAAAAGGTAAGAAGAAATGGACAGATTTCATGACGGCAGAAGAATTATTAGTGGATAATATACTGGGACACAAGCTGCTCAAGGTATTTGTTCACGAGAGGAAAACAGAGTGAGCAGTGCAGTAATAGCATTTGTTGCTGATAATAAATTATTCATGGAATTTAAGGTCAAAGGCAGAAGAACTGCAGAAGGATCTCATGGTACTGAGTCACTGGATTAAAACACGTGCAATGAAATTCAACTTTAAATTTCCACTTTGATATGAACAATCCGTTATGACATGGAAGATTTTTTTCCCCCTACCTAGTGCTCCGAAATAGATTTAAACCAAATCCATTTCCATGCAAAGCCTAAGCAAGCTGTGAGACTGGTTGCCACAACTGTGTCATCGTTACGAAGCGAACATCTTGTATTCTGCTCAAGTGAAATTTTGGGATGGAGTTGGGTAGATACTGATTTTGGACCCCTTCTAATGCATAGATTAAAACCCCTAAGGGTTGTGACAGAAAAAAAAAATTGCTGTTCACTTGGCAGGATCTAAAGAGTGCAGACATTGCCAAAATAATTTTTGGAGAATAGAAAATCAAGATAAGTGTGAACAAAAAAATAATACAGTTCATTTGGCAGGCAAGTGGGGATTTCCTTTTTCTTAGGAAAATTAAAAACATCAAGCAACACAAAATAATGATACCTGAAGTGGTCCGAAGTCAAGCTAACTCAACACCATCCTTTATAATTACTGAATTCTTCTTTTTAAAGTGCTCACCATGACAGATAAACAATTCAGCATCATAAGAAACTTAGCTTTTCCTTATCCCAACGACTAAATTTTCATTACAGTTGAAGACTAATAATTAGCTGAAATCTTGAAATACTTTCAAACGTGCAAAGCAATAACAGAACAAAATGGGAAGGAGCAATTCTACCCAAGGAAACCTTCTATGGCGTAGGGGACGATGTGATAAGCACAAGGCTACTAAACTGTACTAAACACCATTAAACCAGACGAAAGGTTTCCTTAAGCGGTAAACTCTTGAGTGCTGGTCAGCAGGAAGTCCTTTATTCACCAGGGTAACTACTCACTGCAGGAAGCGCAACCAGCTTGGGCTTACATTGAGCAACGCTATGAAATAAAATACTCTCAGGTGCATGCGCAGCTCAATACGGGACATACAGGTGATATAGCAAGCAGTAAAGTTTGCACCTGCTGTTGGGTACTATCGGCTGTGTCATATTTCTGGAAATCCTCAAGTCCACCTCACCTTCACGTATTTCCAATGCACCTCAAGCCGTGCATGTATTGTACCGCAGAGCTGCAGGATTCTATTGATTTCTTTTCTGGCAGACTTTAGCTTTTTTATCTGAAGTCCTGTATTTCATTTGGACAGTTCAAAGCAAGAGGTATTATTCCCCAGAAAATTCATTGCCTTTAAAAGGACATGAAAAGCTCTGGTAAGCTATGTGAATTAGAGGAAAAAAAGGGCATTTCAGCAATGAAAATTCTTACTGCTTTTTCTTTCCGGTAGAAGCATCTAGCTGTAGAATAAACATATTTTTAGATCTCAACATCTAAAGCACACAGATTAACTCTCTTAAAGGATTTAAATGTATACAATAAAACCTCCTGTAACTTCAAACCACTATCTATTTTTTGATAGGGATTAGAGCTTTTTTTCATTACAAACGTGCAATTGATAATATGCTTATGCTGACCTTCAATTTTTCAAAGAGCACTGGTCAAGCTGGTCAAAGTTAGCAGTTTTATATTTTCTTTCACTTCAATATATACATGAGTAGTACTTCAGTTTTCTGTTTTGTTCTTGGCAATAAATTCCAAATAAGAGAGACTGAACCGGTACATTGGTCAACACAAACGCATGTAACAAATACATGTCAAATGATGCAAGTGGTTGCAGTCACTCCAGTACAAAATCCAAGCTGTCCCCATGTTTGACTATTATCCACATGCAGAGCTGGTAAAGCAGTGGTTGTAGAATAGTTTTAAGACTAAGTTTAAATAACCAAATAATCCGATTTGTACACAATAACTTTCTTTTGTTAAATCAACAGTTACGGTAGGGTGAATGCAGCCAGGCTGACTCTCACTTTCTTTAATATACTTTTAATGAGGGCCTAAATATTCTGCATAATCTGCTCAGGTGTCAAAGCAAAATACAAAATAATTCGTATTACTTTTCAGATTTCACATAAAATGAAGAATTGGAAAATATTCATGCAGATTTTACAATGTAAAAAAAAAAAAAAATCATAAACTCTACATCTCATTGTAGACTTTGAAACAATTTTAGATATGAAATTGAATAATAAAAGTTTTAAACCCCCCCGTCCCTAGATAGTACCATAAAGAATGTGTGGGATATTATGTTTCCAACATACAACACAAAGCTTTTTACATTTTCGGTATTTAGCCAAGCGTAGGCCCTGAAACCACGCAGAAAACATATCATACAGAAGATACTTTTTTTGCACAGGAATTGCATGACGTGGGTGGGCACACTTTATGACCATTGCAGCAAAAGCAATTCGAGGTAATCAAATAGGTTTTGTCATTCAGCTGTTGTGTTGAACAACAACACTGCATAAACAGTATTAGAAATTAACAGCTACAAAGTAGGTGCACACCAAGTACGCACCAAAAATCCAGAAAATTTTACTAAAAAAAGACACTGATTACAGCAATTTTATTGGACCAGTGTGTCAAATGGCTGTTGCGTGGGTCCTATGAGTTGGGCTTCAGGAGAAATGGAACTGCCCAGATGGCTTTGGAGATGCCTAAACAGCAGCTCTGGGCCCCTACAGGGAGGTTACTGAGAAGACAGAGCCAAGGTTTTAGTGGAGGTGTATGCAAGTAGGGCAAAAGACAACTTTCAAATGAGACAGTTCTGAGCTGAGTATAAGGAGAATGTTTTCCCCACGAGGACAGTCAGGTGGTGGCTCAAGGTTGCCCAAAGGAGCTCTTGTTCTTGGGGGATTTCAGGACATGCCAGGTTTGTCCTGGCAGGCAGCCCTGCTGGCAGCACCAGCTTGGGCCAGAGATCTCCCCAGGGCTCAGCCAATCCTGCGTTATTACACACACTTGGAGTCTGAGTCATGTCCTTAATTAACATATTCAAAAGTGACGGATGACAGTTCAAAGGAATTTGAGTGAAAATAACCTAAATGGAAGGATTTAAGACTGATATTAACATATGTTTAAAAAAAAAAAAAAAGCTCACTGGCACCATCTCTTCTCAGGAAGCAGATGAATAACACTGAGTTTGCCAGGGAGAGCTGGATGAATCTCTCAAGAGATTATGGACATTGGTATTGCTTGGTTAGGAGAACTTGCTTTAAACATTCCATCAGAAAAGTGGGGGTTGAACAAATACTCTACCCTCCCACCATTCCTGAGAGTTTCCGTCTTTACTATAAACTGCTGTGAACTAGTAAATCACAGGGTTGACTGTTAATGTTCTACAAATGGGTAGTTTAACATTTGAAAAAATGTTCCTATGAAAAGCACGTATCTCCTATATAAAGGACAGAAAAATATTCACAGTACCTTTTCACAGATATGTCTATCTAATTCTTACATGTTTTAAAACTGCAAACTGGATTTAGAACAGCTTTAGTGGTGACTTGACCAGCAACTTTAGTCACTTTGCTGCATTATGACAGATCTGAGAAGTCTAAAAACCCTACAGGTTGAAGGACTGAGTACTTTTATCTGTTTGCTGACACAAAACTCTGCAAGAACAGCGGATGTTCCACTAGATTAAACAGTTTAACATTTCCTGATTCAGCAGGAATAGGATAAAATCTCAGTTTTCCCATTCATACAGAGCAAGTGTGGTGGCTTGTAAGGAAGAGAGTCACAAAGCAAATAGATGCCACCAGGACTTTTCCTACATCCTAGGTTGAGCCACCAACAGTGCAGGGTCAACAGGACAGTACAAGTTAATGAAATTCTTAGTCTCTGTGCTTGGATGCATTGACAATCAAAGTTCTCAGCGACGGCGAGCGTGTTGCTAATGGTCAAAGCATAAGAGGATACTGGCCCTTTCTGCTTCTTTCAGACTATTAGGGAGAAAATACTTTTAACACCACCTGAGATATGAAGAAACACTAAGAAACTGTCACACGGTACCGTATTCAGTTTACAACAAAGTGGATTTACGTGGTATTGAACTCACCCTTGGCTTGTGCAAGGGTAACAAGAAAACACATTTTGAAGTGCTGTTAAAGTCTGAAAGAAATTGAAGGGTAACAGAAAAATGCAGTCAACTGCTCTGTTACAGTTTGCCCTATAAATCAGTCTGTTATAGTAATTATTTTAAGTGCAGTCCTCCTAAAAACAATTGTCATACGAGCTCAGACGTTTCTATGAGGAAACTTCCATCCCTGCTGCTGTCTTTCAGATTCTGCAACTCCTCAGCTCCTGAGGGTTAGTCACACCTGATTAACCCACGTTTATGGCTGGACAGCAGAAGGGGCCGCGTATAGCCCCGTGCTCAAGCGACCACCTAGCCTGTTGTTTCTGTAGAAAATTCTTAAGCAGTAAAAATAACTAAATCCAGTGGGATAGGACAAAACAAGAAATGTTTAATGGTCGGGAATATTTTTTAAATTGTGTCATATAGTTGTCTACAAGCACCTAAAAAGTAGAGAGAACAATAAAGCCCACACTGCACACATTCCAGCTTCCCCAGGCAAATCTGGCAGCACTCAAATATGTGCAGGCTGACCACCCACTTGAAATGATGTACCACAGGGTTCCCTCTGGAGATTAGGGATGGTATGAAGAAAGTGGGAGGAGAAAAGTGCCTTTGTGTATAGACAAGGGACTGTTAAATAACATCTGTTACCTGCATCATCGTGTTAATTAACCATCACAGTAGAAGGACTCAAGAAAATAAGGAAGACGAAAGAAGGAAAAACATTCCGTGAAAACTTAGAGAAACTTCAAAATCTGTCACCACTGACATCTGCCACAAAATGCAAAACTGGCGATTCGAAGAGCACAAGCTATATACAGCTCTGGCAGCAGTAAGTCATTCCAGCTGGTCACAAAAGCATTTTGCTTCTGCACCCCACCAAACTTGCTTCCCTCTCCTCCAGCCACACGCTCCTGCCTGTTCCCTTGCTCTCTCTGGCATCCCTCAAAGCCCTCCCTGGGCCGTTTCAGTGAGCTAACATAACAGAATATTAAATCAGCAGGGGGGAAAAAAAAAAGGGGGTTGTCTGCAGGGTTTGCAGGTTGAAACAGCCCAGCAAAGGGCTAAACACGTGAGAGCTGGTGTGTACGGTGTGCTGCGGGTGGGACCAAGCACAGGGAATGGGGGGGAGGGGAGCAGCAATACCCCTCTGCTGTGCCTGGGCGGGTGCCCACTTCAGTGATACCCACCAGAATCACAAAATCACAAGTCCTGGGGATGTGTCACCTTACAACATTGATGACACTGTAAAATCCACATTCCCAATGTACTAAAATCAGAGAATACAATAATGCCATGCAATGCCAGAAAAATACAGAAAGAAAATATAGTTGTAAAACCAAATTCATTTTGTATGGCTTGCTAGGCTTTTCGGATGCAGCTGAACTTTTGCAGAGTTGGACCAAATATTGACATTAGTTTTACATTCATTTTTATAGTAAAAGATAAACATATGAATTATACCATAGCCCTTTAAATGGGCTAACATACTTAGACAGAATGAAAGTAATATTTCAAAAACTGTGAGGTAAACAGCAGTTTTACTGGTGTAAAGAAAAGTATAATACAGAGCTATTAACTGGATTTTTTCTAGAGAGCCCTATAGTTTCACCTGATTTGGCCTTTCAGTTTCATACCACTGGCAGTCAGGAACAAACCCATTAGTTGTCTAAATATCTGTGCATTTACGATTGCAATTTGTGTTATTTTCTGATACCTATTGCCTATTTTTATCATTTGATTCCCCCTCTCTTTTTTTTTTTTTTTTTTTTTTTTTTACAAACACTGGTAATTAACAGTAGTAGGAATATACAAACATAGTAGTTAACTTTAATAGCAGTAGACACACAGCAACCTTAGACCACGGGTATTAAAGCAGTTTTGTGATTGAGTAAACAGCTACAAAAAGCTCGGCTGATTTACTCAAAGCCACCCAAGCAAGACAGCAGAATAGTTGAAAAGAGAATTGAGAAACCCCGATGCCCTGATCTAATCACTCGACCACATGCTTTCCTTTCATAACGTGCCATTAAACTCTAAGCCATCGGCGCAGCCACAGCTCGGCAAGCTTGCACCAGTGCGTACCCACTTCCGTAAAATATCTCTGGGGCCGCAAACTCGACACACTTGCTTCTGAAACTCAGCTATCGCAGAAACAGCATTGGAGTTACTCAAACAAGCAGTATGTTGTCAGGGGAAAAGACCAGCCACCGAAACATTGAGTCACTAATTCTTATTTCAAATCCTTTATCTTCCTTAATGAGTTCAATTAGTATAGTACACAAAACTGATGTATCTAAGCAGATCAGGCAGAGTACGCTAACATCCGTGCAAACACCAGCGCTTCGCCCCAGGAAAAGGCATGGATCTCTTTGGAGAGCTTCAACTACAGAGTAGCCTAGGAAAACATGAACATTCATCGTGGAGATGGGACTTGCAGCCACCTCTCACCTACCCATTTCCGTTCAGCTTGCAAACTGCTGTGTTGGGAACAGTGCTGACCTTCCATGACTGTGAGCCTGTGTCACCTTGGACAAGAGAATTGGAATTCGTTAGGCGAAGAGAAAATCAAGTGGATCTGAAACAGAACCGTATGGTAACGGATTAGGACGGGAAGATGATAGGAAGTCCAAAATACTACATGTGTAAAACCCCCAAGGTGTACATAGATTCAAAGTCAGAATTTAATAAGCACAAAGGAAGAAACCTGGGTGTTCTCCTCTTGTCACAGTCCTATGTGTCTCTCTTTTTCAAGAAGCAGAATGTGACAGGTCAGCAAGAGAGTCTCAGATGAGCTAGCAGAGGAATTTGTCAGCTACTCTACCAGCTGTTTCTGAAGCTATGGAAAAATAATGCTAAAGTGTATGCCTCATGCTTAAATATAGACATGAGTACAGATAAAGAGAGTAAAAGTCTGGGAAGTTTGAACTCCCTCCAAATTCCAAGAGACAGTAGATGTTTTCAAGATGAAACATACCTTTCGGGTACCATTTGTGATTTGTTTTTCTTCAAGTCTATATTTTTTAATATATGAAAGTTATTAGACTGCTCTGATCGTTTTAGCTGGGATAGAGTTAATTTTCTTTGTAGTGGCTAGTATGGGTCTACGTTTTGGATTCATGCTGGGAAGAACGTTGATAACTCTGATGTTTTACTTGTTGCCAAGTAACGCGTATATTAAGCCAAGGACTTTTACAGTTTCTCGTACTGCCCCTGTCCTATATAAGAAGCTGGGAAGAAGCACAGCCAGGACAGCTGACCCAAACAGACCAAAGGGATATTTTCATGCCAAGAGGCATCGTGCTCAGTATATAAGCTGAGGGGAGCTAGCTGAGAAGCAAATCACTGCTCAGGGACAGGCGGTGAAACCAGGTGCTGAGCAATTGTTGTGCATCACTTGTTGTATATTCCCGTATAGTGATATTACTATTTCGTCTCCCTTTGCTGTCCTATTAAACTGTTTTTTATCTTAACCAGTAAGGTTATTTTCCCCCTGATTCGCTCCCCAATCCCACCTAGGGGACAGGGCTGCGTAGCACTTAATTGCTGGCTGGGGTTAAACCACAACAACAACATATTGCCCACCACGGATTACAGCCCGAAATGAGGCCAGAAGTTAGGAACTGACCATTTGCCTTTGAAATATCTAGTCTGCATCAATTATGTTTTTGCTAATAGCGTGTTTCTTTATGTTAAGGTTTTGTGCAAGTTAATGGGAAAGGTTGAAATACATGCTTCAGTTGAGCAGCGAAAAAGCCTTCATAAAGGAAACAAGCAGATTTTTCTACCTGGTGCTTTGCTTGGCCTTAGAAGTATTCCAAATAATTCCTACAGTATTTCTGTGAGTATTAAATGTTCCCAAGGTTTTGGGAGCTATTCTTTGACCCAAACTACGTTGTTTCCCCAATATCTTCTTCTAGACATCTGCAACGTAAGAGCACTGCAGGTTGACTCAGCAACCTAAAAAGTCCCGAAGGACAGGACACTGCAAAGCATTAAATGAGGCTGTAAAGAAAAGGAAATATAATTGAGCTACATATATTATTCTAGCACTGCTATTTTAAAACAATAAAAATAAATTAAATCCTTCATGATGGAGATTCACGGCCAGAATGTTTAACAAGACACAGCACAGTTGTTCTTCTCTATAAAGGCATTGGCATCCTGCCAGATCAATGAATATTGAGCTTTCATTAATTTTACATTCTGGTTAATATTGCTACTGTTAAACCTGGGTGAAGTGAGCAATCAAAAGAGTAGAGTTGCCCTTATCATCATCTTAGTCTGTGATGTTACGCAAACCCCTAATCTCTGTATTCAGTTAACAACTATTATCCAGGCACAGTCTAAGGTCAGCTCAATTTGAGTAACATTTCTAATATTCTCTGAGGTGCCTCAGGGATTTTTTGCTTGAATGAAGGATGCATACTTTTATAACTCCTTATCTGAGGAATTCTTTTTTTAATCAGTGTCTTCATTCTAAAGTAATTGCTTAAAGAGATATCTTATTTCCACACATCACCTAAAAATAAATAATAAAATTAATCCTACCATGCAGGATTTTACAATGTGTTTTCAAATCCTTTTTATAGTAAATGTACCTGAAATATCTGAATTGCTAAATTAGAGAGTAACATGAAGCAGGCAGAAGACTAGGGTAGCTGGTAACAGGGGGAAAAGCCTTATTTCTATCATTGGTTATAACATTTTCAGACATTGCTTAGACAGTTTTCAAATAAACTATACAGCTTTCACTTCTAATTGTCACTGAGTAGATGGAAGGAATGCTTTGCTGTATTGAAAAGCGTTTGGAATGGATTTTAGTCTGGATAGCTTACATAATACTACTGGTTTTAGTTTTCCTTTGTTTCCCTTATACGGGATTGAAAAGAAATAGGAATAGTTCTAGTGACATTACCCTGAGGTCATAATATTCTTAGAGGAAATACCAAGTTTAGAGGCTTCATAACTTCCAAGCACAATTGAAATCACTAAGTGTTTTTTGCAGCGTGATTTGCAATGGCCATCTTTAAGCTCACAAAGTTGGTTTCACTTCCAGTAAATCTGTTGAGTCACAAATACCAACAAATCACTATGAGTGAACATATTGTACCACTTTTCCTACATATCTCTGGACCGTCTGAGTTGATGTTTCAGGGTACTTGACTTTCTATCCAAGACTACAAGAGTTCACCTAAAAATACTAAGATAGTACAGCTGTGTGAACCCAGTGGTCATAAGACTTGAACATACCGAGAGCTTGATGTTAAGGAATTTCTGGTTTGGGGACATTTTTTTTTAAGTAAACCCTTATCTCTGTTCCATAACGTCAATTCAGAGAAGTAAACAAATTTTCACCATGAAAACCCTAAGAATTAAAGCAAATATTCCTGTACAATTGCATTCCGGTCATCTTACGTAGTACGGTTGGTGACAGACATAATTCAACACAGATTAACCCAAAGGCTACAGAAAATGTTTCAACGAGTACAAATCACCAGTAATACTAGTGCACATACAAATACAGCACGCAGATACTATTTACAAGATATTCAGTTATTAAAAGAAGTACTAATTAGAATGAATTACACAAATCACTCAAAAAATTGTGCAGAATTATTGTGAAAAGTGGAAACTAGACTATGACTGTAATGAAAATATGTTCTACACATTTTTAATTAAAAAAATTAAAATCACACAACTATTACAGACCAAAACATTCAGAAGACAACCCTGTGTCCTTTGGATATTTTTGGTTTTTTTTCAGGAAGAAAAACAATCTTCTACCAGTGACTGTGTAAAAGTTACAGACATGGTGCAGAGCCATGAAGGGGACTAATTTTTTTGCCCCTATTCATAACTGACAGCATAACCAGCTGGAAACAGCTACACGAACACGTGCATACCGACACCAACGCAGAGTTTCATTTCTATCGAATAATGAAAAGTGCCAAATTCAAAATAAATGCAAAATAAAGAGGCCTCCAATATTTCATTCCCTACTTTGCTGTAATTCATTGCCACTTTGCTGTAATTTTCATTTTGCATACACTAGGTTTATTTTTTTTTTTTTCCAGGGAAACCTGCTATCAGCAGCTACTGTTCATGAATGCCAGACACATCATTCACCAGGGAGTTTTGGTGAAGGTAAAATTTAAACCTCTAGTTTGGCTTATCTGTAGCACATATTTTACCTCTCCCCCAAAGTGCTTTATTGAGGAACTCTCATCTGCAGCACAAATTATATGTACTTTCATAGCATGTAGCACTGTGAAATGATTAAAAGTTGTTGCTGAACTTGGCACTTTGTATTTGTCAGGTAGGTTTGATACAAATTGTATTAGTCACATTAACTGTTCCACACCATACATCTGTACTACAATAATGAGCATTTTAAACCTGCTGTCAGTAGTAACGAAGCCACTCAATTTATGAAGTAATTCTGACTTTAGAAGCTGTCATGTTACTCTGAATTTGAAATTTCTCTTTACATGAGTCTTTTGCTATGAACACTGAAACAAAAGTGTAGGCACGAAACAGCAATCGATCTTCATAAAATTGGAGTTTGGAAATATGTTTTCCACCCAATTCAGAGATATTTATGAGGGTTTTTTTAATTCATTAGTAAAATCATAATAAAGGCTCATGCAATAAAGCCTAAAATATCTACACCCTGGTGTATAAAACCATTATTTACCCTTTGTTGCCCTACGCTATAAACAGTTATGCCTGGATTAACCAGAGAGATTACAGGTTATCTTTTTCCTTGGTTAATGCCGCATGGCACTTGCTGAAAGTGTAGAAATATAACTTGAAGTTCATGTAATCTCACTTGGAAAATAGCAGTAACTGCCCTACATACCAAGTGCTGTCAACAGTTAACCGTTGACGCTGTAATTGTTATTAGGTAATAGCTACAGGCTACTTTGAAGTAGGACTTGCTTTCTTTTTCTCTGCACATAACTGAGCTTGGTCAGACTATTGTTACACCCTTCCTCCCAACTGTATTTAACATCTTTTAATGATAATGGCAAAGACTGATATTTACCCCTATACTCAAAGGCAGCATGTACAGAAATCTGCTAGACATCATGCCAGCAAACTATCAACAATACCAGATGGCAGGGGATTTCATTAATGTTTTCCATCCCATCATCCATCACTTCTGGCTGCACTGTCTATGTACATTGAGCCTCATCCAAAATCCATTGAAGGGTTTCAATTCACTTGGGCATTGTTTGTAGTTGCCCCAAGCCTTCTAATGCTACCAAGAGCGGGCAGAAGGGAAGCTCCAGAGGGCACAGTCCCTGGGACACGCTGCTGGAGCACTGAGCAGCACTGGGACAGTGGTTTAGACAAGCAGGCGGAGGTCCTGCGTGTTTGCAGCCGCAGAAGAGTTTGGTTCGGTGAGTTCAGGTTTTGAGAGTACAAGAACAGAACAGCACCTTTCAGAAAATTATCTCTCTGCATTCTACAAACCGTGAAGGAAAGCAGATAATTTTATTGAGAAATTTTCCAAACTGTTTAAAGTCCACAAATCTTAGGTTTAAAAGGTTACCACGTTGTTTACATAACACGTAAACTGTTAATTGTATTCAATTCTTCCCTTCAAGAGCTAAACACAGAAGAGTTTCTGTTTATTTTAAAGGCAGAGACAGTATTTTATCAACCGTTGACAGGCCTGGGCTTTTGAAATATGACATCTATCAAGCCAAGTGCAGTTACACCCTAGCAAGAAATTCTTAGTAATTTCATTCTGGCATCTGGGTCAGGAAGAACTTGAGGAGAATGCTTTTTTTAACTAGTTCCACCATTTGTTCCTTCAGGCTACTGTCACCTTGAGTCCAGGGTCCTGTAAATAGCCAGAGGACAGTTATGTCTGGTCAAGGCCCCTCCTGGGATAAGGACTATGAGCAGGGTCAGTAGAGAAACTTCATGTCAGACCAGCATCCAGTCAGCCCTGTGAACTCCTTCCATCCTTTCTTGGGCCACTTTCATGTTTCCAAAGCAGCACAAGATAGCAAGCCATATGAACAGTCTCAAGGTAGTCAATTAAGGTTGAAGACTGACTTAAAGTCCCTTAGTCATGAAGTCCTCTTTCTAAAAGTGAGAACACCATAAAACCCCCCTAGAAATAAAACATCGTAATTCATATTATGAATATGCAGGAAATATGAATATGTGCAGGAAATGCAGAGTTTAAAGACATAGGCTCAAAAGAACACTCATTAACGGCCTTGTGCCTCACTGGAATAACTAAATGAACTTAAGTTTGTGTTATTAAAAATAGTGAAAAATGCTTTTCTGACATCCAAAGTATTACAATACAAAATCTAGTTTTCGATCAAGAAAAATCAATCCTGCATTATGAAGTTTTAAAATTTTGAAAACGTCCTACGTATTGCTTCATGAGATTGCCTTGCATCAGATATCATTTAGTTGCAAAGGTATTTGTAAAATTTTTGGCTTAAAAACCCTTTTGTTGAGGAAGGCTGCTGCACATGAACAACTAATGAAATCTACTTCCATATAGCAAATGGAATATTAGTACATTTCTGTAACCTCACTGAAGAAAAATCATATGAAATTTTTAAAAAAATGTAACAAAGGCCAGATTTTAAAATTGAAACTTGTTCTGAAAAATAGAAGTGAGTCATCTTGATGCCTGGTTATCCTAAAATACCACTCCTGTCACTACAACAGCATTCAAAAGACAAAAGATGGCATAAAAAGTAAAAGATAGCATTGTAAAATCAATTTACATCAACCAGGAAAACAATACAGAAATGACTTGATAAAGCACTCCCTTGTCCTTTTCAGAAAGCTAACTAGTTGATCTCAGACAAACTTGGCCGAGCAGAGCACTGCCGATGAGATTCAGTCTTCTGCAAAAGTGCCATGTGCTAATTAACCACAGTTAAGGTGAACACTGGCTTAAATTGCTGTTTAGTCAAGGAATACCGAGAGTGTAGCACAAGAGACGGGTTGCACAAAAGAAAGCCAACCACTTAAAAACCCACTGTAATTGCTGACTAGCTCTAGATAACTTTTTAGCCATAACAAAGAAAAAATAAATCCAATTTTGTAGTGAAGAAAGGTCTGTTTAGATTAGACCTAAATATGTAACCATATTCTGACTTTCTCCCAGAAAGTCTTACTGGAAAACAAGCACTAACAACATGTAACCTGTTCATAGATTGGGCAACATTTTCTGGCCAAAATGATCATTACTTTAGTTCTGTTCTGTTTCACCTTCAGAAAGAATTTAACAAAAATAATTTCACCTGAAAAAGAGTTGGTGGGGTTTTGTTGTTTGTTTGTGGGGGTTTTTTGGTTTGTTTGTTTGTTTTTACCCTCCAGAAAAATGGCTTGCACACTTTATTCCAAGTTGCTATAGGAAAAATAATCACGTTTTAAAACTAGTGTGGGTTTATCACCACAGAATTAAAAGCTGTTCCCCTCTTCAGTTCTCATTTGTGCATATCAAAATGCTGGAAGCTATCATTTAGAAACAAAACTTAAAACTTGTTAAAGTTTTAGTTAACACCTGGTATCTAATGGTATAAATTAAATTGATTAATGCAGCAGAGTCAAGGCTGACACAGATCCTGCAGTGCAAAGTATTACTTTCTGGTGTCAATAGGGAGCCAGAAAAATTCTCCAAGCAAGACGTCTCTGTGATTTAAAAAACCGCAGGCCAAACCGAAGTCCATGAAAATTTACATTAATGATATGATCATATATTTATGATCAAATATATTCACATTTGAACCTGCACTTCTTTGACCAGTGTCTCTCCAGCATCTTAATTCTTGGCAGCGCTTTATTTGTCTTTGGCAGTAATGTTTTTATGGGTCACCATAAGGGCCTCCAGGGACCAATGATCAAGATCCATTGATAGTGAGCTAGACAAAACACGTTATAAAATGTATTTCCCTAACACAGGCACTGTCACTAGCCACTCACAGCCCATAGTCATATATATCTGGAGGCAACAGCACAGTCAAGAACAGTCATACGTGCTTCAAATAAACCTGTTAGCCTGGGAACAGCCCTGACGTATGATAAAAATTGTAAAATGAAGTGCTGGCATAGTGGTTGTATTTGTTCAGACTCATTCATTTCAGCTGGGAATACAAGTATGTAAGAGAACTGAGGGGTTTTGCTCTGTGAAGTAGCCATACTACATGGATTCCATGTGCTAACCAGCATCCCACCTCCCTTTTATTATTTAGAAATGCATGAAAAATCTCTAATCTTACTACTTAGACAAAAAAACTTATTTAAAAATTTTCACATTAATAAGTACTTTGGATTTTTTTTGGAGCATTTTAAAATAAATGTAAATGTTCCCTTTTTTTCCTGTTTTCTAAACATTGGCAATCCTAAACATGATGCTTCTCCGTTACTTTCCTGCATGTTGCTTAAGTTCAACATAAAGTATGCCATAATTCATACCTACAACAGTACATATGTTGGCAGCGTCAGTCCTTTCTAACCATATCTTAAGTTTGTAATTCTCCTACTAAATGGGATTGCCCATCTCATTTAAATACTAATTTCCCAGGTCAGTTCACGCCATGTTTTACTTAAACCCAATACCATTGCTTTAAACAGTGGAAGTTAAGAGTTCTGCCCAATACAATCTACCTTTCTGAAACCACACTTCACATTTAATTCTTCATCTATCTCTAAACCTTCAGTTTTCTTTTTATCAATACTTCAAAAAGTTTGCATAATATTTCTATCAGACAATTTGTTTGCATTTTGCAGTATTTGCAAATCTTCCTGTAAAACATGTACACATATTGATACCCATTCTCAAAGTGAAGAATTTAAAAATTCTTCTTCTTATACCTTCATGTGTGTTTCATATGACTGTGATGATAGAAAGAGTCTCCTTTGTCTACAGGTTACTTTTATTGCCTATTCTTTTAGACTGTGCTTTTTACTAATGCTTGTACTTATTTTGTTGTGTCAGCGGTGGAAAAAATCTGTTATATATTATGTTTACAATTAATCAATCCTCACATAATTAGCAGCCTTTATTCCCTAATCTATATCCAAGCAGTTAAAATTTCCATAATAACAATTCCCACCTGTACTGAATTCTTTAACCCAATTTCAGATGTTTCGTTCTCTATCCAAGTCCTAAGAAAATTTCCTTAGGATTTACTCATCTGATTTGGTTTACAAGGGCAGAGTACACCATGACCTATTCTTTTGTCAGGGTTAATTTGTATCAACTCAAGCAGACAAAACAGACTGCTTTCAATACTGTTATATAACCTCACACTCTTTCGTAGCTTTGTGTCTAGTCTGGTTGATAAAATAAGTGCATAATTTTTGTCCAAACTTCCTTCAAAAAGTTCTTCACACAAACCAAAGAAACAAGACAGATCCTTCTGCAGAGCATTTAAGCAATCAAAGTAAATCTGTCTGAAACCTTAATCTTCAAGTTTTTTTAAAAGAAATTCTGTTACTGCTCGGATCGAAAGGTAGAGACAGAAGGCAGGAATGGGGCTTTTTTGAAACATTTTGGTGTTAAGAAAAAAAGCACTGAGAAAACACTGTAGTGCAGAACAGTGGTAACTGCTCATGTCCTCATTCAGATGACAGAGAAGATGATTAGCTTTCAGCTATAGTGCAGTGGGTATTGCAGAGGAAGAATATGCAGATAAGCAGCTACCAGAGTAGGTAATACAACATATACCTGCCCTGTGCTTTTCCTTGAAACACTTAATAGAATAGCTACATCTTTAAACACAAGAGCACGATTAACTCCAGTTATTTGGGTCCCTAAAAGTAAGCACAAAAGTAATATTCAAAACATGTAAATATTCAATTCCATTCAACTAGCGTGATTACAGTTGTACTCTTCAACAGATGCTACCTTCAGGTTAAAGAAGCAAGTCCTTCAGTTTATGGAGAGGGAACTGCCAGATCACTTTAAACAAAGACTAGGACATTAATGAGAAAGCAAGAAAATCCACTTTAATCTGAAAAAGGTCATTTGAACAAGAATTCTAATTCAATCCCCCTGGTATCTGAGCAATTGTGAAGCAGGAATGTATCAACACAAACATTAGATTCAAAATTCTGGAAAGGAAAAGGCTAACCTTACCCAGATGCTATGGGCCCATCTCTAAGCATGACTTCAGTATAACACAAACATAACATTGCTCAGTAAGAAGTGGGGTTTAGCAGTCTAAATTCACAGTTTGTTTAAGCACTTAGCTTAAGAAAAGAGGATGGGGAAGAGGAAGATGTTGATCCTCCAGGAAGAAAACCCATCTGATAATTTATGGGAGAACAGGTCTGGCCTGAAAAGTGCAGTTTCATGCCAGATCTGTTTCTCCAAGGTCTTCTTGTTTTGTCATAAATGCTGTAAATAAAGTATGTGTATCCTATGAAAAGTCGTTATTACGGTAAAATAACACCTCCTCCCACCTCAAACGTATTGGGTGGTACAATTTGTGCTTTCATGTTTTGCCTCATGTTCTAAAGTCCCTTTAGCAAAAGCCCGTTGCTGTAATTGCTTCCTCCATCCTTTCCAGGCTAGAAACTCAACACGAAAAAATACTTGTCAATGGCATGTTGGTTGAATGAGCATATTTTCTGTGTAGCTTCAACACCCTGAGGTTCTGAGGCCACATCTCTACCAAATTAAACAATTGTGGGCAGAAGCATGTGATGGTCTTTGCTATGTTGTTGTTAAGAATGTGGAACACAGTAAGTTATTACAACAGTCTCTGGCATGCTGAATGACCGACAGTGCTCCTAAGCAAATCCTTCGCATGATTCTGAAATAAACATTGGTCAGTGATGAATTTCAGTGGTACCATACCACTGGCGTACTCCTAGGTTGGTCCTTTAGCACTATTCCAGGGGATGCCTTTCCCCCCACGAGCACCTAACATGGTCTCAAGTCACAACCAAACACTTTCTTGGGATGATCATATAAAGACTCCATTCCTGAAAGAAGCCTTATCACTTTTCTCTGGGACTGATTGTAGAGGACGAACACAGTAAAGGTGCATCAGAAGAGGTGAGTCAGCCTTGTTGCCTTACCTCCCAAAACAGCAGGGCAGTTACAGTTTGAATCAGTTACACCTTTCAAGCCATTGTATTTTAGGCTGAAAATTAACGTCAGCATAGTGGATGATTATTGCAGGTCATGCAGATTAAATAAGTTCAAAACAAAGTAGTAAGCAAACCATATTTGTATACATTTAGAGGACCTGTCTCTCACTGACAACGCTATACAAAGGTTACATGCAACTGCAGCAGAAATTTAGAATTAATCAAAAAAGATTTCTTTTTTTCCCCTAGAAAATAGATGTACCCTTGGAAGGATGTGTTTCTTTTCATTCTTTATGTTAAAGAGAGCGTGTTGAACTACCATACCATTTCTCTATTGAAAACTCTAAGGAGAGTGAGAATCACAACACAGGAATTGGAATATGAACATTGTGGGCAAAAATAATAATAGGAAACAAGAAAAATAAAAAGATCTTTAAGTTACTGCATCCATTTGGTAAAGGCAATTTCCTCAGGTTTACTCTAGACTAAGATTAAGGCAGGAAAAAACCCCAAAGAAACACTCCCCGTTCCCTCTCTCAAACTAGAAGTAACCCCTTATCCTTTGATAAATGCAAGAAACCCAAAGGACTCCAAATAAGCCACTGAACAGCAGGGACCACTAATGCACCACTTAAAAAAATCTCTAGTGTCGGAGTGAGGAGACAAGGTTCATTTCTCCCTCTTAAACTTTGCTTGGCTTGGACATCACATAGCTAGCTACTCCACACTTGGCCTTCTGGAAAATGCCATGTTTGTACTACAGATAAGCTGAGTATGAAACTCACTGTTCCAAGATTTCAAGGAAGCAAAGGCCAAGCTTTTGTTGTAACAACACTCTTCCCATATACAGAAATGAATCAATGATACAGCAAACAGGAAAAACACAGGCAAAGCACATTTTACCTGGTACTTATTGATCTGTAGTGTCATATTTCAAGGTACAGACCTTCCATCATGTTAATTAAGTAGAAGGGGATGCAGAAAGGTTATTGATAGAGGAATACACAAGATTAAAAGAAATTGGTCACGAAGCTCTGCTATGTTGATCATTTTTATGTTCTGCAGAATGATTGCATGATAAGAACAGAGGCTGAATAGCTCAGAACCACCACATTTGCACAGTCATTCCTGGTAAAGTAAATCAGAGAGGGCTTCCAGCATCTGAAAAAAGGGAATTTATGGCAATGGATTTCATTAGCTAAGTGGTAGAATGCTGATTTATTTTTTAAAAGATTGATTCCAGAGTCTATCAGTCAGTGACAAACACATCCCAGGCTCATTTCTTTATGGAGCCCATGGATTCATGTTTTCAGTGCTGAAGATGTGCTTCCTCACCATCAACAGCCAGTGGCTTTCTCACCACCCTTCATTCAGCTTTTGTCCTAAGAAGTCCACATTGAGCTACCACATTCAGCCATGGGAAAAATTTACATTCTGTCTGAGTAGATTTACCACAGTTTGATAATGAAAAACCAAAATAAAGAAGAAAAAATTTCACTTTTGATCAGAGTCTTATTTTTAAAAAAATACAGAGACCACTTCTGTAGCTTCATCTTTAGTGCAACTGCAAGACCCCTATTTCCCTGTTAAAAAAATACTGAAAACCCTAGTCTCAATACCAGTCACTTCTAATAATTTCATTGGTAGAAGTTGTGCAAACAATACAGGCTTTTTACACCACCCAAACACTTCCAATTACTCTGCCTGTCCGATTTTAGGAAGTAAAATCATGCCGAAGGACATGCAGCGAGAAATAACTTGTGATACATCAGTGCCTACAGCTACAAGAAAAAACATTGAAGACATCAACACAAAAAAAAAGGAATTTCAGCATTTCAAGCGTTGACAGAGAACTGCAAGCTGAATGCAACGCCTCCACAATCATGTTCTTCCTGTTATAAACGTGAAAATAGTAACAAAGGTACAGCTTATCAGTAGCCCAGAACAGCATGAAAGAGGCCAAGTGGGAAAGGATGAAGAATAAACAAGGAAGTCCAGACTTAAGGTCCAGTTGTTTCCTAGCTAAGTTGGCACAAAGCCTCCTGCTTTCTGTGGAAGCTCTCCTATTTAAATGCTGCGTCAAATTTACTCAGCATGAAAAAGGCTTTGGTCACATCTAATGGTTTCTAAGGAGTGCAGGAATACAGAAATTATTCGGTGCACTCTGTAAAAGGAAAGCTGGGCTCACACAGAGCCCTAGTCGTTTCAGGGTATGGTTGCAAAAGTAATAAATCCTTCAACTTTCACCTCTTTTTTGTCTAAGCCAACTCCAGACCAAGTTGTCAGCTTTTACATGTTACACCTGGTTCTCCAGGGCTCTTCAAAAGCAAAGTTAGTTATAAGGAGTATAAACTTCTAATGCAGTTGTTTCTAACGTGCAAAATGTGAATAACTATGCTACGTCAAACCAGGTACGCTGAAAAATAGCTTCCAGTAATTAATAGGATTTAAAAATTACCTTTTAATATTTAATTAGTTGATACACTTAGATCAGTCAAGACTAATGATTTCCCTTATAAGTATTAACATGTGCCCAAGCTAAATAAATGTATTAAAGAGTCCAGAACTAGCAAAGATGAAGAAATATCATGTCACATCTTACTGATTCTGTTCTTTGCATGCAGTGTCCATTTGCTGCAGTAAATGCCAACTGGGTGAATTCTGCAGAGAAGGAAGACCTTTGTTTTTACTGTACTATTGATTTTTAAAGTGGTTTGTTTTGTCTCCAAAAAAAGATTAGCTGACATATACTGCAGCATTACCACATAACTCTTGTGCATTTAGGATTCTGTATTCTGTGATACTGGGAAACATTTCTCATTAATATAGATGCAAAGACAAAAAAACCTAAAGTCCATATTACTCACTATAAAAACAACACTGTATCTCATTGAAGTTTTAAAATAAAAAATGTACAATACAGAAATAAGAAACCTTGATATAAATCACTTAAGTAAAAAGTTCTGTTAAGTGTTAAAATCTGCAAGAAAACTGGTAAAATAACAGAAAATGCCATTGTCCTAAAAGGTGTTTTACAGATCCTCATTGTTTTCTATGCTAGAATTGCAAAGGCATTCATAATTAAATGTGTGCCAAGCACTACAATAATGCAGTTAACAGTGATGGTAAAAGTCATTGTTAATGGTAATTGTTAACCAGTTCTCTTCCCTGAAATCCTAATAACTACTGTTTTTTCCACAGAGAAGTTTTTTATACTTTGTAAAAAAAATTAATCATGGAATGTCATATTCTGTCATTAAAGGATGTTGTATTTTAACCTTCACAGATGTAATTTTCACTATTTGTTTCCCTACAAAACCTTCACAAAAGAAGTGTTCAAACTGCTTCAGATGACTAAGCTTACAATTCTTCCTGCTACACCTTGTAATGTTTAATTTTAGCTACACATATTGAAACACTATATGAGATTTTAGCCTGAGTGTGTGCTGCAAGAACATGGCCAAGTTAGAATTCACCTACAGGATCGCTTGATAATTTAATCTGTTTGACAGCTTGTGCAATTATCCATATTTAAATACTCAGTTCTGATAATTACTTAACGTGTGACTATGCATAAGATTCAACTGTCATTTTTCTGTTGGAATTAAAGTTTCAGGAAGAAATAATCAAAGGACCTTTAAATTCAAAGTAGAGCGTATTTGTAGTATATTGTAGTTGTGCAACTACTAAATGCTGGAGAATGTTTTAAGCATTAACTGACATTTAAGTCAATAGAACCACAGTTTCAACTTACATTACATCCCCGTGATGTGCTGCAGCTACCCAAGGCTGACACTGTGGAATGCAGACTAAGGTCCAGGGTTTCTTGAACAAGAGCTTTAGAGCTGGTGCGTGGCAGTGCAGAGGGGGAAAACAAAGAACTTTGTGCAGTCAGGCCACTCAATATCCCTTTCACAGGAAAATTTAGATACATGACACAGTGCCAAAGGGCAGTGCAAGCGCTGTAGCCAGCACTGGGTACTACACTGCGGTGTTAGCAACGTGCTGCCCAAGATGACTCCTCACACTGCAGCAGTTTCAGGAGCAAGTCTTCTTGATATGAAAATACCAATAGAAGTTATTTGGACTCCTGCGTGGAGTCTCAAGCCTTTGGAGGTAACTTTAATGTTACAAAATATTATTATTAAAGTTATAAAATGTGACTGTCATGGCTTAATCACAGTCAGCAACTAAGTGCCACACAGCTGTGCGTTCACCTCAGTGCAATTGATACTGTAATGGTAAAAAAGATATGAGACAATAATAGGATCCTACTTTTGGGAACAACATTATCAGCTTGACTCTAAATACTCAATCCCTTCATTGAATATGAACAGTTCTTCCAAAACGGTTTGGATTTCTTGAGAGCTCTGCACAGTAGCTTTGGCTCACATCTTCTTGTGGCCTCATCTTCAGTGTGAGGAGCAAAAGCACATTTGGAGCTCATTTGGACACCGGGAGCTTTGTTAGAGAACAGAAGAAAGGAGTTGGCTTGTTGGTAGTCCATTTATATGGAAGATACAATATTTGATGTAAAGTCCTTAATTTTGCAGCCTTGCATCAGGTCCACAGCAGTTTTTTCAAGTTTTTAAATATTATTGGAATCATGTTTCCTAATACTAATTGTACCTGTAATGAAAGGGAACTTCTGGTCAGGGCTCTACTCAGGTAGTCTGACAGCAAGTAGCTCCTCTAACTTGTTATTAAAAAAAATCTCAATGCTTTAACAAATAAACCCTGCTGTTGCAGAAACAGCCTGCATAACCCTTGCTAATTAACTAGATTGAGTGTTCTTTCATGTGTTTGAACAGCATATTTAGGGCTTTTTCTCCTACTTTTTCTCGAAGATGAATAAGGGAACTTTTGCCTTGACAACCTGCATGGCAGCAGAAAGAAATAGCCCATGACATCTTGAACTCGTGTCATTATCATGAGAACTATTCTGGGAGGACAGTTTGAACAAAGCTAACAAGCCAACTTGGCATGTGAGGTAACTTCATATTTGTAACATTCATCTGTTTTTTATATCCTTTATTTTTAAATATCTTCTCAAAAGCCAGGAGGGAATATTAGGGCTTAAGTCTCACTTGCCATTACAAATCCAAAGCCTGTATTGCACGCACACCTTTGTTTCACTCGCACGTGGCACGCAGAGCGGCGAACAAAGGAGCACTGACAGTGCCAAGTGGTTGCCTTTCCAATCTGTTCTTGAAGATGTATGCACTGTGAGTTGTTCCAGCTTTTAACAAGATCTCAAATCATCACATAAAATGCTTCGAAAAGCACAGTGCCACAAGCTTGGCACATCCAAGTGATTCCTTTGTTCCCTCCCCCATCTTTTCAGGAGAAACAGCTAAACTGCTTTTTCACTTTAAGCTGTTAGTTACAAATTTATTTCTGCAGAGCTATCTGCAAGCACAACTCCAAACAAACCAATTTGCATTTCTATGAAAAGAAATGTGAAGTAAAAATCTCTTTGAAACTGACTTCAACTGCTCCTTGTCAACAGCTAAAGTTGTTTTATGATTTTTTTTGTTTTGTTTTTAACAGAAAGATTAATGAAGTTACAGCAATATGAGTAAATGACCACCTTATTGCACCAAAAGCTTTCTCTGTTGAAGGAGAATCTGTGGAATTATCTTTGTACATGCCCACTTACTCCAAAAGACTTCTCACAAGAGTTTCACTGTATGGTTGAAACAAGAAAACTTTATTCTCACAGTTGAAGCTCCCTGTGACAATATTCTACAGGATTAAAAATCATATATGTCTCCATTACAAGTTAAAGGTAAGTCCCCCTGCTGAAGCTAACAGGTGTAATTCTGCAAATGAATGGCTGTTCTCAGCTGTACAGCAGCAGAAAACCTTCTCCTTACTGTGCCTGCTTTAAGAATTGGAAAGATAAAGCGTAACACGCTTATCACTTGGAAATCAAACTCCAATAGTGGCCTTCTCTTTGAATTTAACAGGCCATATCCAGATTACATGTATATTTTTGCCATTTTATGAAGAGATTATCAATACCTTAAACCTACCTCTCCCGTCTAGAAGGAGAAAGTGTTACCTTTTACTGTTGGTGAGAGTACATCCAGAAAGCTTTAAGACACGCCAAAATAATAATGTAATTGAAAAAATGGAAGAATACCAGCAATATTTATTCATTTAAAAATACCCCCCCACACACAAGCATATCTATAAAATTCATGTCTCACCAGGTCCTTCGTAGATATATCAGTCAGGACCCGTTTTTCCAGAAACGCTAAATGAACTGACTCACAGCTGTACGAAATGAGAAGGAACTTTAGTGTTTGACTGTCTTTAATCGAGGGCCCTCAATTTCTTTGCTTCTCATTTTTCAGAACGTTACTTAAATAACAGAAAAAACATCCTTATTTTACTGTAGACATTCAAATTTACATGGATGCTGCACATCATATCAGATTTTGTGTAGTTTTGTCAACTGCACTCAAGAAAATACCTAGAAATACCAACTTCAAACTCCTTAATTTAGTTTTCTTCACAGAAAGTACATATTTAAAATATAATTTTATAGCGTTTAAAAAACATGAGAATAAGTTTGTGGGATTTTTTCATTTTTAATTTTAAGATTAAGATAGAAACAGAAAGCATCAAAAATAGAAATCAGAAATAATTTTCAGTAGGATCATGCCATCAGCACCAGCAGAGACAGTCACTAGGTGTCTTATTAATGAGATAAGCCAGAGTATTAAAAGAGAGGGGTAAGAAAAATTAAGGTACTGAAAGTACCTGAAAGTTAAATAATTGGTTTTAAGACAGAAACTGAAGTTGGATGTTTAAAGAGTGTGATACACTTTGAAAAAGTTGTCACTCCAAAAGTGAGAGATGTAAAGGAATGAGTGAGAAAACAGGTACTAAAAATAACAGAGACATGCGTTGTGAAGTGGAATGCCACAAGCAAGATGAAACTGAGTCCCAAATTTTGATGGACAGATGAGTGAAGTTACCTTTGTGCAAAGGTCAGGAAAAAAGTTAGGAATTTGAGTAGAAGATGACTGTTTCAAGTGCTCTATACTGAGTAAATCAAAAGGGAGAGGAGAATATGTTCTGGTCATGAAGAATGAATGTAACAGACCTTGAGAAACTCAAAAATCTGAGCTGCATAGAAAGGAAGGAATCAACAATGATGCCAAAATGTGAATACAAGATTATGAGTCTAATTCCTAATGTTAGTTATGAGGGTCTGCAGTGAAAAGCAAAAGGTCTTGGGTTCTTCTGTTGATGGTTTTTGTTTGCTTGTTTTGTTGTTGTGGGGTTTTTTGTTTGTTTGGGGGTTTTGTTTGCTTTTTTCTCCACCAGACTCATTTAAGCACTCTTTACCTTAGTTTGGAACTAACTAAAAGCAGTAGTTTGGAAACTTCTGTCTCAAGTGACTAAACTCTTCATTTCTGAAACAGAAGACAGATTTTTCTCAAGCTGAGTGCCATACCTCCTGCAGGATTTCTGTGGTGCTTAGTCAGATCAAGTGGTAGGATATCACTGAGGAACATGGCCAACAAGATGCTTCCCTGTTCTTTCCTCTGAAACAGCAGATACTGCTCGCTGCCAGAAACAGGATACCAAACAAGGTAGATTTTTAACTGAGTCAGTATAGGAATTCCTTAAATCCTGTGAAGGACAGAAAAGTGTAACACAGTTCCCTCCAGAGTTCCCAAATATTCCACGATTTGCTTTTCCAAGTGAAGCAAAGAGGATCAAGAAGGAAAGCATAGAGAGATCAACACTATAATATTAGGAAACAAGGTTTAAAAAAAAATACTTATCATATTTAATTCTACTGTAACAGATACTATTAAGAGAAAGATTTGAACATGCCAAAAATTCATTGTATTATGCTTTGTGAATTTTAAGGATGACAAGAAGTCTATAAGTGGGACACCTATTTGTACTACTTTGAATGGCCCTGTCTATTCCCTTCCCAAGTGAACAAGTCAGTAGTATATTCTGTGTGAAAAGTTTACACAAAACTGCATTCTTCCTGAAAGGAAAAGGAAAAAGATATAACCCCCTCATATTTGTTACATCATTTGGTTAAATTACTCAGTGAACAAGGCCAAGTCACTCAAGAAGAAAATGTCAACATTTGGAATAAACCCCATTCAACTTAGTTTTGATCATCCTTGAATTCTGAAGATTTATGTTCTCCTTGTTTTTTTATAAACAAAAATAAAAAGGGCACATAAATATAGACACAGAGTTCCTTAATCCTGAATGACTCAATCTTTTGTCTTTTTTTGACAGAAGAAAAATATCAGTGCTACCCGGAATACAGTTATTTTTACTACTATTTTATTTATAAAACAAGATTCAGTTTAGTCAATAGATGCGAGCAGCGACAATCAACACCTCACACCAGGCATTCCACGGAGCCACAATGGGCAGCCAACTCAAGCATCATAGCAAAACTAGGCTTCTCTTTCTGTAGTCCTTTGTTGTCTCAGAGACAACTTCCAGAGTCCATGTTTTCCAACACTATTATTTTAGAAAATCCACAGATTAATATAACTGTACTCTTGATCAATGTACATCAGAAATTACCTTTTCAAAAAGACTGGTTGTAAACTAGTATTTAGTGTGTCAAAGGGCCATTCAGTAAAAAAAAGTCATTTTGGCTTAGCAAGACCTAGAGGGCAAGATTCTCTCTTTATTAATTTTTGTTTCTTTGAAGCTGCACAGAGTTGGCCTTAGTGAGTATCCTGGAAGAGAAAGGACACAAACCTTGTACGTCTCATCCTCTGGTGAAATAGAATCAGACAGCAAGAATCTGGAGCACAAATCTATGACATAAAATGTGAGATTTTGATGGTGGTTCACTTAAATGATTCATTAGTTTCCTTGTTCAGGTTCAGCAGAATGCTGCTGGGGTGAAGATTGAATAAGTAAATACCCCTATGAGAGTGTTTTCATTGAATATTTTATAATCTTGCAGAACTGAAAGCTTTTGAATGGAAGGATGTGGGAGCAGCTTTGGAGCATCAAAATATTTGGAGTATAAAAGACAAAGATATACCAAGATGAGAAGAGAAAAAAAAAAAAATCTTACAATATGGACTGACACACATGATTTTATGGACTTCATGAAATTCTGGTGTTCAGACCTTTCTGTCTGGGTAGGGAAAGCAGTTTTAACCTCCTATTCACAGTACCAGTGCCATACACTTTATGGTAACTGCCAGCAGAATTTGTATCTATAATCACTAACAATGAATTGACCTGTTATTCTTTATCCTACAGGGAAAAGAAAGTTAGAAAAAGAAATTAATCAAAAGAGCATTTAAACCAGAAGAAAACCTTGCTGATAAATGTAATTAAGAAAATTTCCTTCCTATAAGGAAGTACAAGAAAATCTTTTTTTTTTTCAAAATATGCAAGAAAAAGGTACTGTAGAAATTAGTTTGCATTTTAGGGCTCAGGTAAAACTAAAGCTCATCTTTAACATACATTATGCTGTTCCTTCCAATGAAATTTGCTAAACATCTTACTAACTCTTGTTAGCAACATTCTGAAATTATTAATATAGCAGCAAAAAAAGGAAGACTATTGTTTACTTACAAGACTTATGATACTTAATGTAATTTAGGACGCTTTTTAAATGCTACCTATTTCATTCTGACACAGAAAAGAACTTGTATTTTAGAAATAGTCACCTCAAATGTTCAAGCAAAACATTAAAACAGAAACCTGAGGCTAACTCTCTTTATAAAACACGTACGGCCAGAGAGGTTTGGCATAATTGGACTGGCTCAAGAGATTGATGGTTTTCACAGATTCACAGAGTGGTAGTGGCTGGAAGGGACCTCCAGAGATCATCTAGTCAGGATCACCCAGAGCAGATCACACAGGAACAAGTCCAGGCAGCTTTGGAAAGTCTCCAGAGAAGGAGACTCCCCCCCATTCTCTGGGCAGCCTGTCCCAGGGCTCTGTCACCCTCACAGGGAAGAAGGGTTTCCTCATGTTCAGGTTGAACCTTCTGTTTGCCAGTTGATGGCCATTGCTCTCAGTCCTGTCACTGGACACCACTGAGAAGAGCCTGGCCCCATCCTCCTGACACCCCCCTTTAGATATTGGTCAGCATTGATAAGATCCCCCTCAGCCTCCTCTTCTCCCAGCTGAACAGCCCCCTCTTCTCCCAGCTGAACAGCCCCAGCTCTCCCAGCCTTTCCTCACATGGAAGGTGCTCCAGGCCCTTCATCATCTCAGTGTCCCTGCGCTGGGCCCTCTCCAGCAGCTCCTTGTCCTTCCTGAGCTGAGGAGCCCAGAGCTGGACACAGCACTCCAGGGGAGGCCTCGCCTGCGCAGAGTGGAGGGGGAGGAGAACTTCCCTCAACCTGCTGGCCGCGCTCTTCTTAATGAATCCCAGGATGCCATCGGCCTTCTTGGCTGTGAGGGCACACTGCTGGCTAGTGGTTTTGGATCTAAGTGATTTCCCCATCATCATCCAAAGGTGGGAGCACAAATATGATAAAGATCAATGTAATTACTAATACATTTAGGAATTATGTATTTATATATGTAAAGATACCATCACAATTTATTATTTTACCAGCAAACCCGCACATTTTCAGACTGAGACTAATAGGCAGCCAAATTCTTTCTTACCATGTGCTTTTGGAAAAACACTCTTGTCTCTTCCTGCACCACTCAAAACTCTTTCTATTTATAATACTCAGCTCTCTGCACAGATAACTCTACATAATCTCTCTCCCGTGATGCCCCTTCTAAATATTGCTAAACTTGTGTTTTCAGGAAGTTTGTTGTGGGTTGATTTTGGGTTTTCTTTTTTTTTTTAGATCAGATTGACTTAGGTCATATTACAATACTGATATTTATATCATAATGGTCTAGCAAATCTGCTAGTTTCTATAAATTTATAGTAGTGTAATAGAAACACAAATATGGGTTGTTTTATTAATACAGAAAAGAACCCAGTTGTAAGCAGTAGCTTACAGACCGTGTGCTAAATTACATCATTTGTCTTCTCATTGCATATGGTCTAAATGCGGCTATTGCATTGCATTTGAACATGGAACACAATATTCTGCATCGCCAGAGAAGCATCCTTTACTTAAAGTTATCAACGTGGCCATCAGTCCACTCTACCTACAATACTCACGACCTTCAGACTTGTTCTTTCAAAACACGCTGTTATAATAGCATAGAGTGTATATTATCCTATATTATACTGCAGGCCAGCCTGTCAATTTATGCTCATTATTCAAGGAGAATGCTTAGGCATATAGACTCACTTCTAACAACTAAAATACAAGTGTTTGACTGCTGTATTCAGGGTTTGCAGGTGTAAGATATCCTGTGCTATAGGAAGGTTGTTCAGACTTGGCTCTTGGACCTTATCAAGCCTACACTGATCTGTTTTGCAAGTGTGGGCTTCACCTTCCAAATCAGGAAAAGTTTCAGTAATATCTGCAAGGGTAGCATATTCTTTGTGTAGACATACTTCATCTATTACTACTGAGGGAATCTGGGAAATAAAATCCATGATTATAAATCATTAGAGTGTCTTTACTCAGAGTTAGTTGACCCACCCCACTCTCAAATTGAAAGTAAATAGCTCATTAGAGGAAGGAAGAGCACAGAAGAGAAACAATGCCTCCGGGAAAAATCAAATTTCTATATCCAGCTTAGTTTCCATTTATTGTAGCCATGTGAGGATAGAAGTCATGACCCCGGGGGGCAGAGGTGAACATCTCAGAATGTTAGGCCTCTCTGCAATCTCCGAATTATTCATTAGCTACAGGCTTATTTTGTGTATTATTAATGAAATTATGTTACAGAGGGTAGCACCAAAGAGAAAGATCTTCCAGTTGTAGCTCGTAGTACAGCTGGATAGCAAAAAACCCTGACTTACTAGTACTAAAGTCCCAATTATACAGCATGTCTTCAGTCGAGCTGAATTATGTATGAACAAATACCCCACCTCCTTCCACCTGCAATCACCACACAAGATACCCACCTCATTTTCCAAAATTGACACTTTACTTATGGTGATTTGGACATAACAAAGTCTGCCTCCAAGGTGAAGTTAGAACTAGAATGTTATCTATCAGAAATAATGAAAGGCATTCTGCTGCACTGAGGTTAGGCGACTGCTAATAACTTACATTTCTGCTCTACTGCTGAATTAATTATGTTTCTTAGCAGCTTTCCACTAAATATTGGCTTGACATGGCATAACAAGTAGAGGGATTATTTCTGAATATTGATCTTCCTGACAGGAGTCTCTCAATTGCTTCTTGAAATGACAGAAAAATGCATCTCTTGACCTTTTGTTTTATAAGAGAAAATAGAAAAGAAATAAAGGTGGCACCTAATCTTTGTGCAACGATGATTGTTATTTATTCAAGTAAACAACATTTCGAAAATTAGGTTAGTATAGGTGTTTCGAGTCTTGATTCTGCATTGCACTGCAGCTTCCTGTAGAGCTCGCTTAAAGACAGGGACTTCAGCTGGATTGTAACCATTACACATGATTTTCTGTGTATTGCCCGCTCCCTTCTTGTTTTTACTATATAAACCTAGTGTGAGCAATTAAGGCAAATTGGTGGTGCAGTGCAGGTTTTTGCACAAATCTACAACTTAGTTCCCTGGACATTGTGATGCAACCATGACTGAAGCACTTCCCAAAATTTAAAGATAAACTCATTCAGCAATTAAAACTAAAGTTTATAAGAAAAACCCCACTGGTTTAGCAGATTTTCAGTGAGCAAAAATATTTTGATGTTTCCAGAATGGTGGAAATACATTCAGTTAAAGGATGGTCATGTAATGCTTTGCAATCAAAAAAACCAAGTAAAAGCTGTAGATTATTTTGGATTCCTCCTCCCACCCCCATAAAACACCTGTTCAATATTGCCATTTCAATAAAGGAAATGCTGTTTCTTGAAGACAATGCTGCACCACCTTGCATTCTAATTTCACCTGATATCACAAAGTACTTAATTCTGTTCCACGGCAGTGCCACTGTCAACGCTGCGATATGCGCGTTGTGAAAAGTTTCACAGAGGGGGAGATGTCGCAAGATGTCTGGAGAGGTTGCTGAGAGGGGTAAGAGCAAGCACTCAGACCTCAGTCTGTTGCTGCCTCTTGTAACCACCTTGGAGAGGATAAGAGGGGCAGATACCTGTAGGGAATTCCACTTAATTTTGTTCTTTTCATCATATTTGTTGGTGACAAATAAGGACAGGCTTTCCTCATCCTTTCTTCTTAATCCCCCCCAACCTAATGTCTAGAAAGGGACTTCATTTTATGGTGATGGAACCCAAGCCACCCCTACTGCTATAACTCCCAATGGCTCTGCTACCCCTCAAGCTCTACTAAAACTGTAAGATACAGTTGTTACTCCTCCCCATATGCACCTACTACATGTTCTTGAACCATTAAACACTTGAACGTATTTACTCGGTTACATCACCTTTACCCAATAACCCCCCAGTGTCCTCCCCCTCAACACTCCTTAGCCCAGCTATGTTGTTTGTGTCACATGGATTAAAGCATTCTGCAGGAATGTGCCCTCCATTTTTTAACCCTTGTTAGTTGCTACAAGTTGAATACTTCATTTTATTACTTTTATACCCACATACAGCACAGGAGGGATTTCTAATATATAAATGGACCAGCAGTAAAAGTACCTTCTGAAACATAGCAACCATTCTTGGGAAAATAACTTCCATATCCCTACGCTTTAGAACGAAGTGAAACAAGCACAAAAAAGGCAGGAACAAACAAAGTAGTTGTTTCTCTAGCCTTGTACCATTCTACCAAAAGTCAGAGAAAGCTGTGCGATTTAGTGCACATGTAATTTCAGGAGAGTTTGAGTACTGTGCTCTGACCCCACCACAACCAGTTACACTACTAAGACCTTACTTACAGCTCTTTTAAATTTATATTTTAAAGATTATTTTTTATTCTAGGTCAAGAGTTATTTGGACAAAACCATCTCTAGGAACGTATTAAGTGAATTTATGTTGAGAACTGTTTATGATTTGTCTTATAGTTCTATAACAAAGATTAGGAGATAGAGGCCATAGCTGTAAATTGAATGTTTTCAGTCATTTTCAGGCTAATAAGAGACGAAGCGGAACAGCATCTATCAGGGATAATAAGGTTTAAATATGCACAAATATTTACAGCTGGAATATTCAAATTAGCTTTGCTTCCTGTGAGAAGTCTGAACAGCAAATACACCAGAGCCTGGAGGAAATTCAACCCTAGCAAATAAACCAGAGATCCGGTTCTGTATTTCTATATTGAAAATAGCCTTCTGTTGTCCATTGGTGAAGACAAATTGCTGTAGCTGTGACACCGGCATTCATGTTATCATATTAATTTAAAAATTAAATGCAGGATAAGTAGGGTATAAATCAAAATATACTTTATTTTCTTAAAGATAGCTTGGCACCTCTAAAAACCTAACCACCTCATATTATCTGCTGTTTCTGCAAGTATCACTCCTCCATTCAAACGCCTTCCCAGGGTCCAGGTAACCTGAATGCTGGGGAAACAAACGTTGCTTATGGATCTGCTCACAGATTCAACCATCAGGCTCGGTCACCCATTTCAGAATTTCGTCTTTTGAAACAATGTCTCTGTATTACGCAGCAAGGGAAACTCCCCAAGATTTCAATAACGCTTTGCATAGGAAAAGTCTGTTCTATACACCAAATGTTAACTTAAAATATAATTGTTCTTATTCTAATGTTATGTCAGAATATATTGCAAAGAGTAATATCTGCCAACCCCAAGTAAATATGCCTCAAGATTGATACTTGCATCAGAACCGAAAGTGGAGTGATATGCAGAAAGTGACACTTATAAATAACATTATTTCTAATTTAACAAGAGATGTAACAAAGTAGTTTAACATGTGTATCCCACTGCAATGAGTTTGGTTAAAGCAGGTACAAAAAACCTATTGTTAATCATTTCCTGTCCCAGCAACTCCAAATAGACACCAGGTCTTCTAACAACATTTCCATTTTCCATTCCAAGAACATCAGGCTAAATTTCAGGATACCACTTTACTTTGTCAGAGCATTCACTCTTCTGTATTTGTAGTGTTAGGTGTTATGTTTAAAATTAACACATCAGTACTACAAGAACAGTTTTTCTTAAGTGATAATCTCTGTATATTGAATTATCTGCTTTATATAGAAAATATAGTGCAAGCACAGCACAATAAATTTTGAATAAACCTCAACACAACCGAATATGTGTACAGCAGATTGAACAGAAGAAAAAAAAGACATGTTCTCTTGCCCTTTATTTTTGGTAGGTTCACGCTGACTACTTGTTTTTCATAGCTTACATACCTTATACTACCATTTGTTCGTGATTTGGGAGAGTTCTTTAAATCTTCTTTAAAAAGTACTGAAAAACCTAAAAAAGCATTAGGCCTAAATGTAAGATTCCCAAGACTGCAACTGTAGAGGGTGGAGTCCCATGGGGCAGAGGAGCCAACACTAGCCATCCCCAGTGCAGCACCCTGATTTAGGATGTTGATTTAGTTGAAGATTTTCATACTATTACTGCTATCTGAACCACCTCCCCCTAAATTCAAAGAGCAAGATTTCAGTTGCTTCTCCTATCTTGGAATTTTCATTTTGCCTATGAAACATCATTTCTTGGAAATAGTCTACTCACTAAGAAATAGAGTCCATCATCTTAGTATAATCAAAAGCTGTTTGTTTTTTATCTATAGCCATGGCTGAGCAAGAAGTTCCTTTTAGGAAAAGGCACGTGGAAGCCAAACGGGGCTTGTTTACCCTGTTCCATTCAGACTTCTGTCAACCCAACCCAACATCGGAACCTACGAAGTTTAAAGTAAGCTTGCTTACTTTAAACACTAGTTAAATAAATAGATCATGGGCAAATTTAAAAGACTAAAGAGGAGATTGCATTTGCTTTAAGTCATCAGCCATAAACCCCAAAAACACCAACACAAAATACCAGCATTTTCTTGATGCTTCCTACAGTGCAAACACAAATCAAGAAATCTTCAAACTGACATATTTGTCAAAGATGCTTCCTAGCACTGATACTGCTTTGGAAATAAAGTGTTTGCAACAAATGTTTTTTAAAATAATTGTCTAGCAAATAATATAATTATTTTTCCAAATGGAAGAATCCCAGTACAGAGATTTGATTTTTTTAATATCCATTTCCTGCAGAATTCTGAATGGTATAGTTCCACAAACAATACACCACTCAGGCTGAAAGTTCATTGTACTCTTGCTTGACTGTGTAGGCTAGAAGAGATTGCTTTGATATTTAGGGAACATAACAAAGTGTATCAGAGAGCACAGGCATAAACTCTTTAGTGGCATTTCTTTGGGCGAGGTGAAGTAATTTTGAAATTATGCTTTGGGGTCCCAGGGGAGCAGACAGACACTTGATTCCTGACCTTGTAAAACCCGCTTACATACAAGACAAACTTTCAAAAGTGCATCTACTGAGAAAATTGTGTTTCACAAAATGTAGTGAAGGCTTTACAGGAAGAAAAACTACAAAATTTCTGTTAGGAAAAGCGCGTAATCTTGTTTTCCTGCAAAAGAATATATGGAATGACATTACAAACTTTTGACCATGTGTGAGAACTGAATTTATAAGTAAAAAGTGTTCCAAAAGTTTGTTACAGAGACAAAGATACCAGTTTTATTTATATATTCGCCTACTTTAGCCAAGTGAAAATTGCAACCTTCCACTACAGGTTGTTTGATCTGTCACAGGATAGTGTCACTTACATTCAAATATTCTCCATTTCTCTTTTCTATGCTTTGTTCCAGGGGTCATAAGGAAGTGAAAACATAATCAAAACCAAGTTATCCCTTGGGAGTTGTGAGAATCAAGATACATAGGCAGTTCACAAGAAACCAGAGTAGTCATTCTTAAAAAGTATTTCAGATGGATGACCATCCAATACTTCAGAAGACTTTCAGGGCATAACTCATATTTCATCAATTAACTGCAGATACGTCCTCTTGATTATATGAGATAATCGGAGGCAACTACATTCTGTATTTCACCATTATTATCAATTTTCAGAGAAATTAGAATTTCATGATGCTTACTTAATTTACTGTTTTGGTGGACCTATTCTAGTTATATGTAACACATGCCGCAAATTCAAAACAATGAGCCACAGTGCTCATAAAAATAATTCTTCCAGCATATGAAGCTCCCTCTTTACAAGCCCTGATGCAATAAAAAAATACCAGAGAAGGGCAGAGGAGAAGCCACAGTGCTGAACACTAGAGAGCACAGCTTATGTACACACCTTGCCAAGCCTAATGCCACAGCAGCTGCTGGGGCTGCTCTAACTTACACAAACACTATGTCATCTCCTATGGAAAGCTCATCTTTGACGTAATGCAAGGGTAACAGCCTCTCTTCTTCCAGCAGAACCCTGTGTGCTAGAGTGGTTGGGAGAGAGATTTATTTTTTAACAGACACACATTCTAACCTTTATTTAAAGTTAAAATGACTTCATATATTGCGTGCATGTAACAGCAATAAATCCTGCGTTTTCTTTATTGTGTCTTACAGTTTACTTGCAACATGCTACATGAGTAACTAGACACAGATTTGAGGAAATAGTTTATATAAATGCATGCTTACCAGCTGGTGCAGAATGCGAGCAGTGAAGTTGAAAACTGCGATAATCGGCACACGATTCACTGAATTTGCCTTCCTTAAAATCTGACTTGGAATCCTTTTTGCTCTCAGTCACATCTGAAGAAAGTTTATCCAGTTCAATTATCACAGCTGACATTGTAAAATAGTCTCAGTATAACCCAGAATAAAACCAAAGCTGAACAAAAGTCACTTAAAGTTCAGCTTCCCCAAACTTGCAGTCTGGGGAAAAAATAACTTCCTATATAAAACCCAGTGTCTCCCCCAGCTGTAATAGTGCAAAAAGGTTTGAAGTCAACGACTGAGAAACTCTATTTCCAGGAAGCTGTTCTTCCAGCTCTGCAGAATTTGCTAAATATTGCAGCTCTTCTCTCAGGTAGAAAAACTACCACTTAAAAAAGTTCTGTTCTTGGAGCGGCACCAGTGTTATGGCATTTCTGTGTAGCTGCTGCAAAAATAGCAAGCACAAGCAGAGACATCTCTAGGTCTGCTGAGTTGTGGACTTACTAACTTTGTTTTACGAGTCCGATTCACATGGTTACCCACTGGTCCAGCTGGGAGGGGCTAAGCAATACCAATGGGAACAAGTGCACCGCGCACGCCAGCCCGCAGGAACGGGAGCCACTGTGCCCCGGTCCGGTTCCTCGGTGGGCACTCGCGACTTGGGCCGGGCTGCGTGCAACCCCACAAATGACCCCGCGCTACATCGTTCCTTGAAAACAAGTAAAATAAGGAACGGAGAACCATTTCCTAGAGCCTGAGTCTGAAATGATTCTTTCTGGGGAAGCCAGTGCTGGCAATATTTAGGAGAGTGGTTTCAGTTCTTTATTTTCCTGGCCTTAGATGCAAGTAAACCTCCACCGAGCTCTAGACAGAACGCCGCGTTTCCCCCCAGCCCCTGCCCCCCAACCGCCGGGAGCAACAAGCAGCGCCGGGAGGCACCCGCTGGCGGTGCCGGGCAACTGCACGGCCGCGGGACGCGAAGCGGGGCCGGGCGGTGCTCGGCGGGGCAGCCGGCCGTGGGACCCTCAGCGCTCCGGCAGGGCCGGGCGGTGCTCGGCGGGGCAGCCGGCCGTGGGACCCTCGGCGCTCCGGCAGGGCCGGGCGGTGCTCGGCGGGGCAGCCGGCCGCGGGACCCTCGGCGCTCCGGCAGGGCCGGGCGGTGCTCGGTGGGGCAGCCGGCCGCGGGACCCTCAGCGCTCCGGCAGGGGCGGGAGGTGCTCGGCGGGGCAGCCGGCCGCGGGACCCTCAGCGCTCCGGCAGGGCCGGGCGGTGCTCGGCGGGGCAGCCGGCCGCGGGACCCTCAGCGCTCCGGCAGGGGCGGGAGGTGCTCGGCGGGGCAGCCGGCCGCGGGACCCTCAGCGCTCCGGCAGGGCCGGGCGGTGCTCGGCGGGGCAGCCGGCCGCGGGACCCTCAGCGCTCCGCCGGCTCCGGGGTCCCCTGAGGAGCAGCAGAGCTCCCGAAGCACGAGCTGTCGTTTATGACAAGGTCTCACACGAGAGCTCTTAGCGGGATGGTGATTTACCAGCTGTTACCGCTTAGCTCCTCCTTGCGCCGTGGGAAAGGGGAGTAAATGATGCAAGAAAAATCTACGCAGCTCTTGCTAAACAGACCCTTGTTCTGCAGCAACACACTAAATCCAAACCCTCTAAACTCAGCTCAATAGAAGTGAATTCTCAGTGCTGCCCCTGCTAATGTGGTTCAGGTTTACACTGGGTTGCTACCGGTACCCCCAGTAATCTCTGTGCAAGCAGGGAGCAGGTGGAGATCCCATGTGCTCACGTGAGGGAAACATCCTCACCAGGGCCCAGCTGGTAGAGGGGTGTGTGTGGAAATCAATGTACCAGTGGGACACTTCCCTAATTTAAGGGAATTTGCAAGAGGTAGTTTCTAGATGGGTTATGATCACAGCAGGGAACCCAAATGAGGTAACGAGGCTAATACTAATAAGTCAAGCAACATGGAAAAGGGACTGTAAAAAAATCCATCACCGGGAAAGCTTTTCAAGGAGGCCAGACAAGTGTGGCATTTTTCTCTTTTTCATTTCAATTAACGCACATGGCCTAACAAAACTTTAGAAATGGTTATATAACAGGGAAAACAAATGTTATCTCATTTGGTAGGCAAATCCAGCACGGCTCACACCAGGAAAGGGAAAGGAAGCACCAGCAAAATAGATTTGCATGGCATACTTTTTTAAATAGCCCTCTATTTCAGTTCCTCTTAAATATATGCAGACTAGTTATGACATTATTGTTGCCTGAAGTAGACTGATTGGGTCTTCTGAAAGAAACTCACCCCAAAATGAAAATCCCAGCTGCTAAATTTGTTGGCAATTTTGCAGGACATAACAGTTATCGATATAGCCCGAACAAAATCCATAGCTTAAATTGCCCTTCTCTGTTCATAAAATACATCTTTGGCATATTTGCATGGAGTTGTTATTTCAATAAGCCCAATATATCAAAACTTCTAAAGAAAGCAGAATATTAATCCTCTAATGACAAAGCATCACAGAAGCCCAGGAGAATCATTCTTCTAACGTGCAGTTTCTTAAGAACTTTACACTATGCCTAGCTGCGTTCTTGTAACTTTTCCTGGATGTGTGAGCCATTTCACCTCCTGTACGAATCCTTATCCGAAGGTTTTAGGTTTCTCCAGTGACATTAATGTCAATGTGATTTAATTTTAAAATGAATATTACATTACCATTGCTGCTGTTAAGTTTCCCATGTAACTCTGAATATGTAAATCAGTCATGGGCATATTAAGTCTTCAGCAGTCTGTGACTAGCTTCATTTGTACAAGGGTTTTTCTTCCCTGATTTTATGCATTTATGCATGTGACAAAAGAGAGGGTACCGTACCTTGGCCATTTAGACAATCCCCAATCTGTTCCATTCTCTACACACCTTATGCATTGTATGCAAAAACTCTGAAACACCAACCAACTCTGCTGAAGGATAATTAAGGGTCATCCTTTAAGATGGAGGAGATGACAATGCATTGTAAAGAAATAAAATACTTTTTACTCATTTTTAATTTCCAACGCTGTGGAAAGTGATTTCCTAGTGGCAATATATCATAATCGATACTTTTTGTGAATGGCCAGTGGAAAACCTGGAAGGCAGCAAATGCCTATAGACCTTTCCCTCATGCTAAAGCAAAACAGAGGTGCAGGATCTAACACTGCATCTCCTTTCATTTTTCAGAGCTGAGCTGAGCCAACCTGCAGCAGCTGAAGCCCTATTTCATTTGGCATCCCTGCTTTTCTTTGTGTCCTTTTTCCTCTTCTCAAGTAGATGTCAAAACTGGAAACCTGAGCTATTTTGTGGTTTTAATACATTTTTATTTGTCAAGTAGTTTTGACTTCTGTTTCTTCCTCTCTGCTCTAGACAGGGAGACACTTTTGGCAAGATATGTGAACAATATTTTTGTACCATGAGAACATAAGTAATTTTCAGAATTTTTAGGTGCCTAAAGACACACATGTAGATACCTAACCAAACCAAAAGATCCAGAACCTGCTATTCCTTCAAACTGTTTAAACTATTTGACTACTATTATAAAGCTGGTCTGTAAACAATTACTTTTAATAAATCTAGTCATTAAACACATACTTATAAAATTATTTGTCTCATGTCTCTAAATATCTGTCATATTTGAAAACACAAGTGTGTCCCCAGACTGTCAACGTTTGCATGTTGTGAAGTGTACCTCAAAGTAGCATTTATACCACCTTTTTTTCACAGGTAAAAAAATGTAGAGATCCTAAACCATTCAACTTCTGTGACACCAAACTAAATTGAATTTAATTCATAGAGTCCAGTTATAAACACTTTTTTCCTCAAGCAAAAAAAAAGAGCTTGACATCAAACTCAATTTTACAAATTGTATGAAAAAATAAGTTTATTTTCAACATTTTTGAAGGGGTTTATAGGTTGCTCTGTTTAATGCAAGAGAAATGACTGGTTATACTGTAAGTAAGAAGTGATAATACAATTTTCTCTTTGTCTGAAATATCATTTAAGCATTCATGTAATGGAAGACCCAAACTTAATGACCTCCTCTGCTTGGACTGAGTTATGTCCGTTCCTAGTGACTGCTCTAAAATATTGTAGTCTCGTTGGTGAACAGATGTGGTATGCTGAACCTCTCATCATAGCCATCTGAACTACAAATAAACCACTGTTGAAAACAAAGGAGCAAGACATAACACCTTCCCAGAACAGGGCTGAAAATAACACAACTAATTTTGTTCTCTTTTGCTGTGATCCGATTAATATTTGCTTATGTTACAAGGTGGAAATGCTTCCACAATTAAGAATGTGAGAAACAGTCTACAGACTCTGCTGTGTAGCGTCTGCTCAGCAGCACAGGATGTTCATTTGAATACCTCCTTGGTACCAGGCAAGAAGTAAATATAACAACTGTATGAGAGGTGAAAGATCTTACATTTAATCATAACTGACTGCCGTTTCTCAGCACACAAACTCTACTCAAATAGCAATCTGCAAGGCCTTAGCAGTGAGGACAAACTCAGTTAAAATCAGCAGACAAAAGAGCAGAGGCTTCAGTGCATTCAAAGTTAAGAACTGGATCTGGCTGCATATTTTCAGGAAGGAAGAAACGAGGTGTGCAAGAAAAACATTAAGACATGCATTTATTGATAAGTTCCATGAATTTTGTCTCATTCTGAGGCATGGTATTGTGAAAAGGAGAAAAGAAAAATACTTCTGAACTCCTACCAAAACCCCAAATCTAAATAGACGGAGTATAAAAAGGTCAAGACCTTGTTCCTAATTTAGATATCTATCATCCTCATCAACAGTTTCAGTCACACAGACAATAATGACCCACCACACCAAGGGTCAGACTGAATTTCTGGATCCTTCACTCTGCACAAGAAAGAGCTGGCCCAAAATGTCTGCCTAGTTGGCTCCTTCCCAGAGCTCTTGGCAAGAGAACCAAGAGAGGCAGAAAGCTGAATGAAAATAGGTACGGGAGACACAGAAATAGTTGGCCTACATACTTACTGAAGAAACTGTGCAACCAGGGGTGAACCTAACCAGACTTTATGAAATCTGTGAGCTTTCTGTAAATGGGATTCCCACACAATAGACAAGACTCCATGTGTAGCAAAGGTTATGCAAGACTTTTTCCCCATGTTGGTTTTCCATAGCAGTTAACACAAAGCCAGCTATTACCGGTTGGCTACCTAAATCAGGATTTTCCTCAACACCCAACTACCCAGTAGGGTTCCAAAAGTTTAGTGTTTATCCTTCCTCACTCAGTAAAACAGTGACAGTTTCAGAAAAGTACAGGCCAAAGGTCATTTCCTTCTTTCACACAGAGAAATCTACCCACCGCGTTGATTTACTTCACTCTCCAAGTCTAATTAGCATATATCAGCTCAGAAAGGGAATTGGTTACCATTAGGATTTCCTTGCTCCACAGCAAAATAGTGTCTCTAGAAAAAACCTAAGACACCTCTAAACAGCTGATTTCAAACACACTGCTATTATTCTAAAAGCAAGAAGTAAAAGACCGTACTGAACGCAGCTTCAACACACACAGAAGGAATTTGATTTACACACAAGAAATGAGCAATTTCTGTCTTACATAATAGAAAAAGAGCCCATAAAGATGTTATGCTGTAATAAACCAAGATAGTTTCTAAATAGCAAAAAATGTTTATACTTTAGCAGACGTTTTGATAGCATCTTTTATATTAATTGAAGAGTTACCCCTTTAGATTCCAACAGAAGCAGTTATTTGTGTTATACAAAGGGGTAGGGAAGAAAGTGCCATCTATCTCCTCTAAGCAACCCAGGAACACCTCAGACTGTCTGCTAAATCAATGCAGGCACAACTGGAATTTGATTATTTTACTAAATAATCTCTATCATTTCTGAGCTGGTAGAAAAGCGAGGCAATTTTGTCTACATTCTGCTGATGAATGAACACACTTGAGTATGTTTTGCAAATAGCTTTCCTGGCAATATTGAATAATCCATCTTGAAAACATAGGTTTATAACTTTCATTTTCTTATTTAGTGTTGTTGGAAGAAATAATTTTTAATTCTGGATTAACTGTCCCATAGCAATTTTAAGTTCCCTTTAGAATTTACTGCAAATTGTTCCTTTTTTTATTTTTTGAGGTTATTTAGCAGGATTCGATAAAGTCTTATCCTAAAATAAGACACAGTGACAATCATTCTCTCTGGAGAATTAAAACCAGAACAATTGAGTAACAGACAGCACACTCCATCACCAAACTTTACCAAGTGAAAAAGGAAAATAATTTGGGAAAGTCAATTAATAGAGGCAGACTTAATGAGCTGCAGTCCAAAAAATATCAAAGCTGTTTAATCTTTAGACTTCCTCGTTGTATGAATACATTATCTAAAGATAATTTAAACCAATTTTACTTATCTATACAAATAACTTACCACATGTATATATACATACAAAATTAAACTAGTACGTGCTCTGTTATTAATTTACAAAGGAACTGTTTATATTCCTGAGTCTTTAAAACATCTATTTTGGCTTAGGAGTCTACTACTGCCATTTATTTTATCCCCCAAGTAACATCTATACTTTTCAAATTGTATTCCATTTAGTCTTAATGTGCTTAATCTATCCAGCAAAATGGATTTGCAGTTTGTTAATAACAGCACAAGATTTAACATCAGGTACTTGACATTACAGTGTTATCAATAAGTAACCATTCCATATTATTTTATTCAGAAATACATTCCTTTTTTTTTTTCAGAGGGGCAAGAGGGCACCACTTCTTAAGATCTATTGACATCAGGAAGCTAAATGTAGGCACAGAACCAACTCTTACATCAGCAATATTTGTCCGATAAGTATTTTTCAGGGCCATCTGAAAAAATATTTCCCAGAACCAGGAGCACAAGAAAAGCAGCCCATACCACCATCTCTCCCTGTAAATATAGGTGAATTTACCATGATATCAGATATTTACATGGATAAGAGACTGTTTCCCTAATGCACTAGAAGGCTTTTGCTTTCTTAGGCATAAAGTTCATCTGCAGTTGCTAGCCCATCACAAAATATTGATGTGGCTAAAGCAGTGTGCTTTTTCCGCCAATAAAGCATTGCTTGTACCCTAAAGTAAAGGCTAGAAAGCCAATAGTAGAGGCAAAAGGTCTTGCCCAATTAAGGAAGACATTCCTCTTACAGTCATTCCCTAACCGTCTAACAAGATTTTTGAACTTTATGGCATATTACAATAGCTTTCTCCCTATACCTGTTATAACCCTTACTTAGTGGTGAAGAAATGAAATGGAAAGAGTTTAACCCCGAGGAAAGCAGTGGTACAGCATAACACCAAAACGCATCTTAGTCCGTCAAGAGTTGTAGAGGAAATTTTGGAGCAGTAATTGCCTTGTAACTAAGAGATTTACACCCGTGTTTTTTTCTGGTTATGAGCTACTTCAGCTTAAATTCTAATAAAACCAATTTTAAACTCAGTGCATTACTATAAATATTAAATTCAGGTAAAAGCTTTTAACCATAGATTAGAAATTTAACTACCATTAAAGATACTGGTGTACACAGTGCAATGCTTTGGAGTTTGAAGATACCTGTGATAGCTCAAATCTCACTCACACTAGTGTCAGACTAACACATATATAGTCCAACCCAATCCCTCTGGTGATTCAGTCAGTCTACAGCAATGCAGTTACTTGCAGACAGAAATGTAGTCGTGGGGCAGGTTCACCAAGATTAATCTCTTACATTTCAAATCACACCGACAATAAAACTGAGACAATCAAATGTGGAGAAAGTATACTGGCTTGCATTTCAGAAATTTCAATATAGACGGATCAAATCAATATTTCCAGATTCACACTTATTCATACGTACAAACCTGGCAAAAGCTTTACTGATAACAGAAGGGTTTTCATGAACTGCAAGTTTTCTACTGGTACTCCAACAGTTCTGTGGAGTAGATGTTTTATGAGGATACCTGTCACGCATTTCAAACTGGTCTAGTCTCATATGCTGGTCTAGTCTCATATGCTGGTCTAGTCTAAAACAGCTAAAACAGGATAAAGTGTTTTGTTTTTTAATTTGAAGCCTTTTTCTTTCATGAAAATAATTATCATAATGTAACCACATAAAATCTTCACCTGAGTTTTTTGAGCTCATACACAGGAATTCTGATTCAGTAAATTACATATGCACAAGCAAAGCAGAGAGTCAGAAATAATGTTATTTCTACAATCTCATTTATAATAGAAAAATTCTTCATTATAATTGTTCCTTAATGTGTGCAAGATGCTGTATTTGAGAGAAAACATGCAGCTGACTAGATTAATGAAAAAAATTCTAGAAAGATCACCTTTTTAAGGAATTTGACATGTAGAAACATAACATAGTAAATAGTCCCTAGGCAGCAGGAAATTAAGCAAAAAATTTTCAAACCTTCAATTATCAGTTAATTCTAAAACTAAGACATCGTATTGGAAGAGGCAGTACTTTGTCCTTACCATTCCAGTAAATATTACTCAAAGCACTAACTCTCATGAAACATTTATTGCAATTCAGTATATTCTTGCAAGATTCAGATTTGTATTTACTGTCAGGTTACCAGAAGTAGCTTTCAATTCTTTGAAAATTCACCTGTAAAATCTTTTAGCTGCGCAGTATTTGCTCAGTGCCAAGCAACAATTGTGAGCGTGTTTAGAGTACGAATTAGTTTGAACTAGACACTAGGTGTCTGACTCGCCCCATGATAGGATACGCTTGCTGCTAAACAGAAAGACAATCAAAGTGATCAGAGAGCAATTTACCCTCAAAGAAAACTTTTCTCCATATATATACATAAACATACACCAGGTGACTATCTCTTAGTAACAGCAAAGCCTGCAGTAGGTGTGTCTGAATCCTTTTGGGCAACACGAAGGGGATGAGGAAAGGAAGCATATAATTTTACCTAACTGGTCATAGCTGCCCCTCTATGGAGGGCCTAATGCTAGCCAAAAGTAAATGTCAGAGTCAGGCCTGGCATTTCGGGGGTGTTCTCACAAGTCACAAAGCATAGGAATAGCAATTCCATATTAACCTTTTTTTATAGTGCTTCTATTGAACCAGCTATTGCAGTGCCAGCAGTTTTGTCTTTTTTTTTGTCCCTTTCTTTTGTGCTTCATTACCTTAACTGTCTCAGCTGTTGATATCCTTCTGTAAACAAAAGCATACAAAATAAAGGGTAAAACAGTTCCCCCAAGAGCAGGTTCTCCTTCAGAGAAAGGACCAACTGGTTAATTAACTGAATGTGGTATTATTCAATAATGGCACTAAAACATATCATGCCTTACCTAAACAAAAGGGGTGAACAGTTACTTTCATAACTCCACAAAATGAGCTGGTTGGTACCAAGAGAAAAATGCTGATTCTGACAAATCTTTTGCCCAGAGCTTTTTCATTTCCAATTTAGTCACAATGGGTGATTAAGTTGTAAATTTAGCCCTGATGAATACTACTGGATGTACACATATTCATAATTTCTTTTTCTCACATGACCAGTAACACGCTTGTGTTGTACGTGACCAAGGTAATTTTCCTTTCAGAGGGGTCGGTTAAGGTCTAGGCAGTTCCAGCATGGGTGAAAACAGTTTAAGGTCATCTAAGAGTTTTAATATTTTAACTCTTCAGATTTGAGATTTAAATCTTGCTGAAAGTCCCCTAAGGAAAAGAATTCTAGTAAGGTAACTCATACATTTGGTTTGGTATAACAACTATCAAATTTAGATCTAATTGAACTAATTTTGAGAAAGGATTTTAAGAAAGGACCTCAAGATTTTCTGTGTTTTCTCATATTCTGTGGATTTCTGTTTTCAAAAGCCATTGTAGGACACGAAGTGTTTCTGAATTAAACATCTTCTAGATAAATGATATATGAATGTAGGATCTGCTTTGCAGTTCTTGAGCCAAAACTTACAGGAGACAGTTTTATACTTCCCCCTGCAGGCAGGGACCGGTGAACACCACCAGAGCATGCATGGACACAGGAGACAAGGACCAGGCAGCACCTCCAGAGCCCACAGCAGAGCTGCAACTGTAGAACCAAGTTCCGTCTTGGAGTTCCCAGCTATTCCACAGTTCCCAGCTCTGTCCCCTCCCAACTTCTTTTGTACCCCCGACCAATCGCTGTTGGGGTGGGGTAAGGAGCAGAGAAAGCCTTGACTGCGTAATCACTGCTTAGCAATAAAAACAACATCCCTATGTTATCAACAGTGTTTTCAGCACAAAGCCAAAACATATCCCCATACCAGCTACTACAAAGAAAATTAACTCTCAGCCCAAACCAGCACACTCCCTTTCAAAGGAACAGACTCCACACTGCAAAAAAAATAAGGCCAGATTCCTTCATTCTCACTCACTCATTAAAATATTAGAGGATAGTAAAAATTACAGAAGAAAATTGAGCCAAAAATTGAGAATGTGTTCTTATAAAGAAATCACCTGATTGCTCCCTTTCAATGCTTTTTGCTCTCATAAGGGAGATAAAGTACCAGCTGCAGAAGAGAGATGCCTTGTGTACAAGAAAATTAAACAGTAAGAAACAGATTTAGAAGTTCAGTGTACCTGAGACCTTTATTAAGCAAAGGAGACACAAGATAAATTTTAATGATACCCAAGTCTTCAGAAAGCAAGACAAAGTTAAGCATTTCAGGAAGCAGAAAGGCACCGACAAATATTGTCAACCCTCATCGTCAGTGAAGGGACCAGAATATTTTTCATAACAAAGACAAGGAGCTATAGAAGATTATAAAGCAAAAACAGCATCACATGCTGAAGTTAGGGTTATTCATTCACAAGAGAAAGGCAAAAGCGCTCAGGAACACAAAACTGAATAGCTGAGGCGGCAAAGAATGAAAACAAACCTAACTGCGATGAATTGTGTCATATTTACTGACAAGTGCCCAAGGCGTTTTGGATATGCTTAGCTAACCTAGCTAACCCCATTCAGTGATAACAGCCTCCAAGGCAATCACAGACTTGAAACAGAAAGACTTCAAAAACCTAGCCAATGCCTACAGAACTTAGGTTTCAGATTTTGAAACTTAGACACCTAAGTTGCCTCCCAAGAGAATCATTGCTACTGCTGAAAACTGTTTCAGAGCTATATCTTTATCTCTGCAGCCAAGGGAACGGAGAGTTTGACAGGTTAGTGCCAGCAAACAGGGAAGTTGCAAATCACCCAAGTCATCAAGTCTAGTCCCCTGTGGTCATGGGCAGACATTCAATTCCCAGTTTGCACAGAAAGGCAGGGTAAAATAATAATTGAGGAACTATGTATTATATCACATATCAAAGGATAAGGCTTCCTTGACTCTTACATGACAAAAGATAATAAGGGAAGTACCTGGTGCAAGCAAGCGCAGCCTGATTCTTTCACAACCTTTTGAAGTTCTCAGGGAATCATATTCATATTTAATTTTCTCCAGAAGTTCACCTATTCCCCCCACCCTGAAGTTATCTAGCTCCTTCTCTACATAACTTTTACTCTGCCTGCAGTCCCACCTGAAATATTATTCAGCTACTCGAAAATTTAGAAGACTTCTAAATGGTATGATGAACTGCAGAGTATTTACTCTTAAGGCACTAGTCTTCCTTATCGTATACATATTTTTAATTAGTTTACAAAACAATTTTCATTTTAACAACTCAAGGTAAGTAGTCCACTACTTTGATTCTCTATGTTTTGTTTACTTGCATCAGTAGTTTCAGTTTGCATACCATTATCTTGAAAAAACTTTAACCAGGCTGTACACAGCATTTCAAATCAGTTCCTGCATATCCTCAAACATCAGCATTAACACCTCCCTCTTCCCAACAGAAATTCCTTGCTTGATGTCCTCTAAAATCACCTTAGTGTTTTGCACAGCTCCATCACATTAGCGGCTGAAAGTTATCCTTTGATTAGCTTCATTCCAATTCCTATTAGTCTGGTGACAAAGTCACACAATGTAAGATGATTAGTTCCTTCGCAGCACTATAAATATTCCCAACATGTATTTTGCCCACAGATTTCACATGCACATACCCATTTCCTACTCTCAGGTCACTCACGAACATTCCGATTCCCAACATTAAGTAACAAAGAATAACACTGATGATTTCTCTCAAGGTTTTAGTGTAACCTGTTGTAATTTCCTGTCCAACCAAATGTTTATTCTCTTTGTATGAATCCCCTTTATCTCCACACTGAATAATTCCCTATAGGACACAGCAGCAAGTTTTTTTGGAATTACAACACTATTCCTTATGTGTAAGAACGGAGTTATTAAAAAAAGCCCACAAGATAGTCACTGTTTCCCCTTTGATAAAACTGGGCTATAATTTAATCACACTTTCCATTCATTTCCACATGTGTAATGATTCTTTGCTTCAAAGCATGTTCCAGTTTTCACACAGCACCGAGATGGATCACCTCTCCCTTCTCTATCTCCATTCTTGAATGCAGTTACAAGGTTATACATTATCTAGCCGGAGTACTGAGTCTAGTTCTGCAGATTAACTAGAAATCTTTTCCTTTGGATTTGCAACACTATAAATTTTGAGTCTTAGAGAACTGATAAGACCTCTGGATATTGTCACGATATAGTGTCTATGCCCCCATACTTCCAAGGTGTAACTTCAGACCTCTATTGCACTTGAATTAAAGAATTATGTTGCAAACATCAAATTACCTGCTTCTGCTGGGCCAGGTAGGTGGTGTACCCAGGCAGCTGCTGCCATGAAATGTCTGGACCCTCCACTAGCCCTCTGTCCTGGGTGAGCATCCTCCAAAGAAATGGGGAGCAGAAGGATCAGCAGTGCACCCACCGCTGAGACAACAGATCACAGAAATGCAGTGACACGTAACTGCTCGTTTATGGTATCCGTTAGACTGCTGTTTTCTGTGGACTCAATTTTGTCACCACAGTAAGGTTCTGGGAGGAGAGATGTCTGCCACCAAGCCCCCACTAGTTTTCTCCTCTGAGCAGGAAGAGTGTTTCCCTCCATGGCAGAACACAACGGATGAGGACTAGGCATGCATGTTGGAAAACTGGGAACCATACTTTAACTGTTTTAAATGGCAAGTGCTCCCCAGTGACCTGGGGAGCAATCTGAGTGAATCTTTTTTTTTTCTAGAATCTATTAAAAAAAGCCACAGATATATCTTTTACAGAGCTGGGTTTAATATGACAAGTATCAGTGCTGGATCAAGAGGGACAAATATGGAAGAAAAATTTGAAAGCAAAAGCAGTTATGTGGATAGATGTACCCCAACTATATTTAAAGTTTTGCCTTTTTCTAGTATCCAGTCAGCAAAATCCTGTTTGTTCAATCCACTGGAGTTCATAAAGTTGCCATAATGCAAGAGTTAATATTCAATCTGGTTTCCCTTCCTTAATAAATAAAAAGAAACCTCATAGAAAAGAATCTTCTACTTCCCTCTCACCCCCTTCCACCCACCCAAGAAAAGTCAATATTAACACTAAAAAGTTGAGGGGTTTTGTTTGGGAAGGATGTGAGGGATTGTGCAATCTTGGCACAGTTTCGTGGCTTCATAGATTTTGAACATGTTATGAAAGATCACAGGCATGATTACACTCTGAAAGGAAAAAGATCTAACACCAAAGAATTGAAGGAGTTTGACTCATTCCTGATCTGTAACTTGTTTAAGTGGACAGGTGTAGTCAAATATGCATTATTGTTAAATGTGTGCTTAAGCATTCTTCTAGTTTCCCCTCTAACTGTAACAGAAGGGGAAAACATCAGCAAGATTTGTACATGTGAAGGCAGAAAAGAACAACTTCATGAAATATCTGTGAATCAAGAATGCTAGTCCCTACTGTATTTCTCTACAGAATTCCACTAGACCGTATGTTGGCTTATTGTGGCTATTCTTGCCCTAGAAGAGGCTACATTCTTAAGGAGGCTGTGGAGCATATCAGTGACTGTATTGGCTTAGAGAACAACTTCCAGTGCAAAGAAACAGTGAAGCAACTGCAAAGAAATTTTGTAATTCCATACTATTTTGTCCTTAAAGGGATGAAAAATGAAGTCAGCTTCCAAATTTTTCCACAAGCAACCATAATTGCTGGAGATATACAAACCACATGGAAAGTTCGTAAGGTAGGCCTTCCTCCAAAGTTTGCCTTGTCGTTTTACCTGGTCATTTAAGCACTCAGAACAGGTTATCATGCTGCTGCTTCTCCCTTTTTATTTCCCACTTTCTCGATAGTTTGTTTTTAAATTCACCTTTGTCTTGCCCTTGTTTTAAAGGTTAAATTGTTCATCTTTAATAATGGGCTTTAAAAATATCTTTTGCTATCTTTCCCACTTATCTGCCATTATCAGTAAGTCTGAAATGTTTCGGATAGAAAACAGAGGGCATAACAACTCCATTTTCTAAATTTGAACTTAAAAATAGTTAATACTTTAGAAAGTTTTGAATAGCTTGTGACTTGTGACTCATCTGAATGTATAAACAGCCATGATTTTATGCTATAATTGTAAGTGTGATGTTGTTCAATACCAGCGTGGAAAAAAATCATCCTGAATCATCCAAATCATCCTGACTCATCCTAATGGACAATGACTACTTGTATCGAAAATAGTAGGAATTAGTGGCTATGCAGCCATTAACATTTAGTCACACTGTTCACACTGCTAACACACTGCTTGTAGGCCCAGAAATTTGCCTCTAATATTTTTTGGGTACATTCTTTCTTAAACTAATACTTAGGTTACTTAGTTCATAGCATACAAAAACCTTATTATCTCCTCATTAATGATTAGTTGGGGTTTTTTTAAGCTGTAGGTTTAAATGTTTACACTGAAGACAGGTGTCTACCAAAAGAGACAGAAGGAACGCATACATAAACACTACACTTACTGCAAGGGCAGTAGAAAATATAAACACATTACATTTTTCAAATCCCTTAAGTACCTTTAGTAGTTTAACTTGCTCTGGATTCTGGCCATAACTGTAGATATCAATTATTCTGACTCTTAAAATTCAAGAGTAAAACATTGAGGACTGACACACAGGGGATTTTTAATAATGAAAATTTTTTGTACATAGCGCAAGCTAATAAGAAAAGGTAGAAAATCCATTTCACTTGTTTTCCTTATTTTGATTATGAGCAGCACCAATTGCAGTGCAGTTTATGACTTCATTCTGTTCCCCTTCCTACTAAATCTTTTGTTGTCTTCAAGGCTTGATTGAGTCGATGCACTGGAAATTGTGCGTGCTACATACCAAGGATCAGTAGATCCTGCAAACTTCAGAGGAAGTTAGTTGTCACGTTATAAATCTGCATTTCAATAAAATCTTATCAGCAAATTCTAGAAGAGTGACTTAATTTAAGACCCTTTGTCATATAATGTCAAATTAGAAGCCTAAAAAATTAAATCCTGAGGAATGCCTGTTTTTTCGCTCCCCATGATGGCTGTGTGATTTAAACTGCCACATTTTGATGGGGAAGTTCACAGGAGGGAAAGTGAAGATGCCCTTGGTTACAATTTTAGAAAGTTAAGTACAAGTGATAAGTGAACATTTCAAGTTGTTTCAGTGTATTTTGATATCTGTACTCAGGCAGAGGTATTTCAAAGAAAACTGAAGCCAGTTTCCATTTCTCTACAGATGGAATAATTTTTCCATCTAAACAATTTCATTTTGCCTGTATCATTTCCCAGTACAATAAAAGCACATAAAACTGCAGCAGAGAAATGTCTACCAATTTTCGTTACACATTCTTTAATTTGTACTTGTTTGGAGTGTACCAAGAGGGGGTACCCACTGTAGTGGAATGCCTAGATTTCAGACCTCACTCATTCCACACACCAGTGTACAAGATTTAGCATATTCTATTTTTTCTCAGTTGTACCCATCTCAACATAATTACCTCAGACTATAGATCTTCCTTGCACAGTGCAATCCTGCCATTAAAAGAGTCTGACATCCGGCTTCAGTAATATCCAAGGGATATTCTCCTTCACAACACCTCTTAAAGTAAGATTAAACCACCCAGCACGATATCTTCATTTGAACAGACTTGCTCCTACTTTGGTCTACCCTGAGTGACATACTTCAGTTCTCTCTCATCTTAACTGCTGTCACAAGTACTCAGTAAAGACTTTCAACAAGGTTCTCACCCTGACTTGCTTTTCCATAACCTCTCTCCTACAATCTTTGTCATTATCGTGCTCTTGTCAAAATCTTACTCACGGCTCTTTTATTAGCAAGTAATTTTACTTTGAAATAAAATTTTTCTTTCTTCATTAGACATTCAATTAAAATAAAATTGATACATTTAGAAGGATTTCTGGAGGTACTGTAAGCTCAGAACAATGCATGAGACAACCCTTACTTTAGAAAGCCTGTCAATCATTTTGTATTGCACTCATCACCATGGTATCTAAAGGCTTTCTTTTACATACCAACTATAGACATTACGGATGTACCAAGAGACAAAAAGGTATAATTGAAACTGTTTTGACACAAAAAGGAATACTGAAGCTTAACATTTTAACCACAAAGACTATCTTGTGAAAACATTCCATCAATATTTTCAGAAAATGGAAATTTTTTTTGCAAGTGCTATTTATCAGGTTTAGCATATTAAAGTCCCTATCAACCTTTTAGGGACAGATTAACCATGCAAAATATCTACTTTTTTTTGTGAAGTGGGGCTTGTGAGTTGCATACAAAGATCACAGAATGGATTAGGTTGGAAGGGACCATAAAGTTCATCTAGTTCCAGCTATATAAATAATACCAGTGCACTCCGAGACAAACTAAACACTTGATTTTTATTAGAAAAAAAATTAGTTTCAGAAGGTACAGAGATACCTACGTTTTAGAGAGTACTTAGCAAAATGATAGCTCTTAATTATATTTAAAGTTATTACTTAAGTTAGGTTTATCAAATCCTAAAAGGCTTCTAACAGGATTTGACAACAGATTCCACTGTCAGAACCCAGAGTACAACCCTCAGTAAACTAAGACAAAAATAATGCTGTTTCCTAATTCTGGTAGACACGTTATTCTGTACACCCTTAATTAGCCTGAATCACGTTTTTCAAATTATTAAAAGGATTGATTCATCAAGAAACCACTATAATTTTTCATTACTGTAGCAATCATCTGGTGACATGCTTTTCCCTCCCTCAGGATGGTCACACAACTGTGTCTTGGGGGAGTAGAAGGATATGCTCAAGTCAAAGGGAGGTCTCTTGCAAGACATGAGTATATAAGAATTGAAGTACCTTTCAGGTGCCTTTAACCCTCCCTGCTGCCTCAAAGCCTATAATCTTAGTTTTAATTATTTTAAAAAATAATGACAAGAGATAATAAGGAAGTCCCAGGAACCGTGATCTGTAATTCACACTCTAGATTCAGCACACCGAAGCAATCAAATGTCTCAGATTCAATACTGTAGATGCAATTCAACAGTCTGGTGTTGAATATTCCTCCTCAAGTTATATACCTATATCTAATTCCAATAATCCTTTGTTAGGGTGTGGGTGGGTTTCAAACTAAAAGAACTGGATAAATGTTACAGTTTTCCCTCTTTCTACATCCTTCCCTACAAGGAGGATGAATGTCACCAAGTAGTTTGACATAACCAGGCAGCTGTGCCTTTTCCATCACAACAGTTTATGATGGTGCGTAGGAGTGGGCTGAGTCTTGCAGCAGGGTAGAGGATGCTGGGGCTGCACTGAATGCCCAAACCCCACATCCGCCTCATTCACCCTATCCCCATCAATCAGCTGGGGGAGGGTCTGCAGCAGTGCTGCACCATCCTTCCAGCACATACAACTTCTCCCAGATCCTGTCCAGCACCAAGGCACAGCTGCAGCACTGGTGTTACCTTGCCCCCGTTCTGTACCAGGGGGACAAACTGGCTCTGGGAAGACTCTGCCTTACCCCAGATTGCCAGTTTGGGATAGTTTGCTTTCACTGCATCGCCGAATGGTTGAGGCTGGAAGGTAGCTCTGGGGGGGTCATCTGCTCCAACCTGTCCACTCAGGCAGGGCCATGTACAGCTGTTTACCCAGCACTATGTCCAGACAGCTTTTAAAGGATGGAGAATCCACAACCTCTCTGGGTAAATCTGTTTAACTCCCTTTTTGCTACCATTTGAGCCATGCATGAAACAATATCAACTATTCATGAATTGAGTACATAAGCTAGGGATTCATGAATAATTGCACCACCTTTTTATTGTCTGGTCAAAAATATGTGCTGCAAAAAAAAAAAAAAATACACTGCCTTCGATAGCAAGCACTCAATGCATGGGACTGCTAAACTGCAACAAAACAAAGTTATTTGAGCCGTGGGAGCAATTTGTTGCTTTATACACTCCAAGTTGAATATAATTCTCTCATAAATAACTAAAATGAACCAAGCAGTGGTGATGGGCCCAACCCAAGAGCAAGATTTGTGTTCTTCAAAGCGTTGGCATTGAATGCAGAATTTAAAGAAGTTTGCTTTCTTTTGGCACGTTAGTTCACCCTGGTGGCATTTTGCACCACACTTCACTGGACACCTCCTGCTCAGGCGCACTCTCCTTTTAAAGCTGCATTCTGTGCTGTAACCATACAAGATTTCTGGCTTATGGAAATGACCACTGCTTTCAGGTTTGCTTTAGAAGTGCTCGTGTGTGCTTTATTAGCTGTAACGTTGTTTCACAGGAGAGAGAGTTCATAACATTCACGAGTGTGTATATTTGCTGCAGTACTTACAATTCTTCATAAGACAAATTCTCTACATTCTAATTTCTTTACAAAATGAAAAATGTTTTTCGACTTCCAGAATTAATTTCTTCCTCACAATAGTAAAAAGGCAGCAAACTAACAGCTACACAAAACGATGGCTTTGTTTTTGCAGTAAATTCTTTTTAATCTGCCCTAAGCCAGGCATCGCTGGAGGAAAACATGCAAGTCAATACAAGTAAATAGTGATGTTGCAAATTCATCTTACAGCTCCCGGCTCCTAACTAGTACTGAATTCATCTAACCATCTTCAGGTACAAGATTCTTACTGTTTTTCCATACTGGTATGCCAGATACTAAAAATGAGATTTTGTTTAGGCCAAAATCCCACAAAAGAAGGAAATTAAAACGAATTCACAGGGATAGATGATATTACTTCTATCACAACAGCAACATTTGACTGCATTTCAAGGCATGGTGTGTAACAGATGAGCAGAAAAACTGTCAAGATAGAATCCAGCAACAGAACTACAGCTTTGCTTTTGAATTTGAGAATTAAAATCCCCCAAACTATACAAAAGTAACATGTAAATTATGAACATATTTTTCTCATTTTGCCCCATCTTGAAATATATTAAGCAAATTTTCACAAGTGTAAGACGTGCAGCAGGTGTCACTAGACTGTGATTGCCAGGTAAATGTTTCCATGAAGAGTTTAGGTGCCCCAATAGGAGCATGAGTAGTTCTGACAGTCGGGTTCAAACACTGGATGCTGACTCCCGTAGAATATCTGTGCAACACATGAAGCTCTAGATGACAGTACAGATTTTAATTCAGCGTAACTCTTTCCTGGTCCCAGCGGGAGAAGAACAAGTCTTTCTTGGAAGTAACAGTTAACAAGATCAAGATGAAAAATATTCAAAGGGCTATGGAAAAGGGAGGAAAAAAGAAAGCCTTTAGGAGTTGAAGGGAGGGGAGGAGAATACTGCAACAGGTAGTATCAGTCTTCATTTGACTGAAAACATCCGGGTAAAATCAGTACTGTCTGTGGTTGTAATAGCTTGTCCCATCATGCACTTTCAGTGTAGGCACTCATTTACAACCAGCTTAAGGCATTATCTCGTTATTTAGAACAGCTTTGTATCCTGTCAGATTAATCCTCTTTGAAAGTATTTTAAGAAATTATAAAATCCAAGATTTAGCAATAGTAATAAAACCTAGAGATGAATGCAGCAGTTTCACATTTTTCAGAAGCTTTAAGGTCAGGATTTTCTGGATTTTGCCTGTTGCACAGGTGCTGAAAACAACACTCAGTTTTCATAAAACTGTTTAGTGTTGCAGACATCAGGTTCAGCAGGTTGGCTTCTACCTTTCTCATCTGAGGTACAATACTTAGCCACACCAGCATAAGAGAAGACATTTTTCCTTTACTTATCCATTACAACAAGAAAAATAAAACATTAAGTACTAATTCAATAGTTTGTTGAACTCTTTCTCTCCAAAGATTTAAGATGTTTATATTATAACCCACCAACTTAAAGCTTCCATTATACAAAACCAATACTGAAAGAGATTTTATAGTTGTATTGTTACCTCTGTAAGCAAGCATGCATTTGTGCATTACTCAGTTTCTATATGTACTGCAAAAGTCAACATGCAACCAACAACTCATTTGTGCCCTGTCTTATTTTATGCACTGAAGAAATTAGGAGATGCTATTACAACCCAAATCTTAAATCACTTTTGCTGTTTGAACACCTATCCAATATTCTCAAAAGCTTGAAAAATCTTCCCTATAAAACTTTATTTATGGTAGAAAACTCGCAATAATTTTGCTTGAGTGAGGACTGGATGGATAATTAGGAATAACACCCAATGGCCCATATACAAACTATTACATCTATTTTCTTAGAGAACAAAACATGAATTTCACAATAGAATTGTAACATAGATTTAAACTTTTTTTGCAGTAAAATTGCTTAAACCTATTTTGTTTCTAATTAAAAAGTAACTCCAAGTGATTTCAGAATTAGTCTTACAGTGATTTCTCATGTCCACCTTCATTTTTAGGAATGGCTTGTTCATTTTCTTTCCAAGAAAGTTGTTTTTCCATTGATGCTTAGCTAATATATTCTTGGAGAGTCTTGATAGCTTTCTTAGTTATTTCTTAATAGCTTTGTTATAGTTTTGGTAGAGGTTTCTGGGGGTTTTTCTGGTTTTGATTTTAAAATGCTTTTAAGAAAGCATAGTACTTGAGACATGAAAGCAGGTAAGACAACGATGCCTGGCACAGCGAGACAGAAGCTGGGCAGCTCAATGGGACTGACCATGCTTTCTGCACCGCAGCTCTGCCTCTCCACTGAGTGCATGGACATTAGCATGCCATTTCTTTTTATTACAAGAACATGGCTACTTTATTTTAGGCTATTCCTTGATCTGCAACTCTTTCCTGAAGCATAATGATTGCTCTTCATGCCTGTTTTACAAAGAGGAATCAAATTTTGATTTGAGGCAAGAAGTTTAGATACACGTTCTAGTGAGAAACTGGAACCAGCTTTCTGCAGCTTCCCTCAGTACCAGCACAAGCATTCAGAAATGAATCTCGTGACAACAGTTCTTTTTTATAATTTACTGCAGAATGTAATGTGCTAATTTTTTAAAAGTGAAGAAAGGGAGTTATTATTTCACTCATTACTGACACTCATTATTTACTCCCCTCCCTGTTTATTATTATGCAAGCAGAGATGAAGTCATGGAGAAAGAAGTTGCATAGTCTGAATATTAATTTTTCAAACTCCCATGCACCTGATCTTACAGAGGCTCTGTCCTCTTGATTGTTTCATCATTTTCCTACAAGCTTATATGACACAAAGTATTTGTTGGCTGACTCTTCCTCAGCACCTAAGCAGCTTTCACTCGGAATTTGGCCTGAAACCTCATAAAGAATCAAAAATTATGCAAACACTCCTTGTCATGTCTGATCTGTAGGTATTTGGGCCAAAAGTAAACCAGAAGTAATTTCAGGCATGTTTTTTTTTGTATACATTCTGGAAAAAAAACACAGCAAGGTATGTGTTTGCAACATCAGTTGGCACATGAGCCATGTATCGGGTCATTTCCACTATTATATGTAATTTCCTATAAGCTGTGTTACCACCCTCACCCCCTCCTTTCCTTTATTGCTGGAACTGAAAAACAGCAGATTGTGCATACTCTATTTTTGCTGTAGCACGTCATGAATAGTCTTAAAATTAATAAAATATCAGAAGTACAACTGGGATAAACATTTGGCAAGCTACTTATTCATTGGAGGTAAAAAGACATTTCTAAAGCAGCCAAAGCTATTACTGGATTCATGCTATATTTGCCAAATAGTTTTACCCCCAGGAAAAAGTCAACAACATTATATACTTTCACTTGCTTTTTTAAGAAGAGCGAGCTGTGACAGTGATGTGTTTCCCTCAGAATCCAAATTTGCATGTACAGTTTAAGAAAGTGTCATTTAAGCATGATGATAGGAAATCATCCTGTCCAGACTTGTCATCTTGACTTGTCCAGATACCTATGAAACTCCACGTCCATAGCCAGAGAAAAAGCAGAGAGAGTCAGGGCATGATGCCAGCTTGCCCAGAGGGGCAGAATCCAATTTCCCTGGTTATTATAGGTAGAAATGGAGCCTCAGACCAACAAAGGGACTAATAAAGCTCCATTCCCAGATTCCCATCTTTAGGCAGCTGATAACTCCTGGGTACAATGTTTTTTAGTTTCTGCATTAAGTTGGATAAACACTTTAACAGCCATAGTGACTTTTTGACTTGAAGGCAGAATTAAGACACCTCTCACATCTTAACCACATGTCTGAATGAGTTGCATTTTACCTAGGTACTTCATGAGCATTTGAACATGTAGGTAGGTTCTAAACCCTAATAAATAGTTGGGTATTCTGAAGGAAGACATACAGAGTAGGCAAATATGCAAAGTTCTTTCATGTGTTCTGCTAGTATAAAAAAACACCCCCAAATTTATTAAGAAAAAACATTCAAATCTCCAATAGAATAACTTCAAGAGTGAAAGAAAGAAAGAATAAACACAATATTGTTTTGCTAATTAAAGTTAAATATTTACACTGTCCTTATGTCTCAAATGAAAATTTGAGAGCATAAGCTTGCCAAGGGCTTGGACAGAATAGGTGGATATCTTCCAGAAAATACAGGGGTAATACAGTGAATATTGGAGGATGCTGTGAGCATAGAGCTCTGTGCGTAGAGCCAAGTCCAGGTTTGAGCACAACCCTCTAGGGGTGCTGAGGTCATCCCTCATACTGGCCAAACACTAAATCCTCTCTGCTTCAGAGACAGACACAGCTATGGCCTCTGTTCCCAACCCGTGGCTCTGGCAAACATGACTCTGAACAGGAATGATTGATATGTTAATTTGGGTAAAATTTTCTCAGCTTGGAGGAATCCAGAAAAATAATAAATAAAACAAGCAGCCAGGGAAAAGGAGAGACAACTCACCCACAACACCAAGCTGTTTATGACATGAGCACAAATGAGAACAACCTAAAAACAGGTGACAGATCGCATCAGTAGTATGCAGACATGTCACAACACAGGATGGAAGTAGGTGAACAGCAGCTTTGGAAAACGGGTTCAAGACAGCAAGGCATGCTTTTCTTATTCTCAAAAAAGCGTATCCATCTTTCACTATTTCCACAGATCATTCACATGTGAGAAGCATGCGTATGTGGATCTGGGAAGTTTAAAGGAAGCTGTAGAAAGCAAGTTCACATGTAAGAACCTAGAGATGTGGAAAAGACTCAATATTTTTGTAAATGTTTACCCTAAATTTGATATTTTCTTAAGCCATTTGAATGTGCTTGACAAAGTAAAATCAATTTACCATGACTAGTACTGATATAGCTTGGGTGAAATTACTCTAATAGCCAAACATAATGAAAGCTAAAGGTGCTTAGCAATACAAAAAATTCAAACTTCATTGTAAGTTTTCAACTCCTAGAGCAGGAATGTGCCTTTAATTCAAGTAAATTAGTCTGAACAAATGTTTAGATGTTTGCTGTTTTTCAAGCTCATGGTCTACTGTTGCAATAAGACATAAAAGAATGAATATTTGAGATTTAATAGTTCTTACAGAAAAAGCAGACCAGGACCCTGCAGAAAAGTTCCAGAGGGTACACACATCTAGTTCAACAGCTCATGGACCACCCTCCCAAGGGAGTGCCCATTATTAGCTGGTGACACATCTCAACCAGGTAAAAACCAGGAACCATTCCCCATTTCAGTGGGAACAACCATTTCAGAAGGCCTATCCAAGGACCAGCATGCCTACAGGTGCATTCAGTCTCAGCTCAGTCAAAGCCCTGAAAGCTGTCTGAGGAAGAACTGGACAGAAGATAAGCAGCCACAGCAGAAAAAAAGCAGGGATCAGAACACCTGTTAAATTTTAAATAGCTTTGGGAAGCAATTGATATGAAATAACAGCCTGGACTCCCAGCTGCATATATGCAGTGTTACTACATATTGCCCTTAAAAATAAAACCTTGAAGTCCTCCGTTATAAAAAGCTTCAGCTAGCTTCAAAACTGCTGAGGAGTTACACCACTGGACACCAACAATACTTGTGTTAGACCTACTGGCTAGAACAGAAATCATGTTTTCAAGCCTTCTGAATAAAGCAAGCTACAAATGTCAAAGGTCCTGAAGGCTTCGAACACAGCAGTGCTTGAATACTTGCTTTCCTCCTGCATGGCACGGCTGTGGGAATTAGGTGCTGGAGTGTTCATTTTCAAGAGTTGTATTGATGTTTTCATCACTGTTTATCAACTTTCACATGAGTTTATGCATTAAAGGTCTAATTGATTAGGTGAATAGCTGCCAATTACAGTGCAGCATTATGAGCTGCATGTGAAACTCAGAGAAGCCAAGGGAAGAGGACAGTATTTAAGGAAATTGAGAAGGTCCATCACACAGTATAAGAGGAATAAAACACCCAGTAGAGGGGTGAGCAGAGCATCCGGCTGGCATCTTGGGCTGCTCATTTCAATCATTGCTTGCCATCACACGGACCAAGGGAGGCCATTAACTGTATGTATCAGCTTCTCCATCTTTTAGCAGAGGTAGGATCACCAGCTCAGAGCTGCAAGTGGAGAATGGGAGCTCATTGTGAAGTCAGCAGTGTGAGCAGTCTGGAGAGTACAGAGTTCTGTGCCATCAAAATCTAACGTGATGAACAGAAAGAAGAGTGGGGTGGAGAGGAAAGGGTAGGAAAAACAACAGAGCAAGCAATACTGGGCAGAAATCAGATGGGTAACAAATATCTGGATTATAAAATTAATGTTAGGAAATAGTTTATAGCCACCAGAAGGAAGAAACGTTACATAAAGGCTACAAGAATATGCTAAAGCCACCTGTCCACCATGTTTTGTTCAACAGCCAATATTAAGAGCTAAACTCACATTAACAATCCTTTCACCCTGCTGAGAGCTGCTGTTTCCATTTTATGGTGTTTTGGGTTTTGTATTTGTTTTTGATGAGGACATGACCAATGGGATCAAATATAGCAACAGAAATTACCTTTAGATATAAAATAGATAACAAAATGTTATCATTTACCTAAAAATTTTGCCTCTCACTTTGGATGTGTCTGCAGTAGTAGCACTCATGCTTCATTAGTTCTCAAGTGACTGAGTAAAATTCCTCTGGAACACTTTGGGCCAAACCAAGAGACAAAGTAAAAAGCACAGGGAAAGATTTTGAAAACAAACTGCACCAGAACTGCTGTAAAGCCTGTTCAATGTAAACTGGACATTCAGTGTAAACTCAGCCAGTGCTGCTGTTAACTATTTTGTGCACACCGAGTTCACTGGGAGAAGAACAAGGATTTAAAACACAACTTTTCAGTGTGAAACATGCAGTCATTATTGCAACAGTAATTTGGCAGTCTGCATCTCCATTATATACAACCAGCCCACACAAACACACTTTTCATTGCAGGACAACCAGATCTTAAGTAGTATTTATCACGAATTTTTCTCAATTCTATCAACTGACAAAAAAAAAAAAAAAAAAAAGGAGTCATTGGCCAGTAAACAAGATATAGCAAGTGTTATCGTTTAGTGTTTTATCCTGGAGGTAAATATACCTGGGCAATACAGATGCAATCATAATTAACAAAAATAAAAGACCTTTCCTGCCATTCCAATAGTAAGGAAGAATTTGAATCTTCCATTGTCTTTAATTCTCAGTCTATTTTATAGTTTTCCCCCTTTACTATAGCATCAGTACTTTAAGGAAGAGATCCTATGTTTTTCATTAATCTTAACTGTTTCTCCAGGCTCTCTAACACTCTTATCAGCATGCACTGCAGTATATACAGGATATGGAAATACAGTTTGCCTGATGAGTTAAAACTTTCAAATTCATATCTAAGCATCACACATTGTTGGATGCAAATTCATTTTCTTTACAGAGTGAGACTTCAAAACATTGTGTTAATTATTCTAACCCTTAAAGATACTGCAGAAAGGGCTGACAAGTCAAGCTTAAGTCAACTACTGCATTACTGGCAGACTTTTCACACACACCATACCCCACTCCCCAGTAGAAGCGGCTGTAAAATGATTGTTTAAAACCACCAAGCTCCGCTTTGTTCCATGTAAAATATCTCATTTTCCACTATTCTTATAGTATAATCAAAACAAAGTATGGTGTATCCTAAACCAGCCAGTTGTGTATAATAACCCTGGGTAGCCTGTGCATTGATACAGAAGGAAGCAAGAATTAGTGCTTTGTTCTCCGAGCATTTAATCTGTGGAAGAGATGCTTAACTACCAGCTGCCCGTTTAGTCTGACATTCACAGCCTTGAACCTGCACTGAAGTGCTTGCGCTGACCTTTCACTGGAGACCTAAGGTCCTGTCTTCCTTTCCAGATGTAGTTAGAGGTTGAAATGCTGGTCACCTCCTATGTGCTCATGTGATAGATAAAGTGCCTGTCAACAGACCAACTGATTCGGGATTTATGTATTTTCTGTCTAAAAAAAAAAAAAGAAATCTGAACTAACCAGATTGAAAGCAAAATGAGAAACTCTGCTCCTTCCAGTGCAGCCAGGCAGAAACCAAACCGTGAACTGAGAGAAAGCACAACTGTCAGCATGATACCAAAGAACTAATTTATGATGAGATGAGGCCCCTCTACACCCCTCACCCCCCCCCCCCCCCCGGCCCAGCAAATGTACTCCTAAAATTCTAAAGTCATTCAGTGTCAGCACTTACAGAGAATTAAGGACAGATTGAGTGAAGAAGCAGTAGTGAAGCCCATCACAAATGGAGTCTAAACACAAGCTGTTTTTTTTTGCCTAGTCTACATTGAAAAGTACAGCAATAAAGTAACATTTCAGGAATAGGTAAATAAGCATGTGACAGTAAGAATAAGATGACATGGTCACACCTGGAAGTGGACACTATCCATACAACACAATTCAAGAACAGCCTGATGAACACAGAGGTGCTTTTCTTAGACATAATAATTAATTTGTGTTGTTTTGAGCAAGTACTCGTTTTTTCCTTCTTTTGCATTTAAGATGATGCTGCAGTTTATGTAAAGCGTGTGTACAACCACAAAATTTTAACAGGGGAAAAAGCCTCAAAAATGCTGAAAGTTCAAGACATCCAATGGAGAAAAGCTTAAACCCCTTGAACAACTTTGATTTTTTTTCTCCAGTGTTGTTTGTGTTGGACTTTATGTAGGTTTGATTCTAAACATTAATCATTCTGCCCCAATCTGGGTTTAAAATGGGGACTGCTCTGTTAACAGTTCCTGTGTCACGGGCATAGATACCTTTTCTGTATGAGCTACAGAAGTGTAATACACTGCATATGAATTTGATTAAACTGTGACTGTTCGTGTGACAGGCAAGACAGCACCCACTAGACAGAACCCCAGGGCAGTGCTGTGTATATACTAATAAACGAGGCCAGTATAAGACAGTGAGAGGAATTCATACCATTGAGGATAGAGGAAGCGTCATTGATCTTCATCCTTATATATAAGCATCAGAAGGATTACTACAGTGCCTGCCAATTGAATGGAAGTTAGCGTAAGAGATTTACATCTCACTGTTTCACCTTACAGTGGTTCAAAAAAAATGCAGGAGCTCGTAGAAGTGATTTTAAAGGAAAGAATCTGTTATAACCAGTTTATTGGCTAAGTTAATTTTTGTCATAGTTAGGCAGAACTCTCTTCAGCGTCCTGCTTTATAACAGAAACCACAGATGAATAGACTAATTTCACTTTTAAACATGAAAACTGAGAAGAGAAAGAATTCTAGAGTAAGGCGGTTGAATCAGCCTAAATTCCCAGGTGAACTAGTAGAGATTTTCCCAGCTTGCAGATATAGCTGAAGGCTCTTCAAATGAATTATGATCTCTCCAAATAAAGAGCTAAGATCAAGCAGAATTGCTATCTCGATACATCTACTAATATGGTACAGACTAGAACAGCAAGTCTAAAACACACACTGTAGAAAATGAAACTACTACATATTTACACCAGTGGCTGCGGTAGTTCCGACTCACCAGCTAGACCCGTCTCCCCTCTGTTACTCAACAAATTCTCATCTTCCGTAATGCTGCAGCAATACCAGCACAACTGACAGCGTTTCCAAAATGCCTTACACCATTTTTACTGGTCTTTCCCCTTCCGCCATGTATTTCTTCACTTGATATTGGTTACCTCCCACTGAAGTTTGTTTTCTCCAGAAGGATTTCCATTAGCCACACACAGTATTCTCCCCCCCAATTATCATTGCCTCATGCTGGCTTGACATTCAACTTTTCAGCAATGGGTCTTAATGAGAGATCAAATTGCAGTTCATTAAATAAGTTCATTTTAACCTGGTTGCACATTTGTCTAATCAGCTTGGATCTCGATGAGGCTTATGCATACGTGTACAAAAGCCATCCCACCTATACAGCAAGTGTTTTCTTTCATGTGTCCCTTAAGACCACAAGAATTTAAGTCACATCTTTTAAAAGAATATTTTAAGAGCTTCATTTCTAAAGGGATTTTAGTTTGCCTTTCTTCCAGTTAAGACCACAGTAACTTCTGACTAGGGTTTTTTGAAAAACTCTCAGTAGTTACATGCAAAAGAAGACTATTTAGTTCAGTTTCCTAAACAGCATCAATTCTAATAAGCCAAGACATGTTTCATTAATACATCAGCTCACAGGGAAGCAAGAAAAAAGCTCTAGGTAGAACTGTATTGCATTTTCATCCTACAACTTTTTACATCTGAAAAATGGCAATTAGAATATACCTACCAAAGGATAATTTTTGTGGCACAGCAATTTTGCTCCCCAAAGACAGATGGTAAGGAATGGGTGAAAACACTGGGTGCTTAGGTGAAATGATAGCGTTTTGTAGGAATGCACTATGATACCTTTCCTAATTATTTTCCTAGGATGAAAATAGCTGTAGTTATGTTAGCACCTATGAATAGAAAGTAACATTGTGTAGGTTTCATGAGGAAGATAGCAAGCTTGTCCTAAATTCTTCATTAAACATAGGTTTCTTTGGTATAAGGAAGCACAGGGAATAGTAAAAAAAGTTCAAAACTTGAACTTTATTACCTAATGAACTTTGCCTCACTACCTGAAAGGAAAAATCAAGATGTTCAAGGGTAAAACCTAGTTTCTGGTACTTACTTTCTCCCTGATCTGACTGTTATCCATACATCCCTGCTCAATTTAACTCCTATTATACAACTTTTAAATTTTTCCAATCCAATTACTATTTGACACTGTGAGTGAGGAAGACCTAGGGAATGCAGATTTAGTCTCAATATCCCTAGATGCCTGCCAAGTGGAAGCAGCCATAACCTATTCAGGTTACCTATAACCTGTACTTTGATTACCCATGTCTGATTTGTGCTTTTAGATTAAGAGGAAAGTTTCATTATTGCTTGTTTTGGGTAAATTCTTATCTTACAGAGGAAGAGCACACACACAAAAATTCAATTTGACATAAATACTGATGCCACAAAGCAACACCAAAATAACTGAAGTCAATCAATCACTAAAGTAAACAAGAACTTCATAGTTTCCGGAGGTATCTCTCGTCTGTGACCTGAAGAAATGCTGTAAAAGTAAAAATACAGAACTTCATAAAAATCTGGAGACACTCCAAATAAAGTTTGTAATTAGTATAGAGGGGTTAGGGTGTGTCCCCTGTCCAACTTTTATATTAATACATGACTGAATACAAGCTCAGTGCTGTTTCTTTACTGTGAACTGCACCGACCAGCTTATTTTGCGTGTTGCACTCTCGCCGTTCGAGAGGAGTTATGGTACCTGTATTTTAGGAGATGCTTTACTGCACTGGTGGAAAAATGAAAACATTTTCATTGTTTATAACTTACACAATTTTTCAATACTATTAAAGTTCTAATGTAAAAATGCAAATTACTGGATTGGTACACCTAAGATAAATACAGCAATAATGAAGTTCAGGAGCAAACTCGTCTGTATGAGTAGAAAACAATTCAGTAGGAGTAGCACTTAATCATCTTCTGAGGCATTATCTTGCTTGAAAACAATCTAGAGTTTAAATAAGTGGGCTAAAGCTTGAATAACAGCCCAGTCTTCTCTCACATTTCCCCTTAGTCTAATATCTAAACCCAGCGCTCATTACATTTATATTTATTAGACAGTATGTCATGCTCCAATTTTCCCCAAAATATCATTAATGAAGCACAAATATCCATTCACATTAGTTGAAAATTAACTCTTTAAATGCAGTTTCAAGACTATCCAGCTATATTTCATGCAAAGCGTGGTATTCTGGTAATACTGTTACTTGTTTCCAGTACCACTCCTCTGAAGTGTCCATGTTACGCTGATTTAAGAGTTTAAAAATGCAATTTACTTGGTTAGATATTTTCTACCTATTCAACCCAAATACACAGGCATGAAAAAACATCTTAAAATGTCTGCTAAGTATTTAATCACACTTTAACTCTCATCCCAAGAAGTGGAACTGCTTTTCTGTTATCATAAATATTTTACAAAATGCATTCTTCTGTCTTTTTTTTTTTCTGCAAGACTTCAGTCCAAGGAAATATGTTGTTGCAGTGCCAGTATTGCAGTAATTTCTCCATATTAAAAAATTAACCTTCTTTCAGCTTTGTTAAAATCTCATTCTTTGTGGCTTAAGGAAAGCAAAGAAGAAAGCATTCACCATTTCTGGCCTGCTTTAGGATTGTTTCACAGGCATCACTGGAACGTGTTCTTAGTATGAAATGACTGGTATCTTGCAGTTCTCCATTTTAAATACCTTTATAGATAATTTTAAAGCCAGATCCCCCGTTTTTAAGGTAGTTTTGAATTTTGCAGGACTTCTCATTTTGTTGCTTGTGCACTTCACAGGCACACTCCTCACCCTTCCCCCATTGCCTCCGATAACAATGCCATTCCACAGAAGCAGATCTAGGACAGACCCCTGCAGAACATCATTCTTGCTTGAAGGTGACCCACTTCACAAATACCCTGTGCACCACGAAGCCAGCTGTTTCGTCAGTCACGCTGTAGGGGTTTCATTAACACCATGCCATCCCCCTGCTGTTGAGGCTTAGCTTAGAAGTATCACCACAGAAAGAACAACTTCTCCAAAAAGAAAGCCCAAGGTCCACCCTCTGGCAGGGGTGAAGTTTATATGTTTTTGTAAAGCCAGACCTCGCTTTTCTGATAAGGAAATACATGGAGAAATATTTGAGGCAAAGAGTAGAGGAAGAGCTTTAAGATACTGATGTAGCCACAAAACCCATCCAATAACTCGTTCAGAACAGGGTCTTATTTTGGGGTATTTTTGTAACCAATCACATAACTTTTTTAATCAACTAAGAAAATTTCTTTCAAGTAGTCAAAGCTTTTCACATGCCATCTTGACACCCCTTTGGTACTGGCTTCAAAGACAATAATGTGATTAAAGTGATTCCATAGGATAACAAACTACTAAGTGCTCCAACAAGTCACTTTGGAAAACTGAGTGTCAGTCACATCTGACTGATTTGTCAAAACCAACGTTAGAGAAAAGGAAAGCTTAAACCTTCGTCTGCTAAAATTGCTGCTGCACAATAATATTTCTCACACAGGTTTTTAAAGATGTTTCCAGATTTAAAAGAAACAAACCACAATGTAGATCACCTAATTTCTGGAATGCTTTATGTACTGAGAAAAAGCAAGAAATATTTTGGCAAATATTCATTTAGCAGCTACCTGCAGAAGAAAGTGAACCCAATTTTTAATACCAAGACAGTCACTCTGATACAGGTCTGGTGAAATCAGAATCATAGGGCTGATCCGTGTGTACATTTAAAAAATGATAGAAAAGTAAAATAACTCAGACACCCAGGTTTCTCAAAAGTCTGCTTTTTGTTCATAAGAGAACTAAACCATGGGGTTCTGAGTCAGGTACACTTTGGACAGGTTACTCAGACTTAAAATTCACAGCCCTCACTTCTCTCAAATGTTTTATGAGGCTAGAATAAAAGCATCTTATATCCCTAGTCCAGAGCATGCAATATTTATGACGTGCTTAGGGTAATGAAATGGATTTGATGGACATTCTGAATGCATATATAAAGCAAGGTCTACATTGAGACAGGCAGAAGCTTTCATGTGTCAGCTTGGTCACCAGAATATCAATACTGTGTTCCTCCCTTTCCAGAACAAATGGCAAGGTAGTTCACTCTGCTTTCCCCCCTGCTAAGGTGGGTTTTGGCTGGGGTAGAGTTAAATTTCCTCACAGTAGTTAGTATGGGGTTATGTTTTGGGTTTGTGTTGTGAACAGCATAACACGGGGATGTTTTAGCTATTGCTGAGCAGCGCTTACACAGGATAAAGACCTTCCTGCTTCTCACACCACCCCACCAGTGAACAGGCTGGGGGTGCACAAGAAGGTGGGAGGGGACACAGCTGGGACACATAACCCCAACTGACCAAAGGGATATTCCATGCCATATGGTGTTATGCTCAGCACATAAAACTGGGGGAAGAAGGAAGAAAAGGGGTGACATCGAGCAACAGCATTTGTCTTCCCAAGCAACCATTATGCATGACAGAGCCCTGCTTTCCTAGGGATGGTCCTAAATACCTGCCTGCCAATAGGAAGTGGTGAATTAATTCCTTGTTTTGTTCTGCTTGTGTGCACAACTTTTGCTTTATTTAATCAACTGTATTTATCCCAACCCTGTGAAATGGTTGGGATGTGTGAAAATGATTTTTCACACTTTACTCTTCCAATCCTCTCCCCCATCCCACAGACAGAGGGAGTGAGCAAACACCTGTTCGGTGCTTAGTTGCCAGCTGGGGTTAAACCATAACGGTTGGACAGCAAAGGTCCTTCTTTCTGCCCCAAAAAGCTTTACTCTTAAATACTTATGCCTTGTCCTCAGCATCTACTGGTTGTCAGTGGGAATCAAACAATTGCAGGAAACCATATTGCCCAGGCATTCTTAAACAGCATGAAACTCTCATGACTGTAGAGTCAGAGAACAGCTCAAGTAAAATCAGTATGAACTTTTCCAGGAACATAACACAAGATTTGTTTTTTTAAACCATTTTCATAAAACTGGATCAGCCAACATACATTTTGACACCTCTCAGACACTTCATTCATAGAGTCTTCGTGACCTGAATGGCTAAATCCAAGTTTCCCATCCATAATGGGTACTACCATACTGCAATATCACAGTATTTATCCTAAGCATGCTTAGAATAAAACCAGTGTTTGCATACACTTTTAGTGATATTTTATTGAAGAAACTATGATGTTTCAGAAGAGATTCTCCTCTCTGATGATTTACATTAGATGTTCAAGGCAGCTCTACTACTGTTTCATGACCTGTCAAAACACCAACATACAGTCAGACAACACAAAAGGCTTTTCAGTTGCTGTCCGTTTATGAAGCCAGGTTGAAAAGAGCAAGGAACACACCAGTTACCAAGTTATTCACTTGTACCTTGCAAAGTTATGGGGTTTTAGTTACTGTGTGCTTGCTGTGGTTGAGATAGTGTTAGTTTTCCTTACAGACAAAGTCATTACCATGTTCTGCAATATCAGGAAGTTTTCTTTAAATCATATTGACTTTCATATTAAAATGATGAAACATCATAACTAACTGAGATATTTTCAGGCTTATTGTTCAGGGCTTTAGGGGTACTTCACACCATGGATAAATAGAAAAACAAGAAAACTTTTTAGGAGGTAAACTACATGAAAATATACTTAAAAGGAGTCTTTCCTCAAGTGTTCATTTAGTCTCGAAGAATCAAAACCATTAATTTTTCAACTTCTAAGTAAAAGACAAAGTTTTACAAAGAAAAAAACCCCTAAAACCCAAGCTGTGTTTTTGTTGGTGGGGTTTTTTTTTCTTTCAAACTGCTTAGAATATAATTTAAAAATGTTTCCTTCTCAGAATATCAACATTATAGGGAAACCTAAAATTGGTGTTTCAAAGTACTGCACTTCTTGTCAACACTGTAATTTTCCACTGCAAACCAAAACCCCATTTTTAGCAACAACTATTCATCAAGTTGCAGATATCAGTTAAAGCTCCCTGAAATTCATTCTGACAAATAAACAGGATTTCCCCAAGACACTTTAGAAAACATATACTTCCCTGTTCCATAATTGCATTTTCTAAACTTGTTTGAGGAGAAAGGATATTATGTTCTACATCTCAGTCCCACATCAAAAATATAAAGGAATATAAATGTCTTTCAGAGTTGGTCCAGATTTTGCAGACATAAAGAATTAGCCCAGAGGCCTTTCAAAATTCAAGGTTATTTGTTCTTCTACACAGTTCCAGCCACAGAGCAGAATCTCAAATTTGGAATTAAATCCAAATTAGAGTTTATTTTCTTTACTGCAGGGTACTGAACTGAGAAAAAAACCCAACTGCCAAGCAACACTTCCCACCCACCACCTCCCCCGGCTGGTTCCTCTGACCAGCAGACCTCTTTTTGACGAGCAGACCTGCACTTTGACCACCCTCCTTCAGTTCACTGTCTCCAAACTCACTGTCACTGAGCAGCACTGACCCCAGTACACATACCAGAAACGTGGCAGTAGTAATCAACTACTACTTGGACTTCACCACTGTTCTGTTCCCAGTTAACATTCCTGCCATTCATGAGCTTGAAATTGTTTCCAGTAGCGTGGAGTAGTAGCAGAGACACCCAAGCCCCAAGAAAGGCAAGAGAGTCACCTCTCATTTCTGTACAGCACGAGAAGAAACTGGTATTACACAGAACTGACAGCCTTGATACCCCTTCACAAGATAAGGAGAATGGTCATAGAATAAATTGATGGAAAATAAATTAATATGTCTCCTAATATATTAGGAAGTTCCTTCCTGAATGCAAAGCAGGATAATAACAACTACAGATGACTAACAGTGAAAGATAAGGGTGTCCTAGCAAGAAAAATTGAAGTTACAGACACAACTGAAACTAGAAACAAGAAATATACTATTTCCAATTCTATGATAAAGGTGTTTACCTCTAACTAGAATTTTAGAGATTTGAACCTCAAAAACCTTAATCTTTATCCTTGGAAATGGGACAACACACCACCATAGATTTATTTAACTGTATAGGTCATTATACATTGCTGTAGATTGTGTCCTGTTAAAAGGATAATTGGAAAACAAAGGCAGATGTAAAATGTGTTCACTCTGTTGCCTGTTGTTAACTAACACCACCTGGAGAAAAATTGAGTAGTACATCACTCCATCTGTGAGAACTACTGACAATTCAGACAGCAGAAAGCCTCTGCTAAAAACAATGAGGCAGGAAACCAGGATCACAACTGGATATTAAATAGCTGAAGATAGAGTACTCTTTGTACTTTTACATTAGACAAAGCATAAAAATTTAGAGGAGAATTGGTCAGATGTTTTCCACATGAATTATTACAAGACAAAAATAAAGATTTTTCATTGTCACTGCATATGAATAAAATAACAATCCATCATTTTGTGTAGGCTCATTTAGAATGATTCATTTAGTTCAACTTGAGAAACATTTCATTTTATACACTTTCATAGCAATATTAACCTGCTGTTTTACATAAAGTGTAGTCCTAGTCCCTGTGCACCTCCTGTAAGACAGGCTCTTCCACTCTCTCTTAGGCAAACTGCAGATTTCCATCTTCCAGAGAAGTGCACTTCATTACAGGCTTATGAAGTCAATCTAACCCTACTGAAGACTGAAAACATTGGATTCACTGTCTATCTTCAGCATAACGACGTACGCTTGAACGCTCAAGTGACTTGATGTCCATTCAATGAAACATTGTTTAGCTTTCCATCCAACTTATGAACAAGCTTTTATACTTCCGAATGAAATTTGTTGGTGGAAGGCCACCTGAGACAAGGCTTAGCTTTAGTTCAGATATTAATCCTACTTTCAATGAGATTGGTATGCAAGTTAATTCTCACCCACCCCTAATTAACCTGTCTGGGTATGATTTTGATTTGTCTATCTCTGATATGAAAACAGGGATTTGAAAAACACCAAGATAAAAATGCTATCTCACAAGACATCCACTACTTCCTATTTCTTGTTGGGATGAAAATCTGAAATGGTTTCCTCCCCCACCATGTGGAGCCCCAGACTAATAATGTCTTCTAGGACATTTCTGAAATAAAAACTCACTATACTTTTATAAAAATTTAATACTGATCAGAGACTTCTGAGCACCCAGCAGTTTCATTTATCGCCAGTATGACCCAAATTAAGTTCAGAAGGAGCAACTCTATGTACTTAGGAGCATATTGCCAATAAAAGTGAAACAAGCCTGACTGCAATTATTTAAAGACACAAGGTGAAAAAGAATATAATCGACCAGCTAGTTTAGTTCACCTACAGACACAACAAAACAAGCGAAGGCTAATGGATTCTCTACTGCATTCGTGTGTGGACACCTTCTCAAAAGCAGTACAAATTCATGCATGGACGGCCAGTGACTCCCTCCAAAACTCAGACCCGCACCGAGAGCCTCTCACAGGGCTGATGTTGCTGCTTGACAGAGCCATCATGTACATCACTAATAGCAAGCACAAAGCGTGACACGATCAGGAACAAGCTCCATGACAAATCATACATAAAATCAACTTCAAAAAAAAAAACAAAACCCCATGGAGATTCATCCACAGTTTCTACTCCAGATGTTTTGCAAATTATAGCGAAAAGGCATTCTTTAAGAGCTGTAATGAAAATGCTCTTATCTTCCCTCTCTGAACATTAAAAAAAACCCTGGAAATACTGTTTATTTGGTTAATTCAGATAATCATTTTACAAGGGATAAGGAATATACTCCAATAGCACAAGGGCTGCATCAAGATTTGCTAACAGGTGTGTGTAAAGCTGCTGGGTGCTGTAAAGGCGAAGACCTGGCACACAGAATAGTCAAGAACAGAAAATTAAAATTTTACACAGAATGTTTGCATTTGCCAGCAAAAGCAAATACTCCCCTAGAGTAAGAGTAAGATTGGAGCTGACCAAACATGGTTTGTTTTGGGTTGTGTTTTTGTTGGTGTTTGGGTTTTTGGTTTTTTTTTTTTTTACGCTAGAACAATGGAATTATTCTGATGATTGCTAGATAGGACTCACAACTGCCAAGACTTAACTAGGATTGGGCTTGTAGTCTGAAAACACACATACATTTAGATGAATATCACCATTTTCCACCTGCCATTTGGCTACAGTCTGTCAGTCACAAACCCAGACCTGCAATAAAACATCCCAGGCCACCTGCCTGGGATGATACTCAGTTCTAATTCAGCATAGAGAGCGTTTCCCATCCCAAAGGCATTTCATGCTATTACAATTTTAATTGCACCACTTAATAAATATAAAAACACTCTTCTAGATTCTGCTGTTGTATATAAAATGCTGCTGCCCATCATAAAATAGTAGGTATTTCAGAACACAATATCCTGACTGGCAGGCACTAGCAGAGAAGCACAGCTAAATTTATGCAGCAATCATTACTAGAAATCCACACAAAGTTTCAAGATAACAGAATGAGGCAACGTGATTTAAAAAAGGAAATCAGACAGAAAGTATTCATTCAGTTAATGCAAATGCCATACCACTGCTTTATATTCCTGGAAGATAATGATTGTAAAAGGCTATCCATACAAAATTTTGAAGGATAAAGCAAATATATATTTCTGCACGACATCTATAGAGCATCTTGCTTCAAAACAGCTTTGTTGCACAATCTATAATGTTCACGCACAGTTTGCTTTTCATGTTAATAAAATTTTACTTTCTCTACGATCTCAACTACCAGTTAAAAAAAAAAAAAACAGAGAAAAAAAAAATATGTTTAAGAAAGGTGTTGAAGCACAGCCTGCTCTCAGGTACTAGTCCCCCTCACCAGAGAGGTCTGTGATAGATTGTGGTCAGTTAATTACCACATCTGCATTTCACATGCTATTAAGAACAAGCTCCACATCTACTAATATAGACCTAGAACACCCTGATTTTCCACTCTCTGTTAATGTAAGTCTTTTTCCTCCAGAGATTTTTTTTACTACCTACTTACCTACTAACTGTAAGTCTTTTTTTTTTTTTTTTAAACAAGAAGCAAGAGAAAAGAAGTTACTCCCTCCCTTCCTTTGCCTCCCTACAAGAGAAGCAAATTATTCACTACACAATTTTTCTGAAACAGGCAAAGCTCATATATTAGTAACAAGAAGATCTGGTGGAAGACAGCCGAGGAACACATCAAAGAGGATGCATAAATGCCAAGCACCAGGGATATGAAGGAGAACAAGCCATGCCAGGCTCTGTGCAATGAGCAGAGGGGAAGTGGTCACAACTGAACTAACAGAAAGCAGCAAAGGCCCTCAGAAAACAAGAGGGGCAACTTTTCTCCAGGACTGAGGGAGCAAAACATGGTTTTACAACAGCAAAAAATGCTAGAAACAACTCCACTGCCACCACCAGGCTTAGTAAGGCATACCTGCTTGCAGATGAGCAGTCAAAATGAGCCCCTGCAGAAATACACTCCCCATGAGATTAGTTCAAGGAAAGCAAAAACACTGAGCTCAAAAGGGCACTTCTGAGACCAGAACAAATCTACAGACTCAGCTACCTCCCAGCCAGAGCAGGGCTGAGTCCCAGCTGCCAGCTTTCATGGGCAGAGGGCAACACAGGTGGTGGCACTTTGCGTCAGGGGTGTCAGCAGGGACCATTGCACCCACCTGGATAGCACAGCTCCAGGTGATGCTCAGCATGCACTCATCCTGACTTTGTGCTGCTTAAGAGGATGAAAATGCAAAAATAGAAGGACGTAAGAAATGCTCCCCAAGTCCATCTAGGCTTGTGTGTTGTCCCCAGCATGGGAGATAACTGGCAGTGCTCAGGTGTTTGTGCAGCACACATGGATGTGGCACCTCTGCCACCCCTTTTTGCCCCGCTACTTTCACAGTCCACAGTTGCTGTAGAGAGTGCATCCCAACATCGCTTTCCAGTACCTCTGAATAATTGCTTTTTGGACCCTGCTGGTGCTGTGGCTCCCAGGATTTAGAACAGAATATTTCAATTGGTAGGGACCTGCATCAATTGTCTAGTACAACTCTCTCAACAAAAGTTAAAGCATGTTATTAAGAGCATTGTCCAAATGCCCCTTAAACACTGACAGGCTTGGGCCATTGATCATCTATCTAGGGTGCCTGTTCCAGGGCTTGACCACCCTCTCGGTAGAGAAATGGTTCCTAACATCCAGTTTAAACCTCCCCTGACACAGCTTTGGATCATTCCCACACGTCCTGTCACTGGATCCTAGGGAGAAGAGCTCAGCACATCCCCCTCCACTTCCCTCCTCAGGAAGATGTTGAGAGCAATGAGGTTGCGCCTCAGCCTCCAACTCTCCAAACAAGACAAGCCCAAAGTCCTTAGCCACTCCCCTCAGAACATGCCTTCTAGCCCTTTCACCAGCTCTGTTGCCCTCCTCTGGATGCATTCACGGACCTTCACATCTTTCTTAAACTGTGTGGCCCAGAACTGCACACAGCACTCAGGGTGAGGCCGCAGCAATGGTGCTCTCCAAACACACCTCTCCCAGTTTATACTTTTGCCTGGCTTTACTCCATCCTAGGTGTAGATGTTATTTCCTCTATGTTAACCTGTTGACATCAATATTGTAATTTTTAATATTAACTTCAGCTTTAACTAGTTTCTATAATAAGAGTACACATGACAAAAACTTCTAACCATTTGAAGAGCAAAACTGAAGACACAGTTGGGAAGGCAATTCAGCCTGGAATAGAATCATAGAATCACAGAATGCTTCGGGTTGGAAGGGACCTTAAAGATCATCCAGTTCCAACCCCCCTGCCATGGGCAGGGACACCCTCCACTAGACCAGGTTGCTCCAAGCCTCATCCAGCCTGACCTTGGACACTTCCAGGGATGGGGCACCCACAGCTTCTCTGGGCAACCTGTCTCAGTGCTCCCCACCCTCTCCAGGAAGAATTTCTTCCTGATATCCAATCTAAATCTCCCGTCTTTCAATTTAAACCCGTTACCCCTTGTCTTGTCACTACAGGCCCTTGTAAAAAGTTCCTCCCCAGCTTCCTTGTAGGCCTCCTTCAGGTACTGGAAGGCTGCAATAAAGTCTCCCTGGAGACTTCCCCAGGCTGAACAAGCCCAATTCTCTCAGCCTTTCTTCATAGGAGAGGTGCTCCAGCCCTCTCTGATTGTGGCCCTCCTCTGAACTCACTCCAACCTGTCGATACCCTTCTTATGGTGGGGGCCTGAGACCTGGACACAAAACAACAGGTGGGGTCTCACAAGAGCAGAGTAGAGAGTGAGAATCACCTCCCTTGACCTGCTGGCCACGCTACTCTGGATACAGCCCACTGTAATAGCATACAGAGCATTCCTCTGAAGTGGGATAGAAAGGATTCAAGGCAACATTCTGTCCTGGCCATATTTTTGGGCCATAACACACACTTTTCTTTAAATCAGGGGTCACAGAAGTTCTGCTGTATTCCAGCAGAGGAGAGAATGTAAGTAGAATTTGCATAGCTAGTCTGCTTATGTCATACTTCCACAACCAGCGAGATTGGTACGGTACAACATGAGTGCCTGAACCTTCTCAGAAGAAATCCAGATTGATATAAAGAATTAATTGCCAGGTTGTGGTATGGACCCTCGGATGCACATGACTCCAAGCAACAGAACAGTTAAACCAAAATACTTCAAAGGAAGAGAAGGACTTTTTGCTAAGTAGTAACCAGTAATACTTGCAGAGACATGAGTAAGAATACATTGATTTAAATTCCCGTATGGTTCACAGGAGCAGGCACTCACAGAATACCTTTTTCCAGGCTGTGTGCCAGAACACACAAGCCATACAGAAATTTTGCCCATTTGTGAGCACAAACACAGAAAAAGCCCTAGCCCCACTGCAGTGTGTGCTTCCCGAGGCATTTACACTGTGCATTAATTTATTTGATGCAATGCCAAAAAGCCTTCTCTTTCTCACCTGTCATGTACAACCAGCACGCAGTGTAATTAAAAATAAACAGAACAGGTGGTTCTTTCTTTTTCTCTTTTTTCTTTTTTTTTTTTTTATCCAAGTAAGACCTTTGACTTGCATTCATATGTTTAGTTTTCAAGATTTTTTTGACATTTCAATAAGCCCTGTAGTTTTAATAGAATGTTAAAACTGGTATCGGCAGGAAAAACCTCAGGCAGATGTAGTGAGGCCGTTGCCAGGAGCTAACCACATACGACACACTTTCATGTTTGATGCCACATTTGAGCATGATGTCCCCAGCCAAATATCTATTGAATTGCTGTATTGGGCCCACTACAGTATCCGTTGCCTTTAAACATACTGAGACTAAGAAAAAACCCATTGTGATTCAGGTTTCCTGGCGCTATTTCAACATGTCAGTCCTAGAGATTTCTACAAACTGAAAATCTCACAGTCTAAATACCAAGTCGTTACTTGGCTCCTTCAGATCTTCCCAGAGCTTGCATTTCATAGTCCCTGGGAACTGTGAGTCTTCATGATAGCATATATATTTTTAAAACAAATCTGTCCTGTTTGATCTTAGCTAGACCTTTGAACTGCCTACTCCTAAAAGAGAGTTTTCACATCCTGAAATTGCTATGAAATATTTTATTAAATAAATTGCACAGAGGTGAGGGTTTTTTTTGTCTTTTAAATAACAGTTATAAGTCTAAGTCCATTATGTAACATCACCTACAAAGGTGATAAGAAGAACTGTCACTTTTCAGGGATTTCGTGGTGTGACAAGTGCTGTACTATGCTGTGTTTTATTTCTTCCCTGCCTTCTCAAGAGTTCATGCTAATTCACTAAGTGGTAAAGATAATTAAAATATACTTGCAGCAGAAACAAGCTTTGGAGAGGAGTACTATGATGAATTTTTCGTAGCAGAACTTTGCTTTGGACTTGCTGCCTTCTCAGCTGCTTATGACTAAAAATGGGAAAACACAATTCAGCTTCTTTTGTCTGTTAAGGTTTCATTGTTTTTAAAATGATGAGATTATCAGTCATGAAAGGCTGGAATCAGCATCACTATGGCCTGAAGAGACAGGTTCTAAATAAAATTACAAATGCTAATGAAATCATAGTTAAGCTTAATGATAGATTGTAAAATTGTATCCTCAACCAGCCTGGCTTTTTCATTGAAAATGGTGGGTTTGTTTGTTTGTTTGTTTGTTGGTTTGGGTTTTTTTGTCAGATATTATGAAATAAAGGAAAAATAAGGTATAGAACTCTTCTTCCTGCTGAGAACAGGCTTCTCATTCTGATAAATCTCTTCTCAGGATAATTTTGTTCGGTGTTTGTCTTAAGTGTTAATGCTGTAGAAGTACTCACAGACAAATATATTCAAATGTAACTGAATTTTTTTACAAATTTAAGGTGGAGGGTGATGTTTGTCATTTCTGGTATGGCCACAATGGACAAGAATTAAAGCAGTTCTCTGCCCTAAACAGAGAGCATAGTCCTTGTAATCCTCTGGGAAATCCATATACCTATAACTGTCTTCAAAATCTGAGATAACACTTCTTTAGTTGATTCACACTAATCTCATATTACAGTAAATCAGGTGTTCTCTATTCTAGTCTTTTTTTATACATATAATTCATTTGCCTAAAATATTCCTGAAGGAATACGTCTCCTTGTGTAATGGGTGTAGAGCAATTCCAGCAGTTTTTATGTAATGATGTAATTACTCATTCCGTGGAATCACTATTTTTTTAGTCATTGGAGATCCAGATTCTGCAAAATAAGACACTTTCCAAGGAAAAAAAAAGTGAATAAACTATCACATGTATAGAAGAGATGGTTAGTAAAAAACTCACTATGTGCACTTGACAGAGGTGAGTAGGTTTTGACAGCACTACCTGATTCACCACTAAAGGAAATTTAAATCAACTTTGCCTAGGTTCAGATGTCACCCACTGAAAGGACACACTCATAAATAAACCGAGATTTATTACGCTTTTTTATCTTGTCGTCTATTTTCGGTATGTGTCAAAACCACAATTTGGAAGAGAAATATTATTATGAGATAGTCCTTCACCAAGAAAAAGATATTGCTTGTCAAAACTCTTGTTATATCTCAAAAAAACCCACCCCCAAAACAACAAAAAAACCCTCCCATATTTTTAAACAGAATGAAAAAAATATATATATATATAAAGTTCTCCTATAATTCTGAAATCCACCATCTCAGGAAAAGAATCGATGAAAATAAAAAATCAAACAAAAACCTGAAGACTTCATTGTCTAAGCATTCTAGTTCTTGAATTATTCAGTTTACAACACATACGATTTGTAGAAATTGATGTTGCATTGTGAAATTAGACCATAAATGTGGTAAGGCGGATATATTAAATCATGATGCACTCGCAGACAGAAGTGCTGAAATTTATTAGGTTACTAAAGTAACCAGATGGATTTACAGGTCTTCACTTTAATAGATTTCCATCCACTGTTGCTGTGGGTATTTTCTAGCTTTCTAGGCTAAACAACATTCCATTTCTAACTCCGTTTTTAACCAGATTCTTAAACTTTACTCTTCTTCCTGGGTGACATTTTTATGTGTCTTATATTAATTGTGTTTTCATAATCGTCTATATGATTTTAAATAAAACAAGTTAACGTAAAGTTAGCACGCATTCCTTCAGTTTTTCTAAAGGACATTTGCAAGTAAACAGCATAAAAGAAGCAGCTACAACCATTTTTGTATGTGTATCAAATGTGGTCTATGTTATACAACTGTAGTGTCTAAGCTTTTTGGAATTAAGATACGAAGAGCCTCAAGACAAGAAAACCCCAAACAGTTTCATTTTGCTGTGTTCCATGGGCAATGAGCTGCTCTCTTCTTCAGAAGTGATTTCTTCACTGAAATGCAACTGGCATGTGTGTCGGGTTTGTGTGGCGGGATTTGGTAGCTGGGAAGGGGCTACAGGGGGGATTCCTGTGAGAAGCAGATAGAAACCTCTCTGGATCCAAGTTGGACTCACCTCTGGCCGTGGCTGAGCCCATCAGCGATGGTGGCAAGCGCCTCTGGGTTAACTATTTAAAATGGAAAAAAAAAGGTCTGTGTAACCTGCAGAGGAGGGGAGAGGGATGTGGGAGAGACAAGGCAGACACCCAGATCAGTGCAGAAGGTGGGGAGGAGTTGCCCAGAGCAGAGGTTCCCTGGCAGCCTGTGGTGAGAGGGCAGGCTGTGCCCTGCAGCCATGGAGGGTCACGGGGGAGCAGAGACCCCTCTACAGCCTGGGGAGGACCCCACGCCGGAGTAGGCAGCTGTGCCCAAAGGAGGCCGTGACTCCACGGGAAGCCCACGGTGGAGCAGGCTGCTCCTGAGGGACTGCACCCCATGGAAGGGACTCAGGCTGGAGCAGTTTGTGAAGAACTGCAGCCCATGGGAAGGACTCACGTTGGAGCAGTTGGTGGAGGACCGTCTCCCGTGGGAGGGACCCCACGCTGGAGCAGGGGCAGAGTGTGAGGATCCTCCCCCTGAGGAGGAAGAAGCAACAGAGACAGGGTGATGGACTGACCACAACCCCCATTCCTGTCCCCCTGTGCCACTCAGGGGGAGAACATAGAGAAAACGGGAGCGAAGCTGAATCTGGGAAGAGGGGAGGGATGGGGGGGAAGGTGTGTGTGGGGTGTGGTGCTTTGTTGCTGGCTGGGCTTTAACCAAGACAACTTGCAAACAACATCAGCTGTAGCGACAAAGTATATGACTAAACAAAAAGTGAAATACTATAATCACACCACAAAGCAAAAGGAAGAACCATCAGTGCAATTTTTATTAAGTAACATTACAATAATGTTCAGCAGTAGAGTACATGGTTTCTCAATAGGGTGATAAAAACTTGTCTGCAGAAAATAGATTCACAGGTACATCTGTAATTTAGCCATAACTGTAAATCTGGCTGCACCCTACTATCAGCTATAACTTGCCAGCTGTTCCCTCTCACAGAATACAATTTTATTTCTCAATAAAAAGGGAGGCCTCTTCTTCACCCACTCCATTTCCTCCATCCTTAGCAGCTGCCCTGAATGCAGGCTGGTAGTATGCAAAGGAGTTGCAGTGGGATGGGTAGGAGCACCAACAGGAACGTGTTTCCTCCCAGCAGCACCTACGGTCATGGACCGATCAGCTGTGACTGTGCTCCAACCGTAAATCTGTCCAACAAGGATTCACACCGTTTCCTGGGTTCATTGACACCGTCATACTTTGCTTCCACAGTGGTGAACCTACTCACCCCCATGAGTGGCAAACTGTGAAAAAGCACTTTTAAGAGAACTAGAACATTAGCAGTCTTAGACACAGAACTTATTTTGACCTATACACTATGTCTGAATTTAGTTTCATTTATGGGTATAGGGTACAGCAGAAATTGAGGTGGAGGATTCACTGCAAAAAGTCCTTCAGAAGCCAGAGGAATGGGTTTGGAAACCAAAGAACAGTCATGAATTTGAAGAAGGTGAAGATGTGGAAAGAAAACTGCAGGACATACAGGCCAAAACCAACCAACCAAACAAAATTCTCTGAGTGAATTAAAATGAATTTACCCAATGGCATTATCAGCGTAGCATGTAAAGATCAAAACCCCATGTGGATCACGACAACCAAATAGATGTAAGAGCTCCACAGACCTAATTTCTGTGATAATCTGAAATCAGTCTGAAATCGGTATTAAATGCTGGTAGAATGGGAAACAGTTAGCTGAAGTTTTCTTCTGATGTGACACTGGGAAAATGTAAAGTGTTACATATTGTACATTAAACATGCATGGAAAAAAGATGTGAGGCAATGGTTAGAAGTCACAGAAAGCGATATTCTGGTTAGGGAAGAGGGAAAAAAATCCACAAAATGGCAAGGATTCCTTAAGTGCTGAGACAAGTTTCCCTGGGAGGAACTTCTCCCTTGTGCAATCTCCATTTTGGAAACTCAGAATTTAACTGGAAAAATGCCTTGAGCAACCTGAGCAGCTTTCATGTTGGCCCAGATTTTCACCAGGCAGGACAAGATGACTTCCAAAGGGCTCTTCACGACTAAATTTTCCAAGATTCCTAGAATACATGTTGAGCTATTGAACACATATTTAAAACTAAGGTCACTCATGCCTGTATATGCAATTCCTAGAATTCTTAGAAAAAATAGCTGCATATATAAGATCCAGCATGAATTGCCAAAGAAGATAATGTAGATAATTAAATGTATGGTTTTCATTTAAACTGCATCCACAGCTGCTTGCAATTTGATTATCAGAGATTAGTTTTATGGCTCATATGAAAGCTGTTGCATTCATAGCACTGCCTTGCAATATCAATAAATAAAACCAAAATCCTATATATTCTCCAGTGGATATGCTTTGGTGCTTCAAGGTAAAATTAATGAGAAATATATGCATTTCTTTTGTTATGAATAACTTAATCAGCGTATCGACTCACTTTAAAACTTATTTATGTGTCAGAAACAAAATTGCTTTCCATCTCCTGTTGACTGTAACCTTAATTGGGACTGGAGATGGAGTAGAAACATCTTGTTAAATAGCCTATCATATAGAAAAATTAGAGTTTAGCATTGTATTTGATGTGTAAAGCCCTGGTTGATATGTGTTGTTTAAGCATTAGTGAATTATAAACACACTTAAGACTGCTGCTGGTATTACTTCTTCATTTAAAGAACCATTGATGTAAACATTTTGTTCTCAGCTTTTTTTTTTTCTGTATTCTGTTGGCACTTGCTGAGCCAGTGCCAATAACAAGTTTTAGAAGCCAACACCGCTTCATTTTTTTTCAGGGAAAAAAATCTTCATATTTTATTACTTAATAAATGAGCCACTACACTTTTTCGTCAGTTTGATTACTTTTGTGTGCCTTTCACTACTTCCCTGCACGCTTCGTGTGATGGATACCAAAGGAAAACACCTGCCGACTGAAATCGTGTGTTTGTACATAGAGCTGTCAGAACACAATCCGCCTCCTTTATACCCTGATTTTTAGTAAATCCAGGAGAAATAAAAGCCACAGAAAGGAGGAAATACCCTAAGTGCTTTTGTTCTGTTCAACTTGAGAGAACAGGGGAGTCGTGGGCACCCCGAACTGTGAGTGAGTCAGGCTTGTGTTGCTCGAGAGATGTCCTACTACAAGGAATCTGGAATCTCCCTCTCATCATATAAAGTAAAGTCAGTATCAGTAAAACAAATTACTTCTATTCCTAATTTCAGTTCACTTTGCCCACTTGTACCACAGCGTAGAGATGACAGGCAGTTGTGACTTTGCTTTGAAGTCTTGAATGTTTTGGACATTTAAGATGAACACTCCAGGAGAACTCAGCCACCTGAAGCTGGAGCCCTGGCTGGAGGCTGCTGCCAGCACGGCTCACAGCACGAAGGCAGGGCCCAGGAGGACAATGTTGTGTCAACTCTAACCCTCACCCTATGTCCTCAATGGCACTTGGGGCCAGGATGCTGTGGAAAAAGACTGTTTTCAAGACAGAGGTTTGGCTAATGAGACATCAATCTTGTTGGCTTGTGCACAACCCCAAGGTTATCCTTCACGAGCATGTATGCAACATGCTCAGCCTGTGCTGACAGGAATAACTTCTTAGGGATGGAGTTCAGCATGCAATTTGCTTCTTTAAGAAATGAGTATTTTTTCTCCAATGTTCCTCAAGGACCAAAGGATTCATTTACTGGAGCTTATTTTCTATGGTTAGCATGAAAAGTTCTTTGTAATCCCTACATTGGAATGTAAATTCTTTATACAGAAAATTAATCTATGGGAGGTTCGACTGGTAGAAAAAATGGTCCCAGGTGACCCATGAGACACGTGACAATTACATCTAATGTGCTTTAAAGAGGTTTTGGGGATTGTATTCTGAAACCTGAGACCTTTAGAAAGGAGTTTTCGTAGTGTTCTGTTCTTGCAGTACCTAATCTTGCTCGCTCTGCTTGTTCTCCAGTTTAGTAGAGGTTTCACCCTGCAAAATTGATCACACTCTGTTGGCAGCTTATCGTTTTGCCTTTTACTTGTGTGTCCACTCTATCTTGAACAGCTTGAATTCACCCTGTCCAAACCAATGTTGTGGGGCAAGTGACCTCTGAAGGACGTGGGGACTGTGTCCCGCCCCCACTGTCCATTGGGAGCGTGCAACCATGTGTATTTACCAAAAGCAGCTCCTCAAGTATTTTCTTTTTCAGCCAGTGAAGGAGTTCCTCCTGACTGTATTAGCTTTGGCTGTTGGCAGACGAGAAGCCGGGGCCGGGTGGGGCAAACCACAGACATCTCACAGCATCAGCTGGAAAACACCTGTCATTCCTGACCAGGAAACAAAGCTGCTGAATCCCGGAACGGCCAAATCTTTCCTATTGCCTTGGGGAGGGGGCTAGTAATCTAGCAGCAAAATTAGATGCTTCAACCACCCTTTATTAGTGGCTTCACTCAATAATTGTATCTTACCCTTACCGCGACTACAGCAACTGCCTGTGTCTTCCATCTGGGAGTTTCTCTTCTGCCTTTTTATTTTTTCTGCCCTCCAGGCCACCACTGGAAGAGAACTTGCTAAGCAAACACTTCTGCTGCTCTTCTGCCTAATCATTTCCAGCTTTTCTAAGTAAATAGCAAGCAAACACTGCTAACATCCTTTAATGAACTTTCTCCAATCCCAAGGAGCCATCCCAGCAAAGCCCCGAGTAGTTTTTGTTTTGCTTTGTAGCTGGACTTCCAGTATTTTCTTCTGATTCCTATCAAGCTCATATGAGAAGCTTCCCCAAGAAAATTAGCTCTTTTGTTGGTCTCTGCTGTCACCTTCCCTCCTCCTAATCAGGTCACTTGGGACAAACACAGTTCTTTATGGGCTGGTTGGTTCAGGTAGTAAATAAATGCACATCTGATGTACATTGTGAAGCCAATTAAAACTGTAGTTATTTACAGCATCGAGGTTTCAAAAGCACTGAACCCAAGCATCAGTCTGGATGATGATTTCCACATGCAATAAAAGTCTCTCCTAGAGAAAAGTGTTTGCCAAGGAGCAGCAGTGTGGACAGCAGAAGGAGGTCACACTTCACCTCTCCACCAGCCTGATTACCTTGTTGTAAAACCTTTCTCTGGCCTTTTGCTTATTGACAGTTTGTATTATCTCAATTAAACCTAAGCTTTCTGGGTCAGGAGGATGAGTCCTAATTCTGAATTTATAAATGTCACTATAGCAGCAGATGTGATATAATATAAAATGTACCAACAGCAGTAGAAGAAATGACAGTGAGAAACATTCCCTCTCTAAGGGTATTCATTCCTTGATCCTGTTTCCCCAGACACTCACCGGTTGCCATTCTTTTATATATTTAACAACACATAGTGCAAATCTGCTTAGGGTTGCTGTGCTTTTTTAATATTCACTCTTTTTTGCACAGCTTTTGGGGTAGAATCATCAAGGTTCAGAGATGTACATGGAGTGCCTCTCAGGTCTGGTTCTGGCTCATGTCTGGCATCCCAGACAATTTTGCTTAAATCCGCTGAGCATCCCATGGACACAATTTTCACACGCAACCTAGGAATATCTGGCACTTAGGTGAGAGAGTATCAGTCACTCTGTGCATAGTGCCAGGCTAAGCACAGCCAGACAGAAACAGAAAACATAAATGATGCTAAAATACAGACAGTAACAGTGACTTCAACATTTTTGGGATGATTCTGAGACAATCATGTCTCTGCAGGCAGCTACACCTGCTGTGATTTCACTTCTGCGTACAGACGTTCTCACCAGGGTAAAAACTACTCCATCATATCACAGGCACAGCTTCTCCTCACTAACAGCGCACAGAAAATTATTTATACTCATACACAGGGCAAGACTGTGTCAAGAGAACAGTACCTGTTTCCTTTGAAAAACGTTTCCATCAGTGTTGGTACTGTCAGAGACACTGGATGAGGAACACGGCTTATATGATTATCAATAACAGGTGTCACCACCACGCTAAAATCCATGAGGGTTTCAGTGGACATAAATCAAGAATGCCCATCTACAAGGAGGGCTGGAAAGAGGATCCAGGGAACTACAGGCCTGTCAGTCTGACCTTGGTGCCAGAGAAGGTAATGGAGTAGGGTGCCATCTTGAATGCCATCACACAGCACATACAGGACACCCAGGTGATCATGCCCAGTCAGCAAGGGTTTATGAAAGGCAGGTCCTGCTTAACTGACCTGGTCTCCTTCCATGACAAGGTAACTGGCTTAGTGGGCAAGGGAAAGGCTGTGGATGTTGTCTACCTAGGCTTTAGTAAAGCTTTTTGCACTGTTTCCCACAGCATTCTCCTGGAGAAACTGGCTGCTCATGGCTTGGATGGGTGTACTCAGCACAGGGTAAAAAACTAGCTCGATGGCCAGGCCCCAATTGTTGTGGGGAATAGAGTTAAATCCAGTTGGTGGCCTGGTATTCCCCAGGGATCAGTGTTGGGGATAGTTCTCTCTAACATCTTTATCAACGATCTGGATGAGGGGGTTGAGTGTACCTTCAGTCAGTTTGCAGACACCACCAAGGTGGGTGGGAGTATTGATCTGCCTGAGGGGAGGAAGGCTCTGCAGCGGGATCTGGGCAGGCTGGATCCATGGGCCGAGGCCACTGTATGAGGTTTAACAAGACCAAGTGCTGGGTCCTGCACTGAGGCCACAACAACCCCCCGCAATGCTAAAGGCTTGGGAACAAGTGGCTGGAAAGCTGCCTGACGGAAAAGGACCTGGGGGGTGTTGGTCAGCAGCTGGATGAATATGAGCCACCAGTATGCCCAAGTGTCCAAGAAGGCCAATGGCATCCTGGCTTGTATCAGGGACAGTGTGGCCAGCAGGACCAGGCCAGGGATTGTCCCCCTGTGCTGGGCACTGGTGAGGCCGCACCTTGAATCCTGTGTTCAGTTCTGGGCCCCTCACTACAGTAAAGATACTGAGGGGCTGGAGTGTGTCCAGAGAAGGGAACAGAACTGGGGAAGGGTCTGAAGCACAATTTCTGTGAGGAGCGGCTGAGGGAGCTGGGGGTGTTCAGCCTGGAGGAGTCTCGGAGGAGACCTTATTGCTCTTTACAACTCCCTGAAAAGAGGGTGCAGAGAGGGTGGGGGTTGGTCTCTTCTCCCAAGTGACAAGTGACAGTGCAAGAGGAAACGGCCTCAGGTTGCACCAGGGAAGTTTTATATTGAATATTAAGAAAAATGTCTTCACTGAAAGGGCTGCCAGGCATTGGAACAGGCTGTCCCAGGGAAGTTGTTCCGTCATCATTCCTGGGGGGGTTTGAAAGACGTGTACATGGTGATTAGGGACATGGTTTAGTAGTGGGCTTGGCAGTGCTGGGTTAAACAGTTGGACTGGATGATCTTAAAGGTTCTTTCTAACCTAAATTAAAAGAAAAAAAAAGAAAAAAAAAAACCCTGAGAATACATATTTGTCTATATATAAGTATTTTGGAGGGTTAAACTAAATGCAATATTTTTATGCTGAAGGGTGTGTGTATTCAAACGTGCATGTAAATAAACAAAGCAAAATGGAACAACTCCTTGCATAAATACCATATTTTTATTTTAAATCTGTTAAATGCTTTTTATTTCCTAAGAAGATGCAAGAACACAAAAGTTTGATAAAAGTTTACATCCTTCCATTCCACCCTAATAAATTGCCTTCGTTTTTTAGTCAGTCATCCCTTTGATGACACCATTGACTTCCTAAACACATAAATACACTGTAAGAACAACAGAGGTTTGGACAACACGTTTCCTCTGTTGTATTTTTCATCACCACTGTCACCTGTGAGAGAGTAAAAAGAAAAAAAAAAGAGAAAGAGATAAACTGATAGTGAGGACAATGTGACATCACTTTATCATGTTTATAAACTTTCCCTCTGACGGATTCAGAGAGTCTTCACTGTGATTATAGTAATTGATATCGTACACTGCAGAATAAACAACAGGGACTCATAAAAAGTAACCTGACCACAAAGAATAGTTCTGTTACCTTTTCCCTTTTTCCTGCTTGGCAGTTTCCATTCTCAAGGAGAAAAATCCACAGTAGCAATATATAAACTTTAACACCATAAGGCCTAAGCAACTGCCCAAGACTCTGCAAAACAATTCTGAAAAGCAGAAAAAATAGCACTGATTATACAATTCTTTTATCTGTGGTACCTTTCTGCTGCCCAACCACAACTGTCCATTTACAGAGAGGATGAATCGCAATCTGTTATCCTTGTCCTTTTGACATCAATGAAATACAAAGCAAACCAGACCATGTATTCAGACTTTCAACAGCAGCTTGTTAGAGACCATGCAATTACACACTTCCATTACATCCTTCTTAACATCAGAGCTACACAAGAACACATGATCCGCGGAGGAAGCCCTCGTTTTGTGTTGCGCTGCACTGAGCTGGGATGTGGCCACAAGCACCCTCTGATGCTGCCATCCTGTTTGGCTGGTACTGCTGCCTGGATGGTGATGGGTAGCTCTAACCGTCCTGCACAGTCCCAGGCTGATGTGGAAAAGGGCATCCATCCACCCCCTCGGTGGCAGCATGATCAGGTAAGCTTTGATAAGTGATAATGGAGGAGGAATGGAAAACAAAATTGGATACTTATATTGAACATCATTGTGAACAACAGAGTTTAGTTTGACATGTAGAGTGGTTCCCTTCAACACAAAAACACTGAAAGGCTTTTCTAAATTGCTTTTTCCCTATTTGCAGGTACTTGCACCGGTCAAAAGCCCATCTTTATCAAGGAAAAGACTGCTGCTTTTGTCCATTGCCTTCAGAAATAACTTGCTCTACTATGAATAAATGATGTTTTCCAGGAGCTGAAACATTTTGTGGTGTGTTTAGCACACAAGGAACAGTGTTGTGCTGTGGACTACATGCTGATAAGACACTCTGTTATCTGACCCATCCTTAAATGGAAGACCTTCATTATGCATCCTAACAACAGCTCTGTGCAAAAGCAAGACTTTACACTAGATATTAAGATGATTAAGTCATCTTCAGGAATAGTAATACATAAAAATGATGTACCAACGTTTAAGATTTGAGCATCATTTAGAGAGAAAAATAATAGGTGTGATACTGGGGAAAGGTCAAGACTCAGTTTAGGTTTAAGATGTAATGAAAGCCCATTCATGTTCCACAGAAGGCTGTAAGCCTTACCATTTTCTGGAACTTGAAAGTAATATCAGTCAGTTGGCCTTTTGCAAATCAGGGGTTATAAAGTACTATATAAACCAGCTGAGACCTCTTTTTAAATGTCATACTGAAATCAGTGTGTGATCAGCATGGTAGGAATAAAATTAAGAGTACAGTAGGTGAAATTAGCAGCTTTGCCTTGTTAACAGCTGTTTGCATAATGGTCTGCTGATTTAAAGGGGTCTGTACTTCTGCAGCCCATCATCTACCACTAATACCCACTATGTCAGAAACCAAGCCTCCTTTGTATATACAGTTTGTGTGTCCCCGGTTTTGTTGCTGGTTTCAGTGTTGCTATCTGAGCTACTAGAGGAAACACACTGAAATTCTGAGCACATACACTGGAACAACGTGAAGCAACTACCATTTTTCACTTTCCGATCAGTGGAGTCTAATGTGTCTTTGCATCTAAATAAACTATTTGCATGATAAGCAGACATCTGTATGAAATTGTTAGCATCCAGTTAGCTAATATCCTTCTGTGGTATTTCAAATGCTGACTCTTCTGTTTCAGTTTAGAAAGACCAAGCTGCTGCAATAGATCTGTCAAAAATGGATTTTTATGAATATTCACCCTATTAGGACAAATAAAGAGGAAAAAAAAAAAAAAAGAACCCTGAAAGGAAAAATGTTCAGTTCATTTTGAAAAGACTATGCAAATGCTCTCAGATCATAATGCATATTTTTATCTGACTTTCAATTCCTTTCTCATTGCTGTATATCTTAGAATTATTAAACAATTATTGTTACATTGATTGATCATATTCTGCTGACTGACAGCTCCTGGCTAATTGATGGGATTTCAGCTAGAGTATGTAGAGTATACTTCAGCTCACCAAGTGTATGTCCTGAGTCCTTAATCCGGTGAGTAAAAATTACATGGACAAAGACTTGAATTAACAGGCAGCTGAAAAGAACCCCAGCCACTGATTTGTATTTAAACCTTGGAGGAAAAGTGTTTCTCTCCAGCATGTCTGCATTTCAAATCTTTACCTTCAAAACTTTAATTAACCTTGATAGGAGCTTAATGACTGAATCTCTACATGCTGAGATTAGAGTGTAACCACAGGCAGTAGCTCCAGCTTTCTGGGGAGAGCAACCACCATAGCTTTCGCTTGAGATGCAGCCCTTGAAAGCAGTGACAGCACACACTGCAAGATGCATATGCTGCAGACCCAATTTTCCCTAATTTAATCTCTGAGATAACTGACATTAAAGTCAGATAATATCGGGGGGGGGGGGGGGGGGGGAAGTATAATAGCCATTATCAATGATGAAAGTGCTTTTCTGCTTGTTATTCAGAAAGACACATATTAAAATGAATAAACATTTTTCCCACTGGGGATATGGTAAAAAATAACAAACATGAGGTACAGAGGCATCTTTTGTTACCATCAACTGTGTTAGTGCTGAAGTGTCATTTGGCTTGAGGACTTTCCCCGCTGACATTTGCAAGGCTGCCTTTCAGTGGGCATGTGTTGGGTAGGTAAGAGGAAGGCAGTGACCTCCCCGGCCCTTGGGAACTCTCAACCTCCACAGCAGTGCAGAGGCATCAAATTTTGAAAAGGGGAAATTCACTAAGAAGACTAAGAGCATCATTTTGTTCCTTGTTTGAAGCAGTTTGCAGTCAATTTTCTAACAGGTTTACACTGGATATCAAGTTTCTACAATTAGTCTTTCTGATCCAATGACCTTCCTTTTTCTCCTGATTTTAACCTCACTGCTGCTCTGTGTTCTCCAACGCGATCTAATTAAATTCGCTATCCATACATTACCTTTGAGATGAAGGCCAGTGTCTGACATTGAATTCCCTTCTCTAGGATGGGCTGATTCAACACGAGAAAGGGTGGCGAGATCTCATTGTTCCACTGAAGGCTAATCTTCCTCCTGTCACTTGTCTTCTATGCTACACAGTAAAAAGAGAAAAACAATTTACTTCTTGACCAAAGCAGAGCAAGTGCCTGAAACATTTGATTTAAGCTTTTCCTAAGGCCAGTATCAGATATTCAGTGTTGCAGATTCTGCATCCTGCTGGACCTGTGCACGCAAATGTCAGAAAGCAGTCCCTTTTCATACATAAACTGAGGGTTGTATTCTTCAGAAGTTAGAGTCCAGTAGCTTATGAGAGAGCATAATTCAATTTTCCCATTTAGTGCACATTAATCAGCAATGTCCATTGTCTCCCATGCTCCATCAAAACTTCACCAGAGAGAGAATTGTGTTTTCTTACAGGCAAACCCAAAATTTCAATTGAAAAAAATCTGGACAGTGTTTTGCTGAATTTAAATTCTTTTCCTCTGGTCACCAAGAAGGGAAGGCTGATGTTCAGAGCCTCAGTAAGGATGTGAGACAAGATCCTTCCTTTCTTTCCTTTCTTCCTTTAATTTCACATCAACTTTAAAAAGAAACAGTATTCCAGAATGTCCTTGTTGTCCACCTTAACATGTTCGGTGGTACTTGTGACTGATTTGTCTTACACAGGTATGCAAATGAAAGTTTATGAAACCATGTCTTGTATCTAAAATGTGAAAGACTGATGTGTGTGGATTTATATCACAGGGAAAATCTGATGGGTTCATGTAGTTTAAACCAGGTCAATACCAAAGCAGTTTATTAATGACATCGTTAACCTACACCCAGGGAACTAAACATTTGCAATCCATATCAGCAATGCAACAGATAATGCTAGATTTTCATTAAAAGCTCATATGCATCCGCCAGTTTTTCAGTGCCCCTCAGCACCTCATCGGAGAGTCTGTGCTGGCCACACCCCCCCGAACCAGGGCATATTACCTACCACAGCAGTGCTGAGTCCCTCGGGCTGTGGATGGGGGACATGGCATTGCACGTGCCCATCCCACTGCCCCAGACCCACACCTCTCCTTTGTGTCAGACTCAGTAAACTGCAATTCCCTTATGCCCATTTAACCTGTTTGACACTCATCTTTGTCTTTTTAAAGGATGACTTTTGGGCAATGCTTTCCCTGACAGTTGGCTGTCCCATTCATGGTCCTCTCTTAGCAGCAGTTGGTGCAGAGGAGATACTGCCAAAGGTGGGCCATGTGAGAATTTCCACAGATTTACCATGTTAGTTTTATAATATAGTTTATTTTTTATCATCTAGTTTATTTTTTAGGCTAGTTTCACTATTTTCTTTAAAGTCTGAATTAAAACATTCTTCAGCTCCTGAGCAATGCTTTGTAAAGACTGTAGGTCAGACTTTAATAGGGAAAGACTGAATCTATTTGACTGAATAAATTAATGAATAATTCCAGGAGGTGTTCTCCAAGGAAGAGTGCATGAGCAAATGCACTGGACAGTGCTTCAAAGCAGAGTACAATACACAGAGTGAAGTGCCACATCTTATGCAGTTACGGTGTCTTCCAGAACAATTTTGCCTTGGAGAGCCTCCAGCCAGTGACAGGACAATTTATCACCAACCATCTACTGCAAAGGACAGCTCTACATATGTTAAGTATTCTCTGCTCCACTGAGAACTTAAAAAACCTTATGCTCTGGATCAGACACCAAAACAAATAGTGGGGTGGGAGCGGGGGTGTTCCTTTCTTCTCCTTGCTTGTATTTCAAGGGAAGGGTATACCTGGGTCTGCATAAATTTGCTTTCAAGGCACATCTGTACTACCTTGTTCTGGTCACATCTGAGTATTTTATCTATTCACATGGTATATTCTTAGAAAAAGACACACTTCACTCCTCCTTTATTTTCCTTCCTATTTTCAATTTGCACTTATTTAATGAGACCGGACAAGGAGATGGATGTTAAGGTGCTATGTCATTGTGTTGTCTGTGTCTGGACGGTGCTGGAGGCCCTACAGATGAAATGTCATTCTGGGGTTTGTGCATTCATGGGAAAAGGCAAGGGGTACACATAAACAGTTTAGATTTACACCACATTTACATGTGAGTTTTCATCCCCTGAGCAGAGGGACCAGCACATGGCAGCCAGTGGAAATTGTTAGACCGTCACTAGGGGATAAGAAATCTCCTCATTGCTTTCATAAACACATAGTGAATATCCTTTTGGCTTAGTTCTCTTTTACACCTCCTCCAAATACATCATTTCCCGCACCATATCCCCTATATCCATTTTCTGCCTCTTCTCGAGCTCCTTTCTACTTCTTCCTCTTTTTCGCTTCCCTCTCCTCCCTGGCCTGAAATTTTAGTCTCACCCAATCAGCCTTTGAAGTCAGCAGCTCACAGCTCTCAACTCCTTAGACTAGCTCAGTCTAACTGACTGTGAAACTGCCCAGAAATAAAAGTCTGAGAATTGTAAGAGGTCATAAAACAGGTTGTTTCAAACCTTTGCCTGACTCTAGTAACACAAGGCTTCTTTGAAGTCTTGTAAATAACGTCTCTTATCCCTTCTTTTATAGAATAACATACAAGGTGAATATCCAGTTACTTTTAGGTCTTTAGAAACCTGCTCCCTCCTCTCCCCTCCCTCTTTTTTTCAGTGAAGTAGCAGTTTTCCAGGCAAAATCTTCAAAACAAGACTCATCGTCGCTGTACACCAGGAGGAGTGCTGATGTGTCCCTGTTGAGGAGCTCTGCTCTGCCCCTGGAAACCCCCACACTTCTTGGGTCCACGGGGTCAGAATCATCCCTCCATATTGATAATTTCTGATTTTCCACCAGAATAAAAAAATTCAGTCTGGGATAGAAATTAAATAACCATGAAGCCCTGGCATTGTCAAAAATGCAAAACAGGGAAAAACCTATGACGTGAACAGTGGGAAATATATGACTTGCCTGCAGTTCTGAGGAGTGATGAGAGACGGTTTGCTTTCCTCTGAAGTCTTCCCCCTCCACCTCTGCCTTGGGCAAACCCCTGAATGCAGAAATACTTAATGTTCCTGGGGGAACTTGCCATTAACAACTCACCTCTGGCAAATGATCTAGCATCCATGTAGCCTGATCGCCTCTGCCACGCGAAATACTGCACCGTACATATACTCCCTAAATGCTGGATTAGGTTTAGACTGCCAATGTAACTAAAAACATTGTTTTTTCAGTAAAAATTAGGGGGCATTATAGTTAATAAGCAAAAGGTTATAGTTCATTTCTATGTTATGGAAGAAGCACACACGGTTACGGCGATACCTTTTCTGTTAAGGCTGGAGGGTGGCCCACAGGGCATGTTGATTGCTGCAGTGACCACCAGTACCTTCAAAATACCAGTACAGTAAACTGGTTTGACCCAGAACAGCTACTGAAAACATGTGTTTAAAACATACCCAGCATCATATAATTTGTTTGCATATTTAAACAGCCAAATGGAATTGTAATGTAGTATAGTATATGAAGAAAATTGTCTCATTCAGAAATAAAACTGTTGCTAAAACATTACTTCCCTCATCTCAAAGTAGATGCATAAAAATTTCTGAGTAAGAAACGTCTTACATTTTTCTGTAGAAACTCGTTTCTTGCCACAGTTATAAGTAGATGTACTTACAAGTGCTGAATGTTCGTTACAGAGCATAAACTTAAAAGTAGAGTTTCTGGTTTATTAAAAGCAAAGACAACAAACCCCAAATTTCCACAAATGAATATTTAATTAACCAGTTTAAAACTGGAATTTAAGTGGAAATATATGCAAGAAACATTGTCCATGCAGATTTAAGTTCAGAAAAGCCTCATGGCTGCATATGTTGCATAAGCGCACTTTCCCGTCATTAAGTCTTCGTATGTCTCCATGCTCCCACGTACACATTTTGAAAGCACGCTACGTTTTCCTATTTGTTTTTAAGACTTTCTGATGAGATTCTAATTCTGAATGAAAATACTAATACACCCAGTTATTACTAAGTTTATTTCATGAGTTATTTACACTGTAACAAACATAACTTTTCATATTAACTTTACAGTCCAAAATCAGTTTATAATTTCCTGTATATAATCATATCCCGCGTTTGACTTCAGAGGAACTTTGTACAGTATTCCCTACAATTTATGTAAAGTTCTTCTAATTCCCATCTATATAAAGATAGAACCGTCAAAACCAATTTCTGCCTTGCACCTGGGTAAGATATAAATGACACTGAAATCAGTGGTGAGGGATAGGCATGTGATTATAATGAAACTAAAGAGTTTTGGTACATGTGGAGAATGTGAGAAATAGCTGTCATGTTTCTAAAGGAAAAGCAGATTACTTGGCACAGGTTGTCTGTATTAATGACATTCCAGAGATTTATCTCCTAGTAAGAACTAGGACATTTAATGTAGATTACTAGAGATTTCTGGATTGATTTCTAGGACAAATTAAGTGTCAAAATTTTTTTATATTTCTCATCTCAGATTATTTGGAGAGAGTACACTGAGAAAAAAAACCAAGCAGACAAACAATGACCTTAAGGTCTGCAGAGCATTCAGAACCTGAGTTTGAAACAGAGATGTGCAGACCCAACTAACTGGCGAGAGACCTGCCGGGGGTACAGAGAGGTGGGGGCACCCGGCTGTGCGAGCAGGGCAGGCTGCCAGGAGGTGCCTGTACGTAAAAGCTGCTGATGGATTTAGATGCCATCACATCATGCTTGCATTGGAAAAGGGTGTCCTGCACACTTGAAAACACATGTTGGCTGCCGAAAAGATAGCTCCAATTGGAATCCCACTTCCTTTAGGTGGAGGATTCCCTTTATAAAAAAATGAGCTTCATGCAAGGCTCCAAGGGTTTCACCACGGCTCCCCTCTGCCTGCTTTTCATCATTTCCTCTGAAAATAAACTGGTTTTCAGCACTCATACCCTCACTCCCACACAGTCCCCTCCCACCAGCTCATCTGAAGGCACCTTCCTGCTTCTTAATCCTTATTGTGGGTCACAAGTATGCAACACAGCAAAGAAAGAGGGAACAGAAAGAGGGAAGGGATCAATAGTTGATCCCTTCATACTGGTTTGTGAGCCTATAACGTGCTCACAAAAGGCTGGACTACCTTGGGGAACAAATCTCTTTGAAAACCCCTTCTTCTGTTCTTCATTTAGCAGATGCCTTCTAGTTTAACACGTCTTTCACAACATTTTCCCGTCTGTCACACAAAACTCATGCAGAAGACGCAATAATCCTTAGTCCCGTGTATCTCATCAGACGCAGAGCTGCTAGTGTGCTGCTTGGCTTCGCGCAGAGGCTGCACAGACCGTTGGAGTTCTTGGCTGACTCCACCCCTCCTCTCCTTTCCCTAGCATTTTTATTGTGAGAGGCTGCTAGTATTATGCAGCCCTAGACCCAAACCACACGTGATTTCCGAACACTATACAAAGGCTGGATGTGAACTCACCTCAGGTATTTCGGAACGTTTGCAGAATGTATTTGGGACTGCTCTGAGGAATAATTTAATCCCTTGAAGTTACTTCTGATCATGATCAATCATACCAAAATTGGTCCATTGTGTTTTGGGTCAGTTTTTCTCATCTGTGATATTTTCTGCTACTCTGAATCATTTGCAGTTGTATTATTCTCACCCACTTTCACGCATGGGGATACAACTTACTGTATCGGATATTGTCCATTAGTTTAGATATGTGAATCTTAAGTTAAAATACCAGGCCTGACTTACCAGAATCTTTATTTTGTATGCTACTCAGCAGCAACAGAAGGTAGGCTATTTATTTCAGATTCTCATGGAAACAGCTGCAGCCGTTTCAGTGGAAATCTCTATTGAATAAGACCTGAACCTGGATAATTTCTTTATTACTCAGGTTATACTATGTGTTCTACACCATTGTTCATCATCAGATCAAAAACCTGCCTCTTCTGTTCTGAAGGCAGAGTGAACGATACTGAATTTTACAGTCAAGCTGTGTGGTGCTTTTTAAAATGTACAGGTTAAAAGAAAATAGTTCCATTAAAAAACAAATTAAAAAAATCACCTTTACCAAAGCCTTCATAATACTATGAAAACAGAAATGGTTTAGATGTCTTAAAAGAAGTGTTCAGCCAAAATAACCTGATGCTACCCGTGTAGCATTAGACAGGTAATGTAATGCTTGTGTTAGGCTCCAAAATCATTCTCACTAAGCACATTTGTCAAATTAAAGTTCTTCCAGAAAGTGATAAGGGGCAGAGCTCTGCTAATAATGTTCATACAGCATAAACCTTCACGTAACTGGATTAAGATTTTGCAGAATATAAAAATGTACAGAACGTTAAAAACAAAAGCAGCTATGAAACACAGACTTTAGGTATGCATTGAGCCCTTAAATTTTGCATAACGGTTTCTATACAATCTAAACTCCTGTTTCACATTATTCCTAAACACGGCATTTGAACCAAAAATAGTACTTGTTCAACACTGGTTCATTCCATTTCAAAATAAGAAATATTATTTCAATCTCTTTATATTCTCTATATATTTTTATTAGAGTAGTCTGCTTCAGCAGGCTGATGACATACCAAATTTAATAGGATTGAACCTATTCATACACTAACTTCACTGGCTCGCAAAGAGAAGTTGAAGACATAAATATGCTTCTTTTTGAATCACCACAAATATTGCTGAATTGTAGATGCAAATCTTAAAAACACAACCTACATCCAGCTGACAGAATATTCACAGCTTAACTCTCTCATTAAACAGAAAGATTTACTTCTGTGGATGGAGGAAAGATCCTTGGATTGTAAATTCGCAGAGAATTTTCAGTTTGATTTAAGTTTCAAGTTTACACTTTTGTCCTCTATTACTTTCTGAAGAACACGCCAAACCACGTACCGTGGGAGCCAACGGATGTCTCTCATTTGGTACGTCTACACCAGCATTTTCATTCACGTCAGGACTATTCTGTTAATGTGAATCTCTGAATCTCCTGTCCTCATGCTCCATGGTTTACCTAGCAGTGTCATCTCCAAACACAACAGCTGGATTCATTTGGGATGAAACTAAATCATGGTATTTCTCCAAAGGAGGCACCTGTTGTGCTCCAGCTGATTGTTAGCAACACTGTAAGTTTCCTTTATATAATTAAATGGTTCTTATCTTAACTTCTACCATCTTTCCTTGGTTTTCTTCTTTCTTCCTCCATCCAGAAGTGGTAGAGTGACTACATGGTACTTTATTGTCAGATAAGGCTAAACCATGACAGAGAGGAGACAGTGCCAGCGCGTGCATTTTTTCCAGCATTAGTATACTCCAGAATTTTGGGTGAAAAAGATAAAATTTTTGCATGGAAAAAAAAGTAGAAATATTTGTTCCAAGTGTTGCCAACTATCTAATTCAAAAAAAGTGCTCATAGGAGCTCATGGTTACAGAGGATAGGCAATGGATGAGTTGTATATTTCCTAGCTGAATGTATTGCAATCCACATTATAATCAATTAGTAAATAGCTCTTATCTCAATTTTATGAGCTTCCTTGCCTTTTGCCTCCAATTCTCTCCCTTCACTAGAGAAGGATGGGGGGGAGGTGTGCGAGTGGCTTCGTGGTATTTTGCTGGCCAGAGTTAAACCATAACGAATGCACAGTGCATAAGATGAGCTGGCTGTGAGAGGTATATTTAGACAAGTTTGAAGTAAAGAATTTACTTTATAATTTAGAACAAGATGATTAGAAAGTACAAGCAGCTTGGAAATTGGGAAGAATTTGTAAGGTAATGTAAACATTCATTATTTTGCTTTGATGATAAACAAAAAGCTGACTATGAATACTGAGGCATCTGCATGAATGTGAAAAATATAGTGTGGTTTTTTTTTTTTTTTTTGTAAGTGCTGAGTCATTAATAGACTGTAATAACTTGATAATAAGCCAGTGAAATACAGCATTAAAGAAATTCATCCTCTTTTCTTACTGATGAATATAAATTTGCTCAGAAAAATGAAGTTATGTAATGGATAAAAATCTGTAATAGCATGGTAGATGACAAGTAAATGTACATCCTCTGGTTTTAAAATGCAATTTAATAAAAAAAAATTGCTTGGAGAGACTTAATTGTCGTTTGAACTACACTATTAACATTTAACATGTAACTGATTTGACAGTATAGCGGTAGGCCATTCTCTGATATCCCTTCTGGACTTCCCCATGGTTATGAATTTTTATCTGCAGACCAGATTCCAGCAAAGTGCTTGATGTCCATGTTTACATTACCACAGAAAAGACTGTGTAAAAGGTGGCAGAGTGATTAAGGTCAAGATGGTAAGGACAGTGGGGTGTGAGATGGGGGATTTGAACTAAAACATCTGACTTTCCTTGCCACTGGAGTAAAAACAATCCATGATGCAACTGATCCACAGCTCTCACCTTCTTCGCCCTTGCTAGAAATGTCAAATGGAAACAAGATATTGCCTTTATATTTTCAACTTAATTTCACCCTGGCAAGATAAGCCCAAAACCTTTATTTCAGGTCAAAACCACACTGATATAAAGAAAGGTCCTGCACATGGGTCAGGGCAATCACAAACACAAATACAGGCTGGGCAGAGAATGAATCGAGAGCAGCCCTGAGGAGAAGGACTTGGGAGTGCTGATGGATGAAAAGCTGGACATGAGCCAGCAGTGCACTGGTAGCCCAGAAAGCCAACCGGATCCTGGGCTGTATCAGGAGAAATGTGACCAGCAGGTCGAGGAATGTGATTCTCCCCCTCTGCTCTGCTCTCATGATACCTTACCTGAAGTGCTGTGTCCAGCTGTGGAGCCCTCAACATCAGAAGGATATTGACTGGCTGGAACAAGTCCAGAGGAGGCCACAAGAATACTCAGAGGGCTGGAGCCCTTATGCTATGGGGACAGGCTGGGAGAGTTGGGCTTGTTCAGCCTGGAGAAGGCTTCGGGGAGATCTTATCACAGCCTTCCAGTACCTGAAGGGGGCTACAAGGAAGCTGGTGGTGGTGGGGTGGGTGTGCTTTTTAAGAGGGCCTGTAGTGACAGAACAAGGGGTAATGGGTTTAAATTGAAAACAGGGAGATTTAGATTAGATATCAGGAAGAAATTCTTCCCAGGGAGGGTGGTGAGACACTGGGACAGGTTGCCCAGAGAAGCTGTGGATGCCCCATCCCTGGAAGTGTCCAAGGCCAGGCTGGATGAGGCTTGGAGCAACCTGGGCTAGTGGAAGGTGTCCCTGCCCATGGCAGGGGGGTTGGAATTAGACAGTCTTTAAAGTCTTTTCCAACACAAACCATTATATTATTCTATGAAATATTCAAACAAATTATGGCAATTTTTCAGGTGATTCAAAGGTGTTTAACTGTGGTGGGAGCATCCAAACAACAGACACAGTTTTGAAATAATGCACACATTTTTCCTCTAAGTAAGAAATCACTTTTTACTAGAAGCTTCTGAGTTCTACTATTTCTTTTTGTATTATAAAAGGTAAACATTTCTACCTCTTATGTGTATATTTTAGACTTCCACATGTCCTCTCCTCTCCTCTCCTCTCCTCTCCTCTCCTCTCCTCTCCTCTCCTCTCCTCTCCTCTCCTCTGTATGCACCTTCCCCTTTGCACCCCTAGAACCCAGCTGAAAAGAACAAAAATGCCATAAAACCCATGAAAATCTTGTTGCCTTGGGCTCCGAATTTGGAAGCTGGTTGACCTTTGAGCACAAGTAGATGCAAACTCCAGTTTAGCATCTTCTTTTTTAGGAGCACCTTGATTTCTGCAGCAAGAGGCACATCAAAGCCCTCTGAAGAGTTTTAGACTTTCCCATATCAGCTGATTATTTTCCTAACACAAAAGTTTTCAGTATCTGAGTTCTGGACTCTTCCAACCAATTTGTGTAAAATAGGCTAACAGGAACAAAAATCTTCAGCAGATATCTACAGACATGAAGAAGCATACTTCACAAGAATCAGCTAAATACCTGGCAACTGAATACTTGCTGATGTTACATAGAAAACTTTAACAAAACCCTCCAAAAAAACGCCACAAACTTTCATGTTTTTAAATGCTTTACATGAAAAATGTTGGAAAAAAGTCAAATTTCTTTACTTTCCTTATTTTTTAATCTTCAGCATCTACCGAGTAAGAAAGGCAAGCTCCAATAAAACAGCCTTGCACTACCTATCTCTTAAAACAAAAGCACAAATGTTTAATGAAATAGAAACATAGAAAATTCAAAATTTAAATAAATGAATATGTTTAAAATTTCTAAACTATCTGTGAGGTAGAAATTTTTAGGGGAATTGAACTAAGATTTATTTTGATATTTGCAAACAATTTGTATTTGATATTTGTATTTTGCATTCAATTAAACTGCTAAGTAAAATCAAAATACTTATAATAGTAAATCCTTCTTCTCCCTAAAATATCAGCTCAAATTAAAATTTCTGATTATATTAGGCAATGAAGAGCTTTGGAAAGAGTATAAATTTATATTAAGGTTCAAGCAAATCTTTGACATCTGGTACCAGAGGATTATCTAAAAATGTGTGAATGTCCACAGAGAAATACTACCTAAAAATCTGTTGCCCTGTGCTTTGAAGCATCTGATTATGATCTTTTGTCAGCCACAGTAGTTTGTGGTAATAAGGATGCTAAAAAGGTAATCCATAGAATCTCATTTCCCACCCTGCAGTGAGTCCAGTAAATATAACCTTGAAAAAATCGAAGGTGTCTTTACAGAATTCCTCGCCCTGCCAGTGCTGCTGGCCCAGCCAGTCAGGCCAAGATGTTAATTGTTGTGAAATGTGTGATATGTGCATGGGGAAATTGTACAGAATATCTCCACAGCTGTGCATGTTCTCTCTGATAACGTGCTGTCATCCTTTTGTTCATGTTTGTACTATAGAAATACAGCTATTTTTATATCGAGAACTCAGAGGAAGACAGGGATAAATATAACAGATGTAAGGCTTATTTCCCAATATATAATCAAGATGGGCTGTTATTATAATTGTCACAGATTCTCTTTAAAAACATTTCACGTTCAGTCCCAAGCACTATAGGCTCTGAAGTGCTGACAGAATACAACTTCATTATTAATGTTGCGTAAATGCCGTATAAACCAGGACAAGCCCAGCCCTCCTAACATGCCATTTAGGGAAGCGGAAATAACAAGTTCCAGGTCCTTTAACTGCCACAAAACATAATTGTTGCATCAGAAAGGGAAGAGTGCAGGAATTACCTACCGCTCAGCCTGTATATGCAACTGCACGATTACTTCCTCGCTGGTATGTGCAATACATGGCAATTTCCCATTCTTTTCCCATTCCTTTGCTTAATTAATATGAAAAATATGTTCCTTTCCATTATTTGAGAATATTCTTTGCTTCTATAGATGAGACTGTAATTAACGAGTCTGCAAGAAAGGAGAAAAACAAGAAATGTGAGTCCTAAATTAATGAGATATTACAGATATTATGGATTAGAGCTGTTCAACCTTGCCAGCTAGAACAATAGCAGGGAGACAGTATCTGCTTTATTCTGCTTACATTAAAACCTTCTTTAAAAGAAACAGATCAAGTGGAGAGGAAGGCTTTTCTTTTATTCCCTCTCCTAACCTATGATTTTGTGCTTTTTTCCTTTTTCTGCTCAAGATGACACAACGGATGTTTGCCTAGCAATGCGATCGGCGGTGACGGGAGAAAGTCGGCGCTCCAAAATTGCCAGGTTTGACTTTTTAATACATTTCATTGTAACATCAGTCACAAGCTGCCTTCCACATCACCGTCTTAACCCTCTCAAAAATATACGGCTGCTTTCACAGGAGCTCTCCCTTCTTCCCCAGAGCGGGGCTGGAGGAAAGCAGAAGAAAGACGGTGCCCCGTGCGTGCTGGGCGGCAGCATCCCGCCAGCTGAGCCATCCTTTAATTTGGAGAGACTCATGCTAGGACAGCAACCAATTTAAAACAACTCTTCCCGACTACAGCACATGATGAAAGATAAAGAGAGAAGCAGGGTGTGCCTCAAACCACCTTGAAAAATGACAGCGGGGCTGCTTCTGATGTACGTACGCACTGGGAAACGACAGTGTGACTCACCTTGCGGTTCTTCTGCAGGCTGAGAAACATGAAAAAAGAATAAAATAGGTTCTTCAAAGATGCAGAATGAATATGAAGAGAGACATTGCTCATACTTTGACACCTGGTTTTAATGTCTCATTGAACAGTAATAATGAGTATCAGACTAGAAAAGCAGGGCATTCTTTTTACCATGCAGAGATGGATGTTTTGATCTGAGTTTTTTCTTGTTTGCTCTGTATTCTGCCCTTGTGCAGCATGCTCCCTGAGCCTTGCCTCTTTCCTGTGCAATGACAACAAGCCTATTACTATGGCAGGTCAAATCTATTGCCTCCTGACTAACGTATCCCAAGTGCAACCCGCTCAAGACATTTCGTAAGGCTTCCAACTCTCATAGCTGAAAACAATGCAATTCTCAGAAAAAACCCAAAACCCAACAAAACCCCACACAAGCTGAGTCCTCTCCCACACCTGTCATACTGTGGGGTTTTTGGCGTTGTTTTGGGGCGTTTTTGTGGCTTTCCTCCCCCTTGCCCCTCTTTAAATATCTAAGGAAAAGAAGATCAAGGGAAAAAAAAGCAAATGCCCCCCTTTTTCCTTTTAATTTGGACTTCACAAGCCTGCTGAAAGGTCTGTCAACAGACATTGCAACACGCATGCAACAAACACGTGAGAAAAAGGAGGCAGAATAAAAGTGCACACATTACATAGGTTTTTGTGCATTTGAACTTTACCTATTTGGAGGAAGAAAATATTTTAATTTTGAAGTGGTCCACAACCTCTTACTGACGGGAGTTCAAGCCTGCAAAACCAGGATACTTCTGATGAGTATCAGAGCACAGCATAGTGATGTTTTCACAGATTAAATGTTGGGTACAAATATTTCACTGTACAGGAACCTGGGAAGGGCAATAATAGTGTCAGTAAAAAAAAATATGACTAGACAAAAGCCTTCAAGTGCTCCTGTAATAGGTGCTGATTGAATTTACAGGCTAGCAAGACCATTATGTACTGTGGTGTCTGGTTGGTTGGTTGCTTTCCTCCGAGATCTCTAAGGTGTGCTTATAATGTAAAATATTTCCAATTCCACTTTAAAAGCTGGGTTTTTTTAGGGATAACAATTTTATGACTTGGCTTATGACGGCTGTTTAAGTCCATGTTATTATACTACTTGCATTCTCTCTACTGTATGAAGCGTGGAAGGGTTGCACACGTGCTGTGTGTGCACATGCCTTAAATGTATTTATGAAGTAAAAATGGACTGCAATGTATAAAAGAAATGTTTATTAACTTACTTGTATGTATCCACACTTATGTTTTGGCATTCCTTTCTATCGTCCCTCTAGTTTCATGGAATATGGTAAATAAATTAACACTGAAAGATGGAATATAATAACCTCCCTCTCTTTGACACCATGAATTAATCTGTCCTTACAGGCATCTAGTTATAGGAGCAGCTGAATCTTTCATGCTTTTTTTCTTGCTATAAAATCTATGTCCTATCCGACTCTCAAGTGAATAAATTGCTTTACAAACTTAAAAGAAAATGTTCTTGTTCAGAACTGCGTCTTCTGAAAACGCGCTGAGCTGCTGACAACACTCTTACCAGCTGCTACGAGAATTGCAACACACGTGTTTTCCTCATTGCCATGATGTGGCATTCTCCTTACCTGGCTCCATGCTAGAAGGACTCAACATATATCAACTGACAAAACAAACAGTTTTTCTCAAAAGTCACTGTCCAAATTATTTTCTTTGCTTTCAGCTGTGAAAACAGAAGGCAAAACAACTCTATAAAATGAATCAAAACTCATTATTTTGAATTTCAGTCATTAAAAAAATAGGATTACCGAGTCATTATCTACAATTTCTCTCCTCTACTGTTCTTTGTGCAGCAGACAAATGTGGAGCTGTGAAAGTTTTGCAAACCCAGGGAAATAAAGATATTTTCTCAGCCGTTTTTTTTGGTTTTGCTCTGTCAGGCTTTTCAGAGTTGGTGAACTATTTTTCTCTGTGTAATAATTCAAAACAGTATGTTTCCTGAAGGATGTTAATTTCTTTTTTTAGCACATTTTTTCCTAGTTAACCTGGTATTTGAAAGAGGGAGAAGGAAATGAGGAAACAAATGAGACAGACGTTGCAACCACTGAACAGTTTTAAAGAGCACTGACTGCATTATTTCCAACAAATACGTTATGTCCTGATACAGGAATAATAAGACATTAGATCACACATATTATGCATGAAATAAATCCAGCTTCAACCTGGGTTTTGACCACCCAGGTCCATCAGGAGATGAGAAGGGTAGAAAGGCACAAGAAAGCACCATCAGGCTACTGCAAGATGCTAATGCAGAGTAACATGCAATCTAAAAAATGTCTTATGTCAACATACTTTATAATACAGAGTTGTCATTTGTGCACCAAGGACTAGCAATGAAAAATTCATTTCTGATGCAGTACCATTTGCCCCATCAAAGACAGTTCTATGATATTAAGGTTATTACACCCTGAAAACAAGATCCAGCTGGCATCACTAAATTTAGCTGAACATTAGGCCATGTGGGAATTTCTTACAGATGGCAGTCATCTCTTCTGCACTGAAAAAGGTAAAAGCAATATAATTTCATTACTTGCAGTGAGCCTTTGCTGACACATCTGCAGAGCAATGACACAAAATTTTTTAAAAGTGTTGGATTATGCTCATGTATAATGGCGGCACTCTGCATGTTAATGCCTTAAGAAATGGGTCGGTTTATCAGCACCTAAAGCCCACGTATTTGAGTGTGTTAAATCTGTAGAAGTAGGGTTTTTTTGATGTTTTATTATTAGCAATCAGAAACGTTATTGGAGCTGTAGAGCAATTATTTAGCTTAGTGCTGTTCATTGATTAAGGAGTACTTTTAATTAAAACTACCAAAAATCTGGTCTCCTTCATTAGTGACAGAATTAAGATGAAAAGAGGTCAGTGTTGGGATTAATGTGTGAGTATTAAATAATTTTATTAATAAACATTACATAACAAATTTGGCCTTGAAAATGACAGTTAACAGAGGATTATAGCCAAACTTGGAATCACATATTTGTTTGGTTTTAAATTTAGGAACATAAATTAAATTAGAAACCTGATTAACAGAACGTAAATTCCACCTGCTGAATTTACATTGAATTTTTGAGGTCGCTGATGTTTTGCTATGAAAAATACGTCACCTTGAGAGACAAGATGCTTCCTTTTGAAATGCAGTGGATGTATACGAGACAGAGGAATTTCCCTTCTCTTTTCCACAGGTTTTCGAAAAGCAGCAGAATTCTTGACACAGTATATAAAAAGCCACTATGTGTAATAGAATATACTGCTATAAAAAAATAAATATACTATAAATTATGGGCTATATCTAAATATTACATATTATATAGGTTATATGGGGATATATTTAAATACCATATAGTGTGTAATAGAGATTATAGATAGATACAGAAAAAACCTATCTACATGTATCATGTTGCACAATTTGTGTTTTCTCTGCTGTTTGACCATACTAATATGTGGCATTTTACTATTTCCAAATTTCAAGTTTGTGGAATCTTCAGTTTTAAAAATATGTGGGTTTTTTGTTTGTTCGGTTGGTTGTTTTTTTTTAATCAAGAACGACAGTACAGTTCAAAGTAGGAAATTCACTAAAAGACAATAAATTTTATCCTCTTATCTGCTAGAGTTCCAGTATTCTGCTAAAATTATGTTAATGTTAATTCTAACACTTGTACTTCCCTTCAGGTCATCACAGAACATTTGTTCCCAGCAGCTTCACTGAAATCATACAGTTAAGAAATAACCTGATCCAGAGATACTAGAACAATCCTGAATTTTAAAGCCTACCTTATGTGGGTCCCAATTCAATCATTAATTGACTCTTTCCTTGACATCAATAAATCTAGATTTTCCTTAGTTTTTGGTTGGGTTTTTCTGCTTTGCTTAGTTTTGGTCAATTTTTAATTTTTTATGCTTTTATATGATGTCTTCCATTGCATTTCTTAAAAATTCACTATCTTGAATGTGAACTGAGTCTGTGAAGAATTACAAATCCATAAAACCAAGAGTAAGTCAATAATGCTATTTAAAGAGCATGATTTCCCCCATCACAGGAAAGATATAAATAAGTTATTCCCATTTAGTAGGCACAAAGAAAGTGGGTTGAACACATTTTGTTAACTTTATCAAGGTTTACAATTCTTAAACAAGCAGTAATTTTTAAGGCTTTCATAGAAAAAGTCAACATGGAAACTACTGCTTACTACATCCAGCTCTGTTTAACACTGTCTTTAATTACAAAAGTGCCATGGCAGTACTTGCTCAGCAGTATGCCTGCCACGGCACCTGAGATAACACGGGGCTTCAACTCGCAATAGTTTCTGACACGATACCTCAACCAGGATGTCAGATGCTCATCCAGCAACGTCGGTGCTGAATCAGTTGTCCAAGCTCAGTGACCGGAGGAATATGAATCAACGTGCCTGCAGAAGATGTCTTTCCCCAATGGGACGTGACCGCTCTATTGTGCTAGCACGTACTGTAGCAGGATTTAATAGCTACATAATCCTTCAGGCCGACACTTCAGTCGACAGGTTGACAGTAGAAACGACAGAAAGACAGGAAGAAGACAGTGAGAGGATATTATCTGATGCATAAAATGAAATCTTTCTGAACGTTACATGGCTTTATTTTACATCACTTATCACAAAGGTCAATATTTGATGAAGACCGCTGTTTAACCAAATGTTTCTTGATATGACAAAATATTATTTGCCTGTCATTGTGTTAATCAGAATTATTCCTGTTTAAGTTACAGCTACAAAGCGAGACGCATACAGAACAAATATGCAGGTTTCCATGCATTTTCTAACAATCACATAGTTTCAGTTAAATACTCACCAATTCAGCATTGTAGAGAGCCAGACAGGATGTTTGCAACACGCGTGCAGATACACCTACATGCACCATCATGTGTAGAACCTTGCTCATCTCTTTTCAGGTGCCGCTGTGAACTGGCAGGATGGCCTGAATAAAATAGCAGACCTGATACTACCTGCGTTAACCTTATCTCCAACCCTTGGGAGTGGAAGTACCACCTGATTTAGGAACATTCACTTCCAAATATAAGGCTCTGGTTTTAGAAGAAGTTAGCTTTAATTATTTGAATTGTTATTTCCATTTCAGACTACTACCCCCGGTTCAACCTTTTCTTTAATTTCAGTCAAAATAGTTTAACTCATGTCCAACATAAGCTCAGGGAAAACAGACCTTGTATACAGATGTAGAAATAAGAATTAAAAAACCTAATGTCCTTTCAGCTCCTTATGTTACCTTACCTTAGAAATGACTGGAAACATGCCAAGGATATAAATACTGTCACAAGTCTGTTGGGTTTTTTTGTGAGAGTTGCAAGACTGGAAAATTTACACTTTGAAATCTGTGGCTGGTGATATCCAAGCCCACCAAAGTGAATTTTGTCTGTGTTTGTCTTTTGTGATGCTACCGTTGATTGTGCAGGGTTAAAACAATTTACAGAAATAAAGGCCGGCTGCTTCTTCCTCGAGGAGAATGGAGCTTGGCGAAGCTTCAGGAGTGCCAGCTAGGGCAAAGCAAGAGAAGAAAGAGAAAGCTAGTGCGCTATCGGTCAGTCTGCAGGGCAGGCAAGAGAAAAGCCTGCTGCAAAGCACAGGGAGCAGCCCACAGCACATCTCCTGGCTCCCAGCAGACTTTTCTGGTGTCCAGATTTTCACGTTGCCCACATATCAATGGAAAACTGATGGGCTGAAGATTAGAGCAAAGGAGAAGTCAAAGGAGCAGCAAACATTTGTTTTCAAACTCTTTCTCAGTGTGGCTTATTCAGGGGATATTGTTTTCTCTATTTTCTGCATGTTTTGCTGAATTTGGTCAGTGGTTTCTTCTGACCCTCCGTGAAGTGTCCTATATCTGCACATAATCGGTGGACTTTCCGCCCCCCTCCACCCAACCACTACACACACTTCTGACAATGAGTTCGAATGAACAGTCACTTTTGTTTACTCTCACATAGTTATAGTTTGGTCACTAAGTACCAATACATAATTCTAATCTGTTGCAATTACTGTTAATTACAGTATGTGAATGTATAAAATTGAACTATTAATCATGATAAGGTACAAAGAGATCGCTGTAGTACAAGGTGGAACGTGCTGTGGAAAACTAAAATTCTTGTTATTTTTCTTACTTTTCTGAATCAGTATATAAATAATTTTGGACACCCTTGTTTTACTTTGAAAATCAAGGTGAAAGCATTGAAATAAATCTCTAGTACTATTGTAGTTGAAAATAACTTACAGAACTCTAAGGAAAAAATATTTTCGGTTAGAGATCACGGTTGATGATTGTCAGGAAAGTTATGTTGGCCTGCTAATTTACATATGTGATTTACTTTAGTGTGAGTTGTTACATGGCTTGAATTAAGGCAAAAAATTACTTACTAAAATATCACAGTAGAATCAAGTTCAGTTTATAAATCATTAATTTGTATAGTCTCGAATCACAGCACCTTTAAGAATACTGTTGGAAGATTATGTTAGTGGTCTCTGGATATGACTAATTTATCTTTTTAAAAACTATTCATTTGAATAAATTGATAATTCATACAAAGCAGTGGGTTTTAATATATCACAAATGAGCCAACTGAAGTTGACTGCTTGGTCAACTTTATAAAGAAACATTAAAAGTAAAATGAAATGACAATGACCAAGTAGGACCACAGTGCAGGCTTTGCTATCCATTCTCATCATGAAATGGTTTTCTTTTTTTTTTGGTGTGTTTTCAAGTGGAGCTGAAATGGGACGTTTTCTTACAGACACCTTGTCAACACATATAGACAAAAGAATGCTCAAAATACATAGGATAGAACATGGACAAATAAAATAGGTATTTCTATCTATTATGGAATGTTTTGGGATTTTTCCATACATCCACTCATTTCTGGAGTTTCTGTAAGAGATCAAATTTTTATTTTTTTTTTTAACAAGCAGAGAAATAGTGCTAATATTTCATATACTTCTATAACATTTTTTAATCTGAGAATCTCAGTTTAAAAAGTAAACTATCTTATCCCATATTGATACATTCACATTATAAAAAGTAGCGTATTAGATCATATATACTGAAGTACTTACAGAAGTGGGACTGAGACAGCTATCCCAAAGCCACAAGGTCAGGCAGAGACACAGAACTCAGTGTATCTTAAGTTTAATGTTCTAAGACTCAACGAGAACATCCTCTGTTCATATTCAAAGAAATTCTTGTTTAAATAGAAAAGCCAGTCCTTCAGATCACTTGGTAACACTTACCTCTGAACCAGACTGCCACTGAAATTTTTGGCTTTTCATAGTCCATTATTACTGAAAATATTACGAACACCACAGATTATTGTATAACTGAAAGAAAAATGCCATCTGTATGTAAAATTCCATACGAAAGGTCAACAATGGACTGGGTTTCTCTATCTTAATTCCTAAGCAGGGAAGCACCAGACATTCTGATGATTAAAACAGAAATCAGATCTAATTAAATATGTATAATCACCCTAGCAAAATGATCTACCACATACTACTGCAGAAAATGACCCATTTTAAACACAAATAGGGTTAAACATCTCTGTAGCTTTCCAACAATAAAATTAAAGGAATTTAGTGTTTGATTTTTATATTATCATTGCCTTGATCTTTGTCACTTTTGTAAAGTGAACACCTCTCAGTTACAAGTTTTATAATGCAAAATAATATCTGACCATGGATGAAATTTCACTCCAGAATTTTTAGTTTATATACACACTCACGTATGTATATTAACATGTAAATTTATGTATATACATATATACGATATGCATGTATGCTTACAAATATATATGTACACAGAAACAGATAGGGAGATTAATTCAGAGAAATTTAGTCTGCAAAAGTAAAGCAGAAATGGAAGTTTAAAGTTTGAAGGTAGCCAAGATCGCTCTTCATTCTCTGAGAAAAAATTATGTATTTGACCTGCTCTTAAACTGGAAATTAAATTGCTATTAACTGCTGAAGTGCTAAACAGAAAAGTGTTTTGTCTCCTTACGTGTAATCCGTATGTGCACAGGGAAGGGTACAGTGCATGCCCTGGTTGCCAGGAAACTGCACGGAATTACACATTTTCTTAAGATGTGCTGCCCTCTGGTATGATGAGTCCTCACAGGGAAACAGACCCACTGACATGGTTCTCTCTGAACCTGAGCATAAAAGAGTTTTGGATTATTCTGCAGACACCAAGCAAATACATCTGTGGCTTAAATTGTATACACTGAAGTTCCTCTATGACTAGATTATAATTTTGACTAACTACAAATCAGAGGAAATAGCAAGGTCTGCTTAGTTTCATCCCAGCGCTGGTGAAACTACTCACACTCATGGCTGGAATGAAAGAACGGTTGTTGACCCACTGAGGGAAAATATACACACCTTTGCTTGGGACGAGCAATGTTAATGCTTGAAAGCGTTATTGTGAGGGCTTGTTTTTCTTTCTTTTCAAAACCCTTGACTTTTACCACACACGTTCTTGTGCATTCCAGTGTCCTCTCTATTATTTTTTCTTTTTTCTCCATGTATAGATTGAAGTTTCCTCTCAAACTGTAAATATGTAAACATGTTTTTGAACTTTAATTCTCTGAGATACAACCATCAAGAAAAGATTTTGCTTTAGATGTGCACCAACCTCTCAGACAAGACAAGAATTTTCAGAATAGCAATATTTGTTAAGACATACCTACAAAATATATCAGATACACCTACACTGTATACAGATAAAAGATTAATTAATCTATTATTTTTTTTTTCTTAATTCTGTATCATTATGTGGATTATTCTAAAACCAGTAGGTATGAAGAGAAGCAGGGACTTCGCCAGTCATCATCTTCAAGAAGCTTAACTCTTAATCACATGGAAAACGAGTGGCAATCAACGTCCAGTCTGAAGGTAGTCGAATAATCCTCAGACCAGACATAATTGATGTCTATGGTTTTAATCAAAACAGGAGGATTAATTCTCCCCACCAACATGGCCTAATTCCATTCTGTCTCACCTGATCTTCACCAGCTCTTAGTAAAAGGAACATATGATGTGAAAACATACATGCATGCAAACACCCCAATTCATGATCCCATGGCTAGAGGAAAATTCTAACAATAAACCTTTTGGAAACAAAACAAAACAAAAAATAACTCCACAACACTCCACCCAACCTGATATTTTGTGTTAGTAAACAGATTCATTACATTAATTATCTGGTGGTGAAATACCAGCTAAATTATGCCTGTTCCCAGAAAGCAGAGCGCTGTTCATTCACTGGTTTCATGTATGTTAAAAAAAAAATATATATATATATATATATATTAAAAAGCAAACCAGATTATTGCTGACTTATAAGGCACAGTTTTTTCATGTTGTGGACACTAACCCAAGCCATCCCTTAACACAGCAGTGCTCAGCACTTGTAACAACAGTAGATATGCTGTCAGCACCGCTGAATTCTTCACAAAGGCGAGACGAATGCCAGGTAGGACAGCTTACCTCATTCCTCTGGGACACATGAAGATCCATGTCCTTTCTAGAGAGATGATTGAAACAGATTCAGTGACCTTTTCAGTCCATACCTCGGATATTTCAATTAAGGTGTATCATAAGCAAAGAAATGTTGGGTTTGACATAACTGGAGCTGCAGATATGACAGGATCCCGAGTCTGGCTCCCTGAAAATTTTGAAATACAGCAGACTGTCTTCAGCCAGGTTTGTCGTGGCTGTAACTGAATCGCAGCAAATGTCTGCAACGTGGCCCACATTTCCCTGAAACAAATTCATATTGTATTTGACAAGTGAGATGTAATGATGATTGACTTTAGGATCAGATGTGAAAAACTACATCTCTTTTCTGATTATTGTTGAGGCCAGGATTTTGCTTCTTTTGACATTTAACACGGGTAATCTTTTCTTTGATGGTACACTGCTGAGCAGTACTTTGTCATCATTTATTCAGCTCATGAGTTTCTTTTCTTTTTAAAAATGTTGAAATTTCTCCAGGCAGAGAAACATACCATTCAGTAATATCCACCTTTGAGCTATAAAATATATCAGGGTGCAATATATCACACCAGCAAGGAACAGACAGCTATTGAATGAGACTGTTGAAAGACAGGTAAAATCTTAAAAGCTAAAACCGGAGCAGAGAGCGCCGCTAAATGAAATAAAAGAATTGCTATTTGCTTTTTAAACTGATTCAAAGTAAGGAAAAGCAATCTAATATATGAAAATTGCTTTCAATGTAGCAAAAGATGTAATGTGCTTCTGTGTGTAGTAAGAAGGTGGGAGTTTACAAGTTACAACTGCTTAAAACACTTCACACAAGAGGAAAGCATAAAAGCATTGCATCAGGCAATTAACTGTTGCTAAGGCACTAGTTCTTGAAAGGTTTGTATCTCAACAAGATGAGATAAAGGAATCCCTAACTTAAACTAATAATGACATACACATAAAGAAGCAAAACCATTCTGTCTTCATCCTCCTCCCCTCCTTTCTGCTTTCTTTTCATAGAGTATGTGACCCATAAACTGGAAGAACCCTAGGAGTCACAGAGCTCCTCCGCTGTAGTGACCAGGGGCCGCCTGTGGTGGACAAAGCGAGGTTTTAACAGGATAAATACACTTTAATTGGTGAGACCAGCACAAATTTAAGGGATAGAACTGACTTCCCGTGACTGCTCCCCAAGCTATGAAATTTTAACTTAGTTCCACCTGCAAAAATTTTTGCGTGAATCCTAAAAGACGTCACTTTCTATCTCCGCTTCTTTAGACTTTCCATTTCTGTCAACATTTGAGTGCTTAAAAATGACTAGTTGTCATAGCAGTTAGAAAAAACCAACCAACCATCTTTTATTAAGTAAGCAGATTTGAAATGGTACTACTGAAAGGTAAGTATACATGGACCCCCGCTGTTCCGTTTTTACTGTTGCTCTCACGAGTTGTGTTGTACTTCAGCTATTTTTACACAGATATTATTTTCCCCATGTTAACTACCCCTTAATTTTTAACTTGATTTAAACCTAGTCTGTCACAACGGTACATGAAATAGAACAGACTGAGAAAATATTTGAGAATGGCTGTCGTTTACAAAGAAAAGTATATAGTATGCAGGTACTAAACATAGAACAATAGTTCAAAACCCAGAATGTATTACAAAGCATTTCTTCAAACATCCATTTTGGGTTATTGCTGAAAGGTACTAATTGGTCTATCCTAGACTAATTTACAAACATTCATAAAATAGTGAAAAATGCATGCTTTAGAAACCTGGTACATTTCATGCCTCTAGACTAAAAAGAATACGAAGATGGAAGCAAATTATGGGTGTATTTAATGCAGATTAGTAGTGCTTAGAATTTTTTTTCTTTTGTACTAACAGACTCTTCAAATTTTTTCTCATTTCTTTCAGGTGATCTTTTGTCTTCAAGTTTACTCCACGGAGGGCTGTGCAACTTCTGTTGAAGGTGAAAACAGCACCAGTGTAAGCATTACATACGCAATATGCATATCCATAAGCAAATTAAAAAGTATGTTAGGAACACACAGCAACAGTGCACCCTGAGCTGTATTTCTGCTAAACTGACGTACCAGTCTGAAACCACTATAACACAATATGATATTCATCAACTGTGCCTAGAGAAAAACTCTGATGTCTACTAAAAATAGCATACTTAACAATTTTTGACAGTGCAAAACCATACAAGCCTGATGCTGCTTTATAATCATGGTGACTTTTATCTATTTCTCTTGGTCTGTCAAATGAAAAGCTCAGATGTACAACTTGCTTAAGACTTTTCTGTTGGTAATGTGGCTGCCCAAGGCTTAGCATAATTGCAGATATACCATTATTTTGGAAATCTCTCCTTTCTCCTGTTCCCAGGGCTATGGACATCATGTCATTAAATTAAGTCTTTGGAATACTAGGAAAGTCCAGTTCTTCAAGTAATAAATAGGGTTGCAAACTGTTACCAACCAGAAGACATTTTGAACAGATGAATTGCAATCATGTATAGTCCAAGTCGGAACTGAGTAAGCCGTTCTGTTTCAAAAGCAGTAGCGTAGAATGCATAAATATACTTCAAGTAATTGCATGCTTTGCAAGAGCTTTTAATAAAAACCTGAGGATTACTCAGAAACAGAATACCTGAAAGCTTGTCTCTGTTTCTGCTGTCTTCAAACGAGATGTTGAATTATTGCGATTCCCCAAACACGTCTTGCCAACCTGTCAATACAAATGTCAGAGAGAACTACTTCATATTTTTTCCAAAAATATTCATGGTTTTCCTAAAAAAAGAAAAATCACAGGGGTTTCTCTTAGCCTGGTTAATAAAATGGAATAAAACAAAGTTATCATAAAGTGAATCCCATACTCCTATCTTCCCTACAATAGTTTCATGTGGCTGTAAACTTAATAACACTTACCTAGCTTTTTTTGTCTCATCACAAATTGTTCATTTTATTCCTACAGTGCTCCCATGGATCAGGTACATAATTATAATTGTCTGTTACGGGTGAGGAAATAGTAGCAAACAGTGGAAAACTACCATTACAGTTAGGACTTTTCCATTACTATTCTCGTCTAAACTGTTAGATGTCTTACATATAATAATCCCTGAGTGGGCATATGTATAATAATTCCCTGAAGTGGGAATTCAGATAACTCTGAAGGTACAGAAAAGCTTGTTAGATTCACTGCTGTCATTTTATTTCAGCAATAATGTCATTTTCTTTGCCACTATGCTATTTAATATGAGTGAAAACAGGGTTGAACAGCATAAATAAAATTAATTACACGGTGGATTTTTGAACCAAAGAGATCTCGTGTTACAAGTCTTAAGCAGAGATTTACCCGGCACTGAAATTTCTGCTGCAATTAAATTAAAGTCCCTTCAGGACCGGGATTAATGACGCCATAGGCAAAGATTTTAAAATGTGAAATACAGTAAGGTATTGATAATCTTCGATGATTGCTTGAAAATGTGTATGAGCTTTGCATATAGGAATATACATGCAAACATTCCTTCAACAAGAAACTCCCAATAACATCCAATACAAGGTTTCTCGCATTTCTTCAACTTTCTCTGCCCCCTGCCTTTATACTATAGCTGATAACATGGGGCTGGGATACAATAAGCGATTTGTGTCTAGGACAGCAAAGGAATCGTAAAAAAAGAGATAAAAGAAATCTCTATGCATTTTGAGGCATTTTTTTGGACAGATTTTCTTAAGAAAATAGAAATCACATCTGCATTCATCCCATAGCAGTTGAAATCGTGACATGATGAAAATTGCCTCACTTGGCAGAGAATACTGAAAATAAACACCCTAACGTGTAAATCAAATATCAAGAAAATTTACAAATATTCTTTCAGTGGAAGTGACATTAGATTGGAGTTAATTAAAAAGTAAGAGATTGACAAGGGGGAAGAAAATTCATTAAGTTTTTGCACTTGAGAAATTCTGACTGTCCCTTGCCTGTAACAAAGTTGATCTATGAACAGGTGTGAATACAAAAATAAAACATGTTATTAAGAAAACTAGTTGGAGATGAGACAGCTGCCTCCCTCCTGAAAGCTTCTAGAGAGATGCTGGTACTGCCAAGGATTTTATAGCACTTTAGGGGGGTTTTAGTCATGTTTAAGCTACTGAAGTAAGCCTCTGAGATGGTGCAATTGAAGTGACTGATGGCAAGGACTCTTTTTCAAAGTTTTGCCACTATACACAACATAAAAGTTGGATTAATATTCCTCTATAGGGAATAATCAGAGTAGTATTAATAAAAACCCCTAATCTATTGATAAAGCACATACTCCTCCTTTTATGAAAAAATGAAGTAGCAACAGCGGGTGTATGTTCTAGATAGAGTGAGATATACCAAAAAGTGGAATTTTTTAATAAAATTTTAATATTTCAAAAGCTTAAAGAAAAAGCTGGTCCAGGCAGAACTTTTATTTAATGTATTTACTAATGAGTTAGATTAAAAAAATGTTTTCAGCTTAGTCATGTTTAGAAAAAATCGAGGGTTTCAGAGGCTTCTAGCTGAGCAGCTTGGGGACAAAAGATATTGCAGGTCAGACAGCAGCATTTCAGGCTGTGTAATGAAGAGGACAGAAATAATGCTTATGAACTATAAGATCACATACAGATCTGTCATTTAATTGTACAAACTAAAAAAAAAGAAACCCCACAACTTATTTCACCAAGACAATATACAGGAGATAGGAATCCAAAAATATTAATTGAAATTAATAAAAATATAGGTCAACCATTTAAGACACATACAAAACAAGAAGAAAATTAAAGAAGTCAAATTATAGAAAACAAAAGCCAATGATAAAACCAATGCTTTATAAGTGACTAATCTTTCACACTCTTTTCACAGGCCAGATAACAAATGCCATCTTGGCAGGAAAACAGCAGTGAAGATTGATGTCTGTAGTATTTCAGATTTTTTCACTCACAGTTGTTTTCTTTTGAGTAACACCCCGTATGGATCACTGTTGGAGAAAGACAGCAGAATGGGACACTTTTCTAAACGAAGCAACTCCTATGTCTTTATGTCGTTAAAGCACAAAGCATGCATTATTGACTCCTTGTCACAGTGAAACCTTGTATATCATTAACAAATAAACTGCAGGTCGAACAACAGCAATGGCTATCGATACGCCATCAGTCAGCAGTTCCATAGCCAGCGTTGTCACCAGGCGCTCTGGATGAGCTGCACGCGTCCGCGGGCTTGAAGTCAGTTCAGTTCCTAAACCTGAGACAGATGGGGAAAACAGCATCTCGTGCTAGAACTGGGTTTAACACAACCTAAAGTGAATCCCCAGCATATGCACCCTCACGCATATAGTACTTATGTGCACCTGTGTGTATATTTACGTGCTTATATACACACACACACACACAGGGGGATATATATATATATATATAAATCCATAAATACACAAACATACACATCCCCCCTTTCCCTCAGCTAAAGGCCACCTCAGACAAACGGGGAAACAGAAAACCAGTGCACTAGAGTGCCTTACACAGCCATGAGTGACATACAGACAAAAAAAAAAAAAAAAAAAAAGCTTAAACATTTTTTGCTAGTTCTCTTTATGCCAAGCGGTGGAAAGATTGTTTTGTTTGCTCTTCTCTGCGAGTCTCTCTTTCTGTCAGATTCACTCCTGTGAGAGGTACACTGATTACAAAAATACAGAATCATAGCTTGACATGGCGGAAACTAGCGAAAAGCCAAAATAATTGCTTTTGGAAAATAAAGGGGTTGAAGTGTTGTCAGCGTGGTTTTTCTATTTTGTGAAGATGAGATTGCAGAAATGCCTGCTGGAAGAGCTACAGGGATTTTACCAGGCTTTGCACTGAGATTTCAGCATACCAGGGGTGCGAGGGCAAAGTCATGCCCACAAGAGCAGGCACTCCAGCTGCCCTATTTGGAGACGAGAGGGTGAGGAGGGGAGAAGAATGGGAAGATACCAACACTGAAAGCCTCAGTGCAGTAACCTGACTTTTCCAGCTCATCCACAAACCCTCCCGTGCCACAATTAGAGCAGAGCACACCCTTACCCCTTGTAACCCACTGTCTACACTCCTTGAACCACTCCTTGAAGGAGGAGGAAGACTGGTACAAAATGATAATCCCCTCAACATACACTTGTACAGAGATACATACCCCTGAGCAAGGAGATGTTTTCCCCATTCCCCAGAAGATCAATTGCTCTTCTTCCAAGGAATGAATTTGTTTTAGAAAGACTATAAGTAGGAAAGCTAATAAAATGCTAACACTATAAGGGAAGACTAAAAACATCCAAGTAGAAACAATGCTCAGAAGGTTAAAAAAATGAAAGGCAATAACCCTCAGAAATAACAGGTCTCAAATCAGTCTTGTTAGTTTAGTGCAACTCCATAGACTCCTCTTATACCATCATAACAAAGAGGTTGTAATTTAAAATAAATCTGCAATATTTCAAGGATGCTCCGGTTTCACACCGAGTGTAACATGACATTTCACAATATGGACTGTTTCCCCCGTTGTTGGGAGAAACATCACATAGAGGAGGAAAGAGTTCTGTCTACTCAAATCTCTGTTGGGCACAGGTAAGTTTTAAATCTGTGTTGGCTTCACGGGAGGGCAGGGAACAGGCACTACTGTTTTGTCATTGTCTGAAGACTCTGAAGAAGTCCCAGGCAACACTTCAGTCTCGTGATTTAAATCAGCAATGATTTAAAATTTGGAATAAATATAAAATATTTTTTTGCCTGACCCTGTTCTTAGTGCTTCCAGAGAAGTTCAGACAGGTTCTTAAGCTACATACCGAAAATTAAAAAAAAAAAACCCAAGCGGGAAAGAATTTCTAATACGCAGGGGAAAATAAAGGCACTGTATCTAGATGATTGCCTTTTAGCCCTTAGCTAACTTATTTCTGGGGATCCAGAAGGGCAGCGTGTGGATCTAGGACCAACATAATAATACAACTAAATAATGTTGGCCATTTTTTTGTTTGTGCCTGAAGTGACAGCTGGATAAAGAATGCAGATCAAAAGGCAGAGGAAATAGCAGAAGTGGGCAAGACTAAATACCTGTGAAGCTATAAAGTAAGGAGAAGATAATTCAACACACAAGCTTTGATTTAGCTGAAAAACATTGGATGGGTAAAATCTTGCAACATTTTAAAAAGTGGAAAATATTGTTAGCATAGTGATGTTATAATGAACTTTTCATACAGGATTATGAAAAATAATCAGCGTACCATTCTGCATTTATGAAAACGACAGCAAAAAGTTATCAATGTTCTCAAATTCGAACTTCGTTACTGAAATCTATTTCCTTCACCATGTCTGAAGGAGCATTTGGACCATTTCATTGTTTTCCTCACCCAGCTAAGCTTAACATTTATCCAAGTTTTAACTGCAACTGTCACATTTATAGGTTCATCAGAGAAGAAGAGGATTCTACTATGGATATTTCCATCATTTCCTAAAAATGTCTCAAATACATTTCATCTTAGCTTCATTAGCATGTGCCCACACAAGCAATCCCCTCTTTCTAGACTCAGGAATCAAACCGTCGATACTTAATAATCACAGCCAGTCTTTCTCCAAGCACACTGTTATTAAGTAAACGATAACTAGTCCTTGAAGTAGTTTTATGACTCAGAGCAGTGAAACAAGACAGAAAGATGAATTCCTCTGCAGTTTAGCATCCTGTCTCCTCTCTCTCTTCCTGAATATTTTCTTATTTTAATAATGATAATAATTCAATGCGTTTTATCTAACCATTAGTGACAGATCCCAGAATATCATCCATGAATGAATTAATTCTACAGAATAATCTCTATATTTTGTGTGTGGAGGCATTCTTGACTTTGTTAGTAAGTTGCTCTGAGTGGTATTTCTAGTATGTCTGTCATATAGTTTGTAATTATGGGCACATTTCTAAGAATAATATTATATTCAATAAATTACATATGCTGTATGATCATCATAAACATCAAGAAAGATTTAACATTTGGACACCTATCTTTAAAAACTCTAACATAGAGCAGTGAGAATTCCATGTAGTGAAAGCTAAACCTTTCCCAAGGAAGAGACATTAGGAAAAAGATATTCCATAAACTTTTATTCAGGTGTGTTTGATAGTCGACGAGGCCATTTCACTGTTTTCGTTGTTATTAACTCTTTTCACATTGCCTGGTTTCTTCTTAGTGTCTCCTTAAAATTTAGCTTGGACAACATTTACAATTTTTATGTCTAGGCACAACAGAAGCCGTATTATGATTTTCTTCTACAGGGTAGAGAAAGAGTTAGACCAAATTTAGTGATGTTGAATGCTTGTTTCTTGCCCTACATAAACATTAAGAAACACATTAACAATCTATTTCTGTTTGTAAAACAAAATTTTCGTACAAGCGCATTTTGCCTCGAGCAATATATTTTGTATATGCAAGAGGAAAAATATATCAAGAACAATAAGAGAGAAATGTAACTAGATCGGAAAATTGAGGTGGGGCCTATGTCTTGAAATATTGTGCTTCTTTAATCAGTTTAGTGTGCCATTTAAAAAAGTATCTTTGTGTGAAATTCGGGTTATACAGTATGCAGCTTGATCAGTAAAGCAGTCAAAATTTCAGAAGTTGCAGTATTCAGTTCACCTAGTGAACTACACAGCAGAGCTGGAGACGTTCACAGCTGGATGTATAAATTACAAAGGTGGATCAGCCAAGTGCTCATCATTTAGAAAGAATTTTCCAAAAGCCAGTTACCATTTAGCATGTCCCTTGGCTATTAAACTATGCAATTTGATGTGCAAGCCACTGAACAATGTAACTAGAAGGGTATTCCACTGCATCAATGCAGCGCATAAGAACTGGCTTTATTACTCAAATAATCATCCAACGTATCACAAGTGGACAGGAAATGAAAGGTTCAAGAAGTGATATTATGTTCAGCTTTCACAGCCAGAAAACAATTGCACTGCTGTTGAAGGTTATCATACAGATTCGCTAGACCAAACGTAGCAGCTTCAGTATTCCATCACATCGCTAAAGGCCTCCTTTTGCCTCAGGGGCACTAAAGCAGAAAGGTGGGGTGGTTGCAGAGTACGATGGGGGAGGAAGGACTGATGAAACCAGGTACAGAGAAGACTAGCATGGCTAGGTCAACTGACAAATGACATATCTTAATGAAAGTGGAACTTGGCTGTACCATTCCTACTGTCACAAGTCGGACTCCTCAGCTCCACAAAGCACTAGGTCATCTTTAGGCAAAAGGAGCACGGTGATTTGTTCCCGTACAATGGCAACAATTAGCTTAAAGCAGTGTAACTTACGTAGCAGCAGCAGAACTTTAACACCATTGAACCTTGACTACGCTTGGATGAGATAGCTCTTTGGAACTATTCAGGTAAATTTGCATTTCCAGATCTTTCTGCATTTCTTGTATTATTGGTTCAAATGATCTGAAACCCTTAATAGTCAAACTTGGTTAAAATTAGGTAAAAATTTCAAATTAAAACTAATTAAAAGTGAAGGAATTTAATGCAATTTTAAAAATATTTCCTCATGTGACAAAACCACAAATTCTATCAAACTTTGCAATGAATTTCATGTTTTAATTGTTACTAAACCCTACTCTGTCAATAGCCACATGTGTCTATTGGTCTGCCATTTATGCCACAGAGCACTCATGTTTTAAGAGGGCTAAGTTCTACTTGTTCATGTAACAGGTTTTTACTACTTGTACCTCAGAATGACTGAAATTTTTTGAATTATGAGAATTTAGCTCTTTACAACATGAAATACACAATTTTGTGACCTTTTTTCTTCCCCCACTGAATATTTAGATTTTTTTTTAATATTACTATTTTTTTGTTTTCTTCCCCTCCTCTCATAATAATAATAATAAACATTTTCCAAATTCTGAAGTGATTTGTTACTCAGCTGAGAACCTGGAAATGAGAGTTTTGTGCTGCCATACAACAAACATCTTCTAGGAAATCAGTAGTCAGTTATACCCACTGTTGAATATGACTTGATGTTTTATTCTCTTTATTTTCTCCTGACAAAACAATTCCCTCACTTCCATGACACATATCCTTAATAGTTTGGGTTTTTTTCACATTTACTATTTACATATATGCAGAATAGATGATTTTAAAATGGAATCTGCAGTGGAAATAACATCATTAGCCAAGTACAGGTCCGCAGTTTATTCAAGGACATGTTTTATCAGATCTGGTCATGAATTTATGAGACCTGTATTGCAATCTCCTTTGAATCTCTTTGTTTAGAAGAAATATATGGAGCAGGGTGTATGAGAAATGTGCATATACGGTTTTGTGAGGCACCTCTGCAGTTCTTCATATCGCCCTCATATTTCAGATCACAGTGTATTGAATGGAGGGTTAAACTTAGTTGATGTAACTTATGACCTTCATAGTCCTCACCTAGGGAACAGAATTACTGAATTCACTTTAAGAATTGTATCAGGTTGAAATTTTGTTATAATGAAGGTTTCTTTTTTCTCTCATTATTCTCTTGGGAAAGCAATGGGAGAGGACTATGTGATCAGAGCTCTGCAATTGAAACTGATAGAGAAAAATGAAGCGAAATGCTGTGGTTGCTTAGAAACATGTACAAGTTTTGCTCCAATACTCAGTGTCCTTTGTCACTGAATGATTAATGAACATGCAGTGTTTGTTTACAGCAGGAAATTAAGGCAGTAAATAAAAGCACTATCACTTTTATTTATCAGAGAAGACTCTACAAGGACAAAGAGCAAGAAATCTGAGATGAGAACAGAGAACAAAGAATCACTTTATAAATCGTTTGATGTTTTAGCACTACCGAATAGGTGTGTTTAATGTGTTACACACGTAAGAATTATTTGATATGAAAAAGGGACAAAGTGCATCCTAGCATAAAAGCAAAAGAAGCTCCCAAAAGCATTTGGGAGAAGAGGGAAAAGTGAAATGATACAGGGAAAAGATCATTGCAGAACTCTAGTTCTACACAGAAACTTTCAGGAGCCAGTCATAGGGAAAACATGTCTGGATAAGACTAATTAAAAACAGTATTGATTATTCCTCTAATAAAATACTAATACTTTAAATAATGGAAACTTTTAGAAGAAAACTGAAGATATTTGAAATTTGTTTTTGACAAATTTCAGAGTATTTGAAATATTGAAGTTGGTGGGTATTACAGGATATCCCACTGTTTTCTGGCTACTATTGGTCCCATATGAAATTTCATGACAGCTAAGATAACTAATTTCAGAATTTGCTAATATAATAGAGAAACAAATTTTCATTTGTATTTGTTCCAATGTAAACTACATTATTACGAACATGCATAAAACCATAAAGAAGAAACTGCAGTAGAATTACAAATTTGAGGCAGAGGGATGCTTAGCTGTGCAGACCAGAAAATACCAATTGAGATCAGCAACTAGCTATTTCCCTTTAGTTTTTGCTTTAAGAACTGAAATATTGCATGTTCTTCTCCACTCAGTTGTGACTACAGTAATTCTTCCAAAATATAAATCACATTTTGTCTATGAGAGACACTATCAGACAGTCTTTGCAAACTTCTGAGAAAGTGTTGCTGAAAAACTAGCTTTCTAAGCAACAGAGTTTTAAGCATATTCATTAAAGTCCTGGTCTTTTATCTTGGCCTCACCTTGATTTGTTTTTTCTTAAATAAATGATACATGACAACCTGTCTCAGCTTATACTTCCTTCACTGGGAGTTTTGCAGCAGTAAAAACTCCTGACAAAAAACCACACAAAACCACACACAATCAAATAATGATAAAACTATGAGGAAAAACTCTAATGTATTCCTAAGTCTGGAATTTTCTCCAAGTGACAGTATTCACAGGTACAAATCACTTTGTATTATTGAAGTAACGGGAATATTTGCTTCTAGTTCTTTCAGGATTTAAGGTGGTATCTCTAAAGACATCGTATGAGGGTTAATTGTGGAAAGAGACATTTTCAGTTCACTTCTCATAGCTAATTAATTTGAATTCTTCCTTGTCTCTCAAAAAATATGTATCTGCTGCTAACATAAGATCATTCATCCTTTAGCATTAATCATTCCTCGGGTTTACCAGAAAACTTTCCCATTTTCATAATTGAAATTTCTGTAGTAGTTAAGGTGAAATCAGGGGATTCTGACAAACTGTGCTGTTTTATTCTCCCATGATGGGCCCCAAATGAGCTGTTGTTGAAAATTCAATTGTGGAATCCTGTGAGTGCAGACGGATTTCTCATAAAAATTCATGGGTCAGAGAGTGGGGATGGTAGCATAGACATGGAGAAAATTCTCAGAGAAAAGAATTATTTAATGCCCCTCTGGCAAGAAAATCCAGTACTTTGTGTGCAGTCACAGTTTGAAAAGAAATATTTCTCTAAAATATGATGTATATTGTGAATTACCTGAGCTATATTGGTAGATCTACTCTTTCGCTTTTAGGACAGGACTGCTGCAGTTTGTCCTGCATGCCAGAGGCCATGCTTCTTGGAATTGTGCAGGTCGCTGTACTTCACAATAGCTCCTGGCTCTGTATTGCTTTGCAGCTATCTGCACATAGAACTAAGTCTGGAATTCTCTTTGAATCACACCAATCAATTGTTTCTATTTTAAAAATAAAAGCAAATGGAACAATTTTTGTATCCAATGAACATGGAAATAAATAAAGATATATGTTAAAATTCCCATTTTTTGTAAAGATAACATGTCTTCCTGTTTCTGCAATCTTTTAATTATCCTGGAGATTCTAACTGACATAAATAGTATAGTGTTTATGGCATCCTTCCTTGAAGATATGGCTGTCCTAACAATCTTTTTTGTAACTTGGCTCTCAAAGCCATTCCTTCAACAGACACTGCAAGCTCAGAGCACCGAGATCTTCGTGTATTAGCATGAATCCTAGATTTATTTCTATAATGTGAAGAGAATGGAACTATGAATATCACGTAATATATATTTCTCAGCTGGAAAGTTAATTTATAGCAACATGTTTAAAAGCAGGATAAAACTGATTAAACTATTGCCTGCTTAATTTCCCAATAAAGAATATTGTCTAGCAAAGCACAGTGAATTTGAATATCCCTGTGGTATGCTTTCTCTAATTTTACTTCTTCTTCTCCACACAGGTGGTTTTGTCAAACGCAGATTTAGCAACCCTTAAAGATTTAAAATTTAAAGGAAATGTGAGTTACACAGGATATAGAATTGGTCTTAAAATATGATAATTGAGAGATTAAATGATATAAAACTTAATCCTGTTACTCAAATGTAGACATACAGCCTCATTTCTTTTTCTTTGGAATGCAATGCTGCTTAGAAGGTGGCAGGGAACAGGGTTAGATTTTAATTTAACTTGAATCATGAAAAATAGTTCACCTCCTCCTTGCTGATGAAATGGCTAAAGTACTAGTTGCTAGAAGCAGGAAAGGACACCACTACCTCCTAATCAAAATAACTAAATCCTTGATTTCATGGAAAAGGGCATCTTTTTGGTGTCTTTTACCGCTTTACTTGACACAGAAATTAAATGTTCTTTTGATTTGTGAAATGCTTTAACAGCTTTTTTTTTCTTTTCTTTCTCTCTGCTTTAATGTATTCATTTCTGTAAAAAAAAAAAAAAAGGTTGCTTGAGCTTCTTTCCACAAATATCAGCCTCAATAAATTCAGCTTCTACTTGAAAACACCTATATTCCATCACATTTCCCATAACTTTCCCAGGTGATAACCAATCTCTAGTCATAATCTAAATGGAGTTCACTCTGGTTTCAGAATTTTACATCTTATCCTTTCTTCTCCTTCAATTTTTATTAATAAGAAATGAAGTTTTCTTCATCTTCGGACATTAAGAAAGGTGAACAGGGAATCATGCCTTCTCCTGGACACACAATTTCTCCTTGTCTCTGCCCCCTCTAGAGGATGTGGCAAAGGGGGAGTCTCTTAGAATTGATAAATAATAAAACTAGTAACATATTTGGAATAAATGGATAATATATACAGTTTTTTTACAACTTATTGCATACTGCATTATCTAAGATTTGTTTTCCAAACTTTTCTTCGGATTGCTACACATGGTTATGATCACTACCAGCAAGCTACCCGAGGAGTCTGTTACATTTGGAAGAAGGTAATATTTTCAGTAGTTCATTCAAGAGCCACTGCGACAGTGTTTTTTCCTGCTGTCTGCTATATTTCATCTGCAAATTAGTCAAGGTAGCACTATATTTTTCAGACTATTGGGCAGACAATACACTCTCTCAACAAATTTTGTCTCATTCTTTCTGGATTTTACTGTTTCATTTGTATTATTGTAAATACAGCCACAATACATGCATTTGGGATTCCTGTTAACAGCTCTCACCAAGCAGTTTGAATGAGTTTTGCCTCGACAAAAGCAGCAGATTGAACTTTCTGTCAGATGTGTCATAAGAAAAACACGGCTTGCAGCTTTCCTAGACTGACAGTGCACGAGATTACGTGCTTTCAACTATTACACTGTCACCTATTACATCTCCCCGAAGGTTTTGTTTTATCAAATGAAGCATCTGTGACAGCTGTGCCTGATGATTGGTTGGAACAATACGTAAACAACATCTACATCTCTCTGTAATGCAGCAGCTCTTCAACCAGGAACAAGCCCATTCTTGAAATGGTTAAACATCAAATCACATCTATTTCACTGCCCTTCTTCCGACAACAGATCTACAAGTTATATTAAGTAGTCTTTAAAAGAAACGCAGACATACACTTGCGCAGACGGGCAGCAAAGGGTGTTTGCTCCTCAGCACTTTAATGCAGAACATATCTGGTTTATAAAATAGATGTACCAGCTTAACCAAGAAAAGTCAGTCATCAATAACCGCCTAAGGCATTCATGTTTTCATACAATCTAGATTAGACTGATTTCTAGGTGAGCTAAGCTTACATCTTGCGAATCGCACTCCTGGATGCTCTGATTTTCTTCCTTTCTTGAGGCCATGTGAAGATTCTCTTTCTCTGCTGAGGCATTTCGCTGGACATGAGAAGTGAAAAAAATAAAACCAAAGAAACAGTTAATATAGATAAAATTTCAGAAAAGTCACATTTGAACAAAACAGGATAACAAGAAAACAAGAGGTCAGATATTGAAAACTGTTAACTACTTTTTCCACTGCATTTTGAGCAAATTTTATAAAGGGAATGTTTTAACATTCATTCTCATTAAAGCACTCTCTTGTAAAGGGTTACTTCCATGTAAGTATTTTTATCATGGTATTAAGCCCTGGAGGGAAGAGAAGCCCAAGAAAGCTGGTTAATATTCAAGGATCACCTCCTCCAAGCTCAGGAGTAATGCATCCCAACAAAAAGGAAGTTGGGCAAAAACACCCGGAGGCCTGCATGAAAGAACAAGGTGCTCCTGGACAAAGACAAACACAAAAAGGAGGGAGGCCTACAGAGGGTGGAAGAAAGGAATACAGAGAAATTGTCCGAGCAGCCAGGGATAGGGTTAGGAAAGCTAAAGGCCTGATAGAATTAAACCTGGCCTGGGATGTCAAGGGCAAAAAGAAAAGCTTCTATATGTATGTCAGTGACAAAAGGATGACTAACTAAAAAAAGGATGACTTCTGGGTCCTCTCCAGAAGAAAATGGGAGACCTGGTTACCCAGGATATGGAGAAAGCTGAGGTACTCAACAACTTTTTTGCCTATGTCTTCACTAATGAGTGCTCAAGCCATGCTATCCAAGTGGTAGAACGCAAAGGCAGGGACTGGGAGAATGAAGGAACTCCCATAGTAGGAGACAATCATCTATGAGACCATCTAAGAAACCTGACGGTACACAAGTCCCTGGGACCTGATGAGATGTGTCTGTGGGTCCTGAGGGAACTGGTGGATGAAGTTGCTAAGCCACTCTCCATCATATTTGAAAACTCTGGTGAAGTTCCCACTGACTGGAAAAGGGAAACATAAGCCCCATTTTAAAAAATGGAAATAAGGAGGACCTTACAGGCTGGTCAGTCTCACCTCTGTGTCTGGCAAGATCATGAAGCAGATCCTCCTAGAAACTGTGCTAAGGCACATGGAAACTAAGGAGGTGATTGGTGACAGCCAATCTGGCTTCACTAAGGGCAAATCATGCCTGACAAATTTGGTGGTATTCTACGACGGGGTTACAGCGTTGGTGGAAAAAGGAAGAGCAACTGACAATCATCTACCTGGACTTGGGCAAAGCATTTAACACTATTGTGCACCACATTCTTGTCTCTAAATTGGAAAGACGTGGATTTTTATGGGTGGAGCTCTTGGTGGATAAGAAATTAGCTGGATGGTCACACTCAAAGAGTTGCACTAAATGGCTTGATGTCCAAGTGGACACCTGTGACGAGCAGCATTCCTCAGGGGTCGATCCTGGGGCTATTGTGCTCTTCAACATCTTTGTCAGCAACCTGGACAGTGGGATTGAGTGCACCCTCAGCAAGTTTGCTGATGACACCAAACTGTGTGGTGCAGTCGACACGCTGGAGGGAAGGGATGCCATCCAGGGGACCTGGACAGGCTGGAGTTGAACCTCATGAAGTTCAAGAAAGCCAAGTGCAAGGTCCTGCATGTGGTTGGGGGCAATCCCAAGCACAGGTACAGGTTGGGTGAAGAATGGATTGAGAGCAGCCCTGAGGAGAAGGGCTTGAGGGTGTTGGTTGATAAGAACCTCAACATGAGCTGGCAATGTGTGTTTGCAGTCCAGAAAGCCAAGTCTCCTGGGCTGTATCAAAAGAAGTGTGACCAGCAGGTCGAGGGAGGGGATTCTCCCCATCAGCTCCGCCCTCCTGAGACCGCACCTGCCATACTCCATTCAGCTCTGGGCACCACAGTATAAGGTCATAGACCTGTTGGACTGCGTCTGGAGGAGGGCCACAAAAATGATCAGAAGGCTGGAGTACCTCTGCTATGGGGACAGGCTGGGAGAATTGGGCTTGTTAAGCCTGGAAAAGAGAAGGCTCCAGGGAGACCTTATAGCAACGTCCAGTGCCTGAAGGGGGCCTACAAGAAGGATGGGGGGGGACTTTTTACAAGGTTCTGTAGTGACAGGACAAGGGGTGATGGGTTTAAACACAAATCAGGGAGGCTGAGATTGGATATCAGGAAGAAATTCTTCCCAGAGAGGGTGGTGTGGTACTGGGACAGGTTGCCCAGGGAAGCTGTGGATGCCCCATCCCTGGCTGTCTTCAAGGCCAGGCTGGATGAGGCTTGGAACAACCTGGTCTAGTGGAGGGTGTCCCTGCCCATGGCAGGGGGGTTGGAACTAGATGGGCTTTAAGGTCCCTTCCAACCCATTCTATGGTTCTATGAAACTATGAAGCAATCAAGACTATTGACTTGAAAACTGTACCACAAAAAAAGTGTCTTGATGTTGTTGGTTTTTTTGGTTTGGTTTTTTTTTTTTTTTTTGATAAGCAAAATCAAATATTGCATAAACTAAATTACATTTCTTTGTGCAAACATTTGGGGGGGGGGGGTGGTAAAGAAGGAAAAAAATAAAAGCATTTTCAAAGCTCATACTTCTCTGACTCTTGTGGATTCTGGGAAAGACTTAAGCTCTGAGTTGAAGCTCTTTATGAACTGCTTTAGCTTGCTTCAGCTGTCTACAGTCTCTCCCTGCTGGGACCACACATCACTGCGATCTGGCAAGACATGTTCCGTTTCACTTACACTCAAAATGGACTGCTATGTGGGGCCGCTACTTTGTATAAGCAGTAAAAGTCCTTCCACTGAAATATGGGCGGTTCTAGGCATTTTTACATATTTCCTGCAACTTTTAAGATTCAAAGGGACATGAACAGGACGAATATGCACTGCTTTTTTTTTTTTTTTTTTTCAGAGAGAGAGCTTGCACTGTATTTATACCCTAGTATTCTTTTTAATTGACCTTCGTAATGTCACAATTTTGCAGCCTTAAATACTAGACCATGGCATAACATGGCAAGGAACTATTTCAAAAAGAAATGGTCCATAAAATATTGAAAATGTATTATTAAATTAACCGGATATCCTGATGCAAGTATAATTGTCTCTACACCACAACTGCGTACTCTGCTGAGACAGAAAGTAACTAAACCAGTTGATGGTACCAAAGTTTGCTGATAGTCATGAGGTGATCATTATGACCACCCTTTTTTGTTCTTAGTTCTGCAGAATTATTCGTTTAAAAAGCATTCATCTTTCAGTGTCTAATTCGATGGCCACTGAAATTCATGGAAGGCATGTACATTACATGAGATTTATAAGTGTTTCCAAAATACACCTTTGCTAAAAAAAAAAACCAAAACAAAACAACATAAGCCCCTCCCAAAACCCAAGTCAAAACATTACAAATTATTCTTACTCTGATACTATTTAAAATTGTATTATTTTCTGGGAATATATTGTAGCATTGATGATCCTCTCTTTTTGCTGTAAGTCTCAGATCATGAAGGGTTTTGTAATTATCCTTAGGGATTTGGATTCCATCAAATTGTCTGTAAGAAACTCTTCAGAGGAAGGGTACAGGGAACAAATCAAACTAATTTCTCTGCAAATAACAGTTACACCTTCAAACACCAGTTTTGAAAGATTGAACAAAAAACCTTTCTCATGTCACTTATACTACAATGAATTACTAAAGAACACTAAGATTTCAAAAATGATGGGGGAAAGGAGAAAACAAACCTGGCTGGTTGCTATTTGCAATATAGTCTCTGTTTAACAGCTCTTGGGTGAGGAATAGTTAATAGAGCGATTTACTACTAAAGAAAGCAGTGAGAAGGTGAACGCCTAAATAGATCAATATCAATAATTATTCTGTTAAATGATGAGTGTCATTTCATATATGTATTTAGTGATTTGCCTGTTTGGACTGAAAGAATTATGACAGTTCTGCAAACCTGAATTTCTTCCCATTGAAAAACAGAGGCATATGTACAGTGAATGATAGTACACACATTCACCTGATTTCTTCACTACTTGAACAAGTCAATCCACATGGGGTGCCAGGAAAACCAGGCAGCTTGAAGCCCTATTACCTCAGGAGAATAAATGTCTGCACCTAGTGCCTCTAGTTTCAGAATTTGATTCCTGCTCAAGATTGTACCTTAGCAAATTATACACACAGAATATATACTCAATTTCTCAGCATGTTGTACTTATTTCTACAGAAACGGGAAGTTTGGGATGTTTAGGTGAGGCTGTCATCAGGAAAACACTTTCCCAGTGTCATGTTTTCAAATGCTTACAGCATCTCCTACCTCCAGGAAGATTTCCAATTCTTATCCTCTTTAATATTCCAAATATTTAAGTGCAATATTATATCCTAGAATTCTTCCCCTTTTTTTCTCTCCAGAGACAAAATATAACATTTTTTGAGGTGTTTCAGTTTTCATACGATTGTCTTAACCAGTAGGATCAAATTCTGTAACAGCCTTTAAAAATCACTTGCCACAGCTGCACCGCTCAGATGCCAGCCAAGGCAGGGAGCAGCACCAGCTCTGCTTCATTCCCTGTCTGGATTCTAATTGATAAATGTCCCATCACTTCAGCAGTTGCATAACCATCATCTCCAATTATTTTTCACATTTTTACCCTAAGCTGTCATTGAACTGCTTGTCTTGAGTTCTAGTTTAAAACACCATCATGCTTCTTGGAGCAGCCAAAGGGTAGCAGAACAGAGGGCAAGAAGGTGTCTTGCCAGGCCCTGGCTGCGTCCTGCAGATTGGAGTTCTGTCCTTCTTGCCAAAACACCACAGGTCTTTCTTGCATCTTATCTAGGTACGTTCAATGTACAACATTTTGATACTAAGACTGACTTACATTAAAAAGAAAAGGGTTTTTTGAAGGCTTATCTGTTTGCTGATGATGTGGGAGTCTTTCAGGTAAGATCCTTTGTTATTACGAATAATCTCTCCTAATAAAGAATGACTATGTTATTTGTCTGCATGAAAGCTATTTACTAGACTGACAGTTTATCTAATAAAAATGCCATCAAGTGTTCCAGAGTGAAACAGTTTGGAAACAATTTCTGAACTCCTTCCCAATTTGCTTGAAGCTTCATGAACCCTCCTCAAAGCTTTTCAATACAGCATTTTGCATGCGAACAATTTTTCAAGGATCATCAACCCTTTTTTCTTTCTTTCTTTGAAAAAATTTAAAGACTACATCCTCCTGGTGAGACCTTACAAGCTTGACTAAAAACCAAGCTTTGCCATTCAGATACTTCAAATAAGCAAAATTGTTTACAATGCATTGAGCGCAGATGCTTGCAGATGAAACTAGGCTCTGATGGCATGCACTTTGCTTGCAGCAAAACTTGCAGAATACTTATGGCAGAGAAGCAAGCCAAACTCATTATTTCTTCGAGTTCTCTTCCAACGTGTGCACTGGAATAAATGACAAAGCCCAATTCTGTTTCATGCCTTTGAAATTTCCTTCAGTTATGCTTTATATATTTTTCATTTCTAATATCAAACAAATTTGCTTGTCAAAGCATGCATTCTTATTATAATTTCCTCGTCTTAACTGCTGAATAAATTTGCAAAGTTAGGTCAACTGAATTCCATCTTTCAAAAGGTTTTTTGAATTTGATATGTAGTTCAATTCCTTCCTATATTAAAAACAGTATTATTGGATCTTTCTTCTTCCCACATGGCCTTTTGGCATGACTACACAACTCTTCGTCTCTAGTCAGCATTTGTTCATGCGAGGTGCCAGAGTGCTATTGACAGGACTGCTTGCCAGATGACCTGCCAACACAAATATGAGTTCCATCAATACATTTATTTCCTGTTGCTTACACCGTCACAGATTGCTCTATTCTACACTAAGGGTTTCTAGTGATAGTCAACTGCCATGATTAAAAAAAATAATAATTTCAGGATACTCATACTGATCTAACAAGAAGATTGCTTGGCATTTTGAACGTAAACAAACAAAATAAGCAATTTCTGGCAGACTGCAAGTTCATGATACCTAGTGTTAAAAAAAAAACCAAAACCAACCCAACAGATCTATAAAACCCATGATGATATTTCTCTAATGATGGGCAATTCCCTGATATGCATATTCATAGCCTGCTTTGATAAACTTTAAATGCAGAAATCATTGGAGTTTGCCCAGAAACACATTTGCTGCTACTGAAGCTTTCACTGGCCCAGTCTACAAAGACTACCTACAAGAAAAACTTGCTAGCCTGTCTTTGACGTGCCTGTTGCACCTGGCTGCATGTTGCGACATCCGTCTGGCACATTGAGTGAGGCCCTATCTCAGAGACCAGCCCCCTGCACTGGGGGTTGCTTCTGTTTACCCCCCTCCACTGAGGTTACCAAACAGATGGACTGCAAAAGGGCTATAACTAGAAAGCATTCAAGGCCTGAGGCATCTCTGCTTCTCAGTGCCCTCAAACAGTTTGTTTTCTTCTAGGAGCCTCAATCCTTTGGGATGGAAATGGCTAACGGTCATATCTAGGAAATCCAAAATTGCTCAAGGATTTGTGGCACTTACTGTGAAAAACTAGAGCAGTTTTGTATGCAGCCGGTGAATGAAGCTGTCAGAGCTTTTCTGGGCAAGGTGCAATAGTGCAAGGGCCAGAAATACCTCCTTTCCAAAGTCAGTTCTGTCTCACTGCTCCTGGAAACCAGGGACTTTGTCTGTATACCACACCTGCACACAGGCCAACTGCCACATAAGGCCTCATATTTATTTTACTCAAGAAAACGGTGTCAATATTGTCACCTTTTCCTGACCTCCTCTTTTCTGAATAACTCTGCAGTTAGAGGTTCACTGCTGCTTTTTGAATTGCGTAGTAGACTTCAGACTCGCTGTCCTAGCCCTACAAATTTCAGACCTTTTAAAATAACTATCTGTTATATCTTTCTACAACAGATAAATATGTACACAGATAAATACGTATTAATACCTGTATATAGTATAAAGGAAATAATTGGATCACATTTCTTTATGTTCTGGCTTTAAAATCTTCCACAGTTTATCTCACATGTAAAAATAAATGAGAAGTCCCATTCTAGTAACAGTAATCACCCTACATATTTCTGTGAGAGTGATGGTCACTGTATATGTAGATACATATATTTGTCTGTTTACAGTGAGTTAACTTCCTTTTTTCTGTTGCACAATCCATATTATTCAACAGTAAGTGGGAGAGACATAACTCTGATTTTATTCCTATTCAATGCATGTCTACAGAGTTACATTTATATAGGGCAATTCTTCTCAAAAGACTGCAAATCCTACAATGTACCAAATCTTCAAACTTCTACTTACTGTTTCTTAACTATACAGAATTGTCCTAGATGATCCCTAACATGGATACCAAAAGACCACGTTTTCTTTTCTTCACATTTCATATGCCTTTGTGCTGGTTGTGAAGGAATTTCTCTCGATGAACATTCACAATAACCTCAAATGCCTGAACATCCATCAGAAAGAACGGACTCCTTCTTTCAAATAGATCATTTGGGATGATGGATGACATATTTAGATGTTAATTTACTGAATTGTCCTTTTCATAAAATTACTGTGAGTACAGAATTTCCCCACAGAAATGCAGCCCTCCCCAGCAGCATATTATACTGAACATAATATGGACATTAACATTTTTAAATTTTTCTTTGTTAAACATTTTGGGGTCCTTCTCTCTCTTGAAAAAAAACACTATGCTAAAAGAAAAAAAAAATTAAAAAATTCTAATTTGTCAAGAGCTAGGGAAAACACCTTGAAATCTTCAAGCACCATGTAGTATTGCCCACTACATGATTTTTTCCGTTTAAGTGAATCTCCTTGGGGAAGAACTAGTTACCAATCACCTCAAACCAGTGGAGCTCTAACATGAACACCCTTTCTACATGAGAGCCAGTACAGTGCTCCCTGAACTCCAGAGAGCTGGAGGATGATAGTCTACTGTCCGGGATGAGGGCAAAGCACCCTTTCCAGCATGATGTGCAGCAAACTGACAAATGTGCTTAAAGTAAAGAAAGAAGCACAGAATCAGGACATAATAATAGGTCACATTCCTCTGGTAATACACAAAATATATTTGCCTTTACTGTATTGAGTGGAACTCCACCAACAGTGCTTGGGCATCTAGTGTTTAAACTGTAAACCAAATGCCTGCTAGAGAGTTGCAAGGAGAGCAGTGCAGTTCTACAGGAATACTGGAGACTATTCTAGTGCATCTAGGGCAATGGAGGCCTATTTAAAGCAAATCCAAAACTACCTAGCTATGCACACACAGAAAGAAGCCACATCTGTTTATCACTGGGCTCTGAATTCTGCTGTTTTTCCCTAATACAGCTTATTTTGAAAGTGTTGCATATTCCTGATAATTTAAATACATGTTTTCTAGTAGAACCTTAACCCAATATTTCTAGTAGAACCCTAACCCAACATTTTCAGTTGCCTCACTTCCTTGCAACAACTGCAGTTTCTTATATTTCCATGCAGCTAAGGAGGGAAAAACCCTCATGAAAATGTATGCAATTCATTTTCTCAGGATCAATGAGAGCTCTGTGATGAATCACTGTATCTCTGTTTTCAAAGCAGAGTCAAAATGATGTATTTACTTATATTTAACTGTAAACAAGATAGAGGATGTCTAAGTCACATGCTCTGAGAAGATTAAGCAAAAGTAAACAAAACAAAATTCTGGTAAGATTATACAAGAACACACTAAAATTACCTAAATTATCTGAACACAAAGCTTAGAAATACTTTGACTTGTACTGACCTTCTGAATCCCATAAATACTAATCTACGTTAAGCTGAGGACAAAACAACACCACGTCCTTGTCACATAGCAGACGTGCTCATGTTTGTATGAAACATTGGGCAATGAAAAACCGAAATTATGGGAGTCAGCTGTCAGTGTCGTGGCTTAACCTCCGTTAGCAATTCAGTACCACACAGCCGCCCGCTCACTGCTTGCGGTGAGAAAGCTGGGGACACAGTTGCAGTATCAGAAGCTGTGAAAGATCTTGAATTTGGTGCAAGCACTCCCCAGCACCAGCTAAAAATCACCTTATCAGCACTTTTCTCAGGAGAAATCCAAAACACAACCTCATACCAGCCACTGTGAAGAAAATTAACTCTGTCCCGACTAAAAAAAGCACAGTTATGTAGACTGTTCGTGCAAATCAAACACTAAAGAAAATCCCATATATAACATAACTTTGGAACCTATTAAAGCTATGTACAGTCTAAATTATATTTTAATCAATAATGACCATCAGAAAAGAATCAAAGTAGTTCTAAGTAGAGCTTAGTGCACACATACCACACGTGTGCATATATAAATATAGGCAATTTATAATATTTAATACACAGCATAATATGTAACCATGATATAAATAATATATTAATTTAGATATAATTGCGTGTGTGTACATACGTGCACAAGCGTGAGAGAAGGAAGAGAGAGCACAAGATTGAAATTAAACATCACCAGTCTAATTACAAAATTCATTTTTTTAATCAGGTCGTGCTAATGTACTAGTTCTTATTCTTCCCAGACAACAAGATAAAAAGAAAATTCAACAAACTATGATATTAAAAGGTATATTTCCAGTATTTAAGGAAAAAGCAATCTGATCATTTTATAAGTCCCACAAGATGGCAATTTCATCAGTAGAACTAGAGAAAGGGATGAGTTTGTTCTTTTTTGTACGTATTTTCCTGTTTTCTTCCACAAGGCACAGTTATGTTGAACAAACTGTTATTACACTTTACAATGTTTAGATTTGAAGGGCACTGCAAATTCTCTGGAGTGTGCATTATCCTTTTGTGTTGGGTTTGGATTTTTTTGACAGTACCAATTTTATATTTTCAAACACTCTTTGGTTAACAGGAGTAGCTGTTCACTTGCAGAAATGACTGCTAGGAAACAAATTACTGGTGTATTTTTTTTTTTGGTTATTATTATTATTTATTTTTAACATGAATTGAATGGCCCTTATGTCTTAGAATATTTCTTAATAATAAAAATAGCAAGAAAAGAACTACTTATAGATGGCTCAGGATAGCTTACAGGAAAAAAACCAGAACAATTAATCAAATAAACCATTCACAGTGGAGCACTTGCTCCGTTCTAAAGTTGTAGATGTCTTGAAGAGCCTATGCAGTCATTTCCAAGTAAATGTTAACAGTGCCCAGGCTATCAGGTGCTCTAAATAGAAATAAAGCAGAGAAAAGAATTACAATTCTACTCCTCCCTTTTGCAGAGGGTGCCATAATAGAATTGATTCTGATAGGTTTTGAATTTGTATAAATGTGTCATAATCTGAGCGTGGAACATTAGAAGTTGTTTACCCACAACTTTTTTTAGTCTCTAATTGTGCACTGTAGCAACTTTATCTTCTCTTGTTTTCTGCTCTAGTCTTCTATTACTAGAAACTTTTGCATGAAAAAAAAATTAGAAAGTTAATAAAGGGATTTGAGCCTTTAATAAAATCATGTATTGTGGTTGACATCTGTTACTGTCTCTAAAGCTGTGGATACCTCCATACACCACCTCCCTGGCAAACACTGTCGGTCCTAAACAGCTTATGCTTAGACTAGTTTTACTTCTCTCTCACATTATTAAGGTGGAGAAAATCACAACTGGCCAAAGAACAGCCCAGAGTTTAGAACTAATCAGGCAGCAGTTCCTTAAGGTTCTTACAGCCAGGGAAATACTTAATCCCTCTCATTAGATCGATATAAAACCTAATAATAACACAGCAATATTTCAGTTTGGGTACATTCTGACAAGCTAAAATTTGCTCTCTAATATCCTTCTGGCTGGCAGATTTTTTTCTAGCTTCCATTTTCCTGCAATATGCCTCTTATGACTCAAAACTAAACCAACCAGCCAAAGGAAAAAAAAAAAAAACCACCCCACCATTTAAAGTGCAATTTGATTCCAGTGATGAGACTTAATCTGTATAAACCTGAAATTTATTAATAGTTGAGTATGGGGATATTCAAGCACGTTACATGTATAAGGCTTCTACTACAATACACTTTTGGGGAAAGAGAACTGGTGGCGTTACAAGAAAGATCCTTAATAAAAAGGAGACATCTGTAATTTTCTGCAGATATGAGAACTGAGATCCGCAGCTAAATACATATGGAAGTCTACTGAAATGGAAGAAAAACTATTGAAACGTCAGGACAGATGGCATTCTGACATTACTTGAAATGGCACTGTATCATAATACCACCACAACTGCCAGGTATTCAACTCTGAGGGTCACTGAACACTAACATTTTCCAAATGAGTCCCAATTACAAAAGCACCTGTGCCCAGTAATTTGATGCTAATCCAATGAAAAATGCACCATATTTAACATCATGAGTTTACATAATTTCTCATTTATTACCTATAGTAAGTTAGCCTGTTGTTTACCTGCTCTACTTTAGTAGAGGACATAATTGCCAAGGGAATTTAAATGACACTTGGCTTACATTCTGCCAAAACAAAACAGGTCTTTCTTTGCTAAAAATATCCAAACTTGTTATTCACATCACAAATGTAAACAAAGCATGCTAATATACATGTCAGGCTAAATTTTGTATATATGCAAGAACCAATAAAATGAGTCCATGGAAATGGGAATCACGCTTTGTCAGCAAAAAGCAATACAAGATTTCAGTAGTATTATCAGCAAGTGACACTGGACTCCAAAAGAGAAGCCAGTGGAAATGGTAAAATGTTTGCTTTGTATGATTATCTGTTGGGATTTTGTCTGTAACGGGGTAGGTGTTCCCACAGCTGTCTACAGCTTCTGTCTCACTTTAATAATTTGGCTGGTATGTAAAGAGGAGAAAAATACATTTTGAAAAATGCTTCCTGTTTTATGGCTGTACACAAACATATGAAAGTTTGTGCCTTAAAGTACAAAACCAAAATTACACTTCATTTAATACAGTTAGGAAATTTAACAAGTCCTATTAGATCTCTTCTACTCCATCTGCAGGCGTAGCTTTTGCTAATCCTGAATTTTATAGGTGAGAGAAATGCTCCATTGCTATACAATTTGCTTTCTTTGAAGTCAACTGGGCTAATGATACAAACATTTTCTGCAGGCTAGTGCTGCCTCTAACGATGTAGTGAATCGTGAGCTGCACAAATATTAGGTATTTTGAGGACAGCTGACTGCTGTGGGAAAGCTGTTGATAACACATTAGAGCTTTGGTCCTGCGCACTTCTAGGTACCATCACAGCAATTTCAGTAGAAGCTGAACAGGCTCAGTGCCTTCCAAAAAAGGGTGGGATTCCTTATATCTATTTTTTTAAATCCCACAATGCAGCCTTTTTCTATGACCTTTCTGTTCTGAGATTTCCCTTGGATTAATTTCCTATTCTGTCACAGATATTCAAGAAAATGTTTGTGTAGTACTACAGGATTTCAGTCCTGAGTTCAGATCTCATGGCACTACAGTTAGGTCACAGGGTTACCATAAAGTTACGCTGCAGACATTTTTATAATTCTTCCAATAGTGTGTTGTTAAGGTCCACAGACAGCCTTTGCATAAATATCTCAAGAGAAATGGATCCTAAAACCTTTATTTATAGCACAGAGGTGTGTATATATCATTGGACATATTTAAGAGCATAAAAATATCATTGTTAAACTGCTTTCAAGCCACTTTACTGCACGATACACCTAAACCGATACTACCTACATAAAAGGGAAAGTAGAATAACCTCTAAAATGGCCGAGGAATTACATTTATTAACGAACTCCACAGAGTTACCCTAGAAATATGATGGGATTTGCCACGAACCACATCGAGATTTATTGAATTATTGTGCCATTACAGGGGTTAGTAATAGACTTATGGCATCCATAACATTAATCACTTGAATTTCAATTATAAAGTTTTAATTTTTTTGTTTCTCCAAGTCAAGCAACAGAACAGGGAGCAACTTGAGAAATAACTGAGTTTGGATATTGTAAAAGCTACATGTACTTTCCATATCCCGTAATTATTCAAACGTTCAGTTCTGTGGAATATTACCTGTGCTACAGACCTGATACAAAGCACTTAGATGCAATATCTTTCTAATAATTTTTTTAAAGGCATGATTAGCTCTACTGTGTTCTGCAGCCTTAAACTAACAAAAGAGTCCTTCAAATCTTACTTCTGAGTACATTTTTGAAATCCAGGAGAGTGTAAACTTCAGTATGACTTTCAGGGCCTTCTACGGCTGCCTGGCAATGTAATCCATGAACTTTATTTTCCAGGCAATCTTTCTAAGTATAAGTAACAGATTTGAAAATATTTTTCCCCGGCACACCTTGAAGACAATAGTCCTGAGTATGTCACTTCAGGCTGCAGAATCCCCTACAGCTCCTCTCAGTACTGTCAAAACACTTACTCTGTTTTTGGATATTATACTTTCTATTGACTCATACTGACACCTGAAAAGACCAACCCAGATTCATAAGCAATTTAGGAGTCAGAGTAGCTGAAGGATTACAAGATGGAGAGATACAGAGCACTATCTGACTGACCTAGGCAAATCACAGCTGTAGGGTAGCTGAAAATTCATCACCTAGACACTGCTGCTCCCTAAAAAATCCCAAAACCAACCAATATCACCCCTGAAAAAAACAAACAAACAAACAAACAAAAACCCAGAACACCAAAAAACCACCAACCAACATAAACCACCATTACCCCAGCGCCAGAAGTTGATGAGATGTTAGAAAATATATAAGAAAAAAGGCAACCACTGTAATATTTAAAAGAAAAACAAACCACAAAGCCAAAAACCCAAACCAAAACCAAGGCATTAGAGACAAGTGATAAGTAAAAAAGAGCAAATATAGTATATTTTGATAGCATGTCTGCATGTTATCAAACAGCAGATAGAGTTATTCACACTAGGTTGCCTCCATCTCATCTCACTATTTTTAATTCTTGCTTGTCACATCATATATTGAAACTTATTTAGACCAATGAAAAAGTGTGGATCTCATAACAGACAGCATACCCAAAATAGCTCTTCCTACAGTGTTTTACAGTAGATAGTGCTCCTTATTTCATAGATGAGAAAACAGAATTACTGCATGGCAAACTGCAGGATGACTTAATTAGAAGAAATGATAGGCATAGAACTTTGTTTCATTCAGTTGCCCAAACTGCATTTTACATGGCTTACCCCACACAGGGAAAATAAGTGGAATAGAAGTTCATCAGAATTAAGAATACTGTGGTAAAAGAGAGAAATATTTCCATCTCCAAACAAATACAAATATTCTTTTAGGCCCTAAGCTTGTGAAGTGAGTGAATACATTTTAGGCTTCCTGAGGTTGCATATACATTTAAAATATAAAGATGGGAACAGTAAGTAAAATACAGTTTGCACAGGAACATCAAAACTTTAGAAATATGCTATATTAAATAGTTAAAATAATAAAAATACCCAACGGCAGAGCACAGGTTGTACATAATTTGTACAAGTACTATACTACATTAGCAGGATGTCTGGACTTTCATTTGTATTATGTGCTAAGATATCTACCACATCAGTATTCCATGTTTCTCTAGAGCTCCTAGGAGTTTAAGAAAAAAAACCCCAAAACACTGCCAAAACTTCTTCAATAAATAATATATATGTGAAATATATATTTTAATCTCTAAATGATGTACCTGGAGATAAACTGGGGTATTTAATGTCTGCCTGAGAGGGATCCAGACTTGCTTCCTGTGATTGGAGATCTCTGATCAGCATGTGTGACACAGTACACTGAATATACCATAAATGTCTAGGCACAATTTTAATGTTTGAGGATGCAGGGTCAACTTGACCATGTTTAAGTGATTTTGGCACTTATGTAGCCAGTTTACTACTGCCTTTCAACAGGACTTTCATTCAAGTCAGAAACTTTGTTTTGTGGATTACTTCAAACAACATCTAGTTGATGTCCTTCTGCTGTATATGGTTCTAAATTCACATTGGAACAATTTTATGCAACACTACTAAAGTACTATTCTTAAAATCATGCATTTGGGATGCTGGTTTTTTCACTTTTTTGTCTCCCACTTGATTTACAGTGGGAGAAATATACATTAACCTTTTCTTTCTAGGCCAGTGCTCTGCCACATCGTGACAGAAACACACAGGAAATGAAACTACAGAATCACATATTTTATTCAAATGTCTCATAATTTGGAACTACAGCTGTGCTAAACTTCCTGATGGTCCAAACTATGATATTACATTCAGTACTGGAAATTGAGAAGGCGGCAATTAGTTCTCTCAAGGTTAACATTTGCACCACACGTTCTAGCCCGAGTACTGAGCTAGAAGTACTCCAGCTCAAAGTACTTCTCTGCACACTGCCATCTGAAATTTATATATATAATTTTAAATTGGATAGCAGAGGATGCCAACCTCTAAATAATTAATTTGTAAGATACTCTATAGTCACTGCATCATCCTGCATGCCTTTAGGATTCACCCAGTAGTACAGCAATTTAAAATTAATAAACAATAGAAAACAATTGGCTAAACTGCAAAAACTGGGGAGTGTGACATCTCCTTTCAAACTTGCAGAGGGAAACAACAGCATCTGCAAAGTCGTTTTAAATACAGACAAATCATGTGTTGCTTCATCTGTACGCACACTTCCAGCGGATCAGTGTCAGAAATGTAATAGTTTTTCCACTCTGTTCCCAGTGAGACATGAACCTGCACAATTACTTGAGAGCTGGAGGAATCATGTACTATTCTGACTTGGATCCTTCATGTTAATAAAGAAGTAGCCAGTCACCTAAACAAAGGAATATTGACATGAATCAGCATAAATTTGATACAAATCAGCTTTAGAAGCTGGACTGTGTTTCTGTGAGATTTGCTATCAAGAAAAGACTATGTTCAAGGACTGTGCAGTTCTAATCCATCTTCAGAATGAGTCTAAGATCAGAAAATGATCCAAAACCACAGTATAAAACCCAGTAAAATGTAGCTATTCCAAAACAGATGGAAATCTTACTGAAATTTTTAAATAAAGGAATAAAATATTAGAAAGGTAAAACTTTCATGTGGATAAAAAACACCTGTAGTTTTGACTGTGTATAAGATGTTTCCAAATGCTGTCCAACTATTTCTATTTTTAGTGTAAATCATTTGAGGAATCCCTTACGTTCAAAGACCGTGGAGCACATGGAAACATCGCTAATTGTGTTCTCCACAAGAAAAATAGTCTTAGGGGCTGTAATCAATTTTTAACAGGTTTTCTCCATAAATAATGAGCACAAGGTCAAGACTTGGACTTCCAAATACATAATAGTCATATATACCCTTCTCCAGAGGAAAAATTATGAGTAATGAGTAGTATTCTTAAAGTTTAAGAATCTATGCATATGGATCTAGTGCAAAACATCAGAATCCTGTGTTGTGAAACTTGATTTAATCCAAAAGGTTTTCTTATTTCTTCATACTGGTGCCATACACCCAAAGGCACAAATACAGAGGTGCACTGGTGAAAGAGACTGGATTGGAAAGGTATGAAACACGTGTTTACTTCAGCACTTCTCCACAAACATTCTGCCAAAATTTAACAAAATAAAACTGACAAATGTAAGAAAGGACCATCACCTTCAATCTTTATTTTCCTCCCCTTGTAAGAACAGGGGAAGCAGGTTTCCTTTGGGCTACTGACACTCCCTTGGAAGCACCAACTGGCAGGAGCAAGGACACAGCTTAGAGCACAAGGACAGAACAGCTCTTTTCTCTCTACAGATAACACACCCACACTGGATCAGTGACAATTTTGGCCAAGCTGTCAGCTAGTACAAGTGCGTTGCTTTCCAATTATGAAGGATTTACTCCTCCTTTTATTCATATTTCTTCACTAATGAGGTATTCCATAGCCCCACTTTGATTATTTCATATGCAGCATAATTTACAAATTAAGCTTTGCTATAAGCTTTCTTCTGAATCATGCACAATTCTTAGCCATTTGGATTCAAAGGTATCCTTAAAGCGAAAAGGTTTCTCTCCCAGTATTAAATTACCAAGATTATTTCACTTCTTTGGGCTTTGGGGCTTTTTTATTGTGGGTTGTCTTTTTTGGACGTTTGTTTGTTTGGTTTTTTTTTTGCTTTGGGGGTTTATTTGTGTGCCTGGGGGTTTGTCTGAGTTTTTTTGGCTGTTGTTTTGTTTTGCTTGTGCTTTTTTTTTGTTTGGTTTTGTTTTGCTTGTTTGTTTTGTCTGTGGCTTTTATTTTATTTGGTTTGATTTTGTTTGTTTATTTTGTTGGGGTTTTTTTGTTTGCTTTTGTTTTGGTTTTTTTTTTTTTTTAATTCCCATTCTTTGATCATTCAGCATTCACTACAGGCTTTTCAGAGTAAAGCAAGACTAGAGCAAAGTTTAGATTGGAGATGGGTGAGAGGAAATACAATCTGTTTGTCTGTTTACATTTATCACATTGTTTTGTTGTGACTAGACTATCTGCTAAATATGAATGTAGCTTCTCTTCAGGTAACGGAATCAGTTTGTGATTGCTCATACAGGCAATTGCTCAATCTCATTTGCAAATACATTTTGTTGCTCTTCGGTATTGGATTCAATAAGCAGCTAATGGAATTCAGATCCAGAGATGAAGCATCTCTAACATTCATCGATTAAAACAGTTTCACAATATGAGTATTAGTAACAATGACCGAATAAATTTTTCTCTTCATTTTTTTCTCCCAGATAAGCTATGACCACAACCTCAAGACAAGTTGCCTGTAGTCAGTGGGACAGATTTTGTTTGTGCTGTGTACAAATCACTGATGTTGCTTGCTGTATAGGCACAGAAGAACCCGTTGTATACAAGCACAGAGGAGCAGATTGTGAATTTTCAGTGGTTACTGAAAGGCTGTCTATTGGTTCAGAAAAGAGAAAAAAAAAAACCTCAGAAATCACTACACTACAATAAGAAATAAACGCAGAGTGTGATAAGCTTATCTCTGTATAAACATACATATAACCATTGCTATTTTCAGTCTAATTGTACTTGATTGCTGATAGATCTGGGTAAACTGACAAAAGAAAAAAAATATCTTAACTTTGGACCAAGATTATGGCTTTTCAATTCAAAAATATAGAATGAGCATCCTATGCAAAGCTAGGATAATTTCCGTTTAACCTAGCGTTTGATATTTCAGTTACAGATATTCCTTCATGGCAGAATTTGTGACAAGAAATTGAATTGGAAATCCTATATTTTCAAGAATAAACAGGAAAGAAATATGATAAGTACTTCTGGACTTCATATCAGGAGCCACACTATAGGAAAGGTGATAAATGAAAAATTCAAATAATTAAAGGAGCCAATACTTCATGTACTTAAAGTAACCTCACTCTAAAATGGAATAAAGGAACTGAAGGTATTAGGCAAAAATAACTTAAATAGGGAAGTTTAGAGATGGGGGTGGGTGTAGAGGTTGGAGGTGCACTTTGCAGCTGTATTATATCAGTTCTTTAAACTGAGTGGAGGTACTAACAACAAGGTGGCATAACCAGGGGCAGGGGATGCAATGGCAAACATAGCTGGGGAAATAGGGGGAAAAGATGTTATACTGTTATACTCATCCACTGATACCACAGTCTCCATTCCTGCTGAAAGGTTTTCTAACCAAGTAACTACTGGAAAAATCTAAAAAAGTCCATAAAACCAAAAACAAACCAAGAAACAGCAAGGGTTGTAGAATCTACCTACAAAGCAAGGACAATCAGAAAATACTGAGCAGCGTGTCGCTGGGGCTAGACAGAACTTGCTTTAAGCCAGCTAGGCTGCCAGTTCTCCTTGCTTCTTCAGTTGTTTCTGCTACCTTTTGTATCAGCAGAAGCTGGGCTGCTCTGGATGCTCAGGACAGCTAAATGAAAGACAGCCACGGTTATTGGTTGTACTTTATTGTTGTAATGGGAACATAAATTTATGAAGAGAAAAAAATAAAAGTTTTAAAGCTCTTACTAGTCTCGTACTAAGAATTATACATTTCAGTCCCCTTCTATTCAATATTTGAAGGGTACTAAACCTGTAGAAAATGCATTCCTCCTAGCAGGCCATCACATATTTCCAAGCTGACTGTTACACGGTCAGGTTAGTACGATGCCTGTATAAAGAGCACGATAGTACTTGTACATAAATTCAGCCATGATGAATGCCATTATCTGCAGCTTAGAGCACTTCTGTTCTGGAGGGTGTGTTTTCTGACAAATTATAAATATCTAAGATGTATATTTGTGTTCTCATAAAGTGTTTTTAAAACCGTTCTACAAAATACACAGTCACTCCTAGGATCCTTTGCATAAAGTGGTGAAATATTAAGAAGGTAGTTGTCATAAAATCTGAAATTAAAAAGAAAAATAAGAATATAATTAAAAGATCTTATGTTTTGACATTTCTAATTTTTCAAAGTTTTCGAAAATTCTTGATCCTATGCCTAATAAGTCCTATATAGTAAATAATAGTCAATATAATGTCTATAGCAAATAAGCCTATATGGCAAATAAATTTAAATAATGGAAGATAGTCCAGAGAATGGAAGATTTCATCCAGATAGTAGCAATCTTCATAGTAAAGAACAGGCAGGATCTATAAGGGGAAAAAGGCAGCTGTTGGACATACTGTTTACTAATGCATGAATTTGTTTCCACATCTTTTCCTTAATCACATTTTTTCTTAGTAACTTTTGACTTAGTAGTACTTCATGTGCTTATCTGTGTCCTTTTTCTTCATCACTGTGGGCTGCTGCCTGGGTCATATGCCAGTATGTAATCTGCCAGAGTTGCACTGGAGTCATCATGATACATTGGCTAGACAGGGATAGATGTTTTCATGAAGGCTCTTAAAAGTACCAAATGCATCATTCGATGTGTTTGGAAAGAGCTTAACTCCCATTAGTCCAATTTAAATAATAAACAGTAATGGTCTGGACAGCAAAGTCCCAGAGCCTCGGGTGGCATTTTCCTCAGAGCAGTAGAATGCTTTTCGGAGCACTCAGCAAAGATGATTCAGTATGTCAGATGCTAAATCATCGTGTAATGAAATTTACTGTCCTGGTCTAGATTTTGTCTGTTCAGCTTTTTTATCTAATATCTAAAAACCAAAATATGCTTAAGGGTAATAGAGAATAAAGGGCGATTACAACCCTGCCTAGCTGAACTGTGCACAACAGAGGGAGCGTTACCTAGCAGTTTTCTTCTAATGAATGTCCATGTAGGAACAGGCAGAATCTGGACTTCTGTTACACTGGATCACAACATGCAAGGTAGGAAAGCGGGTCTGAGTTATGTGTTTATAACTCCATTTTGCTGAACCTCTGGTACTGAGGACACTGCTGAAAGCATTGTTGAAGGGTTTTTATATAAGTGGTAAATTCATAGAAAAACATTTTCAATGTATCTATCAGAATTTTTAATAGAAAACCTTTGTGTCAAATATTACACCAGGTGAGACTAGATGCCCACAAAGGTTTCTTCTACCCTGTACGTATCATGCTACAATAAATTCATAGTGTAAACCAACTTTCACTGATGCCAAAATATTACTGAAACATGGTATCAGAGGCCGTGCGTAGAGAACAGAAGTCTATTTTTTGAGTGGCCTAGTTACTCGTGAACACTTATGTCTAATGCCAGAATGCAATTAGCTCACTTGGTATGGATCATTTCACTTCAAATTTCTTCTAATAACCATCAGTTCAGCAGTAGCTCTAGATGTCTGTTGTAAATGTGTCTGTAGCTAAAACAACAAGAAAAGGAAATGGAATGAATTATGTTTGAAAAAGAAAAGTTTTTGTTGGATAATCATACATGAAATAAATATTATTAGAGAAAAAACTTAATATGTTTATACAAGTCAATTACCTGTATTGAATTGTATCTAAACCTATAATTTTGCATTCCCCTAATAATAGCTAAATTTTACCACCATTTTTTCTTACAGTGCAGGTAAGTTCAAATACCCAATATTTTGAAGTATGCAAAGTTCAAGTATGGCTAGAGAGATGGGTGTATACTCAACAGTAGAACTACATGTATAAATACACCTTCTCTTCATTTTTCCACCATTTCTGAAGTTTTAATACAGGCTATCCTGCACTGCAGAAGAGAAAATATCAAAACTTTCTTTTATGAAACTGTTGATACTTAAGCATCTTAAGGTGGTTTGGTTTTCTTTATGTTATACCACCTTACAAACAGAAACAACCAAATGAACACATTCGTTCAATAAAAGTCTTGATTTTCTACAGCTATCACAAAGGAAAAAGCAATTAGCTGTGGGATAATGAATATTGTATAACACTTCTTACACTTCAGAGCAGCAATAGTACACACTGTCGGAATATGCTTTATAGGCAATTACAGTCTTCCCAGATGAACAAAGCAGCTACCGAAGTTACAGTCACAGAGACATGAACATGTGCACTTTCAGAAAGACAAAGCCAAAGATGCCCAACCCCAGAAAAGTTAGAGACCCCAGGAGGACCAACTCGGTGAAGGTGGAACCCTCCTGCACCACAAGCTGAATTTCATAAATGAGGTCACTTGGAGAAATGTTTTTCTTTTGGAGACCTTGACTTTTTACCCAAACGTGCCTTAAAAGAGGCTTTCTTATTGATTTAAGAAAAGGTAGGAATCCTGGTCCTAATCACATATAATATGACTCCACTTCTCTTGGCTTCAAACATTCAGTTTAAGCACCATCCATTTAACTTTTAAGAAGTTGAGCAAATATAGGCTTGATTCTAAAAATTTTAATTGAATGTCTGTGGTTCCATTTTATAAGAGCACATCCCTTCAGACTAAGTTACATTCTCATTGACAATAATAACATTTTATCTATTATATTTTTAATTTACATTTTATTTATTATTTTAACATAAAATAATAAATACATAAAAATGGGGAGCTTAACAATTTTGGATGATGACAAGACTTCAGGAATAGGTGATTTCTTAAGTTACTCAAGACTAAGTTGAACTTGAATGCCTTGGGTTTAACACCACTGCATCCTGCATTTCTTACACTTTATAATTCAATGCAATGTTTTTAGCCAAATTGCTAGAAAATTTCTATTAATGGTCAAAATGCCCAGAGTTAATCAATATTTTCTTTGTGAATATTTTCCAAATCATGTCTTTGCTCAATCAAAGAAAAAGATCACTTAACTATCTCTAATGTTTCCCACTTGGTTCCATATACACATATGGAGTGAAATTTTGTAACAGTAGATTAATAATATATATTGTATACAGGACACCTGCATTAATAATTTTCAAATAAACCTTTAATATGTCCTTGGTAGCAAAGTACCTCCCTTGGAAGTACTTTCATAATTAAATTCAAATTTCTAAGACACTTTAAACGGTTGATTAGATCATCCACACATTTTGTATCTTCTTTTGCATGTAACACCGGTAGAAAAAAGTGCTAATAATAACAAATTTTAAAAGAGCTTTACTAATGTGCAACTGTAAAGTTTCCTTTTCATACGCATATTTTAAAGCAGAGCATCGAACAAATACATCAGCCATAAAAGTTACAAGATAAAATGATGTTACTAATTTTCTGCTAAACAAAACCTCAAATCAAATTAGAAATACTGTACTGTTTCCCGAGTCATCTCCACTGGCACTGGGGTGGGAAAACAGAGAGATATTAAAACAAACCATAGCTTGATACACAAGTAGACGAGGAAAGGTATCTCTAAAATAATAACATCTGAAAAGTAATTGGGGGAGTCTTCCCTTTCTCCCTTTTGATAGAAAAAAGGACAAGTAAGCTTGTCCAGAAAGCTGCTGAACGTCACAGCGAGACTCAGGTGGCTCTAGCACGGGGGCCTGTTTTAGACTGAAGGAGAATTTGAGAAGATGGATATAAGCTGTCCACGCGAATCCCCAGGTCCACATGAGACCATCAGCCCTACCTAACAACCTAGATTTTGATGTTATTTAAAACATCCCTGAAGAAATTTAAATTTGATATATTCAAATCCCTTTTCAAACATTGCCAAGCAGTAACCACAGTATTTTTGAGACATATTATGCACTAGACTATAGGAGCCTTCATAGAAACACCTGAGAAGTAAAGACAGAATTAAAAAAGAAGATATTTGGAGTGAGACTTTGGAGTATTTTTCATACACAGACAAACTGACCCCCAGCTAACAGCCACAAAAAGTGCATTAATAAATGGTTACTAGTTACCTCCTCAGCACATAAGTCCAATACTAATTTTAGAGTTGAACCCTGGGTAATGGGCCAGTCCAGCTAATTATACTCTGTAACGAAGAGGAGTGAGGTCAAATAACTAATGAAATGAAGATAATTATAAAGATTGTGTCACTAGAACTTGAAGGAGAATTATATTGTTTTTAGGTTATGGACTAAATACAAGATGCCAGGTGTATTTTCAATTTCCCTTGATTGTACTCAGTTGAAAAAAAACCCTCTAGAACTAATTTACTATCAAGATAATGTGCTAATAATGAAGACTTTTTAAAGTAAGCAATAAAATCAAAGAGCTTCAGCTTTCAATTTAATGATCTCTGGTGTTTAACGTTTTCCAGCATGTAATAAAATTTTATTAAAAATTAGACACTGAAGAAAAAGGGCTGTAGAAAAAGTTCCACAGATGCTTTCTGAGGCAACAGCAAAAACATACTCAATCTGAAGCAAATTCTGGAAATAAAATCTATGAGGATGTGTCACCATACTCTTATGAATCATCATTAACAATAATACAAGACTATGGTTGGCATTTAGTTGATCATAATGAGAATGAAAGCCCATAAACCCAAAGAGAGCTATAAAAAGCAGAACAGGAGAGACTTATATGAAGAAATAGGTCATGCTAGTCATGCTTCTGCAATTAAATTACCTTTTATCTTTTTAAAAACAAATTTCTTACTACATTAGCCTTACAGATACTCACAGTACCTGAGATTTCTATGGCAAGTACCCTAAGAGCCACGTATTCCTTACCCTCTTTGAAATTAAATTCAAAAACAATGGATAGTGTCATTTTTCAATGCTATTTTATTCTCCTAATGTTTATACATTAGGAAAGGATTATATGATTGTATGTCATTACCGCGTATTACAAAATGTGGCTGACTCTGCACTTAGTAATTGCCATTTTCTTTTTTTAATTACAGTTTTCCAGGCCCTGTGCTGAATGCAGTGATCTCCAGGTCACTGAAACTGCAGGTGTCAGTGCTATCTCATTAACTCTGGCAGAAGCAAAGTTGGAGGCAACAAAAGGAGAAAAGCACTGAGGTACCACAGAGGCCAACTTTCTCAGGTTTTAATGGAGCACAAATCTATCCACTCTCCTCAGCGCTCTTGCCGTCTACGTACAGCTGACCACAGATATTATATTTTGTGCCCTCTGGTTTGACCATTGTTTCCTCTGATAAAGATATGAGGATACACGCTATTTTTTTTCCTCAATTGTGAGAACACAATTAGTTTCCAAATAAATTCAAGCATGCCATGCTATATTTGTATTGGTTTGTATTATCCTGGAGCTGAATTCAATGAAAAATTTTTCTCTACATGTTTTTCACAATTACACAGAACTTTCATTTACCATACCAGCCAACAATACAGGCTTAAATTTTGTTTAAAACCTGTCAGGTCTAAGCTTATATTTTGCAATTGTTTTGAAACAATCTCTTCTAAAAAACTACCTCAGCCTATGCTGGACCCTCTGCAATCTGAATGCTCATTTTATAGGAAAAGACATAATGTAATGAGGTTTATTATTCTTAAGTTTGAGGATTGGATGTCGGAAGAGAATAATTAGCTACACAGAATGAGAGAATGACGCTGAAATGCAGTAAGGTGAAAAGATGAGGAATACTTTACAACACATGAGAATGAGACAGCAGGGAAATAGAGGAAAAAACTGACTACTAGAGCCTTTCTCTGCCCTCATGGTCTGAAATACCAGACAGATGCAGAGAATGATTTAGGCAGCAGAGAGGAAGTACACAGCAAAAAACATTGGAAAATTGGAAAAGAACAGTCACAAATATTTCACATTTTAAAGCTGTGTTTTTCCAAATCCACGAAACACAGATTGTATTACCAAACAGCATATACCTATTGTGAATTTCAGATATCCAATGAATTTCACTAATATCTTTTTAAATTCAGACTAGCATCTTTTACTTTTCAGAAGTCCATTTGCCCATCTTTCTTCCTCTGGGAGGTTATTACACAAAAGATTTGCGGTGCTTCCTGACATAATGCCATAATGTCAGTTTGAAAGGTAATGCTTAAAGAGAAATAACTTTTCAGTATGTTATGCAGAGGTCACACTGAGTAAAAATAATCAGACATATTAGAAAAGGTTCCAGTATTTTAATCTTTCCTGTAAAGACAAAAGTAAGTCCATAATTATCTATAAGGACAAAAGTCCATAATTATATTTATGTTGTTTCACAGGTTCTTGAGCAAAGAATTTGCAATTGCTTTGTTCAAAGAGTCAGAACTTCATTTATACTGGAATATTATGATAAATTATATGACTAGTAATTCTACTCTGATTTCAGAAAACATAAGATATTTCCTTAAGTAAGTTCTTCTGATTTAGGTTTCTTTGACCTACAAAGAGAGAGAGAGATGAGATAATACATTGCTACATTCAGCTGGTTAATTTTTCATTAATCTGAAGCTATTCTGTTAGTTTTCTAGGACCTACAGAAACACTCTTAGGAGACAATTAAAGAAAACTTTGTTCAGTCTTAAGAAACATGGATTAGGTGCAGCCTATATAATCCAGACATTTCTTCCTTCAAAATATATTTACATATTTTTAAGCAGTGTACACATATAACTATATTTGGGTTTTTTCAAATTTCCAATCAGTTATATAACTATAATATTCTAGAGTATTATCAGTAATATGATAATGGTATAACTAGTATTTTGTAAAACCAATTAACTATTGTATTATTATTTTATATAAATATTTATATTATTTTTACTTTTGTAGAATGAAAAGGATAATGTCTAGAGCCTAAGAAGTACTCCTAGATAAGTCATATATCCTTTATAAATAGGTTTTTAAAAACACTTCAAAGCCCCTGATTAAATTATTGAAACTAAGCCTCTTGACACTATGCTCACCTAATTTTTTTTCAGCAGCCTTGCTCTACGCCTGTAGTAGATGCTCATTATCTATGTAGTCAGAATAACTGTGAGCTTAAATTTCACATAAATACATTATTTCTGTACCAACACAGAAAACTCCTCCTCTTAATTTCCTACATGGCCATTTCAAAATGTTTCTCAGAACCTCTCCTGTTCTTGAACAGCTTCCCAGACTTATATCTTCCTTAAACATTGTCACAAGTTCTCTTTCCTGCTCCAGCAAGAACATTTTCTTAAGCTTAATAAACATGTAAAGTTCCCCAAGCTTACTTTGATGGGGAATGAATGAATTACTTATTTCCAGAGAAAAGGAGGATGTCCCACACTGCTTAAACGTTCCTGAATTTTCACACTGATCAGTGTATGCTGGAGTCCACAGTATTCACAGTACGAGTGTGGCAGAGGCATGGCTTTTGACGACAAAAATGGTGCATTTTCTTGTGAGATCTTTAAATCTTTTAAAAATGGAGTGGTAGTTCCCCTTTCAGTCTGTACTATAGATTTTGGCACAAGGATAATTCTCATTCTTACACAGCCTGTATTTCCCCTCTCAAGGCTAGGACAGTGAAGCGGCATTCATAGGTGGTCTTTCCACCTACGCTATGTACAATATGGGAAGGAGTGTTGTTCTTCACAGTTTGAAATTCATGTGTAGCTCCAGTTGTGCAGTTCACAAAATACACAAACCCCCCAGGGCATTTATAATGGAGGAATTCATTCAAGGAAGACATAAAACAGTGGATTTGCATTCGGCAAAAACACTATAGAACAAACTAGTCACTATTATTCTGGTATCTGTGTCACGGTATTTCTCATCATTTGTGTATTCAGCCTCGCTACCGGAAATAGACTTTTCTGTTTCACTTCTGATTTCAGTTTGTCGTTAATTTTCCACAGTGTTAAAGCTCATTTTGTTGCGTTTGGAGCACAGGTATCTTTACACTGCACAGCCAAAGATGTTTGAATGAGAGCTATTACTACAATTTTTAATTTTTTATAAGGTATAATGTTAACCTTTTTCAGAAAAAGGAATTAAAACAAGTGGAGTACAAATGCATTCCAGCTGCTAACTCCAAATAAATTCACAGAGTTGCTTGTTATGGCGAGATTCAGTAAGTGCAGAAAATGGCTCAATAGGAAGTCAGTGCTGGCGCTCTGATTCACAGATTATACCAGCCCACATTTCCCACAGCAGGCAGCCCAGTAAATGTTACAGTTTCCACCCATTAGCAACACTCTTTAAGTACCTAGGTCCTTAGGCACTCATCTGGAGATTAAAAAGGAAAGTGGAGTTTCAGTCCTCCTCCTTTCTCTTCAATTTTCTCTTTCCTCACCGCCTCTATAATGGGATCGAGGCAATGAAATTGCTACAGTAAAGCCAAATTCGACAACTCTCAACTAGTTTGGAAGCATTTTCCACTGGAAGAACAGAGAATGGTTATTGCTGTGACATTACAGTGCAAAAGAAACTATATAATAAAAACAATTGTCAACAATCCAGAAAGTTAAAGACCTCATAGTTCAGGATTAATGATCAGCTTTCCAGTTATGCCTGTTTTTAGTTATTTGTGTAATTGAACTTGCATGCACAGAGCCCCAAAGCCATTTGTAATGGTCAATGCTTTCAGCACCAGTATCGGTGTTGTGACAGGTACATGACAGGTCAAATGGTTTGGGTCTGAAATATTAGAGACAATTCAAATGGTAAATTCTGTATTTTATGTTCTTGTACCTTGTAAATATTAACTCATTTAAGACACGTCACAAAATGACCTCAGACCAAAACTGCTTTTAATCTCTTTAAGAGAACCTTTTCTATGATTTAAATGTAAGAATTTCCCATAATTACCCACTCTTCCAAATCACTGAACTATCCAGAACAGCAACTTTTTTTGCACTGATTCAGGCACTTCTATGCACTGATTTGCACTGATGTTTTAAACCTCATTTATGTTTCTTTATATCTCATTCTCTATAAAGAATAAAATGCTTGACTAGGAAATCAATTTTTAAAATGAGCCTTTCCAATAAATTAGCCAAAATGCTGTCCTAATTATCCTTTCTACACCATATTTTTGTGTTAAATACCATCCGTAACAAGCACTCAGGTATTATGGTTACCAATTATTAATACGAATACACAAACTACTTATTTGTAACTTAGTTTTTAAGCAGGAAGCATGTCAAACCCAGGGATGATTGTCCCCAAGTGATACAGGCATCACACACTGTATGGTGTACCCTTCAGTGGATTTAAAATAAACTTTTACATTTTTAGAAGGCATTTTTTTAGACTGGATGAGAATATCTTTGAAATAAGATATTTGCCAGACAAATAGTTTTTTTCCTGAAGGTGAAACTGCTGCTTCTCAGACATGACAAGATGCACAAGTGCTGCTCATCTGAAGTTCCTATTTTTATATACAAAAATATACTTAAGCGACCACACACATTTATATTCACCTAAAAAGACTAGCCTGCTATATTAAAATATTTATGCAAATCTAATTTAAAAGAAAGAGAGCTATACATCTGTAGTTAGAGGTTAATTGGTTCGTAAGAGGAGGAAAAAGGCAATGAAAAGATAGATAAGAATGGACATCATCACAAAAAAAAGCCTTCTATAATACAGCTCAAGCGCAGAGGGTATAATTCTGGACTGCCTATGATTCTTTGACAACCTATTTCACAGTAGCAGATTTCAGCAGTTTTATAATCGCAGATAATGCACAGATTTATAATAATGAGGTGTCAGTGTGTGGAAGAAGAGGATTGCAAACCATTATTTTCTCAGACATTTTCATGGCATGTGCCAAGTGCAGAGAAATGTGAGCAGTGTCTATTAAAGAGGCAGTATAACTTATTCAAGCACTTTTGGATACAGAGGACTAAATGCTGGTTCCCAAAAGGCTGGAGCATGGAAATATGGATACATTACGAACAGGAACATTAAACACAAAATCTATATGATCACAGAAAAAAGAAGGGTGTTCTGTGTTTCAGTCAAATATAAAAAAATCTAATTCTCAACTCTACACTGTATTCCCATGTCCTCTGTTGCACTACAGTAACACCTGTAAAACCAAGGAGACCTCAAATGCTTCAAAGGCTCTGACCCTACACCAGACTTAAACACCAGCATGGTGACATGAGGCTTATCCATCAGTACACCTGCTGTCGTGACAGAGGCGCAAACACGACCAGCCTGAAGAGAAGGAAGGTAAGGACAAAACAGACAATTCGACAGCCACATTAACTAGGAAAATGTGCTCCTGAGATCCCAGAGTGAAGGTCATTCTGCATGACCTGCAAAAGAAGCACCCACTCTCCTGCAGAACTTAGTACTAGTGATCTTAATCTAAATGAGCACTAATACCCCTCATGTGTTGCTATTAATTAACACAGTGCTTTGTTTCCAGAGCTAGTAAATTTTGGGAATGAAGGTTTCTTCCTACAAAACAGTTATGAAGGAATGTACAACCGTTATTGTAAGAGTAGCAACATGAGATCCAGTTTTATAATTATACTCTGCTTTCTGAAATTATATTTCAATTTTAATTACATACAGAAAGATCACCAAGTTTTGGCTTCAACCTCTGTACTAATAGCAAATAGCAACAGCTGCTGTAAAAAATTACAAATTGGCCATGAGTTAGCAATTCCTATTTATATTTCAGGAAAGAGTTTTGAAACGTAAGTAGGACATTAAAATGTCCTTCAGTCATTCTTCTGTAAAACTTCCTTTTTAATTGAAATCACAGATTTCTTCTAGATCTATTGAATCAGCTGAATACATGAGCAAAATGCAACCCTGGAGATGAAAATTATCAGGACAGCTGTTAATTACTGTAAATCTTGGCTGCATTAAAATGCTTGAATCTATTGAATCCAAATGCTTTTCATCAACGATTTTTGTCATGCTTTCTCCTAAACTGCCCTTCACATCTTGTATGACTGAAATATTCCCTATGGCCTATTATCAATTCCATAAATACCTTTTTTCGGCAAGTTTGATTTGGGTGTCCCAGTTTATTTTATGTTTTTCTATATCAGTTGTTTTCACTAAAAGAAATGTGATGAGCCAAATCCATCTCAGTGTTTAGTGCTATGTTACCACAAACTCACTATCAGTGCCTGACAGGTAAATAATCCTATGAATTAGCATCCTCACTTAGTTTAGATGCAAATCCATCTTCCTTGTAGATTTGTTTTGCAGACATGGTCCATTTAGCAAGTGATAGACAGAATTTTGTTCCTCAGAAAAGAAAAAAAAAAAGTAGCTTCTTCCCAACTTTAAAAGAAGTTTGACATCAGAAACAGGCTTAAAATTATCCTCAAAATTCGTCCTAATCTTTCAATGAATTTAAAATCCTCCTTAGTTCCAGTTTGATGCTCTTACAGTCCAAAATTTCAAAGATGTTTAAAAAAAAAAAAAGAGAGAGAGAAACCATACCTTGGTGCTTGTCACTTGAAATGGAACTTTTGAGCCCTTTGTAACTGGGGATGTCAACTTCTCAGCTGGTTTTGAAGGGATTAGATTCTTAGCGGGAGGCTGATTGTGCAGAACGGAAGACAGGCAAAGCTGCACAGTCTCCTTCAGAGCTTTCAGCTGAGACTCCTGGGGAAAATAAGAAATCATCAGGTCTCTAAGATGTGTTATGATGAACAGAATTGCTTGCTTTTTCTCTCTGCATTAAACCAAACATTTATGAGCAGCTGCTGCTTTTTCTTACTAATGGAAGAAATTAAAGCTTTTTAAAGCAGCTTTTTGATATGATCAAGTTACTGTGCATTACACACCAAACTGCCTAGAACGTCAGTGCACTCTTTCCTTTCTCTATGCAGTTTTATCCACATTGATTATTGCAAAGAATTTTTAAATATTATTTAATCTGGAAAGAAACAAAAATACGATCTACCAAATATCAGTGTCCAGACACTGACATATAACAGTTACAGAGAAGTAAATGTTCACAAGTTTTGCAAAGATGCGGACTTTGCACGGAATTTTGTTTAAAATGTTCAGAATAACTGGTATTTTTCCACAGGTTATAAAGACTGATTTTAATCCCACAAGCAACGTCCCTTAAGCATATAATGCTATTGCACTGCGTAGTGAATAAACCACAGGTCTTTCCATCTCTTAAGAAAATGATTGTCCAGATCCATTACTGTCCATCAAGCCAAACTAAAACTTTTAGGGTTGTGAAGTGTTTGAGTTAGAACGTTGCTATTTTACCCACAGAAATACAGGTAGATATACTAATGAAAATAGTGGTCTGTCACAGAAATAAACCGAGACAGTAAGACCACTATTGAGGAAATCTAATTTTAAGTCTTTGCTCCCTCACAGCAAGTCACTTAGAGTCAAATATTAGATATTGAGGAAACTTCCTGATACTCCTTTCAGGTCAAGTTAGGCAGCATTTGGCCTTAAAAAATTCATGTTCTTATTCTTTTTATTAAGAACCTGCCTATCAGTACAGGCTACATCAGCATGTATTGACCTTCCAAGATTTGTTTTTGAAGAAGCATAAATCTAGGATTGTGAGGTAACTGTGGCAAAAGTTGGTGGAAAATATATGTATATGTAACATACTACACATGCATGCTACGTATGTGAAATATTACATATACAATATGTAAACATTTCACAGTTATATGAATCCTCATATGAATAAGTGCCAGCATTCGGTATACACCACCTGGCTTAGTTTATTTGCTGATCAAGTGGTTATTAGAGCCTGAAAAATATTCCATCTATTAGGTCAGATAACAAGCTTCCACTGAACTGGAACCAGGGAAAATATCCCATAAGGGGGACAATCTGAGAAAATCAGACAACTTTTCTTTAAGAATAAACAAACAAAAGCAGTTAGTACTGCCATTTCAATGGTAGGATCAAAGACAACCATAAAAAGACTATTAATGTACAGCATAATAAGGAAAAGCAAAGAAATAGGAGATGGAATAGAATTTGTTTTGTTTGCAAACAGACAAAATTCAATGTCTTTCCCTTAAGATATGTGCAGGGAGGAATGCTAGGCTATCATCAGAGGACAGCACTGTGTATAACTACTTATTAAAATGTATGAACCTTAAGTCAGACTGATAAGTCTCTGACCTAATGGCAGTGTAAAAGGGAAAGGATTACTTTATCCATCTGACTCAGGCATCTTGTAATTTCTAATTGACAACAGAAGATCTTAGCATATTTCTTTTCATGTAATATGTCTTTTCCTCTACCTTTTCAAGAAGTGACTGCACACAACATAAATCACCATTTGACATAGTCAAACTAAGCTCAGACACCAAACTGGCAGAGGTAGCACACTGTCTAATTTTGCTTGAAGATATGGAATCAGCCATTACAGCAGTGTATGACCCAAGTGCTCCCTGCAAATCACACTCATCTGAAATCACACTCCTGCTGTCTGGAAATCCCTCTGGATAATTTCTCATCCCCTCATCTCCTGCCCCTGCCATCCAATGCTTGTTCTGCCTTGACTACGGCCAGCCATAGTGCCATTCCAAAGGTAAAAGCAGAATAGGTTATTTTGGTTTCATCCTGTGGATAGCAAAATTCAATTATGACTCTGCTGATAGAAGTTCTATAAACAGACAGCACAAGCATACAACTTAAGGTAACACCATTGGAACCAAGGATGTCATTTGAAAAAGTTCTCAATAACCTTGCAGAGATGTGATTGTGCTCAAAACAGGCTGGTGGCTGGTTAAAATACTGCCAACGTATGACTGAATACTGACAACATAAATCTGAAGACATATTGTCACTCTTCCAAGAGTCCATCATAGGAACTGGAAATGTGCTGTAGTGTAAATATAAGAGACACTAAGACCACTGTCAGCACAAACAAATAATAGAAAGGTCTGATACCCTCCCAGAAGAAAAACACAATTTAATGCCTATTTATAGGCACAGTTTGATATACGATGACTTTCAAACACATCTCATGTTCCAAAAATGTGCAATGCTTTACACATTGCTACTATTCCTTTAGCTGAAACTGTGTGCTAACATTGCCAAAACTGTTAAGGCCAAGTCTTTGCTGAAGACACAGAAGGACCATTGGCCATCTTTAACTCCTTTAAGTTCACAGTTAATACAAAAAAGCTCTTAACCAAGGGAAAAAAGTTACATGCTACTTAAATTACTCTGCAGATCCTACTAGTCAAGCACAGGAATTTCTAGTCTCATAAAACTCTCTCATAATTCTCACTGGCATGCATGAATTTAGCCTTTTTCCTTCATCTGCACCGTGTTTTTAACTCCTGCTTGCCATCTCCATGCTGCAGCATGTAAGCAATGATGCCATCCAAAGACTCTGTCAATGATAATTTACAAGAAGATAACACCAGGCTTCTGGTAAGCCTACAGAACCATAACTGAGCCCTAAATTAAAATTCTATAATATTTAATAGGAAAGAAACAGAGGGTCAGAGAAGTCAGTTGGGTGTGCTGCAAATCCCCTTTTAATTTGCAGACCAAATCCCTTAATAGCATTCTCATTAAAAGTTCCTGATGTCAAATGTTCTTTCTCCTTGACAACTGTCTGCATTATAGTGAATAACTGCATTTAGGAGGTCTTTACGGCAACCACTGCTCTCTTGCCATTACTACAGACAGTATATTGGCACTAGTGAGGGACCACACAGGGGTGTTATACAGGCAAAGGAGGAACATGCTTAAATTTTAAATTAACATGGGGAGCAGTTCAGTTCAGTGTACTGATGAGAAACTCATATCACCAGACACACACGGAGGTTTGGATAATGCTGTTGCGAACACCGTTTACGTAGGTGATATTTTGCAACGCTGGATGCAACTTCTCAGTCAAGAGGAGGATTTCAGTGATTGTAAAATTGAAGGTTAAAGAAAAAAGCTTTCAGTGCAAGTGCCATACTTTTTTTATAATGCCTAATAGAACCTGAAAATACTAGAAAAAACCCAACCAAACAAACAAAAAGAGGTCTAAATAGTGTATTGAAGATTTTTAGCTTCCCTATTGCAGGATATTTGCTTCCCAGGTATCCTAAATCTAAAAGAAAGTTCCCCTGTGGCAAAGCTGACAGGAGCAAACGAGTCCTGCTGTGTCCCCTTCCTTGGATTCCTCACAGCCTCCCAGTTCCGAGCCCTGATGGGAGCGGGCACCTCTGCCCACAGAAGAGTTAGCTCTGTCGCATCAGTCCCACCCTAACGAGAGACTGATCCATTTCTATCCTGCATCCTACTTGGAACTATGACTAAACCTCAGATAAAATTGTATTGTTTCAGGCACATTCTCGTTAGTGTATTTTTGCACATAAAGAATTGTAGCATTTGGCTTTTTATGGGTTTTTGAGATGTTTCTTTCTAATTTGATTGTTCTCCTCTTAAATAACTTTGCAGCTGTACTTAACTTCATGCATCATAATTAGTTCCACTGACTTCAGTTGCATTACTCCCAGGTACATGCAATTAAGTATGTATCTAAATCTTTGTAAGACTTTCATTTGTTTTTGTCAAATTACACAAAACATTCACAGCTGATAGAGATAAACAGGCTTACATTACGTTACACTGCTTACTTTATCAAGGGCTGCCTTTTCCAATTCATCTTTTGCAACTGCTAGTTTTTGCTCCAGATCTGTTAGCTGTTGTGCCTGTGGGAATAAAAAAGAAAAAGCTGATGCAATCTACAATGCATTTTTTTCCCATAATTTTTCATGCAGTGCCTTTGAGAGAGGAAAGGATATAAATTTTACAAGTAATAGATATGAACTGGGTCAGAATTGCTTGCAAAAGGACCAGGCCTCAAGGGATGTTTTTTTTCCCCCCTGAGAAAAAGTGTATTTTTATGTGGGAACTGGGCTGCAAACTGCTCCATTTGTGTGAATGAAAGTGTGCTCTAATTTCAATGTCAGTAGCAAAAGTAACTCCATACTAGAAAGTATTTAGAATTATGCCATAGTATACTTCTGGAAAATTCAATCTATTCCAATGGGTTTTATTATTTTTGTTCATTTATCTGACTTCTGTTTGTAAATTGAAACGTTATTCTGTAGTTTTAAACATCGAGATGGTAACACTGTATTTTGACATAAACTGAGAAATTAGATAACACCCAAACATTCATGCATGTAGACACCTTACGTAATGCTACAATCTGCTGGTACACAAGGGGTTAACTCCAGATTTGTTTCTCCATCTCCTTCCCTGGAGATGTGAAAGGAAAATTCACAAGAAGAGCTAGTTATGCAACTGCATAGTGAGAAAGCATTTTGGGAGATTTGCATTTGAAGTCAGGGTCAGGCAGGCAGCCTGCACCCTGTGCGGAAGCACTGGTGGCTTTTTATATATGACAACATTTTTTTCCTGCATAGTCCTTCAGGAGGAGATCTGGCCTCTTACAATGTGTACGCAAAACATTGAGCGCAGGGGCTCAGTGTAAGTAAAGAAAATTATTTCTCTCCCCTTCCTAGGAGCTAGATACACTCAAACACACCACTCGCTTTAGAGAAATGAAATACATTCTCTGCCAGAACTTTCCCTTTTAGGGAAGCAGGAGCTCCCAGATTCCTCCAGTTGTCAGCCCTCTCTTTAATAGCACATTAGTATGCAACCCAAAGGAATAAGGCACAGGTGTCTTTTACTGTTGTACTTGCAAAAACAGCCCACCAGTCCTTCTCCCTGTTCATGAAGGGAACCACAGGGAAAGACACTGGACTAACCAGTTATTTTTTCTCTCTGAAGTTCTGATTAGGTAAGGCACATTTTCTGCATACAGAATAATTGGTTCAAGTCCTCATTTCTTAGTTAAACAGCAACACATTATAATTTTGACCAAATATTTGCAAGCACCCTTTCCCTCAGCACCACCCCATGCTCCCCAGGCTTCTGAGTTCATTTCCACCCAGATACTTTTTTCTTGCCGGACTTTTCAAGACCACATGCACTCGGCTCCCGTAGCATAGCTTAATGTATAGCCACACAACATAAACACTATTTAGTATAAACCCTACAAAACGTGGTTAGCTTGGTCTCCGTGTTTGGGCAATGGCTGTACTTCCAGCACACATCATAGCTGATGTGTATTAGTATAGGCAAGCTTGTAATCCTCAGCAGATACCTCAAGTGATGTTTATTAACATTAGGCATAGGCTGTATGGGCTGATAAAACACAAAAGCCTGGAATTTTCAGTTTCCTGTTCATGTAAAGAACTACTTAGTCATATTTTAAAACAGGATTAGGTGTTTATCTGCGGATTTATCAGGGCAGCCACAGTTTCATTAATCAAAACCATGTACAATGAGGCAACCTTGCTTCAAAGTAGTCAACTGCTTGCCCAGATGCAGGGAAATATCTTGTGAATGCAGTCCCTAATTTCCACTGCATCAGGTTTCTTACACCTGATACCAGTCACTGTCACACACAACACACGGATGAGACAACTCGTTTGGTTCCTTCCTCTGGCAATCGAGCAACTAATACAGAAAGAATCCTTCCATTTCATAAGAATTTGCAAAATTTAACTGGACTTATCACTGCCCTATTAGAGAAAATCTTACTAATTTATAAGAATTTTTCTAGAGTTCAGTAACATTTGCATTTGTTACTAAATATAGTACATAATACCCCAATAAACATGGTCCCAGTCAGTGTTTGAAAGAATGAACATTAACCTGGACTCTATCTGATGCAGAGACACTTCTGATTAGATACAAGAGCTAGAGCAAGTAATTTCTCACATCATTAACATCTTAATTATTGCTACTTACAAAACCATATTTATAGTGAAGTTATAGAGAAATTAAGACCTTTTCAATTACTGAGAAGCAAGATTTGAAAGACAGTATATATAGTTCAAATCGCCATTAAAAAGGAAATGATACAAAATAATGTTTGTGAGAAATGAGAGGCCAGGATGGCATCTCTGATGCTGTGCATTGCTAAAGGAGTAGAATCACATGGAAGATGATGGATTGCCACACTGTTTGGGCCAGACAAGTAGGCAACTTCTCCATTCAGCACCATCTATGTCACAGTTTAAATCAGAGGAATACCAGAGCTAAAGTTATGAATTTCAGGGTGTCTGGTTTCCTTCAACTCGTGCATTACTTATGCGTCTGAAAATCTGAGTAGTCAACAGAAAGCAGGAAACAGTGTTTACAGTGACTGCTGCTTCTTTCCCTGCAGAGGAACGTCTGGTGCTATAGAAAACATTGTACTCAATAAAACTGCAGCCATATCAAAAAAACAAGTTGGAAGAAAAGGTTTAATTTCTTTAATTACTGCCTGCTATTACAAAGAATTAATATACTGTAGTAAGAGTGTTCATGTCAAGGAAAACATTTCATTTTATGATGAAAAGGTATTCTCCCAGAGGACAGGCTCAGATGTATTAACAAAGTCTTTCTGAATGCATCATTTATCAAGCCTTATTCTTATTTTACGTAGCACTGTCATACTTTGATGGACTAACTTTTTCTGTAACTCTCAATGGGCCAGTGATATCAATCCAACTGACATCAAGTGAGAATAAAATCTTGGCATTAAAAATGTATTTTTGATGAAACACTGACTTGAAAGTAGTGATATTTATTTACATCTTAGCCCCAAAACCACAGAATAATCTTTTTTTAGATTTTTGTCTGTCAAGGCTGAATTCATATTGCCATAGTTTCACTGCTCTTTTAGTTTAGAACTTTTTTAGGGAGCCTAATTCAATTAGTGTGGCTTGGATACTGAATAAAGAAAAAGGACAAAATAACAGTAGAACTACACAAGGCCCATTCTGATAAGGAGTAAAGTCCTTTTAAAAAGCATGGCCTGGAAAAAATTAAGAGTTTAAAGTTTCTCTTAGGCATTGTTGTAGAATCAAATCTTTAAAAGGGAACAGTGAGATAAAAAAGGAAACAGTCCTCTGAAAGAGTGCACTGAGCAATTACTGTCAGTGAAGAACACTTTTCTAACTCACTTAAATGAATATACTTACCCTTACTCATTGTGAATTACATTACATAAAATGACCATATTTAAACTTTTCCAGGCATAAATATAAAAATATATAGAAAGCAAACATTGGTCTGATTTCCAGTAGAAAGAAATTCAAATTGACATAGAAATTTTTATAAAGAATAATTGAGACCAGAGAGAATTTCTGCATACACATTAAAAAAAACCATATGAAAACAATGTCTACATGTCTTTGGGATGATGACTTGAATGTTCAAGAATTTATAAATATCATAACAACATAATATAGGTAGTTGAGATGTTCATATTCCTCAAAGTCACACACAAGCAACAAATCAAGGGGGCGAGAGAGAAGTTTTGTATTCTGAAAAACAGTGGCTAGAAGCTTTACACCTCTCTCCTCCTTAGTCATGTCAGAAGAAAAACATCCCATTCGCTAGTCATCTTTTGTGTACCTTTGGAGAAGCTACAGCTTTGGCTTGCTTTAAAAAATTGATCCTTTCAATGATCTTTCTTGGGGCAAACATTTACGTGGTTATGTAAATACAATGCATATATTACTGTTGGATTATTCATGGTTGATAACAATATGGTAATGTACAAAAGCTCCAAATAAAGCTCTTTTAAGTGTTCTTGTTGGTATTTTACCCTGAAAAGTAACCCTGAATCTGAACATTCTTCACAAACCTCACTAGTCCATAGTCTTTTCCACAGACATCTCCTCCTCCAGGTCCTCCCAGTTCTTCTCAGGAGTCAGACAAAACCTAAAGCTTCTCACCCGTGGGGTGAGTTACTAGATTGCTCCTGAAGGTACAGGTCAGCAAAACCAGGCTGTGATCCTATTTCCGTGTACAGTTTAACAACCCCGAGAGCATGATGACTCACTGAAAAATTTCCTTCTGAGCAGTGCCAGAAGCAGGACCCCTTAGTGCGATTAAACACGGCGTGTGCTGCGTAGGTCAGAGGCAGGATGGAGGGAGTAGTGCCCACCTTAACATTTCAGACTTATTTGATCTCAGGTAATAGCAGTGTATGAATTCCACCCCCAGAATAATTAGGGGTTATGGTTCAGGTCAGGCTGGTGACGCGTCTGCACGGCTGTACAGCTATTACAAACACTGCGTGCTTGTTAGCGCGGCCAAGGAATGCTCTCTAAAAGGCTTTTTAGCATTTCTTTCCCAGAAACTTAATACAGAGTGTCAGTGTGGAATGTAAGGTGTATAGTGATACCTTGTGCTGTTGGTCGTGGTGGGTTTTTTGTGTTTGGGGTTTTTGGGGTTTGGTTCGGTTTTGGTTTTTTAAACTTGTAACTGTTTAAAATAGGAAAAAAAAATTAATCCCTTTCCTTATACAAAATTTCGAAGTGACGCTTGGGTTTTTTCCCCAGTAAAGGCTAGGTAATGGCTTCACGTTAGAAGGGTTACTCACACACGTAGAGATAAACAGCCATACCAGGTTTTCTTCACTTCAAGACATGATAAATTGGGATTTGATTTGGTTATTACAAAACTTTTAAGTATGTATTGTATTTCATAGCAAGGATTGCTGTTTATTGAGGACAATATTATCACCCTCTGCTTAATTAGAAAACATGATTGACTAAGTGATGTTTAATCACACGTTAAATACATTGGATATTGTGAACTCCATTTTTTTCCTTGCATAGGCCTTAAATAACTATTTAAGAAAAAAAAGATTAAATGTTTACTGTTCAACTTTTTATTTTATAATTGATTATATTTTCTAACTAGGACAGCTTTTTAAATTGGAAACCACTTAACCGGAAACTTGAATAAATTATCTACTAAACACAATTGTACGGTGCTTATTCTGTAAGCATTATTTGTATCTCAGAAAAACAGAGACTTGTGCTTCTAAATTGTACTGCTTACTGTAGGCACAAGGTGTTAAATGTAACTGACAATAACACTTTTTGGCAGCTATTCCATTTAATCAGACATGAAGCAAAAACCAGACATTGAGCAACATCTGAATTATATTTCTAGCACTTACAGCAAGGAGAAAGTCAGTTAAAAACATCGTTCACCGTTTCTGCAAAGTGTCACAGCTTGTACATTGTCTTGATGCTCGTTACTGCCACAATACTTTTATCTGTCATTTGTGACTATTCTGGATGTACATTTAAAAACAAAAGACGACCTTTGTGCTTTTTTGTTAGCTGAAATTTCACTTTTCCTTCCCCAACACTTAGGCTTTTCTTTCACATAAAACTCATTACAGTGAAAGCAAAAGAGAAGTTCGCTGGGGCTTTAGTAAAGTGCTCAACCTCTTACAAACGGAAAATAACTGTTTCTCTGCAGAAACTGTCAGAGGATGCGCACAAAGGAAGGACCCCATCACTCACCTTCTTGCCTGGTCTGCTTTCTTATCTCCCACATGGGATTTTTCTGCCTCCAGGTCAGGCCAGAGCACCTTAGGTTTTAGCATGAGTTGTAATTTCCAATGGATAACCAATCGATATGATTACAACAACCCGGTGCTCTTTCTTTCCTAAGTCAGTAGTATTTAAACAATTGTATTGTTTATCTTAGCAACGAGAGACAAAAGACTGAGGGGGTAAGCATTTAAAAATTCATTTTAGGCATACCAGAATGTTCTACACCTCTGTCAATAGTGTGCTGGGAATGTTTACTTCCTCTTTTCTTGAGAGGATTAGTTCATGTCTTGCCCAAACCTTCAGCTTTTTGGTTTTGGGGCATCTTTCTAAGATCTGACCATTCCAGTCAAGAGCATATATCAGCCAGGAAAATACAAAACAAAGAAAACAGAAGTAGCATTTCTGGCAATATGACTTAATGTAAAAGTGTTTGTCAGAGAGTTAAAACTCTCCATTTCAAAAATATCACCTCATATTCAGCTGATGAGGAAATAAAGCCTCCACCCAACACATATCGTATTCATTAACACTAGCCTATTCATTATTGCAAAGTGCCTCCAAACCAAAAAACAGCAAGTGATACAAAAATTTCAAAACCCTTCCCACAATGCAGATTAAATTTATTGTATTTATTCTGAGAACTTCATGGTGCAGATCATCACATACATGGCTCTGAATTTGCTGTCAACAATATCCTAGAAAACAGGATCAAACAAGGGGGAGACTAAGCAGAACTATTCTCTCAAGCAATTTTTATTTCTGTTTGATGTGGAAAATTGCCCCCGCTAGGAAGCGCACCCGATTTGGGACATACATGTCCATGTGCTCCAGATGCTGATTGCCTGGAGCTGGTTGGTCTCCCAGATGATCTGCCCACAGTATTGTTCATTAAGGAGCCCCAGGGACAGGAGAGAGGCTGGTTCTGGGTTTCAATGTGTGCCAGATACCACCAAGGACATGGTGCCTGAGACACCACCTCGGCAGCTCCTCTGGCTTCTCCAGTTCCAGAGAAAGCCAACGAGCGTGGACACTGTGGCTGGTATCTGCTCTTCCTTTTCAGTTTCTCATGGTTGTGCCTGACCATTCCCTGCCATAGTGCTCGAATGCTGACAGCATATCTTGCTTCAATATCCTCAGCATATAATGTCCTCAGTTCTAATATTTAAAAAAACCCCCATTTTTCTTGGCAATTTCTACAGCACCTACCACTGGAGAAGCTTAAATGTTGAAGAAAAATGACTGTGCCAAGACAGTTGCTCTCTAAGTGTACTTCTGGCATGAGTATTACTCATACAATATCTTGCCCCCCTTTTGACATACAGCACACGTGGATCCAGGACCACAGTTTTCATATAAAACATTCCCTTTTCTTCCTGCTACATGTTTACACAAGATGAGGCTTTGACTCATCTTTCAGCTTCTTACAAGTCTTTTCCTCAGTCCTACTTTTTCAATGGCTTGTGTGACAAAGTTTTTAAATTTTTCAACCCTACTGGGCACACTCACAGTCATTATTATAATTAAACCATTTTGGAAATGGCAGTCGAAGTCCCAATCAATTTCAATTCGCTATCAATAGTAAACCTCTCGTCATTTTAGCGGCAGCTGGACCAGGTGTGTAAGCTGACTGAACAGCTCTACGCTGCCAATTAAACATGGAGCTGTTGCTGCTAGGTTTAAGTAACCTATCTCGCTGGCTATTAACTATCAATGTCTCACACAGTAACACAGACAAGTTATTTAAGACTGCATTATCATCTAATGCAAGTCTATATCCTTAAGGCCACAACCTCAGGGCCATATAAAAACTTCTGACAGTGGAATTTTGAATTCATTAAAAGGTTACAATTTTTCGTGCTCAAAACTGTGTATTGGCTCAAAAAATGTACTGGCAATAAACTAGTAGAGCTGAATGACTAAGTGCTGAAACAACACTAACATTTCACCAATCTGTGATTTCCATAACTGCATGAAACCATTAAAAAAAAATGGAATAGTAGAAGATTTGTTTCAGTGAAGATATTGATGAATTATCATAATACATAATCCAATACCCTTAAGGGGAAATACATATGTGATGGTATCTCTCCACCTTCATGTATGTCACTTTATCTCTTTATATTAAAAGAAAATCCCACGTCTTCAAATAGCTTGTAAGTATTTTTCTTCAACTAATTCTGTCTAGCTCTTCAGGCTCCTGCTATGTTGATAACATCATGTGCTAACATTAATACATTACTAATGATTATGACATCATCGCAACAATATGCAAAATGCTAAAATAGAACATTTGAAATGGAAAACATTGCACCAGAAAAAGAAACGCCAAGGTGAACAGCAAAACACACGGTCTAGATAAGACTTTCTACGTATATTTCTGTCAATGTTGTCAAAATAAACTATACCACCATTCAGGGAAAAAAAAAGAGTAGTACTTACTCACCATATAGTGATAAAAGAGCACGTAACAGAAGATGAGGAAATGATCCCTAAGCTAACTACATTATCTCCACAAGATAGATATCTGAAAGGTAACCATGCCATCTCTTACCACCCAAACACCAACTGTCGCTCTCCCTAGCAGTGTGTTCCTGGCTGCCACACATGACCAGATACAGCAACTTCTGTGAAAGAGCATTAATTACTCATTAAACTATAAATCATATAACTTTACTGATTTTGTAATTAGCTTGTATTGCAAATGCTTTGAAAGAAAAATGTCATCAGTATTTCTAGCTGGCTTTGCACAAACCAATGCATACAAATGGGACCAGAGCACAAATGCAAACCACTCTCTAATTCTGGGTTTGTAGACAACCTGATCTGCATGTATAACCACCACATTACTGGATCTATCACTCACAAATGTTTATTAATATTAGCACAAAGATGATAATTCCTGAGCTAAAGATGAAGAAAAGCACTTTGCAATACTTGCAGCCATGATACTGCCTCCTACATTCAAAGACCTTTTCTACAAGAGAACAAATCATAGTTTGAAATAATTATTCTAAATAATATTACTGAGTTCTTCTCCCAAGGTCTGGGGCAAATTCCATGTTATATCTTTGATGCAAAATATTATTAAAGCCTTTCTTCTCCGAATTATTTTAAATTTTACTGTGTAGGATGATATGTGATTTATTTACACACACACACACACCCCTTTTTCATCTAAATTGAAATGCTATGTTACAGAGTACCTCTTATTTAAGGTGTAGCCTTAAATTTTTAGACATTTTCTTTTAGACAAAAGATAATTTTTCCAGCTGACTGTCCAAGTACAGATTGAAAACAGTTTTCACTTGATTATTTTATCCTAGTCATGTTTGTGCATCATCACTTTTATTCCATTAGTAAGTGGTATTAAGCTCTAACATCTCAGTTCCTTACAGGCTCAGCAGAGTGAATAAAGAACCTGAAGACTGGAAAAGAATAGTGTGATACCTGTTTTCAGAAAGAGAGAAATTGAAGAGGTCATGACTCATAGATCCATTAGTACAACATTCATATTTTGAAAAAGATATTGAAAAGAATAGTCACACTACCTCTCTAAGGGACAGTTTTATTTCATATATATAGCATTCATTAACTGAACAGTGAACTGAATATATACTCATTAAATATTCTGGTGACACCAAATCAGAAATGTGCATGTCATAGAAAATGGAATTCATCTAAATTTGTCCTGACAAACTGGAATAGGATGACATTAACTTCAGACAAGCGCAAGATGCCCAATACAGACAGGAATAATCAATAAAACAAATAGAGAGTATAGCACAGTAGGGATGAATGACTCAAGATGGTATCACCACTGAATATGCCATGGTTTTGTAGAAAAGGCAAAGAACACTGAGGGTACAGACTACAAGAGTCCTTTTGCTCTACCCAGCATGAGTCAAATGTCCAGCTGGGCTTCAGTGTCCACTTTAGGGCACTGCAAACGGATCAAGACCAAAGAAAAACAAGTTTGGATGTGACTAACACGAAGCATTATGGTGTAAAAATATGTACTGAGAAGAAAGACTGGAAAAAAATTTCTAAAAAAATTTAAGCTAAAAAAGAAGAACACTGTGAGAGGCACAGGTGAATGATCTCCAAACATGAAAAATTTTTCTTTAAAGGAAGGGGTTTATAACTGCTACTACTTTCCAAGTCTGTGGGAAATAGCGTGATAACTGATTGGTTTCAATTTCAGCAAGGAAGATTCAAATTGTATAAGAAAACATTTTCTACTACTAAGGCTAGCAGACTAGAATAGACCAAAGCAGCAGAAATACCTAGAGTTTGAACTGTTGCAGGTTTCTAAAAAAAGTTAGATAAGCATTGTGAAAGAATAACTGAACCTTCTTTGGAGTCAGAGTATGCAGAACATCCTTTCTGTTTTCTATAGCCTCTTAAGAAAACAGCTTTTGCCAGAACTGAACCTGGGCTGATGGGATTGCCACATATGTATGAGAATTTTTGATCTCCGTAAATAGAAAGTAACTTTTCTTACTTATATATTTAAAAAGAACATTCTGTGATAATATTTTCATTTCCTTGTCTATCACAGTCTGCTTGTATTGTGGGCATTTTTCATTTCACCTTCATCTTTTGTAACAAAAGCAAAGGCTGTTAGAATAAATAAACTCAATCCAATGAAAAAAAAACCTTCTATTTTTGCTAATAAAATAATCAAAGAATAATATACAAGCTACAATAGAGTAATAAGATTAAAATTATCAAATAGAAAACACCATAAAATAAATAAAAATGTAGCTAAAAGAAGGTTCAGTTCACTACACTTTGCTCATTCATATTATCTCTGACACTGTCCAAGGAAACTTTTTAAGGAACATCACCCTATCTCAAATATATATATATGTTTGGTATTCTCTCAAAACAATATGCTTTAAAAGGCTATACAGTAAATGTGTAATAACGAGTAGGTCACCTCTTCCAGAGTCTATTCAGTTGTACTGCAATGTCCTGAGGTCAGCCTATAGCTTACTGAACTTCTTATCCCTAATAAAGTCACTGGTTTAAGATCTCTGGAAAAAAAAAACACCCCCCAAAATACCCCAAGCCCAACACAACCACAACCCTCAAGTATTTTGCATTTTGTTTATAACTGGTATTTTGTAATAGCTTTTTTTTTGTTGTTTTGTTTTTCCTAAGAAGCACTGCTAAATTTCCCAAGGGAGGTTGCAGAAGATCCAGATGCTGAGGAAACACATTGAATGAATAAACACACTACGGGCTAGAGATCCTGTCTGAAAGCGAGATGAGCTGTGGTATTCTCTCAGGGAAGTTGATATGACAGGTCCATAGGAAACTCCTCCGTTTTCTCTTACCATCTCCTTTTAGCACTGAGCTACAGAAGTTCCATTTGCCATTATAGGGGAATGTAAAGGCAACAACAGAAATAAGAACATCCTTTTTGTGCTAAATGAATCGATCTATAAATAAAGTTTAAGGAAAACTATGTTGCTTTTTTGGAAAGCTTTCTGCAAGGAAAGAAGGCATTTTTATAACACTTTGAACAAAACAAGGAACCTTTTAAAATGTGTTAAATGGACTCATTTTTCAAATGTGCAAGGTCAGTTGAATTCTGCAGTAGACAACAATTTTAATACAAGCAGGTGCAAATCACGGGTCAAGCAAACGTATATTTATGAGACGGCCTGACCGCCAAATGTATACAAGTAGCAGAATTGTATTGGAAAACCTGAAACTTGTGCATCTTCATACATGTGCAAGCACACAAGGCACTTCTTCAAAATGTTACCAAATATCTAAAATTATGTATTCATTTATTTCAAGCCCAGACAACAAGGTCATTTATATTTCAATGTTTAACACAAGTTCTCTGCTAAATCAGGTCTTTAGTGGGTTTGTTTGTTTTTCTTCAATCATTTCAGGTTTTCTCTGTAGGGAATGCAGACACTCATAGTCTGTGTCACAGAAAGAAATACTTTGCAACTCCAGGAAATAAGTTTACTGTGGCATGTAATTAACTCCTGCTAATAAGAAGGAAAACACATATGGTGGCATCAGTTTTACTTCAGAGGGAGGAATGGTATAAATATTTACCACATCCAGTCAGTATGATGTGAAACCAATTTCACATAATTTTTGCTTTTCTTTGGCTCTACTTACCATATCAAATGCACGGTTTAAGCTGATTTTTACACATCCAAATAATGAATTGTTTGGTGCAGCACTAGGTTTTTCAAATAATTTGGAAATTATTTTGACTATAAATGGCAGAATTTATGTCCTTTTCCCCTTTAATATAAGGGCAATTCAGGTGTTTCCCAGACAGAAATACTTCTTTGAAAGAAAAAAACCCATTATTTTTAAACTTGCCTTTTATTTCTTATATGAGTCTGTGTAAGCGGTTTTAAGATAAGCCTAAATTTGCGATGTTGACATGGTACTGCTTAGTCCCTTAGAGGCATTGAGGGCTCAGCACCCGAAACACTACTCAGGAGCAGAAAAAAGAACAGAAGATAAATGACAATCCTGCTCTTAATTTGTGATACTGCACTTCACAGAAACGTGTGGGTTCAAGAGCACCACCATGGAAACAAGCTATGCCAGTGTGAGGAGCAGCAGAGGTTGTCAATTGTTGGGATCAAGGTCCTCCCCTCCCTCTTTCCTCTCTGTTCCTCTCTCCCAGCCACCCAACACTATACCCGCCCCCGCCCCCCCCCCCCCCCCCCAACCTGCTTTCTCCTTTCCCTCTCTATTTGAGCACCTCCATCTGCTGCTCCTAATGCCCTTTCATCTCCCTGCCTTGCATTTAGCTTCTCAGACATCTTCTAGTTTGATGCTATTTCCTGGGCACCTGGTGGCTCTGAAATACGGAGAGGTTTAAGGACCCCTGCAGGGAAAAGGCAAGCAGTTAGTGTAAACACCCTCCTTGACAGCTACGCTTTGGTCACCAGCCACAACCATGAACCCAACTGGAGCAAGCAAGGTTTGGAAGGTGCGTAATTATAAACCACCTCACTCATGGTAAGACCACGTATGGAATACTTACTAGAAATTACCTAATCTGGTGTAAGGCAGATGCTATTTACTTGATTATTTAAATTTAAATTCTAGTATGGAACAAAGATTAAGTACATTGGTAAGCTAGGCATAGTTAGCTGTTGCTCACATTTGAACTTCCTGGGGTTTTTTTAGGACTATCAATGTTTTTTGTCTCAGAATTTAAAAAAGGGAAACCAGCATTTTAATTCAGAGTATCAGGATTTTAGGACCATAATTAAATTATAGTAATTAAGTGTGGACTCACTCAGAACTAGTATCTGCTTACAAAGGCAGAAGCTTGGGTGAAAATTTGTATTAACTGTTCCTTATTTTTCTCATTATAATACAAAGCAAATTTCAACTTCTGTCAACTCTTTAAGGATACTACACTACATGGTTTAAGGGACTGAACTCTGACAAAGAGGCAGGACCTCAAATTCTAATCTCAGTAGAGATACTGACAAGCTCTATAGCCTTGAGTGCATCAAAACTTCTGCAACTCTCAATGCTTATCTGTTTATGGCATTATATCACACAGGGAGAATGAAAAATATCACTATGCGTACACACAGGCCATGTAATTAATCAGATTATAAAACACTTTGAAAATATAAGAAGAGCAAATACATGCCGAATATGAACTCATGTTTTATTTACTACCACTTGTTAAGTTACTGTCCCATATTGTTAAAAGCAGATATACTTTACCAATTCACTGTAGTATTAATGGAGAAAGCTGTCTTTTCCCCCTCTTCATCTTCCTCTCCCACTTCATCCCTACAACTCCAGTCAGTACAGAGTCATTGACAATATGTCAGAATTTAAGACATAGTTTTTGATGTTGATTATGCAAAACACAAAGCAAACAAAACCCCCTACTTTCTTCACACATATATTCACACTTAATTCCACCACAGAAAGCAATAGATAGCTGGGCACGGCCAGAAGGTCATGGCTATGGTCCCTTATGCCCTTTATACCAAGTTTACATCCTTCTGGTGAGCTATAAGAAGCTTGCAACGTTCAGAGCTCTACAGAGAACAGAATTCCCGAAAGTTCTCAGCAAGACAGTCAGAAATCGTAAGGTTTAATGGGGTGGAAACATGGTGGAAGGGGGAAAGGGTAAAAGTCCTCAAACGTGACAGCAACTAGCAGCCAGGGGATTTATCACCCACACCATTAAAGCTCTGTGCTGGCAGAAGACTATCGATCCATCCATCCACTGTTGCAATCTTTTATCAGAAAGAACCAGTGCTTCACAAAACAGCCTCAACAGCAACGATAACATGAAATCTGTCTAGTTTCTAGTCTCAAAGCAACTAGTAATGGAATAGCAGCTGTTCTTGCTCAAACCTAGCAGCATCTCTCTGATCAGACAGATATTTCAAAAGCTTTCACCCTACACCAAATGGCTTCTACTTTATTCGTTATTTTCTACTTCAGACGTGAAAGACATGCAAAACCACACACTGAACCTACCCATTCCCGCGTCTCACATGATTATTTAGGAGGATAGAATATCTTTGCTCTTCCCTTTTCTTTGTAAATCAAATTTCCTTTAGTCAGAGAAAAGACTTTGGGACTCTGGAGTCCACCTCACAATTCATATAGTTTAGACATCCATCTACACTTCTCAAAGCATTTTAGTTGCATTACTTCATAATTTCCCTGAAAGGCAAGAAACATTTTCCAAATTTTTCAAGCAAGTGCATTCAGAGCAGAATTCACCCCATGTAACTTGGAACCTACATCTGAGCTGGTGGCCCTAGTATTTCTTTATAATGAAGAACAGTGTCTGTTCAATGTAGGTCTAAGAGTTTAAGGCATAATTCATGTGGTCAAAAGTAGATGTAGTCTTCTCCTTTAGGAGATCTCTTTCCCAGACTCTCCAAGGATTAGACATGAAGTCCACAGTGCAGACATCCATATCCAGTCAGATGAGACCTGCTTCTATGCACATTCACACTAAACACATTGCCTCTAACACAGATAAACTCTGCCCCCTTCGCTACAAAACCTTTCACTTTACATCTTTACTGTAACCACTAAATTGTCATATTTTACTGAACGAGGATCGGGAGAAGGTGGATTTCACTTATGTATGCCAGTGACTTGCCAGATAGCCTCTCCCATTTGTTCACTTCTGCATGCTTCTGTAAGCTGGTTTCAGGTGGGCAGGTTAGGGTAGGAGTCTTCCCTGGCCCTGGTTACTACACAACCCAGCATAATTCAGATCCTTTTTGGGGATCATTGCATGTTAGCATAATGAAAACAGCAAGTAGATAGTAGTACTGAATGATTCTTCTGCCTCAGGCAAAGAAAACAAGCATTCACACCCAGGCGAGTTTAGAAGCTATCATTATTTCCTCTGTTCAGACTCTCAATCATAGCTAAACTGAATTGGAAGAAAAAATGTGTTATTTTTATTAATCCTAGCTGGTACTAAAATTTAACTGCCTAGATGTAGAATATGCCTAGGTTTTATTTCTAAATCTATATCCCTGGTTTGGGCCTTATAATAACCAAAAATAAATGTTCCTGAAAAACCTTGGAACCAACATGTGCATTTAAAAAAAAAAAAGGAAAAAAAAATCACAGAAATCACACCGTCTGTTTTAAATGGCCTACATTATTCCATCTTTACAGTACTATACATACAATACAGAGACAGTAGAGAGAGTTAAATACTTCCAGAAGGCAATTTGGACCTCATATTAAGATGAATTACTTCGTAAGAAATCCTAGCTCTACTTGCTTTGAAGATGACTACTTATCTTCAACCTTTATGCCAGGAATAAAAGCACTACTCAATTAGCAGCCTCCAGTCAGGTGACCTGAATCTCTTTCCTCCTCCTCCTTTAACAGGGATTAACTTCTCCCCACGTTAACAAGGACTTGATGCCCTTCAGCAAAATGTCTCTATGTTCCTTCTTTTTTCCCCTGCCATCTCCCCCTCCCCCTTTTTTCTTAATATGCTAGCTAGACTGGGTATTCATTTTGATTGTATAAGCCACACATTTTTTTCCAGGAGCTTCAGGTTTGGTAAAAATGTTTCAGCATGTAGCAGGGAATTGGAACATTCCGTTGCTCAAGTTTATCACAAACAAAAATTTGCTTAAATTATTGAACGTCACAGAACGGTTCTGGTTGGAAGGGATCTTTAAAGGTCACCTTTAAAAGGACATCTTCAATTAGGTTGCTCAGAGCCCCGTCCAACCTGACCTTGAATGCTTCCAGGGGTGGGGAATCTACCACCTCTCTGGGCAACCGGTTCCAGTGTTTTATCACTCTCATTGTAAAAAAATTATTCCTTAAATCTAGTCTGAATCTACCCTCTTTCAGTTTAAAACCATTACCCATTATCCTGTCGCTACAGGCCCTGCTAAAAAATCTGTCCCCATTTTTCTTATAAGCACCCTTGAAGTGCTGAAAGGCTGCTATAAGATCTCCCCAGAGCCTTCTCTTCTCCAGAAGCCTTTCCTCATAGGAGTGATGTTCCATCCCCCTGATCATCTCTGCAGCCCTCTTCTGGACTCACTCCAATAGGTCCACATCTTTCTTGCACAATAATTGACAATGCCCTGGAGGACTGCTAATCAAAGGAAAAACAAGAACCAACTGTAAAATATTCTATTGTTCAATTTGCAAGATGAAAAATGCATTACAATCTATGGAACAGGGCAATAGATTTTGGTCAACAGCATGAAACTACACCATTGCTTTATGTGAGCATGTAAATACAGATATTCGTAAACTAAATACTTTCCACTGCTTTTGTCTATTTAAAAACAAAGACACCAGACAACTTTTTAGGCTTGGAATCTTCTCTGTTTGACTCAGAAAGCAATTTAATAAAAAGCACTGTCCCAGTTATAGTGGTTTGCCAAAAAAAAAAAAAAAAAAAATTAAGCAAACAAAATATTTCTGAAATTGCTTTATGGTATTATGTCTCACTTTGGTGTTTTGAGCTGTTTTTCTACAGTTTGAAGGGAATGATTCCCTAGAACTACAGTAATAAAGGCAGCTATCATATTCCTACATTACTTCAATACTATATTAACTCTATGACTTTAGCTAACCATAACGAAATAAAACTTACCTTAAAAATCAAATCCTTTTTCCCATAACGAAGTTCTTTCAGCTGGGCTTGGATCTTTTTTGACTGAAAGGAAGGGTAATAAAAATCAGTTTTCAAAGGGTAAACTGGCAGTCACCTAAAGAACATACACGAGTTAGTAGAATTGCGAAAAACCATTCAGCTTAATCATTTTAGACATGAGATGTTATTAATACTTTCCATAAAACATAACTGAAGGCATCATCTTCAAAGTAAAGAATCTTCCTTTTTTAAAGGGAAAAGTTTCCATTGTGTTGCATGGGCTCTTCTTTCAATGACCAGGGAGTTCCAGATAGTATCCGAATGAGCTAGGTTCTCAGTTTGTGACCATGTCCTCTAAAATAGGCAGGGTTATGCCGATTTATATCAGCTCAGGCTGATATTTACTTTAAATATTGTTACATTTATACTGAAAATAATTTTAAGCAATGATCTATATATTTTTATTTATTTAAACAAAATATAACAGTTTTTTTCATACTACAAAAAACTACTTCACTCTTTATCAAAATAATAATTTCTATTTATTAAAATCCATTTTCTCACTGATATTTCAGTAAGTTTTCTTGCATTATATAGCACCAAATGTTTACAAGTCTTTGGAATGGATTAGAAGGCTACTCCACATTTACTGACAGAGCACATCCAGAAATATAACATCTTACGGATGGCAGTATACCTTTCACAAATTGGATCCTTTAGAAAGATTTGATGTCTTTCCGATTGGTGCAGTCAAATTCAGTGACAGAATTTTGGAAAGGATGAATGAATCTAAAGATAAAATTTTAGAACTTCCTTTAAATGTTTAAGAAGTAAGGCTAAATTGGCTATTGTAGTCCATAAAATTTGAAACAAATAGCCAAGATAATTATGGAAGAAAATTATATCTGTTGTTATTTCATCTACACAGCAGAACATCCAGCTGCCTCCACTCCATAGCCCTGTTCTCTGATCTGGGCAATGCAATTGGTAGAACTATGGAATATATTCCACATCAGCTAAAGACCAGTGAGAAAACCTTAACCAGCTTGAATTGTTCTAGGAGTTGTGCCTAGGAAAGTATAGAGTCTCTGTGACATACAAGGTATCCAAAACTGCTGTAGAGTAATCCAAGTGCTACAATTAAGGTATCGCTCATTTGCTAAATCACAAACCTGTGATAAAATTAAGAGTTATGCAGCTAAATGTATTCAGTGCGTAATATAAGCGACTGAAAAACATGTATGTGATCTCTAATTCTTTGTAATAAAATTTGGTTGTTTTGTGGGCTTTCTGCACTTCTAGGCAGAGGCCACGCATAACCTTTTAGTGCAGTCAGCCAGATAAGAACATAATTAGACACAGGCAGTTAACAATCTCTAAACGACAGCATCTGGGAATATTTCCCTGGCATGTGCCCCTTTCTGTTTCCTGGGAAGCCTAAGGTTTGCACCACCCTGTATTCCTCTCTTTAGGGCTCTGAATTCCCAGAGGAGAAAAAGCCAGCCATATAACTGGTACAGGATCACAAGCATGCCCCCCGTCTATGCAATGGGACAACAAGGAGCCACAGGGTTCACTAAAAGTGTTTGCTTGAAGAAAGCAGAACAAAGCAGGAACTTCCTGGTAGGTAATTCTATCCATGAAGGGTATTTAATCACTAAAAGAATACTGATTTCACAAAGTTGTTATGCTTGCTGAGCATAGTACTTGAAGAGCAGAAAATAAATGGCATTTGTCTGGCTGACACCACCTAACTGGCAAAACAAGAACAAAAGGATGCGTCTGTAGCACCTTTGCTTGTTCTAATGGCACTAACCCACTTAAAAGGGACAAATTTGCCAGGATGATTCATAAAGTCTGAGATTCTTAAGGTTTAAAATACAGTCACAATCTGCTGCTTTGAGAGTTAGCAGGCTTATGTTTAGTTTTCTGAAATTTTCTGACAGCAAGACTTGTTGCACTACACTAAATTTAATTTAATCTTAGGCCTCACCCTTAAATTTAAAAAAAAATTATGCTGCAAATATTAAAGGAGACATAATCAGGGAAAAGATCTTCAAGTTAATTACCAAACATTCAAGATGTTATGCATCTAGGAGAAACAAATTTGAAAAAGCAGGGAAAACAGAAATCTATGTTGCACACACTGCCAAATTTTTAGCAGTAAACAAGGAAAGAAAATATGTTTGTATTCATATACTGTGGTGTGTTTGAAAGGAACAATGGTGATATAGAAAGATAACACAGATTTTAAGCTAGCAAAAAAACCCAAACCCAGAACCGTATTATTTCATACCAATGAGGATTTCTCAGAAACAGTGGGTGCAGATCTTCAGGTAGGCTAAATAGTTAATGTATCTAGGAATCAATACTTTGACCTCTTAAGTTTTGACTTCTAAGTTAAAAAGTATTTAATGAAGAATGCATGTTCAACCATAATTATGAACATTTTGGACAAAGTGTTACGCTTCTGTTTTGTTCTGGCAAGGTGCAATGACTTTCGTAGAAGTTATATATGCAAAAAACCATGACTCAAGTCATGTAAGTGAGTAAGTCAGATTCATGTATAGTAATACCTTCTTGCATGAAAACTTAAATAGCTAAAGGGACAGCTTGCATGAATGCAATTACTTGTACTTTTATGTATTTGGAAATAAATAGGGCTTTTGTATCATCAACATTCTCTGCTACCTTGCTCTTCAGTGGAAGGATTTCTTTCCCTGTATTTTATAAATTTTTAATTTTTTTTTCTTGAAGTAATGAAACATTCTAGGAATCAATAGCAATAAATCTTTCCGTCTCTATACATTACTTTTAAAAAGGCATTTAGCTATTATTCTATGCATGGAGATCAGGGATGCAAAATCAGTTTTATATATGTTAGAGAGGTATAATGTACTTTTACAGAGCTATACATACTGTTTCTAAGCATGGCTAAGCTTTATTTTGTTTCTCTAAAGCTTGAGTTTGCAGCCTGCTTTCTAAGATATTTGAGTTGCTTCTACCAAAGTCACAGATATAAATTGAAATGAGAGCGCTTTAGGAACACTCACCATACACACGTAACATATAACCTGTACCAGACCCTCAGTAGAAGACTTTGAAAAAAGCTTCTTTTGGGTACGTTAGACTTACAATAGAGAGGAACCTTACTTACCTCTTCTGCATGAATGCCACAAAGCTTGTTTCCTGACAGGAGCTTGTTTTTGAGGCTTTTGTTCTGAAAGGGGGAGTGGGAAAAAAGGTAGAGTTTTATTACTGAGAGTTACTGAAATATTAAGGGACCTTTTAAATATTTGATCATACTAGTTTTATTTTATACATGGATAACACCTTCAAGTCACCAGCAAAGACACAGATAAGACAACCAGATAGATGCATCATGGCACAATATCCTCTCTTACAGAATTCTAAAGGCTACGACTTTGCATTAAAACCTGTTTTCACAGGAGTAGGATTGAACATAGAAACCTTCCAAAACACTCTAGCAACAAAAAGCAATTTAGACTGGATGTGCTGAGGTAAAAAAGGAAAGAAGAAACCCTCTAATCCTTACCTGGTGTCAACTGCATAGCTCAATATCGTTTTCAGTAAATCATTATAACAACTGAGTAATAGGGCCAAGATATCATCACTCAACCTTGATGATCAAATTCATGGGGTCTTTTTGCTAAATTTCATAATTCAAAACTGTAAGTAAGCAAAAACTTTAGAAGGTTAGCTACCTGATAGCATTTTCCCAAGTCAATATGCTTTTTCATGTAGGAGGTCTAAATGTATTTCTTCTAATTTTCAGGGGAAGTAATAAACTTTGATGAAATGAATTTTCAATAGTCTGATAATTTTTTTTTTCACTCCTCACTCATATTATCCCATAATTAACAGACAAGGGTAAAGATTTCTCTGCAGTGTGGACATCTTTCAAAACTGTTCAGAAACATCAGCATTCTATAAGAAGATCTTGAAGTGCTGGATATAAAATGCTTCTACTAAAAAGAAATTAAAAGAACATTAAAAATAACTTTTCCTGTGCTAATGAACTAGAAAGATATCTACAGAAACCGAGACCATGACATTTCAGGAGTGCATATTTATTACTGTAGAGCAACAGCTTTCTTGACTATTGTGCATGAGAACAAATTGGCATTACAGAAAAAAGGGCAATTCCATCCAGGACATCAGTTGAAATTTAGTTCCACATCCCACTGAAACACTGGAAGCTTTATTTCTAAAATTAGAAACTTGGAATTTTTCTTGAAAAAAACCTTTCCTCTTAAAGTGAATGCAAAGAAAATGAAATTCCATTTGAAATCTCCATTGCACAATTCCAAAATAAGGATGTTACATCATTTCACACGTTTCACTACTGCTATCTACCATGCACCAATACACACCACTGCCGAAACAATAAATCTTTTCTAGCTGCTTGACACGGGTGCCCACCGTTCTGTAACGCAACAAAAAGGAATCAGGATGTTACTTTGAACGGGACAAGCCAGATTCTGCATCACACCCCGGGATTTGGAAAGGGCTGGATGAGGGGAGGGAGAACAAATGCTGTTCTCATAAGTCTCACAGTTGATTACTTTTTGTTCTTTATTTGAAAGTCATATTACAACTCATCACAAAGCAGCACCTTATTGTACTAACTACTGTAGAAATACAGAACAGGACAATGCGCTCTGCAAAATGGGAATTGGGTAGCAGATACAAGATGCACAAAGAGAAACCAAATAGAAACCAAAGAGATGAAACACACCCAACACATCTATTGCTCACCAGGGTGCATCTGAAGAGCCATGTACTGCGATCACACAGTAGACATGACTGGTTTCCCATAAAAGATCAACATCACCTTTTGGGAGATGGCCGAACAGATGTGCCAAAGGCATTGCTTCATTAGGGAGCTGTACTTAATTAACGCAGCAAGTCAAGTCATCACTTTGTTTTGACGATCTGCATTATCCTCCAGTACCCTTACAGCCTGGCAATGGTTGGGTTAGGTAACAGACATTACATCCCTATTTCAGAAGCAAAGTAAGTGTGGGTTGCAATCCTTACATTTTTACCCGTTTATCTTCCTGTTGCCAAGCAGAAGCTACTATAAGAAATACTTCTATTAATACATTAACGGTTTGCAACTTCTGCACGTGCTGTTTTGAGAAGGACTTGCAGTAACCGTGAAGAACTGAATGCCTATCACCTTGAAATGATACACGTTCTATTAGACGGTTGCTGTAATTTCCACTTTTTGTGCCAAAGTAGCCTGGCAAAAGAATATAGTTCAAAATCAAACCTTGGTGAAAACATTTTAAATTAGGAGATGGACTCCATTTTGGAGATTTAGCTAAGTTTAACAGGATTTACCAATACTGTCTCATTATCCAGCCTACTAGCAATAAAAAAAAAAACGGGTTACCAGGATCTAGGCAAAACAGTCATGATTTAATCTGCACCGAATGTTTTTAGAAATGAGAGCAATCATTAAAGATTACAATTATCAAGAGCATAAGAAGTAAGACCTTGTCAGAGATAGATTACAACTTGCTTACAATTTGAGTGTTTATGTTACTTAGCAAATTACATATCACTGTCAAATATAGTTCTGAGTCCTGATTAATAGTGATAATTTTCTATAGCAGAATGTGAAGTATGCCAGTAAAACATGTGAAGTATAATAGAGCCTGATTTGATTGGGTTTCTGAATTAAATGTTTCAAAATGAAGAGTCTGATCAGGCACATATTCTGTAAATTTGCTAGGAAGGGGCTATTCAAAATCAGATAAATAAATCAGTGAGATTTTTAGGTTACAATGCTTGTTGAGTCAGGACAGAAGTTCTATCTTCTAATTCTTAGATAAGGATTCAAGATCATGCTTCTTATTTTCCCATTAAGCAACCTTTAAAGAACAACAATAAGTTTGTTAAACTTACTAGAATTATACAGGGTTTATTTTAATTTTTTTATTTGTTATGAAGTACTTGAACAGAAAAGGTCTTGGACATTTCAAGTTTGAAAACCAATAAAAGTTTAAGAAACTAATTAAGTATCTGTAAACAAGCCTTTAACAGCCTCTTCTACAATTATATAGACTAATGATTTTAATTAGACATGGTCTTTTAGATTTAGAGAAAGGATATTATTATAATAAAATTAAATAGATATTTTAATGTAGTTGAACATCATGGAAAGCTTATAGCACAACTGTTAGCTGGAGTAATCATATCATTAAGCCAGGTACTGTAGTATCTAATACTTAATTTACTAAAATTTTTAACACATTTGCCACAGTGATTTCAATGCATCCCTAAATTCAGGTGCAGAAAACTGCTGTCCATAGTTGCCACCTGTGAAGGAATCCTGTTGTTGCTTCCCATGCAATTTATTCTTACTGTCCCGGTACCTACTCTCAAGAAATACCACATGTGAGTACAGTTTCTATCGGTGTCCTCCAAAGGAGTGAGAACTCTCAATGACATCTTGTCAGAGTTGTTAACGTATACTTCACAGAGCTTCCATACTGAAAATAAAAAGCTTTCTGCCTCATTCCTAAACAGATTTGTCAGTCAGCTCCTGGGCATTTTTTTTTTCCTTTATTCTCATACTGACATAACATTGACTTAATTTGGGTTCTGATTTTATTTTCAATACGTGAGACCAGGCTTGATGAAAGCTGAATTCACTATGTGAATATTGACAGTAACCCTATGTTTAGGTGGCCTAAAGATCTCCCACCTATAGAAATGCACAGAGAAGAAGCTGTAGTGTCATAGTTGTTTTGTCAGTGTGTCTTTGGAACCTGCAAGGAAAAAAACCCTTTTTCACTGGCTAGAGGGGAATATATTTGTTCCTATTCCTAACTTTTGAAAATAACCCCTTGCCTTCTGTCATTAATTCTCCTGAACTGAAGGCTGGTAGCCAGCCAAAACAATCACCAAACATCTGTAGAGATGCACCCATACGTTGCTAGAAAAGCAGCAGTCCCTTCCATGACAGACGGAGCACATGACCTCTCCCAGGAAGGGGGGGGGAAACAGAAGAAAAATAGAGAGATGTGACTACCTTAGTCATACAATAACCATGATGTCAATGGTCCTTCCTTTTCATATTGTTAGAGCATTTTACAAAATTTTATCTCAACAAAATTCAGGTCTCCTTCCCTCCCCTGTCTCCATCTCTCTACAATGTCAATTCATAAGGGCTGAAATGTGACTTTTTTTCAGTTTGGGGCTTGGTTGTTTGTTGTTTGTTTTTTTTTTTGCTGTTGTTTTTTTTTAACTCCCAGCTCCCTATTAGAAAAAGACAAAGACTTAAAAATAAAAGCTCAACAGAAGCCCTTTTATAATTGCCATTTAGTTCCTTCCTTCTCTGCAAACTCATTTTATTGAAATCATTAATTATATAGGTACATATTGTATTTTTCATAATATCCCCTCCTCATTAGGATATACAATAAACACTTGCTGCATTGTTAAATGTGACAAATTACCCCTGGGTCCAGTTTAAAGGGGTTTATCATCATTATAAATCTGAAGATATGAGGGTTAGCATTTAGCTGATGTATCGCATATTCTACTTACAGAAGGGTAGAATTATGCCACTGATGTAAAAGGCACAGGTTTTCAGATGTCATTTTCTTAAAATTAGGTTATCATGACCTCTGGCCACACAGATGCGTGCTTTTATACTCTTATGTTTATGTTTCCTAATTTGAAACCGCATCAAGACCTCAACCTAGGATGAACAAGCTATACAATGTAGACATCATCAGTAGAAAACAAGTTTAGTTTGGCTGCTAGCCTTTGAAAGCATGAGGGCACAAAGCATGTTCAAGGGAAGAAAATCACTGTCTCCCTCAGAAAATTATTCCCAACAATCAACTTCAGTTCAGACATTTTATCTAAGGTCTGACAGCAGTTGTTTGTTGTATACAAGATAAATATGGCTTTGCCTCTCCTTGATGAATAGCGCAAATCAAACCATGCTGAGCCCCTGCTCATCATTGAAACATTTCTCTTATGGGATTCCTATTAAAAAAAGAAAGAAAAACAACCCAAACCCAAGAACAACAAAAACCCGTGAATCCTGCTCAGCAGGAGTGTCAGGGCCAATTGCCAAGATGAACTGTTTTCCATCTCCTATTAAACCAAAGCGGTTCACTGCACCCTGAAGGAGGGAAATCAGAAGACAGCAACAGACCAAAATCAAACATCTGGACTTATCTGATAGCGCAATGTATTGGTACCCGTTTTGCTCTGGCTATTAGCTTTGTATTTCATGATGATGAAAAGTGTTTCATATAGCATGAAACAGTACAAGTTCTCTAATGCCAGCAGGCTTGGCTCAGCCCTTCATATCTCTAAGACAGATAAATCGAGTTTCCTTCACTCCACTATGTGAGGTTTTTCAAGATAAGACCTTAAGAACTGCAGTTCCACCTTTGCTTTATGGCCAGTGAAGACACTGTGACTTTTTGTGAGAGGAGAACTTTGGCATGATATTTCTGAGGATTTTTGAGTCTCTTTCACCCATAGTTTTTCAGTAACGTGCGCCAAACAGCCAAAGGACTCTGCCCCATCAATGTACTCTAGTATTGATGCTGCATGTATGAAGTGCACATTTTTCAGATCCGTCTGGATCAAAACTCAGAAAGCATCATTGTCCTTCTAGCTCTGAATTCCTGGGAAAAGCTCACTTTCACCACAGCCAGGCTTGAGCTGCTCCATGCCCTCTGACACTTCTGTCTGCGCTGTATTTAGGAAGCTCATATGCAACACCCAGAAGACGGCAGCCGAATCTGGTAATCCCAGCAAACACCTCACATTGTTAAAAGTTCAAATATATCTAAGCCTACAGCATCAGCAATCTATTTCATTGAGATTTTGGGGCGGGGTTGGTGGTTTGTATTTGTTTTGCTGGCCTATCCCCCTGCCTTACACTCTTACATTACAGATAAAGGCATGTAAGAGCAAGCTTCCCCAAACAAACAACATACAGTTCTTTTCCTCTGTGCATCTATTCCTTTTAATCCAAGAGGCTTCTTTCTCCTGAATTTCAGGTAGTCCAGCTCAGCTGAAGTGGTTGGTAAGGAACATACACAAATCTTCTATTTGGGTTTTCAGCAAGAGTTTTGTGTTGCGTGCCACAGGTCACAGGTACAACTGTGTAGAAGCACACCATTTCCAGGAATCCCCAGGCACTCAGGGGAAGGACAGACACCGACCCAGTCTTCTAGTGGATTGAGCACACACTTTTGTTGTTTAGTTGAGAAGTGCTGTGTCCACAACTTGTTCCAAACATTAACCTGGAATAACTTGTGCTCCAGGGAAGCATACAGAGAAAAGGAAGGGCAGAGTCAGGAAATATAACCCAAGCACATAATGCTCCCTCCTGAGAAAACCAAGGTTTGTTAGCATCCCTTCATATGTCCTGCAGTTGTGCACCATCTGATCCCATTGCATAAAACTGAAATGCAACAGCACTATGCTGTACCTGTACTTTATCAGCTGTCTAGGATTTGCCAGGTGACAACACCGGTAACTTCCAGCAACTGATGCCATATGTACCACTGGAGATTGTTGCGGGTAGCCCCTACTACTGCCGCGCATCACCTCCAAACCTCTCCGTTAGGGAAGTTGGGTTTGTATTGTGCTGTTGAAGCGGCATGAGGTTGCCTGAAGACATCTCTTAGCCATGGCTACAAGCACGGTTTTGATGCATCTTAAAACAGTTGCCGTAACAACGAGAGCACCGTGATAAAGGAGAGTAACCAAATGAATAAGGAGGTATAGAATAACAATAATAATAAGAAAAATATACATTTTGAATATTTGGTGTTTTTTTCCAATCTCTTTATCTCTTTCTCTAACTGAAAACATGAGCAGATAAATATACATATATATATATTTAAAGTCATAACAAGCTAACACATTGCAGCATCTTGGACTGGATCCAATATAGACAGTAACCTTTTAGTCACATTCCCACCTGATCATGCAAAAAAAATAGTGGGAAATACAACACAGGCAAACAGCACATGTTGAGATTTGACTCCATCCTAAATATGGAACAGATCGGTGAGTGAACGTGAGCCTGTCTACCACTCAAAGGGAAACAGCAGCTTAGAGGCAGTCAGAAGTTTTCCTATAGCTAGAAAAGGCATTTAATCTGTTGCACAATAATGTTGTTATACAAACACAGAGTGAGTCACCTTTGATCCAGCCTTCCTCATGCACATGCTCTTTCCCCAGAATCTTTTCATATATTTCAACTTTTTAATGTTTCCACACAGAAAGTCTATAACACTGGCTTCTCCGTTGAAGCTCATCCCTACAAAAATTAACGGTTTAGATGCGATTGGTGTCTCTAAAGCACAAAACCTTAATAGCTTGCATTGAAAATGTTTAATCTTAACTATTAACGAGTGAATAGGAAGGTTTCATTCACAGTTTAGTTGCCATCAGTATTACTATTTGCATCACTCAATTGTCTAGATAACTAGTTACAGACCAAATCCTGGTCATCCATAGATATGGAGCTCTTCTTGCATCTGAGACTTCCTTCAAGAACCCAGGGAAGCACAGGAATATCAGACTAGCATGAGACTCCTGCCCAAGGCAAAGTGTTTAAGTGCTCTTGAAAGGCAGTTGGATTTTAGATGCCCTCCACCCTTGTTAGTAACTGATAAACCATCAGCATTCTGAGCAAGATTAGAGAACTGCTGCTGAGTTTTGAAACTTTAACATTTTTACAGAATGAGTGAAGATGCTGATTTTCTAGAGCAGTCTTATATTAAAAACATATGATGGAATCTAAGCAATCAAGTCACTTTAGGACTCAACCATTCATGATTGTTATTAGAAACACTTGCTCTGAATTCAAGAGAAATTCATAATGCAGTAATCAGTCCCCAGCTATCTGGTAGTCTCTGTGACTAGCTCTTCAGGTAAAAAAAAAATTTCTCTGAAGAGCTCTTTAAACATTCTGATGAATTAGAGACACTGATTCTAGTAATGACCACTATATTTTTTAAGCTCTGTGCTACGTTTAAAGATGTGAGGTTTGTTTTTCATCCCGTTAAGCCTGTATTTTGAATTGCGTGTCTCCAAGTCACCGTAGGTTTTGGCTACAGGTATCACCTAGGGTGAGATTTATTTCCTGTTCAAGCCTCATAATTACAGTCACTTGGAGAATGGTGCCTACTCAGAATGCTGCAACTCATTCATGGTGAACAGTCATTTGGGAGTTATCCTCATTCCTTCTGTTTGCCAGGTGGAATTCAGAGTCTTCACTATGACCTGTAAGCAGCTTGTCTCTCCCTGCTATCATCTCCATTTACCAATAAAATAAAATGGAATCATAGCATATCTCGAGTTGGAAGGGACCCATATGGATCACTGAATCCAATCCCTGCTCCTCGCAGGACTACCTAACACTAAACCATGTGACTGAGTGTCATCCAGATGCTCTTTGATCTCTGACAGGTCTAGTGCCATGACTACTTCCCCAAGGAGCCTCTTCCAGTGACTACACACCCTCTCTGTGAAGAACCTTTCCCTAATTCCAACCTGAACTTCCTCTGATTCAGCTGCATTCCATTTCCACATGTAAATAAAATAAATGTAAATAAGATGGAAATAAAATAATTTTTGAAAAAGAGAGCACTGGAGACAGGTCTGCACTGTAGCAAGATTACAGTACACTGAGATCTTCCTCTAATACTTGGAAACTTGCAAGTTGCATGAAATAACTGAAATTCAACAACTTTTAATGCTTGTTAAAACATGCACCTGAATATTAATATTCTGCCAGAGTTTGCAAGTATGTATCCACAGACAAACAAGAAAAGTTTTTAATAAAATTAAGGCAAGTTCCTGAATGACTATTATTGCTTATAGGGTTAGGATGCAATACCAAATGTAAGTACATGCAATCTTTTCTATGCATGTTTTAAATAGTTCAGTGGGGAAAAATAATGTCTCAATCCCTCATCACTCAGAAACAGTGGATTTTTATGTTACAGCAATAAATCAATGTACTGACCCAATTATTTTTTTTTTTCCAGGGTGTTTTTTGCTTTTGGATTGCAAGGGATCAGGGGCTACTTATTTTTGTTATCTCTGAGTAATGATGGCTCAACGGTGGGACAACGATACACAAAAATATTTATTGGACTGTTTTAATTTTCCATTACACCTTTCTGTCATTTCAACAGGACTTTGTTATGGGCAAGCAAATGTCATTTCTAATTCTTTCTGTGTCAGATATTCTAATTAAAAACACAGTGCATATTAAATACAGAACCTCATTTTACAGACTTTATATCTGAAATGAAGGGTAATTGCCTATGCCACGCAGGATTATCTAGAGAAGAAACCTGACAACTCTTTGATCTTTCCCTTTGGTGGAGGTGGCAGAGTGCCCTGGGGATGGTTTGTGGGATCAACGAAGCAGAACACCTAGTTAGGTAGATATTAGCCTGGAGCTCCTTCTTTTCATTTGTTCGACATTTGTGAACAGAATGCTGAAAAGAAGCTGGTGGTGCTGCTGCAAGCTGCAGGTTAGGCTCAAAAAAAGAAAGAAGAAGAAAAAAAAGCTCAGTGAGAGCTCTATTAAAGCAAGGTGACAGAAATGAAAAGAGCACGCTGAATGTGACCAAACACTTCAATAAAAATAATCTAAATATAAAATGCATACCTGACTTTCAAAAAACCAAGCTCCAGTATCACAAGAAGAGTGAAGGGGCATACTGGTTACATTCTGTCCTACTACTTCACTTTTTCTGCTCTACCAGCAGCAGGGGATGAAATGCTGCATTAAGCATATTTTAGATCCTTGCACATTTGCATCCCGGAATTGTCAACATCTGTCTTAAAACATAAATGGCATAGTTATGAAAGGAGAAGGGCAGATGATTACTAAGGAATACATTTATGCTGCTCTCTGCGGAGTCGTATCACTCTGGTTCACTTTAATATTAATGGACTGTCTCCTGAATTCTCAGTAGCAGCGCACCGGGTATTTGTTGTTACAGAACTTTTTGGCCAATATATTTAATTTTTAAAAGAAGTTTTGTAAGTATGATCTACAGACATATAAAATATACATCAGCTGTTTTGAAGAAGCTACTACAACATCTTTCAGTCAGGAAATAGATATCTCTGAGGCAGGTTTACTGGGCTGATTCACATCCTAAACGTATTTCCAGCATGCTGTGCTCATTCAGTATACTGAGAGATATGGACCTACCTCATAGGTGCTAGATAATACCTTCTTGCCTCTGTCCTGGCATGGTCTATCCCCACTTATACAACACAAGCTGATTTCCAGAAGTATAACATTTGTCATTTTAGGACATTTCAGCACTTTCTAAAAATTATTTTAAATTCACAAATTCCATGCAGATGTTATCACCAGTGCTACAGGGTTTAGGTAAGGTTTTTGTAAGAGCAGAGTTTGTATCAGGAGGAGATGCAATGCTGGCTCTCTCTTTGGAACAGATGAAGTAGAAATGAGTCCACATTCTCTTATATCTCGTTAAGCAAATCAGGGTAGCAATTTACCACAATTGGTACATGTGTAGCAAAACCATAAGCCACACCATGCATCTTCAAAACAACAGAAACATAATGTAAACACCATTTACTATCCCTCTATATCAGCTTCAGGCAGCTACACAAGCTCTACCAATCTTGGAAGCTGGCAGGACATGAGGTATCTGCAGCCTTGAAGTGCCCCGGTTGCATTAGCACAGTGACTGTGTTATCTATCAGCAGCACGGAGTGAATCAGTAAATAGCTTAATAACACAAATGTAGGCACAGGACAGTTTGCATAGGCAGCTAGGAGTATTCTTACTCTACCAGCACAGAACTCTAATCAAATCATCATTATTCTTTAATTATTTCCTAGAAGTCATTCAGCAAGATGAAGAGAAGCCGGGAGGATATAATGCAGGACACGACTGACATTTTTTCAGCCATTAACACTATTTCTTCAGGAATCCTTGATCTACCTATTATACTGAACTTACCTTTTTATGCCAGAACCCCTACACTTGGGAAGGAAGGAGGAAAGGAGTATATCCTAATTTAAACTGAGCTATTTTCCCATATTATTGAAAATTTTTTCTCCCCATTTAAGACCTACAGCCATATAAGATAAAGATAAAGATACTTTGTATTGGGCTCCTAAGTGTTCTTATGAAAAGAAAAATAAAAAGGCTGTGAGTACAGTTTAAATTCCTTTGGTTTCTGACTAAACGTTTTCAGAAAAAAATTAAAATCAATTAAAAATATTTCAGTGAAAAAGTGAAGAAGTTAAAGACCATCACAACAAAGAGTTGAAGACAGCACTTCCTGGTACTTATAAGAAAACCTAATCAATCAAGAGGACATGGGACATCCTTCTACTAAGAACATCTGGAATAGAAGGCAATCTGCCTGGTCATCTGCTAATCAATTCTTATTTCTGACAGGGATATCTCCTTTTCATTAATGCTGCCATGAATAACAACTTGGGTGAATATCTCAACATCAAGGGTGGGTTTCTGTGAAACTTGGGGTCATGCCTTAATATGGTAACAATTTAATATTACAAAATAAACATTTTGTTAGTCATTTTTAGAAGTATTTTATGTGGTAATGCAAAGTTCTTCGATGTTAATCCCATAAAATACATATCTCTGTAGATAAACTATCACATTTTTTCATGTTGAAGACTTGATTCCGTACTGACATTCAGCAAAAGACAAAGGAGAATTGTTGATCATTTACCCCAGACAATATATAATTGACTGACAGAGGTTGCACTATGTAACTGTGAAATTACGCACACCAAAATTCTGAATTACACTAAGAAGGACAAAGCCCCACAAATTTAAAGTATCGTAGCACATGTGTTTCCCACTCTGAATCTCTGCCCAACGGGCCATAACATTTGGCAGACATACCTCCAAAATTTGGCAGGAACTGTGCCTACAAAAGAGAAGCATGTGCTTCCTATTTCAGAAAAGTGCATTATCAGTACTTCGCTGTATCTTCTAATATACACTGAGAAGTAAGGCAGTATTCAAAGGAAGCCTTTTCCTCCCTAACCAGACTGTTAGTCTTCACTGTTATCTCCTGGCACCCTGCTTTTGTGCACATTCCAAATGCCATCTATTATTGATAATGTTCTCTGAACAGCTGCACTGATGTGAAAGCTGCAAAATGTAATTTGCCTTAAAGTACTGGGGCCATTTACTGTATTTAAATGTCAAAAAAATATTCTATAATTCTTGATTAACTTCACATTTTATTCCATATTGTTTCTGCAACAAGTTTCAGACAGTGTGATACCAAAACTTACTCTAAACCTATTTTCATAAATTATATCATAATCCATTCGGTTCAAGTTACTGTTAGTATTCTATGTCAGAACCTCAGCCGTGAGTCCAGTTTAGCATGTTGAATTAAAATCCCTAAACCAGCATCTTGCCTTACTTTGCCACACTTTCACCTTCCCAAAGCAGAGGAGAAATGGCAGCATATACTTCATTCTAATCCATTTTAACTGTTCTTTGATTGTCTTTGATGAGTTTTGATAGGACCAAACCCCTTCAGTTTTTAGGGACATTTCCAAAATAAAAATACAGCGTTTCAACCATTCTACTGGACTAGATTTCCTTTGGGGACACGTCAAGTGTAATTGTCCACATCGCATTTTGTAAATAGTAATGTGTGTAGTCACACTGCAAACGGTCCAACAGAGACAAATGATGAATTGGAAGAAAGAGCAAGCTGGTGACATCAATGATAAACTGTATGCACTCAGCTCCACACAGAAGGAGAGGCTAGATGGGAAAACTTTGCCTACCTTAACCTCACAGACCATGCATTAGTCATCTGACAGATGTAAAGATCTGTACGGTCAAAATGTGTCAAGACAATGCATGTTTTTAAATAGAAAGCAAGCAGAGACATGAATAATCTGAAGCTAAATCTGCAATCTTGCAATTACATGGTTACGTTATACAGGTCATATAAATCACACGGTGTTTCCAAGCTATAATTTCAACAAGGGAAGACTCCAACATCTTGGGTGGGAGCCACCACTTAGTCAAATGGACTGCTGAACATTCCCAGATGCTTTATCTGTGAATGATGGCCCATATATGCAGCTGCTCATGGTGGCCATGAAAAGGAGTACAGGTTTTTCACTGAGACTACTGTTTATTTTCTCTGTTGCTTCAGATATCCACAAGAAAGCCATCTGAAGCATGGCAAGACCTAATGACAGAATGCAGAACATGCATGTCAATGGAGGTGGTAGGATTTACTAAGTGTTCACCTCCTGACAACGGCCAGTATCTGTAAAGTAGGACCGAGCAGTTATCCCTTCTGCATCAGGCAGCAATGAAAAGATCTTGTTTTCATGGTCTGACTTTGAAAGCTGTGTTAGCAAAGTATTTAAAATCTTCTCTGAAGAAGTTTGAAAGGAATTGCATAATTTTACATCTGTCTTTGAATGGCATCACAGTTTAAAATATTTAGCACACAAAGGATACTTTGCTAAACAACAGAGAGAGTAAAATGATGCTATGCTCTTTCCTTCTGGGCTAGAGACCACTCTGTCCTTTGTGCACAGGAAAGTGGTTTGCAGATGGAAACTTCTATAAGTCTGTTTTTCCTTATTTTAATCATTGCCAAAAAATCAATATTAAATGTCAATATGTTATCACTCAAACCTGTATTTAACTCAGCAATTTGATAAATGGCAATCACAAAATATCTTTGGCTGTGTTTTCTATAGCTTAAGTGCCATCTATGTATATTGGCAAGATTTCTTTAGGACTGTAAACATGCTTTATGGGAAACAGAGACCTGCCATTTTCTAGATTTATGATCTTTGCTATTTTGCTGGATAGAATATAGCCATATTAATCATAATAGCGATTATTTAGATATTGATTCAACTAAATCTTCACAGGACCTTTCATGCTAAAAATAGAAACAAAACCATCAGTAGAGTAAGAAAGAGAAAGCTCTTCACTTCTCCAACCTCAGCATCAAAGCCACTATATATTCCAAGGACTACGAAAGTGCAGGAGGAATGTTCCTGCTTGAGATTATCAAGATGCAAAATATTTTGCTGAACGTAGTAACTGATGCATAAAATTTCATTGGAATAAATGCCTAGTTGCACTTTCTCCAGATTCGTTCTGGATGCAGGACCAAGTTTATGCATCTAGAGAAATATCAGAAATGCTTTAGAAAGTTCATCTGGCCTAAATGTTGCACATCCCAAAATAGATAGGAAGGCAAGTCTATCCTAAGAAAGCTTTTACTATCTTCTGGAAAACCAGAAGAGTCTCAGACAGATACTCTATCCTTCGAGGACTACATCAGCAGGTGCAGTGTCTGTCGTGAGTTGAACAAATCTCCTGCTTCCAGACATCAGTTGGCAGTGCTGGTTAACCATATCTAGTACACACTGACTCGATAAGTGATGACAAACCCATGTGTAAAACAAAACCAAACCACGAGACCCAAAGGAGGAGAGGGGAAATAGTTAATTTCTCTGTCTGATGATTTAAAAGGATTATGCACCAGGCCCATCATTCCTGTGCAGAGCCTTGATTAGCAAACACTGAAATTATGATGCAGTTGCATGAAATAGATGACTCAGCCTGAGATTTCAACTCTGGTGGAAGGCAAATGCAGCTATAACCATAGAATCATAAAGTATTTTAAGTTGGAAAATACTTTTAAGATCATCAAGTCCAACTGTTAACATAGCACTGCCAAGCCCACCACTAAACCATGTCCCTAAGCATCACATCCACACATCTTTTAAATACCCCCGGGGACAGTGACTCAACCACTTTCTTGGGCAGCCCGTTCCAATGTCTGACAACCCCTTCTGTGAAGCAACGTTTCCTAATATCCAATCTAAACCTGCCCTGGTGCAACTTGAGGTCATTTCCCCTTGTCCTATCACTTGTCATTTGGGAGAAGAGACCAACCCCCACCTCTCTGCACCCTCCTTTCAGGGAGCTGTAGAGAGCAATAAGGTCTCCCCTGAGCCTACTCTTCTCCAGGCTGAACACCCCCAGCTCACTCAGCTGCCTCTCACAGGAATTGTGCTCCAGACCCTTCCCCAGCCCCATTGTCCTTCCCTGGACATGCTCCAGCACCTCAGTATCTTTCTTGTAGTGAGGGGCCCAAAAATGAAAACAGTATTTGAGGTGTGGCCTCACCAGTGCCCAGTACAGGGGGACAACTACTGTCCTAGTCCTGCTGGCCACACAAGCCAGGATACTACTGGCCTCCTTGGCCACCTGGCCACATGCTGCCTCATATTCAGCCGGCTCTTGACCAACACCCCCAGGTCCTTTTCTGCCAGGGAGCTTTCCAACCTCCGGTCCTCAAGCCTGCAGCGTTGCAGGGTGTTGTGTGACCCAAGTACAGGACCCAGCACTTGGCCTTGTTGAACCATGGAGAACATTCTTGTAGCATTCCCCCACCATCAGAAGCTTCACAATCCTAAAGGGGTCTGCTATCTAAGTAAAGTACTAGGAAATATATCAAAGCAAAATAAATTACAAATACCTGTTATTTATGCTTACAATAAGAAAACCCATGCGCACACACAAAAGCAAAGATACGAATGATACCTACAAAGACAGGGAGAGAGAAGTAAATGATGCAGAACAGCCCAGTACTGTTCACTGCTCCCACAAGAGGAAAAGCTTTACACAGAAGACAAAAGGCAAAAGCATGTAAACTGTGCTCATAAGGTGCAGAGTCTGGAGTGTCATGAAAACAGTGAAATAAGGTAGTAAGGCTTGAGAAAAAACAATATGCACAAAGCTGGTGTTAGAGATCCATATTCTTCATTATGGATTCACATAGCCACTGTAAAGTCAGGTAGTTTAACTGAAATCATTTAACTGAATTACACTTATTTAATGCAAAGCAAGTGTCAGACAACAGGTCTTATTTGGGTTTGTGGTTTTCAACACTGTATAAAATCCAAGTTGCAACCAAATCACACACAAAAACCTGTAACCACTCAGGTAAATACTTTAAATACATAAATGCTTGTTCATCTTCCCTCTCTCTGCTCTCTAGTTCTTCAGTCCACAGTATTAAAACCTGTGACTAACACAGTGCTTCTGGGCAGGTCTCAGCCTCGCCAGCATTCAGCAACTCACCTGTACCTCAGACTCACAAAATGAGAGTTGTCATGCTGCATCTCCCTGAGATTGTGGAAGATCTAAGCTTGGCTTCTTTCTTAATGAGCCCATGCCCAATACCCGCATAGCCATCTTTCCAAAGGGGTGGTCTAATCCTGGAATTTTTGGTATTTTAAGGAAAGTACAGAAATTTTAATCACCTCTATAAAAGCTTTTCTGCTTTTCACAAAATACATAAAGATTCAGGACACTTATTCCTGAGTATCCACAAAAATCTGTGCAGGATTAATTTTTCTTTTTTTTTTTTTTTTTTTCTTTTAAATTCAACTGGGCTTTATATTTCAATACCTATTAGATTCTTCCTTTTTATTTTAGTTGAAACTGAGTGCTAACAAGTTTGGACAAGAAAGCAAATTTGACAGTCAGCAGATTTCACATTAATACTTGTCTTGGAAAAGAAAGGATGTAAAAATGTAATTTACCCAATCCGATAACATCAAACAGAATATTGGTCTGTCAGTCATAGGCAGGCAATCTAAGTAATGCATCTGCCCAGAAAATTTAATAACTTTTATGCTCATATACTTTTCAGAACTATCTTAGAGATCTGGCTCTAGGTCATAGGAGCTGTAGTTCTCATGAATCCTTCTTAAAGCTACAGCTGGCTATGCATGGTGTTTGAAGGCAGAATTTTTTTATCTGCAAAATATATTTCAATAATTATGAATGCAGATGGATTTTCAGAGGAGTAACCTTTTAATGAACTTACTGCTCAACATCTGTGTGCCCTGGAATCCATAATTATTCTCAAAATCCAAATCCCACATTAATGATAAAGCTGTGTCATTCCAAATTCCCACAGGTTCAGGACTTAAATTCATAGATTCATAGACTCATATGTCTGGCAAATCTGAGTAACTATGCTCTGAAATACCAACAGCCAAGACATGACATAATCATGATGTAGATATTAAATCTGCCAAGCCAGGCAGGTATGTGGTCCTATTCCCAATTATAATAATATTTAATGTAACCGATAATATCTCATGTTACTTTGTTTAGGAAGAATTGTTCTTACTAATTGTTCTTTGGAATAACTGATTAGCCAGAGAAGTACGGTATTTGGCAAGCAAGGAAAGTGGAAAATAAGGCACAGGCCAAACTTGATTAGGGGGCTAGTGAAGAAGAATGGCCAACCCAGCTATCATCACCCACGCTGCAACAAAGGCATCCATCTCACAGGTCGTGCCGATACCAGGGCTTAACAGGATAAGAAAATCAGCAAACACTTTGTGTCCTGTAGAGATCCTGATGTCAAGCCCAACAAATGAAACTGAAGCATTCTGTCTGCCCAGATACTTCACAACCCCCTGCTGGGACCTTAAGATGGCTAATTCACCTCTGCTGAGGCCTGAAAGTAGAGGAGTTACACAGCTGCAGATTTGATCAGTGGGTTGTTAAAATTAGCAGGTACAAATACTGTTTTCACACCGATATTTGTAAAATAGGAAGCTGGGTTCTTGATACAATTTAAAAAGTAAAACAAACAAACAAAAAAAAACTCACCAAAAAAAGATAACAGAAGCTAAACATTTGCTTTAGGAATCACAAAATAAATGCATTCATGTGCCTAAAAATCTTTCCTTAAGATAACTACAAAACAAAAGGGCTGCAGCCCTTCTAAAAGACACACATTTCTCACTCTAAGCCACCTACCAAACAGCAAGTTTCTTTAAGCAAATGGTCTTGAATTCTCTCCATAAATATACAATTCTGCTTAGAAGCTTGCAAAGACTAACAGTACTTCACATTGCAGTGTTGAATGTCCTGTCTGGCTCTTCCACTCACCTCTGTAAATAGAGCTACAGCATGAAAACCATGGAACATTATTTTAAAGTCAACCTTAACTGAATGGAACAAAGTAATATCTCTTGGGCTGTACTGAAAGGATATGTAACCAAACTAATCTGAATTAGATCTAGAAATATACACCCTAAAGCATCACCATTATAACAGAAGAAAAACCCCAAAGGTTAGGGCAAAGTTACATTTTAATTTCCTTCCTTTTAACACTTGCAGGACTAATTCTAGTTAGACTAGAAACGACTAAAAGACTGAAGGAAACGCAGACATTTCCAAAGGAAAAAATGTGGGCTGTTTAGTGATTAAAAATAATTAACTTACAATTACTGATTTCTACATCATTCATTGAGCTTAAAGCACCAGAACAATTGGGTATTATTTCCTAACAACTTTAAAGAACTCACAGCAACCATGTAATCTATAGGACACGAAGTGCTTCCCAACTGATTGTTTTCTACACAGTACTAGCCCTGTGAGGAGGATGTAAGTCATAGTAAGCAATGCAGTGCAAATAAGATTACTATGAACTGCACATAGACACTTGTCTCTTTCAAATGTAAATAAGTTGGGGCTTTACCCAAATGACAAAAACAAGAGTTGGCAACAGTCACTGAGAATCCACCTCAATGAAGAGAAAAATATTTACAATGTGTTTTCCACCTCAGCAAGCATTTTGGTGAAATGCAATGCCATAATACTGCTTTTAATTGATCTGTACGTGTTTTAGCAATCAAACCAGATCTGCTTTGGCTTCTTGCAAGAATAGAAAGTTCAAGAAATTTTATTTCTTCTCCTTTTGCAGCCACAGAAAAACAGTCACCCTCTGACCCAGAAAAGGATGCAATTAACTATTACCACATGAGCCAATTAAGTGAGCCAATTCTTGTGTGTTATCGAAATGACGCTTAAAGGAGCAGCATGAAACTTAAAAAAAAAAAAAAAGCAAGGAAAGATCAGATTCTGTAGAGTACACCAAGGAGCATACTATATAGGTAGGGAGAGTTTGCAGAAGTAGTTCATGAAGAGTATTAAATCTCTATATCCTTACATCTACCTCAGCACTTTTGGGGTTGACTGGTTCTTTGCTATGTCATGTTCACATTTTTGCTAAAAATGATGTGCTCTTCACAATGAATTTCCATGCTTTATTTTACCTTCTTGTAAAATTAAAAGAAGGTGACAGCATTGTAAAAAACAAGAACAAAAATATGGATTTCATACTAAGAAGTAATTGCTGCCACATCAGGTGTCTTAGTGAATCCCCAGGCTGATTCAACAACACAGACCAGTACAGGAAGGAAATACCAGTAATGGTAGGTTACAGCTTTCACCCCAAACAAACCGGCATCCATTGAATAGCTACAGGATATGAATTTCATACGTGGGTGCTAATATCACCTTGATCTAGTTAAGCCCATTTTTTGGCAAATTAAGGAGGACATCCTAACTCTCAGGTTCCAGCTCTCCTGAGATTTAAAGTTTACCAGCATAAAAGTCTACAAAAGCTCATGATTGTAACGCACAAATGCACAGCAAGAAAAGACTTTGAAAAGCACAAATTATGCTAGTGGGATTTCAGGGAGAAAAAAAAAAAAAGTCCATTAAATTTAATCAGCCTACAGAATCTATGCAGCAGAAAAAATGAGAAATTTACAGCATAGCAAGCATTTCATTTAATACAGACAATACATGGGAATTACCTCAGAAACTTAATGGGGTTCATCTGGTCTCTGTAACTAGTGAAGCGATACAGCAGAGCACCAGCAGAGAGGCTGACCAACTGTCCATCTACTCCTACTCGGTCATTTAGGGCAAGCTGAAGCTGCAGCTAGCCATCAAACAAGGCATCATCACATTCATACTGGGAATTCTATTTTACACAACTCTTTTACCATCTCTCATATCCAGTATTTTTTGTTGTCCATATACATAATTCTAAATTCAAAGCAGTTTCTTATCAGAAATCAACAAACTGGAAACTAGCAAAAGATAACCCTACTGCCTGCATTCACCCGAGCAGGAATGCATCCCTTTTTCACCACAACTTTTTCTACTAACTTGCATTAACCGTTAAACCACAAGGAAACAGCTAAAAAGAACACATATCCAAACAGAATGAAATCACAAATGGCTATTCTATTTCTTACAAAGATGCTTCCAACTGTATCCCAGAGCAGTGTGGCCAGCAGGTTAAAGGAGGAGATACTCCCTCTTTACTTTACTCTCCTGAGAGTCCACCTAGAGTTCTGTGTCCAGCTGTGGAGCCCTCAACATCAGAAGGATATAGACCGGTAGGAGTGAGTCCAGAGGAGGCCACAAAGATGGTCCGAGGGCTGGAGCACCTCTCCTATGAAGAAAAGCTGAGAGAATTGGGCTTGTTCAGCCTAGAAAAGGGAAGTCTTTGCAGAGACATTGTAGCACCTTCCAGTACCTGAAGGGGCAATCAAGAAAGCTGGAGGGGGCTTTTTACAAGGGCCTGTAGCGACAGGACAAGGGGTAATGGGTTTAAACTGAAAGCACAGAGATTTAGATTGGATATCAGGAAGAAATTCTTCCCAGAGAGGGTGGGGAGGCACTGGGACAGGTTGCCCAGAGAAGCTGTGGATGCCCCATCCCTGGAAGTGTCCAAGGCCAGGCTGGATGAGGCTTGGAGCAACCTGGTCTAGTGGAGGGTGTCCCTGCCCATGGCAGGGGGGTTGGAACTAGATGGTCTTTAAGGTCCCTTCCAACACAAACCATTCTATGATAGTATGGTTCCAATTTTGGCATAAAATCCTTCATGTTTAAAGAATACCAGCTACCCCTTGTCAAAAGTAAGGATGGCAGGCTGATACCATTTTAAGACTAAATGGATATATTGCCATAAATTAGTACTCAGGACAATTGATGAGCCTCGTTTAGAAAATGTGGGTTTTCTAGTGCAGTGCTATCTTGAGGTACTTTAAATTCAAGATGAAATTATCTCCTTCAGTAAATGAGCAAAGCCCACTGAAATCAACTGAAAAATAACTTTACATAAGAACAAAAAAAATCTGCCACAAACAAAATAATTTGAGAGTGACATGGGAAGATTTAAATTTTTGATACAAGAAATAAGATCAGCAAATCAACACGAAAACCAGAAAGGGTTCCTTTGCACATCCAGAGAAGCTGAGCCAGTACAGTTTTCAGTGAATCAACTGCTGGCATTTTGGTACTTTTTAAGGTACTTTTTGACATCACTTTATATTCTCCTATACACATAGATATGTATTTGAACCATATATAAAGGGTTTTTGACTTAAATATACACACAAACACATACATACAAATACATACACACGCAGTGAGGAAGTGGATACCTGACACATACAGAATTAAATTTATAGTCTGAAATAGAATAACTACTTTACATTTGAAAGAAAGTAATCACAATACATCAAAAGACAGCACAGCTTGTGCATGAACCATATGAATTTGACATTTTTACTTTTTTTATCCATGCAGACCTTTCCTGAGTTCATGCAGATATTGAACAAATGCTATTCAGACCCTTATTCTCAAAGGAAAAATTGAGGTAAAACACCTTACAGAATACTTTAAGCAGTACTTGCTTGATTAAACCCTTACAGTTTCACTGAGGAAACATTTTCACATCTATTCAACTCTGCATGTGTTAAATTGTTTACAAGAGAGATTATTAAAAAAAAGGGGGCAATTCAAGCATTATTGTGGTGGTTGTTTTAACAATTTTCAGTTGCAGAACTTGTGAAATCGAATTCTGAAGAACAGAAGATATATTCCATGGGAAGGCTTTTATAGGTAAACTTTACAAATGGGCAACATTATCGGGACAGATTTGGCCAAGCCACTTCGAGGCAGCCTAATGAAAACTGTATTTTTAAATTACAGTGTAGTTATAAAAACAGCTTTCTTAAGATCAATATAGTACTTAAACGACAACTAAATAAAATCAATGCAACTCACTCTAGTTATTATGCCTAAAATTAGTGACAAGTCGGTTGATCTATTTAACACTTGCCTCTCTAATAACATCTGCAGCCCCAAATATGGTTGAACAGTGTGAAAAGGGAGTGTGGGAGAGAAGACTCCAGAACTGAGTAATTTTAAGTGTTTCTGGGTAAGAGAAAATTCAATTCTGGGCAATTTCAGCCCAGAATAACACAATTTCTACATTGAAGACTCAGTATGAGGTTGACTGGATACTGAGCGTGAACTACTTACCATCATTAGAGTAATATGCAGTGAATTGTTGCCGTGATTTTATAGGAAGAAGCCAGACAAATTTGAGAGTGTTTGGTTCACCTTGAACTGCACAATCAATGTTTTCACATTTTATAGGCAAGCAATTCCCTATCAAGGCTGAGATATTCATTATGAAATGCAATCCGGAAATATTTGAGCTGAACATCCCTCCTAAGACTGTTGAATTGTTTTGTAGGAACCAAAATGTCTGCTCTTGAAAATTTCAGGCTGAAATAGGTGCGATGTAGATGAGAATAATTTTTCTTAGCTGCAAGAAAAAACGGTTACATGTGATTCTACCTCCTTTAGAACAAGACAGTGGGGTCACATTACAGCCAAAGAGCTTGTACAGACACCTTAGTTCAGTTAGTAACCTGACCAACAATTTAGGAACTTTATGTGAGGCTTTTTCTAGAAAAATTCTAATATGAGTGTCAATTAAATATTTTATTATTGTTTTCTTTTTATCTTCTTTGAATATCCATACATAATTAGAATTATCATTCCAAATATTGTATTTAGTTTGATCAAATTAAGATCAGAGGATAATGAGTCTCAGGAGAGGACTATAATCTTTATAAAGTCACAGGCTATCAACCTTTAGTTGAAAAATACTTCACCATATACAGTTGACATTTTCCAGCTACACTTCATCTTGATTAAGATTAAAAAACTAGAAAACCACAACAGTCCAGTTTAATTTAAATCTCTAAATAGCAAAACCTGGTTTTTTTTAAATCACTTTCTACTCCCACTGAACTTAGCAAATCAACATCTGTATTCAACAGTGTGATCCTAAAGAAAATGCAAACACTCCAAGCCATCTCTCAAGGGAAGTTTTGTATGGTGTACCATAATATGATCAATTTGGGGTTCACTGGTCTTTTTTTCCCTCTAAATTCTTATTGACTTGCATGACAATCTAGTTGTAACTATAAGAGCCATGTCCCTGCCAACTAATCTAGTAGTCTGAGCTTCACAGCCTCTGGAGAGTTCTCGGCCCAGGACAGGAGCATTCCGGGTGCAACTTAACTTTATCAAGCAGCCTTTTAAATTAATAAGCCAAGTGCATTTTCATGTCACATATACCTTTATAAAATCTTATGCTATTAAGGACTGTGTGGTATTTTCAGACACAAAGAATACTCTGATATTGAATTTGGATGACTCAGAGCTCCTCAAGGGTGATCCTTCTTTTTTGATCCAAAGTGACAAACATCAGTAATTGATAGCATTATTTGTAATGATGAAATCAACAGCTCACTGCGCTTTATCAACCATGGAAATCTAATTATTAAATGCTCTTTTATTATTTCATCTCAAGATAAAAGCCAATAGTGTCTACTCACAATTTTGAAATATTACTGTACATTCTTTTGTTTTTACCCACATATAACATTGTTACTTCCTTTTAAGTGGTTTTTCTACCAGGTGAGTTTAACATCTTGCTACTACATGCAAACTTGTCTGCATAACATGAATAAATTAGATCAGCACTTTCCTTTTCCTGTTTGGCTAAATTTATGCAGGCTTCAAGGAAAGTTTTACATTAATTATAAAAATTTATCTATGCTTAAAGTTTTCTGGAGCTTGGCTCTGAGTCACCTTTCCCTTGAGGTCTGAAATGCTGGAAAACACTGATTTGGATAACAGAAAGATTCTCAAAACTCTCTGTACAAGTTCAAAGATTGTAATTAGGTTTCAGGCTGCCCCTGTTGCCTGGTGAAGCTGCAACAGATGTCACAGAGAGTTTTGTGTGCAAAGGACAGAATACAGCACTTTTAAACTTTACTTTCCAAGATTATCTTTAATACTCCATGGGTTTTTTGTACTTTTGCTGTCTTTTTCAAATAAGTTGTAGTGAAGGAACCACTAGGACTTTCAATTCTTAACCCTTAATTTCAAGCATACTGCTCATAGATGCATAAAAATAAAATGAAATGGATCATCAGAGAACTCTAGCACCTCCTTCAACCCGAAGGCTTATACAATCTGATCTTTGAAATGATTATAAAAGTTTACCTTACATGTTACCACATTATGTAGCACCAGTATCCAGTAGCACTAATTACCATTAGCTATTTTCTATGAAAGCAAATGAAGGCACAGATTGGAAATGACTCTGTTTTCTTCACGGATGATATTTTTCTAGAAATTACAATTGAAAAAGACTAAGCTTCAGGGATAAAAACCTGTTATACAGATTTGACACTAGATGAGTAAGAAAAAGAGTTCAGATGTATTTTGGAACTTTGGACATAATGAAGGGGGATGGGAGATATAAGAGTTTAATAAACTGTTCTGGGCATCATGGGAAAACTGACTGAAAACATGAGCATAACTTCAGCAAGATTACAAAAGAACACTGCTATGATTTTTCAACATTGCATTTAACCAAAAAGATGACAAAGAATATTGGGCAAAATCCAAGCAGGCAGTTTTCTAAATATTGTGGCTAAGTAGAGGCTGAAAAAAGAGCCTGAATAAGTATACATTTAGTTTTTAATCTTCTCAAACATTCTTACTTGAGCATCTCCTTCAATTTCTAGTAGTCTATGGCTGTAAACCAGATTCTTTAAACCCTGGCTCTAGGTCTAAAGAATGAATGAAGAATCCAAAAATACAGTGGTCCCTAGGAGAGAGAGGGCCAGATACAGCAGATCCATCATATTACTTTAATTTATGCTCTGATTCTGATTATCACTCAACAGCAACTGAAAAAACTGTTCTACACTCCTGGGTCTACAAGATCAGGAATATAAAACTTCTAAAACCAAAAACCTTATTCTAACATTCCCTGCAGTTGCTACTGTGCCACTATAAACAGAACTCACTGGCAATCTTGATGCAGCAGGGTTTGTTGTGTGTATCATAGTATCCTAGAATGGTTTGTGTTGGAAGGGACCTTAAAGATCAACCAGTTCCAACCCCCCTGCCATGGGCAGGGACACCCTCCACTAGACCAGGTTGCTCCAAGCCTCATCCAGCCTGGCCTTGGACACTTCCAGGGATGGGGCATCCACAGCTTCTCTGGGCGACCTGTCTCAGTGCTCCCCACCCTCCCCAGGAAGAATTTCTTCCTGATATCCAATCTAAATCTCCGTGCTTTCAATTTAAACCCATCACCCCTTGTCCTGTCACTCAAGGCCCTTGTAAAAAGTGTACACCCACCCACCCCACCCCCCACCCTCCAGCTTTCTTGTAGCCCCCTCAGGCACTGGAAGGTGCTATAAGGTCTCCCTGGAGCCTTGTCCAGGCTGAACAAGCCCAATTCTCCCAGCCTGTCCCCATAGCAGAGGGGCTCCAGCCCTCTGAGCATCTTTGTGGCCTCCTCTGGACTTGCTTCAACTAGTTGAGAGCCTTCTGATGTTGAGGGCTCCACAGCTGGACATAGTACTCCAGGTGGGGTCTCAGGAGAGCAGAGCAGAGGGGGAGAATCCCCTCCCTCGACCTGGTGGCCACACTGCTCTGGATACAGCCCAGGATATGATTAGATTTCTGGGCTGCCAGTGCACACGGCCGGCTCATGTCCACCTTTTTGTCCCCCAGTGCCCCAAGTCCTTCCCCTCAGGGCTGCTCTCGATTCATTCTCCATCCAGCCTGTATGGTCTCATACACTGTTCCCAAGAGCCATTTTCAACCAATTAAGCTGAATTTCCACCTTATAATTTTCAGAAAAAAAACCTCAAAGAACAATTTTAAACAAATAATTTTTTAAAATAGGGCTTTTTTTTTCTTATTTTTACTTCAAAAGAAGGTTTAATCAATAACAAAACAAATTGAATTCAAAGCCCTTTAGCAGATTGATATCTGAGGCTGCTCCTGTATTCCTCCTGCTCATTCATCTTTCCCTGGGCAGTGCCCTTGTCTCTGAGGCTTGTGGTTGCTCTCTTCTGAATGGCAGAACCAATGCAGCATCCAGAGAGGGAACAGGAATTTATCCAATTTTCTTCTCAGGAGAACAGGCTTTTATACTTAGGAAAAAAAGTTCTATCTGTAGAGTACGGATGGTGAAGATCTACACTGTCCTCCTTTATAGAATATTATCAGCATACAATCTCAAAGTCTTAAAATTTAATTTGTTTAGCTAAGGGAGGTTCCTTGTTTTGGTTTTTGGCTTTCCCCCACTATAATTCAATGCAATTTAATGAAATTCACCCTGCAGGGTATGATATTCCCAATAGATCAGGTGAGACTTTAAAGGGCGATGACTTTACCTTTTATTAGTGCAGATAAGCACAAAGAGATGGAAGAAAATTCTGGTTTAGGATGATTTACTTGACAGTATAAGCTATAACCACATATTATACATGAATAGAGCAAAAGTATTGTTTACAAGGTAGTTATTTAAAACTGTGTTTCTTAGGAAAAAACCCCATATTACTGAGAGCTACAGTCAAACTCATTTTCCACTCCGGTATTGCTTGTAATGCTATGCATCTTTTATGTAATTCACATTTTTCAAAGTTCTGTCACAACCTAAACAGCCAAGAAATATAGTGCCTGATATAAACTACAGGAACAACTTTATAAATACGTGGGTTTGTTGTAAACCTGTAACGGTATTAACATAATTTATGTAGGTATACACAGAGATACTGTAAACCACTTCGATACAATACAACAAGCAGTCATTTCCTAGCTAATCAAATGTAATTAAATAGTTTAGATAAGAGCAAACTTTTTTGTATACACAAAAAAAGGGTTTTTTCTTCCACACAAGGGACCATTTTTGTTGTTAACTGTTTGTGGGGTTTTTTAAGCTCTGAATAGCCTGAAAATTGCCTTTCTGTACAAAGTCCTCTCCCCATACGCTACATCACAGCTGCTGCATTCAGTTGGAATGCTGTTGTTGTCTACTCCTATCTCCAAATTCCAAAGTTGAATAGCAGTAGGACACGAACTGAAACAAAAGAACTAAATAGGGAATTATTTTTACAGTCGTGGAAGAGACATTGCAAAATTCACACTTTCCCAATATAACCCGAGCGAGAATGCAATATTTGAAAGAACAAAAGTAGCTATGAAAAAGATTTTATTTTCATTATCCGTCTTTATATATATGTATGTAGACTGCACTTTATAAAAAATAAATATGAAATGCTATCAATTATTTAAATATATAGCCTATCCAATCTTACAACCCAGTTTTTTAAAAGCATACTGTATATTCAGTGATTGGAGGCATGACCTAGATAACACAATGTTTCTTCAAAATCATACCATTTTGTTTCAGCCAAGTCTTTGTCAAAATCAGAAGTCCTTATTTAAGCCCTCAAAAACAATTACTGAAATTCCAGAAAAACTTTTATTAGTGGAATTTTGGGAAATTGGCAAATATGACATAGAAGTTGAACAGAAAGCCATTAGGTAGGTATAAGCTATTGGTTGCTTTTCCACACAGTAGCTGGTGCACAGAAGATCTAAGCGATTCCCTCAAATCAAGTTTCTCTCACGGCAAGTTTAGTTGACGCAGCCAAGAACAGTATGCCGGAGCTTCTTATTTCCAGTGCACGCTAGGATCATATCGCTTCACTAACCACTATTCTGTGTTTCTTCCTAAAATATCTGCAAAATAAACAGTGCCCACAATCTTTTCCTGCAGCTCAGAACATCTTGCAAGACAACTTAGAAACCAGAAATATTCCAGGCACTTTCATTAAATGAGAAACAAGGGACTTTTCCAGTATTTATCTATGTGAACGTGTTTGGCTAGGCTAGCAGTAAAAGAATGGCAGATACGTCACCTGAATGGAAGCACTGACAGCACTTGCATCAAACCTTTTCTTCCTTTGTTTTTTAGCTGCATGTCATTGCTGCTCTTAAATATATAGATGTGCAAAACCTTTGTGCCTTGAGAGGGAAGATTTTGGGGTGGGTTAGGTGCAGGGGGAGGGGCAGTCAATGCAATTTTGAAAACCTAGAAGACCAAGTCTTTATTGCATATTTTCTACATCTCATTTCCATTTTGATTCATACAATATTAAGTCTCTTTTCCTTTGTCATGTCTTTGTTATTATATTTCTGCAAGATTTAGTCCTTTTATTGTCACATCAAATTCAAAACATTTGTAGAAAGTACTGGAAGGTTCTGTAGTTCCATTTAGAGAATCTAGACATTAATTCACTACTTTCCTACACAAGAATGAAGTCTTTTCTGTCTCTTTAGTAAAACCTTTTTTTCCCATTTTAATTTTATGACTTAAGAGAGATAAGTAATAGAAATCAGACTAACCTTTTTGAGTAATTCTAGTTGAATGATAGTTAAATCCTATCCAATTTGGGCATATGGAGGAAGAAGGAGAAGCAGGCAAGCTAGAGTAGAAAACATATCCCTGAAGGCTTCAGGAAACTGAAAATTTGTTTTATTTGCCTGGTGTCTTCTCCTTCTCATCTAAACCATTATCTCTAATTTATTCATTGCTCTACCTCTGAAGTTAATTACTGTGTTTCAATATGTTATTTCTTTTTGCTTTTTGAGAAGCCCCAATCACAGATGCCCTAAAGAGCATTAATACACAACAAAGTGTTCACTCAGTGACTCACAAAACCCCTATCCATCCCCTGTGCTGTTTTCTAGTCAAAATACTTCCCTAAAATCTCAAAGACACAACCATGTCTGGCAGGACACCAGAGATACATATAAATGTCAGCCACTTGGTTTGCATACATACTTTTCCTCTCTGTGCCCCAAAAGTTGCCAATATATTAAAGAGAAATTATAATCTTTTTCATTCTTCACATACTGTAGAGACTGAGGCTTCATTTAGAGCCAGACATTTGACAAAAAGAAGCTACACACTAAATGACTGCAGCCAGCTCTTCAGCCCCCAGGAAAAAACCTTATTCTGGTTTGTTTTCATGGGGTTTTTGGGGGTGAATTGAAGAGGAACTAACGGCAGAATATTTGCAACTGCTAACAAAGTTCAATAAGGAGTACTACTGTGGCAGGACAGCAAAAAATAAATCCAGCACGCAGACACTCAATCTAATGTAAAAGTATTATGTAAAAATAAGGCAAGTAATAACAAATCCTGAAAGGAGCAGTCATATTACCAAAAAGCATACAAACTGCTTAGAAGCTGCCCAAAAATGCTGTATTAGAGGCCCTCAAAACCATGAATGACTCTATAAAGCTAAGGTGGCTACACAGGGAACAAGTCAACGTTCAAATCTTGCTCAAGGGAGGAGAACAGGAAAGGACATTAAAAAACCCTCAAGTTAAACCTAAACAGTGAAGCAAGAGGGAATTTGACACTGTAAGAAGTTGTGAAGGTATCCGTTATCAAAAAAGAATTTAGATAAATGGACAGCGGGTTCGTAAACATACGCTACTGGGACTAAGCAGGGATGTATCTTCTAACATCCCAAACCAGTGATTGCAGACGCTGTGAGGAGTGAGGCGGGCTCACAGGCTCTGCCCTCTGCCCTAATAGCATTTACTGTTGTCATTGTCACAAAGAAGATATGGAGACTGATGGATCATTGAGCATTTCTTACATTCCTGTAATTCCAAAGATGGGAGGAGTCACCGTACTGTGCCACAACCAGGGTGCCATCCACCACATCACGGTGACTCCTGGGGTTCATTACTGGCCTGATTGGATTTGTGATGTACCCCAGAATTTCACATGACATCTCCTTTTTTTTTTTTCCCCCCTGAGGAGAGAAACACAGGTGCAAAACTTGTGTGAATCGATACCTCTGTGGGTATCCAAGTCAACATATCGTATCGATCTTCTGAGTTGAAGGAATTTTGAGCATTCTTAATTGCCCAGTCATTTTAGGAAGTGGTTTAGTCCCTTTGCAGACTGACACACAGCTGGAAACAGAATTTTAGGTATGCAAATTAGGGGTTTCTCTGAAAGACTCTAAAAGGCTTGCAACATGGGTACATTGTTTACTCAGCCAGCTCTTCCAACTTCAGACAAGAGGGGATCAGGAAATAAAATGTTGCTTAATCACACCACCTTCAAATTGAAAAACAAATACTTTTGGTGGAAAAAGAAAGTTTCCTCTCAAACCAGATTTTCTAAAATGTACTATAAATATACTAAATACCGCAAAGTCTACTGTCCTACTAGGAAAATCATTAGCAGTAGTATGATTTGAATGTTTACTGAAGTATTTATTTCTGTGCATAAAAGACAGGATTTTTTATGGATGATCAGTAGAATTGGACTAATATCATTCATTAGAATTAACAGGATGAGTTGCAAAGCTTTCAGTGATCACAGGTGGGAAAAGAAAGCAAGGTGGTTGGGACTCTGCATGGAGAGAACTGAGAACATGGCTTAAATAACATGAGAAACTGAAATAAACAGTATTTCCTTTGCAAGTTAAGAAATAATGGGCACTTTTTGGAGACTGATTGTATATATACACTCATAGACCAAAGACATAAGAGATCTAAGGAGATCAAGTTTTCATACACATCAAACTCAGAATGGTTTAGAAGAGCAAAACATAACACATGAACAGAAGAACAGATAAAAGCAGAAGCCTGCTTGGGAAAAGAACAAGAGATCATCTGAATAAAACATTTTCAAGTGCAAAGTTCTTTGCAAAATAAAGCAATGGAAAGGCAAACTATATCCTGATTTAGTGAAATTGTTTGGGGGAAAAAAGATAAGGAAGGAAAAAATAGGATGCTACTCAAATGTTTTAAGTTTCTATTCCAAGAACAAATTTCAAAATAAATTGAGTTTAATACTAAGAAAAATTAAATGAAACACATTTTATGTTTCATTTGGGATCAGTTTGGGATTAATTCACAACACACAAAGCTTAAGAACACATTTGAGAAATGTGCATTTTAAAAAATTTATTAAGAATTTCAATTCTGAGATTGTGTTTCCTTTCTCCTCCTCTTGCTGTTAATTTTTAAAGCAGGTAATAACACTGTGAATAAAGTTTCATTGTGGATAAAGTTTCACGTGTATCAATAATCTGTAGAACTGAATTAAGTATTCCCTTCTGAAAAAGCTCAGTTCCTCAGTACAGCAAAAGTTAGAGTGGTACTATGGACCTATGCATCAGGGAGTCAACAGCTACATTCAGTAAAATACTGTTTCTAAATGCACAGCTCTAGTTTCATTTGGTTTGGTGTTTAGAGTATTTCACTGGAGCTTTATCTTTCTAATACAACAACATGTACTTTAAATATGAAGCCAAACCATAATTTCTTTCACTGTAAAATCCGAATGGAGATGACAATCGAATGTTCCTCTTACCTCATTTTGGAGGTCACGGATCATTTTGCTTTTCCTTTCCATTTCGGTCTTCAAAAAGTTAATCTGCAAGTTTAAAGAAATGTTGAATGTGAGTTGTTGAAATGTACCTAAATGTCAGTTTAGCCATTAATTACACTTTTACTCACTCACAGCTTTGGGAGAAAACCCACAAACCAACCAACCAACCCACAAAACCCACACACAAGAGACTCCACCAAAAAAAACCCCTAAAAATCCACTACCTTGCATCTGTTTCTAGCAATAAGTTGTCTTAAATAACTTCTGCTTATATACCAAATTGGCAGAGGCAACAGTTAGGTGTTTGCCAAATATTCAAACATTTAGCGTGGTATTTACTGGAAAACTTACAATCAAGAGAAGAAAATCACTGTACGTAAATAGTCTTACTTTATTTTGCACCTGCACATATTGCGTTAATTTTTTGCAATGAACTAAGGATATTTACAACAACATTAACTGATTTTAAAAATAGAAAAACAGATACATATTTTTTAACCCTCTAATAGCACAACATCGATCATAGTAGGTTTCTAACACAGTTATTTTATTTGAACGCTACAATACTGGTCCTAATGCGATAAACCCCTTGATTCTGATCAGACTCGTGTGGAATAGTGTATTTTATGTGAAAGCATTCAAATCTGAGCTTTAGTTAGTATTTAATTCAATGACTTGCCTTGGAAAGTAGAAATTCCAATCTTTATCTTATAATTTAATCAAACACCATTTAAATGATTGTTTTTACACATAAATCTAACTTCATTTCAGGACTGAGCTTTCCTTCTGGCTTATAGAACATAATGGAGACAGGAGGATGTAGTTATAATTACATATATATAATTACAATTAGAACAACTAGGATTAAAAAAAGCACATTTCTTTCACTTTGAAGAGGATGCTCTTGGATACCTTAATTAGCAAAATATTCATCCCTATATACCCCCAATGCCATGTTATCACCCCCATTGACACAAAAGCCAGCCTACATTCATGGGAAACCACGGTTCATCTGTCATTGCAGCAGACTTGTTAAGAAAAACAAAACCTCTGTACGAAAACACACTTAGATTATACAGACAGTGACCTAGAGATTAATGGTTCGCATATCATGCAGATAAATTTGACAATAAATCTGCATTATATGACAGCTGTTCTTAGAATCATGTCCACATTCGAGTAGACAGATGTCAGTCATTTAAGGACCATCACCAGACTTGACAGCACTCTCATCTGTCTCAAAAGAGAAGACAGAGAAGACAGTCATCACTTAAGAGAGAAAAGTAGGTAGGGAGCATGAGACTAGTGACAACTGACATGCAAAAATTGAACTTCTTAGACAAAATTTTGCAAGAGGTTGAAGAAGTGGTTTGGTTGTGGGAATACCAACTACACATCCAGCTACCAGGGAGGGTGACGTTTTCACAGAAGATTAATATATTCAGCACCTGCCTAGCCATCACGTTCACAAATAATGAAATCTAGTCTCTCTGTATTGGATACTAAATATGAAATTTTTGCACAGCAATAAAGGGAACAATCAAAATATGAGATCAGGAATTAAAAAAAAAAAAAAATTTACATGGTGCGCTTTGTTTTTTCAGCTGTTCAAAAGATTTGCCAGCTACCATTACATACTGACAAAACCAATATACTGACCTCCATTAAAAAGTGTTCCCTTTCTTAGTCCTAACTCTCTAGAGAATATTAATATTCCTGCAAAGCATTTCACTTCTAAATCTGAATATATATTCAATAATTAAAGAGGTATGATACCAAAATTATTGTCTGTGTGCTCTCTATCAGCTTGGATCTTCTTGTGGAGAGATATTTAGGACACCACAGTACTGAAACTCAACCAGCAGTCAATGTCAGTTAAACGGGTAATTTTTGATAATGACAATTCACATACACTTGGACATCTTAAATAGTGCAAACTTACTGGTTTAGCTTATCTGAATGATTAAAAAAAAAAAATCCCTTTCTTTTAAAAAAATAATACCAGTATTAATTAGAAAGTCATTAATTTTTGCTTTCATATTATAATAGCATTTTTATAGCTCTTTACTAAATCCTAAAGAGCTGAAAAGCCACTTAGTCCTAAAGTATAGCTGTCGAGACCTACACAGAAGGGATTTATATATCTTTGCTACTGGAGCCAATATAGAGATAGCCATTCAAGTGCATCTATGTCTATAATTTCATGTTTTAAGGCAGATCAGTCTGTATCAGACCATTTGCATGATGCTTTCAGTCAGTCTCAAGGACAAGGCATAATAGCATTTCCCAGAAGAGAGGTAAAAATTCCACTTTCAGTCACCAAATCCTGATAGCATAATAACCAAGAATGGCCATTTACACCCAGCGCTAAATTGAAAGGCACAGAAACTGAAAAATTGAAATTAAGAAACTTTCCTCATCTCTTCCTCCTTTATTCCCCCTTTTTGTTCTTGTTTGACATTCAACTCTTTCCAAATGTTGGCTGCCTTTAATTACTCTCTAGCTGTAATTATGAAAATACATAATGAAAATATATTGTTCTAAGGCTGAACTTTGCAATATTAAGCAAGGACATTGCTTCTGTCTCCTGGAGACAGACATCCAAGGTACTCAGAGCTTTGTGTGTTTCAGAGCTCATTATGTTTATTAAAGGCAACAGCTTCCATCCAGTCGCCTTTACTCACAGCAGTTTGTGACCTTGAAATGTTCAAATTAAATTTTCCCCCATCGAAACACAGAATGCTTTAGCAGATGGCTGTGATCTAATTCTTAGAGTCAGACAATAGTTAGTTATTCACTGCAGACGAAAAATGGAGGAATACCAACATAACATCATTACCACTCAGTCAAAGCTCAGCTGTATGCTTATTTGCTTACCTCCAGCCTTCTTCTATCTTGCTCAGGACTAACACACGAGCAATTAAGATGGGATTGGAATAAATTAATTACACCTAACTATTTTGGCAATATCTGGAAACCCTAACAGACTCAATATTAATTATCATGGTCTTACTCTCAAGTTATAGGGGAGGAATTGGCTCCAAAAGACAGAGACAACTGCCTGGGTTATTACCTAAAACATAGAGAATACTCTTTCCTTTTGGAAAAAAGTGCTCTACAAAGTAATTAATATTTCTAAAAGCAAAGTTCAATATGTATTTTTACTTACTAGGATTTCTTAAATGTATGCAACTTTTAAGCTGGAAGTTACATTTTAATTGAGAAATAGATTTTTGTCAAAGAGACATTTAGGATCTGTTATAAGAAATGTTACTAAAAAAAATATTTCTGAAGTGAAATGAAGGTCTGATCTTATCAGTAAAAGTATTTCAGGCATGAGTTTGTGATGGTTCTTAAGATTCTTGTTTGCTGATAGATATCTCAAATTCTGCATATTCGGTTAGTGTTTTATTACTAAGAAAAAACCCTACTTATTTCAAAATAACCATATTGTTTATTGGTTATTTTTACAAGTCACGCATAATGTGTTACTTAATTCTCATGTTTCATAATGAACACCGAGCAACAGGGAGAAAGGAGTTTACACAGACATAATTTCTCTTTTATGCTGACAGACTGTACTGTAATTGTATTGTCAAACTGTTCCATCACCATGTCTTTTTAAAAATTGTTAGCATGGTATAAAATACCAACATGAATAAAATGCAAAAGGCAGACTAAGCTTATTCTACTGAGCCAAACCTCTTTTGAGTATGTCCCTGTTTCATTCTTTATCCTGCATCCAGAGCTATGCAACTCTTTTTATATACATTAACTGCAGTTAATGAAAAACAACTTGGCAATCCTCAAGGTCACTTCCTAAAAAAAAAAAAAACAACAAACTATTTCTTAAGATACAAGCAGTAGCATGAAGCACAACCAAGTGAAGAGCCCTTCTCCAAAAAGCTCTAAGAGCCTGTTAACGTACTGCAGTGATACAGAGTCACTACTTACCCTATTTATCCAAATTCACTCAAATTAAAAAAAAACAAACACCACTTTCAAATTAAATGTGTCATTTGGCCTCTGCCTCTCTGGTAAAGAGAAAATTTGTCTTTGGTAAATTTGAAAATTAATCCATGTTCCCTAACCCTGTTTCTGGAAGAAATGGTTCCACTTCCCATTTAGAAATATAGCTTGACATTTTTAATAAATTAAATTCATAAATCTACTTTGTTCTTTTGGTTTGGTCAGAGTCCTTGGATATTTTCCAGGTTATTTTTCATGTAATTTGACTTAATTCTTGTAAATTCTTACTTACACTTTTGCATTTACCAAATAAAGAACACCTTCAGGCAGGTGTTCCCTGTGGAATATATACAGCCAATTAACATACAGCGAACATTGAACTATGGCTCCTTAGCAAATGCAGAAAAGAAATATATATTTCCAACCCCTTTCCAGTGTTTTATTCATGTGGCTTTGAGAAATGTAATTCTATTCTTATTTACTCTGATGAAAATCAAGATTTACTTCACCAAATCCTGTAGAATAAAATGTGCTGAAATTGGATTAGAAGCAAGGTTCACAATTCATTAAATTAGAATTAAATTCAAGCTCCCATCCTCTAGCTAGGCTTGCCTCAAAGTACCCTCTTTTATAGCATTCATATTGCTTTCAGAAAAATGTGAAACACTTGGAGAAACCAGGTGTTAAGTAACTCTGTGTGAGAGTAACAATATTTAGTTCCATTTCTACTGCAGCTTTCATCTGAGGATCCTGAAGCACTTTTTGAATATTCATTCAGTTTCACTGTATTGGTGAGTTTCATTATGTACATTGTACCCTGAGGCATAAAGAAATAAATGTCACAAACCAAGGACACATTTCTGCTTTCCTTAAAATCAGTGGCATGCTTAATATTCTATTATTGGCAAGTTTTTAAGTACAGCTCAAGAACTGAGTTTCCCTAACCAGTGGACAACACTCCAAGCCAAGCTCTGTTATAAACTCAGAAGGGGTTTTTCCAGGTTTCTGCACTAGGTAATATTTTTGCCTACAGTTAACAGTAGATTTTGTTTCGCTTACGTAGAACAAATCTTGTGCTCTTCCTCAGTGCCAGGGTGCGGACTGAACTCACACAAGCACTGCTGCTCAGGTTAAAAAAAAGCCCTATATCACAATGAACAACAGATCCAATAATCCATTCGCTACATCTGAGACTTACTTAATCTGCAGTTGAATTATTCTTGAATATCAAAATCTAATACAGAGATTCAATAATGAAATATGTATTCCACCTTTAATGTTTAGGACTAGAATTCATACTGTTGATAAAGCTCATGGGAATGTGTCCGTGAACATGAAAAAAGACAACTTTTGACCAGCCTGAGCACTTAGCAGAGATCGCTACATTCTCATTGTCTTATTTCAGGACTACATGCCTTGGCTCAGTGCAAAACCATCTTAAAAAGAAGAGATAATTAGATCAACTATGGTCAAAACCAGACGCTCTACTATGATTCTGTTTTGTTGCTGAAGATCAGTAGCAATTCCAAAAAATTCAATGGATGTATGACAGTGTACATTGGTATAAACATGACATCATGAGGGCCTATAAAGACTAATTCCTCAGGAAAAGGACTTAGGCCAGAGTCCCCAGGCTCATATCTCCAAAAGTGTATACACACACCTATATCCCACAGAAGTTAGTGAAGACAGGCATCTGACTGCTTCTGAACATACAAACATTTTTTCAGCTCCTTTCTTCTGAAGCTTGGATTTCAAGTACGTGTTAGTACTCTAAACATGTTTTTACATGCAAAGTTATTTCAGATAATGACAAATTCTTGAGGCAGAAGAATTAAAAAAAAAAAGACAGAAGAAACAAACAAAAATAATGAAAGAGGGACAGGGAATCACTCACAGTAGCCTGCTGCTTTTCTGCTTTCTCAGCTGCCTCATTAAGCTGCTTTTGAAAGGCCTCCTGGAGAGATTTCATTTCTTCCCTAGTTTGTTGAAAACACAGAAGACAAACTTCATCACAAGTGTCCATTAAGAGACAATTCTTCAGATTCAAGTAAAGGCACCTTTAATTATTCAGAGTAACAGACAGATGTACAGTGTCTATGTGTCTTGCTAATAAAATCATAATGATCCCACGAACTATAGTGCCAACATAAGACAAAAATTATCTCCGATGGAAACTGGCTACCATTTACATCTACTGAGTAGCCTGCTGTGCAAAACATCTGCCAACGCATAATTTCTAGCAAAAAGGATTGGCACCAAAAAAACGAGGAAAGTGGGCTACTGAAAATGCACCAAAATGGAACCACACTATCACAAGTAAGAACTGATTTATACCTGTTTGTAATAAGTAAGTGAATAAATAATGCTCTAACAAAATTCCTCCTTCACCTGGCTCTTTCTAGATACAAGCAACCCAAAATTCAGTAGAAGATTCTGGCATACCAAAAAAAAAAAAGATTTATAAAGGAGGGTAACTGCTTGGTTTGGGGTTTATCTGAATAAAAAATACTTTACATTACTCATGCAGTAACAATTTCTCTGAATCGCAGTGGGCAGAAAAAGCATGAGACATACTTTGGAGCTGTGGCCAAGTAGAAGAGTGATGTATTTCAAGCACAGAGTTTTTCAGGGCTGTTGCTTGCATGTAAAAACCTCCACAGAAAGGAGAATACTTGTAGTATGTAGTAAAATATTCTCTTAGCAGACTCAATTTTCTCATCTGCAGCTCAGATCTATTTACTAAATCATCCATTAGTACTTTTAATCGGTTCACTTTATTTCATAAAAGCTTCATAACAGTCAAACCACTACACAAACCCATTCATATAGGAAGGATGGAGTCTGTGACAAGGGTGGCTGTGATGCTGAGACATATACCTTCGGTTGCACCCAAGTCACATAAGACATAAGTGTTTAAATAGGACATTAGTTGAAGTTTTGCTGTCATCACTTAACAGATTTGTCTGGAATACCTGAAAGACTCGTACATATCTGATCCTTCTCTATCAATTAAAATGAGAACTTCTATGAGCGTTGTATTATGGATCTTATTTCTTGTGTGTTGAAGAACTAAAGGTAATTTTATCACAAGTCTTCTCTGTAGTAATGCAATTTCTGTACTTCAATACAATATCAGCAATAAGGCGGCTATGGGATTTAAGTACTGCATTTCTAACAAAGAGAGAAGTATGAACTTAATAAAGTTTTTAAATCATTTTTGTTCCTAAGGAAAAAGATGAAGTATAGATGCATTCATTATATAATATTGTTTCAGCGAAAGTGATCCCTTATATTAGTTACACTTTCTTGTTATCAAAACTGCACTGATGTTCTTTGCTGCTGTGAATTCCAAGAATTAAGTAGAATCATGAGAGTTACTTGCCACAAAGTACTAGGGGACTTGAGACTAAGGACTAGGCTGGGAACTTGCATTCCCAGCCACGGAAACTCATTATTTAAGTGTTCAATGAATAATTTGAAGTGAATACTTGTCTCTCCTCCTAGCTGCCTTCCTCATAGATAGCCAGTGCAAGTGTTCCTACATTCTTACACAATGACTAGTGATTTTGAGTGTCAGCATGCATAACCCATATTTAATTAAGAGACCTGAATAAATATATCTCATCATCTCCAAATACAGAGATTGAGATACTTTAATAATTTAACTGGTCATTACTATCTACTAGTAATTTTCTACAAGTTTTAGTTTTATTCGTTTTAGGAGAAAATTTTACAACTAAAACTTCCTGAGAAATTCAAAGTCCCTTTCTTTAGCAGATATCTGACCATAGCATTTTAATATATTTTCTACCTTACGTGCAATATGAGCTAATACATTGTTTGATTCCAGAACTTCCCAAAATAGCATTCCCTACCCTTATATTGCTGTTATAATCAGCAGACTCTGGAATACAATAGTGAAGTAAAAGAAAAGATGGAATTTCCTAGTCTGACAGTTTCTAGTCTGGAAACAGAAAGAGAAGGGAGGAGGTGAGAGTCTTACCTTTGCTTTTGGCCCAGTTCCAGAAGTTTCTGCACATCACTTTTGGCTGATGCTTCATCATTTTTCAAGGACTGATAAGCAAAGGAAGAACACAATTACCAAATAGATCTTTAATAACATTAAACTGTGAAATGATTGATATGGTCCTCTTTCATAAAATGCTGCTGGTGAATTACAGATATTACCACTTGTGAGAAACGGAGGAATAGCCTGACTTTTCTTTTATAGTAACTCAGCACAGCTAATGTACACAGTCGTTCCTCAAACATTAAATGGGAGCTGACAAAAAAAAAAAAAAAAAAGAAAAGATTTGGAAACAAATGGCGAGGATAGCATTAGGTTTGCGTGAAAAAGGTAAGTGTGTATATACAGGAGAAAATACCACAGCTGTTTGCTTATGTCTGGATCACTGTAGTGCTGAGTCTAAAGTATCTCATAGTATAATTTTGCTGAGTAATACATTCAACTGTGCTGTGTAAGAAATCCCATTCTCAAATAACTGTTGCAAGAAGTACATTTCTCTAACAGAAGAAAACACCTACAACAATAACAAGTGCTAAAGCTCTTTAAAAAGCAAAAAAAAAAAAAAAAAGAGGAAGGTTCCATTGCCCACAGTTCACCTTAACTGGAACCCAGAGAAGTTTGAAATGTAAGAGTATCTGATAATAAAATGTAATATAATATAGCACTGTTTTGAGGCACAGTACCAGCATTCTCCTGTAAACATATATAGGGATCCTACACCTTACATTTTTTGTCTCCTAGCTTACATCAACATGACTATAGAAATGCAATGTCAAGAAAATACTGTCCTTTAAAATGGCCTGGCATATAAGACAAATCTTATCTGATAGTGAATCTGAACGTTTTCACCAGACAACAGACTATATTTGGAAAAGACACGCATGCTTTTAAGTCAGTATCTGGTGTTTTCTAGACTTCAAATCCAGAGCAGGAATTTTAATCCCCTTTTCACCCCGAGGAGCTGATTTGACTCCAGAGTTACACTGACTATTACCTTTTAATTCTACCCATGATACCCCAAAGCCTCCCCAGGTAAATGGAGAGGTGTCTCAGTTCTAGCCACGGGCTCACCGAGCACAATTTGTCAGCTAAACTTGTAACACCCTGCGGGAAGTCCAGTCGGTGCGTGTGGAATGCATGTCAGGTAGGTAGAGTAAGAAGGTGAGTGTATGTAACTCATCAGCAAAGATGTAACCTGCAACAGGCAAAGGAAATGTTTTTGTAGTAGCTGTCAGGACAAAGGTCTGGTCATACCACTAAGACAGCTTATTCTTTTTCCTTGCCTTCCCTTATTACAAAAACCCCACATTTTTTATAATAAATAGATACCAAGATGAAAAAATAAAGAATCCTATAAATAATCCTACAAAAACCAAGACAGAACCTGACCTGGAGATTTACTTTAATTCCCTCAAGTTCTTTAGATGTCTTCGACAGCTGACGAAGGATACTGCTCCTTTCTTTAAAGACTTCTTTCAGTTGTCTTTCCAGTTCTTCATAGCCCTGTCTAACACAGAAAATAAAAGCATGAGATCTTCTCAAAACATTACTCAATGCATTTGAAAACAGTCTCAGTTCATCCAAAATTAATTCCAACACACCATAGGTTCCAAATTGGAGTGTGTCCCGCTGTTTACCTATAAAATAACCTGATTTCTTCCAACACACATAAATAGATGTTTCATATGTCAAAATGATGTACTGCACCTGAGTATGTAAATTATCAGACTAAAACACTGCAAATGGTGTATTGTCTGCGATAAACAGGAGATAGACTGGATGTATTTAGCAGGAACGATGGTACGGAGTGCGAGACTTTTCTTGCTTTAAAAGATACTCCATGCAAGAAACCAATCAAAACTTAGGAAGTATGAAGTTCTGTAACACCCAATAATTTGAAGGAAGTGTGATTCAGACCTATTTTAACTTCTTAAATTTATTTCTTTCCACAATTTCTCCTCAATTAAACCTCCTTACCGTATAAACTGGAACTGACAAATATGCTAAGAGGAATCAAACCTGATTTTCAAGTAATGGGTAAGTCAAAATACTCTCTTTTTCAAAATGGTAATTTTTACTTAGAATGTAACTATACATTTCAAAGTTTTTATAAAACCAACAGTAAAATAAATCCAATGCATATTCGTTTAGGTTGAAGGAAGTACAGATCTGACTCTCATATTCCATTTCAGGAAAAAAGCAAACATTACAGTTAAATCTAAAACAACATACTTTTCATTTAAAATGGAATTGTGAGGAAGACTAATCCGTGAATTGAAACATCTATTCCTTCTACAACTACTTTAATTTTTTTTTCCTCCTTGCTGTACCTCTGGTTCTAAGAAGGAGGGAAAAAAGAACCTCAACTCTGCAACATATCAGTACTATTTTATTATCAGATCCAAGACCTTGACGTTAAACAGGAATCTCAACACTCCTTTAATGGATTTTGAATACAGACTTTAGTGAAGAAACTCAGTAAAGAAATTAAATACGGTATCTAATATCAATCATGTATTTTAGCAGTTACTCACAAAATAGGCTACGTTTATGAAAAAAAAATTACTCTACATTAAGTGATACTTTGGATACCTAGAAGAGATGAAAGTGAATAAAACATCATTTTCATCAACACAAGAATTTAGGCGAAGAATCTTACCATTATATTGAAGTTTCAGCAATAATTATATTTTGCTTTGATAGAATATTGCAAATTAAAATGTGTAGAGTTCTCTAAGTTTGCATCTCATCTCTAATGCAACACAAAACATCTTCAAAATCTGCTTGCTGTTGCAAAATAAGAACTGAGATGCTTTGTTCTGCAATGCAGCACCCAACGCTTTCAGCCAAGATCTGCAGCACAATTGCTAGGTCAACTGTTTCATTTTACAGTGGAAGTTCTCTTCTAGAGGAAAGTTGAAACACAATAGAGATTCCACCCCTGCCCAAAAAATACTGTTAAGTTATGCCAGCATGGTAAAATAAAAACTGCAGTCTTCCCAATGCATCCTGCAGCCGGTGGATAAAAAGTCTCAGTTGTCAGTAAAGTGTTTTATTCTCTTGATAAGTTTTGCTTTTTCTTTCAATATGCAGATGAAGTTTATTTCAAGACACTGTGGTTTCGGACCATTTCGATTACATTCATCCACCGAAGGAAAGGAAGAATGGTAGATAGAGTAAGGGAATAAGAAGTACCTCTGAGAATGACTGTAAAAGGACACAGGGTGAAGTCAGTGTAAGGAGACAACGCCAGCACTCATACATAACCTGGTTATCCTAGATATGGATAGCTAACGTTATCAAACATAAATTACCCCAGAGGTCACAGAGTCAAACTCATCATGGGTTTACACGAACAATCTATATGCCAACATCATGAACCTTCCAGAATTTAGTATTATTTACATGAAGGGTTCGGTTCAAATTTTTCAGTCAAATTGAATGAAAGAACCCATATGAGTTATACCTGGCTAGTGCTAGAATACTTGATAAATACTATCATTTTGGTCATTACACGCAAGGTAAATAAAGTCTTTTGCATTAAGTTTTATATAGGAACACCTATAGGGTTTTCTTGTTACTAAGCGTGATTTCAGACAGGGCATACATCACTGCAAAAGAGCTGGCTCACCTCAGCAGTAACAACATTATGTGTAATCAGCCTGACAAGCTTCAGAGAATACTCCCATTTTAATTTGCCAATGAACAGAGGTCAAGGAGAAATTTCCTCCTTCTAAAGTAATCAGGTAGTTTCAATAAGGTCATCGGCTTTCATTCCTCTTGAAGCATCACAAAGAGCGCTTAGGCTTGATGGTCTCTTTTGCCATCGAAATGTTGTGCTTTTGTTTAAAGTTAAACCCTGCATTTAAAAAAACAACAACAAGAAACCCCAAGCAAACAAACAAAAAAACCCCACCTGAAAGTAGTAACACTGTTTCAGGATCACTTTAAGTTAACACCACCAGCCCTAATTCCAGTTTAGCCTGAGCATTTCAAGACATCTGTCCCAAGCAGCCAATTACACTGCCCCATGGGTATTCAGTTGGCAGAGGTTTCACTCTAGTGTCTTGTAAATACTGATACATACACATTTGCATCAGCTAGAACGTGTCTTAGATTTTAAACTTAGATTTAATATAAACTATGCATGCCCTTTTATTTTCCTACTGTATTTTATGACACACTAGACAGGGAGGAGACAAAAAGCCAAGAACTGACCACAGTGACTCACTAAAAAAAAACCCAAACCACCAGAACTGCTAGAAAAGAACCTTTAAAAAGAAGAGAGGAGTGAAGATACAGGACACACCCATCAGATCTATTTACTATTAGATCCTCAAGCATTTTAAATTCTGGATAATATCATCTCTTATATCAAGCTTTGGCTTCTAAGACTGTGTCAAAGAACAGTGCCCATGTATTTGAAGATAGTAAAATTCAACTCTGCACCTGTGTGATAGCCAACAAACCCTTGGATTAGACCATCTATTAACCCCATCTATTTCGATAGTCCCAATTTCTGCACTGCAAACTTGTGTCATTTGGACAAACAAAGTGCAGTTCAAGTGACAAAAGGTAAATTAGTGTCATTGCTTAGATTATATAAGAATTCCGATTTTCTTCCACAAAACTGAATGTATCTTCACTTTTACACTTCCTTTATATTAACAGGTTTCTCGCAATTGGGTTTAAGGAAAGATCTATGGTCAATTGGTTTTCTTATTCTTTCCTTCTTGAATTTGAAATACCAAATTTTAGTCTCCTATGTATTTGATAAGTACTCTTTGGAAGGTTTCACACACATATATGCAATAGAATTGTAAATATGGATAGACAGGCCATTCTAGAAGAAGAAAATTCACTTTTGCACACCAGCATGCCCGTAGTCTGAAGCTGTGCTATTATTTAAAAGCCTAGCGTTTTTCTGAAGCTAATGTGAGATTGCAAAAACATTATTTCCACCATGACGCAATAACGTTTTGTTCATATTTGAAAACACATAAATCACAGTATATGTAATCAAAAATACAGAATTTTGTCCTGATTAATATCGACAAACTCCTCAGAATTTGATTAACAAACAAGATTATTTGTCTAGTTAAGAAAAAACCTGCAAGCTGTAAAGCAACTGGAGCAGATATCAACAAGACTTAATCAGCATAATTCCTCTGAATTCAGCGAAGATTTAAATTGAGAGAACACGTAATCTATATCTCAGCACCTGAATAAAACATGCAGCTCTTCAGGAAAGATGGCATCATCCCTCACCATGTGGGAGAGAGAAAGTGAGAGAAGGAATTTTAGTAGGAAATTAGTGAAATATTAAAACTCAATGGCAAATTATGTGGGTGTGGAGGAAGAGTGGATTCTGGCAGCTGGAAAAATAAGCTCTAAACTGGACAATTTAGTTATGCTGAACTCCGATGACAATTTTGTATTACAGTACAATTCTAGAAGTTCACTCAGTGAATGTGACGTGTCACCACTGTACCACCCTGCCACAAACACCATGAAATCCCAGTGACTTTCCGAAAACTACCTATCCTCAAAACCTGTCAGGGTTCTCTGCTCTACCGTAGTATAATTATATGTGGCCAAAATAAGTTAAATCCATTCCTAGGAAGTGCCACTAAGTAATTATACACAGATTAAATCTGTTCTCTGGATATTAGGTTACACGTTACAAAATTCTGCAGAATAAAGTGTCCTTATCAGCATATCCGCCTGGGATTAGAATGAATATTTACCATTTTAGCACATGAATGTTCTTTTAAAAATGTTCATTATAAAACTGAACAATTTAGAAATACTGTGCATGTTGAGATCATCTGTAGTACTCCAACTGCCAGTTGTTTCACATTTACCATGAGCCTATTGATGTGGTGTCAGTGTAAATTCCAACACCATTTGTTTTCAGGGAATGATATTCACTTACAGTTTTAAGATTAGTCAGCTGTTTTGACTCTTCTATTATTCTTACTGACATGATTTAATAGATTATTGTAAACATTTCAACAGATTCTCATTTTCAGTATGCAACAGAGACAAATGCCTAGTAACTGGAAAGACATGTGCCCCAGAGGACACTACACTTCTGACTGTGATTTCCTTAAATATTAGAAATTAAGCTTTTAATCTTCAAAATAAGGACTCAGTTTATTTCTCACTGAATATATGTAATATGTCAGGACAAAGAAAAATTGATTTTGTTTTCCCACTAGATTTACAAAGCCTGTCTTTGAAATAAAACTTTCAGAAAGATTTCCATTATTTATGGTAGATAAATGTCCCTTACTGGGGAGAAAAAAAAAATAAAACAACAAAAAACAACAAACAAACAAAACCACCCTTAAAACAAAAGAGAAAATTGAAATACAGTCTACAGTTTGAATACAAACTTACATACATACCTGTTTCAGCAAATAGCAAATCTGTAGTCAGTTATATCCCTCAAGCAACTCTCTTTTCTTTAGAAAAACTTTCCTACTGTAATTGCAATTGATATCTTAGGGCATCCTAATGTAAATGCTAAGAACTTTAGGTAAGATGATGAGAAGGTCGCAGCCTCATAGGTTTGGCAATTTTTTGAAGCTAGCAATAGTTAAGAAAAGAGCAGATTGTATTCCTTTTCGTGCATCATAAACAGTAAATCCTGCTTGCAAAGTACACTTGTGGAGTGCGTGCTTGCCCAGGTGTTTCTAAAGCAATCTTTTAAAGGTATTCAAATGGCATTTACATTATGGTTTTTTATCCAGGCATCATCTAAACACTGCCTTTCTGATTGGTGGAAGAGAGGGAAATTAACACAAAACCTTGCAGATTTATAACTAGAAACAGAAAATTTTTAATTATCTGACCTTCATGCTTTGTTCAAAATTTTTGGTTGGAACGTTTCACCCCTATCTACTGAAAATAATGTATGATCCTGTGATCTAGGCTTGGTTTATGAACAGTTCAATCACATTGTCTGTACTTATATGACTACAGCAGGTTATGACTGTTTAAGTAGATTTAAATGCCTGACATATTCTAACTGTAATAGCCCACAAAATGGTAGAAGTGCTGGTGCATTTTATTTGGTTTCTCCACAGCTTGAAACTAGAGAATCAGGCCCTTTGCATCTATTTCTTCTCAGGTTTTAATGCACTCATTGTAAATAAACCAAAACAGCCCAGCATTGTTTTGGCAGACTCCTGGCTGCGTAGACTCAATGACTCATCCAGGAAAAGATGTGACTGTCAGTTCCCATCAATGAGTGAGGGAGCAAGAGGAAATTTCTGAAAACTTGCAGCTGGCATAGATACCTGGCCCCAGGAAATGACACAGCAAGTTGAATCATCGTGTAAAATGGGATACTGAAAATAACAACTTGGAAAAAAGAAAAAAAGACAACTTGTATCCATCCACTGAAATGTGCACAGGACACAAAAGCAAAGAGTTAACATCATGAGGAAGGACTGTAGAAACCCCTGTGACTGACCACAGAGAAAAATAACTCCTCCTCCCAAACATACAGACAGGTATGTTGAGCCTTTTTTCATCTACAAGCTATTGCTCAGGAGGCGCTTTCCCTAGAGCAATCAGTCCTCACTGGAATTATACGGTTGTAATATGGAACTGACATCTTCTGAAAAGGAAGTGATTAAACTCTTTACAACTATTCAAATATGGACTGCATAAATATGGACTTCTCCTCTGTATGTAGAGTTGACTTTTCACATCAGTTCTACAGGATTTAGTCTTTAATAGGAAATCCGTTCACACGAAAACCATTCTTCTTCTGATAGCTAACATTACCCTTTTCAGTTCTGATATTCTTCATCATTTATGTCCTTAATACCACATTTGATCATATTTTCTACTGCACATCTAAAACTTTGGACTATGACTTCAATATTATTACCTTAAATACAGTGCTGTTACACTAATCTCCTCAGATAACCTGAAATGATTTTTTCCAACACCTCTTACAATGTAATCCAGTTAAAAATTTTGTCTCAGCTAACTGTATAATTTGTGTAGTTGTTTTGGAATTTTGCATTTAATTCTGCTGTTTAATAAAAAAAGATCCTAATAACATCATGACTTGGATGGACCTTTTTCCATCTAAGACATTTTTCTGTCTAAGCTGTTAGATCTCTAACATAAAATACTGCTTTCAGCATAATTTACATGAGAGAAATTTGGAGTAACAAAATGTAACACAACTAGTGAACACAAATTATGAGGAATAGACACAAGTACCCGGGAAGGAAAAGAATTGGCAATTTCAGAAGGCGTTAACTTCTAAAACATTAGAGAAATGCTTAACACACAAAACAAAATTAGGTATATTTTAAGGAACAAGAAATACAAAATAAATGAAAGGCACATAAAAGCAAAATTATTTCTCTATCTAACACCTTCCAAAATATTGAAAATTTGTATGAGATATAGCCATGCAGAAACATTGCAATATATCACAGTATGTATCTATTTTGTGGGTCTCCTTGCAACAGAACAGATGATACACAGAGCTATGTATGTCATTTCAACACTTCTTTATCCTGTGAAATGTTTCTTTCTGTTTCCCTCAAAATTGTACTGTAACTCAAGGGTTTTTTTAAAAAGAAATAGATAAAGTAACAGCTGCTATTCCCATTGGACCAATACCTAAAACCATATTGATTTTTCTTTTCATCAAGTCTGTATGAAGTTAGTCTTCATACAATTAAGCTTAATAAAATGTAACTGTCTAATAAAAACTTCCTGTGATATTTATAGCTTGATGATTCATCAGTACTGCATCTGAAAAACCAGAGCAATGTGCGAATGGATAGACTCCAATGGATAACACAATAAATAGATCAGCAAAACAGGTATGCTTCACCTTTTTTACTTTAGGTTTATTTATATATTTTCTTTTAAGCCAAATCTGTATTTCCCAAAGCTTGGATATAAAAGTGTAGTTTTGTAATAGAAATTTTAGGATAGTAGGAATTACACTTATTAATCACCATGTTGTCCAGCCATTCTGAAACTTAGCTTCCTAATGTGTAGGACATTGGTGATTTGGATCAATTCTTAGTGAAATCCTTGGTGGTTTGCACTGAACATTTCTATTTCAGAAAACACTTGAGGTCTATGACAAAACATTCGGGCAATTTGCTCCCTTCTTTCCATTAGTGTTCCCACTGTGTTTACTTGCCCAGTGCCTGAAGCACTTCATAAACATAATTTTTTTTTTTTTTTTATTTTCATCTATCATTTCGGTATCTTAATAATCCAGAACATGTCTAGGTCATTTTTTTCATTGGAGCAAACGTACTTAGTGAACAGACAAGAATGGCACGAGAGGAAAAGGAACACCAGGTAGTGACACACTGCTAACCTCAAATTATTAACAGGACTAAGCAAGGGACTGGCCGCATCAGGACAAGCTGCACACTCAGCCACACCAACACCCCATACGTTTGCCCGAGATGCACCCCAGTTGCACTCCCATGAGTTGGCACAGTCACGCCTGGGGAAAACACGGCACTTTATCCCAAAGCTCTCAGATGCGTACACTGGTGGCAGGTGGACACCAACGCGTACTGGTTCCCCCCATTTTACACTGCCCCCCCCCCCCCCCCCCCCCCCAGTCTGTGCTATTGGTTGGTTTTCTAACCAGGTGTCAGTACAAGCCTACAATCAAATCAGCCCTCGATGACACTGGGGGTACACCTTCCAGCAGTTTCAGCTATTACCATGCTGATATTTGTTGATCCACAAACCATACCAAGGATCATCACACTCAGTTCTTACTTGCATCGCATCGTCCTGTTTGCCGGGGCTGACTACACTCAGTTACTCAACTCCTGATCAAGACAAGATCATGATACTCCTGTGACAAGGAGGAAGGAAAAACAAACTACAGGTGTATACCATACTTTCAATTAGATACTGATTCCATATCAGATTCATCTTGAAATTACTTGGAACAGTGAAAAAATAGCACTAACCTCACAGCTTTTCCCTTGGTTTTCTAGAGAGTCTGTGGGAAATAGAGATACCCAAGAGGCTTTCCAAAGGTCACAGCATAATTTATAATAGAAAGCATTATCATATGCAAATATAAATGTTTCTATCCCTTCCCACTTCTTAATTCATTGAAAATACTTATTTTCTGAATACATCATAATGAGAATTACACTGGAAGGGAAGAAACTGCTAATTTTACAACATACAGAATGTAAATCAGGTGCTAAAGAACAATGTTCTTATCAAGTTTCAGGCAAATTTGTGTTTGCTGTTGAGAAAATCCTTCTGGGTTACTGAAATACAGCTATGTTAATAAGCAGATATAAAAAGCAAACGCTGCAAACCAATGCCCATCTCACTTCCTACAGACTTTCCTTTTCTCAGACGCTAACTCTTCCCGCAGCATATGCCTCCGTCAGCAGCCAGCACCTGGTATGTCTTCTAGATGGAACAAAATGGAACTTCAGTGCAAAGTTTTTATTTTTATCGGGTTCCCAGCGATATAAGCTCTCCTTCAGCTGCATCAAGAACTACATGAACTGAGCCTACTCAGAGAATATGTAATCGCCCTGGAACAGCTGTGCCCATATGTTCGTTGTTTCCTCTCATTCCAGATCGGCTTTGGATGATATTCCATTGCAGACTGAATGGAAGAAAATGGAAGAATAGATAACTTCTCACTTTGTGAGATCAAAAGTTTCTTTCAAATAATGGTACGTGAACATGTCTGGAATTCTCCATGTATGCAAACCAAGGAGGATGGTTCAATACACTGGGTATCATTTCTCTCCTGAAAGAGAGGAGCTTCCTTCACTCTGTATTTGGCCCATTTTTACTAGATCAGAACTGAGCCAGACATAACTGCATTAAATTGTCTATACTTCTAATTTTTCTTAGCATGACTGTCATATATTTTTCTAAGCTTTGTATTGTCTTTTGTGATCCTCAATCAAGTGATCTCCAACCAGCTATAACAAAACTGGAAAGAACAGGATGTAACTACTGTAATAATGCTGTGATCATGTAAATCCATACATCTCATGCTGGAGAGATTTCCCAAGTTATCAGTGTACTAATAAATGTATGCTGTCCAATTTCCAGTCTACAAATGGTTCTGCAGGATTTAAATTTTCCTAAATGCCCACAATACCAGATTTCATCATTCCATTCAGATGATTATATGTGTTCACATACGAAATTAATATATCATTAAAAAGTAAAGAGTTCTATTCAAAAGATGTTCAGGAATTTAATTAAATTTGAACAGATCTAGGCACAACTTACATATTCTCCTAATTCCCCACCCAAGAAAAATAAAGACTGTGGAAGTATCTAGGACAGATACTGTGCACGTATTCTCCTCTCTCTGAAAACTGTGCTCCTGTGCAGTAAACATGCAAGGATTTGCCTACGTTAAGAAAAAAGGTGATGGTCGAACGACATGTATCTCATCAGTGAAGTAACTTATTTAAATAACATACGTTAGCTTGAACATACCTTCCAGTTCTGTCTGATAATGGCTTAGTCTTGAGGGAGGTAAAAACGTTAATTGCTAGAAATACTGAGAACTTAAAACAAGTGAACTTTTAATGCTGTTACTGGACCTCAGATAATGCAGACAGAGTCTTGGGGAAGATCCTACCCCCCAGTGTAAGTATTTGGCTTGAACAACCTTTCCTACTGCACTTGGAAGTACTGGTGAAGCGCAGTCTGACTGAAAAACTACCCAAGCTTTAGTAGAGATTAGTTACAAATTCCCACAATCAAAGTGAGCAGTAGTCAGTCTTTGAGGAGGCTGTAAAGGAGACACTTCTATTTACCACTACAGGTTCCAAGAAGGTTAGAAAATGAGTATAACCTGTATAACCCAGCTGCAATTTAAAGGGTTTATTGATGTAGCTTGTACCTGAACTGTAGAATGGTTTTCCCAAGGGGAATTACAATATGAGATCACTTATCAAGGACAAGTCCACTCTTTTTCAGAGTGACGTATTTTACCCTGTAGTATTTATACCCAGATGTTTAACTAAAGCAAATATGCATGAAGGATTTTAATTATAGTGAATTATGGTATTATTAGATATGAGAAAGGATTAGTTGCTTACAGGGTGAAAGTTGTATTTAACATATCCATTTTATGATTTGTGCTGACTACAATATGCGAGGTATTGACTTTCTGATAATTCTATTGTCGTTTGCTCCCTCCTCCAGTGAGTGGTTCACTATTCTGGGGGAAAACAGAAAAATCAGAAAGTAACAGCTGCGTTTTCAGACCAATTGCTCCTTCCATGTGCTGCACTTCCTTACATGAAACCAAGAAAGGAATTAGACACAGGGGAAAAAGCCTCTGCACATACAAGTGTACATACTTGTATCTAAAAATACACTGAGCTAAAAAATAGAAGGTATTTTCCTCTATATTTCTTTTTCATGGGTACCCAACTGAGAACAGTTGAAATCTTACAAAAACATGCTTTTCTATTTATATGTACTATTTATTATCATGGGAAGCATCTTGTATTTATTTCAGTAACTTCAGAGGAGCATAGGTGATGTAAAGCCTTGATGATCTATTTACACACTTACAGTTGGGAGAATTTAGAAAAAATGCCTGCACATATGAAATTACACATTCTTCGATAACTCAGCAATCAAAAGTGATATTTGTGATAGAAGACTTTGAACACCCATACTTCAAACTCCCATGCTTCACACATCCATTTACACTACAAGCATCATCCAGTACTACTGTGCCCTCACATATGCAGAAATGCTAGAGTTAGGAGGCGTAAACTCTAAAGCATTATTAAGATCAAAGCTTGAAGCATCCAGTTCTTACAGACTTGCTCAAAGCCCAACACGTCTTTCACCTGTATTTACTGTTCCCTATTCTTGTTGCAAGACTTGGCCAATATCCACATGTTTCAGGAAGTAATCATCGTGCTTGTCTGTAAGAGCTTATTTATGGCATGTACTTCAATTACTGACACTGTTATAAAGATCAAATAACTGAAGCACAACAGTAGCAAAAAGAGGTGGCAGACCATCTCAGACCAGCAGAACTATTCTCTGCACAGATTATTTTTATTTGCATTCAGTAAATCCTTACCCATAGGCCAGGTTTTCAAAGACTATGTAAATGTGAAAATAGGAAAGGGAGTTGCAGCAGACTAATTACAGCAAAGAGGACAACTTAACTATTACGCCAACAGAGTGGTTGACATTGACCTCAGTGGTAGCTGCATTAGGAGCTATGTAACGATCTATGTCTTTCTGTTGGAATGAATACTTGTGTGACAATAATTTGTGCTCATTAATATTGGAAGTGGTTACTAATTAAACTGAAAGTCAGGCTTTAAAGTCAAAGTTGGTTGGGCACCATACCCTCATAAATATTTTTTAGCAATTGTAATGTACTGCTTTAATGTGAGTCAAGAGAAGAGCCTGGAGAAACGAAGGGTCTGGGGAGACCATATAGCAATTTCCAGTACCTTAAGGGGCATACAAGATAGCTGGGGGGGGGGACTTTTTACAAGGGCCTGTAGTGACAGGACAAGGGGTAATGGGTTTAAACCGAAAGCGGGGAGATTTAGATTAGATATCAGGAAGAAGTTCTTCACAGAGAGGGTGGGGAGGCACTGGGACAGGTTGCCCAGAGAAGCTGTGGATGCCCCATCCCTGGAAGTGTCCAAGGCCAGGCTGGATGAGGCTTGGAGCAACCTGGTCTAGTGGAGGGTGTCCCTGCCCATTGCAGGGGGTTGGAACTAGATGGGCTTTAAGGTCTTTTCCAACCCAAACCATCCTGTGATTCTATTCTATGATAAAAGCTTCTATTCTCATAGGAAAAATCCCAGATAATTCAACACATTAAGAGAAATAGGATTCTGAATATTTTAATGGAGTTCTGCAGAAGTTGTTATGTATAAAACCCAGATTATTCCAGTAACACACTGTCCAGTAACAAAATCAGACCAACTGAAATTTATATACACATCTTGTAGACTTGAAAGGACAGTACCTTTTAAAATCTTCAGTGAACAGATCCAAGTGTTCGGTAGCCTAACATGTAATATTTACATTATAAACCTAGCAGTAAACTCACCGAGAATTACATAGTCTTTACACAGCTCTCTGATTGCTGTTTACCTTATTAATTTTTGTTTATATTGTAAATAAAAATTTGGACTTCTTATGTTACTCATCTTGATGAATTTTATGAAGGGAAAGGGAAAAACCAGTAACAATTTTAGTGTTCACTGACTTTTTTCCTCACAGCATTTTGTGACAAATTACATTAATGAGCAGTATGCCTTCCCCTTTCAGCTACACAAGTTTGACTTCATGATCCCAAAATAGGACAGCATTTCACTTGCTTTCCTACACAGTCTGTTAAACTAATGCATGTTAGTCTAAACCGCTATGTCTTTCCTTAGAGGGACAACTATTAATTTCTTACTATTTGTATCTGAAGTAGTCTTGTTACTAAAGGCATTCTCACTATTATTAGAGCAGTGTGTGCATATACAATACAGAGGCCGATGCAACATTCTGTTGTGTTGGATGACTAGAAATTATCCAAAGAGAACTACATGCTAGATATCTTCTGAAGGTTCACAGGTTTTTACTTCAAGCTAGAAAAATGTGAGAGAGAGGAGAGCATAATACTAAATGATGCAGTATAAGTAAATTAGAATTATTTTAATTTCATCAGATTCACTAAATGGCTCTTGCTGTTAGGAAAAAGTAGCAATGAATCTATAAAACCAAAGGACGAAGAGCTACATCCCCCCTATTCAACACACCAGTTATTAGTATGTAAAAGATTTTAGCTCATATTTCCAACTACTTTAACTCTTATCTCTGATATTAATGTAAAGCAACCAGGTTTTACAGCACTGACATGTAGCACAGCAGTTCTTGCTGATGTTCGCACTTTATAGAGAATTAAGTGTTCATCATGGTAGGAGTACAAGAATCCCATCCCTCATGTGAATGATCTTCCAGAAAAGAAAAAAAAAAAAAAAAAAGAGAGAATCATTCTCAATGTATTAGCCTATTTTGTGCAAAGTAAAACAGCTATAAATAAATGGGATTAATGGGTACTTCACCTTCTCACGTTTCAAAGCAACTAATTATCCTCATATTTCATATTTAAACTTCAAAGGTAGTACAAAATCCACAGCGTGTATAACATGGAGAACAATTCAAGGATTTTGTAACATTGGAGAGGGGGAGTTCAGGAGAAATCTAATTTATTTGGATGTTGCTGTTGTTTGGCTAATGAATAAAAAATAATTATTCATTCTACCTCACTACTTTTAACCTATATTGAAAAGGTTATATGAGATTTTAAATACAGCTTAGTTATAAAAAAACCCAAAAAAACAAAAAAACCAACCCTAGAAAGGAGACAGGATTTCCTTTCTGTCTCTCAGGATTGCTTGCTTTGTTTTGACACATTTGTTTCACTTCATGTGGTAACACCAAGACTCCAATGTACCTTAGGGTAAGAAAAGTGAATGTCACCTTTTGGTTAATAAATAACTGCCCTCAATCACCTTTCTTCTCTTTAGGCAAGTAAGAACAGAAGAAAGTTTTATGAAATCAACAGCCAATTTGCAGTAGATCCTGTACAACACTTCTGAGGAAGGGAAAAAGGAGTCTTGGCTCCGTAAACCCACATTTGTCAAAATGGCAGTCAGCACTGGTACGCAGGGCACTGCTGACATGGCTTTGAAAAAAGCACAGTAGTAGTCTCAGCTCCTCCTCGGGATCCTCACTAAGCATACTGCTAGGAGAACGGTAGTTCTGGCATTTCGTGCTGGTGTTTTACATCAACCCCCAGGTGAGGCTACCCCCTCGGATAAGGCGGCACTGCCCTGGTGAAGACACTACTGACAAGAGGTTCTTTGCTGAAGAAAAGTCATTTTATAGGTGCTCTTCAAATTAGTTCACCTTTGCTGTTTAGCCTTAGAATACTAAGCAGGAGAAAGGACAGGGCGTGTTAAACCACGGTTGTGGTTAAACCGCGACACTGGGAGCAGCCTATTTATGTTTGCAGCCTAGCGTCTCTGTGCTTGCGAGCCTGAGGCAAGACATCTTCATTAACACAGCTGACTTCTTGTACACGCTGTTTGGATGGGGTCGCCTGCACAGATTTCTTATGGCCCATCATTACTATGAAAGAACTTCGCAAAATGCCAATCAAGTATCGGTAATAAGTTTAAAAGAAAATGAATTTAATTTTTTTTTCTGTCCATCTTCTCTTCAACTTTCTTTTTTAATTATTATTTTATTCCCAACTTTTGAAGGCACTGAAGGGCTCTGTATTGAAGATGCTTTAGGCACGCGTTTACCCCTGACAGACCAGGGGATTCTGAGAATGAACCAAATGCAAAACAGTATTTATGTTTGGATTTCAGCTGTGGGACACCACCAGCTTCTGCTACCTTCCCAGTAAAATACAGTTCTCTCCTACAACAGGAAATAAAGTGTTTAAGCTCAAAAAGTCACTATTCTGTACTCAGATCTACAAATTAGACAGCAAATCGCTCTGTTTCATTAATTAACACCTACCGGAGAGCAATATTTGAAGTTGATGTCTGTCATAAAATCTGCAATCTGCATTTCGGTGAGGTTCAGAATTAGCCACAAAGTACTAACCTTCAAAAGATACTGAAGGAGTCCCTCACACGTGGTTTCTTAGATAGCTCCTCCAACATAATTTATACAGCATACAGAATCCTTTGAGGAAGGGAGGGCTGACACTGATTGTCATAAACACTCTTCTCCCAGCGATATACCAGCATTTTGAAATAAAGACTGTCCAAAAGGGATTCACTATTATCAAATATTAACAGCTTAACACTGTCAAGGTACCTTTGGCTAGTATCACACACCCAAGGATTATGGTGTGGGTGTGGGAGAGTGGTTTGGTTTTAAGAGGACAGCTGTAAGGGGTTAATTTTGATTTTAGCCTCACATATATTATTTTCCAAGTCTTATAACCTCTGCTTTAGTGCTGTATTCAGAAAGCTTAGATACTTCCTTGAGAGATCTTTGAATAGCTCCCTACTGCCAGTTTCCAGGGATATATTAAGCTTTCATCCATTATCATTCACATTGGAGTCAGGTTTTTTAAAGTCCAATAATAAGTTCATACAATCTAGTTTAAGTATTTTTATGCTACTATTTTTAATGTAGCCAAACTGAAGAAATTATGATCGCTGGACCCAAGGTGTTCAAAACCTGATGTCTAATTCATCATTCATGGTTCATTTTCTACTGCATAGGCTGAAATAACCTGTGAAGCTAAGGCTCTTCAACAAGCATGGTTCAGAGGAAAGAAAGAAAAGGAAAAAACAGTACTGATATAGTTATCTTTTTTTTTGGTCTGGGGAGGCAGGGAGCTGTGTTTTAAATTGTTTCTAGCAAAACCCAATCTAATTGTCTGGTTAACTGAAACTCTCCCTGATACACGCAATATCCTTCCCTACATATTTAAGCTTTGCCCTGTAAAGCCTGTTTACAATTTATGTGTAAGCTGTCTTTGGCAAAGCTGTCTATTTACCTTATGGAGTGTAGGTTTTTAATTAGAACAGCATGAAAAATATTTACATTAAACAGTCAAAACCGAGTGGAAAAAAGAAGCATCTGTATCCAATGGCTTTAATAGTGAAATCTTCACATCTTTCACAGAAATTGCTTTTGTTTAATGAAACAAATTCAAAGAGCAAGCTTCCTTTGCTCTGTATTATGTAGATACCCAATGCAAGACAGAACCTATCTCTGCTCCTATGATGTCCTGTCAAACTTATAACATACACCTTTTTCCTACAAAATTTAACTCACTGGACCCCCACCCCAGCCCAAATCCAGTGAAGCAGCCTGTACCAACTAAATCCACCCATGGTGCTTTCGTATCCTCTTCTTGTCAAATGCTTTCTCTGAACGTTGAAAACGACCCGATGGTAGGAAAGGCTTCATATTTCAAGTGCACAGAAGGACGATACACACAGAAAGCAGAATCCTAAGGCCTGGGGCCCTTTTTGCAGCTACTCTTTACACACCAGTGGAGCAGAACTGTGAGTACCCAGGCAAATCCCTGATGTAAACACCACAGAAGAAACAGAAAAATGAACCCTCATTTAAAAAACAATGCAACGTCTGGCTCATTTTAGCAAACATGGTCCATTTCACTTTCATAATCCCCAGAGTGCAATGCTGTTGTCAATCCCAAAGATACATTTAAAGACTGATAGATGATCTAGTATTACGCTAAGCAGGTTTTCTGCACTTCCTTTTTTGTTTTACTCAGTTCATACACGTGCTCTGCTGCTCACAGCCCACTCAAAGGTACATAACACTACCAAGAAATGTATATAGAGGTTAGTTGTCCTTAGGGTTCCAGCACCTGAACAGAAAATACAAATGCACTCTACCCAGGAGCTAGGAATTTATTATCATTAGCTTTATGCTGAAAGGCTCAAAGGCTAATTTTTGATGCCATAATCTGTTATTTAATGATCCAGACCCTTGTTGTCTAATATTTTGAACATAAACCTACTCCAGACATTCTCAGCCTGCAGGTTCCTGGTAGTCAAGCAGCTTGTCTCCTAAGGTACGAGCAGACCAGTTTTATTACTGTTATAATTAGTATTCCAGGTACACTGGGCAAACATAGATCGATATCTGATATGAATTGTATGAACAGTTTAAACCTCAAGGAACATATTTTTATGTTCCATACAGCAATTAGCATGAAAACAGATTATACTGTAATTTTCATGGTAATGAACCATACCTTCAGAGAAATGTCATATATAATCAAGGAGACAAATATGATACTATGCAAATTATTAATCTATAAACCTGCTTTAAGATGATGTGACTGTGGTTAGGATGAAGTCATGAAATATAAATCTGCATCATTCTCAATCTGGGGTTTTTTAAACTTAGAAAACTGTAGATTGGCAGCAGGAAGAAATGTAGGCAGGATTATTTTAGTCTCTAAAAACAATGGTATACTCTGTTTCTAAATAAAAATTAAGCAAGATCTAACAAAGACAATGGCAAGCACCGCTAAAATGAGTCATACTCGGCACTTACACTGAGCAAGGAAAACACAAACTTTACTAAAATACAGCAGATTGCTAAGGCATATATAAACTCTGACCTAAGGAGAGAATAGATTTGTCAATTACTCTGTTATAGATTCATAACCCATAACAAAAACCATATCCATCCCAGTATTGACCCACAAGCATTTATTTAAAGTATCATCTATCTTCCGTTCTAATCTTTATTTTCTACTCCATACTGACTACACATAATACTTACTAACTGGAAAGAGAAGCAGCATCTGTCAGGTAATCAAATAAAAGAAAGCAAACTGAAAGAAGGCAGAAGCAGGAAAAGAATAACAGGTTTAACACCTCGTTAAAAAGTGCTTCATCTCCCCCCAAAAGGTTCCAATTTATTGCAAAGTCTCCTAACTAAAGAATATTGTTTAAGGAGACTACAGATATGCCCCTTATTTACAGTGCTTACATCCCTGTATTTGAGCAAGAAGCAGAGGAAACCCTCATTTATTAAAATACCTAAGACTACAGGCAGCGTTACAGTAAACTCTGTTCATGGGCACTCTGCTGCCAGGCTTTCCTTGCACACTCCGCAACCTGTAATGAGACACTACAGTCCACATGGCAGGAAGTCACATGCAGAAGAAAGGACAGAAAATCTAGAGTAGACAAACACTAGACTAAAAATAACACAACCAGAAATGAAGAATACACCAAAACCCGTAACATAGAGCATTCTTTGGTTTGAATATTTAGCTTAAGCAATTAGAATTCGATGAAGCAACCTGACTTGTCAGTCTTTTCAATGCCTTGCCAGATCCCACAGTAAGAAGTCGCCTTTACAAACAGAAGATTTTATCAAGTTCCTTCAATTACTACATTTTCTGTTCCTAATGTGTATATCTGATTATCAGTGATATGATACACCTCAAAGAGAAGCAGATGAAGTATATCAAGTTTGACATCCACCACTACCCTCTGCCCCAAACCTCCCAACCCTCAGGGACCACGCTAGAGCCATTAGGAGGAATGAACAGACTTTTGTTGGCTTCTAAATTCAATTGTTCCAGAAATTAGAGAAAATGGACATATATAATGTTTCATTTAATAAATTCTAACTAAAATCCCATTAATTTTTCCCTCCCACTGGCATATATTTCAGCTGTTGAAGACATTTTTGTTAAAAAATTCTCCCCAAAACACTAACCACTTATTTTCATACCATTTACCACGCTAAAATCAATTGGATACTTATAATACCCATGTGATATCACTTATATTCCTGGTTTCTCTCAATTAAACACTGAGGGGAAAGAGCTGCCTTTGAGAAAACTGAGAACTAAGTTGCAAAGTAAATAAGTATTTGGTCCTTTTACCCATTTTTGATCCGGCATGATTTGATCAGGTAATTTTAACCTTTTTAACCTTAGTTAGTAGCCAGAATTGTAGTTATTCATGAGCAACATTCAAGTACAGAAAAACTGATATGCACAGGAACTGACAAAACATTGATATCACATTCTTATAGTGAACTGTAAAGGTCTGCCCTGATTCTGCTCCACTCTACGATAGAATGAAGTGGTGACTACTAAGTTAGTGAACATGCTCCAGCATTAAACTGATGTATGCGGTAATCGGGACTAGACCGTATACAAGAGTGACATCTAAATGCTTTCTATAAATACAATCACCAAGCCCACCAAATCACCACAGGGAAGTTTAACTCACACGGCTGTGTAAATGAGCACATATTTGCTCTGACAGCTAAAGATGCTTTTAAAAAAAAGTAAGAAAAAAATAATTAAGTCATCATACTAAGCCTCAATATGCAAGAACCAGTCTTGTAACACCTTTTACCATCCTTTTACATAAAATTAAGGACCAAAGACATCCCAGTAATATTTCATCATCACTAAGTTACGTATCCCATTTGACCATTTCCCTTCTTGTCATCAGTCTGTAGTAGATATATGTGAACAGGCACTTTTTCCTATACAACCATCCTTCCAGATTTCTGCAACAGTGAGAGGAGGTTAAGGGGGTGAATCTAAGTTCAACAGCAATACCTTTTCTGAAAATAGCTGTAAAGCTATAAAATTGACCTGGACCTATTGTACAGATCATTAAAGAATCTGGCTTAAAAAAAAAGCCCAAAGAAAACTTACTTTCACACAGCACTTGGCCCCTGAAAATTGAAGTCTCTTGGGATGATTCAAGGGAATGCTGCAGCAGAGGCACCCTCACATTCAATAATGAAAACATTTTCAGAAGTACTGAAGCTCACCTATGTTCATTTTCACTTATAAATATACCATTTGGATATGCATAAAACAGTTGCAGTTCTTCCTGCTGGTCAAACCAACAGGATACTCTATTTCTGGAAATTCTGACTGCCCACAGAAGCATCTTGTTTCAAGTCCTCTGTATGTCTCCTTAGCTTTCTTTTTTTAGAGTACACTGACATTCTGAACGCAACATGATCACCTATTGCCAACCGCTGGGAAGAGTGTTCTGCAGCATGGCACGGAAGAAACCCATATGACAATAAATAATTGCATGGTATTTCACATAGACTCTTCAAAACCACTTGTAATTCCTGTAATTCTTAATATTTTCCCTATCAGAGAACACATATATGTATGTATGTGCATACATATACACACAGATAGAACTGCACCAATAACTACAGGTACACGTATATTTATGTCAAAGGATTTTTAAGCATTTTTTAAGTGATTCATTGCTATCACTTGCTTCTCATCCAACTGTCTTAAAAATCAATGCAGAAACAAGGAAAATATTTAGGTACACCATAGAATCCCTCAGAGCTTTTTGCATTTTTACTAAATCACGTTTTATAAGATTCTGATGGTTTCAGTTACTACCCTGCTACTCACGTCACAAGTGTTCTCAGTTCATATTTTGCTGACAGGAATACAAGACCTGGCTTTGAAACACTCATTCTGCGTTTAGAAAAGCAGGAAAAACACTGCAGTAGTTGAGGAAGCCTATCATAGTCTTTAAACTAGAACCGTGTGCCTTGGTGTGCCTGCAGATACCAGAAAAATTAGTTCCCTGCCTTGTGCCAGAGAAGATCAGGCAATGCTAATGGTTTTTCTATAACCCTATTATTCCTTTACATATATTTACAGTTAAAAAAAATATAGAGAGAAGCTACCATATTGACAGTTTCAGGCAAGGAACCATTCAGCATTTGCTTACATTAAAAAGTCATTTCCATGCACCTACTTGTATTTTCAGACATATATGAACCTCCTCATGCAGAAGAAAATGGTCTCAACAAGCCCTGATGACCCACTCTTTCCTTGAAAAAACAATTTTTAAAATATTGCCTGGTTTATGAAATTTCTAGGAAGGGCACAAACGAGCAACGGACTGGATTTGCAACTGATGTTACCTATTCAAATGAAACCTGTTTCTTAACATTTGCCTTAAAAGAGGTGGTAAACCCCAAGCAAGCATCTAGGATGAATATAGCCCAAACAACTTTGCTTACAAAAGTGAGTCTTGAAAGACCTGAATCTGCCTGACTTTTCCTATTAGCTCCAAATACTTCATTGAGCTGTTCTATTTGCAATTCTGAAATGAAAGACAAATTCCTGCAAACAGACTCTCCTTCAAAAAAAATACCTTGGAAAAATATTCAGTGTTTTTATTACAGACCATTACTGAAGGGACACATATCATAATGCAAGAATAAAAAAGGATGTAAAACGTAAAAATATTGCAAATATTGAATGGAAAAAAATTACACAGTTTTTTTGTACTTTTGAGCATCATTTCACACATTGTTTCATCATGGTAATTAAGAATTTCTAGAAAGGTGACGACTCAATTGATTGCAAGAGCATTTATCACTTAACTGGACTGGGATCTTCTACTTGAACTCGGAATTTCCCTTTTAAACCTGGTTTCATTATATAATAGTTTTTTGACAGCTGCCCTTTTTCTTGAATGTTTCTGTACAAGTATAAATGTATCACCTCTCCCAAGAATCACATTAGAAGTCAAATGTTTTACATCTCCTGAGTTTTCTTTAGGTTAAATAAATAAATCGAATCAAAAATTGAACTGAAAGGTTGACCTTCAAGTTGTCTTTTCATTTCTACAGCTCTCAAATGTACGATAGTGTCAATAATTTTCTTGGTTAGATACAAGTTTAAGTCAGGAATAGCTGCATGTTATTTCAGCAGAGAATCTGGGAACTCCATTTCTGAAGTAACTGAATCAGAGTTGCTGTTTCTTTTGCTAGGGACTGTCATTGACAAAATGGGGACATTTTTACTTAATATAATTTATTGTTAATCACCACCAACTTCTGATCACTGATCCTTCCTCTTCCCCAGACTCATTCTACTCCAAACATCCTCTCAACATTCCTTATGTGCATTTCAGGTCGTTCTTGAGCCATCCCGCCATTGCAGGTGACTGATGGCAGTGCACAGCACTCCTCCCCTGCTGCTTTTTGCTTCCTGATGCTTTTCCCCTGCTCCAGCATCAGTTCTTCATGAGCTGCAGTCACTCAGGCATACTCTGGCTCTGGCATGTGTGGCCCACAGGTTGCCATCCCTTTGGACTGTCCCTGGCCTCCTGATGTGTGGGCGAAGCTATAGCCCCTGCTGAAGCACCCCATTTTGGCACTAAAACCTCCTTCCAAGAGCCCATTTCCAGCCACCCTTACAACAGCACATCTTGATGACCATGTCCCTCCACATGTCCAACAGCATTTTCATGTCCCTCTTTCTTAAATATACCTGAACAGGGACACCACCTACTCCCAAGATAGGCTGCAGTGTTGGCATGCGATGGGATGTTTACATCAGTCTTGGAGATGTAAACTCCTGAGGAACGCCGCTCGTCACTGGTCTCCACTCAGACATCGAGACATTTACCACAACTCTCCAAGTGTGACCATCAAGCTAGTTCTTTATCCACCAAGTGCTTCATCCGTCAAATCCATGCCTCTCCAATTTAGAGACAAGGATGTCACGTGGGATGGTGTCAAATGCTTTGCACAAGTCCATGTAGATGACATTGGTGTCCGTCCCTTATCCATCAAGGTCGTGACCCTATCATAGAAGGCCACCATATTCATCAGGCATGATCTATCATTGGTGAACCATGTTGGCTGTCACCAATCACCTCCTCATTCTCCATGTGCCTTAGCATGATCTCCAGGAGGATATGCTCCATGATCTTGTCAGGCACAGAGATGAGACTGACTGGCCTGTGGTTCTCCAGATCTTCCTTTTTCCCTTTTTCAAGATGGGGGTTATGTTTCCCCTTTTCCAGTCAGTAGGAAGTTCACCAGACCACCACAACTTCTCGAATATGATGGATAGAGGTTTTGCAACCTCATCCACTAGTTCTTTTAGGACTCGTGGATATCCCAGTCCCTGCCCTTGTCTTCTGCGACTCGGGGGTTATCGCTTGTGCCGTTGCCAGTGAAGACCAAGGCAAAAAAAATCATTGAGGACCTTGGCCTTCTCCATGTCCTGGGAAACCAGCTCTCCCGTTTCCTTCTGCAGAGGGCCCACATTTTCCCTGATCTTCCTTTTATCCCCTATGTACCTATAGAAGCCCTTCTTGTTGGCCTTGATGTCCCTGGCCAGGTTTACTTCTGTCAAGGTTTTAGCTTTCCAAACCTGATCCCTGATTTCTCAGACAACTTCCCCATAATCCTCCCAGGCTACCTGTCCCTGCTCCTACCCTCTATAAGCTTCCTTTTTTTCATCCACAGCTTTTCTTGGGCCCCTCTTCTCTCCAAGGCTTCCTCCCACAGAACTCTGCCAATCAGTTCCCTGAAGAGGCTAAAGTCTGCCCTCCTGAAGTCCAGGGTAGCGAGATTGCTGCACACCCTCCTCATCTCCTTAAGGATCTCAAACTCCACCATTCCGTGGTCGCTGCAGCCAAGGCTGCCCTTGAGCTTCACATTCCTCACCAGCTCCTCCCTGTTAGCGAGAAAAAGGTTCAGCATACCCTCCTTGTTGGCTCCTCTATCACTTGGAGAAGGAAATTGTCATTGACACGTTCCAGGAACCTCCTGGCTTGCTTGTGCCCTGCCTCATTGTCCCTCCAACAGATATTGGGGTGAAGTCCCCCATGAGGACCAGGGTTTGTGACCATGAGGCTGCTGCTATCTGCCTGTAGAGCCTCATCCACTCACTGTCCTGGCCAGGTGGCCTGTAGCAAACTCCTCCTACAGTATCCCCTCTCCCTGCCTTCCCTTCAATCCTGACCCATGAGCTCTTGGTCAGTTCCTCATCCCTCCCCAGGTGGAGTTCCACACACTCCAGCTGGTCTCTGACATAGAGAGCAATGCCCCCTCCACATCTCCCCTGCTTGTGCTTCCTAAAGAGCCTGTACCTTTCCATTCTGACACTCCAGTCATAGGAGCCTTCCCACCACATCTCCACGATGCCAACGAGGTCACAGTCCCTCATGCATGCGCACGCCTCTGACTCCTCTTGTTATTCTCCATGCTCTGTGTGTTCACATATTTAAGAGGGGCCTCCAATGAATTTGGCTTGCAGACTGACTTTTACAATTGCTAACATCCTTTTACAATTCCTGGTTCCTTGTAAGACTTGCTGATAAATTTAACATCTGTCCTGTTTTTGTGCAGAGGCTGATTTTCAGGACTGGAAGTTAAAGTTAATGCAAAGCAGATGTCATCAGTTCTGCACAGGAATCTGCTGAAGAAACTAGGCCTGTGTGGCTCTGAATGGAGGAATGGACTCTGCAAGATTAATAAGCAGCATTTTAGATTAATAATCTCATAGCATATTCCAATTATCCTTAACAAAAGCAAGGAGGACAAAACTATGTGAAGAGGGATCATCAAAAGGCAGGATTTCCTGTTGTCCTGGTTTCAGGCAGGAACAAACTACTTTTCTTCACAGTGCTGTTGGCTGGCCCAGAGCTGCCAAGGGAGCATTTCATTCCATGGTACATCAGTCTCGGGGCACAGGGGCATTTCTGAGGTGGGAAGTGGCCTGGGGGGGTCGTTAAGACTTTGGCTAGCTTGACAGCTGGGTTGTTAGCTCTTGAGGTGGTTGTTAGTGGTAGGGCTGGTTCATTCCTTAGTGGGTTGGGGTGTTGGCTGGCTTTTGTCCTGGTTGTGTTGTGGCTCTGGCTTGGGCTTGGACTCTCGCTACTTGGGACCTGGTTGCGTGTTGGTTGGTGGACGGTGGGCTATTGTACTATATGTTCTATTTTCTATTGTTTTAATTAGTTAGTAGTATTGTTAGTGCTAGTAGTATCACTAGAATTTTCATTTATATTCTATTATTAAATAGTTCTTATATCAACTTTATAAGCTTCTTTGTCTTTTCCTCCAACTCTTGAAGAGTAAATTACTCTCAAGGAGGTGAAGATTTTATTAGCTTTCATAAGATTTTATAGAATTCATTGCAGCATCTTATCAGACAAATTCAAGAAAGGATTTTCTACTGCCATGCACCTTGGTTTTTGCACACACATGCAGAGTTTGAAGTAGTGTTCACAGAATAGGTTCCCTCCTCCATAAATTTCAATACCCAGAGCCTTACTTTGAGGGTTTCCATACTCATTTCATTTTTATGCAATGCTTCACTAAGCAGATATACTGTCACAGCAGACAAGTGAAAGAGGCTTAAGACACTTTATTAAAATTGTATTTCTACTGCAGTGGGAAAGCAATTTCTTACAAACCTTCCTTTTATTGACATGATGAGATCTACACTTGATTTTCACCTGTATATAGAAAACCCAAAGCCCAGAGTCAAGATAAGAAACAAACAATACAGAGAAAACAATTAAAAACTGAAGAAAGTAAAAAAAAAACCCCAACAACTAAAGGTAGTTGCTTGCTAAGTTTTTTTCTTTTAAAATCTGTACAGAAACAGACACTTTCTTGACCTAAAAGTAATTTTACAGGGAAAGTTAAAAAAAATTCCTTAACAATTTTCCTCATTGGACGAGGAAAACACATCACAATACTTTCTTGAATATGACAATTTAGTTAATAAAGGATACATTAATCTTCTTGAAACACTTGTGAGAAGGAAAAATATACAGAAACAACAGGCCTTGGTCATTTGAAAGTGATTTTCTATCAATGACTGACTTTACTGCAAATACAAGTTAACCATGTTCATATAATTTCCTGCAGTTATCACCTATAATACACACTGTCTTTTAAATCAATATACTAATTCTATGTTATTCAATGATGTCCTTCATGATACAGTCACAATAAGTATTGCATTCACATAATTCTTCAGAGAAATTGTCCTAGTGCACTACATTTTCACCTATTTAAATGGATCATTGACTTTTAAGAAGTCAGAAATTTCATGTGTATTTTAATTGACTTTGCTTGTTCTCCAGAAAAAAGCACCACCAAATACTTCAAGGCAACTCTGATAGAGGTCTGCTTTAGCTCAGTATGCTTCTTTGAAAAGGGGCCTAAGAAAGTCTCGCTGTTTATTGCAGACATCATCCTTACTATTCGAACCCTTCGAGCAAGCTAAGCAAAGCTATAACTATTTCCAAATAAGAGGTTTTGTGCTGGATTCAGTCTTTCTCCAGATGTTACTGCTCCTTATTCTCTTCAATAGCACTAAAGAAAATGTGACTATGAAGGAGAAAGACTTTCTTGCACAGAGCATTTGCAACAATTTATAATAGTCTCATAAATCCTCAAATAACTATAGCATGTATGTGGAGAAACAAATTACAGATACACATAACTAGAGTGCCTGATTTTAACTTTGTCACCTTTCCCCTTTTTAGTATTTTAGAAGTGTCATTTATGAAGTTGCCCTTAACATTTCAGATTTGATCAGAAAGGGGAATTCATATTTTTCAAGTTTTAAAGCACTTGCTAAAGGCAAACACTGATGAATTACTTTTAACAACATTACTACAGTCCAGCCAAGCAAACTCCGTAGCATGAAAACTCAAGTAACAAAAGCATTTGTCCAAAAAACATAGAAATGAAATAAAAGAGAATGAAGAGATTAAACCTAAATCAGGAACTAAACTAAGAACCCCCAAAAGGTGGTGGTGTTGGGGCTTTTCTAAAGGCAAGATTGTACATAGATATCTCTCAATACAGTTTTTCTAGAAAGAATAGTCTGCATCTTCACACACGTTTCAGTATAGCTATCCAATCTCCCCCAGAGAGGAAGAGATGGGATATATAGGACAATATTTACATGATTCCAGTATTTTTTCTTTGAGACTTTGTCCAATGACAACCTTAACCGACCAAGCCTTACAGCACACAACCAACAACATTATGCTGCTGCTAATTCCTCCTCTTAGGAAAACGAAGGTGTGCTAATTGTATCTGGAGATAGAAACTGTGATGCTTTCCTGGGATGATCATCAAGCACATCACTGAGCTGTAGCATGCTCTCAAGCTCTGTGCCAAGGTTATATTTGAGCTGGTTGATGCCTCTTACTCAACAAACAACCAAAGGCAACCAGCGCATCCTGACACCCTAGAAGTCAACAATCCACTTTAAGCAAATAGAAGTCTAGTGTGGTCTGACAAATTAAGGAGTTACATGAATTCAGCTCACTTCAACTATATTATAAAGGAAGAAAGGATGCTTTTATTGTTAAAAGAAATGTCTACATGGCTAGAAGAGCATTGAGAATTTTACTCCTAAGTCATCTGATTATCTTGCAGCTTGTATATACCTAAACAGACACATTTCCACATATGTATCCTACAGTCTGGAAGCTTGTTTCTCGTTTCCTAGTCTTGTCCCACTCGCTCTGAAAAATAGACTCTCTCTAAAAATATGATGCAGATGATTCCTCAAGAATCTTCTGCTATTTTTTGTTAAATGGCAGATGGCTGTCAATGTCTTAATGACATTGCTTTCATAAGTGGCAAGTCCTCTGCAGAGTTAAACTTCTTTTACAATTATACTGAAATGCAACTGATATATAGCAGAATATTTTTAGAATGGAAGTTTTATCAACTTCCTGGTTTGTTTTTTTTTTTTTGTCTCCTGTTAAGAACTTGAGGTTTTACCGAAACATTTCCAAATACTATCGCAATGTATACCTATAAAGCTTGTAAACTTTAGAGCTTCTCAAGTATTTACAGTTTTCACATTTACAGGGACTGCTAACAAACACTTAAACCCCTGCTACTCCTCCATTTTTAATGGACTATATCAGATTTTTCCTAGATAAACACATTTAAGTGAACATAACATCCTCCTTTTCATCAGAAAAAAAACCCCAAGTACTGTCTGTCAGGCACAAGTCCATATTCTTGCAGCAATATGGATGTCAACAGTAGACTTATTTCTTGCCATTTTTGATATTTTGTCTAAAATGCAGCTACTTCATCCATTAGCTAGCATTTCATTATTTCTATTGCATGAATGCAGTCACTATAAAGCCACGTCTGCTTTGAGACTCAATTATTTTGGCTTATATCTCACTCCTGTATTATGAACAGCACAGCACAAACCCAGCTGCATCATTTACTAGTTGGCATCATTAATTTCTTAGTGCTTCTTCTGAAATCAGCAATACATTTTTGAACACACGCTGGATAAAACAGAAGAACAGTCACCAGAAGTAAGAATGCTTTGACACTTTTAACACTCATTATAATATATCCTTTGTTAATTATCAGGATACTTAAGTGACACAGTAAAGGTGCCAGGGTTTCAGTGCTCACTGGGTTACATTTCTGACTTTAGCCAGCACTCGATCAGACTTTAACCTTGCTAAGCTCATGGCGGTTTCCATACACGTCACTCTCTCTCCAACATACTGTATGGCTTGTCACCCTATGGGTTAAAGGTATGACAGAATGCTCGAGAACATCAGGCAAGCTGCTTCTCAAATTATAACATTACTACATAACGAGCCAAGAGAATGCTACAGTCCAAACATACATTTGAATTTGTTATAAACTGAAGTAATTATAACACCATCCTGGCAAGTTATTTTCAGTCTGTGACATTATCCCTTTAGGTTAGATGCATTCACTTACTTTAAGTTCATGAAAACTAATTACCTTTGAAAAACTGACACTTACTTTTCCTTAATAAAAATAGGTGAAAATCTTTCACTCTTGTGAGAGTAAATTCCTATAGGAAAAGCATTACTCTAGCCAGTTACAACTGGTGACTCCTATTTTACATGTCTTCAAGACCTGTTCTATTAGCAGTGACAGAGACACTACATCAACATCATCAGGGGGCACGGGCAGTGCCGTAAAAGAACAAGCAGGCTCAAAATCTGATTCCTTCCATTTTCAAGAGAGGCATCAACCTCTTATTTGTACAGTGCAAAAGCAGTGACAACATTTGACACCACGCAGAAATAAGGTTATGCTCAGAGGAATTTCCATCAAAAGCTGCTACAGGCATAAGTGAACAGTGACTCTGTAGGCCATGTTAAGACTGAAATTATGTTCTTTCCATGTTAATAAAACTGAGTTCAATGGGTCAAGAGAAGAGCAAAGGTAGAAGTAATGGCACAGATAAAACTTCAAGAATAAAATGGAATTAAATCCTTGTGTTTCGCAATGGCATTCCCAAAAAGGCATAAACCCCTGGATTTTGCTGCTGCAGACTTGCGCATATTAAAAAGTATATGAACCATCCCGTATACACTACAGAAGTACCAGCATTAGACCATATTTGCCAACACTTTAAATGCAAACGGTAGCAAAGAAAATATATATAAAAGCTTATGTAATCAAGTTACATATATATTTTAAATAGAAATTATATTTTACAATAAAAAGGAAATGCAAGTGTTTCAAATGTTAGTAATAATTAAATGATTCTGGTTTTCACACAGTATTGTGTTAAAAAAAAAAATCTGTAAAAACAGCCTGCTATATATAACACAAACAAAAGTATAGATTTTGAGGAAATATCACTAAGTATCACAAATGTTGAGACTTTTGTTTTAGAATTTTCTTTTATTTAAAGTGAGCATCCATTTAAAAGCAAATATTAAATTGTAAAGCTCTGATTGCTTGACTAACCTGATCTCTTTCTATGACAAGGTGACCCTCTTAGGCTGTGGATGTTGTCTAACTGGACTTTAGTAAAGCTTTTGACACTGTTTCCCACAGCTTTCTCCTGCAGAAACTGGCTGCTCATGGCTTGAATGGGTGCACACTTCACTAGGTAAAAAACCAGCTGGATGGCCAGGCCCAAAGAGTTGTGGGGAATGGAGTTAACCCAGTTGGTAGCTGGTCACAAGTGGTGTTTGTTCCCCAGGGCTCAGTGTTGGGGCCAGTTCTCTCTAACATCTCTATGAATGATCTGGATGAGGAGATCGAGCTCACCACCAGTTAGTCTGCAGAAGACACCAAGTTGGGCGGGAGTGTTGATCTGCCAGAGGGCAGGAAGACTCTGCAGAGGGATCTGGGCAGGCTGGATCGATGGTGTGTGCCCAGGTGGCCAAGAAGGCCAATGACCTCCTGCCCTGCATCAGGAACAGTGTGGCCAGCAGCACTAGGGCAGTGATTGTCAACCTGTACTCAGCACTGTTGAGGCTGCACTTCGAATCCCGGCTTCAGTTTTGGGCCCCTCACTGCAAGAAGGACATTGAGATGCTGGAGCACTGGGGGAGGGTCTGGAGCACAATTCCTGTGAGGAGCGACTGAGGGAGCTGGGGGGGTTCAACCTGGAGAAGAGGAGGCTCAGTGGAGACCTTATCGCTCTCTACAACTCCCTGAAAGGAGGGAGAAGAGACCAACCTCCACCTCTCTGCACCCAAGTGACAAACAATAGGACAAGAGGAAATGACCTCAAGTTGCACCAGGGGAGATTTAGATTGGATATTAGGAAAAATGTCTTCACTGAAAGGGCTGCCAGGCATTGGAATGGGCTGCCCAGGGAGGTGGCTGAGTCACCATCCCTGGAGGTATTTTAGACACACGCAGATGAGGTGCTGAGGGACATGGTTTAGTGGTGGATATGGCAATGCTAAGTTACTGGTTGGACTTGATCTTAAAGGTCTTTTCCAAACAAAAATATTCTATGATTACTGTGAAATCCTGTGAACTGAGTATGTTCATTATCTCTAGACATGCAAGAGATCTCTACATTATTACTCTCATCACTTCACTGAAGACATGTAGTGCGCTGCTCAGTGATCATACTATAAAAATATCTACATTAATGTCTACATCTCAATTTTTGTAAATTAAGACCTAACTCTGCATCTAGTTATGCCAGACATATCAGGTTGTACATGATACGATTTCAGAAAAACTAATGTAATCGATTACTGCTCTGACACACCTTAGTCTTCTTGTATTGGTCTTGACAGAACTTCAAAACAGTAGGGTAAAACGTCATCTTACAGAAAACCGTTGGTTTTCACTTGTAGCGACATGCCTAACCTGAATATTGATTGTAAGTTACTCTTGGTAACTAAGTCTATTGGCCAGAGAGGAATTTGCCTGCACGTTATTTGCACAGTGATGGCATCTGAAAGACAGCAAAATGAAAACCCTGCCATGGGAAGAGCTGTTGTTAAGGCTTTTTACATTAGAAGCTGGATACTGAGTTTGTAGTATGAGAATGAGGATGCATATCATCCTTCAACCAATGATGATGATTGCTTATTTTCACATTATCTTTTAAAGGAATAAAAAATAACACCACCTATGAATAGGTGTGGTTAGATGTGGTTATACTAAATAAAAAGAGAAAAACAACCACCAACAAAAAACAAAAAAAGCCCACAACCTCCCCCCCTCCCCCAAACATAATGCTGTCTTGTCTCTTCCAGTTTCAGGACCATATTAAAAATATAATTACCCTTCCTACATGCAAAAAAAAAAAAAGACAAAAATGCCCACTGAACTGTCTTAAAAAAAAAATAATCCTAGGTTTCTTTGGCTTTAATTGGTTATTTAACCTTTTAATCATAATCTGAGAACTTAATAACAATATTTATGAACTTTCTCTTTAAATTAATGTACACACAGAAAAATTAAAACCTTTTCAAATTGTTACCTAGAGAATCAGAACTGATCTTGTCATTATTTATCTGTCGGATAAAGATCTTCTCCACCCAGGATAGTGAACAACATCATCATCTAGGAAATGCCATTCTTTGCAGTGCAAACAAATAACATAACTGGCAGTATCTTGCAACTCTTTTCAGATCGTACATATGCATGAGACGCATAGTTGCAGCAATCCATGACCCAGTGTCAAGAACGTAGGACAGAGTTGTACAGTACTAGTTATTTGACACACAAATATGTAGAAGTTAAATACTGTGATACCTTTGAGTATAACTAAAACATAAATTGTAAGGACAGTGAGCCTACAAATAGGTACAGAAATAATCTCCACAAAACCAGACAACATAACTTTTGAGAAGCTATGAGGATTCAACCTCATCTTTGATCAGGATTGCCATTTAAAAGACAGCCAGTGAGATAGTACAGGTACAGTAACACACACTGAGCAGCACAGCAATGCCAAAGAGCACTGGAGGAGAGTAAACACATAGACATTCTGCTCCGTTCTAGAGAAAAAACTTGAGGGGTTCTTGTGGGTTTTGGCAATTTGAAATCTTTTTTAATGTGAGCACATGTCTCTCGTCAGTGCAAAAATTTGAAGGTATTGCCTCAGGAAACAAATATTTCATTTGCGAACCTCTTTGTCTTATTGATCATCGTTTCCAAGAATTTGCAGTAGAGATGGAAGCAGTAAGAGATCAACCAGCGTGGAAAAGAATTGCAAGTCCCTTTAACAGATTTTAGTCATTAAATATCTTGGAGCTTTAAAAGGACTGGGTTTATGACTATGAAATAGAGTTAAGCTTAAAATAACTGTCTTCAACATTTAGTCATTCCAGAAAATACTCAAGACGGAACACTAGCATAAGGAAATAAATCAAGAAAGCAATGTTCCTGATTCAAATGGAAAGCTTTGAAAATATTGCAGTGCTGTATTTTTATTTCCCCTGTCAGTGAACACTCACATGTCTGAGCTTGCTTCTGGGAAACTTTTCCACAGAACTGGATAAAAAAGCAAAACACTGGAAGTAAACAGATTCATAGTGAGTTTGTTGCCATGTAACACTGAAAAATGGTAGAAATTCTAAGTTGTCTTAAAAGCTACATGAAAGGTTTTTTGGTTTATAATAATTTTCTCTCACTCTGAAGGTATATAGCCTAAATGGGAACTTTGACAGAAGGCATACTTGTTCACACACCACCTAGTGAAAGATGCCATGGCAGGGGGTTGGATCTAGATGATCTTTAAGGTCCTTTCCAACCCAACCCATTCTGTGATTCTATTTTCCAAAGCTAAGTGATAGGAATGCACAGCACTGTGCCTTTGATCTTCTGAAGACACTCAGGAAACATTCCTTAGGTGTAAGTCTGAAACAGCTTACCTGAGAGACTACAGAACTGGGGTAACATACTGGGAACAGAAAAGGTCACTAAAACTGTCTCAGTAAGTCACTGGGAAATGAATGAGAAGGAAAACCATCTTCACTGTTCTCTACCTTGTGCAGTTATACACCTGTACAAGGAGACTCTCCACCATTTTTAATCAGCCTAGATTTATACTTTGAGCTGACAAAAAACCCAAGAGCTGTGGCTAGTACTGTTATATATAAGCCCATTAGTCTTATGACTAATGAATATATATTATAAATTCATTACTATAATATATATAATAATGAAGGAACTAAAATTCAAACAACACAACCACACCCCACCTACCTCAAAAAAAAAAAAAAAAAGCATTCAGTATAAAATCAAAGATCCAAGTTTTCTAAGTAACTCAAGATACAGGCATTTTGTCTCCATGGAATTCTCACCTCATTGCGTCATGTAAGTGAAAAACCTCTTCCCTGAAGTACCGACTGTTTCTCTATAGACCTTTGTTTATCATTACTCCTTCCAACACACACCACCATAAAAAAGTGGCAGAAAAACCCCAAAATTATTACAATAATCTATCATCTAGATATGATCTTGACTAAAAATTTCTTGTCTGAGGAACTCATAACTACTGCTGTATCTCAGACTAGAAACGTACAAAGAATAACGTTAGTCCAAGCATAGCATTGCCTTTTTTCCAACATAGGAGCTATCAACCTTACATATGACCTGTGGTGTAGTTGGTGCTGGTTTTTCTTGTTTATTCGGGTTTGTTTGGCTTTTAACACTTTTCATGTAAAATGAATTCAAGCAGGGCCTTGGAGCAATGTACAGCAGCAGAGTTGCTATAGATGGTGGACATTTTCCTCTGATTCATTTAAAACTAAAACAATAACTGCAGTCTCCTCCAGAAAACAACAGCTAAAGTGTAATAGCAGCATCAACAGATAAAAAGAGACATCTCATTCACTCTGCTGCTCTCAACTATCCCAGGATTAATAGTTCTGGGTGAGTAGCTAAATGAGCTAACAGGAGAAGAGCGCTTATAAGAAAAAAAAATCTCATTTCCTAAAGTTATCAAAGAAGGAAGCCACACATATTAAGTGATAAACTTCACCTGAATGAAGCTTTTCATTTTGATCGAAAACACTGAAGTAAAATTTTCTGCACCTCTGATTCAGACTTTCATGACACTCCTTAGTTCAATTAGTCTAGTTTGATTGAGTTTCACTTCAGAAACGGTGACAAAGCTAGAACAAAAATAATGAGCTGCCCACTGTATGCAAATCCTGGGTTTTAACCACACTTTTTGATCTACATGAGTGATGAATGTCCATTTTTTTAGAGCCAAACGAACCAAGTGAGGGAGGTGGGGTGGGTTTCTTTTAGTCATTGTGCTGGGTTCAGTCAGGAAAGAGTTAACTCCCTTTACTGTGGTTACTAGGAAACTGTGTTTCTGATAAGTTCTTAGCTGGTGCTGGGCCTGCACTGGATTCAAGGTCACTTTTGACACGGCAGCTGCGTTCCCAGCTCTCGCTGTCTTGCGAGTCCAGATAGCTGACCCAAACTGACCAAGGAAGTATTTCGTACCCTAGTACATCATGTTCCGGGTCTTGGGCGGGGAAGGGGTCCGGTAGCCATTACTCTTACTCTTCTCTTTTACTCTCTCTCCCTTACTCCCTTGCTCATTTACTCCTGGGCGCCTGCTAACCCCCTGCGTTAGCTGCTTTGCCAACTCCTGTGCTGGCTCGTTCGTGTGGGAGCTGGTGGGTTGTTTAGAGTTCACTGATAGGGTTCGCTCGGAATCTGCTGCGTTAGCTCCCGGGCTCCGGCCCTCTAACTACTAGAAAACTCCCCCAAAACACGACACTCCATGAGATCCAGTCTTTTTATCTGCAGAAGCCACTTGGATGAAACAGATCTACCTCCCTCTTCACAAAGAAATCCCTAAACCACTTTGCACCATCAAAGCTACAGCTGTAGGCATCTCCTTTAATATTTTCTCAGTACCATTTACCACAAGTGGAAGTATTGAATAGTGTGTCAGACTGTTGTAAACTTTACACTCTAACCTACATTTCATTGCAATATTTAAAGAAACTTTTTTTCCCTAGGCAGTTTGAAAAAAATCGTATTATCATCTGAGTATAATCTTCAAAGAGATGGAGAAGTAATGTAATTGTGTAATGCCTAGGTCATTGTGAAAATTGTAAGTGAAATTAAAACAGTAATAATGAATAATTAAATACATTAAGTATATAAAGTACACAGGAAGATAGGCTTTAAAACCTTTTGAGAAAATGAATGCCTTTTCTTCAGTTACATCAATATAATTTAGAGGAGGAAAGGGCTATGCTTTTCACGGCTCGATTCATTTAAATGAGAAGTTACAGTCTAGGGAAATTTCAAATCAAATTTTACCAACAGAGCTCAATCTCATCTCTATTACCAGCCATATAAAATAAAGAAAAATTTCCTTTTAGTGCTAGAGAACACCAACAGAAACACCATGTAAAATATAGAATAAACTTTTTCAACCATTAGCATTCATGAAACCACTGTAGCTAAACCAAACAAGCAGAGGAAAACGCCAAACTGTACTACTACTTGCTAATGTGGTTTAAGGCTGCAGGTTGTAAACAATTCTTGACCCAGTGTGCCTGGCTGATAAACCCCTACCTCAAAGAAGGCCCAGAGGAGACGGGCAAGGGAGATGCACCCATGAAGTTCAGGGGATAATAGAGGGCATGACTGACTGCAGCTGTTGCAAAGAGAGCTATCGTAGCACAAAGGGCACCAGAGGATGGTCTTTTTTCAGATAAACAGCTATCTGCTAAGTGTTTGCTGCCAAATGCAAGTTTAAGACCACGACTTGGTCCTACGTAGCAGATACAGATACGTGATCATGGCACTTGTGTTATTCTCAGCACTCATCCCAATCAACAACCTCAGCATATCACACTAACTGCTTTTTCCAGGATATTCTTACTGCCTCAGTGCAGCTTCATACTTAGAGTAGGGTCCTTAATCTAGAACTAGTTCCTCAGTTCCCTTTCTCCATGTTCTAATATCCAAGAAAATTAAAAGCAAAGCACATAAGGGAAATACCTGATTACTATTTGTAACTTCAAAAAGAAGTAAATCATCATCCCCCTCCTCCAATGAAACAGTGGGGTTGACTTTGCATGATATTACAAGCCTTCTAGCTGCTGTGCCTCTTCCTTCTTCCTGTCATTTCTCTTTGGAGTAGACAAATGAAGAAGCTATTACTTTGTGTCTGCACAAATGGGGTTTTAGTCTGGCTTTGCTCTGATCATTATGATGATAAAATAATAGTAAGATAAAACGATTATTACTAAGCTAAAAAACATCACTGCTACATATAGAAGCATACCCTATCACACTAAAAATAGCTGACACATCTCAGTACATGCACAATATTCTGAGTCACAGCACAGGCTGTTGTCACCTATTCAGTGAAAAAGGGATGGTACTAGAACTTCCCAGTCCAACACTTTCCTTTCTTGTGCATACTGTGGGGGCTTCTGTTTTTTCTTTTGAGATGAAAAAAGGCCTGTTTAAGAGTTAACTTCAGCTAAGGATTTGCAAGCAACAAATCATCTTGGGAAAAATTAAAATCACTTTCATTTATATCAATGGGATAAAGAACAGAGTATGGTCAATGCCTTAATTTAACATGTGAGCCTACTACAGGAGGAAGCATACCTTTCTACCTACGACAAGATGAGTCTCTGATCAATATTTTGGAATTTTTTATTCCCCTCTTAGTTTTCAGCGTCCAGCAGCTTTCCTTCTCTGTAACTCTGCTGCATACTGAGCATTACTGAAAAGACAGATAGGTCCGAGCTCTTGTGAAAAACTGACTCTGAGAACACTGAACTGAGTACAAAAAGTGGAAAAATGGCATTGGTGACTAAATTGTATCATTTTCTCATCCAATTTTAACCAGCACAACAGTGTAGGCCAAAAAACCCCATTTTAACCAGCAAACTGCGATCACTTGACGCAAACCCAGAGGCTTCTCCTATATAGTTGCTATCTAAAGAGCATTGGAAAGAAGAGATGACTCAGTGTGTGCTCTGAATTCTGAAGAGAACAAAGATGGGACTGGAAGTTCCCTGTGTCCTCAATGCAAATTCTGTACAGCGAGGCCACTGCTGCGCTCAGAACTGAAAGGAATTCATTTTCGTTATGTAAGAACTAGTTATATCCTGATTCCTGGGCATTTATTTTTCATATTTTCTTTTTCCATCTCTGAACTGCAGAAGAACAAGATTGGTCAGAAGTCAGTGCTTTTAATCTCACGAAATAGCAATTTTTAGGGAAGCCTTGGTTTCAGAATTTTGCTTTCATTTTTTGCCTGATGGTGTCCAAGTGAATAAAACATGGAAAAGTGAGAGTAAATTCAAGGAGAAAAAGGAAATAACGGTGCCCTCTGAACAGGACAATGGATCTGCATTCAAGAGAAGCGGCTCTGATGCCTGGACTATTTTTACTCAGTGCTTTGTCCCTGTGTATTTCTCTCAAAGGTTTCACAACACCCAGTGGAACTTCAAATTTTGAGGAAGTAGGTACTACTTTATATTCAGAGTTGAATTTCATCCTTTCCAAGTGGTTAATTCCAGGGGAAAAATGTTTTTTTCTCCTAAATAGTATCTTCTATATACTTTTGTGAAACTGACTGCCCCATACCTTTCAAATCCACAAAAGCGATTCCCCTGCAGCACGCTCAAGCATCCATCTCCTTTTTGAAGGACCACACTGAGGTGTAGGTAAGAGCTTTTCCTTTAGTGTAGGAGTCTTTCATTCATCTGTTAGCTTATAAAAGATGCTGAGCTTTGAGTACAGGCTTAGGCTGCCTAAAAATTCATTGCAAACCATAGGAAAGTGGCCTTGAAGTGTACTACCATCCTCTGAAAAAGGACTTACATTAACCAAATAAAGTCTCAGAGCACTTGACATCTGGAGTGTATTTTAAAGAAAGGAAACACTGTATATTTGACTGAAGAAAGGTGAACATATTTTGATTATTTTGTTACACAACAATTTGGGGGATTTCATTCTTTTCCTGCTTGAAGATGATATATTTGATGTGTTGCTAAAGTTTATATCATTTCCTTTTCTAAGCACATGTGCACCTGCAGGCTGTAGGTACAAATATTTTTGAAGAACAAACTTTTCCAAAATGAAGCATTATTTTGAAACAGATCATTATTCATCTCAAAATTTCTATAGAAAACTTTGTTACTTGTTAGTCACAGTTAATTATTCTAATTTTGACCCTGAAGATTCTATGCAGTCTGGGAACAAAACCTACGTGGCTTAAATAGACGGTCACACCAATAGTAAAATATGGACAACAGAAAAAAAACAGAAAGCCCTAACTCTCCAGGCCCTTTTAGAATTGGCAGGTAGACACACTTCTTGGAAAGACAGATACTCAGACTAACAAAACATTACTATTTGTGCATTGTAAATCTAGGGCTGGGACTGCTGATGCGCATTTCACATAGCAGACACAGAGCAGCCCTTCACAGGCAGGAATGAGGACTGGTTTGGGAATGTTTCAGAAGCTGCTGTAATTCTAACAAAACTTGTCTTGAACTTCAGACATGATACTGGGAATACAATGAAACAAGCTATGCTGATGAGAATATTGAAGGAGATGTTTGGGTCTTTAGGATTTTTTTCTTTAAAAAAATAAAATAAAACAGACAAGGAATCATCGTTTTTTTATAACAAAGCTTGAAGTTAGGTGTTCAGTGAAGAAGACATCTAATCTCAATGCCATAAAAATGGGATCAGGATTTTTAACAGTCCTGGTAGCTTTAAGGCATTTCTAAAAAGCAACAATAACTTCATATAATTATTTAAATCAATACAGGAAAAATACAGGATTGAATTATTAAGAACTTGTGAACTTGCACCCGCAATACTTCAACTAATAAAATCCTTTTTTAGCCTACTATTCCCTTTCCCCATCCACCATGCTATTGGATAAAACCCTTAAGTTCCAGGAAGGGAAAAATATTGAATATTTTGCAAATTGTTACAATCCTTAATTGTGAAAAACAGATACGAGACAATTGACAGAAAGAAGCAGTGAGGTGAGGAGTGAGAAAGATACACCTGAAATACCTACGCAGCTGTAACAATTCAGAAAAGAGTTTCTAAACAGCGCTTCATTATTCTTCAGGAGAGTGTTGAACTCCTGCTCTTTTTCCCTGAATTCATACAAGCAAGCTGGTTTGAAGGCATTGCTTCATATTACCAGCATATCCATGTGTCTAAGAGCTCCCTTTCCAGTCCCCTAACCAAAAGGAAAAATAAAAATTTTTTTAAAAGGCAAAGAAGCCTAAGCAAGTATGGCTGTATGAACTACAGAAATTATCTGATTTGGTCAGGCCTGTATACATTTAGCCTATTTTTTCACATTTCAGATAAGTACAGACTGTTGTCCTTTATGGAAATAATCTCATTACATGCGTTCATGCGGTTTTTAAACTAGAGTGGATTTATTCTGAATGTAAATGACATGTTTAAACTCCCAGTTAAACAATTCACACTGAATCTCAGATCAGCAAAATAATAAGCCTATAGTTAATCTGTTGGAACAGCCCAGTTTAGCACATACTCAGTTGTGCTCTTTCCAAATATCAGGGCTCTTTGCACGTAACAAGCTTGCCTTAATTCACATCTTCCATGTAGCAGCTCCCAGCAATTATGACTGCCCTCATGTTAGAGCAACATGTGATAAGACGAGACAGATGAAGGATGTGTAACGATCCCAGTCAGAGGAAACTGGCTTCTGTTCCCATCTCGTCCTATTATTTTCTGAGTTATTTCCTTTCACTTGTCTCCTTTCCCACCCTTTACGAACAAATGGAGTGTTTACGAAATCTAACTAATTTACTGAGACAAATTTATTCAATAGTATGTGAGCTAGATTATTTCAGATATTTACTTCTTAGGCTGGAACATCAAAGTGGAACTTGGAAAAGCTGTGCTATAAGTTTGATATTTCATCTTTCCATCAACAAATAGAGTTACATGCAACACAAGGACTTTGCAGTTTATCTTCTCTTAGAGGTAGTAGTGGGAGCAAGTTTCTCAAATTAGTTCTATGGAAATTGATAGAAGCTTGAAATTACAGATTTACATTAAAATTAAAGTAACTGTAACCTTTTCAACATTACAAATAATTCCAATTTTAAAATGGACATTTTCTAGTGTGGACATATATGACTGACACACCATATGCTTGAAGAGCAAAACAAAAGCATATGCAGTGAGTTTCCTTTGCACGCTTCGGCTAAAATTCAAGTCACTCAATATGTAGCAAAAAAACCCCAAAAAGCAACAAAACCCCACCCTATGGAAAAACGTGCAGCGGTTGGAATAAAGAGAAAAAAGCCATTAGGCCAGCAAATACCATTTCCAGTCTGACAGGGAATTTTCCTGGGGCAAAGTAAAGTACCAACACTGAATGTTGTGCAGGACCATAAATCCCCCGGTGACTGCACGCTTTGGAGAAAGTCAAGGCAGGTTTTGAGAAAATGGTACTACTTCTGAGCTGGGGAAGTAGCACCCCAGGAAAGGACTTCTGCCTCCTCATAAATTTATTATTTAGTGCAGCATCATGAAGAACTTGGTATTTTCATGCTGGAAGAGCAACAACCAAGAGGAAGCATCTACAGCTGGCTCCCATCTTCCTGAACACTAAACACATCCAGACAAAACAAAAAACTAGGAGCCAAAATAATTTCATTTTTACTTCTCACAAAGAAATGAACAAGCTAGTTACAGAATTTTAGCCTATAGAAAATAAAAATTCTACATCACTGAGGTAATAAATCATTGAATATGGAAAAAGTAGTGACATTATTAGTAAGAGATAATATATAGATGAATATATTTTGATAATGAACCCTTTTGAATTAATAAATATGCAAGAAATAGTACAATTTAGTATGGGAAGTCAAATTAGGAAAGCTCATTAAAATCTGTAAATCTGTTACAGACACCTAGTGCTGAATAATTCATCAACTGTTTAACACATTTACTAAAAAAAACCCCATGTAAATTACTTTCATCACTGGCCTAATTCAAATTTTTTGTTTTGGGAAGGGATTCTTTTTTCCTACCACAAGTCTGAAAGTTTAATTGCAAATTGATTAACATGGAGCTTTGCTAATTAAATCAGCTGAAGGAGATTTAGGCTGACACCATGCTAGGTGCTCAAATCAAGGGACTGTCCCATTGCATTAGATGTAGTGCATTTGTCATAGATAACCTAACAGGCTGTTAATTTGAGCTGACACATAATGGAGGGGGAAAATGAATCTTTACAGTATCGTGTGTAATAGGTACATAGCTTTTTACTACTAATTGTAGCTTTACAGGTTTCTGAACAATTAGAAAGGGGTTTAATAATGTTGCTTTCAGTGTGACATAAAAGAATAAAATCCCTGACTAATAGGTTGCTCATGTGACAGTATCCATCCAACATTCTGCACGTATTTCAGTGCTGATGGGCTGACCGTATGTCCTATGCCTTCGAAAAATCCATTTATGTTTAGAAACCTTTTACTGGAGACTGCTAATAAAACTAAATAAAGTTGGCTGTATAGTATCTAAATGAAACCCTATCTCTAAATGAATCTTTATTATCTGAGCATTATTGTCTAGATGGTGGTGTCCAGCTAGGGTAAAGTGTGCAAGTTTCATTAACTCAGTTGCAAGTTCCTTTAGTCTTCAAAGTTTCTTGGCACTGCCAATTGCCCATATCATTCTGTTTTCAAAGTTATCAACATGAAAAATTATCAAGTCAATTATTAAGTCAATTAATAATATAGATCTAGAAATTCTACTTAGATTTCTTCACGAAAGATATCCAGAAAAAAACCAAACTGCTTCATGAGTGCAGATTGCCAACACCCTTTACCGTAACAAAGCAGAGCCACCTGAAAAGCTCACAAACATCACACAACCAAGAAACCACCCCAACAACACGGTTTAGCTATGGTCGCAGGGAAGCTGTAGCCAACAGCGCAGACCAAAGTCACGTGGGCACAGATGCAAAGGGGTAACTCCGTAACACTCAGCCAGCATCGAGCATCTAACTGCTGTGCAGGGATCTCACACGTGAACACGGCAGCAGGTACAGAAAGGAGAAACGTAATAGTACACGCGAGTAAGCCCTAGTAGCTGCAACACACTAAACCTATCTTTTTTGCCTCTCTTAAAAGTTTTGAGAGGAAAGTTTTGCCTCTCTCAGTTCAGCTAAACTACGTCACAACACGCAGCACTGGAAAGAGATTAGGAGTTTTTTTGCCAGGCCCATATATGGAACTTAATGACAAGGTGGCTAGCTTAGTGAATTGAAGACGGCAGCAAGGAACACCGTTTCCTTTCCGCTTTCCCCTGTAGCACATTCAAGACAGACTGTCACCACATCACCCTCTCTCCTTGTTCGTGCCAGCACCAGTGATTATGTACAATCAGTCACACAGAGAGAGGATTGGGGCTCAGATAAAGCTTCAGCAACATCACTTCCTTGATACGCCTCATAAGCACGTACACTAATGCACGTGTACAGAAATGCACATCCGAACCCATGACACTGTGCTGCTGTTTTGATACCAGACTAAGTACTGGCTGTTCACCAAATTGCTGACTCAAAAGAGCAGCACTGCTACTACCCAAATAATTCCAATCAAAATAGTTGTCCTTTCACTTCAGAAATCAATCCCTCCTCTCTCCAAACAAATAAACAACGAAACACAGAGAAAACACAAGAACAGCCAGTTTAGAGTATATGAAAAATGCTCACATTTTTGTATAATAAAAATCTCTTGCTCTTCTCTTTCTCCTTCCAAATGACTGGAAGAGAAAGGAGACCAGCGCTCTTAGATTGGCAGTAGATATTAATAAGAGTATATATAATTAAGAGGAAAAATTAGTTAAGAATGTCTATCTGAAATGAATAATATCTAATTATTATTTTTTTCTTGTATTTTATGATACTAATGCCAAGTTTCTCAATCAGCTTGCTCAATAAATTTGCTCAATCAGCTGCACACGTAGTCAATACAGAAATCCTATATGCGTCTAAATTATTAATAAGTTCCATAGTTAGAGACTATTTTTTTTGTAGTACCTCCTAAAGTTCACATGAAGTGACCCAAATATACTCCAAAAAGTGTTACCAGCAGGAGATAAAATAATGGCATGTTTGCTTATGAGCAGGAAAAAAAAAGTGATATTTGGCTAAGAATGCACTATAGATTTTCAAGAAAGGTCAGAGACCTTCTCAATAGCAGACTCACAATTAAAATCAAAACACATTATTGTGCTAAACTTGAGAAGTTATGCTTCAAAAAGATCAGTCCAACTCTTTTCAAAATAAACTAAATCAATACCTGCTAAATGTCAACTGCACATGAATGCGCGTTACTGCCTCTCTCCTATGCACCACCCCTACAAGAAACTCCAGAATTACCAAGATTTTGGAGTCTTTGTGCCAACTTTCTACAAGACAACAGTGATTCCAGCTTTCAGATGGAGTGGAGGCAAAACACTAGGCACTGGGGAAATGCTGTTAGCCTGGAAAATATCCCAAAGCATCCTCTCCCTTTTACACTACCCACAGAAAAATTTCATCATCTGTGGTAGAGGGTTGGATAGAGTGTCCAACCCTTTTCTCAGAGCAGCTTTTAGAGAACGCAAAGGCATTCTTGTAAGAAGAGACCCTCAAACATGCCTTGGAATTAAATAAATTGGACTTTTGGAAGACATCCAGGCATTTACAGAAACAGTCCACAAGTTCTGATTTGCCTACTCCCTGTAAGCTGCACTTTGCAGTAGGCATGTACAGAAATAAGACAAACCAGTATTATTTGCAGAAGTGATTAAAATGTTATTGATGGATTTCACCTAGTAAGTGATGCTTTTCAGAGACTAAGCATTCATGCAAAAATGAAGCCAATGCTTTTTCAAAGTTGACACTACGTGTGCTAAAACTGACACTATGCCTAAATATCATTCTTCTGCTGGAAATGTAGAGAAAATTGCTCTTTTGAAGAAATATTAAAGGTTTACCATGCCATAAGCAATCATTTAAGTTTCCAAAAATATATGCATATGTTAAGACTGGGATAAGATAAAATCCCATGTAGGGGACCCTAACCCATGAAGGCAAAAGAGCAAACAAAAACAAAAAATACCAAACACCATGCACAACACAAACCTTCTGACTGAAAGGATGACCCACTGCAATATTTACTTGGTAGTCTGGTATAAGTTCTCTACTTGTGCTTTTCATAATCCATATTCAGCACCATACATTGATGCTTGTAATTGTATCTCTGTGCTTCTACAGTACCAATTTTCCTGATCATTGTTTACAGAAGTATGTGACTAGTAGGACAGACTACATTTTTCACATTGTTTTTCCCTCTCCTCACATTATTCGCTTTAAATGTTTCCAAAGAAAAATAAAGACACTGATAATGTTAGTGTGCTTCTAACTTGGAGTCAAACTTCATTTTATTATCCTTCAGAAAAAAAGAAAAAAGCAATATGCTTTTAAATCCAGGCTGTCTGATTTTTAGCAAGTGACCACCTTTCAGGAATTTCCCATTATTGTCCCAGATTAAAATATTACTTAAGTATTAAATATTTAAATAAAAATACTATTAAATAACCTCCATTAACTGTTACATACAGGAAAGATCTGTAGCTGCCTTTAATCCTTTTACAGTAATAAACTGATGCCTTCTCTCTTCCACTGCAGGTTGATGGTATAAGAATATTAATTTCTCTTTAGATGCCTTCTTCACATGGCTAACACAGTTTAACTCCTGCATTTCACACTCCTGGATGCACTATTCTGACATTGTCACAACTTTCTCAGGTAGCTTTTTTCTTAAAAGCTCATCATGCTCATTAATTGTTTCCTGTTCATGAAACACTGCATTCTGGCTCTCAATCTTTATCTCTTCTTTTCTTCCTCCACCTCTGCTACTCAGAGCACTGGTCTTAACTTCCACGCCTTATTGAAGTTTTCAGTGTTTCAGGCCTGTGACTCAGGATGCAATTCAATAACTTCCACTCGCATCAACAAACCACCACGGTTTGGGATAACCCCCCAGACTCTGTATCCCTAGCAATTCAGCAGTAGGAGCTAGTTACGTGGAGTTTTTTGAAAGCTATGTCTCTTGTCACGCTAAATTTAATTTTCTGCTGGGGTTTTGGTTTTTATCTATTTATTTATTTATTTTAAAATCCATGCTGGATAAAAACCATACCATGGTCTCAGCCACCTATTAAGATCATTTTGCACATGAATGACAAAATTCTTCCTTTGTATCACATGGGGTTTGTGCTTCAACTAGATTCACCTGACTTTTTCTGTCACCTAAGCGACAGGTAGCACAGACTCTTCACTACCTGTTGTGTTTCCCCTGCGTATGTTACTTCCCTCAACTCTCACTCAAGAACAAAGTGACCAAAGACTTGGCAGTGTTGGTGTGCTGATACAGAAGGTGTCTAATGGCACCCTGCAGAGAGAGACGAGGCAGGTCGGAGAGCACCTCAGAGTAAATAAAGACTTTCACTCAATGATTGCTTTTTCTAAGGAATTTCTGTATGAATAATTTGATGCAGGCAGTCTAAGTTACTTAGTAGAATGAAGAGGAAACAGGACAGACCTTAAGTTTAAGAAAAGTATACATTATTATTCTCCACCTGTATAACTAAATCTACTTTTAAAATTGTGACTGAATCAGTATAACTCTACTGACTAGGAAACAGCACTACCTGCAGGAACACTCAAACATTTAGATCCCAGAGAAACAAGGGTGGAACTTAATCAGGACAAATCCATAATGAAGCCACATGGAATTTGTAAGCCACGTAAAGTCTATTCAAATTTGTTACTAAGGAAATACCCTGGTTAACAACTTCCTACTGCTATCACTGTAAAACTCTTTTCAACCGGTTTTTATTTAAAGCAAGCCCTTGCTAGAAGTCAAAGGGTTTAAGATACCCTGTTGAAGACCCATATAGCAAGAAAATGCTCAGAGTATGCTGAAAACATATTCTGAGTTTTAATTTCTTTTAATGAGTTGGTGTTTCATAAAGCTGAGAAAAAGGAGCAGTTGTAACTGCAGCTGAGCTTGTCAAGTCTATGATTTCAGATAAGCAAAGTTTATATTGTTTCAAAAGATAAAGAAAGTCTAATTGGACAAATGCAGCACAATCATCAATGGAGTAAGATGTCCCCTTGATAAATGTATTGTTATTTCCAAGCCTTAGAGATTAAAGCTATTAATTTTTGATTTTGTTTTTCCTCTAATCAAGGTTTGCAGATAAGCAGGTGGAAGAGAACTACTACTACTATTCACAACAACAGCAAGATAAAGGCTGCATTATCATTCATTGCTAAAAACGAACAACTACGGTATTCTTTGTGCTTTATCATCTAAAATTCAATTATTATTATAGTTCATGGTTATCTGTGTAACACTAGTGCCCAGAGGATTGAAATACTGACTTTGTCATTGTGGCCCTTATGTGAAAGGCACAATCCTAATGCTATGAGAAGTTCTGCCCTATATTGCTTAACAGAAAAATCACAGATTAGAAGTGGGGCAAGCAAGGCAGACACAAGTGCAGTAACTTGCTCAAGGTCAGATAGCAGGTCCATAGCAGAGCTAAGAATAGGAATCGGGTCTCTTGATATTAACTGGAGTACCCTATTTACGAAAATAAGCTGATCAAATGTGATAAAAAGGATACGTCCCTTTTATAATGTATTTTTTTGTAAGTAGATAAGCATTTCAACAGGATGCTTATGATTAGTAATCATTCTTTCTGCAGTCTATGAAAGCTGATGGCATAATGACACCTCCACTGATAAATCGCCTTTTTCATAAAGCAGGTACAAATATTACAGTTCCTTTGCATAGGAAAGGCCACTGTATTCTAAAATAATTTCACTGAGGACAGCTACTAATTTACAGCCTTGGCCACCCAGACCTATGCATTGTCCTTACTTAATGGCACTCCTAAATTCTCAGGCTTCATCTCTTCCTGTATTCTAGTATTACAAGGGACACTGCTTTGATAAACTAACATTTCCAGTGCTGTTCAGTAGAGAATATTACCTGACTATAATAACAATTCAAAACATAGAAAGGGCTTCAATTTTTCTTAGATATTAGTTTTAAAAAAACCCAAACAAACAAAACCACACACACAACTAAAAAACCACCCCAAACCCCAATCGAGGAAAACCACGACCATCCTTGTAAAGCACAGCCATGAGAAATCCCTGAGAACCCTTTAACAGAAATTACTAATTGTGAAGCAATTAATTTTAAATCGTCAGACTGGAACAGATTCTGAAGGGACTTCCAGGTTTAAAGCTGCATACAGAAATTTTCGTTTCCATTATAGTTATACACACACATTTTGTGTTAAGGCTCTACCATACCACTGTGGATCACATTCCACCTCAGAATATGCTGTCATGCACTTCCCTTCTCTTTTCAGAAAGACTGGCCCCTATTGCTCTTTATTAGAGGATTTAAACCTGCAGAGTACTCTGTTCTTTCCTTTAGAGTACATAACACATAGCTACAACTGAAGTTCTATCCCAAAGTAATACTTAGAATTACAAAAACGTGGGGTAGTCTCTTCCCTTGTAGTAGTTTTCAAAGAACGTGTCTCGCTAAAAAAATAGTATCCTACTGTGTACCAAATATTTTGTTTGGAGGGTTTGTATGAATTAGACCTTAGTTTTATAAAGGGAAGTTAAATTGTTCTCCTGATGTGCATGTCAATTATAAACAAAAACCCGCTATGACTAGACTATCTCTGAAGTCTAGTTCCATCTACAGCTATTCCTTTCTCTCTCTCAACCCCACACATTACTATTTATGGAGGTCTTGAATGCTATTATGCCAAGGATCAGATTTTCCCCAGATGTTCCACTAGTACCCAAGCACAGTGCTACTCCACTGGGATCACAAGCTAAACATAACAAGAAATTACCTCAGTTGCACAGTTGTATTAGCTACCTGAAAGTTAACATCTATAGTAATAGTTACTGGGGTTTTATCTGTGGCAGGAAAGTTGAGACAAACAAGGAGAAAGGAGATAATCTGGGCAAGCTTTCTGGAAGCCCAGATTACTTATATTGCTTTTCTATCAGAAGATATTCAGCTGAAATGAGGTATTGTGTCTCAGCCAGCACAGCTGCTTGCTCAGTACAGTTTTACCAGCGTAAGGTACTTAGAGAAAGCCCCTACACAAGCATGAGACCGTAATACATGTATGATGCAGCCAGCTTCATATTTAAGAGGACACGTTTCTATACTGGGGTAAACTGTACCCTTACAGGTTTCATTATCTACCCAAGAAAAGACTGTGTGGTCCAACTACACTAATAAGTAAATGTCTTTTATGCTGTACATGGTTTGAGCTTTTATGTGGAGAAGCTATATTATCTAGGAGTAATGGATGTCCTGACAACTGCTTTAGAGTCATCTCAAAACAGGTCCTGAAATTTTGAGCATTTCGGAGAATGTTCTTTGCTAGCTCTTGTTTGATTTATAGCACTACCTACCTGTATAGTTCTGTGAATCTATTCCCCCTACAAAGGTTAAAACATAAAATGAAAAATGGATGTGTAAACATTATGTAGAGGTTTTCACATTACATTCTCTTTGCTGTGTTTTGTACTTGTTAGTAAAAGCATTCCTCTCCCTACTTCACTGAGCCTGGAATAAAAATATTAAACTCCTGTTTTAATGTATCTTCACATGATATTTCACATCTATAATGCAGGTACTAGATGAAGAGATGTAGATCGCTGTGGAGCAGGAGAATTCCACTGATGTCAGTAAGAACAAACCTGAGCACAGGAAGGTAGAGAGCATTTTTTTTTATGTCCTATTTTATTGTATCATGAAAAGTATTTTCTCTTCTAGTTAATTACAGGTCCATATAATTAGATTTCTCACTACAACTGCTGAAATTAACAGATTATTTTTTCCTTTGAGAATGTCTGTCAGGTCATAACAAGTTTAAAAACCTAAATGGCATACAAACCCAGTGTAGATTTCTTTAAAGTCAACAAACCCTTGGTATCAACTCACACAACTAGTGCTTTTGTTTAAATTTATATTTTGCTCTAGAGTTCCTGTTTTGCCTGCTTTCCTAGATAGCACATGATTTAGGAATCTACTTGATTATGCCAAATTCTAACATTATTCATGCCTTCCTATAGAGCAGCACTGAAAAGGCAGACTGCTCGCGTGGATTTTTCTACCATTTATTTCCCTGTTTCAGTGATACTCACTTTCCTGTGTGCTACAGAGTCATTTGAATGCAAGGCACTTTCACTCTCTATGTAGTAATGTTAGTATCAGGATACAGTTTTTATTTATTAAAGCACAGAGTACAATTCCTGTAACCCCTAGCAGCTTCTGTCAGCATGAAGACAAACAAAACCTCCTCATCATTTGAGATGTGCTAGTGGACAAGCAGAATGGGATTTTGTGTGTTCCAATCTGCATTTAGTTACGGCTGCAAAAATCTTACTACATGTGTGCTGTAAAGTTACAAGCTATTTCTACCCCTCCACCTCCCTGTAGAAATAGCTAGCATAGGACTTTTCTAGTTTAGTCATGTGGCACGCCATCCATACCTAGTAGTTTCCTGACAAGGTGTTCTCAACTTAGTTCAAGGTCTACTTACACTGGCAGCCAAAAGATAAAGCCTATGCTTTAGATATAGATATAAAATAATTTTGCTCAAGGATCCAACATACTTGCGTATTCTGTGTGTCTGTGATTAGCTCTACAGGATCACACAATCTGAAGATCTGGAGTCGCAACGCATGGATGGAGTAGCTCACCAGGCAAGCGTTTACACAGTACATTTCGCTTACTCTGAAATCTTGGCTGCTCACTACACTTTCACCTTCATACAGGAAGTACAACTATAAGCATAGAAAATTCCACAAGTAGATAGTTCCTCCTGACATTTTTCTAATGATTTCTTCCATCAGTACACCCTTCTCATTTGTGATTTTCTACTGCTGGAAAACTTGGGAAAACATTAAAGACCTTCCTTCTTGGCCAAGATATATGATTTACTAGTAAAACGAACCACAGAAGCCGTAAAGAGCTGTAAGCCAATACACGTGCATGTAATTAAACAAATCTACCTAGAACATATATATATGTGGTCCAAATTAAACCACTCAATATGCTAATACCAATTACTAAAGTACAGTCATAACATCTGACACCTTCTGGGTGGGGAAAACCAAATTTTAATTAACTCTTACTGAGGAGTACAAAAGGTGCTTTTCAAAGGTGAGATGTTTGAAATCACCGGTCAGACCACAGTATTTTTAATCCTGCACTTGAAAAACAAACTTGTAGCTTAATTTTAACGAGCAAGTTTAGTTGGCATCTCGAAATATTCCAGGAAAGAAAACCAGTTTTTATTTATTCCTCTGCTCATGGGGTTTTTTGTTAGTTTGTTTGGAGTTCTTTTGGTGTTGGGTTTTATTTGTTTGGGAGGTTTTTGTGTGTGTGTGTGTGTGTGTGTGTGTGTGTGTGTGGTTTTTTGGGATGGTGGTGGTGTTTTGTTTGTTTTAATTTTTGTTTTGGATTAGTTTTTATATGGTTTGGTTTTTTGATGGTTGTTGTTTTTCTCCCCCTTAGGAGTTTATGAACAATGACTGTTCAAGGGTCACACATGCCCGTACTGTAGATCTGTAGGTAAGAAAATGACATATATTTCAGAAGTTCTAACTGAAAGTTGTGCTGGACAAAGCAATTGAAGTTAGAGTTTTACCTCACACTAAATCACAAAATCCTGGCCATTCTCCAGATTCCAGACTGGCTGCAGCTTCTAGATAAGCTGGCCAAATGGCTAGAATAAATGCTTTCTGTAATGTACAGACCTGTGACCCAGAGCACATTGCTCTAAGATGTTTGCTCCATCCGACCTACAAATATACTTTTTTAAATTAATCATTGAGAAGGAGAAAGAGGCAAACAAGACAGAAAGTGTTTGTGCATCACGTAAATCAGCATGTTTCTGTATTTCAGAGATACCAGAAGAAGTGGTATTCAGCTACACGTATTTAATATTACAACACTAAAGTTGCTACAGAAGACAGTGATTTCCATCCTTCAAGAATTTTTTTAAGTATATAATTCATTTGCACAATAAAGCCTAAACATCACTTTAAAACCACACTGCTAGAATACATAGCATGATCCAAAGTAAAAAACCTTTTTTTTTTTTTAGAAGGCAAATAGTCCACTTCAGAAATCTCTGGGTCCAGTGACCATTTGCACATCAATCAAAGCAAATCCAGTCAGTTCTAAGTATAGAATCAAAGTGTAACCCAATCCCTGTATTTCCAAAAAAACCTCTTTTTTTCAGTTTCTTACAAATACACAGTGATTTATGTGTCAAAATGGGGTTTCAAACTTATTTTCGGTCATTCACATCTAGTCGCAGAAAGTAAGAGTTGACTCCTACCATTTACCTACACTAAAAGTTTATAAAATGTATGGGTCTTCAGACGGCACAGCAACGATCATAGTAAAGCAGGGGGGTTGCATACTTACATGAATCTGGTTTGTAACTAGCTTTCTGCATTGGGTTTCATAAGGAAAAATTTCAGAATGCAACTTGACACTAAGCAGGAATTCAATAAATAAATAAATGGATTTGGGCTTTAGGGGGAGGTTGGGGTTTTGGTTTTACCTTACATTAACCACCTTTCTAAGCAGAAGCATTCAGTAGACTAGCATGTCCTAGAGCACACATTCTCAACATTTTCAGTCTAAGTACTTTCAGCTTCAGTTGCTAGTTTCTTTTGTCAAAAACATCAAGCGCAGATGGAATTGTAAATGTCACCAGTTTTCCACTTTCTGAAATCATAATCAAAAACATCCAAGGTGAATGTCCCTAATTTAGCATGTCTCTGACCAATACATTTATATTTGTAGCCATTATTCATGCCATCTGGCTTGATGTGCTCATTAATAAATGAAAAAATTCTGTTGCATTATTGATTTTAGATAGTTGATGACTTTCTTCTCCTTGAAACTGTCAATGTCATAGCTTTATACTTTGTATTTGTTGTGCTTCATAGAGAGTAATTTTGAAATATTGACACATAAATTTTATTGTTATATTTTCCAACTTTCTAGTCTGACTCTTTAATACAGACTTCATTCAAGAGGAGTTTAGAAAGCAGTCTGCTCTGTTTTGTCAAGACTTCCTGCTGTCAACAGCAACAACTGTGCAAGAAGTTACTTCTACTTTGATTGCTTCACTGTCACTTATAATTAACTTTTTTTGCTATGCTTTAGCATTTTTTCTAGCACAGGGGGATACATTATTCATATAACATACACACTACTTAAACATCCTTCAGCCGGTAGAACTGTGGAAGAAAGCTTGCAGTGTGCATATTTCATGGGATGGTTTGGAGATATCCATTAGTTTTGACAGCAGCAGTGTTTTGTATTTAAATATTTCCAACTGCTTCACAACTTAGTTTTAGTGAATCAACACCACGAAACTGAAGTGGCTTGTCCAGAGCCAGAATTGCTTGGAAACAGCTTTTTACTGCTCAAAGTAATGCATGCTTCATCTTGAGACTCAGGACTTAGTTATTACTCTTCTGCTGCCTGCATTGTTGGTCATCATGTCTCCTCATTTTGCCTTGATCTCTTGACCATGTACACTGGTTGAGGACAGTGACAAGATAAATCCCTGCAAACACACCCCAGCTATGACCAATTTGTTTACACCTTCCGTTTGATAATGAGTTTCCTTCTAAGACAACGGATAAGCAGAAGAGGTTGGCCTCAATACACTTTACTGGCTTCCATGATCAAATTTGTACTCAATATGTCAATTTTCAAACAAAAAATATTCACGGTCTTTTCAATTTCAGGTTTTGAAATTAGAATAGTCATGTATTTCTGCTAGTGTAAAAAGCATTGCACCAGCTGCAACAGAGTGAAGTAAGTCGCTGGAAAATGATGTTTTCATTTGTCACGTGTACAATATACGTATACAAAGTAAACCAACAGTTGCATGGCTTTGAACCCTTTCCTACGAAAGCATAAATAATTCTATTCCCTATGACCATTCATTATAAAATAGTAAAGCCACTTCTCATGTTTAACCAAAATCACAGGGTTGCAAAATTGAATTTTTGAACCGTTTGTTGAGTAGAAAATAAGGTCTAAATTTTAAGTCTCGATACAGTTTTGAGCAGTAATTCCACCTACTCAGCAAAATGTTTTTATGAAGGTCTTTAAAACACATATGTATTGAAAATACTATAGGCTTCATTTTTAAAATAAACTGCTTTCATAATTGTAAGCTTTATGCAAGGTACATAATTGTGCATTGAAATCACCATAAAGCCTCCTGGAATTTGCTTTCTCACTTCATTCTCTATGAAGAGAGTAACTGTCCATTCTGTTCATGTGCACTATTGGTTCAAGCCATTCTAGAAGTACTGGGGATGGATTCTGGAACAGTAGCTACTACGCTGTTGCAGTCATATGTAGGAACTTGAGACTAACGTCTCACCCAAAGAGCAATTCGCTTCTTGTTCTGCAATTAGCCTTCTGTATTTCAGGTAGTTTTATAGCTCACAGACATGTGGTCTCCTCTCTAAAGCACTTGGGCTAGTTTAGTAATACTATTGAACCCTCGAGCATTTTTTAGAAAGCTAGTCTAAAGGATTGAAGAAAGGAAAGCAGAAATACAGCAAAACCAAAAGTGACATTATTAAGATTATAGGGGGGGGGGGGGGGGGGGGGGGGTGGGTGGGAGGGGAAGTAGAATTAGGAATAAATTCCACTTGTTTCAATTCTTGTTTTGCACACTATTTGATATTTTTCCTGTACTGTATTATTTTCTAAAGAGATTAAAATGTCTTTTATGAATTCAGTTTTATCCAGGGTGGTTTCTGAAAGGAAGTGGAGAACAAGAACATTTAGAATGAAACAGATAGAAGCAAAACTGTGTGGCTGCCTTTCTATTATTTCTCACATATGACTTTGAAAGTTTAAGTTCATTTTACATTAACCCTGTATTCTTACAGTAAAATTAATGCTAATGTGGAAGACATAAACAAGATGAAATTACACATGGAAAGCCAAAGAAACAGCAGGTGCCATCTGAGAATCACAGCAGATGTATTGCTGAACACTTCCAGTACTTCTAAGGTACCAAACAGGACAAGTACCTGAACTGTTTCAATTCAATTTTCCAGCTAACTTCACCAATTCAAGACAGTGGAGTTGCTTAAGCTTTCCGTGAGGACCCTAAATATACTGGGCCTTATAATAATGCACAAACACACTTTCAGAGAGGTACATTGCTTCCAGAGAGCTCTTGTATTAATACACTTGAAGAAAAGGAAAGAAGAAGAAAAAAATATTCAGCTTTCAGGGATCATTATCTCTGCCATTCATTTTATAAGAATGCCTTAACAACAAACAACCTCCAGACTGCAACCCCTCCCCCCACACAGCAAAAAATCTCCCTCCAAACAAACCCAAAAAACGAGACCGCGACTCCCCTCCAAAGAAAACAATCAAACAAACCAACAAAATAGCTCACTGGCAAACCCACGAAAAAATTCCCACTCACCCACGAGAGAATAAACTTCTGCCAGGTTTTGTAGTTTTGGTTTGGGGTTTTTTTAATTATTCTGAAGTCAATGCATTTTCATCCTAAGAAAGTTCATTAGCCCAGCAAAAATTCCCTTCTTTTATTTAGAAAAACAAAAAACCTTAATAGTAACCAGGAAACACTTGTGTGACAAGAAGTCTTACTCAACCAAGTGAGTAAGCACTGAGTGGAGAGGAGGAAAGCGTCTTGGAAAAAGCTGTTTATCTACCTCATGTCTGTCTCATGCCAAGTCCCCATTTAAACTTCTATTAGCTTTATAGCATTTATCTGGAGACAGTTTGACAATCAAGCCTTCCCCCCCCACCTCCTGCAAAGCTGGTTGATTATTTAAAAAACACTGGAACACAAGATTGCGATGGATGTTGTTTGCAAGACCCAATCTGTTCTACAACTTTGACAGGAAAAGGATTAGAGCTGACCCATTTTTGCAGTGAAGGAAAGCAGCAGTGATACTTCTGTACACCATGGCAACCATAATCTGCATTACCTACTTATGAAAAAACCACAAAGAATACCAAGTACCCATTGAAAGTTAATACGCTTATTAATAATGATTAATAAAATTGCTTTCTAATGCATACCAAACTTCTGCACATCCATCCTCGCTTGGAGGTCAGTATCTCTACTCCCATTACAGATAAGACCATTAACAAAACCTTACAAGGGGAGCTAATCATTACAGTTATCAACTGCTCAACGAGTTCAAGAAATTATTTTTTTTTTAAATTCTCAACACAAATGTTTCAATATGGACACTTTAGAGGCAAAATTAAAGATAAATTTTTCTTCCAAAACAGAAGAAAGATTAGTAACCTCCCCTCAGAAGTGACTATTAAAAGCAGCGGCCAAATCCACTGGGGAGCAGGAAGAGCCACATTTTGATTTGAGACAAGCGAGATACCAACCAAAGCAAGGAAGCATCCAACAGCAAAAACAGAACTTTGACTCTTTATCTAGCCTTCACATTTTGTGTCTTCAACTTTTACAAACTCTCCATAATTTCTCTTCAATAATTAGCATAAATTTAATATTTTTGCTTTTAGATATAAACACATTTAGCAAAACACATTCCCAGAAATGAGAAAAAAAATAAAAATCTGTTATTATGTTGCTTCTGAGACAAAAGCTTTAAAGATAGGAGTCCACTATGAGAAAAGCATGGAGGAAAGGGGAAAAAACCATCTTCCTGAGTAATTTGTTTTCATAAATACAGGTCTGCTAGTCTAAATCAAATTTCAGATTAAGGCATGCTTTCATGGTATCCTTCAAAGACTACAATCTTGATAATTACTTGATCATCAACATTTACTAAACAAAAATTGACAGCAAAACACACAATGTAAGTCTAGCAAGTTGTTTCTGCTTGATGCTGGGGAGGCAGGCAATGTGCCTACTCAATCAGTACCAAATCTAGTATGGCAATGGTGTGACTTTAAAACTGAGGGTTATTATTATTATTATTATTATTATCCTTGTGCATATAAGCCAAAATAAGTGTGTTCTGTATTAAATGGTAAAATGATAAATACATATTAATGTCATGAAGATTGGTTCTCCCTGGCTCTTCGGTGGGTAACAGTTTTAGTAGAAAACCAACATTAAATGTTGTGACACAGTCATGTTGATTTGCAACCTTCGTGTAACATGTATGATACCCACCAGTACTCACAGTACATAATACTAGTAGGTGAGAGGCAGTACAGATCAGGGCTGAAAGGAAGATACCACAGCTACTAAGACAGGCAGATCAAGGAAGGGGATTCTCCCCCTCTACTCTGCTCTCCTGAGACCCCACCTGGAGTTCTGTGTCCTGCTCTGGGGCCCTCAACGTAAGGAGGATATCGACCAGTTGGAGCGAGTCCAGAGAAGGCCACAAAGTTGCTCAGAGGGCTGGAGCCCCTCTGCTATGGGGACAGGCTGGGAGAGTTGGGCTTGTTCAGCCTGGAGAAGAGAAGGCTCCAGGGAGACCTTATAGCACCATCCAGCATCTGAAGGGGCCAACAAGGAAGCTGGGGTGGGGGAATTTTAACAAGGACCTTGAGTGACAGGACAAAGGATTATGGTTTAAATTGAAAATGGACAGATTTAGATGGGATATCAGGAAGAAGTTCTTCCCGGAGAGGGTGGGGAGGCACTGGGACAGGTTGCCCAGAGAAGCTGTGGGTGCCCCATCCCTGGAAGTGTCCAAGGCCAGGCTGGATGAGGCTTGGAGCAACCTGGGCTAGTGGAGGGTGTCCCTGCCCATGGCAGGGGGGTTGGAACTAGTTGATCTTTAAGGTCCCTTCCAACCCAAACCATTTCAGGGATTCTGTGATTTACAGTTAAGCTATAGTACAGATTCTAATATGTAGTTATGTAAGAATGGATCTACAAAAAGCTTTTCTCCATGAAACTTAGTAAAATGCACACTACTAACTTTTTTCATAATGTGCTTATTCTCTGATAATATTGAAACGGCTCCCAAAGGATCCTTAATGCAAAGGAGTCTTATGAAGCGTAAAGAATGCATTTTTGCACTTTGCTTTTTTAATGCATTTATTAGTTGTATTTACTTTTAGCAGTCTAGCGGAACTGCTTGTGCCCATCACAGAGCATTCTTACACAGTAGCCTGAATAGAACAAGAGTCAAACAAAATTCAAAGTTCATGTTGAAATGGCATTAGAAAAAAGTTCTTGTTAATTTGATCTGAGCTACAGCCTGCCAAGTTATAAGCCACCTAACTACAGAAATAGCTTGTAACACCCTTTATGATTCTGGAATTTTGGTTTACAAGACATCTTTGACATTAAAAAAACCAGAAGGATGTTAATTCATGCCATATTTTCTACAGAAGCAAACCTCTTACTCTGTAAAGTTGCGAATCGCCTATACAAGGCCAAGAAAATAAACCATCTAACTGATGCTTTATGATTAATCATTTTGATTAATGATTCTATTAATTGTCTTTATCAAAAACATCCCATCTGCCAGGTGCCTTTATCTGTGGTTTCTACATGTTTGTCTACACATAACTGCTCCTACCTGGATTTCTGTCTGACGTGTGTTATGAGCCCTTCAGTGGAGGTGAGTCAGATTGTAAAAGTAGACCTTCCTTATTATACTTAACTAGTGAATAACTTAACAGAGGCATCACACCTGAAGCAGACAAGTGACAGAAGAGGAAAGCAGCCAGGTTTTTGGGACAAAGACAAGAAATATGCAGTGAAAATAACAACAGCCTGAACAAACCCGTATCTGATACGAAAAGTAGCAGCAATGAAAAAACATCACTAGACATCAGGAGCACAGAAGTACCAGACCTCTCTAAGGTATTACAGAATCCCATCAATCCTCACTTCACATCATGAGAATATCTATCACAGTTTGGAATACAGGAAATGGAGTTACGTCTATACAAACATTATTTTTCAACTATTATTCTGTTCTTACATGGAAAAAAGTAGTTTCATCATCATTCTTGTTATCAATAAAGTTTCATTTGCTTTGTTTCATGCTTGTATATACACTCAGGTATGCAATATAAAATTTGAACTCTGTTACTAAAATGTGATTGACCCACATAAATCATTTGAGAGTCCTACCTTCCCTAGTTAGTCCTTTTCTATGAACTAGTGGAGTCTCCAGCCTAATTCGGACCTCTTGGGATCCCTTTAACACACACTTTCACCCTAACAACATACAATGCTGTTCAGAGCCTCCACAAACTTGTACACTCCAACCATCTCTCACTTGAACCTTCTCCTTCACCATTGCAGGCTTGTGAGAGGACCCTCAGGGAGAGCTGGAAACTTGTTTATGCTATGTTCATTTATTTCTTTGAGGTGTAAGACCCATTTATTTAACACACCATCATCGCTACGCTTTTCTCCATGCAGTAAATGCACAACTATATTTACAGTTCATACAAGAGAAAACCATTCATGGTAGGGCTTCTTTCCTTCCGGCCACATTAGAAAAATTCTTACTCATTCTCTGCTGCAAACGCTCATGGAGAATACAGTTTATGTTTACTTTCTCTGTGAATTTTCTTTTACATAAGCAATAGCACTAGTAAAAATAGTTCTACAAAATAGTAAAAAAGCTATAAGAAGGAGATAATCAATAATTGTGACCACGGAAAATTAAACTAACAATTCACAGAACAGGGTGTGTGTTTTAGGGGTTGTGTCCATTCCTAACTGAAACAACGGAGTAAAAATCACATAGCAAATGTGTGCATTTATTATTTCTTACTGGTGGAAGGAGTAGTATTCTTGTTTGATATATTTCAGGTGTCTGTCAAGTTTTCCTATCGGGACCTGAAATCAAGTTAGATCATCTTCCCACTGTTCCCCAAAACCTATTATGAATCTTGTACAGAAATGTGCGAGGCCCAATCAGTCTCAGTGACATGATTTGAGCACCTTTGGTCACAATATATGTGCCTTCGCAATTGCAGTTAGGAAAAAACCCTTTGAAATGCTTCAACGGCTTGCAGAAGAGGCCACAGAGAATAAGGCACTGAAAAAAAGAGAACGCAATCCTCTCTCCTTTAATTCTACGAGCCAGTAAAGCTATTTCATGGGACTAAATTCCTAAAGAGTAGACACAGAAGACTGTAGTTAGGTCCCAAACTGAAAGTTTATTTCTAAGGTCATTTATCACCCACTGAAATTAACCTTCCTTCGATTTAGTGCTTTTCAGCAGATAAAAACAAGTAAACTGCCAGTGGTGTGGGATATTACTATCACTACCTGTTTTCTAAAGCTACAATAATAGGGTTTTATAGAAGTATGAAAGGCAATGAAATTGGGTTTACTGTTTTTTTACTTGCTAGTGTTCCTGAAATCAATAAAGAGCAGTACTTTTAGAACAGTCATCTGGTGTATTTGTACCCAACAGATTATTTTTAAAAAGAACTTTACACATTTTAAAGATGCAGAAAGAATCTATACTATCTTTAATTGGTTTATATTTCCTAATTCACCAGACATTCACATTAGACTATTCTTGCTAGACAGACATCAAAATTTTGGTCAGCACAGAAAAGCCATCTACACTACTTGGTAAAAGATAACTATTAATTGCAACTGGTTAAAACAATTTCTCTTCTAAAGTGGGAATGCAGTTTCTGAAAAGGAGGGAGCAAATAAATTCCTTTTAGTCAATAATCTATGTGGATACAACAGATTTAGCCACACACTTTTAAGAAACCAAGTGAAAATAATGAAATAGCGTGTTCTGCTATACTGTGTGTTCTATCAAAAAAATAAAATTGAAACAATCAAATACTTTTCCTTGCCATGAATTCTTAACTTGAAGTTTTACCTCGATTTGACTTCAATTTTATAGCCAAACCCCTGCCTAATTATCAGCTGGATATCATTGTGACCAAATAGGTAGGTTTAACACGTGTGATATTGTACAATAGCATTTAAGTCCACACTGAAATGGAGAGCACCAAGAAAGTCCGACTCATACAGTCCTTTAAATAGCAACTATATATTTCTGCAGAATAAATATAACTCACTGATCTAATGGCATATTACTCAGGAAAATACAAATATGTTTTCCTTAATGGCTTTTTCAAGCCAAATTTAACTGCAGCTCTGACTTAGATTTGGAAGGAAAGAGATGAGAAATAGCATTGATATGTCATTAGAAAGTAACAAAGAGGGAACAAATTACTCATATTTAGTCATCCCTTTATTTCCATTGGATGAACACCTATGTCAGGATTTTAAATTCGTAAGAAAAGGAATTATTCCCCCCATTAGAAAAAATTTTCCAATGACTTGCACTGCACATAGTAAATCCAAAGCTAATTTGCTAACATCAAAGATCATTAACCGTACTCTAAGTTCAAAATCAAAGGGCTCCTAATTAATGCTCAAAACTTGAAAAAGCAGGTCTGAGCTACCCTTCTGTATGACAGCAGCCTGAAAATTCACAGTGCATAATTCTGCTTTTGTCACTCAGTTTTTCCATTTACTTGTAGAAGAAGCCGTTTAATGTGCACTGTCGCGTATGCAATGTTAATAGTAACTGAACTTGAAAATACAGCCTTTCTGACTGCTGGCTATTTTGCTGGGATGTGTCTGCATTAAAATCAGCCAGGAGAGTAGGTGGTTTAAAAACTGCTGGATTCCTGATTTTAAAAGGCAGACTTTGCCATTGGTAACTCACTTAAAAGGCTTACCCACCTTCATTACTGTTAAATGCACAGATCTTGATCTCTCGCTTACAGAACCAGAATAAATACCATTTTCCAAAGAGTTTATTAGACATATATTTTATCATTTAAAAAGATACAGAGAAAGAGAGGTAATTCCTACCATTATTTTATTGTCAGAAAACTGAATAACAGAGCAGTTAATTTGCCCACAGTCAGAATCACTAAAAAAGGAAAAGTTACGTTTGGTTGGGACTTTTAGCAGAGGATTGCTCAGATAAGCCTGGAAACAGTCTCAGGTAGCTATGTACTACAGACAGAGCAGGAGTTAGGATAACTTTCTCCACTTCCAGAACATCATGATTTTCTCAATAAAAATAAACCTTTATCCCAGCAGATCTGATCTCCACTCAGAAACCACATACAACTAGTAGCCAAAAAACCGAGCAATTTCCCTTGACGCCATCATCTTCAGAAAACAGTTTAAGACCTAAATATAACAGGAGAACTGAGCGTGACTATAGATCTTTGAGATAAGACTACTCCTATTTAAGGTACAAGTAATTCAGTCACAGGTAAGACCGGCTATACCGCTCTTTCCAAAGCAGTTGGATGATACTCTCAGTCAGATGTGAGCACACTTTGTAGGTAACACTTGGACCTCACATCAAGTTATCAAGCTGAGGGAACCGTTCTAATGTTTACACTCAAGGGTCCCCAGGCTTCTTGAACTACTTAGGTAAGGAATTTTTTTATCCGCACTAGGAGTGCTGCAAATAATCTTCAGCTTGAACCCTGCTACCTTAAGTAGGATTATCCTAACTGTGCTAGGACCCTTACGTGTGATGAATTTTTACATTTCAACTTTCCTCACAACATGCATCAGAATGCAGTTAAGCGTTAATTTGCATAATGGTACTTTTATGTCTCGCCTATGTGCTTACTTTTCCGTTAATATCAAACATAACCATGCTTTGCTGGTTTTGAAAGTACATTTTGATACATATTTATTTGAACATTCCCTTAGAGATTACTTCTGTATAAAACACCAACTTACTAGAACATCTAGATGTTACTTCACAACAGGAAAGTTGATGAAGAGGTCTAATTTACTGTCTGAAATCTAACTCAATCACAGAACCAGAAACCTTATTTTGTCTGGAGTACAAGAAGAAACAAGCTTTTAATTTGCTATTGCTCTAAAGCCTTGTCAGGAAGGATTCATCCAATAAATGTTTACACACCGTTCTTGATAACAGGAAAAGGCTCTGGTTTCAGTCAAGTAAATGACATGGAATCTTTCCGATTCAACATGACCAACATTCAGTCCATAAAATATGAAACCAAAGTATTAGTGTAAGAGTGCAGTTTCATTATTTTTGTTGATTTTGCTTATGCATATACTGAGGGCTTGTATCACAGGCTTAAAAGTCTCTCTGAAGACTATTAATCTGCCAGATTCAAAACATTACTTGCTACTGCTCTTTCAGAGCTTTCATTTTGTTGGGGTTTTTTTGGGTTTGATTTTGCAGTACAACTGCAACAGCTCACTTTAAAAGTACAAGCAGATCATATTTAACAAACTAAGAAGAACAAAGCCATGTTCAGTGCAGGATCAGGTCCCACCTTCACCTAGCCTTTCTTAACCACATTTATTTTACAATTCCAATTTTCCTTCACATAATTATTTGAGACCATCTCTTGTTTAATGAAATATTGAATGGTTAGCAACCGAGTTCGGTAGCTTGATGAGAAAGGTGACTTTTTTTTTATAATAGGCTCATAACAGCTTAAAAGAAAAAATTATTTTGAACTACAAAACTCCAGGGAAAATTTTTTAAATCACACAAGCAGCAGCTAATAGATAGCAGATTTATTTGTAGAGATTGGTTAAGTAAAAATAATCATGCAATTTTCATTCACAACAGGATTCTAACACAATATTTTGTCCTGAAAATATATCCTTAACCTAAAATGTCTCTGAGTTCCAACTAGTGGGTTGCAGAAAACTTGCATGTCACCCCATGTGCACTGATACAAAATTGCTTCCTTTGTAAGAAATACTTACCATGTTTTTTCCTTAATTCAACAGTAACCTACTACCTCTGAAACTATGTTTCAGTAAAACATGTTGTGCATTAGTGTTTTATAAAACCGTGTATTATTAAACATTTCAATTCACTGATTTAAACTAGAGCCTGCAAGAATGAACTAGTGAACAATCAAACCTTTGGGATTGATTAAAGAGGCGGGTACCAGTCCTTTCTGGGTTTTACACCAGGCTGCAAGTCACTATGTGCCATTATTCCTCAGCTTCCTATTGAATCTCCAAAAAGAAATAACTCAAGAGAAAAAAATCATTAGGGCTGAAGAAAAAAAGCCTCTTGTTTTGACATGTAAATTAGCTGCTATTTCATTATCAGCTACTTCAGTGAAATCAGATTATCAAAACTTGGAAAAGTTAACTATTGATTTTTCATTTTAAAAACCAACTCTGGTTACTCAGTTAAACATCGCAACCCTGTAATATAAATTATGATCCAAAGCTACAAATACAAACATATCTTGTGTATAAATGAAATAGCATAAAGAGACAAAGATGAGGTAAGCAGTACATATTTCAGAAAGATCCATATAATTTCAATCTAAAGTCTACTACGTTCTTCAGGAAGAACAAGGGCAAAATATATTTCAGTTCTCTGCTACAATTCTTTGTATCTCAAAGGAAACACCCCTTGAGGAATGCTGGTTTTAAGGAATAGCTAATGACTATTATTTATACTACACTTTATACTTGCCAAATAAAAGATTAATACTGTTAAAATTTCTAATTAGTAATATTACCTTTTCCCCCAAGAATAACCATTATTAAAAAATTTATCGATTGGCAGACCACGGTTTATTTTCAGTGTCTGCAGTTTTTTAGCTTTGCATGACAGAAGTATTACCTCCAACGTGCTCAGCCCTTCAAGAGGAAGGCCCGCAAAAACCACCAGGTAACTTCCATCAGCATCAACAACAACACTTTTTATTATTTTAGTAAGCATTGTTAGGGCATTATAAACATGGAGAAATAAGTTTCCTTGGAAATATTTCCCACAAAGACACATTAGTACCTGAAAGGTGTTATTTCAGCCACACTATTTCCACTACAACACTCTACAAAAGTCCAACTCAACTGGTGTTGAGGCTTTCTGAAAAGGGCTGTATATACAGTAAAACTATGTCCTTCAATTACAGCACAGGCTTTTCTGACAAAATAATTGAAGTATAACAGCTTCTTTACCATTTGTCACAGTGGGATTATGAATGAGTTGGCTTTCTGGGGGGTGAGAGGGTGCAAGGGCAGAGGGGGACTGAAACTGGTGTGGGTTTTCACTTTAACATAATGCTGAGAAACATAACAGGCAGGAAAACACACTCTCACCACCTTTAACAAAGCAAGTAACTTCTTCTTGGTTTCACCCAGGCAGGCATTATTTAGACAGTACTGCCAACTGCTGAAAGTGTCATGGAGTAAGAACTACCTCAAAATGGTATTTTGTGTAGATTTGATTCAAGATCCATTTAAAATCATAGAATCACAGAACGGTTTGGGTTGGAAGGGACCTTAAAGACCATCCATTTCCAACCCCATGCCATGGGCAGGGACACCCTCCACTAGACCAGGTTGCTCCAAGCCTCATCCAGCCTGGCCTTGAACACTTCCAGGAAGTGGGCAAAATGCAGCATCTCCCTGGTCCTCTGTTAATTTGTGCAGATCATATGTCCCTAAAGTTTCTATCTCAAAAGACAAGGCCATAATTTCCTTTTTTGTTTTTTTTCTGTTTCTAAATAGCATAACTTTTAATGCCTTGCTCTCTACAAGTTTTGCTCATTACCCTTCAAAGCACAGCTGAATGAAACTGCTCAGATTATTCTGTCAGCATTTACCAAAAAACATTTAGAAAGGTCATTTCTTAAGGCCAGGATTCTTTTTCATCAGCATGTCCTTCTCAGCATTTTTATGCTAGAATCCATCATTTCCATCACACATTCTGCTCATCCTAAAACCTTTCTCCCTCATCCTCTTTCCAAAAGTTCCTTTTGGAAGGCAAAAATAGAAGCCTGACATTAAATGCCATAAGGATAACAGGGATTTTAGTGCAGACAAACTTACAATCACCTGACAAGTTGGAGCACAGCAAAAGAAATGTGTGGGTACGAGATCCAGTACCTTTGGACCAGTCGCATTTGCATGACTCCGACCCTGTGTTAAAATCCACCCAGACAATGCTCTATAGCTAAGACAAGTATGTTTCTGACCTCACATTTCAATACTAGTAAGGTAAAGTATAAGAAAGTAGTAAAATGACTCTTCTGCCATTTTACTAAAAAAATCAAGGCATTATATTCCTTCACTATTTCACTATTCCTTGACACAGGCATATGGCTTCATGTTTTAAATCCTCCCCTACCATATTTCTACAACTCTCCCTATGAATGTTATGGTCAGTCTCAAAGGAAACTCCAATACTGTAACTCAGTCTTACAGTCACTTTTTCCCAGATCTCTTTTTTTTTTCTACCAAGCAGTGTTCCTCTTCATCCTTCACTACTTATCAGTTCCTCCAGAAGAGCTGTTGCACTGTGTCTCTGTTACCTGTTGGAAATAATTTTACTCCTTGACAAGGGCTGTATTTCTGCAAGTTACATTTTCAGCACCACTTCCCTCTCCCTGCAGCAGATCTTTTGCACCCACTGTTAGAATCTCCCAATGCACAGCTCGTAGATGTGCTGCTTCTCTTCAGAGCTGCATAAACCATCAAGCTTAAGTCATGGGAGAGCAACAAACAGGAGACATTCCTTTGTATCCCTGTTGTCTCAGTTGTGCTTCTTTTAGCATGTTCTTCAACAATTCATGCTTCAGCTCATGCAGGAATTAAAATCCAAAGTTACGGCCTGACCTTCAGAAAAAACCATTTGTTTCTCTTACATTTTTGTGTCCAACACATGCTAATCATCTAGTGAAACCATGTGAATCTTTCCTGATACTAGTATTTAAGACATACGACATCGCTGAGTATCATAGTATGGTTAGAGAAATAAATGGGATTTCAATCTCAGTCTTTCTCACTCCATTACCTGCCTTCTCCTCTTCCCTGAAGCTGATTTCCTATCCCTATTCCCTTCATCCTACAATGAAAGCTAAACCAGAAGTATTTTCAACTCCATTCCCTGAATGTAAGATAATTTAGTGATGTAGTTCTGGCTCGAACATTTCCAAGACCCATGGACTCGAAGCACACCATACTGCATACTACACTGGGGACACACACACAAACAATAAACCCTTTCCTGCTAGCCCAGGCTAGGTTTATATACAAAGGCATGCACACAGAATCCGAGAGATATCAAACGGAGCTGTGCAAGGACTGCAAGGTAGCACAAAGGTAGTACTGCAGTACTGTTGCATGGTAGCATTTTTACTACATACTGTATTTCAACGACCTCCATCTGACCTTATATTTTCCCTCAAGCACTGTACCTTATATCTACATTCCACTGTTCCCCATATACCTCTATACATTCTGACACTGCTACGGGAAATCCGAGAATTGTTATTTCCACATGGCAACACAAAGCCATGGTTTTAATTAGAAGCGTATGCTCTCTTTCCTGATGCTCAACGGGCAGGCAAAGCAACAATTACGTACAACAGACTAAAAACTAACGCAGCGTCAGTCATAATATTACCAAAAAAAGAAAAGATGACCAAAGCCAACTGATAGCAGTATCCATAAGATGAAGCGTGCACAATTCACCCAACACAAGAGAAACACACAATATTAGCTGCTTTAAGCAGGAAAGGAAACAGGATAGCAAGCCCAAAATTTATGAGCCTTAAGAGAGATCTTACTGGTCACCAGAACATGGGTGTAAAACAGTACGTGGTAAAACAGAGCTTCACTTCTAGTTCTAAACCCCCTTCAGTACAGACCCCTAACAGCCCTGCTTGCTTAGTTCCTGCTTCATTAACAGCAAACATCAAGCATGCCATACAATGTGTAGAATAAGTTCAGAAAACACCGAAGGATATATTTTAGTGCTCAAAATATTAAAAACAGTAACAGCAATAAGAGATTGTAAAGTAAATTACTCTTCAGTTCAGACGCTTCATACCATTTGCTGAGGTAAACAGAAACGGGTTTCTGCCCCAAATCACCTTAACGTTGTCAGGAGAAATGCTCCTAGTGCTCTTCCACCGTCTTCATCAGTTTAGCATAAAGGGAAAAACACTGACAGCCTAATCCTGTTTCCAGATTTCACACATACTTAAGCAGGTAAAGGAAAAAAAAGCATCACCCACAAAAGCAGACTCAGCTACTAAAGTTTACTTAATCTAACAGCCTACTCTTAGTCCAAATTGTCTCTATTAGTGAAAGATAGTGACTGGTTAGAAAGAGAGGTATTAGATATCATTGCCCACAGAAACACATGATGTTCTCGTCTCCATGACTTTTGCCTGCTGCAGAAGAAATATGGAACCTTTCGGAAGAAGCTGTGCACGTGAGTAAGAAAGGAGGAGGGCAGGCAGCAGGCTGATCAGTATCACACAACGTGAATACTCTCTGAAAGGGCGGAAACCTGCACGCAGGCTAGACCATATTCCTGCACGAAGAGTCTGGAGAGAGCTCCATTTTGTACGCTGCAGTTATCTCAAAGAGGCTAGTTTAGTTTTGGAAACAAGAGGTCATCTAACATCATTATTTTTCATGCTTGACATTAAACGCTGGCTGTTCTTACACAGCTCAGCCTAAGAATCAAGTCTTAAATACCAATTTGGATCAAAACGTTAAAAGTGCTAATTGAACTGGCAAAGATACAACACTCACAATTAAAAGATGTCTCCATTTGGTTAGTGGCCAGATCCATAGCTGAAATAAAGTTGCAGATGCCAGCTGATTATCTGAGCCAGTTCCACTCTGAAACACAGTAATGCAATTCTTTCCTATGCACTGGAAGGCCTACAGTGATTCTTACATTGCAGTGTAGTCACTGGCCTCAGATAGTAGCTTTTAAATGGGGACTATTGTTTTCTTCTTTTCCCAGTGGCACATATCCAGCCACAATTTAAACATTAAAATATCCAGTCTCCATTTTCAACAGAGCCATCCTTCAGCTATGATGTACAACTCTTCCTGTTGACATCCAACGTCCAGTTAGTTACAGATACACACTTTATTCCTTTGAGTTGCCTATTGAATTCAAAGATAAATTGAAGTACAGCCTATGCCATGTCTGTATCCTTCACTTCTGTGCACTGGAAGGCACACTGTGAAGTTGATCAGCACTACTTTGATGAGCACTGGAACATCCTCTCAATTGTTTTCACTAGTGATGTTATGCAGAAGACTAACAACATCCTGTGAACCACTCTCAGTGGCAAACATTAAGAAAAACAAAAGGAAAACAACTTTTAAAGCTTCAAAGGCTTAAAATATTCAAGTGACAAACTAGTGCTGTTAAAATGTATCTGGGACACCGAGGATTTGATAGGTGCTTCACAACTACTACACTACCCATTCAATACCCATTAAGGGCAAACATTTCAGATAGTCATAAATAGGAGATCTATATAATAAAAAGAAACGCCACAAACTTGACAGCAAAATGCCTTTTATTTCATAGAGTGAGATGGGTTTCAGATTAAGATGAAAGGAAGTTAAGTCAGGCTGCTCAGTATTACCTGAGCAACCGTGCATGTTTGGCAGCAGGATGCCATGAAGTTGGGACAGTGCAAACACATGGATAATTCCTGTACTTTTTATTCAAATAAAAAGTTATAAAACCGCTGAAGAACACTATCCTTCAGGACAGCAAACAGGTCAAGAGTAAAAGGGGAAGTGGGCAAAGCCTGAAATATTATGCCCGTAACACAAGTGACGGTCACTCTGGTCAGTATCAAGAGCCTGACGATTCTCCCCATAGTCCCAGAATCAGGTAAAGAAGATGCATGAACTTCTTCCACAGGTCCTGAACCAAGAACAGCAGAGTAAATAAACTAGCAGGTTATAAAACAAAAATCTTGTTGAACGAAATGGAGACAGGTCTGTATATTATGCATTTCACTTCTATCGTGGTTCCACAGACTTTGAAGTGAGTACTAAATCAGGTGTGCATTGGCAAAAAAAGGTTTTAAAGAAAAATAAAAACTAAAATTCACTGTATGTCAGTACTTCAAGGATCCAAATCATGAAGCAAATTTAAGTGAAACCTCATACTTGTGTTCTTCTAGTGAGGGATCATTGAAAACAAGAAGAATTAAAAAGCCAACCATCTTTCACACGAGAAACCTTAACCCAGTGAGATTTTCTGTTTTAGAGAAATTAGAGCTAAATATCAAAGGCTAAATTGAAAAAAAATCTCTAACTACCTTATCTAGAAAAACAAGAATTCTCCATTTGAAAAATATTAAAGAGATGTGTTGTTAGTCTTTGCTAAACTGAGTGCCAATTTCTTACTCCCTTTCGTATTCTCTTTCCATATGTACTAGGAGGATGACCCTGGGACACTTATATTATTCTAAGAGTCATGGCGATTCAGTGAACTCAGCGGATGGCATAATGACCCCAACGGTGTCAAATTGATGGTTTTGTTGGTAATTACTGAAGGTGATCAAATAATTCATATAAACCTATAATCTGTCTTACTCCAGTGGAATCTTGGCAAGCCTGTGAATAGTCCCAGGGCTACACATCTGTTGAACAAGGCAAACTTCTGACCTTGACCCATAGAGACTGCAAAAAAATAGAGGTTTGGGTTGTTTCTTTTAAACGAAAAATATCTTAGTCCATGGTCCTCCCTTATTGGTAGGATGTACTTACAAATCTGTTACTATTTCTTATAACAGAGAAAGTTCCTTTAGTATTTTGAAACCAGGTGTCAACCTCAGACTTACAAACACTATAATACGCTTGAGCTGCTAAAAATGGTTTCTGTATATGTCAGTCCTTTACTCAATGTCACAAAAATAGTAATTCAAAGCAGAAGTGGGCAAAGGACAGTGCAGCGAGAGGGTCTATAAATGGATTCACTTCAGGCTGAAAGTTTATTTACTCTGAAATTGATGTCATTGAAGTATCCCACGGTCATACGGGAAGAAGTCTATAGCTGTGAACACTGGTCTTGGGCACGTGGCCTGAAGTTTTACAATGTCTAAGCAGTCGTTAAGCAAACAAAGATGGAAGGTGAGACAGAAGAGGTTTCTAACACTGTAATATCCATTTAAGTAATCACTTCATTTTTAAACTTTGTGAGAGCTGTTGGGGGGGGAGGGGGAAGTGTGGGTTTTTTTGTTTAAAAAATTCATCTTTAAAAGACTGAGTTTTGATGTTCACTATGAATACATACATATTTTCATATATTACTGGTACAATTATTTTCTTCTACTGTTTCTGTTTCAACGCCTGGAAGACAATTGAACCTCCAAGACCAACCTCCACTCATTTTACATATCCTAGGTTGTAGCAACAAATATTCATGACGCAGTTTTAGCCAGGGAGAATTTCAGTTTAGTTGAGCCAGAAATGTACCAAAACCACCCATTCATTTAGTTTTATACCATTTATTTTTTCCAATAATCCGACCGAAGGTGTAATGGAAATCCAGACCTTCTGAGTATTTTAAGAAATAGGTATTTACATGAACATATTAAGAAGTATCCTTGGACTAGTGCCAAGCTGAAAACCCAGATCAAATGAAGAGGTAGTGACCTTACGTGTGTCCAAAACCACACAGCTGCTTTTTATGAAGGCAGGATTTTATCCATTTTTCCATTGCCATCAAGTTTTATATCTTAATTCCCATACAGGTTTTTGGAGTAAGAGAAGAAAGGAAAGCAAATAGAATAAAATTTTGCCACTTTTCTCCTCCACACAAATGAAAATTTAAAGTCTAAACACAGTCCACTTCAATTCCAAATTATCAATTGAAAATGATGCTGCAAGGCACAGTAACAATGGTAAAAGAATGAACACAGTTCTTGGCTCTAGTCACCTGTCTTGCAGAAGTTAGCACTCCTATTGTTTGATACAATTTTATAGATCGATATATTCTAATCTCAGCTGTTTCTGTACGTACATAACCTAATCACTGACAGAAAGCTTCTATTACTTAACCTTCTTCCTACGAAGAACTGTACTGTAACACAGGGCAAAAGGCTGAAGTACTCGACAGAGAAAAAAAATCATTACAACATGCATTCAAAGAGTCTTAAATCCTCAGCCATTGTAGACCAACATAAGTACAAACATATTAATCATTGCAGGTCACTATTTCTGCTATTGCTATAATCATAGTATGATTACAGCACGGTAAGAGAAGCAACCCTCAATACGGTAAATAAGGAAATTAATATTGATTAAATGTAGCAGTATCAGCTTTAACAACTGGTATCTGTCCAAAGGAGACTAGATTGCCTAAAGTTTATGAATATTTTTTTCCCATAATATCATTGTGTTGTCATTTATGCAGTTCCATATTCACGGCTTGTCATCTCTGTGTGAATGAAGACTGACATTTTTATACATTATCAAAGGTAATACAAAGATACTTGGAAGTCCAGCTACCCTAAGTAGTGTGAGCGTCATTAATATTGTATTTCTTTTGCCTCTGTTTATTTCTTTTTTTTTATTACTCAAAAGCAGATGCAGGATTCTTCTCATCTCACCTATTGGTCCAATGATGCTCGATATCCAATCTTACAAGCCTAGGTAATTTCAGAAGTGCAACTAACATATTTAGCATGGATTTAGAAGTTACATGAAATGCAGCCAGTTCATAAAAGCACTTGAGTCCTGAAGAGGTGGAGATCTTTCTCTAAAGTAGATTTGGAGGAGTACCTGGCATGCAAACTTTGTGAAAGCTTCAGAGCCAGTTGAGAAAAGAGTGTATGCGAACTATATTGTTCCACATACATCAAGGGAGGTGTTCGGAACCGTCCTCAGGATGTCAGATGCTGCTGCAGCAGGAGAGGCTGCTGATAAGCCTGCCTGCCTGGAAAATCCCACCCAGATAACAGACTGCTGAGTAAGCACTTAACACTATGACCATTTCTTAAGTTCCTTTTCCAGCAGAGCTACACCCAATGTCATAACGACAGCAAGTAAAGACATTACAAGAATAAATATAATAGTTGAAATACAAGAAATCTACAGAAAGTTTTTGTCTTTTTCACACTGAAGTGAAAACCTGGCAAACAAAAAGACTGCAAAGGTGGAAGTTAGCAAAATAATTACAGATTAATGTATTTGCCAGAATCAATGCTTGTCTCCAGTATAATTTCTTGCATTCAATGGACTGGCAGGATATAAGAAAAAAAAAAAAATTAAAGTCCAGTGTTATCTGTAGAAATAATTTGTTATTTTTATCTGCAAAAAGGTGTAGCCACGTTTGATACCTCAGCTGTTGTAAAAAAGAGTCTGCTGTTTTGAAGCATTTCATTTTATACAAGCAGAAGTATACCTATCTGTTCAAGCCACTGAGGAAAAAATAGCCAAAAATCAATTTTTTATACTTCATTATGTGTCTACAACTAGAAATCCTTTACACAGAGGCACATATACTATACATATTTATATGTTTTCCCTTGAGCAAAAGAGATATTTTTACATTCAAAAAAATACACTAATGGAATTGGATACAATTTTGCAATCTTTAATTTCTTTTTACCAGCACCCACAATGATGTTTTGGCACCTACTCCAGATGAGGAAACTTTCCCGCTGCCACTTTTTGTCATTAAGTTTAAAAGAAACAGGTAAGAATTCTCTCCATCCTCATTAGAGTGTGGTAAGTAATGAGGACTAAGGAGATTTCCCCCACACACGCTATCTATAAAACAGTGTTATCTGTAGAACACCGAAAGATTTAGATTTAAATTAGCATTAGGTGGACATCATTTATGAGGCTTAAAGTATATGGACCATAGGTATCTGTCACACAAGAGGAAGCTGTTCTATGGACCTAGAATGGAGGTGAAAGTGCCAGCTTTTTACTGCTTTCTTCTTAGGGAACTTTTAAGCCATATATTTAAAATATTTTTTTGAGCCTTTAGTTTAAAAACTGAAACCGACACCAATACCATACTTTCTAAGTCATGCCATTAACAAGCAGAGCAGAACAAGTCCCCTTCCCTGCAACGCTTTTTCACATTCTACATACGAAGCTTTTTTTTTTTCATCTTAGTACAGAAAGAGTAGCACCTGGATACAGCTAGCCTCTGGTAAGATACAGCTAAATAGTCTTTCTGGAATAGTATCAATAGTCCAACTTATTCATTCATCACGTAATGTCCTTCTTTATCTACCTCCTTCTAACACACATCAAAATTAGCCTGTTTGCCCGCCACCCCCTTTGATATCCCTTCCAGGAGGTCCAGAATGGCTATGGCAATAAGCATCTTAAGGATCATTTCACCCTTCGAATGTGGAAAGATTTAAGGCAGATGTAAATGTTCCATACTGCTTTTTCTAAGGTTTTTTTCACCTTCCTCAGCTAAGAGCCACTCTTGTCAACAGCACATTGTTCTACAGGTTTAATCCGGTGTGACAAAAAAGTCATGTTCCTGTAATGACTAAATGTTACTGGGAAAGGTTTTCCATTACACATAAAAGCACCATTTTAACATGTGATATAATCATCAAGCTTAAGCAGCAAAGAATTATATGATGTTCCTAAAGTAGAGTGAATGCTATAATATTTAACCCTGGCTGCAGTATCAACTTCTGTGCATCAGCTCTTTGATGGAAATGGGTTAAGCCTTTCAGATTACATTTTACAAGCCAGCAATGGGGGATTCATCTCACACAAAGGGAACTGTATATTCCTTAAACACTTAGTTCCGGTATACATGCCCTGTATCTCATCCTAGCTATTTCAGAAGCTATTTAAATTTTGTCAGTCTAGGTATGTATGAAACAGGCAATAATACCACATACTATCACATTAAAACAAACAGAAATGTAAGGTTTTTTGAGTCCATTTGAAGAACTGACTAGTATTTCTTTAAAACAGATTTTACTATTTAGTTTTTACAGCAATTTAGTTTCTTTTGCTTTCAGGAACAGACAACAATCTTCCCTTGAGCCAAAAGAGCTCCAGCTGCGTAGAAATTAGGGAAGGAACTAGGATATTTGAAACAGGGACAAAGAGTGAGGTATGAGTTAAAGTATTAGGTAAATGCCTGCTTTCATAAGCTTTCCTGAGCCAAATGCAGCACATCTGTGTATACGGAACAGCAGATAGTTGTTATACAACTAAATAAAAGCAACTGCAGAAAACTATTCACTACCTATGCACTTGAGGAGCGTATTTTTTTCATACATCATTCATGTATGAATGCAGACATTTCACATAAATTTTTCACAAAATTAAATAGCACAGGCTGCACTGATTGCAAAGTTGGAGATGCATAATGAAGGAAATGGAAGGGAAACAACAATGCTGCTGTGGGTTCTGACCCCCCTTGCCCCACTGTCATCTAGGCACCATGGTTACAGATTCATTTCCCCAGCCTTGCCATTTGCATTAAGCCAAACAACCTTATTCCTCAACAGAGAGAGAAACAAAGAAAGCTGCAAGGCTACTAGACTTGCTAAGAGGTCAGGATGGATTGCTACCAATCACGACTATTTGGTATCCCCCATACACATCAGCAGCTAAATAACAGTCTAATTTTCAAAGTATATAGCTCTCATTTATGTTCAGATTTTCACAAGGTTAGTGCAGCCAACATGCTGTGTTCCCTTTTGAAATTTAAAAGGCATCAGATTAGACTTGTTCAACTCACTTAAAGAAAATCCACTGCAGATTATAGGTATTAAGCCTTTCTAAAATGTCTGGCCCCTTGGCAAACCTTGGCTCCCCTCATGGAAGGAAGGGGAAAACAAAACAACCAACAGAAAAGCCACAGTGCCTATTTTCACAGGAGCACATGCCAGGAACTTCTGTAGTCTCTGTAGAAAAGAGGGATAGATCTGCAGCGGGGCTGATGGACTGTGCCAGTTACTGGTAAGCGGTAAGAATACAATGGCTATGTTGCGTATTTTGGCACAGAAAATAAGAATTAATCATCAACTGATAGGTTTCAGCAAAGCAGCTCAAAGGTTCAGCTACTTACTAAACACAGTTGTTTGATTTGCACCCTGGCTGAGCTTCACCCCATCCTGAAAAATATTTCTTTACAAAAAAAAGCTGTAAGCGAAGAGGTAGTAAAATAGATTTTATTTCTCCATTTTCAAGAGAGACACTGTCTCTTTGCACATTGAGCACACATTTCATTACGCTGCACCAGGAGGAAGAAACTTCCTCAACAGGCAATCTCATGCCATCCAATACACGGCTGCTTTTCACTTTTGTCAGTTCAATCTTTCCACACATTTTTTCCTTTTCTCTTCCACGTTTCAGTAAAATCTCACTCCCCTCCCCGCCCGCCCTCACGATTATTTGCTGCCACAGGCTAGCTTGAAACAAACAGATGCCTGCAAAATCATTCAGACATGATGAGGATGGGATACATAAGGTGGACACAGTGTATTACTGGGCTTGTTATCACTCTAGGTCCCCTGGTTCACCAAGCAATTCCGAGGTACAAAGTCACAGCTCCTACTTCTGTAGGAGTTTCATTCCCATCAATGAAACCACCAAAGCACCTGAAAAGCAGTATCAAGTATCGAGAATCCAACAACTCTATAGTACTAGCAAACAACGTATTTTGTTTAGCACTTTAATTTCTCTTCCCTCTCGCCCCCCACTACCAAACCAAGTTTTATGAAGACCCATAACAGCTACTGAAAATATCTTAAAGCATAATACTACAGGAAAATTAAAAAGACTGTACCCCACCATAAACCCCCATTGGCCTGTCCTTTCATAGAGGGTGTTTTGATGCTCTCTAAGTGAGAACATCGTAGCAACGCCAGTGATAAAACACATCACTGGGTAAAAGCATAGTGGCCTGGAAGAAGATTATATGGAGAAGTTAGAAGGATGTTCCACTGCAGCTCCATCTCCAGCTGAAAGGGAGAAGTGTTAGTTCTGTGATTAGATGGGATTCAAACAAACATTGGCTCGGTTTTCCAAGTTCTGCCATTTGTTCGACATTGGGCAAATCTGTTTTTCAGCCAACTTCCCCTTTCATAATCGACATGAGAAGGAGACCTACATATTTCCTACAAGGAAATCGTGAACATCAGTCAACCAAATATGACCATTCATAAATAACAATATGTAAAGTGCTGCAAAAAATAACAATTTGGGTAACATACACTAGCTGGCAGCGTATTAACCTTATTTTCCTAAGACAGCACATGGAGATAAAACACAACAGAACCTTTTAGCCTTCTCTACTCCTTTCCATAGAAGCTATCAATCAATATTGACTGGTTATTAAGCAATTCCATATGCACGTATTTCTTCAGTTTGTAAGAGTCATACCCATTGATTTCTCTCACGATTCACTAAAGTATTATATGTTTCAACAAATACAGCAGAGACTTCAGAGGGAACACTACAAAAAACATTGCCAAGGTAGTACACAGTAAAAGTAAAGATTAATAAAATAGGAACAGTATGAGGTAAAGGGTAAGATGAGTAAGTAATACCACAAGAAGGAAAGGGAGAAAAAACTATAGTAGCACACAAAAACTGCTATTTGATGCAATGTCATATTTATTCTTTGTCATTTCTGAAAGGTACTTACCACTCCGGTGTGTTTGAACTAACAATATAACAGTGCACACCTTAAACCTCGTACAATATTAAGACAGAAGGATGGTGTGAAATACCTTTCTTCTTTCTGATAAACTGTGCTGGTTTTGGCTGGAATAGAGTTAATTTCCTTCACAGTAGGTGGTATGGGGTTATGTTTTGGATTTGTGACAAAACAGAGTTGATAACACAGGGATGTTTTCGTTATTGCTGAGCAGCGCTTACACAGAGTCAAGGTCTTTTCTGCTCCTCACACCATCCCACCAGTGAGCAGGCTGGGGGTGCACAAGAAGGGGGGAGGGGACACAGCTGGGACACGTATCCCCAACTGACTAGAGGGATATTCCATGCCACATGGTGTCACACTCAGCATATAAGGCTGGGGAAAGAATAAGGAAGTGGGGGGAATGTTTGGAGTGATGGTGTTTGTCTTCTCAAGAAACCATCACATGTGATGGAGCCCTGCTTTCCAGGAGATGGCTGAACAGCTGCCTGACAATGGGAAGTGGTGAATGGATTCCTTGTTTTGATCTGTTTGCGTGAACAGCTTTTACTTCACCTATGAAACTGCCTTTATCACAACCCACAAGTTTTATCGCTTTTACTCTTCTGATTTTCTCCCCCATCCCACGGGCAGGGGCAGTGAGTGAGCAGCTGCGTGGTGCTTAGTTTCCAGCTGGGGTTAAACCACAACACAAACATATTACTTGTCTTCCATAGAGAGAATATTTACAGATCTGACCCTTACAAGACAGCTGGTGCACCCATTGTGCAAAACTAGACAATGAGAAGAAACACTGGTTGTGACACGAGGCATAAATGAGATTTATTTGTCTGCAGAGAGGTACATCATAAGGATTACTATCTGCAAACAGGTTTCTGTTAAATATAGAAAATAATCTCGAACTAAAACGTCACAGAAAGAGGGATTACAAGTTTAGGTTAAGATAGCCCTATATTCTGCCCTAGTTATAAATTAATAAATGAGAAAGAAACAGGAAAGCGTCAGCATTATAATCTCTCAAAATACAAGGAATACATTAAAATGTCAAAAGTAACTCCACTAAAAGTCTCCCGGGTGGAAATGCATTATACCTAGCATAGCAAGCAGGATTCCAACTGTTCTATTACATTAAGACAGACTTCTAGAGATCCTCATGATTTACCTGAGATCACATGGAACTTCAAGAATATTTTAACTGTAGATTAGACCAAATCTAAAATAAGTCTTTCCTGAGGGTTACAGAAGTTTTTTAGCAGCATCCTTCCTTCCCCTTCCCTCATTTCTTTTTCTTCTTCATTTCACATTCCAGAAATCAGAAACATAAATGCAAAACATCACAATCTATTTTTAATATTTCTGGCCAAACTGAGACAGGCTTTCCTTCTGGATTTCTAATTTAAGTTGTCACGCTTTAACTTGTGGAGCACTTTCAGATATTTTAGCCCAGATAATAAGATAGTGTGGCAAGCATATCACTTCACAGGACATCATTCTTAACCAAAAATTAGCCCCACCATAACAGCAGAAAATCCCATAGAATTTAAAACTTTTGACCAAAACCAAATTTCTCTCTCCCCCCCCCGACAAGCGCAAGACATACAGACAGAAAAAAATGTGTGGTTGTCCTACTGTAGGAGAGCCACAAACACGGAGAAGCAAGTCGGTTACATAAAGCTAGCATCAAGAATACATGTGTATATACACACACATCTTCTTACATGCATATACAGTGCAGTTCAAGAACAGGGATTCCCAAACTAGCTTTAAGCAATCTCATTCTGATGCCAAGGAAGTCCACCTACAGCAGGTGCTTGCTTGCTTTTCTACACAAGACAGAGGTTCTCGCTCACCTTGTTTAAAAGGTGCTTGAAAGTCTCTGCAGGATACAGCAGGCTGCAGATTCGACGTGGCCGTGTACACTAGGGCGGTATGGCTGGTGACGGCACTTTGCCAAGAAAAGCCTCTCTCACTTTGACATTGCCGGTTCTGTAGTCTAACACCCGCAGCCCTGAGGCCATGGGCTTTGTGCCGGGGAGAGGAAGAAGTAGCTCCTCCTGCCCACACATCTGGTGGCTTGGGTTTATGTTTGGTTGGTTGGTTTATTGTGTTTCAGGTTTGTTAGTTTCATTTTGGTTCTTTTTGTTTGCTGAGGGGGTGATAGTGGGCTTTTTGTTTGTTTTTGTCTAAATACATCACCGGAGCTCAAAACTTTTTTCCCAGAAGGAAAAGGCTTTGTTTCATCAAGTATCTTTCAGCTTGCTGTGTTAGGCACTTGCTTCTAAGTCATCAAAACAAAGCCATCAAGCTAAGCACATTCCTTGAAATAATGGATTTGTGCCACTGGTAAATTTGTCACGTCATGTTTAAACACAGTCTACAGCAAAGCACATGGTTCTTCAGGTACAGTAAGGTCACAAGGCATATGCTAAAAATGCCACTTCTGTGCCTCAAACCTAAGTCCTTACAAGCCATTAACCAAATATGCATCATCATCCACATTGATAGAAAACAGAAAGTTTTCATGGCCCAGAAAACTCAGACATCAAAAGTAAGTGTGAAAGGAATTCTAAGCAGGAGAAAAATGAGAGAGTCAATGCCCCTGCATTTCTGGCAGAATTCAGAAAGCAAAATATGAAGACAGTCTCTGTTATCCACCAAACCTACAGCAAAAATCCATCTTTCCTGCTAAGGAAGTAGCCTACTACCATTCTGCAGAGTTCACCTTCAATCACGGGGAAAAGAAAGGACACTGCCGTACCTCAGCCTAAGATCTCCAAAGCAAGAATCGCTTTTGGCTACCTGCTGGAGCATGTAGCAGTGGTGTGGTTACAACCAGGGGCATCAGCACACAGTGAGCCTCCTTCTTCCACCACAAAATCTAGAAAGGAGCAGGGTTCTTTTATCTAGTCTAAATGAAGACCAGTTACATTCAACATCTGACTATAGCCCAGAAAGTGTTTTCAAGATGGTAAAGAGCTTAAGAACTAGAAACAGGGATTTTCAACATTCTGCCCCCCACCCCAGTATAACACCACCAAAGACGTTCCCCTTTATCTCTCCTCAAGTCTCAGAGTCTTTCATACTCAAATTTTTCCCTCCTCTCAGATGAAGGTGTATTTTCATATTCCTTAAAAAATAAAAATAGAACAAACCCAACAAACGTAAAGAAAATTGATGACCTTGAAAATATATCCAGGAAAAAAGCAAGCATTTCAGTCAGGTTCTTGTGTTTAATAAGGTAAGTAAATTCACTACATTTTGATGACTTCTGCCGATAGACACACACCAGATCAACACCCATACCTTCATTAAGCAGCACCCACCTACCAGAAATGAGCAGGCTATTTTTATCCTGCTACAAACTACAGAGGTAGCATTCTTCTGAAGCCAATGTATTACAGGTTGCTTTGTAACATCAGTGTAGCAAGACCGCCAGTTAACTGCACTTCTAGAAAAAACAACCACCGGCCATTTCTCTGCCATTAAAATAATATAAGCTCTGCCTTTACAACCCTGTTGGTTTGTACATCCATTGAATGAGTCGCTGTAGTAGTATTATTTTTATTAAAGTGCATCTTGTTGGGTTTATTGTCCTGTTCTCAGCTATAAAGCATTCTACTTCAATCAAATTATTCAATGCCTTGCATTGTTTTCATATTTCATGTGTGGACAGAAAGGAATTTGCTGACATAGAAAAAAAGGAAAGCTTTGTTTCACATCAAGCTGCTTCTAAGGAGTCAGATTTTCGTTGTTTGGACAAAAAAAAAGCTGTTGGTGATCAAAGATTAAAGTATCCAGCCATTCAATAGTAATGTTCAAGTAATATTCAGAAAACTGTCCTTTTAGCTAAAAGTAAGGAAGTCTCATTAAAGAAGATAATCCAGACCACAGATGTTAGTTACTGACCCCAAGGACTGACTCCATGCAAGCATTCCCTTCTACAAATAGTTTTCCAGTCACAATGTTCAGGTGTCTGGGGCCACCAAAACATGCAGGTGGCTTCAGAATCAGACCCTGAGTCTACTATACGTGTGTTCACTGAGCATTCAGTACAGTGGGGCGCATTTCTGAGGTAGTCTAAAAAAACTAAGCCGTCTTCAGCATAGTATGAAAAAAGTAACATGTACACACCCATCACATCAGACCTGCCAAAGCCAAGATGTCTGAACATAAAGTGGACAGAAAAACACAAACTCCAGCATAGTTTTACCAAGTTAAATTCACCTTCAAAAATGTTCCCCTTAACTTTTTATGAGACGGATTTTAGAGCAGTAATTTTTACTTTTTGCAGTTAAACAAATCTAGTTAACAGGACAGGCAAATACACATGAATTATGTTACATCTTTGGCACTACAATGAACTGGAAATATGATTAAGAGTCACCATTGTCTCTCAATGCTGCACTATAACCACATTAAGGTAATACATAAAAGATTGTTCACTTAAAAAAACAAGCTTTCTGTAATTTTATAAGCATTTGGTTCATGCATATGATTTTAGACCATGCTGAGAAGATAAATGCATAGAGTTGGAAAAATCAAAAGTTAATAGTGAACACAATCTTAAAAGAGAGAACCGTGTGTTTTCCTCTTTCTAACAACGTTACAAAATAAGACAACATGCTGTGTTAACATAGTGGAACACATCAGTTCATATTTGTTTAAAATTAGGCTTGAAGACATGCTCAGGTCTTCCAAAACTATTGCCCTGCCACAATGCCATGAAGATGGCATCACCACACAACAAGAAACCAAAGCAGTAGCTCCACCACTGCAGCAAGTGCTGTGCCCAGACTTCAGCACCAGTGTATGAAACGGAGATACTCTGCTTCTGTACAAACTTAAAAAAAAAGAAAACCTCATGATGGAAAACTTTCTGCCCTTCAAGGTTGATGCTTTCCCTCTTTACCTTAGCTAAGCAATTTCACACAGCAGGATATAAGTCCCTGCTTTTTTTGCAAACACAACTACAAATGGACTTTCTTTGGGTCCAGCCAATGAACTGACCATATGTTTACAAGAAATACTAACTGCCACAGACAGAATTGCCTTCTGCTGAAGGAGATTAAAGCATAATCTCTTTCCAGTAGATGGCATATTGATAGCACTGTATCATTTTTTAAAATTCCATCATGGGCTGTTGAAAAATTACTCTATGTTTGACACAGCCAGTTAAAAATCAAGTGACTGAAAGCAACTGCTGGAGCAGCGTCGTCCAGGACTTTTATGTCTCCCACTCTAAAGTTTCAGTCTCCTTTTCTGTCTCCAGTACCAAAAGCAAAACTTCACTTTGTAACATGTAATGTACTCATGTGGAATTTTACCTGGAATTTCTCTCACATTGATAATTTTCATCCCTCGGTTACATAAGAACATACATCTTCACGTGCCACAAAATTATACTTTTATGAAAATATATCCACTCCTCAGAGTCATACTGTTCATAATTAGTATTCACATGCCAACTTCAACTTCTTCATATTCTTTCCAACTACTTTTTGAAAGGTGGTGTCGTGGGGAGGGACTTAATTTTTTTTTTCTTTTACAATTATCGAGAATGAACTACATTTCATTTTTTATATGGGTAATATTTCTCAACAAGATGAGGACCTGCTTTCAGGGCTTTATGCTAGATACTTTGTCTCATTTTAGTCTCATGAACATTCAAATAGTTTGTAAGACACTTCATAAAAACAATAAAATATGAAAATTTAGAGTAGTTTTCCACATCCCTCTTCACTACACTTTTATCTGCACAAGCTCATGCACAATACAAACCTGCATCTGTAAAAGCTGGCTTAGTGCTTCCTCCCCTTTTCAACTCTGGCATAATTTAGCAAAGAATGTAAACGAGTGTAAAATTATTAATCCCATTTGACAAGAAGTTTCACACTTATCTGCTAGTGAGTGTTTCCTTACGCCACTTATTAAATCTGAAGGGATAATTACTGAATTACAATATATTACAGTTTTCCTCCAAGCACTGGAGTGGTTCATATGGACCAGAACTGAGTCCCTAAATCAGAAGTGTTATCAAAAGAAGTACCTCTCCCTCGCAGTAACAAACCCAACCCATCTAAAGGAGTGAAGTTACTGAGTAGTTGAAGCCTTTTGACATTCCTGATTTCTCCCTGCATTTGGGCCATTTCCCACTCAGAGATCTTGAGTTATTATTTCCTCTATAGTATTTAGAGATGTGCTCCTGCCGTACCTGACACCGAGTAGTTAGCAGGCAGCACACTTTTTTTTAAGTCTCAGTGACCAATTAAGGCTTAAAACACGCAGTGCTTCTGCAAAATGCTGCTTCAGTGCTGATTTTACTGGAAGAGACAAAGAAAAAGGGAAAAGGTGCATTTCCCTGACAAATGTACACCCGTATATCCTCTGATAACATGCTTAACGGACTTATTACTAAGTACCCTATAAACTTCTAACACAGCAGAGAAGTACCACAGTCAAAATTCGGAGTTGGTTTTCTGATAAGGAACTGGAAGTTAAGAAGCCTGAGCTGAGAACAGTGTCATTATAACAGATCTGCTCTGTACCCAGCATTAACTTTCCATCTGTGTACATCAAGACAATGGGATAGAGTGCCTCAGCTTTATCTTTTCTTTGCTGAACACGTTATGTCTACAGCATGGAGAATATACTATCTCTGAGCAACTTAGCAGCACACATTATCTTATCAGAGCACTCCGTGGTCAGAACAGGTTTTAAGTTGCAGTAGATTTTGTTCATATTTTCCTCAGTGATTTATTATCCTCGCACAGAAAGGAACGCTTCTAGATTGCAGCAACTTTTTAACACGTTTCCTGGCATTGAGATAACACTGCAACACCTCACCTGCATTTCACAGTAAAAAGAAAAAACAAACAACCCCCCGTTCAAGTGTTGATTTTTTTCACTCTGTAAGGGAAAACGTTAGCAGGTTCTCAGTTTCAGCTGGTTGGATTCCTTACTTCCAACGAAGCAGTCTATCTGCTGTTACTGCTGTATATACAAAGCTTCTATGTGTTACTATCTTGCTACATCGCATGAGCTGTGGGTCAACTCACAGAGGAGCAGCTCTTTTACATCATTAAAAAAGCCTAAAAAGACCAAGATAAGACCCAATCTCTTTCAGAGGATCGGGAAGGGGAGAGAGAAGAATCCGAGAAGGTATTTGCTCTAAACTTACTACCCTAGTAAGCGCTGAAATCTGTATTATTTCTCGAGAGCACTGCATCTAAAAGAGCAAAGGGCAAACAAAACAGGCGAACTCTGAGCAAAATAGCTCTCGGTACTCACCTAGCGCTGAAGACCAGTGCAGGAAAGAGAGGCAGCAAGTAACAAGCAGAGACGAATCTCATACTGGAGCTCCTCTGTTCCGTTCCGTTCCTCACTATCCTCTTCACACCGACTCTTTCCCCCCTCTCCGCCTCTTCCTCCAGCAGCTCCTGAGCCTCGCCTCGCCTGGGGAGCCGCCCGCCCTGCCGCGGGAGGGTCCTAGCTCCGCCGGGGCGGACAGACCCACGGAGGGAGTGAGGAAGGGATCCGCTGGGATTCGAGCTCCGGGAGTGATGTCACGAGCACAGCGAGCTGCTGCCAGCCGCAGCCCGGCCGGCTGCGAGCCCTCCCGGCGCCGGCTCCAGCCGTCTCCTGGAGGAGCGCGGGCACCCGCCGCCTAAGGGGCGGCCGGGGAGGGACGAGCGCACGGCGCCTGGCGCTCCGCTCTGCCGTGAGCGCGGAGCATAGCCGGGAAATCCTTCCTGGAAGAAAAAAATTTAAAAAATTAAAAAAAAAAAAAAAAGACTCCAGTGAAAACGCCCCCGCTATTCTGCAATTAGTGACTTTATTTGAAGCGAACCGAGGTAGATGCCCCAGGGGCAGGAACTGGCGCAGGCTGCAGGTGGGGGTTAAGTTACAGACCAGCCTGCCCCTACATCTGGAAAGGTACCACTCTGCAGGGCAGGGACTCACAATTAGGTAGCGATCCCCGTGCCACATCAAGTTGAAGGTAAGAGCAGAAACAGCATCCAAAACAGTATTTTGACACACTGATACCATATCGGAAAGCCCTTCATCACCTGAAGCAACTGATAAGACCTTCAGAGCCACTAAGACTGGTATTCCTGCTTTCTATGATTGTATTTCACCTGATCTTAATCTTGATTTAAGTGAGTCAGTGTTAGTTAAAGATCTTTCTAGAATCTAAGTATTCCCTACCCTGATGGAAGCAAAGCTCATCTGATGGCAAATCATACCAAAGTAGAACATGTAAACAAGAATCATCTTTCTATGCGGTACAAAACAACTCACAAAAAACCCAAACCCCAAACTTGTCTACAAGGGAATGAAGCGTGATCATTACAAGAAGGAGTTTTGGTCATCTATGTGTTCGCCTGGTGACTTGGAAAGGCATCCAGAAATTACATTATACATCACACAGATAAAATAAAGGTTTCCGTAGTTTAAAACTGGTGTGTTATTGCCTTCAACTATTTATTGAGGAGTAATTTTGGATTCCACCAAAGCAAATAGAAATTCACTGTTATAAATGAATGGAAACCTTTTTGAAAATAGTATCAACCCTTAATAAGACATTCCCATGGCATACAAATAAAATTAAAAAAAAAAATTATTTGTTACATTCCTCAGTAACAAAGTGAGAGGGAAGGGAGAGAAAAGAAGTAGCCAAAAAAGAATAAATAATGCATTTCTGACTCCTCCTTGTGTCCCAACTAGTATTTTATTTCAGCACACCTAGCAGCAAGTTTTATTCAACCACATTAATTTAAATCAGCATTTATTGTTATTTTGATGCTACATACCAGCATGAAAGAAACAGTCATGTTACCATGGATACTTATGATAGAATAGTAAAAAGGTCATAAAAAGTGCAGTCAGCTTGTCATTTTCTCTTCCAGAAAAAGCTGACCTTCCCAGGCTACCAGGCACCTCAGTCATGTATCAGCAGCTAATACTTCTTCCATCTTCCTTCTATGTGCACACATACAGGGTGGAATGGGGAGTAAAGGCACTGGTGCATCAAGGGAGTAAATCGTGCCTGGTGACGCTGAGTAGCCTTAAGAAAACCCCTGAAATTTTGCAACTTGAGGAATCATTTTTAATTCTGTTACTGCTCAGCCTCTTTTTTGGAGGATAGGGAGTGGAATAGAGGTCTACTGCTAAGTCCTGGTTTCATCTCAAGGGTTTTACCATGGTCAAACATCTCCACAGGTGGTTCAGTGGCTCTAGTGCAGGTAGTCTGCAGCTACAGCAGTGCCTTACCGCCCAGACATCATATTATCATTCTTTACATAATTTCTCCATCCTAATCAGAACCGATCGAACAATTAGGAAGCATTCATACTTACCCACACTGCTGCTTTAGTCCTGCTCTGACGTGAATATCCTACAAAGGGTGTCACAGCTCAGGTTCAACCTATGAACACCTCAAGGGCTCAGTGTCAAGGATGTCCCATCTCAGGACACGGGAGTGGGGGCCCTCACGCTCTCTCTCGGGTACAGCCTGCTCCCAGCCAGGCCATTAGGAGATGGCAGCAGCAGCTAAGCAGGGATGGTGGCAATTGCAACCCTGAATGTTGAGATATGCACAGACAGAATAGTATTACTGTGAAGAGAAACACTCAGCAGCGAATGCAGGTAGGCCAAAAGAAATTTTGCATTTTTAGGGGCAAAATTCTATAATTAAGGAGTGGGTACTTAATCTTAAATGCTACTCTTGTCAGACTTGATTGTGATTAAGCTATTTGCCTGAAGACATAAAAAAGAATCCTTTTTTCCTCCTTATATTCAAGTAAATGACTTTGATCTGGAGCTTTCTATTGTTTCGAATGATTTCAGATTTTTTGGTTTGTTTGAGAGTTTTTTGATTGGTTGGTTTTTGGGTTGGTTTTTGTTTTAGAGGAGATGTATTTTGAAAGTGTAACGTGCATCTTAAGAACAGTATATTTATACCAAGAAATGGGAGATAATTGAAGATTTTTCTTAGATGTAGACTGTATATTCACTCTGTTTAGTGCTGCGTACACTTAAATAGAGATCAAATACTAATGTATAATAACTTCAAAGACCTTGGATAGAAATATTCCATATAAACTCATTAGACCTAAGGAACTCTTAAGAAATATCATATTTTCACTCTTATAATTAAAGGTTTTCCATTTCTTCCCTCAATTTTATTGACAGGCTTACTAAATAAATAATTACTCTTAGCCTAGCAAGCAGAAGTGATTATATATGCTCTTTTACAAATAACCATACACAGAAAATATAAATAAAAAGAAAACAATGGAACTATTACTGCAAAATTCCAAGGAATTTCAATCATTAGTTGTCATGCAGGTTCTTGCAAGTTTGGCTAAACACAATCATAGAATAGGAATATCACTGCTTACTTAAGAGATGAAAATGGACCAACTGTCTTCCCTCAGAAAACACAGCACAAGCTTATGCTTGCCAGAGCAGAAAGACATCCACTTATGCCTGTATTAATGTAGTAAATACTATAGCAGGGGTCCTAATTTTATTTTTGTTCTTTGGAAATAACAGCTATAAAAAAATGAATCGCGAAATGATGGTGTATATTATATTCAGTTATTTTGAATGCATTTGTGTTAATAGAAATTTCTATAAAAATACTTTGTGTAGCAAAAGCATTAGTGTATCTTGCTGTCAAATACTAGAATTCTAAATGCTGAAGCCTTTACAAGGCTTTGCACAAGACTTTCAGAAGAATGAAGGCACAGTCATTGGAAAAAAATATGATGCATTTTAATTCAAGGTGTTTTACAAATGCAATTGGTAAAACCTTACTTGTGAAAAAAAACCCTAAAACTGAGGCAAAGCTGTGTGTAGAACTCAACTATCCCAATTCCATGTCCAGTGCTTTGCAGCAGACTACATTATGACACAGATATCCTATCACCACTGCAGTGCAGAGAATGCCAGTTTTTTATGTATTTTTTACATGTGTACGGGTATACACATATACACACACACAAAAATACACTTAGACATATTTTTGTTGAATTGTAGCAACATTATAGGTAACTGAAACAGTAACTTGATACATTTTTAGACTCTAAACCATACTGCATTTCTGTCTTAAAAAGACTAGCCAGACACACTGCATTCCCAAGTAACAATCTCTGAATTATCACAGTATGATAAACGCTATCTTAAATAACAGGAGGAATATAAAACCACAGGCATCAGTACTCTCTTCTTAAGGATAATTGTTGCGAGCCAGTTAATGTTGCAGACTCAGTGATGCAAAATGAGTGCAAGTGTGGTTCTGGGACAATGGTACTGGTGGAGCAGCAGCAGAGGGGACAAGTTACTTACAGGAGACATTTCTTCAACTCTTACATTTCTCTCAACGAAAGATTTCATTATAACTTTGAAAATAGATTTGACATTCCTTTTCCCAATTTTTCTCCTGCTTTTCCATCCCATCTTCTCATCCTTCCCTCCCAGTGAAGAGTTTTTATGCCTTTGCAAACGTTCCTTGATTTAACTGAATTCTTAACAAAACCGTTAAGCTCCCAAAGGGCAAGATGCTCTTACCAAAACAGGAAGACAAAGCATAAGTCACAGGGTGAAGTATTTCAATACACAGGGCCTAATATTTCACATCCACACATTCAAACACAATCAGCATAAACACATACACAGAACAGATGCAGGCAGCTTATTACTGCTCTTGACTGAAACCTGACACATTAACGCCACCCCTGTGAGCTAATAGGTTGGGAGTGACTGATTCCCAGCTCAGCCTTCAACATGCATGCTTTTGTGCACACTGCAGGAATCCACTTGCTCTGGGTGCTGAAGCCCTGAGACTTGCTTGCATGGCAAAGGAAGGTTCATCAGCGACAAGGTGCGTAAAAAGCCTGGAAGAGTTTCTAGCAGTTTCTTGTTTAGGACTGTATATTACATTTTCATTTAAAAATACGTATCTCAGGTGGCACAGGATCTTTCCAATGACCTCTTACAAGCGTGCACATAGCAGAAATATTGAGTCACATGGATAGCTAATCCAAATTTCTAGCACTAAGTGTAAATCACATATCACATAACAAAACAGTGTGAGAATACTAGCTCACATGGCATTGATACACCATCTTCTTCTGGTTTGGGCTAAAAAAGATAATGATGCAACTGGCAAAGGGTAGTGCCTAACTAACTTCAGTACCAAGGCTGGTGGGGAGCAGAGAAGAAATCCTGGCTAATGCAGTGCTGGAATTATAGCTTAAACATCAGAGTTGAGTAAAAGCTGCTGCAAAAAGTGCCTTTGAAGGTTATTTGAACTTTGTAAGAGATTTTCAAAGTAACCCCTTTTACATCTAAGAACCAGCCAATTCAGAAGAAAGTTCATTAAAATAATAAAGAAGTAAATTCAAGTAAATTTAACCTCATTGTTAACCCTGCTTTTAGCAGGCTAGACTTCCAATTCCAATTATCATTCGAACCTTTAGCAAATATATGCAGCCCACATAGGTTGGCTCTTAAAGTACATTGAGCAATTTCATGAGCATGTGATTACAGGAGGGGAAAAAAAGCTTCATTTCATTGTATGAAACACCTATTTTTCTGCATTGTCCAAAACGGCAATGATTATGTATTTAATATTTAATGTATTGGGCTCATTCCACACTGAAGGCCTATATTTTATGTCATATGACAACTGGTAACTCTGGTAGTGACAACAAGACTTGATCCAATCAGTTCTAGGGGTCTCAGAAAACAGAACAGCAAAACCAACTCACTCAGGTATTTCTGGATTTCCCCATGTTGATCACAGAAACAGCAGTGCTGAACCTCTTAATCCATAAATTTATGGATTGAAGGAAGGGTGAGGGAAAAAAAAAACCAGCACCTAGTACAAGGGAAATCCAATCCTTTACTTCTTGCTGTTGTGCAAGTACAAGAATTAGATCAACCCTCAACAGCTACAAATGACCTGCAGTATATTACTTGGTATTAGGAAAATTGAAACGATTATTCTGTGGAAGCTTCTGTTACTGAAACTGTTATAAATGCCTCTCCTTATACATCTAAAACCAGTCATCCCTGATACCTTATGGTTGCTGTCTCATGTGGTGCTTAGACTCCACGAGACCAAACACTTCAAGGTTTCACAGAGACCTCTTTAATTCTGTAGCTATACCAACCGAGACCCAAATCAAATATGCTGCCAGGTTCACCAAGGTCACTGAACAGAGGAGTTAAGACATCTTCAGAAACAGGGTGTTTCAGTCAGCAGTCATTGACTTTAGAGCTCCTTTTTTAGCATCTCAGAGCTGAGGTTTCCTTATATCCAGAAGACACCTCAGGGCAAATCTGCCTCTCATACCAAAATTTAAGGCTATTGAAGTCAGTATTCATCCAAAATTGAGGGCAAAACCAGTATGTGGATACCAAGGTGGTTTGACATTCTACATACAAGTCCATTACTGAATTATTTATTGTTTAACTCTGAAAAAATTTCTTGTTTAATTTATTAAATACCATGTTAAATTGATGTTTGACTTGTATAAAACAAAAACTACTTGATAATCCTTCCAGAAAAAAAAAAATCGTCTCAAAAATAAAAATAATTTCCATTTCTGTGACAGTAATTGCCTTAAAAACAGAAAAAGCTAGATGACAGTATTTTAATAACATTTTAAACAAAACAGGGACAGAATAACATATTTCAGTCACATCTGAGTAGCCCTGGAGAGGTCGTGAGCCATTCTTGAGGGTTTCACAGTGGATGGACTTATGCTGGCTATGTAACAGACCTCACAAGTATGCTAAAAAGCTTTAAGGACTTGTTTCCACTTTAAATTACATATTTTTTTTTGTTTTAAAATCAGTTTGGAGCTCAAGAGGACTTTTCTAATGCTTTTTCGGTACATCAAATAAGGCTGAAATTGTCTGATAACAAAAAATGCTTTTATTGTGGAAAAAACATCTTTGAAGTATTATCTCCTCTTAGTCAGAATACAGCATATTCAGCACCAATTCTTTTAGCATCAATTCATCAGAATATCCAAAAATTTTCACTTAGAAAATGAGGCACTGATCAAAGGTCCCTTGAAAAGCTGAACAAATGTTTTTCTTTAAAACATTTACAGTAATTTAAAACTTTGCTCCCTCCTTCCCTTTCTTGATCCCCCAATCCTTAATTGGAAAGAGCAAAGGTAGGCTGGTACCCATGTTTAGATGTGGGGCAGATGGTCTCTCCCACTATATTTGAATCCTAACTGACCACCAGTTTAAATAAAAGAGAAAGAGAAAAGAGCCATGTGTAGAAAGAAATCAAATCCAGTTAAATCAGTTGTAAAGCATTTGGTCTTCTACAGCTATAATGAGATTGAACACGATCCAAGAGAAAATTATTACAACAAAGTCATTAGGATATTTCAGTCTTGAACTTTACAAACATCGCAATCCAGATGATCCAGATAGCAGAGCTGGTGTCTGTACCATTCAGATTCCTATACCCAAAGCACTTAAGCATTTTGGATAAATCCACATATAATTTCATCACCATTTAGCTGTTGGGAACCTAGGGTGCAAAACGATTTGAGACACTTGGGGTGTGGAGGGGTGGAAATCACACAGAGAAGCTACCGCTGTGAAGTTTCTCATAAGGAATCTTGCATTACGAGAAGTATTTCTGACTTCATGTTAAATAACCTCAGGAGAAGTCTCTCAAAAGTATAAATGCAGAGTCAGAAAACATGCAATATCATGATTAGTATGGTAGAAGATACACACATAAACGATACCTATATTGTGTCATTCTGAAACCGCTATAGCTATTTATGATGGTCATAAATAAGTTTTCCACTTCGTTCTATACTTGGCTTGCTTTACTGTGTTGTTTCGTAATATGAAAGTTGTTACAGTGATTTTATGGCCAAATAGAGGTTACGGTAAGAGACTGCAAACAAAGAAAAATGTTCCACAGTTTCTTTACAAAGCTACAAATAGAACACGCTGCGTGCTCTTCTTCACACCATTTAAATATATGTGCCTTCTCCTCTGCATAAAGAAGTCTGCACAACTTCTCTTAATAGTAGAAATGTAAGGCTTCAACCGATAATTGGATTTCCTTGATGAAATAATGAGAATTTCCTAATATTTTGAACTATTTCCTGTTATACCCTATTAAACTCCTGATTTTTGAAATCTAGCAGAACTTCAGCTCTAATTCAAAATCTATTAGATATGACATGCATTAGGATTATAGTATCAAGATTATATCGAAATGTCATTAATACAGAATTAATGGAAACTCAGTGAAAATTGCTACATTATATCAACAGAATGATTATCACACTAATATTATAATTGCATAGTTAAAAAATCTTGCAGATCTCTGCATTATAATGGAAAAATTGCATTTTTTTGAAGCACGAAGTAAGCACAGTCTGAAGCAGTCATGTCAGACTGCCACAGCACTACATTGATTTTTCATACTAATTGTATATAGGATCATCACATGCCTCATTAATGATCTCAGACATACAGTCCACGCAAATGTACGGTAATGAACAAAGTTTCTATCAAGTGAAGTGAACAGTATGTCCAGGACACTTTTGTTCTGTTTACCTGAAAAACTTCACATGTTAACTCAATGCTTTTGTCTCCCCATACAGTGCTGGGAATCACAGTAGGAAAACAGCATCTGTACTTCTCCACAGCCATCTGTGATCCTATCTACAGTGAAAACTGAAATATGCAGTAAAAAATTAAGCTCAGAGCTGAGATACTGAGCTCATGAAAACCCTTATGGTTCCAGTAACTTCAGAGAAAGCACTATTTTATAGTCTCTCAAAATATGGCCTAAAAAGGTTTCATAACACTTTAGAATTATCTCCTTTTAACTGATTTGCAGTTTCAAATTAGAGCCAGTATGCACATCAAATTAGACACCTAAGTGGCAAACATTATTCATATCTAAAAAGTGCTAATACACAAAAAAATGAACAATCTTAATTAATGTTACCTTTTCTTTAATTTCAAACAACATTTAGATTATTTAGGAATCTTCCACTGGTGTAATTTTTCAATAGAGCTATTTCAAAGTGGGGGGAAAAAAGTAGTTTTATAATTGTCTTGAATAACCACGAGATCTTCACATTTATTCCAGCATTCCTGACCACCAAAAGTAGTAAAAAAAAAAAAAAAAAAAATAGTTTTAATAGTCCTAATTTGTTACTTGCCTTACAAGAATTTCTTTACCTTTAAACAAAAGAAAACAACCAGAATTTCCAAGCAGTGGCATATCGTAAGATTCCTTGTTCTGTTCACCTCTTCATGTCATTGCTAGACTACACAGAGTGCATCATTTTAGCATCATTATTAGGAATCTGGTCAAGTGTAGGGTGTGCCTTATGTCACCTATGAGGTCTCGTATCAATACACCTTGATTAAATGAATGGATTTCAGCAGACCCCAGAGGCTAAAACTTCAGTCCTTCAGATCTGTTTTTCCAGTTCACCTTGCAAGCACACTGAAAAGGGAAGAGCTTTGAACATGCTTACAAAAACATATTCCCCAATTTATTTTCTTTAAATGGAGTAGAATATAAAATTATGTTTGTATAAATACAAAACTTAATATAAGTGTAAAGAAGTAGCTTAAAAAGAAGAATAAATCATCCTGCTTTTAAGGTAGCTGAAGAACCCAGAAGACTGATGTGGATGATGAAACTACTTAAAAAGGCAGAGAAGAGCCCTCTCCTGCCACATGGAGATCGCTGCACAACAGAAGAGAACCACATTCAGAAGTGTGCAGGGCACCACCCCATGCATACTCATTTTGTGGGAATTTAAAGAAGCAAAGTGGGCAAGAAGCAAAGTTCAGACATATTTCACAAAACCCAGTTGGAATTCCTGTACTTACATCTGCTAAAATGACTGCAACATAAATCCTATGATACCAGCTAGGTAGATTCATAGATTTTTATTTTGGTTTCCTAGATAGATAGATCTTCTTCCTACAGGAACTTTTTGCTTTATTACTTTCATTCATAAATATGAGTTTTCACTCATTCATGAGCTGCCATTTCAGATTTTAGGAGAAATATCTATCCCAATAGTCACGTGTGAATCCCTAAACAGTAGCACAGGGAGATATCTAAGTAACACACTTATCTCTATAGATCTTTTGTTCATTTCCATCTCTCATCTATAATCTTCTTTTCTACTAGCAGAAGTAAAAAGGAAACATACCATTACTAATGGCCAGAAAACTCAATTGGAGGAACAAAGAACGACACAAGGGACTGTCTGGCAGGGCACAGAGCTGCAAGACAAGCTCTATTCGGTCACCTTAGGGCTGGGTGCATTGCTGCTTTTCTTTCAAGGAATCTGGATTCTTGCATCTGAAGAGGTGGGCCTGTGCCAACATCATGGAGTTCAGCAAGGCCAAAAGCAAGGTCCTGCACCTGGGTTCGGGCAATCCCAAGCACAAGGACAGGCTGGGCAGAGAATGGATTGACAGTAACCCTGAGGAGAAGGACTTGGGGGTACTGGTGGATGAGAAGCTGGCCATGAGCCGGCTGTGTGCGCTGGCAGCCCAGAAAGCCAACCAGATCCTGGGCTGTATCCAGAACAGCGTGGCCAGCAGGGTGAGGGAGGGGATTCTCCTCCTCTACTCTGCTCTCCTGAGACACCACCTGGAGTTCTGTGTCCTGCTCTGGGGCCCTCAACATCAGAAGGATATTGACCAGTTGGAGCAAGTCCAGAGAAGGTCACAAAGATGCTCAGAGGGCTGGAGCACCTCTGCTATGGGGACAGGCTGGGAGAGTTGGGCTTGTTCAGCCTGGAGAAGGGAAGGCTCCAGGGAGACCTTATAGCACCTTCCAGTACCTGAAGGGGACCTACAAGGAAGCTGGGGGGGACTCTTTACAAGGACCTGTAGTGACAGGACAAGGGGTAATGGGTTTAAACCGAAAGCAGGGAGATTTAGATTGGATATCAGGAAGAAATTCTTCCCGGAGAGGGTGGGGAGGCACCGGGACAGGTTGCCCAGAGAAGCTGTGGATAACCCATCCCTGGGAGTGTCCAAGGCCAGGCTGGATGAGGCTTGGAGCAACCTGGTCTAGTGGAGGGTGTCCCTGCCCATGGCATGGGGTTGGAACTGGATGATCTTTAAGGTCCCTTCCAACCCAAACCATTCTGTGATTCTATGATCTAACAACTATTCCTGTTCAATAACCACTGGCTAGAAGGTTGGAGAAGGGAGATGATTATTTTTGTCATGGCAATAAACTGGGTCATAAAAAGCTCATGCAAAGAAGGTCGGCATTAAAGCACAGTATGCAGCATGGCATCTACACACGTAGCTATGCAGCTTGCAAATCCCATTCTTTAACCACAATAGGCTCTATGGAAAAGTCACTTATTTGAACACTGCATGAGGGATCATTTGGCTCTAAGTACTCTGGAATTTCAATAAGACTTGCTAGAAAAAGTGCTTTACAGTTTAATTCACTAGAAAAACAGAGTCTTCATTCTGGCCGAAGCTGAGGAAAACCTGGTATAGTGCTCCATATCATGATAGGTATTGACACTAAGGGGACTTGAGATATTTATGTCACCTCTGTATAAAATAGAGGCCAAAAGCATCCAGAGGGAACTTCAAAGGTGGCAATGTTTCTAAACCCACTGATACTGAGCTTCCTAAAGGTCTGCTTAAAGACCTATTTCAGCTTCTGCATGCTAAATGCATACTATACAATTAAGAACTCACATATTCATCCGCTCCTGTTTTCACCTGAATTTGGGGTTAAAACATATTCACCTTTTAACATGACCTTCACTAAAAAGAGACCAAAAGAAACCAAGCATTTCTCTGACATTTCTAACTCCATCTTTATGAAGTTGTACCCTGCATCTTTCTCAGAGGGCAGATCACTCTGAATTTAAGTGGCATATTGTTTCATACTTTTAAATAAGCTGCTGAGAGAATGATAAAGCAGGAGACATACTTCAGTTGGGGCTCATTTTTTTGTAGAAAAGGTACCAGCATAAGGCTGGCCTATATAAAGGCTGAATTTGGAAAATTAAATTAAGGAAAGCAGGAAAAAACCCAACAGTACCAGATAAACTGTTATTTTAAAGATTTTCATTTTAAAAAATAAGTAGATCACATTGTCTGGAAATGTATTCTGACACACTTATGCACATCTTCTAGTCTTTCATTCTGTCTATGCTGGAAGGCATATATAATGGAGTATTCTAGGGTTTTTTTAATAAAGCAGCAGTTAGTCAAGGAGATGGCTGAGATTCTTGGAGAGTAAGGTTAAGTATCATGGTACTGTAGTCTTAAAATAAAACAGTACAGCCTGTGTATCCCTTCTCAAACATCAATAGCTAAATTGTCATCAATACTGACTTTTATTTTGTGACTCTGCAAAGGGCAAGCCTATTATCAAGACCATAGACTCTTTTAGGTTGAAAAAGACCTTTAAAATCATCAAGTCCAGCTGTTAGCCTAACCCTGCCAAATCCACCACTAAACCATGTCCCTAAGGACCTCATCCACATGTCTCAAATACCTCCAGGGATGGTGAATCCACCACCTCCCTGGGCAGTCCTTTCCAAGGCCTGACAGCCCTTCCTGTGAAGAAATTTTCCCTAATATCCAATCTAAACCTGCCCTGGCAAAACTCAGGGCCGTTTCTTCTGGTCCTATTGATTGCCACTTTGGGGGAAGAGACACCTCCACCTCTCTCTGCACCCTCCTTTCAGGTGGCTGTAGAGAGCCATAATGTCTCCCCTGAGTCTTCTCTTCTCCAGGCTGAACACCCCCAGCTCCCTCAGCCGCTCCTCACAGGAATTGTGCTCCAGACCCTGCCCTGGACATGCTCCAGCACTTCAATGGTGCAAAGCATCCAAATCAAAGCATACAGCAATATATTAGTATTTAATATTGTCCAATAAAGGGATCAGAAGTGATGAAAGGGTTTGTTTACTATTTCTAAAGTATGAAAGAATTATCAGCATGTAATTCATACTGTACAGAGACTTTCTTGGCTGGTGATTTTTACCCAGAACAGGCGTGACAAAGATTAACTCAATATATTATTTGAGCATTTCTACTGAGATTTGTTATTAATCTAGGACAAATCATGACCTTTTTAAATCTTCACCCTGGCTACCCCATGAAATCTATTAAATTACATCTTAGTTTATGAAGACTTTTTTTTTTTTTACATAGTCCTTCAGCTAATCACTTTTCATTAGCTAGTGAAGACTAATGTATAAAAGTGCTCATTTTTTAAAAAATCAGTATTTAACCATGGGAAGTTCTATATCTGCTAGAAATAACTTTAAAAACTGGTATGTATCTACAAAATGCAAATTAATATTTTGTGTTCTTCTTTAGTTTATTCATTCCCATACGAAACATCACAACTTGTAACATTCCACATTAAGTAGTTAAATCTCCTCCAACAAACTTTCCTATATTTTCTTTGACCTTTACACTTTTGTACTAAAGGACCTTTAATGCTTGATGGTTCAAGACTTTCCTATTGTAATTCCTTAGTTTGGGCTTGATTCTGTCATAGATTTTAACAGAAAGAAGAGGTTTTGCAGGTCACAGAGCAGACATATAATTATCTGCTTTCCTCTACCACCCCAGCTGTCTGGCAACTGCCTGTCACACAAAAATGTTAATTACACAACCTGGTATAGCACTGTAAGTGACAAGGTGAAGCCAACCAAAAAGTTAATCTGGTAATAGACTACATCAGTGCAAACCATAATATATGGGATTTAGGGTAGTTAGCTTCTGGTTTGTTGTTTGCTGTTCTCTGGGGAAGATGCCTTCCCTTACAAAAGTCTTCCAAATATCACTGTACTGACCTTTAAACTCTTCAAAACTATCATGGACTTCTCCCCATTTCCTTCCTTCCACACAAGGAACTACTCAGCCTGCTTCAGGATTGTTAATAGCACTGAACACAAGTGTCTTCATATTTTTACAGTTACAGATTATCTTCAATATGCAATACTATGTTATTGTTTCTCACCAACCTTGGGCAAACCTTTGGAACCATAATTTCAGTAGGCTTGACTGAGCCTGATTGCAGAAATGCTCTGAGGCACATAAATATTAGATAGCTTAGCTAACCACAGTGGCTTTTATGTAACAGGAGGCAGAGCTGGTGTACTATTCCTTTTTTCCATTCTATCTATTTAAACATACTCACACTAAGGATAATTACAATGTCTTAAAAACAAAACAGCTGAACCCTGCTATTATGCTATTCTACTTTAGAGAAGCACTTAATTCCATTCCAATAAAAAGTGACATTTTGTGCATTAAACTCACTATTTTTCTTACGAAGCAAGAAAATAAACTAATGTAAAAATGTAATAAACTAAGCCCCATTGGGTAGCTCTTTGTTCTCCTGAGTAGTTTGACTGCTTGTAACTTTGAAGTCTATCTGCAGTGACAAGTGATCTAGCCCTTTGCAAAGCAGGCCACACACAGAACACACAGATGAACATTGCTTACAGCACATGTTTGTAATTTAGGTTTGATATCCCTGCATACTTTTATCCAGTTTGAAAGTCCTTTAGGAAATCACCTATCTACTTTGCTCAGGTTTCTACAAATTGAGGTTTTCTAAATGTTATTTTCCAACATACACAGAACAGTACCTTGTTGGATTCCAGGGACTCACACTGCACTTCAGCCTACAGCTCTTGCTAGAAGCAGACAGGGCTGAGCAATATCCAGCCTCATGCATGCTTTAGATACTGCACACCCACATGTTCTTTACTCAGAAGAACAGTGTCACACGGCATCCACTGAACTGGGAGCTCCCATCCCAAACAAAACAATTGGCAGGATTATGCCACTGTGGTGGTTTAACCCCAGCTAGCTGTTAAGTACCACACAGCCGCTTGCTTGCCACATACCAGACTCAAGAACAATTTTAACAGTATGTCTCTCGCATTAAGGGTGTATCAGCTTTTCCAAAGATCAGAAGCTATCTAATTAAAGGGCAGGGGTGGGGGAGCATGCAAAAGAAGACTTGAAGAAAGAGAAATTTTGAAGCAAGGTATTACAAAATTACTTACATTTTTTTTTTAAAAAGACCAGTCATCCTACAGAGAAGCCCAGTGACCTCCATATGCAACCATTGTTAAATTATGCATTACAGCCTTGGCACCGTTTGCCTTAACTTATTAAGCTCTTTATAGAAATGCAGACTGCGGAAGTTAACATAATTTTGAGCAAGATACTGCTTATATTTTCCATGCAGCCCTACAGCATACCTTCCAAATCCAAAAGACATGTTAGTGATGACAGAAGGTAATTCTCTATGTATGCATGTGATTGATGCTTTTTTTTTTTTCCTCCCCCTTCTTTGGCCATCCTCTTTTTTGGACATTTGTTTTTCTCAGCCACGTACCAGCTATATGTCTTGTTGCTCACAAAGCAGCAGGTGGTGATAAATAAACACTGCTGTGTAACTTCCTTGGAAGAGGCATAGCTCTTCTGCATAGTCGTCTGCACAAAAATCTCATTGTAAACAGCATCTAAGTAAGCAACAGATGTTTTAGTGTAACTAGACTATCAGGGTAGCATACAGCTTTTCTCCTTCCCCCTCCCTCTCTCCAATTTAGCCTTTTTTGGGCTGTACTGACACAAATACAGCTCCACCAAATGTCAGTGTAATTGCCTGTCAATTCTTCCCTCCTTCTCCTCCATTCATTCTGTCCATGTGTATCCTGTTTCACCCCTTCATCCTTCCTCCTGCAGATAAATAATACCCAGAAAGATTTTTGAAAAGTATTTTCTTGGTATTTTTAGAAAATGTAAAGAAAGCCTTTGTTACTTTGTAAAAATGTAGAAAGCAACCATTAGTGAGACTTCCGTATCTATAGATACAAAATATATATTTACATCAAAAAGATCTGATGCTATATATCATCTCTGCTTCAGCACCTTGTAATGGTCAAACATTAACACGTGCAAGATGAAAATCAAATTGAATCAATTATGCTAGCATTTTGCAAGCTTGAAATCGTAGTAGAGCATAATCTGTTGTAATAGAATTTAAAAACATAGGTATTGCTACAGCATATATTTAGAAACATGCTTGGCCTCAACTATGGACTAGTGCCAGAGGCAATACACTTCAGAGTTTCGTATTTTGTATGTGTTCTCAAAGCCAGAAACTAGAAGACAGCAGTTCTCAACACAGGAATATAAAAACGTTGTTTAGGTAAGACTGGTATAAAATAATCTTTGGACAGTTGATTGTTTGGATTATTTCAGAATAATATTCAGGAATCCCCATGCAGGATTCCTGACAGGTTAATTTCAGTAAACAGTTAATTTCTTTTCTTGAGCTTACTGTTTCTGTCCAGGTAAAACAAACTTGAAAACCTGTATCAAGTTTTCTTAACCTATTCTAATAACAGCTGCATTTATTAATGCTCAAACCTTTTTATTTTTTTTTTTAATCTATTCTTTAAAATCTGACATGCTGCAGAAATCCGTTCTACTGAAAAAAGTTGTATAAGAAAAAAAAATAATCATTAAAAGAGTATTAAAACTCACCTCAAACTAATTATTTTTCTATTTATTTGATTTACAATTCTTATGCATGTCAGGGAGTAGCAGAGATGTCTCCCACTATAATCCTTATTAAGTAATTTTAATGATTTAAATTTTTTTTTTTTTTTTTTTTTTATTTGCATCTGTTGCTTGTTTTCTGGGGGCATCGCTGGGCAGTTGAGGTGATTGCTGCTCTCCTACAGTAGCAGGAAGTCTTTTTCCTGTCGTTAGTTTCAGACCTACCAGTTGGGAGTTTATAAAATTTTACCATGCAGGTTTTGATCTCCACTTGTCAACCCTAAGTCTGCCAGACATCTGTTTCTGCTGAGTTCTTCTGGAACAACTTCCCTGCTCTTTCCAAACCGTCTGTCACTTACTGTGACAATTTTCCTACCACCTATTAATGAGTCTTCCTAAATCATTAAGAAATCTTTGTTCTCCAAAGATCTTTCTTTCCTATTCCAAAGTAATTTTTCCCATGCTGTAACCAACTGGAGTGGGGGATTTGAGTTAAGTCTGTTTTTCTTAACTTGTTTTTGACATTTTGATGATGACTCCACCTACTGATCCTGAGACTGAACCAATGTAATTTAAAGCAACTCAGGAGCCAGGGCTGAGGAAGACCCTCATGGCCAGGTCCTCTGCATGAGCTGAAAGAGAGGTTGGAATGAAGCAGGAAATCTGCCTCTATATCTTCAGGGCATCATCGTCCTTTATGTTAGACCCTCAAGGATCTGAGTCCTTGAGTTGCATGAAAAACAGCCCCCAAAAGCTGACATAACTTAAAATTCCTAGGCTGACTACCATACAAAGTTTCACCCTTGAATCCAAGCATGAATTATCATACCAGGGTCTGCAAATACCTTCCTACAAATGGAAAACAATAAAACTAATTATAGAACATCCCTAACTTTCTAATACTGAAAAACCCTGAAAATTAATTCAAAACACAGCTTTTCAGTTTAAGAGCTTCTTTGTAGAAGCATATATCAGGATTACATGAAACTGCAGTAACTAGCAGCAGTGCTGGATATTTAGCTTCACAAGATAACAGATTCCAGTAGTCTCATGTCTGTATTCATGAGCCACAGCTATTCAGTGAAAGAAGAGCAGGATGAGTTCGTCCCTGACATTTCCATAACCTTGATTCTCAGTCCACCTTAAGTTTTCAAGAGATGGGAAAAAGCGTTCTGCCAATTCTCAAACCCAATAAAATGAAATTATTTTCCCATACTTAGCTACGGGGACAAAAGATCAGTAATTCACAGCCATGAATTACAAGGTTAATATGACTTATGTTTACAGAGAGAGATATCCAGTATTTTTGAAGCAGGCAGCCTTCTCCTATTAACTTAAATTCTCTATAACATCTTGTAGATGAAGCGTGTTGAACTAATAATAAAATTAATTGGCTATTATTTCTGGAAGTTGGTTATTTCTGGCAGGCTCCCACATCCACAGGCTGGTTCGAACCTTGTCACACAATACAAACATAACCATTATCCATTGTACTAGATTTAATGATTAGGTATGTGTTTTTCGAGCACAAACTGGCCGACTGCAGAATGTTACGTATTTAAGGTATTCAAAGTAGAACTTCAATTACCACTTGATGGGTGTTACTTATACATATTACCATCATGCTACAAAGAGGAATGCTAGGGAATTTTTCCCATGGATTTGCCAAAAAGCAGGGAAGGGAAAAATCACTCTTCCAACCCTCAGAAAACATCATAAGAACCACTCAAACAAAAAAACCCACTCTCGCTGGTTAGAAACCTAGGTAGACAGCCTCACTTTATGTGCATGTGAAAAGATAGTAACAAGGAAGCAGAAACTAGTCATCTACATCTAAAAGAAAATTTCACCTTGAACTTCAAAGAGGGGAGGGGAAGGATGCTGCCCCTGAAACACACTAGAACATTTTGGACCAAAATTTCTAGCTTTGGTTGAGTCTGCTTGGTTTTTTGAGACCTGAATGTGGGGAGATAGCCAGACTGCTCTGTGCACTCAGTGAATGCTTTGAAAGGACACATTTACAATAACTCCAATTTAGGTAGCTTGGACCAACACAGTGCTTGGCCTTACAAGAAACAATTTCAGGAAAATAAGTTCAGTGCTTTTTTGTTACTGTCTTATTGCACTTCATGTTACCAATGCCATGAAGCAGTTGGCTTCATGATGTCCCTGAAAAATCTATAGTCCTACTTCAGAGCAGACTTTCTGAGGTCTGAAGAGTTTGATCATTTATGTTTACACTAGGACATTGCTGGCAGTTTAAAGGAGTTCAGTGCTCCAGTCATACTAAAATTCAGATTAAGGGAAGTACCTTAAAGCTCACGTTGAAATTTAGGGATACTTTTTCTTCTTTGTACTTTATCAGTCTTGGACATCTTGGGTAAAAAAAAGCTAATAATTTCTGAATTCTGAGGTTAACCAAGGCCATCTATCTGTCTGGTCTCCTCAAGTTAATTCATAAAACCTTTACCAAATGTTTTTATGAGAACACAATTCTAAGATCAATGAATAATAATAATTGCTCTGATTATGGAAGTACTTTCTGCTGCAGCTATCCTTTAATTCAAAAAAACCTACTGATCTTACTGATACTATAGGTATATGAAACCATTTTCTAGCTTGTGTTTTCCTTGGAGGTGTTGCAGTATATGCTTATTATTCCTAATAAAATGGAATTATTTTTGTGAGAATACTTAGCTGATATCTCCAGATTTTTTCTTAATGAGTCTATGTTTTTATCTATAGAGAGAAATGAATGCCTATATCAATATGCATGACTACATGGAAAGGTGACAGAACTGCTATTACTCATTGTTTGTAGATTATTAAGAAAAAGAGGGATCCTATATCTCTTCTTGTAATAAATTTCACCCAGACTTTTATTCTCTCCTTGAGAAAGGGTTCTAAATTATATTTTATTTTTGAGTAGTTTTTGCAAGATAACTCAGCTCTCATCTTCAAATAACCCCAAATCTAATACTCCTTCTTTAAATTAGGAATTCAAACAGATAACTTTATTTGATTCTTACAAAAGTATTTGGATCTCTTTTTAAAAGTTTTTAAATCTATCATTCTCTCTTACCATCCCTCCTCTCTCTTATTTCTCTTTCTCATTTATATCGATGTGCCTACTGTTTCCTCATGTCAGTTCTTACTTTTAAACAATATCATTCTTTTTTAATCTTGTGTTTGTTTATATTGTCAACATTTCTAAAACTAACTGGTGCTTCATCAACAGAGGGAGAAACAAAAGTTTTGCTTTCAATAGACTTATCTAAATAAATTAATCTGTTGTACCTAATAGAAAGAGTCTGGTTAAAGAGAGGAGCAGCCATCACAAAGTAGACTAAGCACTTGCACAGTTACTTATTGTAAAGCTGGTGGGAAATTCTGAAGGCAGCATTGGCTGATCTTGGATCATTCTGTCCCCATATTGACTATTCCTAAAATTACACTGATGAGATAACCAAAGTATCATTTTGTTGAAGGTAACAAAAAATAGAAATAAGGCTGATTTTCACTATAAAGAGAGAGCAATGTTCCTATTGTTATAAGTGATCATGCCTTAGTTTTGAATACTGATCTAAAATATTTTATTATATGTTATAGGTGCATGTTTATTTCAAAGATTACTTCTTCGTCATGCCTTACTATTTGTTCTCAGTACACAAAATCAAGACTACATTCTCATTCCTCATTTTCACCATTTGAGGAGGTAAGTTCAGGTCTACCTGTCAAAACAGTTAAGGGTTACACCTCCAATCAACACAAATTGGACACAACAACAAAAAAGGAAAAGCAAATAACAAGGTAATGACTTCTTCATTATTAGGGTGAATAATTTATTTCTTAATTTTAAGTTTTTTGTTCTTTGCAGATGTGTACTTACATCTGTTGGATGGAATCACTAATGTTTACTGGAAAGGGTACTGTATTTTCCAGTTCTAAGTATATAACCTCTTTACAGTAAGTCAGAACAAAGCCACAGCATCACAAAACCACTCACTAAATTTTATCCACAGAAGGAAATTGCATGCACCTCAGTTAACTTACCTTGACACAATAGATGATGAAGGACCTGGAGCACCTTCCTTCTGAGGAAAAGCTGAGTGCTGGGCCTGTTCAGCTGGGAGAAGAGGAGGCTGAGGGGGATCTTATCAATGCTGATCAATATCTAAAGGGGGGGTGTCAGGAGGATGGGGCCAGGCTCTTCTCAGGGGTGTTCAGTGACAGGACTGGGGGCAATGGCCATCAACTGGAAAACAGAAGGTTCAAACTGAACGTGAGGAAACCCTTCTTCCCTGTGAGGGTGACAGAGCACTGGGACAGGCTGCTCAGAGTCCGGGGGAGTCTCCTTCCCTGGAGACTTTCCAAAGCCACCTGGGCTTGTTCCTGTGTGATCTGCTCTGGGTGATCCTGCTCTGGCAGGGGGGTTGGACTAGATGGCCTCTAGAGGTCCCTTCCAACTCCTAGCACTCTGAATCTGTGAACCGGTTTACTGGTTCATTTATGTGATACTATTGTACAATACAAATGTTTAGTTGATGCAGGGTGTAAAACTCTACACCTCCGTTTCAATACAGGCAAACCCCATGTGCATGCTGAAGACTTTAAATGTTCATACATTTCTGTTCCTTCTGAATAGTAATGCTGCAGTTAAAAAAGAAACCTCCAATTGTCACTTAAATACTGATAGGTTTTTCCTTGTAAAATGATATTTTAATGGGTTCTAATTGGCTTTATTTAGCAGTGTATTTCACTATTGATTACTCTTAGCGCTGCTGTGTCGTTGCACAATGAGACGTGATAAGCAGCTTCTCTTCCAAAAGCAGTTTGTTCAAGTTGGGGATGAATTTTTCTAACGTGCAAGTCTAGAGCAATTAAGGAACAGGCTCTCCACCGCTTCCGCAGTCGTCAATCTCTTGCAAACAGCTAACAGAAAAGCTGAATAAGTCACCAGAAAGAATTGCAAACTTTGAATTGTTCCCCAGTGTTGCAGGATGGATATTTGGAAGATCAATTACACCTGAATTGTTATCCTGAAAATAAATACACATTGCTGCTTCAATTATCATGTATTCTGAAATACTACAGAGAAATTTCTTTGCTCCAAGTAAGCTTTTTCTCTTTCTCCATCTACATATCCCTCTTCTGGGAAAGCAATCCCAGTCATCAGGTAAAAATATAAATAAAAAAAAAAAAATAAGAACAGTGACTGGACTGCAGTCAGTCTGAGGAAGCCAAAAGCAGTTAGAGACTTTCAGAAGCAGTCGCTACTCAGGTTATTCAGTTCGAAAAGGTAGGAGAGTAGGAGTTAACCTGAAGTTACAAAGAGGGTTTGGATGTTTTGAAATTTATGACTGCCTTCTTAAACAGCAGGTGGAGGCCATGGGGAGTTGTTCAAGAGTCTCCTTGCTTGAGGGAGCACTTGTTCCAAGCTGATACTTGCTTAGACTTTTCTGTTTCAGTATCTTATTTTTTGTTAAGGTTATTATTCAGATTCAGGCTGAAGTGGTGCCAACAAAAGTGCTTTGAAGCTCTGTTCATGCACTTCACTTGTCATGGGAACTAGATCAAGTTGCTGATGACTACAAACCTAACTTCCTGTCCCAATCTCACAAGCTTTCTACAACTTAAGTCTTGGCAAACTGTAATGTAAAGGTACAATAGTCAGCTTTTTCACAAAGAAAAAAAAATTAATATTAGTTCCAAAGCATTTGCTTTGCCTCAAAGACTTAATCCCTATACTATTTCCATAGAGAGGGATGGGAAAAGTAGAACATTTTTTCTTCAGTTACGGCACTTTGTATCTTTTGTTTCACGTAACTAGATAGATGATCTTGAATGAAGGTCCCTGTTGAGTAATCCACAAATAAAATAAGGATGAGCTTGCCTTGGGACAACTGAGGTTGATAAAACAAGCCTAAAGCTATCCTTACGTATACGTCAAGTTTACAGGAAAAGGGCTGTTCTTATGTTTGAACAATTTATCTAACAGAAAGTGTTGGAACTTTATTCCCTCCCTCCACTCCCACTCCCAGTGATTTATATGTATTAGTCAGCTAGACATTAGAAACAAAGTTCTGTAAGAGGATACAAACATTAACTGCATGAATCATCATCAGGATGCTTAGGGAATATACAACTCCAGAATTCTACAGTTGAAATAATTCATATAAAGATTGTTAGCGCACAATGGAGACACTCAAGTGATGTGACTAAGTCATTGGATGCATGCATCATCACATGCATCATTCTATGTAGCACAGATAAGTCATCAGATGTATAAGTGGCAAATTCACATAGAATAGGGATCAGGCTTGATTTAAGTATCTGGAAAATACCTTGGTGTAGTTAGAGTCTCTGTGCAGAACCATGTCCTTTAGAGAGTTAATTTACCAGAGACTCAGTAAACATGATTTCTTGAGAGAGAGAAAAGCAGAGAATTTCCTTCCTGTGCATCTTTGAGCGAGCCTTGCTTTACATTTAATTTCCTTCAAAGCAGAATTCTTTATAGAACATTGAGATCTAAGCATTAAAAAGGCTATAATTTTGCCACTTCAGTCATCCTCTTTTACTCATACTTCTGAGACGTATCATTATAGCATACTTCAGTACAGCTGTCTCAGAGACAAATTTCCCATTCCTAAATGTCTTTCCTTCACTGTTTCAGCCCCTGAAAAAAAAAATTCGACTGTATCAGAAATGAGTTATAAATTTCCAGTGACAATTTTTCAATAATTTTGAATAGTTTTTTTGTACCTTTTATTCAAAGCTAATTAAATTAAAACCAGTTAAAACTGCAACAAAATACAAAGAAAAATGTATACGTTCAATAATAGGAAGAGAAAGAAAAAGTTCACACACACCCCCCAAAAAAAAACAACCCCTGTACTGTTCATCAACTCATCTGTGGTACACTGCTTCAGCTGAACAGAGTACCCCGATCAGATTTGTGTTTTTAGCTGATTCTGTAGTGCACAGATATAACACTAATGATTTTTCCCCCTCAATTCATAATTATTTTTTCTGTCATTAATAAAGCCAGATTGTTCTTCACTATAGAGAAATGTCTGGTTTACTAATGGAGTCATTTACAATCAGCTGTGTTGATCAAAGAAACACATACAGGACTTCATTTTATTAAAGTCGAACATAAAACAAAGATTCTTGTAACGATAGAGAACACAAATTCTAACATGTTTGTATGGAGTGTTTAAAGTGTAAATCAAGTTAAGTATTTATAGCTGACATATAGTTAAATGTACTCTATCTACATTTACTCATTTTCCCCCAAAACCACTTTAGTGTACAACACAGTCGATGGCAACTATCAACTCTTGCAAAATCGCTACAAATCACTTCATTACACTGCCTGATTAAAGAAATATTACATTCCCGTTCCATTAAATCCAAAGGTAGTTTCACTCCTACTTCAGTACTGCAATCCTGAAACTGCCTTTTCATGGATTTAAATTGCTTCTACATTTCCATAGGTTACTCTATTCAGTATTAGGGGGCTGGGTTTTGCTTTCATTTTTTTATTCAACACCACAGCAATCCAGCATACAAAACAAGTCACGAGGACATAAGAATAGTTCCACAAACACACAGTCCATCTCTGTTTCTGACAATGAGTGGAAATGGGCAGCCAAAGAGGGACCACTTAACAACTTCCCCTACTGAAATGCAAGCCACTGAGAGCTGGGAAGAACAGACTTCCTAGGTCTACACAGACAGTAACAAGAGGATGACATTTATTTCACTTACAGATAACTTGAGAGAGCATTTCAGTCAGGAAGAAGAAATTTTAAGATTACCACGTTTTGTTACATTTCAATTTTTGTACAGTCTTTTATATTTAGTTATACAGGTCATGAGAGCATAATTCTAGGGTCTTTTAAAGACAGAGAAAATAACAAATATGAAGTACAGTACATGACACCACATCCATGTATTACGGCTAAAAATAAGTTCTGAAGCTCCTACACTGTGTCAGACTCCTAGCATAATAGCCACATAGGAAATAAACCCACAACTCACTGACAGCTAGCAATAATGAAAAGCTGATACAGGTAAGACACCATGAAGAAGGTTAGAGGGCATAATCCTGACACAACTATTTAGAAAAGACTGCAAGACCATATCGTTTTTAAAACAAAACCCAAAGCACCAACCCACACTCCATGCTGGGGACAAGTAGTTCTGAGACACAGCATGTTTAGCAACCCAAGTATCACCACGAGGAATTCGTCTGGGTACCAGCTTGTGCAGGGTTCTCCGGTACATCACTTACTCTCTAGTGCTCTGCCTATCCATCTGTAAAGTGAACGCATCACTTAGTTCTGCTTTCCTCCTTCAACCTTATTGGTGCATAGTTATTGAAGTGTTGGATAAACACTGAAAGCATTTTTGAAGAACTCAAGAGACTCTTGATGTTGCTTGAAACTTCACTCTACCTTATGCTCTAAGCAGCTTTCTGTCATTTGTTGTTAGTGACCACATCAGTAACGTGGTTCATAACATTCATGCATTAAAGACGCATCATGAAATAGTGGCTCTCACAAATTCCTTTCAACTGTTGTTGACTGTTCATTGTTTCTTCGTTATTTTATTAATAGCACCATTTACCTTAAAAAAAAAAAAAAAAAGGAAGTGCTATACATCAGTCTGACACTATTTTAAATTATCCCAATAAACTGAATTTCCCATTTTTGCACTATTTTTCACCAATTCTGCATGGATTTGCACCAATTATAGATTCTTTTACAAGAAGCACCAGAATACTTGCTGGTGCATTAGACAGAGATTTAAGTGATAGAATAAGGTATAAAGCTACTTTCCATGTATAATGTAACTGTTAATACCTAGAGAATAAACCTTTTAAAAAATCCAGATGACAATAATTTTTTTCCCAAACACTGTAAAGAACCTATTATCAAAGCCATTCTCTTCCACATGTAAGAACTGACATATCCAAGTTTCATGTTGTTTTTGTTGGTTTACGTTTGATTAGGCATAGACGTCTCATAACGTCTGTGTGAGTTATTCATTTTAGTCAGGTAGAAACTTTCTAGAGAGAAGCAAGTTTTTAATAAAGCATAATTCCATCATTAATATTTTATTGTCTGATATTGTACTGCATGTTTGCCTTCCTTAGAGAAATAGGGTGATACCAGTCCCTTAACATAACTTAGACATGTTAGAATGTATTTGGCCTTGTTGCCAGCCTCATGAAGCTGAACAAGGCCAAGTGCAGGGTCCTGCACCTGGCTCAGGGCAATACCAAGCACCAGCACAGGCTAGGCAGAGAATGGTCAGAGAGCAGCCCTGAGGAAAAGGACTTGTGGGTGCTGGTGGATGAAAAGCTGGACATGAGCCAGCAGTGTGCGCTGGCAGCCCAGAAATCCAACCATATCCTGGGCTGTTTCCAGAGCAGTGTGTCCAGCATGTCGAGGGAGGGGATTCTCCCCCTCTACTCTGCTCTTGTGAGACCCCACCTGGAGTGCTGCGTCCAGCTCTGGGGCCCCCAAGATCTGATTGTTCGTGATGCATCTTTTAAATTGGTGGTGGTCATTATTCTAGCCTCATCTTATTTATATTAATAGACATGTTAAATCAGGATAGTGTTCAAAAGAGTTAGTGAACTGCTCACCATGTCAGGTGACAAATATCAGATGCATAGTACTTACTACATATGCTGATCTGTCAGGTGTCTGTATGAATCATTGCCATGTCATCCAGTTATCTTCATCATGCAGTTACTTCTTTAAATGCATTGGTAAGCAAAAAGCAGCTAGACAAACCCAAGCACTTAACTTCCTTACAGCCCAGATAACAGTTGCTATCCCCCTCATAAATCATATATACAAGGATACTAGGAGCTTTTTCTGTCTGTGTATGGCTAACATAACTTTGCAAAAAAAACTTCCAATCACACAAATCTCTATTGCTGTGTGTGGAAAACTGTTTTAGCAATACATTTTATTAGTAGCAAAGGAAATACTTCCAAAACATAATCCTCCTGCTACACAGGGGTTAACAATCCAGCTGAGAATTCAGTGTCTCCTGACAGCTTCAGCCACAAGCCACTGTCAGTACTAGTTTTACACAGACAAACACCTCATCACAATCCTGCTTTTCCTCTAGAATGTCTAAATAAAGTTTATTGTGACATGTGCACCTCTTGTCTTTCAAGCAATAGAATTTAATCTTAAAGCTGAAGAACTTTAGAAGAAAACCCTAATTTTGTCTTCATGGCTGACTGCACATGAAGCCAGTTAGCTATGGCCCACTATCCACAGTCAAAATGTGTCTCCAGTATTTTTTGCCATCTGTATTTGCTAGATCAGTGACTAATTCATACAGCTATTTATTCAGAACTGCATTGACTTTGGGGCTAGCTTATGTTGTTGACAACTTCTAAAACAAGCAGCTTTTCAGTAACATCCCACCAGAATGATCTGGCGCAGAACTGTCATGCAGGAGAACTCCTTATGGACTCTACTCTCAGCTCTTCCACTGACAAACACATGCAAGTGGGCAAGATTCTTTAAAATTTCTTTTACCTAGACCCCTCCCCTGTGGTACATTTGAAGGATGCATGTTCAGCACATAGTCCTCCCAAACACTTGCATCTTTGCTCCTTCAGTAACAAACTGTGGTCTGTTACTCAAGGTGTGCTGAGGACCAACTACAGGTGGGGAAATAAGCTTCCTTTTCTGAAACTTTTTCTGTGTTCTGGACAAGACCTTCAACCCATTTAAAATAAAATATACATGTAAGTCATTTGTTTATAGAAAGCTGTCACCATGAAATTTTACTTAAATAACAGCTGTATTAGCAACGGAGTACTGAAATGCTATCTCAGGTATCACTCTGTTTTAACTACTTCAGTAACAACCTCCAAAATTAAACCAGAAGCTTGATGACCAGTCATCTCCATTGCTAGTGTTAGTTCAGTGTACTCAAATTGATTAGTGAGAATCAGTTTCAAAAGAACAAGTGAAAAGATTTATTTCTGTCCTCAAGAGATAAAGCTGTTGGTCCATAAATCCAACTAATGATCTGATTTTCATTAGCAATGTACTGCATCAAAGAAAAATGAAAATAAGATGTAGCCAGGTTTCTGAATGCAAATTAATACTAGAGGGTATAGACACCATTGCACTGTAAAACGTACGAGGACTGCTGAGCAACTGTCCCGGTTACCCAGCACAGTGTTAGGAACATTGAGAAATTATTACCTGAGATGGCAGATACAACATGAATCTGAGAACTAAAAGATTTTCTTTTGCTTCTCAAACAGCCAGTACTATATAAAGTATTTGGAATCAGGAAATTTAATAGAAAATTAATTCAATATATCTCACCCAAAATTCTTTCCCTATTAAGTCATAGAATGACAAAAAAATGTTTAAGTATTTTCAAATTTTTTCTTTTAAGAGCTTTAAAAAAAATTAGCTTCAGAGAGCTATACTGTTGTTCACCTAAAGTATTCCTGAGTTTTCAAATGAACACAACACAGACTCCTTACACTCCTAACTGTAGCAGATCAAAACCCATGTTAGGAAATAAGAGAGGAAAGGTGCAATTAAGTTCATCATTTATGTAATCTTTCCTCACACAGGGAGAGACCTGGAAAACAGAACCCAGCTTACCCAGACTGACAGCTATGGTGGTCACCAAGGGCAGCTATTGGCACCACATAATTAGCATTATTATACATAAAGATCCAAAATTTCTGGTAGAGTTCTAAGGTTAGGGGTTTGTCTGCAGGTTCCACACAGTATTCAAATTACAGTATTCACAAGCAACTTAAATACCAGGAAGGTAGACAATGTTTCCTAGATCTTCAGCCTGAGAAGATGCACCATGATCCACTCAGACTGCAAATTGGCTGTGGAAATGGGCTTTTTAAAGGAGCCAAACATGATTTATAGGAATGCAAACACTACAGTGATGGTGATGTTTTCCACTTGCCCCCAACCCAAGTTAAAGGTTGGAGCCCTCAAGCAGGCAGTGGACTACTCTTGTTCAAATCCTTCCTCACCTCAGAAGCATATTTTCCACAAATCAGCACCCTCCAGTTCATAGGAAGCTGAATACTATTGGAGTGCTCCTGTGTGGTACAGGACAAGGCAGACAAACTTTTTCTGAAGGCTTGGCATGAGTTCCTTAATTCTTTTTGAGTTTAGACTTCAACAACCCATTAAGGATGCGCAGAGCATACACTGGGACAGGGCTCTCAGTACCCAAGCTAAAAATCATGAAGCAAGCACTTTAGGAATAAGAAGAAATTGAGGAGGACAGGTTTGGACATACTTTGAATAGACACATTTCTCAGGAAAAAACAATGAACTGGATAACCCTTCAATTAAAAACAACACTATTCTTTTCATTAGGAATACACTCAAGCCAAAAAAACAATATTGAAGATGCAAGACCTTATTGGAGCATGTTTGCAACATGTTTTCTGTGAGTTGTAAGATTTTACTTGTCCAGATTAAAGCTGGTTTCAATAGGCCTTTTAAATTATTCATAATGGAGAACTAAAGGTTCATTTCTGATTCCTCACAGCTTGTCATTCACCTCCCTGCTTCTTGACTGTTCTAGAGACTTAAAGTATTTCTAGAACATATATTATCAGCAGTTCAATATAAGTAACAAAAAGCTGAAATGGAAGTACCCCATTTAGTACCTCCAAAAATCAAACTATTTTTGCAGCATTACTAGCAGAATGGTGGTGGATAACACCTTGAAAATCTATCAGCCTAGCTTTCTTCCAGCTTCAAATAGAGATCAAACCAAGTAGAGAAGTCATTAAAAGGAGATTAGCTTCTTCAGTCTAATGAAGAGCAAAGCAGAAAGTGCTTCGCTCTCAGTTCTGATGATAATGATTTCAAAGCCTTTGATTTCAGAGAAGTGATCAACTGCAGTTATAAATTGTAAGCTTACCAGAAGCATTATTCAAGTTTCTGGCATACTTACTTACATTTATAACAGAAAACTAATTTGAGTAAAGAGAAATATTCATGCTTTGTATCCATTTTAACAACAATGAAAATACAGGATGTGTTTGAAATTTCCATGCCAGTTTGACTGATGGGGCTCAAAACTGATGTATTAGAAAAATGAAACATGACAGAGGGACTAGTGAACAATGTATGAGCTGCAGTGACTGAAGATTACTCAGAGAGAGACAATACAGATGCTTTTCATGGTATGTGTAGGTACAGCAAAAAGAAAAAATCCAGAGTCAAAGTGAGGAGTTCTATCAGATAGAGTCTTACATGAAGATGCACACATTCTTGTATCAGTTTGGCATAAACTGCTGCACAAATACTCCTGCTTTGCCACCAAAATTGTGTAGGATGACTCCAGAAACACTAGGACCCTTCAAAATTCCTTCAGATTTTCACTTGTTCATTCAGAAAGAGGATTAACTTCTGACCTCTGCATTACAAGTACACAGAGCAGTTAACATAGTTTGGTTATGAATCTAGTCTCTAGAACTTTTAAATTAGGCAGAATAACTTTTATTCTAAGCTAGCAAATGAAATGAAGTCTAATGCCAAAGCAGGCTGGTCTTTCTTATAAAGTTGTTACCAGCTAGAATTAATTTCTATTCCCTTCACACTACTGGCAATATTAAAAACACAGTAATACTAAGTACTCACTATCAGCTTCATCTGTCTGTCCTTAGGGGAGGGTTTAAGATTTGGTCCCACCTTTGGGAAACTCCTATGCATTCCAAGTGCACTCCATTTTTTTTCCACCAGTCTTCTAGGATGTGCTTCAAATACACCAAACACTACACGATGTCTAACCTCTCTTATACATAAGCTATGCAAAAAAAGCTGAGCTATGTGGAACAAAAAGTCCCCAAAGAATAACACCCTGAGCAATCTGCCATCCTTTCACTAGTTATTTGAACATGACTAACATCCTTTTTATCATATTTTTGTTTTTAAAATATCACAATCTGTCTGTGTACTGATAGGAGAGCCTTTGCATTTAGCTAATTAAGGCAGTCTCAAAGGCAGGAAGTCTAATGCATAACTCAGAATAGGTGTTCATTAATCAAACAATGCCTCCCAAACATACTGGTGTTCCTATTCCTCGCCCACTTGGGACAAGCCTGCTGAGAAAAGATTGCAAATCACAAAGATGCTGGAAGACAGAACATAACAACTCTTAGATATCATTATCTTATTATGTGGGATGAACAACAATGCAGTATTTCTCTATTGCAGTTCTTAGAATTTACCAACAGAGGAAGAACTTGAAACATACAACTAGCAAGTCACTCAGCCAGCCAGCTACATATCGATATAGTTTCGGTGTGAATAATGTGATTAGTACAAATTATAGTTGAAGAAAGCTCTCTGGTATTCTCAGAGTTGCTTAAGGTAGTTCAAAACCTATATAAAACCCCCCAATCAATAAGTCTAATTCCAATTATTAGATGTAGCTCTCCAATAGGTGGACGACAGATCTAGTTAGAAAGAAATGCCAATAGCAAGATTTAGATTAAAATTAAGCCACCTAAATCCAGGACTATTTCTGAAGATCTCAGATAGCCTGACACTTAAGAATCAAACATTCACATTTATTATAGTCATGTTTAGGATCTTCTGTTCTGTAAACACTGAAGATGCTCTTTTTGTCACATCCATGTTCAGAAGTTGAGCACACCCTAAGATCAAATCAATTCCCAGAAGACAGTCCTCCTTTAGGCCCTTATACAGGGGCAAAACCCAACTGTCATAATGACATTGACATGTCAGACTTTTACCCAATAAATTCTTCACCGTCTCTGCTCACAGTGAATTTACCACAACATAATGACACCCTTGGAAACTTTTTCTTTTTAAACCTTCATGTCATGTCCTTCAGACATAATCTGGCAGCACAAGTACTATTTTTAGATCCATTTTATTCGACATCAAACAAAATAGAGATGTTATATTTCAAGTCCTTTGAAAGACATACGCAACCAATTCGTACCAGACAGCTTAGCCCCATATCCTTTGAACACTGTAGCCTATTTAAGTCACTACAGTAGGAAAATAAATTGTGGGAAACACAAAATACCCCTCTGTCCCTGAAAGTAATTTGGAAAAAAGAGTCCCCCTAAGGACTGTCTAGAAACTGTTGACAATTTTGATGTATGGTTTCTGCAAAGTTCTCTTCCGTACTCACTCAATGTTATCGGCTCACAACATGCCAATCAAAGGAGAAGTAAGGCCAGTGATTGCTAAAGAAAAAGGGGGCAGAGAGGAAGGACCATTTATTAAATTAATCGAAACCAGTAATTGTTCATTAATCAAGGCTTGTTCTTTAACCAGATTCAAAAAGGAGCTGGCATGCATATAATTTCCAGCACAGTGCATTGCTCAGTAGAACCTTGCCAAATCATTAATCAGTATCGCAATTTTCTTGTTTGGCACTATTGAACAAAAGGAGTAGCTATCACCAGATTTAAGAGACTGTTTTATTAGATATGCTTTCCCAAGCTGGGATCTTTCCTTAATACTCTTTCCCTGCCCTTCTGCTTACTGTCATTAAAATGCAAATTTTAGAGATAAATGGACTTGAAGTCCCACATTACATAGGTAGAAAATATCATTATTGATGCCTTCAAATAAAGGATAAACTTTGAAAAAAGTTTCCATTATTATGCAACAGTATTTTTAACATTTCTGCAACATCTCTGAGAAGAATATTGAGATAGCCTTTAGAAAGGCTAAGGAAGTTACCCACTAATATCCTCAACACCTGAATCAGCAAAACACTAATTATTGCAAGGGATCAGACCTTAAAATAATGAAACCTCACAAAAATGCATTAAAGGTTAAATTGGTAGAGGAATTATTCTATTCACCAGTGAAGGCAACAACCAGCGAAAAGGTTTGGCAACACAAAACCAATGAACTACATGAAAGTTTAATATACTTTAAACATTAGGAACCTCTGGGTGGATGGTTATTTTTCTGGCTATGAAGAGTTTACGTCACAATATCATGGATTTGGGCTGCTGTTGAGGACATTTCTTCTTCCTCAGCTCCCTCAAGTTTATATGCTGGTTGCGTATCAGACAATATCACGTATAGCACTGCAAAATTGCAGCCATTCTCCCAGTTCTTCTGTTTCAGCTGACATAAACCATATTCATTTCGAATGAGTTAAGTAGCCTCCATCACCTTCACTAACGAATAGAGTAAGGCAACAAATTTTGCATTTGAATGCAAGAGTTTATTCATTCCCCAGCACAGCTTCACTGTTCTGTTATGGTTTCCTTTTTTCAAATTTTTGCCAAATATTTCACTGCTTGCTTTCTTTCAGTGGAGTCTCTGGTGCTAAGGACCAGGTGCTGCCAACTGGAAGCTCTCTCTAAGGAGAGGATCACATGGGAAGTGGCTGGATTTGTGAGAGCTGTGAGTGATACATGGCGTGACAGTTCCTTGGAACGGGAGTCCGCAGCACTCTGGTAGTTCTGGCAGGCTGCAGTGCTCAAACTTTTTCAGACTGCAGAATGAATCAAGTGTTTGACAGACATTAGTATGTGGTAGGGGCAGCAGCTTCCCAATCAATGCTGTGAAAAGAAAATGGGAGCTACAAGCTCCGTTGCCAGAACTAAAAAATTCATCAGGAAACAGAGCTGGAATAAATCTTTCTGCATAGAAAATAATGTCCACAAGAACATAACACCAATAGAAGAGGCTTTAAGCATCTGTGCTGGGAAACATGAAATACTAAATACTGTGATCTTCCAGCTGTTCTTGGGGAAGGAAACACCGCACAATGAACTTCCCCTCCTCCTGATGACCAGAAGGAAACCCGGGTGTTTGTTAGCTGCCCACATAGTTGCATTTATTAATCAGCAGCTGAAACTGTATCCACAGTCTTCCCAGCATTCTCCTTCATAGCACATTCACACAAACGTATCCCTAATTTTGCAGGGGAAAGCCTGTGTTTTACTTCACAGTTTGTCACGGATTAAGACACCAATTTGAATGTTCTTGCCAGCAAAACAAAACAAAAAAAAAAGGGGGGGGGGGATGGGGAGAGGGTAGAGGCAGAAAAGAACAATGAAGGATTAAACTCAGATTTTAAAAAGTCCAAGAAAGGAGACTACACAGTGAATGAAGAAAAAAAAATTCTTTCAAAATGAGAAGGGAAAAAATATTCACTATTACTGATCATAAAGAAACCAAAAAATACCCATTTACTAATCCTCACCTGGTGTAGTCTTCCATATCTATTTAGCAATCGTTAAATACTACCCACGTGAAGAGAGGTAGCCAGCAGGAAAGCCTCAGTGATAACGGTAAGGTCACCTCTGCTCCTTGCATTCCAAAGAGGAAAGCAATTATTGTGCGATTCGTCTTAGCTCAATGGAGACATCTATAAACACCTAAAGGTGAGTCTAAACGCTCCCTGTAATTAATACAGCCCATGAAAATAAGTATCTATAGAGGATACCTCCTTTCATACATACTACACTGACTCAAGAGGTTTCATTTTCTGGAGTGTCCCTAGCCCTGTATCAGGTATAATCAGCTCTAGATGACTGGCACAAACACAGTTTTCCACATTGCAGAGGTCAATAGTTTAAACTTCAACAACTTTTTAAAAAGTAGATCAGCATCAGAAAGACAGAATACTGAGTTCCCATCATGTTCAACTTTCCAGCATAAGGTCAGTTTTCATTCACTGAAGAGTAGTGTTTGTATTACCTAACAAAGCAATAGGTGATAAGCACCAACACTGCCCCTGGTGTTTAACCAGGGATTGGTGCTGTTCCTGTTGTTAAAAATGAGAGTTTTGACATATATATGTACACACATTTTATTTTTATGTGTACATATAACATATTCACACCTTGTGATCCTAACAGGGGTAAAAACTTACAACTTGTTCAACGTGATGATAACATTGATGCATGTGCTAATGATGCATGCTACGCAGGATCGCCCAGTGATAGAGTTTGAAGTGTTTAATAATACCATGAGACTGCTGTGTTCGTCTCAAGTCAAAAAACCCCAGATTTATAATGAAGGCCAACCCATCTTAATATGTTTTAATTAATATTCTCTGGAATAAAGTCTTATCTGGACATAGTGGCATTTCCAGTGCCACAATGAAATCGGAGATGTTTTGCTAAAAGAGAGACACCCCCACTTTCCCCTCCCACACATCCCCAGAAAAAGCCAAATACATTTCCTTTGAGAGTTCACTAACTGAATGGAGTTATCAGACTTTATCATCCATCCAATAATTTTTGACTGTCTGAAAGATGCACAGATAGCTTTTTTTAATTCCATATACAGGAGATTGTAACGACATTTCAAAGATTGGGAAGCTCCTGAGTGCAGGGAAATGCCAAATAATTTGGATAATGTTTTCCCATCTAGATGTCTTTTCAAAGCATGGATAAACTTATTTAGATAACGCTGTGTCTGCTCCAGACAGAAAGTCGTGCATGGCTTTTCAAAGCTATCATATCTGATCACAAGTTTTACTAATAAATATTTATATTGTCACTTGTGGGAAATGATTATTAGAGTATTTTACATTTTGTTTGTACAGATAACTTAGAGAATCTGTTTTACAGAAGACAATCGGAGGTGAATTAGGATGGCTTCATTCATAAACCTAGTGCTGATGAGTGTATTTAGTCCTTTGGTAAGTCCTTTCCACCACAGTTGGTAGCATACCACTTTTAGAGCCAACGCTGCAGACTTCAGTGCACTTCTCCATGGCCAGTCATGGAAAGCAGAAGACTTGGAAGGCTATTGTTAAACAGCTTCAGATCAATAGAATCTCACTTAAGGAGTTCAGCAGCAGCAGCAGTTTAGTTCAAGAACAAGAAGGGTGAAAAATAATAGCAGTGAAGAGCCTGTCTCTGAACTTGCAGTAGGCAGCCTGTAACATGTTTCTAAAGCATGCCACACATTTCACCTGTTCCTATTGTTTCCTCCCTCTTAAGAAAACCATTTATCCTGGAATACTTTTACTCTTCCCTGTCTTGTCAACACATTTTCTGCCTCTGAAGTTCTGCTTCACTTTTTATTCCAGCTGTCTTGTTCTGTATTCAACACACACTCATGCTCCTCACTCAGTTACTCCTATTGCCCTATTTCTCTCAGACAGTCACATTTCCTTTTCTTCCTTGGAGAGATTACTCTGTTCCCTTCCTCCCATCAAGACCACAAAGCCTAAATCACCCACCAAGTATGGCAGGTCCACAGCAACAACACATTTGACACAACTACTGTAGTATAAAAGAATCCCATGTGATAATCGCAACACTACTTAATAGAAAGACTCAAATATGAGGTTATCTTATCTCAAGATTATAACTACAAATATTGTCTCAAAACAAATCACTACTTGGACTAGAAGTATTCTCCCCTCAGCTGTGAAGCTCTCCAAATGCAGTATGTAAAGGCATTGACCAGTGTAATTGCTTAAAAAGAGGGTGACTGGCATATTCTGTCATCAAATCTTTTTTCTGCAAGAGGAACTTCCGCTGTCCATTCTTCTATCAGAGCTGAACCCAGCCAAGACACTAAGGATGCCAAGATTATGCCCAGGCTTATGCTTCAATTCTAGAAGGTCCTAGCATATCTCCCAAATTTTATATAATTTTCTCTCTTTAAAAAAGCCTTTCCTAATGCTGAATCTTCCTCAGCTTCCCATTTTCCAAGGTTTTCCCATATTTTCACTTTTCCACCACTGTTCCTACAACTATCTTTAGTCTTTGTGGACAGTACTTGGCTTATTCTGTCTTCCAGTCACTAATAACTAGTGATTCAGGGAAGAAGAAAACACAAAAACACACCCAGGTTTGACTGAAAACAAAGGAAGATAAAAGTATTCTTTCCTATTAGTCCACTCAAAAAGACCTAGAGAGAGGACCCTGCATAACCTCCTCTTCTTTCTGAGAGTGATGCTGCCTCCAGGGGAGAAAAAAATTAATAATCTAGAAATGTACAAAGATTCCTTTAGATGTGCTAAGCACAGCTCTGAGGTAGACTTAAGCTTTAGTGTGCAATCTAGTTAGCTCTCAGCTTCAGACCCTCTAATTTCTAGAGCACTTTTTTTGGCACAACCTCTATTGTATTCACTGCTACTCCTCGCTCTGGGGGGATTTATGACTGGTTCTGGCATCTCACTCTGATTCTCCTTTGCAAGCACTGAAACAAAATTAATTTAATTTCTTTGCACTCTTTCTTTTGTCAATAAATTACTCCTGCTATTGCACAGAGGCCTGGCTGTCTCCTGCACTGACCTTTCATTGCTTATAAATTTCTTATTATTTACCATAACCTTTTGTGCAACCTTCCTTTCATCTTTCCTTTCTGTATTTTTATTCTACCTTTGAGTCTTTTGATTGCAGTACTGTTAAGTCTTCTTTAGTTGCTCTTTCACACCATCCATTTGATCCTTTTGATTTTCTTTTTCTATACATGCACACACAAACATATACAACTTATTGCTTGCTCAGCTCAACTTGAGCAATGGCAATACGCTGGCCAGGAGTAAAGGGCAAAATATGTTTTAATCATAACTGAAATTTGTTTCTGGTCAAGGGTGCTTTTACATTCAATAATTCTGTTGTATCCCAACACAGCACACTTCAGACTATTCTGGATATTGTTCTACAGCAACCATCAGGCATCTATGTTTACAATATATAGCGCTTCTCTCATTCACTGGTAAATATTTATGTTTTGTGTTATTTGGATGCATTTATATCATAGAAATACAACTCTGCAAGATTATTTTCTTCTACAGTTATTCCTTCTTTCTATATCAGTGTATCTTTATGTCCTATTTAATCTCCTACACTATGCAATTCATAGATAAATCTGCTCTTATAGCCCCATTTTACTGGCAAACACTTCTCAGTACTGATTGTGCATGCTAGTTTCCACTGCTGGAGTTTTATATTATGTTTTAATTTAGGCCCTGTTATATTCAGAACTTGTCTTGCATACAAATAACTGATCAACTACGCACTGAATACATTCTAAGCATCAGAAATTTTCCAGTATCCACTGTCAAAAGAGAGAAAGGCCTTGAAAATTGTTGCAGAACCTCAAGTTTCAACTGCAACCCAGCAGAATAGAGGGTCTACAAGGATATATAGGATGAGGCTTCCCACTCCCTACCTTTTTTCTTAAAGCAGTTATCACCACCACCACCCTTAACTGTGTTTAAAAAAAAAACAAAAAAACAAAACACAGAAGAAACCCAACCAACCAAAACACCACAAAAGAAAAAAAAATTACTGCAAAGCTATGCACAGATGATGCATCTTGCAAGCAGTGATCAACTCCATCAGCTTTCAGAGCTGTGCTCATAAAGACAAAATTACTGATTAGCCAAAAAAAAAAAAAAATGCTTGGCCAAGCCATAGGGGCACAAACATCAGGTTTATGCTCGTTTAGAAGCTTACTTTGATTTTGTGTTTTCACAGGAAAGATAAGACCTCAACAACCATAAAACCAGGCAGCAGCAACTACATTGATCTTCACCATTTATGTAGACATTTCTTTGTACACTCCACCTGCATAAGAGTACCCACTGTGTGAAGAAGTTTCTGGAACAGATACAAAAGCTTTCTACTCCAACTGCACCTTTAATCTGCTGCACATGTGCTTCGAGTTCAGTATTGTACAAGAGGCAGCAACTGACCTGAATGCAACCTCCAATAACTAGCATAAGCAAGGTGAGCCATTTCTACCATTTACACAATTAGCCATAAAACCCAACATCGAGACCTTAAGAGTCAGGACTGGTATTTTAGGTGACCTTGTCTATGTATATTTATTAATGACTTAAGTAACACCAACAGCGTTTGAGAGAAACTGAATAAAACTGTCATTTAGTATTGCCCTGCTTTTTAGAATAATGGCAGGAAGACTAGTTTTAAGTTGAAATAAAAGAGCCACCACTCTGCCCAGTCAAAAGATAAAAATGTTTTTATTTTCCTTTGCCTGCCACACAGCTGCTCTGAGAAGAATCAGCTACTCCAGCAACATATGTTCGGTTACTACAGAGACAATGACAGTTTGAACAACTGCAAAAATATTTAACAGGCAATTTTTCAATTTTTACTCTTTATAATGAATTATATATTTTGAGAAAATATGTACCGTTTATTAAGTGACTCTTGGAAATAAAATGGTTGTAAGGTATGCATGATGTAACAAAACACATCTCTAAATATTTATTGTGCTTACCAACAGCACAATAAACATAATTTCTACAAAAAATATAGGGCTATGATGAGAAAAGCTCCTGGTTTTTGCTTTGTTTTGGTTTTCCAAGCACATTTCAGTTTACTGGGTTCTTTTTGCTAGCCTGAAGATCTTAAAATAAGGAAAAAACTTAATAGGAAGGACCAAGAATTTGAAAAAAACATGAAAACAATAGCAAACGTAGCACTGGTTCACAAAGGCCTGCAGGCCAAGTAAGAATCAAGTTTAACTCGCCTCCTAAAGGTGCATGACCTGATTTATACTGAACAGTAGTCAAAGCTCAGGATTGAGTCAGGAGCTGCATGTTCATGTTTCTTTATACCCTCAATTTCACCAAAACCTCTGAAGTGCCACTGAACACGTGGGGCTTGGCATTGTGTATTTGTTTAACTGAACAATGTTACTTTTTGGAGGAATCTGTTTTGAGCATTTCTCATAAAATAGTTACAGATATGCTGTATATCTGCATACCTGGTAAACCGTATCTGCATCTGACACGTTACAAAATTCATCCTTGTACCCTAAGCACGTTAATTGCCATCTTGCTAAATTTATTCAGATACCTGAACTATATTAATCAGGTATAGGAGATCAAAATGTACTCTCTGGTTAAATATGGGGCACTGCTGAGACTGAGAACCATGCTAAGCTAACGTAGTATTTTTGCTAGATGTACAAACCAACAGTGCAACTCACTTATAAATGTCAAAATGAGAATCAATTAAAAAAATAAACCCAAGAATTATCCAGAGAAAGCACTAAAGTGATGCTAATTTCCAGCTTCTCTTTAAATAATACCTTCCATTGGTTAGTCTTATTTATAACTCCCCCAAAAGGATCCCCTATTTCTCAGGAGAGTTCTATAACATAAAAAATAAATTGTTTTCTTCCAGTCAAACCTGCATTCCCTTGTTTCCCATTATTTCCTGTTACACAGCGTGTGCTAATCCATACACCCTCTTCCCTGTTTGATATCAACCCTTAGCATTCTTTAGGTTCTATCCAATTGGAAAACCTTCAATATGGTTATGCAGGAAGTATGTGAAGGAGTCCAGGAACCCTCCACAAGAGCTCAGAATAAACCTGCTAAATGAAAAAAAAAGAAATCTAAGGAGTTCTCCTTGCACACAGTAAAAGGATTGCTGCAAAAGGAAATGCAACTGTGCTGGGGGTGTCTGGGTTCGTATACCTCCCCCTTAATTACAGCTTCTCATAGAAGCTTGCTACTTGCTCCCAGCCCGTTTTTCCACCTCTGTCACAGAGCTCCGGACAGCTTTGCCAGCCCAAAACAACCCTTCACACAGCGAAGGTGAAGTCAAGGGTCAAAGCTGAAATACATCTCACTACCTCTAGGTCTGTGTGAGTTTGACAGCACACTAGCCAGCTACACTACATAAAAGATCCCCTTATCTAAAGGATTTCAACTGAGTACCCCTTGCTACCTTTAATTTCAACCCAATTCACTCAAAACTCAAACATTAGCATAAAATCAACTCAGAATACCCTGTCACAGCTATTTTTTGTTAGTTTTGGACTGTCTAGACTCTCCATCAAACTGCCACAAATCTCAGACAACCTGATTTATTAACCTGATGAGTTGCATTATCAAAAATATGCCTTGAAAGCATCTTATCCAACTTGCAAAGTGGAAAATGAGAACTAACTGTATAACTGATTGGGCAGAGGACCAGGAACTAATCGTGACCAAACTTATAAGATGTAACACAGGAAAAGATATCCCACATTCGGAGATCAGAGCTCCCACAATGTAGTCCATTCCCTTGTCATTGCAGCTCGGATCTTCAGTGGAGAAGTGCAGAGTAACGAATGAGTTGAGACAAGAATCAAGGGCTGAGGAAAGCCAGCAACGAGACATACTTTCCTGATGCAAATAAGATGATGTTGTCATACATAAGCACAGTCAAGCAGCCCTTTTTTTTTTTTTTTTTGACAGAGAGACTTGGTCACTACAATGACTGCCACCAACTTCATGGATTTCCTCACCATCATTCTTTCTTTACAATACATTTGAAAGGAGAGTCAATATGGAAGTAGCCAACTTAATTAACACATCAGCTATCAAGAAAATCTGAATTGCGGTTCAGCCACAGAAGTAATTTCCTACTGAACTAGCAATATATAGAAAATCCAGCAGCCAAGAGCTAAAGTTTTTACCAGAAGATCACGAACCACTTTGCAGACTAAGCAGGGATGCTGCAAGAGTACTTTAACACGTATTTGTGTGCCTTTCTGTGTCTGCTAAACACCTAGAAGCTGCAGAAATGCACAATTACTTCTACTCATGTCTGGTTCTCAAGGATCAACTTCCAAATAATGAGAAGTAGTATTACATCATCAAAAGGCAGAATTGCTATGATACACAACACTCTGTTACAGGCCCAAATCTGGTTTATAATTGTCTTAATCACAAACTCCATTTCCAGAGCACAAAAGTTTCACCCATTACGTTTATGGGTGGGGGGATGGAGGAATTTTATATGAATTTTTATGATTTAAGAACTGTGTGTGCCATATCCTCCTCCCACGTGACTTATCCACAGTCCTAATTGGTTTACTCTTGTTTCTGAACTAAGTACCAAAATAATTCCTATGGGGAAGGGTAGCACTGTCCCACCTAGCTCTCACTTTCAAGACCAATGTTTAGTTCAGGTTTTTCCCCAAACTATGCGTCTGTCTGCAAGCAAAGGTAGTTGTTTTCTGAAACTGCCCCAGTATGGTTGTATCTTCAGGTCTTCTAAATCAAATTTAGAAAGATTAATAGGTCACAAAGCAATATAGTCCAAATTAGATTTAAAAATGAGTTAGTCAAGCAATTATGCAAACTTCATCTTGTACAATATAAGTACAGTGCCACAGCAGGAGTTTCTCCCAAAAATGGATACTGGCATTTCTAAGTCATTTACATACCAAAGAAAAAGTTACCAACTGCCACAATTACTCAGGTTTTTAAAGTAATACTTTCAGTATTACTTTACTCAGACCAGAAGAGTCTCAAAGACTAATTCAGTTTTCAACAGTTTTGAAGAGGTCATCTATTTCAACTTCTCTACCCAGCACAAGCCACTAGAAATGGGACTGTACGTGCCATGCATATTTACATACAGCTTGTTCAAGTTTTCACAGGTCAGTGCCACACTGAACAGTAATTAAAGTTTGCCTTCAACATAGTTTTTTTCAAGTATTTGAAATAACAAAGTGTGCAAATTTTCAAGCAAATCCATTAAATAATCCATGGAAATAGCTATCTCTGATTGAGAGAGGAGGTGCTCTGATAGTAAAGTGATACACTCAGATTAAGGTTCGATTCCTACCTTGACTGCAGACTTCAGCAAATTGATTTCATTCTCTTAGCCTCAAATACCTGTTTCTTTCCTCTCCTCCCTTGATAAGGGAACAGATAGGTTTAGTTTGCAAATTCTTTTGGAGAGAAACTGTCTCTTTATTTTTACATGACAGACTCTGCTCTAAAACACATCTAGGTATTAACATGTTCTGTATTACCATACCAGTACATATAGATAATATTTTTGATTCAGTATGTATATGGTATGCTTCTCACAAAATACCTCAATTACAAGTAGAAACTACATTACATACTCTACAATATCCCAGGGTCATAAAAACCACAGGTACATTTGGTGGCTTGAAATCAGGAATTTTTCCCTACCTGTGAGGTAATCAAGAATGGCTTATTCAAAATTTATTCTAATTCTAGACTTTTAAAGTGTGTGTGTGTGAATTAGGTACCTAGTTTATATAGCAAAGTATATTATTAGTTTATATAGAAACATATATGCATATTAGTTTATATGGGAATTACAATATTCTGCCAACTCAGTTGTGGAAGAAGTGCTCTTTCAGACATGTCCAGATTCCTGTATTATAAATAACTGTTACAGAACTACACACATGCTAACAATGACTAGAACTAATCAGCTTAATTGCTGGTGACTAAAAAAAAAAATTAAAATTACATAAAGCACCTTGGAGTCTACTTCATATTCATAGACCAGACTCTTCCTCTGGACTGTAACATAGCATATGGTAGCAATTATGTAACCTTGGCTCTGTTATTTTAAACTTACTTTCTGAAACTGAGTCCAGAAGCGAGCTAATAACTTCTGTCAATTGCTTAGTTGTGCTGAAAAGCTTTTTCCATCTGTGAGTTTCCTTTGTTCATCTCATATGCATACTTTGAACCACAGCTACAAGAACCTTACTTTTTCTAACACCTTATCTAATCTGTAGAACAAGTAAAAATTTTTTTTTTTTCTAAACAGGTGTTAGGGTTAAACAAAAAAGCTTATGTTTAAAGATGCAGCAAATAGCTGAAGTTTTATCGAACTAAATGGGGTTCTAATCCACCAGTTCTCAGGACTATTCAATGCAGATATTTATACTCCTCTTAAAATAATGAACACCTATAAAAAAGCTAATTAACTTTGTGTGAATCTCCTCACTGCATGAATAGCTTGGGTAAGTAATTAACTTTGGTGCTTTATTTTGTCTTAGTCCTAGTTCTAACAAAAGTTCTTCAAGGTGGATCCTGGATCTTAGTGTTTGTTCAGCTGGAGTCCCACAGCTTCGTCAGGAAAGTGTGCATGTCGCGGGTTGCTTTTTGGGTTTGTGTTTAACAGAGCTATGACACTCCACATACATACATTAGCAATAGGATTCCAGGAGTCTTCCCTGCATGTAAAGTTATTCTATTCTATCACTTCTTACCACAGACACTTGACAGCTCTATAGCCAGTTAACAGGTTTCTACCTTAAGCCTAGTGTTGGAATGTGGACTTCTTTAGGAAACACTCTAAGGATGATGTTCATCATTGGCCAATCAGAAAAAAAGAAAGCTAAAAACCCTTCACGCTGCAGCTGAAGCTCTTTCAGCTTGGATTTAACCTGATCTTAGATAGACTTAAGCTTGTCCAGAGCTAGGCAAGAGTGGAACAGGAATTAGCTGTGTCATACACATTGAAATCCAAGAGCCAATTGCTCAAGTTTTAAAACCAGTATATTTCCTAGAACAATCCCAGCTTCATTAAACAAAAGAGAGATTAAGAAGCTACAAAATTAATGAGTAACTATGAGGTGACTTAAGCAGGTGTGTAGAATTAAGCTTCTAACCACATAATTATACTTTTAGATATAGGGAGACTAAGTTTGATATTCAGTAAAAACAGCTTTTGGCTCAGTACTACAATTGAATACTTAAAAAAATATAAACCCTATTTATAAAAACCTACAATATAGTGCAGTTCCTACATTTGCTTGCAAATTACTCTTGGTAAGAAACTGCAGACAGTACAAATCTTCCCTTGCTGTTTTGAAATTTTGCATGATAGGTTTTGGTAGGACATGGCTAGGTCTTCTAAGTAATCAAAGAGATGCCTAACTCCAAGTTGACAAGTCACAGTACAAATAGACTCTAAGTCAATATATACAGCACCTTGTGTCTTTCACTGTACAAATACTGACCTTTCACTTTTAAAATGTTTAAATGCTACTTTACATCCAACTGATTCTCAATCAAAATATGTTTATGCTACAATGGTAAACTCTAATGTAATGACAGAAGGGGAAGTCAAGTTCATTATACAGTTTGTACAGCCTGCACAATACTATTCTACGTATTTGTGACTGTGGAGGAAGTTTGTTCTTCATGCTTCCAGTCTTTCAGTAGTAAGAGTCATTGATGATCAGTCACCTGTGAAGTACAGAATGGGTGTAACACTCTAACCTAGCTGAGGTGATAGTAGTTCATGTCCATTTGGGAAACACCCTCGACTAGATCCCTTGACCACAGATTTATGTGAACCCTGAGATGGAAACCTACATATCTGCTCCTGGAAGTTGGACAGATGGGAAACTCTTTCAGTAAGTCAAAGTTCCATGGCAGTTTTTCAATCTTCAGCTGCATTTAGCATTCCACATCTGTCCCTAATACATGTATAAAATGTGCAAAGGCATAGGAAAAAAGTTCCTAGTCAGCTCTACTCTCAACAACTCAGAACTTGCATCTTTACTTACACAATCTCAGCCATGCATCAGCAGCTGCAGCACAAGATTTTGCTCTCTCTACCTGGATAACTGAGATTTAAGACAGAAGACATCATCATGTCTCAGAATGCCTACGAGTAAAATAAGATGTGTATGACTAATCCTTTATGCATCACTGAAATGTGCATATTTGGCTTTTTAACTGAAAACAGATCTTGAAGAGAAAGAAACCAGTGAAATCTCTTCTGCTACTCCTTTCTTCCCCCATAAACTCTTCCATGAAGTAAGAAAACTTCTAAAGCAAAAAAGATACAGAAGCTGCACTTCCGTGTTTTCTCTTAGTAAAAGGGAAGAACACCAAAATATTAATATCATGGCCCAAACAACAGCAATCTATGCCTTTAAACTGAAAAAAAATTCTCTTACCACTTGAAATTCAAGTGTTTATTTCTAGCTTAGCAACCATGTAATGGGAGCTATAAAATTCCCTATTAATTCTGTCATGGTTTAACCTCAGTCACTAACAAAGCGCCACACTGCCACTCACTCGCCCTCCCTCTTGCTCCCAGTGGGTTGGGGGAGAGAATGGGAAGAGTAAATGTGAGAAAGCTCACGGCTTGAGACAAGAACAGTTTAATGAGTGAAATACAATAATAATACATTGTAATGAAAAGGAACAAAGAGAGAGAGAAACAAAACCCAGGAAAAACAAGTGATGCAATCACCTACCACCCACCAAATGATGCCCAGCAAATCTCAAGGACCAATCACTGCCCCTAGTCTATTCTCCTCAGCTTATACTAGACATGAAATCATATGGCATGGAACATCTCTTTGGTCTGTTATGCTTCCTTCCAGCTTCTTGTGCACCTCCTTGCTGGCAGAGCACAGAATCCGAGAAGTCCTTGACCTAGTATAAGCACCACTTCACAACAATCAAAACAGTGTTGTCACACTGTTCTTATGCTAAATCCAAAACCCAGCACTATGCCAGCTACCAGGAGGAAAAATAACTCTGTCCCAGCTAAAACTAGGACAAATAAAGAGTCATAAGAAGTTTTAGCCTCACACTGTGAGATAATCCATATATGAATTGTGTATGTGATGGGTGTCAGATGGGAAGCTGAGGTGAGCTTCAACCAGCATTGAAAAGGGGAGGAGGATGTGTTTTGTAACTTATTTTTGAACCTAAAATACAGGTTCTGACAAATTCCAAACAGCACCAAGTGCCACAATTCAATAGTCCTGTTTTCCCATTCCTCTTCCTATCCCCTCAACCTTCCACCTTTCCACACAACTGCCTCTCTTTATTATTGAAAAAGTGTCCAACCAGAAAAACCAACCAGAACACTGTCAGATTTACAATGCAGTTAAACCTTAAAATTAAAGGCACTTAGACTATCAGTTAAAAACCACATTTAAGACCACTAGTAACATTTGCTGCCAATATAAAGTCTTCTCAAAAAGCAGATTATCATACTCAAGAACTGCCTGTGAATTGACTTTAAAACAACATATTGCACATCTGTAGCTTCAAAGTAAAGATAAGTTGAGCAAGCTTACACACACCACATACTTTCCTCTGAAGACAGACGGAGCAAACTAGGCCATCCAGTAGCATCTTCAATGTAGTTTAACCTTCTGTTTTTAAGAAACAAGAAAACCCACCATACTTGACAAACAACTGCCAACTTCAACAACCACCAGTGTTATCAGCATGGTGCAATATCGATTTAACAAAATATTCACCCAGTTTCCTGTAACATAACAGCAATTCATAAGCCAGTCTACAACAGCTGACTGCTTTCATACTACTTAATTCTTTATTTATAGAGAAAGAGCTATTCTACTTCATAAGAATGGGCCGTAGTAATCGTGTATTTGGGCATCATCTATACATTGTGCGCACATTTATTTTTTCACGATTCCTATAAACCAAGCTGGTTATATAAAAGTTTTGTGGAAAGAAAACAAACAAGCACACAAACCTAGACTTAATTGCAAAATTAGCTGGAACATTTTCTGGTGGATTTGTGGTATAATGAAATACTGTAAATCTAAATATTCTAAATATTAAGAAATTATTTTTGGTGATGTCTACTCTTGTAAGAAAAAAAACCCCAACAGTTACTGAAGTATGCTTTCAGAGCACCAGTTGATACTTTATTGAGTGTGCTATAGTCCCTCTCCACTCCAGCAATAAAAAGGGTCAAGAGCAGGAAAGAAGGAGAAACACCACTGCTTCTCTGCAGAACAGGAAGCCCCATTTCACAGAAAGCTCTGAGAAGGTGAACATAGAAAATAAAACATTAGGCCCTTGCCTAAACCCTCAACAATAGCAGCAGCAAACGTTGCTGCACCTTCCTATCCTTGCAAGAGAGAATGCAGATACTAACTTCCATTCATAAAGAAAATTTCCTTCACATTAGATCTATAAAAAGGTAAAGTGTTTGTTGTATTGGTGTTTGACATCAGACTTTTGGAAGCATCATATAATGCCTCTTACATAGCTCATGTAGTCTCTAATCCAAATAGACATTCAGTGGAAATGGGCTTTAATGACTTTCCCAGCAGATAAAAATACTCCACAAACACAACCAATTAACCAGCCATACACCACCCAACCCCCCCAAAATTCTCCATATTAAAAAAAGACAAAACACCAAGAAAAATATATTCAGGAAAATATAACAGTTTCTGAGATTGGAGAGGGGAAAATGGGTGTCGTCTCTAAGGAAATTCAGGCTATGCCACATAAATGTTGCATCAAATTCACCTGATGCTTCATGAAAATCTATTTCTGGCATTTCATGGCTCCATTTCACCCTGGCAGACTTGACTCTACAGCTGTTCCTTAGCCTCTTAGGAAAGGCTGTTCTGCAGCTACAGCGTTTCTCTCCACAGTCTGACACTTCCAAATCTTCCTTCCTCCCATGTAAATAATTTTTTTTCTGTGATATTTAAAATTTCTCATACTTTAGCTATTAGAAGGTAGCTTCTTACTCTGATTTGTGAAGAGGTACTGAAAAGTTTAAGAAAAAAAGTATCTTTTAGTTACATTTGTACATCACTTCCTCATTTTTCCAATAGACACAGCAGCAATTTATATACACAAGTGCAATTTAAATGATCTCATTAGTGGCTGCAAATGACATTTAAATTACATCTGTTAACCCAGTTGTCATCTGGGGACAAAACCATTTCCCTTTGTACTGTACCAAAGAGACTCCATTTGTATGAAATTAGTGTCATCTCTTGACAATGAGAAAATGTCAAACTTATCCAGTTTGTTTTGGAAGTGGGCATGGATACAGATTCACGCCCGAGTCGAATGATGATGTGGAAATACTTTGTCAGTTATTAAGAGGTACAGACTCCAGCAGATCCATGACATGATTTCTTTGACAGCAAAGCTGGAGAATGTCTCTTTCTTGCCCTGATCTGCCGGTCTATAGAGCAATTCAAGAAATTGCTTACGTCAGTTCAGCTAAACTACCTCAGAAAATTCACACAGAATCAAGTTCATTTTGGTGAATGTGGCCAGGCCCACAAACAGTTGCATCATGATAGCTGAGAGGACAAAAACACAGGTCGGAAGAACAGAAATTCAACACAGCTTCACTGCTACAGGACACGTTGGAATCATGGCCCTTCAAAATTTTGATGTTCTGCATTCTGCTTTTATAACCTGCTCAGACTTTTGCTGCTGAACACACTCACTGAGCTTGAATATTTATGCTATTAAGATTGAGGGGGAGGGTGTGCACGTTGTTTTTAATTAAAGCAAAAAAGGAGTTAAAAGGAAGAATGATCATTTATTAGAGCAGCACTAAAACCAACAAAGAAAATTCCTTCAGTACAACAGTGCAGTTTATCAATACACAGAGTTAGTAGGCTAGTCCTCAGACAGTCATACCTGATGAAAACACAAGGTACACATTCTTGGGCTGCAGAAATTATTCGCAGGTACAAGGAGCTCAGATTACTTATGCTGGTTTTTTTTTTTTTTATTATTTGAAAAATTGTTTGCAAATTCAGCAACTTAAAAACGCCATAAGAAGTTTAAAGATGTTTTTATGATCCACAATATATGTTCCATATAAAGGATGTCAATGCTGCAGCAAGATGTCTGACTTCAATGGTCACTTGTTGAAAGTTAACTGTAAAGGTACTTTAAAATACAAGCCTGTACAAGCCCAGTTGGATACCACTCCAATCACAAAGGTGTACGTATTTCATAGACTGGTAAATACTTTATGCATTAGAAGATGAGTATTTCTATTACACGATAAAATGCTTTATTTGCTTAAAGACCCTTGAAACAGATCAAGCAATTCAAGCTAATGCATGAACATGCCAACATGACTTAACCACATTAACTATGGCTAATGTATCCTGTAAACCTGACCATTTCAACACAGTCCCATTTTTGGAAGCATTTATTTAGTGAGGGTTGATAATATTTGAAGCCTTCTGAGGTTTAAATATGCCCTCTAAATTGAAGTTTGATATTTAAATGGTTGTCTACACATTAGCACACCATTCCTTATTCTATAGTAGAATATTTGTGGCAAATTCTGTTATTTCCATTATAAATCCATACAGATATCTGGCGATTATTTCATGCCTTTTCTTTGCTAAATTCTTGAAATTCTTTGCTAAAGAGAGACCAGTATTGGATCTTAACTGAAAGGAAAGCTAGTTAGAAAAAGCTTGAGGGGTGTATTTAAACTTTGGCCTAAATGAAAAGTGAAAAAGAAAAATCAAAAACTTCAAACTTTCTCCAGTTCTGCATATTGACCTGTAGGAGTCTAAGTCCACAGAGAGAGATCATAATACAGGGTTAAATTTCAAAATTTTCCTTGGCTATTTTCAGAAATAGCCAATCTTCAAAGGATATACAGAAGGTATTGTCATGTTTTAAAGGCAAGACAGTTATATTTTTTTTAGGATAATATATTCAAAAGGGTGGAGAGTGACAGTATGATTAGCAAAATTCTGCTATACTATTCTGCCTTGTACAATTAGATCTGTGCAAACTTCCGAACATAAAAGTTGAACTCCAGTCGTGAATGCCCACATAGAGGACTGGATGGCTGAAAACCAGCAAGAGTTAAAATATTTGCATCCTCAAACTCCCTAACAGTATGGATGTTCACACTGACAGATCTATGTTCTTACTGAGTGGCTTCTCTTCCCTTTAAATTCTTTCTAATTTAGATAGTATCTCCATTGCTCTATTGGTAGCTCAGTTTATACATAACTAGTTCCAAGAGTAAGTAGTCTTATGCTAGAAAATCAGAGTAATCAAAAGAAAGTTTTCCCTAATGTCCTACAAACAACCACGCTAAAGAGAATAGGATAAACTTGCACCTTCAGATGGATGCTCTAACAAAGCTCAGCCATATCATTAGGTTGTCCAGTAACAACAGGCTAAATTAACATTTGACAAATAGGTCAGAGTGTCTTTATTTTATTCCATGAATATATGTTAGCACTCTAGACAGCTGGGTTACTTGGCTCTGTCAGTGCCTTATCTTAGTCTTTTCTTCCCCACCCACTAACATGTTTTCAGAGCAGGTGAAAAATTCAGTTCACACTGTGCCATCTCTTCCCCTTGCCTCTTTCCTCTACCCTATTTGTGTCTCTCCTTTCCATCTCTATGAGCCAAATACCTGCTGGAAATCAAGCAGAAATTAGAAGAAATAGCTATTTCAGCCTAGCAAGTTTTCAGCATGCTACAAACATAAAAGCCAATTAGTACCCCAATGCACTCTGAGTCCCAGAAGTAATTACCTCCAAGCTCTAGACATCTCTCAGCATCTCCATAATATCTCATGACAGCATTGTAGCAAAATTATATCATCTTGGACAAAACCAATGCAAAACAGGTAGAAAACGTTATTCTAATATGCTAGAAAGTCAAAAGATAAGAAACCAAAAGAAAAAAAGAAATCAGTAAGAATTCTTGTTAATCTTGTCATCTGAAGAAAGCTAATTTGCATTCATTTAGTTTTAAAGTGTTGTTAAGATACCAACTTTATTTTCCCTCCAATTATTATTTATTATCCATGGAAATGGATAATAAGCTGCATCTCACTTCTAATAGGTTTAAGTGTTGCTTAAAATGAAGGAGAATTAAGTTGCTTGGAGTTTTGTTTTTAGACATGGTTATGAAAATGTACTATTAAAAATGTACAATGATTTATTAAATAGACAATTCAAATCTATGAATTGCCATATTACTTTGCACAAACTGGTACAGCTATTATGCCCACTAAAAAAGACAATAGATGACACAAGCCTCAAAAGTACAAAAACCTGACAAAATTTGACAAAGTGAAATATAATTTGAAAACAACAAAGCAAAAACCAGATAACTTTTAAGAAAACATATAGGAAATTGAAATGTAAAACCTGAAAAAGAAGGGTGAGAAAGATGCATTCATGGGATGAACAGGCCACATACGGCATGATGGTGTGTAAAGTGACATAAATGAAAACATAGTACTCTGCAGGAGTGTTGCCAGGCTTAGGAAACTAGAGACCACACTCCTCAGAGGATAGGCAGTAAAACAAGGACGTAGAAAGAATGGAAAAAAAAAAAAGGATGAAAAGTGCAAAAAGGGGAATTCTAAAGTCTGAAAAGGATCAAAGTTAACAATGAAACCTCAATAAAATTACATGGAAGTAGCATTCTGAGATATAATGACCACATATTGTCAAAACCACTTTACTGATATTAAGAGGTATGAGAGGATTTCAGGAGACATGGATGTGGTACTCTCAGAAATGCTGGGATAGTTTTGTTTAGTGGAGAGATCGAGCTCTCAGCTAAAGAACAAACTCTGTCAGTTATCTCCAAGTTTGACACTGACATACTTCATCCCCAAGCCACCTCTAGCACACAAGGATCGCTAATAGGTTGGTAGTATTCCAAAGTTTTAATGGAAATGGTCATTTGCAATAGATTAAGTTATTCTGTACTGAAAATATATTGGATTATTCTGCAGAGCACGGTTTATAGTCTGCAATTCCTTATGAGCAGTGAAGTGGTATGCACAATTTGTAAAGCTTTTTCAGTCCCCTCTGACCAAACTAGAAGCTGAGCAATTTAGCCAAGAGGGCATCAGGTCCAACATGCAAAGTGGAATAACTCAGAAAATATTCTACATGTGAGGGGAAGAGAGGGCTATAAGCCCAGGTCCTCACTGCCAATTAACTCGAGACAAGTGAAAGTCTATCCAAAGAACATGGAATTTAAAACAAAGAAGAAAGATAAAAACAAGAAAGCTTTCAGTAAATCAGCTGTTCTGCTTCTCAGCTTTCGGTTTCAAGACTTACCAACTGACTTGCCTTGGGTGTTCCTAAGCATACAAATAAATTTTCAAATTACCAAAATTTCATGTGCGGAGGGAAATAAACAATGCCTATGTTGATCACAGAGATGGGCTCCTGCTCATGAACTAACTTTACAGTTTGCTTAACAAACGGCTCTGAAACAGACTCAGCTCTGCAGAATTCTTTATTTCAAAGAATACTCAGTGGCAACGCCAATTCTATATTAACGTGCATTCCTTGATTGATGCGTCCTCTTAACATAGATAATCTGAGAAAAATGTGAAGATATGGTAAAAGAAATCAAACTGCAAGTTTTATGCAGTCAGGCTGTGAAACCAGCCTAGGTCAATCACTAGGTTTCTGATAATGGAATGCCATTAGTAAATATTAGAACAGTAGAAGAGTGGAATTCTGAGCACTGAACCAGTCAGAGGACAGACAGCCACTATGTCACAAATAAGGTTTTAGATTAATCTGAACCAGAGGAACTCCACATATGATCATGCTTCTTCCGTTTCATTGGCATTCAGTGAGCACCATCATGTAAACATTACAGAATACAGTTCAGACATTTTTTGTGATTAAGTGCACATTAGCAGATTTATGCTTTGCCCTAATTCATAATTGCAATTCATAAAGCAGTGTTACAGGAATCATCTGGCTTGTTATGAAACAGTTGAAAACCAACAGCATGCCTCTTAGTTTGCCTAAATTCTGGGAAGAAAAATGTCCCCAAATAAGATTCAGACTCGTGACAATTGCTAACTTCATTTTGATCCATATAGAAGGGAAATAAAAGCACAAATAAAATTAATAAAACCAAAATATTTGTATTATTCAAACTCCTATTACATTCCTTGTAAGGACACCAAGTGTTGTTCAAAATTCTACAGAAGGAAATGTACTAAGGCTTAAAGCTTAGGATGTGGGGACTTCATCAGAAAGAAATTCAACATTTTAGTTATATTAAAGGAGACATTGCTGGACACTGTTTAGAACTAAACCACAACCAATTATACTGAAGCATCTAGTATACAATCAAAACCCACAAACAAGTAAGCCATGGTCTATGACCCGTTCTTTCTCTTCCCTTGTTGTTCTTCAGGAAAACATTCACTTTATTGCAAAAAGAAAAAGATCAAAACCTATAGATATTCTGAACAAAGACATATAAAGGCACTCGAATAAAGAGCAGGCCTTCCAGAAGTTAAGAGCCTCTTAAGAACACACCATTCTATTATTTGCAAGCATTCTGCAAAAGACAGTTTTGCCATGATTTTAAGAATAAGAAAGAAATCTTGTGGAAAAAATAAAAATCTACAACTCAGCACGTTCTTTTGTATGCACCCTGGTATACAGTCATGTAACCAGATAACGAGGAAAACGCACATTCGTTTGCATTTCTTCAGCAGTCTAAAACCGAAGCAGTTTGTATGCAGGTTGGTCAATCACGTTGTATTTACAGATGCAGCTATCGCAAAGGTTTAACAAAAGAACATCTTTTAGAACTATTATTAGACTACAAACACCAGTTACTGTTCTGCACAGTGAACAAGTTTTCTTGATTAATTTAAGACATAAGTAAACTTCATCTGTGTTAGAGTTTTGTATTCTGGCACTTCCAACTGTTTGGTTTTTTTTTTTTTTTTCCTGAACAGAAAGATATTTGTCTCCTCTCCTTTGTTGATCAAACTCAGAACACCTGGTGTCCAAATTGCTAATTTGCCTTCAATTATCAGCCCATGCATTTTTAAATGATCCACTTGCAAATCCCAGGAATTTCCAGCTTGTCCAATTAGCATGTTACAATTTTGATTCAGCTCCCTGCTGTTAAAGCCTAAACAACTATTTTTGCCACTGAGGGACTCCCCCTTCTTATAGATGAATTACAGGTCTGGTAATTCACAAGCTCATATGTAGTTCAGGCAATGTAAGACAAGAGCAGAAGAAAATCCCATCTCCGATTAGATATAATCGTATGCTTTCTCCAGTGTCACAGTACTCCCTCATAGCATACTGGAGCTTTCATATAACAAGAAACAAGGTGAAGAAGCACCACCTAGAAAAATGCTATTTCAGTTTTCATGCAAAGCCAGTTTTATATATTCCTTCAGTAGCCCCACTCCTAATAAAGGAAAACACTTTTTTTTTTTCTTTTTGCAAACGTTAATAGGATCATAGCTCAAGTGACATGTTTTCAGTGTACAGGAAAAATTGTGTAATCTTTTCAGTTTCCCAGGATGTGGCACCCTTCCCAACTGCAGCAGGTTTTTCCCCATGTCTTTCCCCCATTGTCTCCACTTTCCTTCCTGAGCACTCAAGGTGTCCTGAGTTATTTCTTGGTATGAACAGTTCTAAGACACCATCATCCATCTAACATGGATATGTGGTAACATGAACTTTATAGTAAGTTTGTTGATGATATGAGCTTACCTACTGATGTGCCCTTTTCTTGCTGTGGAACTGCTTCCAGACTCCAGATTTTTTTCTTTCTGTAGTAACCTAAGCTGCCTCCTAGACAAGAGTTGCACAAAAAAACATTTGAGGTGGTATAGCTCATTCCTGATTACCTCCCTTTTTTTTGCTAATGTTAATGCACTAGGCTCTATTGAATGAAGAATTATCCTGGAATCTTGTTTAGGGCAAAGAACCATTAAAATCTGATATGTCAAAACCCCAAGTGATAATTCTTACTCTGCTGCTTAAAGCACATCACAGACTATGACCTTTAGCATTCTCATTACATCACTTTCTTCTACTGACCATAAGAAACTACAGAACAGGGAGAAGCTACAGATCAAACATCCTCCAAACAGGTGCAGCGGAAGAGGTGCCTGGTAAGGATATAATCTTCACAGCAAACATCCTGTTAACTCCTTCCCTTCCTATGATCAGATATAAATTGTTCAACAAAAAAACCCTTAATACACGCAGAGTTCCAGTTAGCACCATGATAAGTCCCATGTTAACTTCTGTTAAGTTGTCCAGCACATAAATTCTGCTTTATTAAAAGTTACCACAACTTGCAACACACATTCAGTACTAAAATACCAAAAAATATCTTAATCCTGCTTATATGGAAATTACATCAATGAGCCCTAGCAGAGCAGCCTTGAAGCAGGCACAAGTAGTGCTGTCATCTACTGTTACATGCCTACAGGAGAAGGAATGTCAGAGAACTCTATCCAGTTGCAACTTCAGGAGAATGTGGAAGGGTTGTGGCATGTTTGGCAAGCAGCAGGCAAACACAGCTTTCAGAGATAAAAACCTGAAGATACGTACAAAAGCTGTAAACTAGAGTACACTTATCTTTATAAGCTTGCCATATCTAGCAAATTTCATTTAGGTGCCAAAATGGTTGTATTTTGAAAGCTTCTTAGAGCTGTTTTCTTAGCTGGCATGAAACAGTATGTATTCCTGACCTCAAAATCATCTTACTGATTTACATCCAATAAGAAACTGGCTACTGATCAGGCTTTTTGTTGTTTGTACTTTCTTCTTGTAAGAGTTTTAAGGGAAACATTCTGAACATAGAGTTCTTCAAAAATAACTTTTTCCTAATGAAGCTGCACTGTATCTCAAATTTACTATTTGTGGAACCTTCCTATGATTAAATATCAAAATAGACGTTTTCTCATTTCCTAACCTGATTTTAAGTCCAAAGATTTTCATCCCTATTTTTGTTCTATATGCTGGTGGTTTTTATGTTTAAGAATCTGCATTCCAAAGTCAGCAGAAAAAAACCCCACACCACCCTTGATTCACAGCAGAATCAATATAATAAAAGGTTACCTGATAAACTCTAGCCAAAACTGGGATGGACAGGTACTGCATTATGAGTAGTAGTTTAAATTTGTCATTAAGCACTGAGGAAGTGTTTAGCTCACTATTTTAATTCCTCTTAGAACAGCAGGTGCTTCTGTTACTTGAAGCAAAGAAAACCTTTTTAATACATTTTAGTGAGGTATATGGATTTGCTCACCAGATCTAGACAAAGCACCACAGGGCACACATCCTGTCAGAAGTGTAACTGGCTTTACCATGCCGATACATATTTAGGAAGTAACTGAGATTTAAGCACAGCAAGGTAGACACTGAGCACACAACCATTCAGTCCAGACATTGTGGTGCTTTTCTGATTGGGAGGAAATAGGAACTAACCCAAAAAACCACATTATATCTGGCTGCAAAGTAACATTACTACCTATAGTAATGGTAACAGTGTATTGCATGAAAGTCATTAGGAAAATTTACACGTTCCCCTACTCGAAGTAGCATATACAAAGTATTTTTAAATCTCCATGCACTAATATTCCATGCCCTGGTTTTAACCTTAAACAGAACACCATTTGTCTTTTGATCCTCGGAGGTAAACAATTTGAAAAGGATGAAGCTTGACATCTCCCTCAGTTTGGCCATAAACTTCTTTTAGATATCCTCGCACAAGGAGGAGCTCACCAGTGTCCCTTTGTAGTCCCAGCCCTACACTATCAGTGAGTTTCCTCCCAGGCACCAGCTGCTCAGGAGTCTGAGGAGCAGAGAATGAGGGGGCTCACTATCACAACAGCCCAGCTTTGGCAAAGGTGCTTTATTCATTCAGTAGGACCGCAAACTTCAAAAGACTTGATGCAAAATACTGTCCAGTAACAGCCCCAGGTCTTTTTATTTCCCCACAGAGCTGGGAGAGCAGTATATTTTTGTCAAGCCTTTGATCAAATTTTAACAAATCATGCTGGCTGAGCTTTTGTCCCTTTATAATTTGAGTGGTAAGCGAACATAAGTCATTCTGATAGAAGAGAAAATGTAGGTCTCCTACACTTTCATATTCACACTAAAACTGGCCTGCATGATAGGAAGGGGATTCATATAGCAGAGCTGGCAAACGTTTTGCCAAGGCCCAGTCAAAGCAGTGGCCAAGGAGAACCATGCATTATCTGGTCAATGGATGTGTACACACACAGAGCTATTAATCATGATTTCCTAAGTGTATTGGCATAAGCACAAAACAAAGGAAATACATCTTAGAGTTACCTTCCCGCCACTACTGAAGTAATGACCAAGACCTTTAGCTGGCACAAATAGATTTAGGAATAGGATTTGACCATATAAATCAGAGTATTTTTTTGTATGGTTCAATTTGCATGTTTCACTATTTGCTACTGTTACACTAAACCTAATCTGAGACATACATCAAGCACAACAGTAAGCAGTCTTTAAACAGCCATAACAGATTATTTGATGAAATGCAACTTAAGATCCAAAACAAAATTTTGAGCACAGAGCAGAGGAGATGGACTGCAACAAACACATAAATGGGAAAAAAAAATTCCTCTGAAGGAAAGCCACAAGGCAATTAATAAAATAATTGCCTCTTGGATATTTTTGACTAGCTATGTGTAGTGAGTAATTCAGTCACTGAATTACCCACTCAGATCTACTTCTCAGTGACAATGGCTAGGAAAAACTATCCCAGGTATTGAAACAGAGAGAGAATGTAAACACTAATCCAGTAAATATTCAAGTGTCCCTTAACCACTTTGGGGTTTTATATATGTATCTATCAACCAGAAGTAGTTTATATGTAATATGTTCCATGATTATTTTAAAAAAATTCAATATTCCCCAGATTTTGTAGAGCTGCTCAGATGTCACTTTCCTTATTTCAGTTTCATATTAACTTACGTGTCATGAAGCAGAGGCCAGAATCTCAGCTGTAATCTCAAGTGTAAATCAGAGTAGGTTAATCCTTTTGAAGTCTGACACAAGAAACATATTCATATAGAATATAGATTGAAAGTTGAGGTTGTATGCTCAGCCAGTGAAAAATTACATTATCACCGCCAAGAGGTTGGCTGACTCAAAGTGCAGCTCTGGACACTTCTGTTGTAAAGTGAAAGAACCACTTATAAAACCAGAATTTGTAACAATGTTTCTGCACCAGTAACATAATATCATTTAACAGCTTTTAAATTATATTTTCATTAGAAAACTGTCATTTGACCTACACATTTCTTACGGAAAAATAAAGCACATCTTCCTTTGCATCAAGATACACTTGTTGTTCCTGGTAATTAGATTAACTAATTGTTCTCTATTTTGTGGTGCAAAATTTAATTTCATCCTGTTGTGTTCTAGCTTGTTAAAAAAAATATGACCTTTCCCCTTCAGGACAAAGCATCAGTGGTCCACAGACCCAATTGAGTATTACCCAATTCAATCCCACATTGGTTAGCCAATTCAAATAAATGTTAGTGTTATTCAATATGAAACATCCTATGTGACACAGAAGTTCCTTCTTAGAACCATGCACTTGCTCTACTTCATTGTTCTCCAACATGAAAATTTACTCTGCAAAAATTTCAGCTCTTCACAGACCAGGCAAAGTAATACTGGTATTTATCTTCCCAAAGCTACCTTCAAAAAACATCCACTGAGTAGGACCTTGTTCTATGTGTCTCATATGTTTTGCTTACAAATATTCTTAAGGACTGAGGAAAAAGATTTGTCATGCATTAGGAATACCTCTCAGCCATTTGGACAAGAAAAAAAAAAGGCATCAAAATCAGCTGCAACTGTACAGCAACAGCGTGCTCCTGCCACATCTCTCTAACCAAGAATTATCTGGGAAACTTGAAGTTTAGATTGCATTTTGTGTTTCAGTGGTCTCACTATCCTTCCCCTCGAGACTCATTAGCCAATGATATAGAGCACATTAATGACTAGTGTGCTACCAGTACTGGCCATTTTCATTAGTGATCCTATGACTTTCTCTGGAGTGCTTATCTCAGGGCACTGCTAAAATTTCAACTGGAGTTATGATTGCACCTTAAATTACTGGCTTTATCAAGTTGTTTTAGTGGAACTGGCCTGGGTCCGTCTTCTTCACACACTCCCTTCAAATATACGTACACATGGACAAGACCTCTTTGGACCTTCTCTTCTTTAGGCTAAACAGTCCCAGCTCTCTCTGCCTTTCCACATATGAGATGCTCCAGTCCCTTGATCACCCGGGCAGTGTTTCACTAGATTCTTTACGGTAGCTCCATACCTCTCCTGTACGGGGGAGCCCAGAACTGAACACAGTACTCAGCCTTTGCAGTTTCAGTAGGGGAAAAAGATCACGTCTTTCAGCCTGCTGGCAACGCTCCTCCTAACGCAGCCCAGAACACTGTTAAGGCTTCTTTGTTTCAAGGGTGCATTACATAATACAACTTAGTAATACTGAGTGCACCTTCAGCAAGTTTGCCGATGACACCCAGCTGTGTGGTGCGGTTGACACACTGGAGGGAAGGGACGCCATCCAGAGAGACCTGGACAGGCTGGAGAGGTGGGACTGTGCCAACCGCATGAGGTTCAATAAAACCAAGTGCAAGATCCTGCACATGGGTGGGGGCAGAGAATAGATTAAGAGAAGCCCTGAGAAGAAGGACTTGGGAGTGTTGGTTGACAAAAAGCTCAACATGATCCAGCAATATGCACTGGCAGCCCAGAAAGCCAACCATATCCTAAGCTGCATCAAAAGAAGCATGACCAGCAGGTCAAGGGAGGTGATTCTGCCCCTCTACTCTACTCTCATGAAGCCCCACCTGCAGTTCTGCATCCAGCTCTGGGGCCCTCAACATAAGGATATCGACAGGTTGGAGCAAGTCCAGAGGAGACCACACAGAGGATCAGAGGACTGGAGCACCTCCGCTACGGAGTAAGGCTGAGACAGTTGAGATTGTTCAGCCTGGAGAAGGCTCCAGGCAGACCTTATAGCAGCCTTCCAGTACTTGCAGTGGCCTACAAGAACCATATACTTTTATTTAACACTAAGATTTGGTTGAAAGATAATTTGAAGCAATCAAAGCAGTGTACTTTACCAAAACTGAAGAACATTGAAGTAAGATTTCTCTCAAATTTGGTCTTGATATCAGCATGTACACTTCATTATGATGCGATGTCTCACTGTGAGACTGTTCTATATAAAGAACATTCAATGTCATTATCTTCCCAATCCATTTTTGTAAAATTAAAACATGTTCATAAAATATCACTATTTACTACACAGCTAGGTAGGTGGAAACAAATTTTAAAATAACAAAAGGAAATTCTGAGTGACCCAGCACTGTGAAACAGTCCACTTTATTTGAAGCACGCACATGTCTGTAACTTCATCACAAATTACCTTATAAACAAAGGACAGGTGTACTGAAATAATGGATAAAAAATCAGCTTTTTGGGTTTTTTTTGTAAGACTCTACAAGGTGTAATGTAAGTGGAATCAGCACACATGAACAGTTCACTCTGCCCCCAAAAATATGTTGTTCATATATATACACACATCCCACACACAGATACCTTTTCTGCCTTCAGCAATTTGCCAAAATCTTCTTTGTTTACAGCGAGTGGATAATCTACAATAGCAGATGCAGTGAAGGTGATTAGATTTCATAAGTTTGCTCTCTTGCAAATTAGGATAATGTACCTGCTAGCTCCAGGTCCTCAGCTAGCAACCTTCTTATTTAATGGAGACTACAATGCTGTGCCCTTAAACTGTAGCAGTTTAAATTAGCTGAGCGGAGCTAAAAACCAGTCAAGGAATGATTAGATGAAAGATGTGCTGGGGTTATTAAACTAAACAGGCTGTCTGAAAATTCACATCTGCTCTACAAAGACCTTAAAAGCTGCAAGAAACTCTTTGATGTTCTCTATCATAGATGCAGAAGTACTTCTCTGAACAGCTACAGCCATCTATCATGGTATTATCACATATAGCTCCTTTCAGAGGTCACTGTTACAGACAAGCACTAGATTTAAGCCTTCAGAACTGTCTTTCCGAACATATTTTGTGACACGGCTTCATTTTGGAGCTTCCTTGCTCGTGACCTCTAGGTTATGTTACTGCAACATCCTCTGCTTGGGGCCACTGTTAAGTAATATTCATCTGTCCAGGCTTGAGTTACCTTTAGAACCAGCTGAAAAAATTCCCAGAGCTGTTCCATGCTTGCCACATTCTGCAACCTGTGCTCTCTAAACCATAACCATACTAAAACACAGAGGACTAAAGTATCTATGGATCTCACTGAATCCTCCCTTTCTCACATTGCTTTAGGTCACTGCCGTTACAGATACTATTTTATGCCATAACTTTAAAAGTGTATTTAAAGTATTTCTCCATTAGGAGGCAAAACCAGACTTTCTGTTGCACTTTTGTAGAGACCTTGAACAGCAATTCTTTCAGCCTCTCCTGCCCCAGCTCCTGCACGTTGCTGGCTCAAATTTTCCAGTATTGCTGACAAACCTCAAAAGACTGGGGCAAAAATCTAATCTGAAATACAAAGAAAGATGCAAGGAACCTGCGGACACACTTTTGCAGACAGTTGCCATTAATAACGTACATTAGACAAGCAAATTGTGGGTACCAGAACAGGTGGCCCAGCTTAGAAGAAGAAGCAAAACACCTTCTCTCTTCCCAAACATCCATCAAGCTAACAAGCAATCCACACTAGGAATAGGCATGTCAGGTGTTTTCCATCTAAAACAGGAGTGAACTGTAACTGAGGCAATTAAGCTTTACTTAGGGCATACTGTAAGAGCAGCTTTCCCTGTAGGATATCTTTGAGAGAGGCAGTAGCCCATTCAACCAGGACTGCTTTACACAGTTGTTTGCTTTCAAAGCCTTTATTTATTGTGTGTAGGAGTAGTTGATAAAAAGATTTCTTCCTTGGTGTTATTTCTTCAGTTGTTAGACTGCACGAAATCTTTTTCTTCTCTATTATTCAGAACTTGGAAATTTAGGTGCAAGTACCACACAAATGCAAAGCAATTATTTTAATACAAGGAAGTCCCAGAGCACATGTAGTTTGTGTAGCTCACTTAGCAAAAATCCACACACACTTTTTTTTAGTCTTTTTTTTCTTTTACTGCAGCAAACCTTAGTGTTCCACACTGCAGTCTGCTTGCAGACAGAACCAATGGGATTATATGGAGAGCAACAGAACCAGCTGGAACCTGGAGAGAAGCTACAATACCTCTCAAAATATCTCCTGCAGATGTTATAGGACCGCAGTAATAATTTTGAGAGTACAGTAGCAAAATACACCATGATTTGCTTCAGTAGAAGAATTTGCAATTGCAAGTTTATAAAAAAAAAAAATCCAACTTACTTCAGCAAGATTAGAACAATGTTAAAAATGTGCTTTTTAGTTCAAAACTAAAATTTTACTTCCCTGTTGGCATGCATAAATTAAGTATGGCATTTTATGTACACATTTTATTTCTTTGTGTAAGCCTTTATAATGTCAGAACAACATTTGAAGACAGGACACTAACAAGAAAATACCGTAACTTGTGACAATACAGCATAGAGCTTTATATTCTCCACTATAGTTATGGGGGGGGGGGGGGGGGGGGGGGGTTGGGAAGGGCAGGCATGGGCAGAACAACTGGTTTGTCTGTAAAAAGATAAAGATTTTCAATCTTGAACCTTCTACTTCATTTATTCCTTCTCAACTCAGGATAGCCTGTAGTACATTTTAATGAGACATGCTACAAAGCACAAGAGGAAGAACCTGGGGAAAAACTGCAGCAAGCACTTCAGCAAAACTTCATGAATTCACTGTTGTACTGATATAAATAAAGGGACTTCCTTAATCTTAGGTGGAATTACAGCAACATATTACAAATTGTCCCAGATATTTATACTTGCTGAGCCTTTTCACTTGACAGCTAGCTATAGGGGTGGTCTACCCTCAGTCTACCTCCTAGAGCATTCCTCCTTTGAAAATATCAAACCATTTTTGTAGCTTGGTTTCTGTACACCAGCAACAGTGACTACGCTGGCTGATTTTCCTCCACATTTACCTCCGCATTAGCTACATTTCCTCGTCTTCTCCCTGCCTAACATAAAACCTGATTGAATATCTGAGTGTAGAGTGCTGACTTCAGCTTCATTTCACTATGAGTATACTGCATGAGCCCTTCAGTACTAAAGATGTTCAGATATGAAAAATTAATTAAACAGCAGTTATTTTGTCACAGTTCAAAATCCACTGTTACCGTTCAGGTCTTGCTGACATTTTTGACACTGAAGACTACTCCTGATGGGAAAGCATACACTATTTACAAATGGTGCCTCATCACATAGTTGAAACACTCATTGCTTTTGCTATAAATGTATGAAACTCTCTTCACGTTTAAACAGCAGCTTAATTGCACTCACTTAATCTGGAATGGTGTCCAAGCAACTAGAAAGAGAGTCAGGATAAATGTGTATGTATTATCCTAGTCACAAGCATTTTTCTTCCTTTCAGTACTGTACCTTATCTACACTCAACCATATTAAAGGTTTTATGTTCTTACATAGCTGCGTATGGATGGGTTTGAACTACTTTCACATTAAAATTTTCAATATTCCGAGAGCTGAAGTAGTGTTTCTCTCTCCACTTGTAGGCGTGGTAGAAGGTTTTTGTTTCTTGAAGAAAAACACAATAAATATATAACCACCAAGAAGGAAGCACTACCTGGCTTGTTCCCAGCACAACACAGTTGTAGCTTTGAGAGAATAGCAGCAACCTTTGTCTTCCCAGCCAACTACACTTACCTTTTGAGGAGAGCACAATTCACACCCTGTGACTAGCCCTTGCTCCTTTAAGGATTTTAAGAGCTGTATTTAAACTCCTCTTACGAGATACTCACTGATTCCGCTCTCCCAGCTCAGCAAAACCACTTCTGAGCCATACACACACACATTTTAAGATCTGCCCTAGGCCATATACAAACTTACACCTCAGGAAAAGACTCTCTGCCCTCGAGAGGAGACAGAGCGCACCAGGGAAGGCAGAACTGCAGTGTGACACCACTGACACTCTTCATGCTGCTCAGTCTCAGAAAGTGATTTTGAGACCTTGCTTTTTGTCTTTTGAAAGTAGCCACAGGCTCCAGCTCCCACATTTTGTTACGAAATGCCTCCTCCATTCCTTGTTCCTTTCCCTTCCAGCCTTATTTTAGAAACAATGTAAAAGTTTTAAGAAACTTACCTCCAGACACTGCTCACATCCCTCCTGACCCACAGTGGGGAAAGGAGCTGGCAAAAAGCAGAGGACTCCAGCTGTTGCCCCACACACTTTATCCCAACAAGCTCCCCCTTTCAACTAGCAAACCACAGGAGCCCGCTTGTCCGACATTATAAGCTGATGGGGAAATGTGCAGCAGGTGTGGTGACAGGTGTGGAAAGGCCTCACCTGCAGCCCTGGGCCTTGTCCTGGCCGAGGGCTCCAATCCAGGGCTCCAGCCATCCCCCCACTCACCCCTGCCTCAGTAGCTGCCCCTCTTAACCATCAGTCAGCCCTAACAAGGCAAATCCCTGATTGCAGCTGTGGCAGCCTCAGGGCCATGGCTCCCTCCTCACCATGGTGGGCAGCCCAGCAGGCCTGGGAGAAGGAGGAAGATGGAGTCACATTTTAGGAAATAAGAATATGCTTTAAAAGAACATTTGAGATTATATGGTCATGGTGGTATCAATTGGTATCTGCTACCTGGAAAATATTATTATTCTAGTAGTATATTGAGGTTTTTTTTTTCTGTTAGCCTGGCTACTATATACGGGGTCCTTGCCACATACTGGCACCGGTTTTTTGGCACCACCCTCTCAGAGGAGACATCTCCTGCTGTCTATGATAGAGAAAGGAAACTTCCAGGGTAGCAGATGTAGTGGAGACAGGTAGGATCAGCAAATCAGCATCAGAAATGGTCACCTGAGAAGCGGTTCACACAGTGGTGGAGTGCTGTGTGATGCTCATCCCCTTCCTTGCCCGCCTTTCCCTAGTAAGAGCATTACCTGCTCTAGAAGGCACATCCCCAGTTCCTCAGAGGATAATTTTATTTATTATTATACTGCAACCAGAAACAACATTTAAGTGAATGCAAGGAAGGAAAGTCTGTTGACTGACTTTGCTGTATCATTAAATCTCCAGGCCTGGGTGCCTTCTTTCGAGCACACAGCACTTCAGTGCAGGAAGGATTAGGGGCTCGATTAGCACTTTCATCCTGATGCAGCAAAGTACTTAACACATATTTAACTTTAAACACATGAAGAGTCACAGTAACTCACTCAGATCTACTGGATTGAATTAAGTTAATGACATATTTAAACATCCTTTGTCTCCCAGAGCTGAACTCCTCTGCTCCTGGAAGGATCAGGCTTCACATCCCTGTCTCCATGAGGATTTCAGAGGTTTCAAAAATGGGAGAGATGCAGTTTGCACCACTGCTCTGCTGCCTGTAGTGAAGTATTGCTTCCCATAAAGGCAGCAAATCTCATGGTTTATTTACAAATTAAGGAACAATTTGACCTACAGTAATATTCACACAGCGCAGAGGTATAGAGTAACTGGGGATACAATGACTGCTAAACCATATCCTGTCTAAACTATAACTTGTATTCAGACAAAAGATGCAGCTTAACCCAGTTTAACTATTACAATTATGTCTTCACCTAGAAGTAAATAAGGAAGATCTTGGATATTTGATAGAGATTCACTAACATTTTCTCAATGAGGATGTACTGTCAGGTCAAAATCTTGGCTTTCTTGGGACCAAATTCACCACTGCTGCAGCAACAGCTGAGTTCCTGTACATCCCTATAAGAAGATGGGTGAAAAATACATCAGGAGCAGACATTTCTATAGAACCCAGAGAGGTTTTACAGTACAGCAACTTCAAGATTTTAGTTGTCTCACAAAGCAAACATGTTTTGAAGTAAATGCACTCCCTATTGAAATAAAGAGGAAAAATATCCTTGATTTCAGCAGCGCCTGGATTTGATCCTGCAGAATTTAGATATCTATTTGCTGATAAAAATGTAGTTGTGTTAATGTAATCAGATATACTGATTATATAATAACTTCAATGAATGCTTCTGTTTTTTCTTGCTTTTTTCCAACCATAATGTATAATGATAATACCCTGAGTTGAAGTACCACCTCTGCATGGTTTCTGTAACATGATTTCTGATCTAGTACTGCTACTACTGCTGCAATAACTAAATCAGACAGAATCAATGCATTATTAGGTCAACTCCCAGTCCCATGACTTTCTTAAAAGCCTAAGGCTATGATTTTAAGAATTTGAGGTCCTAAATTTAAGAATTTAAGGACCTAAAGTGAGGCACGGGGAAACATTGTTAGTGTTCCCAAGGGTCAGATCAAGCCAGGTAGGCTGATTTCCCTAACTTGAAAGTAAATGGAGCAAAAGAAGCTCATCAAGACCACTTAGCATATTATTACAAATTCATGTCAAGTCTGCAGGGTCTGCAGCATAGATAATGAGAAACTGTGACATCTCTGGGAATTCAGAGAAAGTGTTGCCTGATAGGGGCACTTCTAGCCATACACAGATTGCTGAAGGTGTGGGAATAACAGGATGACATATGTAGACTTCCCATGTATTACAGAGGTATGATGAGTCTTTCCTCTCAGCTCATATTGGTCTTGAGCCTGTTGTTATCTTTACACTGATGGTGCAGTGGACAAGAAGCTTGAAGGGATTAAAAAGCTCTGGTTCTCAATAGAAGCATGAGCATCTTTCCTGAAAAAAACACACAGCATGTTGTGCTGGCATGTGCTCACTTAAATATTTTGGTTTAAGATAGATAAAAGCATGAGTATTTTACCAGTGAGTAGTGAACGTCCAGATCTTCCTGTCACAGGAGAATGCAGAGAGTGTCATTGTCAAAGAATTTAAAAAGGGATTCAACAAATTCCTGGACAACAAGTTTCAAAATGGATGTTAAAAAAATGGTAGGGATGTTCCCTTGAACACCTATAATTTAAAAATTTTGAATGCTGTCAATGCATGAGGGGAGTGGACAACGTAAAATGGCCTAGCTTTCGTGCTACATATCCTCTGTGTAGAGAGCATGTGCTACTTCCTACTATTGGAGACTTACTACTGGACTAGGTGGACCATATGTTGACCCATTTGGGCTTTTTCTGTTGTTTCACGGACAGCGAGATGGAGAATAATTATCAACTCAAATAACATTTTAATAACAGCAGCAGATTTGTGTGGGTGGGGATTCCGATACTAATTAAAAATAAGCAATTGACAGGAACTGTATGTATTTAAAAACGACTACGATTGCCAAAACCAAATAATTAATTATTGTTAAAATTCCAGGATAAGTAACTAAGCAAAAAAAACCTATGTTAATATAAACAGGGATTAGAGAACATACGATCTTGTCTTATTGACCTTGACATTAGAATTTAGAGTAATATCTTTACTTTGCCTGCTCCTCATGGTATCACACTTAATATTTTCTACTCACAATAGCGATTTATATTCATCCTCCTCTTATTTTCCTGTTCTTCTTTCCTTGAAATAAATAACATACTAAAATAAAAAAAGAAATGGAGAGTTTATAATTACTCTCATTCCTTGGCTGTGCAATAATTTCACAGTAAACCTGATACCAAAATTCATATACTCTGCAGCATGACAGAGCACAGATATTTTGTATGCAGCCAAAAGCTTATGAATTCCTCATTTAAGAACAGGTTCTTTTACACTCAATTACCTTGAACTGCGGCATTCTTTTATTTTACGAACACGCTGTGGTTTTCATAAGCAAGTAGTGACACTTATTACTAAAACAGCCAGGCACACAATCCAACCCTTACTGTTGTCCAGTGATAAAAGCTCTATTGATTCCTATAGGAATTATACTTCTATTACTTCATTAAGAATAAATGAAACAGACAATCGACATTGTCTTTTATTATGGGTGATTGGCTTTCGAGATGGTAGAGCAAAGTCAGGTGCCCAAATTATAGAAAAGGGAATAAATTAAACAGTTGCTGTCCATTTTTGTGTTAAGCAAAGGATGGATTATTCTATTTGTCCACTTCACAGCACTCTGATGACACAAAATGAATTAATTCCAAGCCTAGTGCATCTCTCCCTCTCTGGGGACTGTGCCAGTAACTGGAATGATGCTGGAGACATCATGTCTACAGATTTCCTTAACGATAATATTTGTCAGAGAAAGAGGCCAGGTATGCTTTAGCATATAGAATGTATGTTTTTACTTAGTAGTAGGTATTTGTATTCTTCATATGAACTCCCATGGCAAATGTCTTTACCACAGAGAAGTTCTTATTCTCATTAGAGATCAGATCTGGCTATACACAAGATTTTTTTAAATTTAATATTTACATTTTATTTTGCTTAACCTCATAAATAAAACATGTATTTAAAAAGACAGCATTTTTACCTTTAAGCTTAATGTAACATTTTTGGAAGTCAGAGGCAAATTGCCAGAGGTATTAATTTACAGCAATTAAGAAATTGTCTACACACTCAGAGTCATGAGTAGACTGATTAGTGCCTTGCAGTTTTGCTTTCAACCAAAACTGTGTTCTTAGGCCAAGTCTATCAGAAACCCTCTGCATTTATCACAAGAATTATCTGTCCTCTCTGAAACTGGATGTTACGATCAAAATTAAATCACTGAATCATATAGATTTAGTCACACAGACATAAGGCAGAGAGGTACCTTCAATCTGCTATGTTTCTGAAGACAGGAGTTACTGTAGAAAAAAAAAAAAGAAATAGCTTGCTTTGACAAACTAGCCTCATACAGGAACCCTTTCAAAAGAACCCCATACACTGGAAAGAGCTGGAAAAAAAAAAAAAAAAAAAGAGCTACAGAAATTACTATACTTCAGAATATTGTCTTTTGAAGTGAAAGACTCAATAAACATATTTACACAAGAACACAGGAAACCATGGTTTTTCACAGACGTTGACAGCTAACTGCTTGGAGTAGACACTTCTGCAAGTGATCCAACATTTGATGTCAATACTGAACTAATCAGGGCTTAAAAATTAAGTGCATCCTTTTTTATAATGAGGGATGTTAACTTTTAAAATAATTTGCTTAGTTTTCTTGTAACTGCACTTTAAAATTAAGATGGGAAGCGTTCTGTTTTTACCAAAAATTCTAGAAAGATGACAAGGTACAGGAAAAGCAAAATTTGGCCCATTATCTTTGTTAAATGGTAACTTAAGAATAGAAATGTCTTTTTTTTTTTTTCTGAGAAGTACTATCAGAATCAGTTCAGTATCAGAATCAGTTTTCTTTAGGAAATGTAGAAGAAAATGAAATAATCTATCCCAAATATTTATGTAATCGTTTTGAATAAAGTTCTAGCATATTTCTTTTCGTAATTATGAGCCAAATCCAAACATGAGTAATTTTGTTGCCTCAGCAAAAATCATCTCTTTTTTTAATGGTGGTAAGTAGAAATAGGTTAAAAAAAAAAAAAAAGGTGTATTTTTTTACTAGGAATGAGATAAATAAATGCAGATTTGTCCCAGAATATAAAGTTGCTCTGACTCTTAGTCATAAAACTTGGAAGAAATCCTTTTGATGCTTTAAGAGCTGTTGGGAGACAGACAGCTCAACCTAATAGTATTCTTGGAGCCATAGTACATTGGCCTTTCATTAATCTTATTTGCTAGAAACCGAAATCAAAGATTTATTTTTCATGTCAGCTTTCAACATGCTGCATTTCTCTTTACAGATAAATGATGTTGAATTATGGGATTAATGCCATTTAAAAGCTGTTAATAACGGAACAGGCCAATTTTTAATTTATTGAAGCATTCTATGGGTGAAAAAAAATTAACATTTTGATAAGTTTTTGGGAAAGGTGCCTGAACAACAAGAAATGATCCTACGACATGAAAATTGGAACAGTCATAAAAAAGAACTGAGAACTAAGAATCAAAGTGTAGACATTGCAGGTTGCTTGGGTTTTGGGGGGGGGGTTGGTTTGGTTTTGGTTTTTTTTTTTTAATTTATTTAATTTGTTAACAAATTTAAATTTAGGATCAACAATTCTGAATGTCGCGAGCTTGCTGTCTTTGATCAGTAGTGGTGCCCTGCTTGTATAAATCAGCAGCATGTCTATTATCACATTTGATTAAAACCAAACCCACTACCTTAAGCTGTGCTGAACTGCAATGAATTCCCAGAATCATAGGATGGTTTGGCTTGGAAGGGACCTTAAAGATCATCTAGTTCCACTTCCCTGCCATGGGCAGGGACACCCTTCACTAGACCAGGTTGCTCCAAGCCTCATCCAGCCTGGCCTTGAAGACAGCCAGGGAAAATACAAACCCATATTTCAATTTTTTCATCTATCTTTAGCCTGGTCAAAGCAGAAGGTTGATTTTGAGGCATTCAACAGCCAGTCTCAGTTTGAAATTTGCTGCTCAAATAGTTATGTGCAAGGAAGTTATTTTCTCATTCCAGAAAATTTCCAACTTATTTTATTTTTTTCCCATCCAGAATTGGGAGAAAAAGTTGAAAATCTAAAAAAAAATATCAGCACAATAGAGACATTTACAAGTCTGGCTTCATCTGAGAGTTGTATCCTTTTAACTGCAGCACATTATCTTTTTTATCTCAACATACATTTTTATCTGTCTGTATGGGCTGATGCCTTCCTCAGGTGTTGCTGATGAGAAAGAGTGATATTCTATCAGATGCACTTGCACAAATCTTGTGGTTTGAAAAGAAAATGTATTCATATATTTATCTGGCAGACACCTGGTAATAATTCTTTACAATTTATTGTTACAGTAAAATAAAATATTAATTGTCCTGATAATCTTATGACAAGTTTTTCTACCTGAAACCAACAATCAAAAAATAATAGAAGACAATTCACCAGGTTAGTTTGGATTTTCCTGTTGTCAGTTTATCTTGCTACTTGTTCTCCTGATTTAAAGACTAAAAGTCACCCTAAATTTGGCCTTTTGTTGAAGAGAGTTCATAGCACAGCAACAGCTGTTATGCTGTTCTGTGCTTAACAGAACTGAGTAGGCTTTTTGATGTCATGCTGTCACTCCACACATGACAGAGTTAAGGTAAGAGTAGGAGGAGGCTCTCTAACATGCAGGTAGAACACGCTCTCGTTGCACGCCAGTGTAACGTACACATATTGTCTTTTGGAGAAACACCACAAAACCAGGTTAATTTTCAGAGTTTGGCACTGATTCTGCAATACACCCCATTCACCTCTGCCATCTGCCATCTTCCTTGCTAATTCAGATTTTAAGAAACTGGGGGCAAAGGCTGTACTATATATACACGCGCCATGTGATTCATCCACACTTGCTGTTGAGTTTGTTGATATTTAACTAAATACAAACAATAAATAACAATCTATGTCAACTAAGTCCTCACGGCTATACAAAACTTGAAGTGCAAAATCCACGAGTGACCCGTTTGAACCTACAGACTTATTTCAGGCTCAGAAATCATCCATATAACATAACCTTTGTCTGATGACTTCTTAAAGGTGTAATTTTCTTTTGGTTTTGTTTGTCCTATGACTTTCATGTTCAGCCTAGCTCCATCTTCTTTATGAAAGTCAAAGGCTTGATAATTTCACTGCAAGATCTTCTCCTAGGTAGGTTGGTGGAACTGCCTGGAGCAGGGGAGAAGAGACTTCAGCGAAACACAAGGAAGCAAGCTCTAGTTGCTCCTGGATGCTTAAGCTTGCAAATTCTCACTGACCACTCAAGTCAGCCGCAATACTTAGTGCAGAGATATCACTGGACTCCAAGTTGCACATGGCTCACCCCAGAATTTTTCTATATGCCTTTTAACACCTAAAGCAAAGGCAATGTTTCTGGAACTGAGACCACCACATCTGGAGCTACGTGTCCAGTTTTGGCCTCCCCAGAATAAGAAAGACACTGGCATACTGGTGAGACACCAGCAGAGGGTCGCTAAGAAGATGGAGCACCTGGTGTATGGGGAAAGGTGAAAGTGTCAGGCTCACTCAGCCTGAAAAAGGGGTGATTGAGGGTGGGGGAAAACTCACTGCTGTCTGCAGCTGTGTAGTAAGAGGATTTAAAGAAGATGGAGCCAGACTCTTCTCAAATGTAGACAGTGGGAGGATGAGAGGGAAGGCATAAGATGGAACATAGAAAATTCTGATTAAGCATAGGGAAAACAAATTTTCCACCTTGAGGGAATCAAAATTTAGGGCTGTATTTCTTCAGAAAAGATGGCTGTTTATAGTGAACCAAAGATGAGTATGACTTGATGGAGTAAACTGGAAAATGCATTGAGTTCCTTCATTGCAATGTACATCTCCTTCTGAGGTAAACAGAGCCAGAGGATATGAAAAAGCCTGGAAATTTTTTTGACCTTTATTATTTAAAATTCAGCCAAATGTCTGTGGGATAAAGCTGTGTGAAGTTGTTGTTATTTCATCAAATTTTAAATCATAAAAATATTCACAAGATGTCAGAGGTGAGAGATAACACACCTGTGGGTATTTCTCATTTTCTTTTGGAAAGTTTCAAAATCACTGAGGGGCAAATAAGGAGAAAAATCTGTCAGTCCCTATTACTCAAATCAAAGGTCCTCTGGAACAGCAGAGGGTGCATTCACGCTAGCAGTCTAGTTCAGGACTAGAGTGCACTTCTGAAGGAAATCTTCTCTTTCTTCCCCCTTATCGAGTTTGTTCACTTTAGGGACCTCAGTGAAAATTAAATGGGAGGATATACCGCAGAAGCTCATTAATGCACTCAAGCTGCCAAAGGCCCCAGTGCACATAGAACCAAGCTAGAGCTACTCCCCAGAAAAGTCCCAAAATCTAGTTAGTTGATTTTGAGTCATCAGCACCAACTGTTTTTCTCTGCATACATCTTCCTATTGTGCTTCTTTGCTGATTAATGTAGACATGGCCAATACTGTCCCGTGGAAATCAAAGCGCATTTGTCTAAGCATTGACATTTGATCATATTTCATGTAAGCTCAACCGGGATTTTTTTCTTGACTTTAGGGTTAGGGAGATCAAGCTTTGAGTAATGACTCTCAGATGTGGTCATAAGTATAGTATTCTGGGTTAATTACAGATGAACCTCAAGTGATGCATTTAAATTTTGACCTCATTTTAGCTTCAATAAAAATGATGAAGAGTGAACTTGGAAACAATTAAATTTGACTTCTATAGGGATAAATTAATATGTTAAAAATTAATATCTTCCTCAGGCTACTGTCCTTATTTAGCTCACTGCAATTCAATTTCATAAGCCTTTCTTAGCTCCAGCAGAGGAAAAAAAAAAAAGAAAAAGAGAAAAGAAGTAAACCCACCACCTTGTTAAGAGTTATTAAAAGCAAAGAAAAAAAAGGTAGGAATTTTATTCACTTACACTTCTTCCTGAACTCACTGAATACAGTGATGGAAGATCAATAGAGGTGTTACTAGAGAGAATTTTGTTAAGGCTTTCCCATAGTGACATTGGAATGATGCCAGTTCAATACTAATACTCCACATCTGTCTTGAAGTTAATACAATAATCTTAAGTGATAATGAGTGTGTAGAGCCTGCCACAGCCCTTTTCTCACCATCATCTATGACTTAAACCTAAGAGAATATTTACTAGCTTTCTAGTCTAAAGAACTGATCATTTGGGTCCACAGTTCAACACTGCTCTTTAACCGTAGGCTTTGCACTGGAGGCACTCAGTACTTAAAGCTAAGAACACGCTTAAATGCTGTGTTTGGTCAGGATTACATTGGTGATGAGATACTCCTTTACATTATTATAGTAAGAAAAAAAAGACATTTCAACATCACAATGAAGAAAATTGCCTCAAAACAAGACTCTTTGACTAAATAAGCCAACAAGCCAAAAATATCACCATTCACAAAGTTCTATTAATGAGGTTACTTTTTCTATGCCATCTTGTGGATTCTCATTAAAACTGCATAGACAGCTCAAACTGCTCCTGATTTTAAATATCATTAATTTCTGTCAAAAAACCAGACATTTTTAAAACTTATTTCTTAAGAATAGAGGAGATTTTCATCTCCAGAAGTAGGAAATGGGAGCAAAATTCTTAAATATATTTTAAATAACACATAAACTGAAAATGCTCATACACTACTAACATTTTTTTCTTTCTTCCATACATTCTGAAGCAGCATTTGTCAGATTACACTATGTATTTGTGCTGGGAAGTTAAGAAAAGTTGTTTGCAATACATTAAATATCTGAAAGATGTAAGGGAAATACATTTAATTAGAGAGAAATCAAGTTTAAAAACAATGCCCATACAGAATCTCAATCCCTGGTGAAGGGTCTGAGCAGACACAACAATTTCCAGATATTTTGTCATGCCATCAGGCATATCATATGTGTGACATCATCTGCGGTAAACCTGTAGCTGATAAAACTAACTTGAACGTGTGTCGAAACTGCTATCAAGTACAATGGGGTTCACAAAGCACTTGAGGAAATAAAATTGCAATAGTACTTCCCATATGCATACCTTAGAAGTTTACTGTAGAAACAACAATAGTATCAGCATAGGCAGAGAGTTTATGTTCCTTTAAATGTCTTTTTATTTGCAGTGAACTTCTGATCATTGCCAGCACAGCACACCTAATACAGATACGATCACTGTGACTGAACAATCGTAAACTGCTAATATAAAGAAATAGATGTATTTTTTACACAGGAAAGGAAAAAAACCAGCATTTGTTTTCAACTAAAATTTTAAATCTCACCTTTTCACACTGAAAAAAAACCCACAAACATGAATGAATAAGTTGCTAGTCTTCATAGTTAGTCTTCATGTTATAACCCATGGCTCTTACTTCCAAGCATGCATAGCATCAAGTCACAGTCCCATTGATTGGGTGGGACTATGATCCTATTGAAATTGCTGTACTGTAAGTATTGATTACTGTCAATAACAACTGAAAGTAAAAAGCACAGATGGAATAGCTTGTGAATGGAAATACCATATATTTAGGCCAGATGTTATGAACACCTACTTAACATTTAAAGTATGCATATGAGTGGCATAGGGCCTAGATTTTAAATACCAGCCCAATTATGATTAATCACTGGTTGCCTGATTAGGATCTTGATTTCTGCAGTCTTCAATACAGTAATTTCAAAACTAGAAACATGTGGCCCTATGAAGAGAGGAATGCAAGCTGGAGCAGGTTTGCTGGCAGGAGTTGTGACCCCAGAGAGACCCAGGCTGGAGTCTCTCTGAAGGACGGCACCCCGTGGGGGGGCGACCCATGCCAGAGCAGTCTGAGGATAACTACAACCCGCGGAAGGACTCGCATTGGAGTTCATGAAGGACTCTCTCCCGTGGGAGGGACCCCACGCTGGAGCAGGGGCAGAGTGTGAGGATCCTCCCGCTGAGGCAGAAAGAGCAGCAGAGACAACCTGAGATGGTCTGACCACAATTCTCATTCCCCATCCCCCTGCCCCACTTGGGGATAGGAGGTAGAGAAATCAGGAGTGAAGTTGAGACCAGGAAGAAGGTGCGGGTGGTGGGAAAGTGGTGTAAGATTTGGGTTTGGTTCTCTTTTACTCGGATTTCATTGGTGATAAATTAATTTTCCACAAGTCAAGTCTGTTTTGCCTATGACAGTAATTGGTAAATGGTCTCTCCCTGTCCTTACAGTGACCCACAAGTTTTTCATTATATTTTCTCCATTTGAGGAGGGGAGTGATAGAGCAGATGTGGTGAGCGCCGGGCCTCTAGCCAGGGTCAACCAAGCACAACACTTTGCTTAGCAAAACAGGGGATATATGAGTAATAAAGAGTAAAAACCATTGCCACCTTAGTATTCCCCTTGCCTTCATATTACAGACTCATAAAAGGAAAAAAGAGACCATGCAACTTCAGATTTTATTAAAAAAAATCTGTTAGTATTTGAAATAATGTATGTCACTTCAGCTGAAACATGGGTGGCTATATGAATTAATCTTTTCATGAATTATATTATTTTTCCCCCCAAAATGTTTCATAACAGAATGAACTGAACATTCTATATAAAATTTAAAAAAAAAATCATTCCTACTTATCCATTTCACCAATTCTAAGGACAAAATAATCATCAATAAATACTGTCATTTGATATTGTAGTCAGATCTGGAAGTCTGGTCGTCAAGATGAATAAAGCTCATATTCCTTTGTTTGATGAGAAGAAAGTAATACCAGAAAGGTATCAGACAAGGCAACTGACCTTTTACATTTTCCAGGTTCGCAAACCATCTAATAATGTAGAAAAGCGCTTTTGAGGAATACAGTTCTGAGATTTTGTTTGAGGTTCACCCTTATTTGAAATGCTCTACATTATGAATTCCCAATGAAATAACATATGTGACAAAGAGGCCATCCCCATCTTCTTTTTTAAAAGTCCCTTAGGAAGAGGCTCTCAGCCTGTAAGAATCCTCCTCAAAGTCTATTCCTGGAAGCTTTTTTTCCTGGATTGAATTTCCCATTGGAGACCAGTATCTCCACTTCACATTAATATTTGTCCGTGTGTACCCAGGCACAGAACAGAACATACCTCTGAATGACAAGGAATGATGACAGCTGAAAAAATCGTGGCTTCCAGAACAAGCAACTGTGCCTACAAGTCTTCTGTGACCACAGCAGAATTGCCCATCAGGGGCTATAATAACTTGTTCTGACAAAAGCATCTCACATGGTAGTTTCATCCCATTTTCAGGTTGTTTGTTTTCCCTAGGGCAATACCAGAGATGACAGCCCCATCCGTTCTGCGTATGGCAGCTCCTGCAATAGAGTCTCTGTGTGCACAATACACCTGACACTTTCTAGAAAGCACTAGACATTTGAACACTGACTGTAGTGAGCACGCACATTCAGTCTGGCCACATTTCAGGAGAGAGACTGGGCAGATAAACCTCTTCTGCTGTTCAAATAAGCTATGGATCAGGCCAAACTACATCATTCACTTGGAATAAGTGAAATAATTGGGGGAAAAATTTTAGATGACAACTCTTTGGCAATGGCATTTAGCTTGTTATGAGCTACTAATACTTATCATCATGTAGAAAACACTGCCATTACTGGCACATCTGCTCTCAGTAGGGAGCTAAGACTAAATGAATGTGCAAATTGGGATGCATTTTCTTTCTTTACCACTGCTTTCTTTTAATTTTAGTATTTGAATGCTGCACAGTTGCAAAATATTGACAAGCCAAATTATCCTCCTGTCACTAAAGTTACACCTACTTATATAGAGACAGCAAATTTCACAATGAAATTGGCAAGTTCTTCAAGTGTCCCACCAAGTTTTACTGAAAGTTTTGCCATAAACCCCTGTAGTCAATAACAAAGTTGACAGAAATTTATGTATTGTGTTGTACTAGAAGCTGCAGATTTTGGAGATGTAGTGGGGGTGAAGTTTGCAGAGTTACAAATGAATTCCTCTATTTTGCATCAGGGGACTTATGACATCAATCATTAACTTCATGTTGCTTCTTAGTAACCTATAGCTATTGTCTGTGTTTCTCTAAGTAATGCTTAAATGGACTTTTCTTGTCTTAGGCTATATGACAAAGTAATAGGATGGTATATTCTACAGTGCACAGTCTTCCAGAATTTGTTTACAGAAAGCAATCGAAGCAAGATTATGCTGGTTTCAGGCAGGAAAGCACTCCTTTTCTTCACAGTGCTGATGGCTGGCCCATGGTGGCCAAGGGAGTGTTTCTTTCCATGGTACATCAGGCTCAGGGCACATGGGCAGTTTTGAGGTGGGAAGTTGCCTGGGGTGGGGGTGGGGGTGTGTCATTAAGGCTTTGGTCTAGCTTGACAGCTGGGTCGTTGGCTCTTTTGTTAGCTCTTGGTGCTTAGCCCTGGGGATGGTTGTTTCCTTAGTGGGCTGGGGGTTGGTGGCTTTTCCCCAGTTGTGTTGTCATCCTGGGGCTCTGGGGGCTCTCAGGCTCCTACTCTCACTACTCAGGACCTGGCTGTGTGTCGCTCGGTGGGTGGTGCACAACCGCATCATATGTTCTATTTTCTATTCTCTTATTTATTAGTAGTTGTATTGGTAGTGGTATCACTATAATTTTAATTTATAGTCAATTATTAAATTGTTCTTATCCCAATTCACAAGCTTCCTTGTCTTTTTCTCTGACTCTCCTCCTCCACTGAAAGGAGGGAGGTGAGCAGTAAACCATAACAGACATTTGTAAAGAAACAAGACCACCTTGCTTTCTAGTGCATAATCCAACTGATTCCAGACAGTTACTTAATACCTGTAACTATTTGTAAATAAGGTAAGTACATGGAAGAAAAAGAATAATTTACAAAACACCACCTAAAAACTTTTAATCAGAATTAAAGCATTAGCACTTAACTAGGTACACTTACAAATTTTAGAAAAATTGTATGCTAATAGGAAGGGAGAAAAGTGGAATTATTCATGAGTAGGTTAGAAATATTGATGGGATCCCCTCCGAAGCGGAGCAAATTATCAAAGAAGGGTTATGTAATGTACATGAAAACCTTGGTGGTTACTATAAAATAATTATAGGAGATGTAGCCATTGCCATACATACCAGGTCAGATGAAAATCTCTTCTGAGGTTTCCTCAGTCAAGTGTGTCAGGTGAATGTGCCAAAAAACTGAGCAGCTCTGAACACTGGAAAATTGTCCCACTAGGATAAGGTCTTTGCTAAGTCCCATCACTTAGTGGTCGATTTATGCTCCTGAAAGTATAAGTATTTCTTGAAGTTAATGTAAGTACAGAAGCAGGGATGCGTTTCACTCTAATTTTCTAAGTGTATGAGTTTAATGATGTAAAATACTGAAAAAAGTCTGTAATTTTCACCAGAGACTGGATGTTACAACCCTTTGCAAATCGATATGATTGCAGAGCCTTCAGCTCCCCATAAAATCCAAGGCACACAGAGCGCACTGTCGGACTGACATATAAAGCATTATTATACAACCAATATAAAACATGACAGAAATAATAACCCTATTATAAAGTATTGTTCTGTATGAGCAGAGAGAAAGAGATCTACGGGATGGAAGGGGCTTATAACAAGTGAGATAAAAAGGTCTGTCTGTGTCTGTCCATCTCTGTTCATTACAGCAGAATCCTAAACGTGAGATTAGACAAGGTAGTTACTTTTCTTCAGTGACTGAAGCTAGGCAGGATGAATGCTAACCTGTGCTTCACTTTCAAAAGTGACTTAAGCAAAATCCTAGAGTAGAATGAATACTATACTTCAAAGCATCCAAGTTATTTCTGGAAATGTAAAGGAAGCTCTTAAATAGCTTAGCCATTGCAACTCAGCTTAAAGCAATACCTAGAAATAACTTGACTCCTTAAAAAACCCTCTGCACACTGCAAAAGTGGCAATTTCAGATAGCTCCTATAGAGTCTGTTTTATGAAATTAATAAATACTTTTCAGTTTTGGAATACGTTCTCACAAAATTTTGTAAGGTACTCATTTAGATTAATTATAATAGCAACAGTGTACAAAGGTTGGTAGTCTCCGTTTCTCTTTGTGATAGTTTATTTGAATAGACTGAAAATTTATTTCTTTACCAGAACTATACCCATGTTTCCTACCAGCAGCTTTCCCATCTCTTTGTACTGGAACTGGTTAAAACATCCTCTCAGGGTTTCAAATACACTATATTTGAATATAGTGTGTGTGTATATATACACTATACTACTATAGTCTATATACTATACTACTCAGTCTCTCTTCCTCTGAACTTCTCCCATCACTGAACCTGAATAAAACAGCCCTTTTTCAGACCCCTGGGGCTTCACTTGCTAACTTCTTATCAGTCAGCTTTCTTGACTGTTTATTCTTTACATTTCTCATATTTTTTTCAGTGTTCCATATTAATCTCTGTAGATGGGAGGGGATACAGGCAATCCTGAGCTGCTTTCTCAGTGTATTTCCTGTGAAAAACACCAGTTTAAATAACAGCTTTAAACCTTTCTATTCTCTTCAGCATTTAATTGACTCCTTCTATACACAGATGATCTTTATGAAAGGCACCGTAGGAAAATCAACAGTGTTCACCTGCCATAAATGTAGCTGTAATGTGTTTTTGCACTGTATCTTCTATTCTGCTGCTCTCTAAACAGAGCCTCCACAGAAAAAAAAGTTCCAATTAATGGAATTCCTTTATAGCTTAATAAGAGGTGGAGGAAGAAGAGAGTTCTTTGATCTCTAGCTGAAAATAATATTACAGAAAATAGGAATTTCAGCATCCAACACTGCTACACAGACCTCTTCAGAGGTGGTAATTGTTGGCTTTACAAGAGAATAGGAAGCTTTTTGATGCATACTTGGATGTGAATGTTTTATTCATTTTCAGAACGGTTGATTTGATGAATTATATATATATCTTCTATTTTCTCAGATATTACGTGGTAGAAGCCATTTAGTGACTTCTAACAGAATGCAGAAGCAAACCAGTAGGGAACCACCAGGCGCTGCAGGAAATGGAAGAGTGGGCTCAAGGCAGACTTGCGCTCCTTGACCACAGGGAGTTAGCTATGATCTGGAAGTAACTCCCAGAAAATTTTTTCCTGTTGTTACTTGAAGTCCTCAGCATTTCAGTAATGAAAGATAAATTTCTGACTGGTTCTCACAAAGCTGAAAACACAGAAGAAAAATGCAATTACCTATCTAGTCCTTTAGGGAAAGTTTTCATGTTGCTACAACACAGTATTATTTATGAAGTAGAATATTACTGTGATTTAGGATTTCAGCATTATATTTTACAATCAATGACATTTTTATTTTTACATAGAAAATTCAGCAAGTACCTCATAGGATATTTCAGTGAACAACATAGAGCACGTATTAACCACACAAAATATTATCTATACTGATAACAGCATTTCAAGAAACGAGGTAAACCAAAAATATTACCCCTTAATCAGCCTAACAGCTCTATGACTTAGTTACAACACCATTATATCCATGAATAAAAACATCCTGCACAACCAACAAAATAGAAAGTGTTATACATTAGGTTTGTAAGTGAAATATTTCTGATAATTAAAAAAAAAAAAGTGCAATTGAAAAATAATGGTTCAACATGCAAGATCAAAGCATGGTCAAAGCTGCAATACAAGACATACAGACCAGCTCCAGACTTCTTTTTACACTTCTGACAAAACATTACAAACAAATTGTGATTATTACATGATCATGCTTCAGAAGTGTATGACATGTCTGTGATAATTAACCCATAGACAACAGATTTTTCATAAATATATATGTTACAGCCTAACAAGCAGTCATAATTCTTGGGAGAACACAAGACACGCCAACCCAGAAGCCAAAGATAAAACACCAACACAAAAATGAGAATTCCTGGATTGACCCATAGACTTTGAAGGGGGGGGGGGGGGGGGAATCTCTGTCCAGCATTAAGGGATACACTTAAAGACTGCTATAAGCAATGAAAAGGCTCTGAAATGAAGCTTGTACCATTTGGCCTTGTGTGTATGTGTGTATCTATGCATGTCTGTATGTACACATAAGACCCCACCTGGAATTCTGTGTCCAGCTGTGGAGCCCTCAGCATAAGAAGGATATCGACTGGTTGGAACATGTCCAGAGGAGGTCCGAGGGCTGGAGCCCCCCTGTTATGGGGACAGGCTGAGAGAGTTGGGCTTGTTCAGCCTGGAGAGGAGAAGGCTCCAGGGAGACCTTAGAGCACCTTCCAGTGCCTGAAGGGGCCAACAAGGAAGCTGGGGAGGGGGGGGAGCTTTTTCACAAGGGCCTGTAGTGACAGGACAAGGAGTAACGGGTTTAAACTGAAAGCGGGGAGATTGAGATTAGATATCAGGAAGAAATTCTTCCTGGAGGGGGTGAGGAGCACTAGAACAGGTTGCCCAGAGAAGCTGGGGATGCCCCATCCCTGGGAGTGTCCAAGGCCAGGCGGGATGAGGCTTGGAGCAACCTGGTCTAGTGGAGGGTGTCCCTGCCCATGGCAGGCGGGTGGAACTGGATGGGCTTTAAGGTCCCTTCCAACTCAGAATCATAGAATCACAGAATGGTTTATAATAAGAAATGTAGGTATTGCCTGTACACTGAACAAAGAAAAAAGGAACATCTGGTGGGACTCTTTGCCTTACTAGCAGGCTTGCAGTACCACCTTTTTTTTTTTTTTTTTTTTTTTTTTTACCCTCAAAGAGCACTGTAGTGCTTTTCAGTCCTATAACTGCAGGGAATTAGTTATAACTGCAGAAAACACTTCCCTGCCAAGTTGATAATGCCATTAGGTTTATCGCTGCCCATCAGTCCTTCATGGAAATGTAAATGAGGGCAAATTAAGAGAGATGATGGATTTCCTGGAATCACCCTACAGTGTACAGCTTGTGAAGGGAGGGGTGTTCTTTGAGAGATCCTTTTATTATCTGCTATTGAATGCTGAAAAGGTGTTTTGGTATGAGTCACTGACATTGAAATGAGAAGGAATTTCACACTTCTGAAGCATACGCCCAAAAGTTATATAGACTCATCCAAACTTAAAAGTCATTTTGGAAAAAAATGATCCAATCAGGTGATCAGAGACCAAAATACCCAATTCTAAATATAACTAAAGATTACTATTATGAATCCTAATTATGCAGAGTTTTAATAATGGATTAAACTGAAAATCAAAACTGCAGGAACATTTGAAATTTCACTGTGGTCAAGAGCATAGCCTGAAGATCTGTGTGAGATGAATTCTAAAATCTGTAGTGAAATGAACAGTTTGAATCGTTGGGGAGGAATAGATTGGGTCTTACAAGAGGCTGAGTGCATCCCTGGAGGAATAAAAGGCTGCAAGTACTTCACAGGAGAGAGTGCTCGGCAAAAGCTACAAAATTCATCAAAACCTAAGATGTTATTGTGGGGGGAGTGACCACACCAGTCTGCAAAGGAAATTTCCACCAACAGAAAATTAAGTTAAATTCCATGAAAAGTAGAGACAGGCCTGGAGGGAAATTAAGAAGTTATTTTACACACCATCTATTTTTATATCAGTAGTTTAACATGATTATTTATTGCTTATGAAAGCAAGAATCTAAGAAGAATGGAGATTGATTTCCTTCATGCACTACTCAATAGGAAGGAGCTCTTACAGAAGTACCCAGTCTCAAAGGTCCTGAAATAAGGAAAAGAATTAGCAATGAATCAGTCAAATGACCCCAAATGACTTCATACTCGTACTTAACATATGTGATGTGTGTCTGAGTGCACATGTCCAAAATGATAGAGTTCTAGATTGAGTAAAGTTGTAACTGTGAAGCAATAATTCTTTCTTGAGGTCTTGTGGCCTTTGCTGTTGATTTTTATGCAAACCTCTTCTCACTAAATTAGGGACTAGTCATTTCCAGAGGGAAATTTCACAGGTTCAAATGACAACCATGAAGGTATCCTATGTTATCACATACGCTGGTTATAGAAATAGCGATACAAAATTGCATCTTTTCCCTCGCGATGTCATCCTCCCTGGCCTTGCCTAGTGTATCAGCTTGTTGCATAAACTGCAGGAACAGGTCATCTGGAAGTAACTCAAGATGGGGAAAAGCAAAACCAATTTCTCAACAGTAGGAAATTGTAGTAGGTCTGTCTTTAATTAAATTACCCATTCTTTCAGTTCCTATTAGAAAATTTCTCTTGGTTTCCTCATAGAAAGTGTAAGCTGCCACCCCTGTCTTTAAGAGATAACATCACTGATCTTAACCAGAGCGCGAACCACATCCAAATATCCAAATGCAAAGGGTAGAAAAGGAGAGGAAATGCATGAAGTCATACATATGAGTTCAGGTGTGTAAACAATAATTGTGTGTGTATATATATATATAAAGCAGAAGTAGATGAGTATTGCAATCAAATCATCCCTTCTCCACCAAAACAACATTTTTCAGGGTATTGTTTGACGATACACTGGGTGTAAGCAGAACAGTTTCAGAGCATGCTCTCTCTCAGATCATTCCACCTGTGCACAGCCGATGCCACTAAATTAGTATTTTCCTAATACTTTGGCCTACAGGCGGGAATTGCTGTTTTTAGAAATGCTTACTTTCCAAAGCCATGCACATCCACAGTTATTGAAACTGCTTGTACTTAGCAGTTCACTATTAATCCTACCAGGTGTGAAGCACACACTATTTTTCACTACCTTACAAGGAGCAAGGCCACGCTACAGGCAGGCAACAAAACACTGTGTGACTGCTGTCTACTGAAAACTGAGCACTTGGCTAGAACAATATTAGAACTGAATTATTGTTGCATCTGTTGCTCTAAATTTCACTATATAATAAGTTAAAAAAAAATCCTGAATGTCAAGTGGTATTATCAGAAGCAGCAATTAAAACCTACTCAGACTGAGTTCTCGTATTTATTTTTTCTTTGACATTTTGACAGCTTGTGTTATATTGGTTGCTATGCAGGATGGTGAGGAAAGGTTAAGTGTGCAGCATTTTACCTAAAAGTCAGTTAGTTAATATCATAAGTGTTTTCAAGCCTCTTCAGCCCTGCTCTTGAAAAGTCCCAGCTACCTTTCAGAGCAATTTCAGGTAATCTATACAGCTGACACAGATGTGCTCTGGGTTTCACAGAGGTTTCTTGTGAAAGCCTTCCCATTTTCAGTATGTGAATTTTGTACTCTGCTGTGGAAGTATCAGCTTGCCATCAGTTCATTGAAGGTTCAACCATGTCTCTTGGGAAATTAGGGGGTTGTTTTCCCCATGTTGTATTTCTAATAAAAAACATTCTGAAATTGAAAAAATGGAAGTGTTTGAGCAATATGTTTTGTGATCACTTAAAAGAAAAGTTTACGTCCTTCTTTCTATCCAGAAGGACAAGCCTTGAAAAACAGCATTTCAAAGCAGGGCATAAATCCAAGAAACCAGGTCCAGATTTATAAATGTGAAAAAGTGTTATGCAAAGTGATAATGCTAATGGTTTGCTCTATATGGGAGCAGCAATGAAAGGAGAAGAGAGCTGATGACCACTTCCCCCCTGCCAGCACACACAGCTCTGAATAAAGCAGTTCACAGATCTGCTTTTGTGTAAGAAGCCAAGTATTCTGAATTTAATGTCTTACAGGAGACGAGAATTTTTTTTCCCCTTCCTGGATTAGCATGGTTTGTTTGATTTATTAACTATACTGCTGATTATAATCATACTTGATCTGATTTATTGTTTCTCTCTTTCATGATAGGATTAACTCACTACAGATGTAACTGGAACTGGGTCCAATTCAGTCCCTGTTGAAGAAGCTTCAGATCTAATTCTGTGGCTTTTTGCTAATTAAAAAAGGACTACAGTTGTAAGAATCCTGAAGAAAAACATATTCTAATTGTGGTCCTTATAAAAATAATAAGAAAGTTCTTGAGGCAAAACCAGAGGTACAACAATGTTAAGTAGATCTGAACCTGCCACCCCAATGTGAACTACGGGACATTTCCTGCAGCCAGCACACAGCATGCTATCAGAGAATATGTAACATGAAGAAAATATTTTACATCTCCACATGAACCTTTAGATACAAATTACATATCCTTTTCATAAAGAAACGGTAATAAGTTTATAAGCTAAATAAGCAAGGCTTGTGCTAAGGTAAGAAAGCAGTAGCAGTAGGGGAGGATGCAAAGCAAGACAGGTGCCTTAGCCCAGGGCCTGCGTGGAATCAGTAGGGCCTTCCACAGGAAGCCACGGGGCCGCAGGTTCAGCTCCAGCCATCCCTCAAACTGCCTTTTCCTGTGAATTCACCCTGTTTGTGTAGGGGGATTCTCATCCACATCCCCAAACTCGGGTAACAGAGTAACACTGCCCTCTTAGAGCTCATCCCATGTAACCACACAGCTCTTGCACCAGAAGTGTTTACTTTCAGCTTGCCTGGGCACAGGGATGAGGTTGCCAGCTACATTTGCCCCTCTCCATGGATCCATGATCCACAGTGCTGTTCTCTTTACTGAACTCTGTACCCATCTGAGGACTTACTCAGCCTTTTCTAGTCTTTTATCAGTGGTTATTTTAGCATGGATGACTACTACAGAGGGAATTACTACTTGCAATATGCTGCTTCAGACACAATTTGCTGCTCTCTAGGCAGAATTGAAGCTGTCCTTTCTCTTTCTCTGTCACCTCTACATGTGCTCAGCTCTGTGATCTTCCTCTAAGCTATTCACAGATACAAATTCGAGTTTGTAAATTAGTGTTCTGCAAAGATGAGACTCTTAGTCTATGCGTAACGCACAGCCCCTGCGCTTCAGCAGCACACATCAAAGGAAAGCTCCACTCTGGCTGGCCCTAAGCAATGCATTAGGCCCAAAAGAGACCAAACCAAAAATAAACAAAAGCCCAGCAATGATTTCAGGTCAAGATTACTGAAAATAACTCAAATGGCATAATGCAATTCCCTGACAGCACTGATGTTAGAGCTGTGCCTGAAACTGTGTTAAAAAAAAAAAAAATCTTACTTCATATTTCTTCTTCTAAAAAAATATCACGTTTGTTTAGAAACTTGAAGTTTACTCTCCCCTATAGTTGTGGTTTCCTCTGCTGCGTGAGAAGTGAGATCATGGAAAGTAAATGTCAATAATACAAAGCCAGATAAGCAAATACAGCTCTGTGGAAGTAACTCTCATTGAAACAAGTGAGACTCCTCACTGCTTATATGCAGATTGCATTAGGCTCTTAGTTTCTACGTCTAAGCGTTTCTAACAATAATATAGTAGAAACTGTATTTCATTAGTGCAATTTCAATCCCTTCCCAGTTACCAAATCACTGGTAACTCTTCTCGCCTACTCCATAAGTTCTTTATTAAGTAGAAAACATGGTGTACAGTCAACCTCCATAGGTCAGCGTAAAACTGAGCCTCCTAGACAAAATCCTTTGCTGAACTAAATGCTAGAACATGAAATCAGCCTACACCGTTTTATATGGTGTATGGGTCTTCCCTTTAGAGAAATATCTTCATGACTGATGTACAGTCAAATAAAGAATGCATATCAGAAATGTAAATGCTTACTTTATTCAGCCTTCATTTGTTCATTCATTTTGTGTGTGTTTTAGAAATCAGAGATTCTGCAGTACTGAAGCAACCTTTGACGACAGGACCAAAACCAGCCAGAAATCTGAATGTCTTTTTCCAGACCTATTATTACTAATTTTTTAAAAAGACAAAAACTGCCTTTTGGAATTCATTTTTATTGCTTTGTTGCCAAGCTTTTAAATTAAAAGCAGTTGTAAATTTAAAAGGTAATTTATATTTGCAAAAGCATTGTTAACATAGTCCTGTCAATGCTATTATTTCGGACATTGAACTTCCACAGCTACAGAAATTTCACATTTTTTCTTTTTCCACACCTTTGGTAACTGAAGTTCTGTATTTATCTGAATAAAAGCCTTCTGGATTTGTTTTTAATTCAATCAGATCCACAGCTGGACTACCACTACAGGGAACTTTCACTGATTTGTTATAAAAATGGCCATGGCATAAATTTTCTTACTTTAAATGTAAAGAGAAAGTCAAAGGGAAAAAAAAATAATCTTACTAACTGAACTAGGTTTTGTCAATGCATACATTAAAAAGCAGATTCTGAAGGACTTAAAGAGTGGTCATTTCAAAAAAGCTTGGCTGTAATACTCTCTGTGCATTTGACTCATTCTTTTAAATTCTTTTCAGCATCTCAGATGCTAGACTCCAGAGAGTTAAATCTGTTTAGTGCCACAGTGTTTATTCAGCCTGCAAATGTCTTTTGTCTAATCTGTGGTAGAAGCCTACTTAAACTGGGCTGCATCTCATTATCACTGAAGCCTAAAGCTCCTAACTGACTTCAGTAATGTTAGCAAACTGCCAGGGGAGGCTGGGGGGAAGGATGGTTAGCAGGTCTGCAGTATCATAGCACACATCCACCACATTTGTTGCCTTCCCCCCCACCCCAGAGATTTCATAATGCAACACGCAAAAGATATTGTCTACAGAAGACAGTGACAAGGGGAGAGGAGGGGGAAGATTGTTTACTTTCTGTTAATGTAAGCTTCCACGAAAGAGGGAGCATTTAGAAAAGCACAGAAAAAAAATTTCCAAACTTGTTCTTTCCCATAAAACCATGCCTTTGCCCTGTTCAGTTCTGCAGAAGACAATTAGTAATTGTTTTATTTTTATATTCATGATTTAGAATGTGCTTCTCTGCTTTAATTTAGGAAAGAATAGGGTATTTCAGTGTAACAAACACTTGGGCTTTCAAATTACTTTTATATTTAATTATTATACTTCATTAATACAACATAGATTTTTCCAAGTATTCAATGAAATGTATTTACTATGCCTTACAAAACATTCTAGTGAGCTTTCTCCCAAGAAATGTAAGAAAATGCTATTTAGAATGCTAATAAACCAATTGAAAACAAAAATAATAAAAATCAAAGTCGGGAGGAGAAGGGGAAGTATGTTCTGACACACTGTAGTGAGTGCAGTGCAGGGCTGGAGCACATGAAGCGTGAGCAGGGCCTGAGGGCCCAGGTGTGCTGCACCTACAGAAGAGGCTCGGGAGTGTGTGTGACTGATGTCCTCATCTACTGCGTGGTTTCTGGAGGGAAAGTAGAGTCAGTCTCTTCTTGGAGGTATGTAGTAAAAGGTCTAGAAACCAGAAACTATTTGCAGTAAAGGAAATTCCATCTGGATGGAGGGAAAACACCTTCATAATGAGGGCAATTCAACAATGGAACAGGTTGAACAGGGAAGTTATGAAGCCGTTATCTGTATTTTAAATTAAATGACCTCTTAAATCATGCCAGGAGAGTGAAAGCAAAAAACATTAAGCAAAGATTGATATTGTTCTAATCTAATCACATGTTCAAAATCTAAAAATGCATACTTTTTCTGGGGGGGAGGGGGAAATAAATCCAGCAGCCTTAGAAATTGGTCATAACAAACAAGACAAGCCATGAGTGCAGGTGTGCAACACCAAGTATTTAAGTAAACCACAAGATTTCATTTGTAACTGCGCAAAACTGGTATGGAACAAAGAGTTAGGACAGTGGTCAGTGTTTTGATAAATAGGTGCTTTCAGCATACAGATAATTAGATGCAGAGCCTTTAAGGAAGTAAAGGTTTTTACTTTTTTCATACTTAGTTGTGAGAAACTGACTCACAAACGAGCCTTTTTGTAGGCATTTGTCCCTGCAAGCAGAAATTAAAAACAGAACTGTCAGCAGCTCTTCTCAGCACCTATTGGTGATCCAAATTTACTCTCCAAAATCTCCCCCACAAATACAGTCCACTCTTCTTGCTTCTTTCTTTCCTCTCAAATAGCATAAGGCAACTTGTTAAAGCAATAAGGCTGACTTGAAGGGTTTGAACACGTAAATGGAGAGTGTTTAATTTTTGTATGCTCACTTAATCATCATTAGTTCGACATGTATCAAGAAATACAAGGAATATGAGGTCAAGTTTGTCCCCGATGTAACATTCATGACTTCACTGAATTTGCTCCAGAGTTGAAGGAAAAAAAAAAAAGAGAAGGAAAAAAACCAGAAAAAGAGAAAAGAGGTCATTTAAAAGAAAAAAAAAAAAAAAGAAAAAAATCTTTGAAGTAAAGGTTCACCTTGGCTATGAGACTGATGAAAACAAACCTGTGACAAATCAATGACAGAAAGAGGATTTAAGAAAGAGGATTACTTTGTCAGCATTCTGCAGTATGTTAGGTACAGCTTTTAAATTAGGTTGGGGGTACATTTTTTGAATTGATAATATTCTGCTCATTATTTAATTGGGGAAAAAAAAAGAACTCATTTTTTGCCTAGAGATAATTACACTGATCAAAGGTTTATGCTAATGAGTGTCTGCCAGAGTGAGTCTTTTATTTTAATGGAAAGGGGAAGCCTTGTAACGCTGGTAGTTGAGCAGCCTCTCTGAGAAAATTCCTAAGTGGGCACAGTCTCTTTATTACAGTAACATAACAACTTCCTAGGGTCAATTCCCAGTTCTCTCAGAAGCTACAAGGATCATCTGTCCTTCAGGAAAGTGACACAGCATGTTTACATTCCCATTAGGAGAAACCCCAAACTGAAATCTACTTACAAAACACCCAAGCACAATTTGAAACAGGAATGCTTCCTTCAATCAGGGTCTCCGCTGAACAAAACAAGATGACCTTGAGAGAAGCTGAATGGTCATGTGAAAAATGTGGGAAACAACGTAATTGGATCCATTTACAGGCACTTGAGCTGAGCACCAGCAGCACGCTGGTCTGACGGAGTTTTGAGTTCTCTAGACAAACACTGAAAGAGGGAGTAACAGCAAATAGTGTCATCTTGCATCCATGCAGCTAATAATTCAACTGTGAATATCTTCTACATTCAAGTCACGCGAGTAGTTCTGGTGAGAGGAATTGCATGTGCTTTTCTCCAATAACATTAAAGCGTTCATAATCGGTATCAGTACCAGGCAAGCGCCTTGTCAACTCTCCCAGCTCACCCACAGAAATGAGCAGGCACTTGGTTTGGACCAAAATGGCTCAGACTAACATCTACACTTGCAATAGACCCCAGGAGCTGTTTAACCTGCTGCTGCATTGCATTGCCCTCCTGTTAAGATGTGCAGAACACAATGCGATACTACGTCAGCAAGTTTTCCAATACAGTTTCTGCATGAACATTGCGATTAAAAACTTTTCAACCCATGTACTCTAAATCGTATTTTTTTTTGGTGTAGCTGGCTTCCTCTTTAAATTCAGCCTACCAGGAGAAAACTCAAGACATGACTTTTTTTGTTGCTCAGTGTCAATATTTATCAGCAGTATCATTGAGCTAGTACAGAGGCTTGAAAAGAAATCAGCTTCCAGTCTCCAGTCCCACTCTACATTTGCCACTGCTATTATGCATCCTATTAGGAGATTATGTTATCTTTAAAGAGGAAGAACAAAGAAAAGTGCAACTCACTCCTACTACCACTGGAACAAAACTGAAGAAGCCATGTTTCTGCATAATTCTGAGACACGGAGTTAATATATATGTTTTAATGCTCATTATAACATATATTTAATTGCCTGATATTCTTGTCTATCATAGGTGAAAATACATGGGAATTCACCTAGCCTATTGCTTTTGACTTTCCTCTGTCTCACAAGAGCCTTGCTTGTTTCTCTAGGTTTCTCCAATTGTCAAAAATGCCTCTCAGGCTATTTGGTATGCTGCTGGCAACATATCAAAATTTCAAACTTCTTGCAGCCTGGGTTTAAGTTCTGTATTATCTCAGAGATAATCTGAGGACAGCCTATGAAGATAAGTTGGTTTCACTAGAGGGAGGACAAAGGAGAAAGAGGAAACAGATCAGCATTCCCCATTCAGAGCTGGATGAGCTCTACACCGACATATACATTCTTTTGCACGGGTCTTCACAAATCTCAAGGAAGTTCAGTGGATGGATAGCTAAAGGGAAAGGATTAGTTATAAACACACGTATTTTTCATCTTTAGTACTGAGTTCATTTCTCTATGTTCAGACATGTTATGCTAGTACAGGAAAAAAATAAATTCATGACTTATGGCTTAAATAAAAGTTCATATTGTCCACTGCCCCTGGTAACCACCTTTTAGCATGAAATAATTGACAAGTTTTCCTGTAGAATCCCAGAACTGTAGACCTTTTTTTCCTGTTTTTATCTGAAACTCCAATGTGAGTGGACACTGAATTAGAGATAAAACCTGCTCACCTTATTGATGTGGTTTGCCCAATGATAAACCTGTCTAGTGCCCAGTTCAATGATTTAGTAAGATTAGATGACTAAATGAGATAAGCTTCATAAAATGGAAATGCTACATGGCACTCTGAACCTTCCTGTCAGATCTCAGCACTAAAAGTCTCTCATCCACTTGGGTGGATTTACATCAGATGTCCAAGTAGCAGCTTTACAGGATTAGGCTTTTGACAGGAAAGTTCATCAGGCATTCAGCTTGAGCTACCGAATTGAAACGCCTCGTTCAGTAGGTTCATGCAGAACAGGTCTCCCAGCGACTGTTAGGAAGCTTTAATGGTCCAGTGCAATAGACCATTGAACTCGCATGCCGACCATTTGCAAGAAGGTTTTGCACACTACGCAAGTTCTCTGGATTACGCTTTATTAGACACTGAAGCCTACCTTTGGATAATTCCCATCTGGATTCCTAGCAATTACCTCAGCTTTAAATAGCTATAGAGCTGTTTTTATTAGGCTCTATCAGAACCTAATTTATCACCCAGAATTACAGTAACATCTTTCAGCTCAGAAAGCTCTATCTTTTGCTGCATTTAAGAAAGTGTGAATGGCTTTCTGTAGCTGGTCTCTCACATCTGAAAGACCAAGCTTGGCCTTGGACCCAGGAGTATCCTCCATAGCCCATTTATCTGTCTGTGTGGACAGTGCTTTGTCCTGCTAGTTAACACCTTAATTTTTATATGCTAAATATCTGCAATCTCATCTACTATTGATCTTTTTGGGCTAATAGTTCATAGGTTTCACACAGTTTTGTTCATCAGTAACAACTCATCTTACATTTTTTTCTAAATATATTAATTAATGTGTTCATTTCATTTTGAGGTCTAACAACTTGACTGGCGGTTTTAAGAAATAATGAACTACTAAGCAACATTTTCTTAAGAAAAAACACAATATTAAGTTGCTACTAAAAATGTTCCAATATTTATTTTCTAGTCTTTTCTCAAGCAACAGCGTAGCGAATAAAAAATTGAAAGGTATACAACTGTGAGATTTTGTTATCAAATTCAAATTGTTTCCATAGAGATGCAAATGTATCGTGGTTTAACTCCAGCTAGCAAAATACCATGCAGCCGCTCTCACAAATCCCCCTCCCCTCTTCCAACAGAGGGGAAGAATTAGAGGAAAAAAAGAAAACCAAGGAAGCTTGTAAAACTGAGATAAGAACTATTTACTAATTAAATCTAAATCAATATATACAAATACTACTAATAATAAATAATTAAAATAGTAGAAAATTAAACATAGTACAATATATACAATATGATACCATTTCCCACCATGCACTGACCAATGCATGCCCAGATGTTGAGTGATGAAAGTCAGACCCCCAGAGCCTGAGAACCACAGCCCGAGAGCGATCACAGCCCGAGAGCGATCACAGCCCGAGAGCGATCACAGCCCGAGAGCGATCACAGCCCGAGAGCGATCACAGCCCGAGAGCGATCACAGCCCGAGAGCGATCACAGCCCGAGAGCGATCACAGCCCGAGAGCCGCGGCCTGAAGGCCGGAGCCCAGGAGCCTACGCAGCAGATTCCGAATGAACCCTATCAGTGACAACACACGGCCAGAAAACTCAAAACAACCCACCAGCTCCCACACGAATGAGCCAGCACAGGAGTTGGCAAAGCAGCTAACGCAGGAGGGTTAGCAAGTGCCCGGAGAGACGAGTAAGGGAGAGAGAGAGAAGGGCAGAGTAATGGCTACCGGACCCTCTTCCCCACCCAAAGAGACCGGAACATGACGGACTATGGGATGAAATACTTCCTTGGTTAGTCTGGGTCAGCTACAGTATCCGAAGCGGACAAAAGATCTTGAGTTCAGTACAGGCCATCCCAGCACCAGCTGAGGCCTTATCAATGTTTTCACTTACTGTCCAGCAACAGAGTTCCCTGGCAACCAGAGTAAAGGGAGTTAACCCTTTCCTGACTGAACCCAGCACAATATGGTAAAGTGTGTTTGGTAAGGTTTACATTGTAAAAGGGAAATGTTTTTTTTAACTAATTTTTATTTGCTTATTAATTATTATAATTGTGACTTCAGTTAACACTGTACCCCATCCCAGCTGGAAACCCAGATTGCCTTCAAGGTGCAAATACGATGGGTCTTTTAACGTTGAAACTTCTAAATAATTTTTGATATGTTTCCAACTGTTGATTTGAGAAAAATATCAGGGGAGTTATTAATTGGGGGAAAAAAATGAAAACCTAAACAAGAGCTAAAGAAATCTAGCTATACTTTTTTTTAAAAAAAAAAAGCTATAGCATAGTCTAATCTTTGGCACTCTGGAGTAATTATCAGGACCAAATAAAGGAAATACGGCATTTTAGCAATATTCTGTAATATGAGTACTGCATCCCGTTAAGTTACATGAAAAACTGAAAGATCAAATCACATTCTAATAACATTTCCTAATGTATTTTAAAACAATTTAATCCTTCAGAAATTAACAATGCGGTCATTCTAGATGTGGTTGATTTTGTGCCAGTCCCACAAATGTAAAGGATCACAGAGTGTACCTTCTGTCTCTGGACAGTATCATTATCAAACAACAGTTCAGAAGAAGAATAGAGACATTCCCAATGAAGATATACTATCCTCGTGAAAACCACACTGTTGAGTGTTAAGGAAATAAAACCAGTATAAAATCAGGATGGCCAAAGCTTAATTTACTTGAGCATCTATGCAATTTAAAACTCTCAACTATTTGCCCCAAAAACCTGAGTGGAACTTCAGAACTCTCCATGAGGTTGTACGTGTAGATCTGTTGACACAAGTAAGAGCAGCAGCGTGTTAATAAACCCATGGTGCAGATAAATGGCTTCAATTAGGCCTCTTCTTAGGTTCTACCAGGATATTTCCTTATCTCTTTTTGTGGCTGGCTTGTTTTTTCTCCCCTCTATCCTCCTCCTATTTACTAAGGCTTCAGGGAGCTGTTTGCCAGACATATGAATTCTCATGAATTAGGCTGCATTTAAGAATCTAGCTTTTCCTTTACCTTTCAGGCTTTTCTTCATCTACTCTGTTTCTAAAGAGCTACCAGCACTGTCTTACAATGACTACAGTAGAGGAAAATAGTGAAATATGTATGAAAGGGTGACAGATTCATAAGAATGCAGGAATATCCACAACTATTGCAAGAAGCATGTGATTAATCCACCAGTCTTCCTGCTGGGGCTTGCCAGTGATTGCATTCTTGCTTAATATGAGAAAAGGAAATGTCTAACTGAGCTAAAGCTCTTCCAGGACAAGAAATAAGCTGAAACACAGAGATAACAGAGTTTAAAGCTCCATCCTTGCTGCAGCAGCTGAGGAAAAAACACATCAGCTGGTTTTACAGATTACACAGCTGGAGGAAGGTAAGGATTTAAGGGAAATGATTTTGGAAACAAAAGCTTATGATATGACTCCTCTTCGGCTAGGCACAGGCTTACACTCCTGACACTTCTCTGCATCCTGAGCTCCATGACAGGTATGGGCAGGAAGCAAAGGTGTTGGAACACACCCGTTTCACACCACTTGGAAGTGCACTCTGCAAGAATGTAGAGGCCAATTCACAAAACCTCTTCTGTTTTAAGAGTTCTTTAATAATATTTATTTCTGTCATTTTAAAAAAGTGATGACTGGCAAGCCTGGTAGCATTTTGAAGAGCTGAAGCAGGCTGGTAATAGCATCTCCTGCTGTCCTGCCAGGTCTAGAGCCTCATCCAGTGTGAAGTTTGGACAGACACTAGCAATATTTGAGCCCAAACCTCAGACTCATTTGAATCATTTGAATTCAAGTCCTTGAAGACATAAACTCTGCCCTGAGCAAGGTCTTCATCACCCAGTATCACCCATGCTGTTTATGATGGGCAAGCCAGATGCAGCGGGGACATCCTTTAATCCAGAAAGCTTAGCGTTCACTTCTATGTGAGAAGAGAATGTATATTCCAAACTTCATCCAAAACCCACTGAACTGAACAGGTTTTACTTGATTTTAAAAGGCTTTGGCACAAATGTGTTAAAGTGATAGAATGTAAGATGATACATAGATTCACAGAAAGCTAAGTGACTCCACAAGATCCCAAATCTAAGCAACAAAGAAAGGTAGAGTTTCAGGAGGATAGCCTGAAACTGATAGAAAGCATTGGAAAGTAGGAGACAACATGAAAAAAGTAGTAGGAGGAATGTACTAATCATGTGCTGTCACTATCCAGCTTGGAACATGAAACATTTAAGATGAAAACAAAACCAATCTGTCCAACATGCTGTTAGTATGGCAGGATATCAGGTCTTCATTCTGCACCACTGAGATCAGTGTTTTGGTTCAGACTAAGAAGAACTAAAGCTTGGATTTTACTGTGTTTCTGTGGTAAATGAATAATGTGTAACTTAAGAATTTATTACTTACGCCACTTAACACATGCAATAGTTTTGAGGCAGTTATTAGGACTATTCCAGTGCTTAAAAATAGACATACTTAGTCCTTCCCTGAATAAAGATTTATGAAATCAAGTTTTCACCTAAAGTATTAGAAAAATACATGGATCATGTAAATAAACTTGGTACTCAGACCCTTAGAATGGAGCTGTTCTGCTTTTTGGAAAGTTGGGCAGAAAAAAGAGTCACATTTCTCTGTTAATCATAAGATCTAAGTGCTGGAATCAACACTTATTCTGCACTGAACGGTTGAAATATCTGTATGGATATTTACAGACTCTGTCCAGCACTGGTTTAATGTCCAGATGTACATTAAAATATTAAAAACCAAAGTGGAAATATCATCAACTGGGGAGCTGGGAGGAATGTCTTTGTTAAAGAACCAGTTAACTACTTCCTCTGCCTCAGGGACAAGTTTTTACTGTGTTTCTTCACTTCTGTTTGTCAGTCTCCCAAACACATTTATTCCCCAGGAGCATGTTCATCTTTTATTTATTGTCAAAGCTGAACTCTATTAAAATGATATACAAGCCACGGAGCTGAAGAGCAAACTTTAGGGTTTGGGATAACACCTTATGAAATTATGTTGACCTTCTCCTAAATCTTTTTGCACAAACACTACTGCATCCAAATTAACCTTCACTGGTTTCTAACAGCCCTATTGTTACAGCCAAAGCCTTTTGAAGATTTCCAGGTTCTGGCTGTAATTTGAGGGGCCTTATATTTGAGTTAAGATCTTGCTGAAGCAGCAGCAATGCTGCGGCATCATTACTTTTATAGAATTGCAAACTGAAGTGTGAAGCATTGATTAGATAGTTAAAATTAAACATTTTACCTCCTGCAAAACCACTGAGAGATAATATGATATGAAAGGTTTTAATATTTTTTTCATCCAATTTATAGAGATTTAAGGGCTGGATCCAGCAACATTGATACCAGTAGGAATTGTGATTCATGAAAGCATCACAACCTTGCAGTCTAGCAATGTCTCAGTTTTAGCATTGTTACTCCTGTTTGAGGTCCCAGTCCAACACAGCATACTTAGGATAGAACTTGAACAAGTAGCACCTGCAGATCATTGGTTTCTCTTGAACTTGGTCATAAGAAGAGCTTATGGTGACAAAGTTACAGAAACGAGGAACCCCTATTTGCGTGTAAGGAAAGTTTAATAGGGATTTTCTGCTTTAGATGGCCTGTATCTCATGAGTGATATATGTGATAGGTATTAGTAAAAAATAAAAATAAAAACAAAAAACCCCTTTGTCTATAACTCCACTTACCATGTGGCATGCTCACCTGCAACATAGCTATTTTCAAAAGATTGGCTATATGATCTTACATGATTACAACAATCTGAGGCTTTTTCCACTTGATCTATTTGCCTCCCTTAGCATGAACTATTACTTCCCTGTGATACTTTCCTGTAGCTTGTTTACCAAGCGATGAACAGAATACTTTACAAACACATACCGTTCAATCCCATAACTTACACAGTAAACTAGGCTTTTAAATTGTGTAATAACTCATTCTTATAGTAAAGATTTAAGGAGACTATCAGAAAGGACAATTTCATTTATTTTTCTATCAGAGGCTTGGCTGAAGAATGATTTCAAGAGAAAATTATGTTTCTGGGACTCAAAGATATTCAGGAAAAAAATATTTATTGAACTAAACTGTCCAGGGATATCCAAAGATTACTAAATCAAAAGTTCATAGGAGTCAGTACCACAAGATGTCTAAGTCAACTTCAGGCTTTTAATTCTCATTAATCCATCTGAAACTGGGTACCTAAATATCTTACAGATCGAAGCTCAATTTTCTGACTGAATAAAATAAAGCCTAACACCAGCATCTATTTTATGAGCAGTCCCACTGATTTTTAATCTTTTGACATTCTGATCTGTCAATATTTTTAATATTTTTTAATATTCTCCGGGAACGGCTTACTTGAACGTTCAAAATTTTAGCTGGGAAGTGTTTTGGTTTTTATCACAGTGATCTTCTGTCCCTTGTGAAGGGATTAAGCTTTCTTTGCCCATTAAAATCAGCAAATAATGCCACTGATTGATCCAAAACATAAAGCAAGTTTTAAACCACACCAGAGTCGCTTGTTGCGACTGTGTAAAACCTAACATATGGAAAATCTGTTCATAAGGAATTGCCCAGGATTTTTTCACTTCACTGCAACACATCAACTGAAAGATTTCCCTGCAGGGCTCCATCATGCAAAACGCTGACCATCCAGGCTCACGTCCACAAAAACAGTCACAGAGTTCAGCATGTTTTTAGACACAATCCTGTAGCAAAGTACCCGCTGAAGTGCTTGCTTCAGGCTGCACAGAGCTGCGCCTCCAGTAGATCTTCCTGCAGCCTGGTCACAGAAGGTGACCTCCTCCCCAGGACCCACCAGATCTTGTCTGGTAAAGACATGGCTCCAGTTCCACAAAGATCAGGGGTTTTGACAGCAGCATGATTTGTAATTCCCATTGAGGGGTACAGCTCACAGTAGGCTATACAGAGACTGGTATTTCATATTAATGTGACTTTATTACTAACCAAAATGAAGGATTTACATCACCAGACAGCAGAGGCCAAGCTGCAGACAGTGTCGCTCCTCTATTGCTTGTAACCTTGTTAAGGTGCCTCATTCATTCCTACAGAAGTTTTCCTTATTTAAGGTTGGGTTGTTGGGGGGTTTTTTTTGTTTGTTTTGTGTTGTTGGGGTTTTTTTTAAGAGCAAAGTACCAAATACAAGTGACTTGGATATATTTGTGATGAAACACTGTTCCTACAGGCACCAAATATGTACTCCTTTCTTGTAGAAGTTGTTCATAAAGAATGTAAGACTTTAAATTTAGTTATTCCTTTGGGTGTAATGTAATTTTGCACTTTTTTTAATGTTAATTATCCCTTTGTATACAAACTATGATTTTGCATACAATTACTTTTGAAGGAAAGGCACAGTTAGTTTTACTGCTGCTAATTACCAGAGTTCTTTGTTCCAGCTCCCACAATGTATTTTCCCTTTTTATTTTAACACGCAAAGTTAAAACTCAAGAACCTGAAAATTCTTTGTGATATTTCTGTGGTTTCTTTTTAAAAACCACTGATTTCAGACGTTGTTTTCCCATATTTTGTTTGGCCTCTCCTTACCGAAGGATAAATTCAGACAAGCTTAATAACAGTATGTGTTGCTTCCACTGAAAGAGGCCACAGAAACACACTTTTCATTCCCTACCCAATGAATGCTGAACTTGATTTCTCTCCTTCACCTCCCACCCCCCAAAAACCAAAATCTTATTCCCATGCAATTAAGATTTGAGGACACCGCAGCCTGCTTGCAAATATTCCACAGAGCAATAAACAGCCAAATTAGGAAGCTGAATTATTCATTGGGAATTATTTGCTCATTTTTACAGAGCGCATTGCACACCACATACAATTGCCATTACACATTCTTCTCATAATGTTGATTTTGTGGCTAGACTATTTTTCATAGAGTTTTCCATTCTCCCTCATCTCCTTCTTGTATTATGCTGCTATTTCACTGAAATACTTTTTCACAACTAAATTTGAAATTGGTTCTGTGTGGAACATAACAGCCACTTTCTCCCACTGTCCAAAACAGCTCTTCAAATTAAAAGGAAGCGACAGTCACCGTAATCTAACAGAGAAAGACTTGACAAAGGTAATGATGTTGGGCAGTATTCATTGTGAAGGCAAAGAATAAAGACAAAAACTAGGCAAATAGTCCAAAAATGGAGACTGCAATGAACTGATATAACACAGTAGCATCACTCTACATATATGGAAATGCTAATGGAACCATGAAGGCAAAGCTATGTGAGGGAGAACTTTACATCGTATGATGACAGGGCTGTAATAGCTCTATCGGAAGTGGAAGAGGGAAGCCTACAGACTGTTTCGATGATCAACAACTCCTGTAAGTGCTTCTCAGCTTTCATTTGAATTGCTGTGTCACTAAAATTGTCTCTGCATCTGCATACGCAGTGGTTAATTCAAAAAACCTTATGAAACTGGCCAAAACACGGCTGTATCTCCTGAAAGCGGAACCTGCCGCAACGATTTGCAAGTGATGAGTCTGTCATGGCCAGCTACTGAGAGCTGAGAATGAACCAGAGGGACCACCGAGATGGTGTAAGCCATCTACATATTTTAGGTCCATCTCTACAGTCAGATGGCATCGCATATTTGGACCAGTAGGAATTACTGGCCTATAAATAAGGATCAGAACATTTGCGTTAAAGCAAATGTCCCAAAATATTAGATATAACTTCAGAATTAATAGTTATTACAGCTGCTGTGAATTCTCCGTTCATGCTTTTGCTCCCACCTTTATGTATTCATTGGCATGGAACTGGAAATTATAATTTTAGACAAAGAAAGGGGTGGGGGAGAAGTAGCAGGAGAATATGTAAAAGAACTCCCAAACAGAAAATGCTTCTGTGGTGAAAAAGATCATATCAGCACTTAAATTTCCCAGTTTCCCTAGATTTCCTCATGTTTAATTTCTTATTTGAGTGTTTTTTCCCCCCAAAGAGACCTGCTGCTTTTTAAATAAGAGAAAGTGATTCTTCAGTGACTGAAACATCATTATTCTGTGCTATTAACGGAAGTCAGGTCTATAGTGCAGAAATAGCTTTCTCAACATTTAGATTAATTAGAAAATCAGATTTATCACATTATTATGTCCTTTCCCTCCCTTTGCTTTATATTAGTGCTCAGATAAATTATGTTCTGTTCATACAGAAGCATGCAGAAAATTAAGTTTGAATTCTAATTACCTCCCTCTATTTTTTCAGGTTATGATTTTTTTATTTTTTTGCATGAGGCTCTATTCAAAAGGAGAAGCAGTAACGCGTAGTCCCTAAACCTTGCTGTGATAAATGGATTCTGCTCCCATAACTCTTTATTTTCCTTTCTTTGGGAGAACTGAAACTCTACAGGTTAATACTTATCCCTCTGTATTTTCTTATGCTTCTAATATCCAAACTGGAGAAGAAAACCAGTGTGTCATTCAGGTGACTAATCATAGAGATAATTATGAATCCACAGTATGGAACTTGCTTCAGCAATCACTGACATTTTTACATAGTTTTTAAGCTTGCTCAGAAAGGGTCAAAATGCACCAGTAAGACTTTTGCCTTCATTTCTGCACCTAATACAAATTACTTTAAGGTCTTTGCATACAGTTCTCCTACACTATATGATAAGAATCCCACCTAATTAAAAGCCAGAAGTAAGCACTATGAAATTATGAAAGATGATTTTTGAGATCCTGTGACTGAACTGTGACAGATGCAATGCTCTGGAGTCATGGACTATCCAAGCCTTTTGCACAGAGATAGACCCTGGACTCATGCAATGTTAAAACACTGCTTGAATAAATAGATACTGTACACTTATTTCTGGACTTTCTTCTGATCTGTATTGCTCGCTCAGTGGAAGAGGAAGAGTACTTAACCCAGGTATAAAGACATATCTAAGGAGGATAATCTGTGCAAACTCGCAATACCGAAACGCTCTCATTAACTCCTCATGTGACATTTTATTTCTCTGGGAGAACAAAGGAGGTAACACTAAATATGGGCAAAAGAAACTGTAGAAAGTATTCCAAGAAGTGGTATGAATACTTAGCTGAAGGACCCAAAGACGTAAATTTATTGGAAGACAATCCTGAAAACATGTCTGAACTGCCTTAGATGGACCAGGGCACTCACCAGGAATGGGGTGACCATTAACCAGCCAGACTATGAAGTGGTTATAGATCTGTGGACTGGTTTCCTTTAAAACACTTCTCTATTGAGGAAATTACTCCTTAATTCTATAAGCACTACCATTGTCATCGCCTTTCTACCTCTTCTCTCAAAATTTCTTTATTCCTCATTTTAAGTTTGAAGTGATGGAAGCGACAGAGGTATCTAAGTAAAGTGCCAGAAGGTGTTTATTTGTCTGGATTTAATTCTCCTGGGAGACATGCTACAGGTCTCTATTCTGAGCTGGACACTCTAGTTCATCTAGAGATTCAGTTGCTGGATTATTCTGTGCAGAGTAGAGACACCCAACATTATTAATCTTTTTGACTTCTTTAAATTTAGTCACTGGATAGTCTAAGACAATAGAAATACAGCACTTGCTAACCCTCATGGGAGGGGGAAAAAAAAAAGTACTATTTTTCATACTTTATGTTATAGCTCATTTTATTGTTTTATCTTTTAAAGACTAATGTTCACTGCATTGGAATACATCTAGCAGTAAACAGTTTTGCAATTATCAGCTGTCTCAGCTTTACTCCGTCTTTTAACCAATATCTAATACCTTTATGTTTTGTATATTCAGGACCATACGTACGATTCCCTTCCAATTCAGAGAATGCTTATAAATATCTGATCTTTATAACATGTTTCCAGACAATCATTAGCATAAATTGCTACTGACATTGGGTTTGTTTTTTTTTTCAGTTCTTAGTGGCTCTGTCTTATCATGCACCTGTTAGGAAAGGGAATAGACACTTATTTTCAGGTTCACATATGAATATTTAACGGGCAAGGGTTACTAAAACCTATCTAATGCATCCAAATGAGAATACACTGACAAGAGGCTACCAGAGATTTTAATATTGCCTCCAATATAAGCATTCAGGTTGCTCTATCACAAATAAACTACTCTTGATGTTCCTGTTAAAAGCGATGCAAAACTGGAAAACCGCTAAAATTTTGCTAGCTCATGTACAATTTTAATGTGGTTGCTTGTGCAATGCAGTGCAACTTGATGTGAGTCATTAGGAGAACAAGATTCAAACAGGTTTTTCTCTCCCACCCCCAAGTATACTCATGGGTGCTTTGATTTTAGCTTTACCTTACAAAACACAGACTGAATGTGAGAGCAGGACCTTACACATTTGTGAACCCACTTTGCCTGAGACACATAAAAATTATCTCTGAGCTTGTGGGGTCTTGGCAGCTTAGTTTTCCTAGTTCAGCTACCGTTTATTAATAATACCTTCTCTAAAAACTCAGTCAGCAGCCACTTTATTACATGGCAAAAGGTGGCAGAATGTAGATGCATCCTCTAATGTACAATTTACAAATCCAATTATACTCTTCACATTAAGAAGAGGGATGGGAAGCTGTTGGTAACTCCACCTCGATAAATACTTGTATAGCTTTCACAAGCATTAAGAATAATGCCTGAGAGTTCTTTCTGGTTTTGATCCTCATGGCACTAATTCACACAGGTCTACTTCTGCAATTCAGAATTCATTTTCCAGATCCAAAGCCAGATAAACCTCAAAATCCATTAAGTTACTCCTATTTTCATAGAATCATAGAACGGTTTGGGTTGGAAGGGACCTTAAAGACCATCTAGTTCCAACCTCCCTGCCATGGGCAGGGACACCCTCCACTAGACCAGGTTGCTCAAAACCTCATCCAGTCTGGCCTTGTAGACAGCCAGGGATGGGGCATCTACAGCCTCTCTGGGTCATCTGTCCAATGCTTCACCACCCTCTCATGTTCATTACTTTTGTCCTTTTTCATCTGTATTAAGCAAAAGTTACTGATCCTCATTACACTCGCTTCTTCCCTACCATTTCAAGCAAATGATATGCTTTATCATCATTTCATTGTCCCCTTAGGATAGTAACTAGACAGTCACAGCAAGGATATAGCTGGGTATTTTAAGTAATGAATTCAGCACTTCTAAGACACCCAGGAAGCTAATTTTATAGGTTTAACTGGAAGTGTTAGGGTGCTGATGGAAAAAAAACCCAACATCTAAGCAGTCGCAGTTGAGGATCAGAGCCAGTAATGGACTAACACTGAGCATTTAGCTATCTTAAAGCAAGCTGCCCAAGTGAATGACTGCCAGCTCACTTGACTTAAGTTCAGCCCTGCAGGTGCCATACCAGCTCTGCAAGCATGCGAGCTAACCATTTCAGGACTCCTAATATGAAGCTAACGCTGTTTACTCATTCGTGTAATGGAAAAAAGGGAATCCACAAAAAAAAAACCCACACAACCAAAAACCCACCAGGATTCAGGCATTCCTCCACTGTGGGAATCGGTAGGTCAGGCACCTTCAGAAGACTTAAAAAATGAAAGAAAAAGGTTCTCTATGACCCATGACAGTGAGCATTGTGTTTTGAAAGCCAGAATGGCCACCTCCGAGTTGTGCTAGGCACTAATTTACCCTGACCTTGTGAGGTCCTGTCCTGTCCTCTGCCTGACAGAAAGGGAACACATGCCATCTACCTCTAAGAGGTACTTTATGAGGAGATTTCAGGCAAATCTAAATACTGGCCCCACTGCAGAAAGCAGCACGAGGTGTTGTGTTGCAGGAGGGTTAACTCACACAGTTAACCTCAGTGAATGCAAAGCTCCATCTTCCAACTCCAAACTTCCAGAACTAGCATGGGAGGAGAGGATGGTAATTTTGTTTTAACACACAGCAAGTGGAATAAGAGGGAAGAGTTTCCTTTGCTGAGCTTGTTAGAAGTTCATGCACAGCTAGCATTTATTAAGGACTCTAGGCTGAAAATCCAGTTTTAAAGCAATCCTAATGGTACAGATCCCAGAACCCTCAGAAAAACACCTGGGAAACAGCAGGAGTCATAACACCAGTTTATGAAACGATAGCTTTCCCCTTTGCTCTGCAAAGGGAGTTGGGCACCGCAGTTATAAATCTGGAGCCTACTCTATAGACAAGAGTCTAAAATGCAGGCATTGCAGCAGATAATTCCTACTTGTCTATGTTTTTGATTGACAATAGCTTTTGATCTCTTCCCAACCAATCTGAATAATTTACAGCCTTTTTTGACCTTCATTTAAGCATATGTAAATTTTATGCATCATCTACCCTACCTAGATCACAGGTATAATAAACACAATAAAAAGCTTAAGTGTTTGCAGAGTAGGCTGAGATCCAGCAGCTAATAATTTCACATAGGAAAAAAAAAAAAAATTCATATCCAGGGCTTTAAATAGCATCAACAGAAGAAAGAGCTCTCAGATACAAAGAGTATCATGTGGATATGGAGAGTGTTAAAGGAAAGGATAAAGCGTCTTCACTGCAACTGGTATTTGTACATGTATTTAGAAAGAGTTCTCATGATGTAACAGAGTGAGTGAGAAAGTCTCTAGAAATCTATCCACTGGCTGTATAGAAGCGGTAATCCTTTTTACTGACATATCATTTATTCCCAGCCTATCCACACATGTCACTGGCAAAAACTCTATGCTACAAGCCAGACCCAAGGGAAACCAAAGAAAGAGTAATTAATTCTCAAGAACTTCCTCAAACTGCCTCCAGTAGATCCATCAGGACTCCCTGATCCTGCTGTCTAAGCTTGAGGCAGAGACAGCAGAAAAGGCTCTCGCTACAAAACCACCTTTCCCTTAATAATCTGCCCTCCAAAGGTTTCCCTCTCAGCTGGCTAGCAAAGCATTTCTCTGGCTGTGCTCATCACTTATTCACAGCCACACACCAGATGGGAAGCTCTAAAGAGAAAAAGAAAATTAATTCCGCGTTCTTGATGGAGTAACACAAAGAAAATGCTCCTGAAGGACCCAGCCTTTTCCTCAGGCTCCCACTGCAAGGAAATCTGCAATTTCCACACAGATATTACAGTACAGAAAGTGATACAGCATGTCCCCAGCACCGTGTTTTACCGTTTGGGAACTTGTGGCGGCTGAAATACTTGTTTTAACTTGCTGCTACCTACTGACTTCTCCTGGACGAAATGACTTGATGTTTTAAACTCAAGTCTTCACTGGTGTAGAAGCCTACGCTGGAAATTTCACCAGAGGAGAGAATTGAATATAGGCCTTGCATACTGGCCTGCTGTGAGTTGAAAAAGTATTAGCCTCCAGGCTAACATGCTAGAGATTATTCTCTTCTTGTGTTTTTGGCCATTCGCTTTTTATTCATGACTGTCCGATTGTGCTCAGTGCAACAGTACGAAGAATGAAGCAAAGAACACAAAGAATCTGTCAAGACATCTGGTCTCCTCTTTTCTGAGCCGTTTTCACAACACAAGTCTCCATAACTTCAAAACCCCCTTTGTATTACTGAATCAACGAATGAATAAATAAGCAGAGGACACAGATCTGCCTACGAGATATCACAAAGCAGCGATGGGGGAAGGGACAAAGGATTTGAAGATCATTAGAATAAGCAGAATTTTGCTGATAGGAAACACTGTAAAATCTTGAGTTGGGAGTTAAAGGCAACTCTTGTATTTGGAGCAAAAGACGATGGAGACAATGTGGTCTGGTGCATTGAATAAGGAATGCATAATTAATTTTTGTCTTACATTTACAACCCTAGGCGAGCGACTTCAATTCTCGGTACTATAACTAACTTCTACATGTTGATCACTGTCCACACACAGCGTTAGCTCAGTAGGACAGACAGACTATGCTGTGTTTTCAGGATGACACCAGAATATAAATAACAAGTGGTAATAGTATTAAATTAGAGGAGAAAGAGCATTCAAGCTCCACAGAAGTGTTGATAGAAAGAAAAAAGATACATCACAAGAATTTCCAGCTCAGCTGGATGTTTCATTACTGCTGCACTCTATCTTGAGTAGGTCAAGAAAAGTTCCTTAGCGATATTAACTGTTGTAAAACAAAGGACAAGAGAAGATTGAAAAGTAAAGAAAATGGTATTTTTTACCATATGCAGCGCTCTCACTACAAAACTAACTTTTCTCACTTACTCTAAATCTGTACTTCATTACCTGAATAATTCAAAAGGAAATACATGCTGCATGAGAACAGATAAAACAATTGGGAGAAAAAGCCGGAGTAAGTTTTCTTTCTTTCCAACTTTACTTATTCATCTTAAATGTTTATTTTCAGAGAAGACACTGAAATAAGAATAAACCAGAAACACAGCACAGGGAATAAGCATGGATTCCTAATTATGAAACTGTACTTTATTCCCAAGATAGCTGACTTTTCAGTATATTTAATAAAGGGAAATCAAGCAAATGGTTTCAACCATTAATGAGAGCTCCTGGGAAATTAAAAGTTATAAAAGAAACAAATTCCCATGTAGGGACAAAATAGAGAAACTGTAATTATGGCTAAGCAGTTGACAGATTATAAAGTAATACTTTGGCACAAAATTGCAAGAGAAATTCTACCATTAAGACACCCTTTGGAGACTCCACACTGTATCTCTGCTCATATTCTGACTTCCACTTTAAAACTGGCTGTTTTGAAATAAGGGATTTTTTTCAGTGGTAAAAAAATACAGCCCAAGATGAAAGTAGTACAACTTGACATACTGAAGCATTTCTATCCATTGTAAAACTTGGTTTTGAGATTCTTCCTCACACTGAGCTGCTTCTTAGTCCAAAGGCTTTCCCACTGCAGGTAATGGGAAGAAAACATAAGGATCCATTTCGTTGTGCCAGCTGAAGGTCAGTTTCTGCAGCACCAAAGGAGTCTAAAGTGATGTAAAAGAGCAAACCTTTCTACTACGTCACTCCTGACTTGAAATCTTACGCCTTTGGTGATTTGTTTTTTGAACTGGACATCCAAACATATGACCACTTGGAGACTATCAAAGATGACCTATTTCTTTTTTCTTTCCTCTCCAAAGGAAAACAAACTCCGATTTTAACATAAAGTCACCAGTTTCCAGAAGTATTTTGCTTTACTGTCTACCAATGATTTAAGTACTCAGTACTGAGCTTTATGAGTCTGAAAAAAAACATTCCTGAGCACATTCAATATTTTGCAACTTAAACTCAGCATCAAAGATTAAAGTACACTTTTGAATATTTCTCTGCCATCAGAAGCATATTTCTTCTACCGGTCTTCAGCCAGAAACTCTCCTGAAAGCACTAAGAAATGCAGTTAGTTTACAGTGCCACCATAACTTGATTAACCTCACTTTCTGAAACCCGACTGCCCTTATTTATCTATGTGTATATACACATATAACTACACATTCACACCTCAGAATACCTTCTCCATCACCTATATATATTTCCATACAATTTCTAATTTTATATCAATTTCATGACAATTTTTCCCAAATGCTTTCACATTATAAGAGCTCTCATTCTTCCCGGAACAAAATATTGTACATTTTCTCTTAACTTTGATTGCTTCTTGCACTTCTGTATCCAACTTCCTTGCCCTTTCTCTGATAACGCTATATTATTCACACTCAACCTTTGCGTACACAATTTCTCCTGAACATTTTCATTTCTTTCTCCACTCTTTCAGCCTAATACTGACTTGCAGAGTACCTCTCCAAGCCCTGGCCTTTCTCTTTCTGTCTGTGTGGCCTGAAATTCAAAATTCTGCCTGAACTGAGTCTGAACGTAGGACTGAAGACCTAATGAGATTAGTCACTTTTTCCAACAGTTAACCTACCATCACTCTCAAGTCTTGTTTATATCTTGCTCAGAACCAACACTTAAGCTTTCTCCTTTATTTACTGTGCAATGAAAGCAGCTTCTTGTAGTGTAACTAGAACAGTGAGTAGCAGCAGTAAGTATGCCTTTCACGTGCCTGTTTGCTTTTGGCTTCTCAGATTGAGGTAGAAATTTAATTTCCCATCACCTGTTTTCTGTAACTGCCGTGACTCTTTGCATGGAGGGATGAAGAAAACACAGAAGTCTCAAAGTCTAAAGTCCATTCAGACGAACAGCAAAACTAGAGACAAATCTGCACTTTGGCCAAACTTAATATGCTTTTCCATCAGAGACTAAAAATCTCAGGACTGAACTGGACTACTGTAAATTTGATATACGGCCCCAAGAATAAATCCCACAAGGGTACTTGAGCAGTCCATTATGGTACACCTAGAACTTCATGTGAAAAAGCACATAAAGAGAAAGAATATAAATGTTCTCCAAAAACTCAGAAACTAAGACAGGTGTCATTGTGTTTGGATCCAAGTAGGAAATTCATTTTTCCTTTAGAATGATTGTCAATTAATTAATTCTGTACAAGACAGAATGAGCATTTTTGTGTTGTGTCTCTGGTTTAAGCCCTGATTGATCCTACACTTAAAACTTGCTTCTGGTAAATGTAGCACTAAATTATTAGAAGGACAGACTGCAGAAAGCAATGGATCAGTAAATATCTACATTTTCTTACTCACTACCCATTGGATGAATTAGTGTCTGGGAATATCTGGAATGGCATCTACTTTTCCCCCACCACTTTGTTTCCACTCCCCTGTTCCTCAGTTTCTCTCCTCCCCAAAAATGCCTAGAGCAGGAAAAACTTCACTGCCTCAGGGTACAGTCTGGTTTTACTAGGAGGTTATGTTCTCACTTCACCCTATTCAGCAAATGAAACTGAACACCGAATAAAAACCTTTAGGCAGCTTTTGTATTACAAAATGCCTTGCCTTCCTTTCACCTGAAGTTCGTTAACAGTTGCAACTGGTAAGGAGCACTTTTTTCCCCAAAAGGATGCAATGTCTTCTTGAAGCAACCACTGTTATATCACTGCTGTTTCTTTTTTCCTTCCTATGACCTTATGCTACTGCTGCTACACATCAGTTATCATTATCTGCTGTGGCTTTTTGCCATGTTCTTGAACAAAGTCTCTCTCGTTCCCTTCACCATTTCATCCCGTAGCGATGATGATTGCATAGGGTCTGGCAGGGATGCCACAGCACGACATGAGATGTTGTTTCAAGTGTCCTAGAACTTGCCTTTCTCAGGCCAGGTGTTAAACCTTTCCTTGAAGAAAGAGACACATTTGCGATGATGCGATATTGGTATGTCTTTAGAAAATGGGTATTTCTCATTCCCTGACAATATCCGTAAGATAGCTGAAAAATATTTAAAGGCTTAAAAAAAAAAACCAAAAGTATTGCATCTTATACTCATCATAGCAATAGAGCTATGGTTTCCTAGCCAAAATACCTCTCTCATGTACATTTTAAATCAAAAGCCTGGCTTTTGCACCTAGGAAGCTATCATTAGCTGAGATAAAATATAGACACGCAAGTATATACCAGCATGAATTTAATGGGAAAAGCCTGCAGATTTGCCTCCTGTTGTTCACAGAATGATTGTAAAACTCCAGAGAATTAGGAACAAGCCTACTTCTATTCAAAATATACCAGAGTGGAAATGTTCCTCTTAAGTAATTCTACATGGAGAAATAGTTTATCAACCCAAAGACTTTATGATTCTGGAAGTAGCAATAACATATGGTTTATACTTCTTACCTGACCCGCTGTCTGTGCTCTGTTTCCCGAAGCTGCTTATATTTTAGTCCTACATCTGCTCTGTCAGATCTTTAACAAAGCAACTGTAGACCTGCCAACAATTCAGGAATTAAACCAATAACGATTTCTGATCAAAAGGAGAAACACAGTCTGGAAAGCAAGAAGTTTTCGACGTTGAATCACTGTCTGCCTTATTGCATTTTTACTCTTGTGTCTGGGTTTCAAAATAAAGTCAGGTACCAAAATGGCAGACTCAGAAACACTTTGTACAGACCAACTCCAGAGGAAGGAGGAGGAGAGAAACCAATGCAGAAATACAGAAGCTTGTTCTACATGAACCCACTCATGTCTGGATCTTTTGTAAACACACCTACGCTGTTCCAGACCTGTATTGATAAATCCCTGACTGAATCATGACCCCATATTCCACCTGTTCCTAACAACTCTCCACACTGATAGTTATGGAAATGGATTCAAGATTGAATCCAAACTTCCTGAACCAATGAGGCTTTGATTCTGCTGTGCAAATGATTAGGTTACTCAGGTGGGAGAGGAGAGGCAGAGATGGAGCAAGAAAAAAAAGAAATAGTGACTGTTGAGCACAACACAATGCAAAGAAGCCACATTCTGTTTTCTGCAGAACTGGATGTAATGGGAGCGCATCACTCCTTTCAGGCAGTAGAAGTGTAATACTTTATGCAACAGGAGATGTATTTCGCGCTTGTCAAAACTGTCAAAAAGAATCTAAGCAAGTTGGAAAGCTATGGACTTCTAAAGTAATACAAAGACCCAAATACATCTTGTGCTAGAGAAGTGAAAAGGAAGGTTTACAAGGTTTTTTATAGTAAATTAAGTCATCCTTAAAGATTTTGGATCATCTAATTTTAAATCTGTTTCCCAGAAAACTTTTGTCTGTTGCTGGAACAAAGAAAAATGCAAGGAGTCTTCCTTTCAGCATTACTTAAGCGGTCTCAAATCGGGAGAGCACCATATTTAGAACTGATCCTAGAAACCTGCAGGAAGGTTACTAAAAGATTTCTACAAAAGCAATATTTAAAAATAGACATGTTTTAGAATGATAGCAACTTCCAGAGACTTTCCTTTCCATCCGTTTAGACTCTTTTTGCAAAACATAATTATTGTACTGGCAGGTCTGTACAAGACCTCAGAGTATCCTTTTTTCTTCTCTTATTTTTTGCTATCTTCACTTTCAGTTTTACTGTCTGATGCTTCTGCATAAGCAAATATGAGTGAATATGGAACTACTACGAGAGGAAAGAGAAAGAAATAGAATTTCTTGCTCATGTTCTGAAGACTTGGTAAGGCAGTCACGTACCAGGGTGATAAGAATGGCTGGATGCAGACAGCTCGATTTTCATTGTGCTTTAGCGCTTCCATTTTCACCCAAAACTTCAAATTCCAACCCATGCATGTTGAATAGGATGATTAAAAAAAGTACTTTCCCCCAGAAACTAAAATAGATTTAAAAATAAATTTGGCTCCTTAAGAATGAACATTGTGATTTGAGCGTGTGACAACAGTTGGGAGCTTTGGAAGGCAATTTTGGAAGGACCCCCTGTATTGCATTCATTGGACAGCAACGCGCTGTTAGAAAGCTGGACTGCAGTTAAGAGTATGACAGTTAACACCAGTTGTCAGAATATAAGCCGAGCTAAGCACATAAAATAAAGCATCAACTGTGTACACATGATAATGGAAATAATCACACCATTAAGCATCATTACCTCTAAATCCAAACAGGAAAAAAACCACCAATCTGCTAATGATAGTGACATAATTTTCAATCTGAGTCCTAAACACCCCAACACCCCAGTGCAGCTGGCAAAAAATGCTTTTAAGTGTCCAGAATTTAAGGTAAAAAGCATAACTACCTTAGCAGAAATTACTTTTTAACTTCATTCATGTTGGCCCCATCTAGACTGCGTTCATTAGAATATGTTTTAGTGTCTTCAAGCAAATTAATATTAAAAAATTCCTGTCCTCTTAATTTCTGCTTGCTTCACTTGTTATAGAAATCACAAGAGGTCAAGAAAAGTGATCAAATTCCTTGACCCAGTTTAAAAGGAGATGAGCAATAAACCCGGTACAATACACAGCCAAGAGCTGACCTGCATACAGGGTTCAGGAAACACAAGGTGTCGGCCTCCAATTACTAGGTAATGTTGATGCAGTGGCAACACCCAAAGGCTGAAGTTGGCACTGGAGGGCTACTGTCCTAGGTGCTGTACAAACACTGGTGGATACACTCAGCCTATAAATGAGCAAGATTCTGTTTTCCCATTTTGTCAGGTGGAAGTTGGCATTGTCCCAGGTAAGAGGTGAAAAAATTCAAACTGACTTTTGGACTTCCATGGAGTAAAACCATGTGTACCCACTTATGATTATGTGATCTTATGGAAGAATTTTTCAGATGCCTTCTCTGGGCATTGGTGGCTTTGAACGCTCAGCAGCTGACTTCCCAATAGTCAGTCATACACTAATTTACTCATTCCTGGTTGTCCTCAGTGATGACTGTTCGCCATTCCCATTTAACTTATTTTTTCACCTCTCATTCTCCATGCTTTAATTATCTTAAAGAACACCTCCACAATTAAGAAGCTCCAAAGGATAAAAAAAAAGAAGTAAGAAAATTATATTTGCTATTAACATACTGCCCTAAGACTTTTATCAATTAAGTAGGAATAAGATAGAATATAATAGTCATTATAATTTAATTATGGATTCATTTTTTTGTCTGAGTACAGGAGTTGGTTTACAGGCATTGGTCTTTGAGATCTTGGAATACATAACACATTAATAATGAAAACATATCTCTACTATGGTCTATGGAGGGCCTGTAAAAGTAATTTCAGTGCACATCAGCAAAAAGTGCGTAAATAACCCATTGACTGCTGTTAGTTTATTTCCTTGATAAGTATATGCAATTCAGAGAAAAAGATATAGCCAAAACAAGAAAAAACATCGCTTAAGTGGGTTGAGTTCAGCCTTCTACTGTCCTAGGAAAACTGACTAGGACAGTAACTGGCGCCAGATGGTGCATTTAAAGGTCCATTCTCAGGTGACTCTGTTACCAACTAAGGAAATTTAGCTGACACAGAAGCAACTAGGGACCCTATGCTTATAGTAGATAAATATAGAAAGCCCAAATACACTCCAAATCCAAAAATATAATAATTAGGACAGTATCCTGTCCTTTCAGTTCACAGCAAGTGGCACTGCAAGTAGTAAATGAGTAGGCAGAAATTTTATTATATGTCAACAAAATTCACAACTTCATAGCACACTTTACAGATAAGTATTACCTTCAAATAACCAGTTTAAATGGTATAAACTTACACACCAGCTTGAATATATATGCACTTCCTGTTTCAAAGGAGTATGTATCACTGTAATTCAAACTATTCTGTAATGCAAATTAAATGATCGTCATTGACATACCAACATGGGCACAGATCAACACATCGAACACTATCTGTAATTGCCAGGACAGAATTTCTTTCAGTGTCTTCCATGAACCTCCTTGGTTGTTTTTTGGTGGTCTCATGGGGCTGAGAAGCTGACCCATATCCTTGCTGGTTAATCTCTACCACAGTGACTGTCCCCCATTCCCACTGAATTGTTTGCCAAATTTTCTCTCTTTACACCTGCATAAAGTTTTCTCTGAGGAGACACTTCTATTGCTTCTCCCAAATCTTCTTGGTGGTTTTAAGAAACTTTTCTCTTCAAGGGTTCTGATGTGCAAGGCTTTCCCGCACAATGCTGTAGATCTGTTTAATTTTCTCTTAACTGCGTGGCTTCATTAAAAGCAAACAAAATCCAAGCCTGATTAAACCCAAAGGAAATAAGTGATTTCCATTTGCTTCTGTGTTTTGGACTCAGCTCCCTGAGAATTACATTAGTCTCTCCCAGCCTTTTTTGGCGGGTTTTTCTTTGAAGGGTTAGTATTGTAAAAGGTCTAATTCTAGACTATATCATTTATTTACCTCACACTGCTGCATACGTTTTTCTCAACCCTCAACTATTTGAAACCTGTTAAGTCAAAATTGGATATTACTTCTTTTATAATGACAAGTATGCACGTAATATGCAAAACCTGTGAGATACCAGTCACTGTTTACATATTTCATCTAAAAAAAATTCACCTTATTCTCTTCAGAAGAACAGAATTCCAGCTCAGATCCCTTAAACCGAGGAGCTGATGAAATGAATGTATTTATTACTAATGGATTTAACTAACTAAGCATCCAATGTGGTGTTTAGCCTTCTTAATGTGTTTCTATATCAGATGTCACTAATGGAATTTAGTGGATTTAATTCTCTCCTGCTTAAAAGCTTTTATTTATAATAGGTTTTCTGGGTATTAATGTTGTAAATTTAAATTATAGTAATTAGGGAAGTTTACTTTAATGTCCCATGAGTTCTATTGTTGTTTTTAATAACACAACTACTTTTTGAGGCCTTTCCCTCCCTACCCCTGTGCAAATACAAGAAAACCGCATCATGCCCAACGACTACTGAGAAACTTTCTTTGTATAATTATTAAGGCATGAAATAAGATGGGAAAATTAGCTATCCAAACCTATTGCATACCAGTTCAACACCACAGGATGATACTTTTCTGAAATTCAAAGGTTACCTAAGGCAGTGCAGAACCCCTTGCCATCCTTTGTTTGGCAGGTGCAAACAATCTGGGCAACTTGTTAGAACTGAAAGAATTAGAGTTGAGGAATTGGCCAATAGAGAATACTACTACTGTAGAGAAGCTTAAGTATTATCCCATAGGGAAATTATTTGAGAATGTCAGCATTTGTTGAAATCAAGCATTTATCAAAGGTAAATACATGTGCTCTTTAGAAATATCTGATTCACAGAAAATTTGTCTGCACACTGTCCTCAGAGGGACCTACTGTTTCAAAGCAGCACATTGAAGAGTTGGTAGCAACAGAAAGCAAACCAAAGAAAGCATCATGCCCCTCCACTCACCTATTCCTACTGTGCTACAGAAACACCCAAGCTTTTCTTAATTTAACTGAAACACTCAAAGTAATGTTGCCCTGTCTATAGGCTTAAAAATTTAATTGAAATACATTCCCATCTTCTGACCCACTCCAATTTCTTAACACAACATGAATCTTGGCACCTGTTCTTGTGGCTTTCAATATCACTTTCTTCACAACAATACAGCTCTGTGAAAGGGAGCACAGTTAACTTAATTGCTCCTACTTTGGTTTTTCTTGGAAAATAGAACGTCTCATTACAAACATTATATTCAGCAAATGTTCCAAAAAGTTGATAAACTCCATCCTTCAGGCATTGGACAACATTTAAAGAAGCAGCTAAAGAAGTGAGCTTAGAAACCCAGAGGCACATGAACAATATTGGTTTTCCCTAAGGAACACTGCTGTGCAGGCATTTGAACCTACTGTACTAAGAAACAACTCAACTAAGTGCTTAAGAGCTTTATACAAGAATCGTGGATGACAAAGAGGGCTACCTTAATTTTGCATGGCCTGTAGTGGCTCACTCCTGCTTCACAGCATCCTCCCACCATCCACGCATAGTATCACAGCTAAAGCAGCTTCTCAGCTGCTGCTATTTATTAGCCAGCAAACTGAGGTAACTCAGTGCCAATTAACCAATTATCTTAACTCACCAACCTATGAGCTAATTCTGCAGCCAGCCAAACAAATGCCACAGTTTTCATTTCAACAGCAACAACCTCCAGATTCATCCCAGCATGTATTCACAACCTTCTCTCACGTTTCATAAAATCACGTAAAGAAAAAACAGTTGCCTTTTTCTAGTGAGCATCTTATCGCTAGTGGTACTGGTTCCTCTGAGCCCTGCTTGCGTGTACGTTTCATGTGCAAAATTTTATCTTGAATTAAAGGTCCAGAAAATAGGTTATTGCAATTAATCTTTTCCCTGTGTTCTTACTCTAGGAGTGTTAGCAACACAGGGATCTCCATGAAGCTTTTCCAATCTCTGTAAGCTCTTGACGTATTGAGTTCACCTGTGCATTAGCAGCAATGGCGCTTGTTTCCTTCACTGTCAGCACTGAGGTCGGAATTCTCTTTCCACAGTGGAAGGACCAGATAGATTTCAACCAGGTTTCCTGAATAGGCTTTGGTCCACACAATGATTGACTGGGAACTCTGTGATTTCCTTTCCTGAGATGTGAATTTTTGTGATCAGCTTGGAGGAAGTAACTGTACATTCTGGTTTCACGGACATCTAGATAATTAATCTCAAATCAGTCCAACAAAGCAATACATGTGGGCAAACCCAGGAAAGGAAGGTTAGAATTTGTATTTTTGAAGGACATGGCTTAACATGAGTAGCCGGTAGCCACTGGGTTAAAATGAAGCCAGCTACCTGTTACCTTCTGCTGCTCCCAGATACAGATTTGTTCTTCTACCATGACATCTACAAAAGATTTCATGATGTGCTCTCCACTGCATGATTACTTCTTGTCTGTTATCAGTAAACGAGATGATGCAGATTCATCCCGGTTGTGCTGACCAGCTGGGGAGCCGAGCTCTCCCATAACGCTGGCATGACTCGTTGCTGCACGTCGGAGAACTGTCAGTGACAGAGCTCAGACATGTCAGTGCTTCGGCCAAGAGATGCCAGAGGACAATTCTAATACAAGAGACATTCTTTGCTGTTGTTTTCCAAGGATGCAGGTATTGCTCTAGTTTGGAAAGGCAGCCAAAACACAGTGGGAGGTAAAGAGTGAGAATAACAGACTCAGAAAAATCACTTATGAACAGGTATCATTTAGTAAATGCATGACTATGCAAAACTCCTGTGCTATAACTGATGGGTAACAAGGGAACATGCCAGCACAGTTACGGTGTGCAAGGGTACAGCACAAGAACTTGCTTTATTCGCATTTACACAGATGATTCAAACCCTTTCTTTTTTCTATACTGCTTCCAAAAATTGGGGAATATCCTTGGTGAGGTTCAGTCTGGGAAGTCATCTGTACTGCAACAAGGTGTTGGTGTTGATGATCTTATCTCTGTAAATTTGTAAAGTTTAATCAAATATAATACATTGGAACCATACTAGTTAACCTCATTGGTTAAAATGAGGCATAAAATACAGTTTAGCTTTGCGTAAGCTTTCTTCACAGAAACAGTTTCACCCACAGAGATGATTATAGTGTTCTGTTTTTGGAAAGAGATAAGGAATTTATAGCCTGACAAATCTCCCTTCCCGTAATTCCCTCTCCTTAATTCAGAAGGAGCTTGATCTTCCCTATGGTTGCCTGCCGAGCACTCTATATCACACACAGGTAATACCAGTTCTTCCCTGAGGAAGTTCATACCAGCACACACCTCCAAAAAACACCGCCCTGTAGCCATCCAAGGAAGTGAAAAGGGAGAAGTTATGCTGCCAGAGAGCAGATCTCCTCAGTAACTTCCAACAGGAATGTGCAAATGCTTATTTCTGTGTATGCAAAGAGTGTGGTCGAAATTGCCTTTTAGGGAATGCGCTGATGAGTGTAATCGAGAGGATATCACACAGAGACGTAAAGCCTACCATATGGCAACAATCAGGAGATGCATGGGCTGTTCCCACATAAAAAAAACAGCCTTTAGGCACAGGTAACAAAATAAACACGCAGAAAAACCAGTCAGAAGCAGAAAGGAAAACAAGCTGTGAGTAAGCTAGAAGATGCTTTTCAAGTATGCACAGCAAGAAATCAAAGGAGCAAAATGAGTTATCAGTCACTGCAGAATGGCAGCTTTTAATCTAGGAAAGAAAAAACCCAAACAGAAAGTACTATAAAATAGAGTTTATGACTTACTAAATTAAAATCTTTTTCTCTGACAGCTCAAGAGATTTAAATTAAACAAAACGAAACAAACAAACACCTCAGAAAAAAACCCTATTTGTTTATTTAGTGTGTTTGTGGTAGCTTCTAACTTAAATGAGTTTCTTTGTCAGCTCTGTGGAAGCCATCTCCTCCTGGTACTTGCTAAACAGAGTGAAAATACATGGTGAGGAAGCCCTCCACTACTACAGTACTGCATGACTAACAATCATGGTAAACTACATATGCTATCCAATTACAAATGTCCCCACATGATGCTTTCTGAAACGTTTCCACCTTTGGAAAACAATCAACCTTATTGGATGCGTTAGTATGCAATATGCAATATAAGTATTACCAAGGAAGAAGAAATTGTATCCCAAATTCCTTATTACTGATGTGTCAATTCACTGCCCAAATGCCACTGTAGTAATACGTCTAAGAATATTAGGCAGTGAATAGACAAGTTATTGATCCTGCAAGTATGCTCTTTTGCTGGTGAACACACTAATATAATTGCCACGGACACCTACGCACATTACCACTGTATTTAAATGATTGGCTTCAAAACTTTAGTAAACAAAGGGTTTAGTTTACATCATTACTATGTATGTGTGGGGGAGAACAAATCGGAGCTCCACTGTTCGTATGACATGAAGCCTTAATTAAGCACAGAGTAGCATAGCACCTCAGCTATACTATTCATCCGTGTTCCTTCTATAATGAGGGGTGGCAGACATCTCCAGAAGGTGAACAAATCTATCCAGTCTTTAAATACTTGAGATGCCTGACATGAATTTCCCTCTGCAGCAACGTGTCTCTCTCAATTGCCTGTAGAGGGATCCTGGATGAACTATATGTAGGCTATTTCTGCACAGCTAACATCGCTTCTATCATCTTGTCTGCGAGTCACAGTGCTCAGCACAACTGCAATATTTTTCATGACTAAGATGTTCTTACAACATTTTTGCATTTTTTAAGAGCATCGTCTTTGAAAACATGCCCTCTACTCTTAAAATAAAATGCTTTCTTCTTAAGCTTTACCATTTCTACTGTGAGCAAATTGACTAAATACTGCAAAATCTTCTACAGAAGTAGCTGTAATGAAGATTTTCAAAATAAAACAGACATCTAACATATATTTTAGGGCCCATATATATGTAATACTATAGTAATGCTTCAGCAGGCTAGCCATGTTAGTTGTACAACAGCGTATTGACAACACTGCAACACGCCTCAGTACGCAGGGAGTATCAACCGCAACTTGCTTGTTTGAGCTCCATAAAAAGTAAACTGAAAATCCTAGAGAACTCAATTTACCACCTTTGCCTCTGCATGTGTGTGTATGGAGGTATAGTCTTGTTTTTCTAATTACCTTCCCCTTTACCCCTCTTAACCACATGCAGATTTTTCCTTAATTAGCACAAACAAAAAGGAAGTGCAAGTCTACCTGTGTGAAAACATGGCCTATATAGTTATTACTTAAGTTAGCTAGAAATAGATATTGTTTTATTTAAAATTATATAATAAACTAGAGCAGCAATGGGTGATGCTTTTCAATTCATTAAACGTACAAGATCGACATTCTGCACGGCTGCACTCATACTATGTATTCTTTAACATCCTGGGCATGTTTTAGTCAACGGCAGAGTTATAGACAGTATAATCTTTAAACAATAAACCTCAGGGACCAGGATCCAATTACAGTTGCTGCTTTTCCTTTAACATCACAAGAATCGGTACAAAACTGCTAGAATAGCAGAAAGGGAAAGAGCTGGTTATAATTTTTTGAACTATAGAATGAAGTAGTTAGTTTTGTTGGAATATGCATCTGTTTTCAGAAAACAAAGCAAGATAGCATTAGTGCATTTCCACTTCAATAGAACTTGGACCGCTTCAACCTAAGCTATTCACTTGTCTGTGTGATAAGGTAGAGAAGATTTTCAATACAAGTAGGAAGCATTAAAAATACAGATTAAATTTGCTGAATCATAAAGTGACATGCTTAAAAAAATATCTCTCTTCTGTTGTTCTTTTCCCCCATCCCATGAGAGGTGACAGTCATAATTATTATCAGCTATACTTATTTCTAGGTGCTGCCAGTGAGACTAGCGATTTGAGGAGGAGATCATGAGAAATGAACAGGCAAAGGAAATGAAAGAGTGGAAAAGGAGACAGAAAATTTAGCACTGGCTCGAAAAAAAACAGTGAAGGTGTAAACAATTTCATTAGTGCCTTGAAAGAGACTGTCACATGACAGCCAGTTAAAGTTACAGACCTTATTAACCTTATGAGAAAACCGTTGCTGCAGCTCCCACAGGGATGTATACAGAGTTTGTATCATTAGGAGACAGCAAATTTCATAATATTGTTTCCTCATAATTGATAGAATCCAAGAATATTTTAACCTTAAATAATTACCCCAGGCATGAAGAAAGATCACAAGTACGCTGCTTTCTTAGGCTTTACCATCCTATCTTTTGGGGACAGAATAGGTCATGACCTCTTAAGGTCTCCCATAGCAGATCTATTACCTGTGATTCATGGTATCTTTCTGATACAACTATTTTTTTAATTGCCTACATTTCCATACTGCCCCTGTCCATGTTGTTGCTACTGTATGTGTCTAAAATTGCACCAAGACCCTTTAAAAGGGGGAAAATTGTATTAGTTTATCTGGAAAACTAAAGCTGGTTGTTGGAAATACCACTTTTGGTGATTTTTAAACAATATAGCCTGCAAATTAATGTCACCTTGACACTCTTCTTTTCTTTAGAAAAGCACTTTATTTCTGATTTTAGTGGGGTTAGTACAGTTTACCTGAAATACCCAAAGACTTTTCAAGACAAATTCAGTTTTAAGGGTCTAGACCTATAACTTTTTAAGTTAAATTTTCCATACAAATACAGATCTAAACATTCAAAACACTAGGCTGATGTCTCCCCATCAATTTTTCTCTACCAGTCTTGTTGGAAAAATCAAGATTGTTTCTACTAGACCATGCATAATACCATCTTCAGAAATAAATTGGAAAGTTAATAGGAATGTGCAAATGTTAAACCGCATGTAGTGGTGAGAAAAAAAGTTGATAAAATGGTCAGTTTGTGGCTGTCTTTTTGCTGGCTTGAATAAACCATAACTTTCTCATAATCTTGGTAATTTTCCTTTACTATCTCCTTAGAAAATTAGAATTTTTCTTGGCAATGTGCAATTCAGTCATAATCACGCCATTTCAAAAGCCCAGCATGGCAGTATTTGAAGTCTCCCAAGTAAGAAAAGGATTACACATTCACACAGATCCTAATGCTCCATTTTCATCAGTCAAAATGATGATTTAAAAAAGATGGTTAAAGTCCTAAATACAGCACATTGCATTTTTCTTTTCATTATGCTTTAAAGTTACCCATTCTGGTGCTTGCCATCCTCCCTCTGAGAAATTAGGAATGTATGCATTCATCATGCTTGGAGCGAGAAATCAAGACAGAATAAATACAACGTCATGAAGAAAGCAGCAAGCTGCTAAAGCATAAAATACTGACGCCAGTGTTTATCTTGTATAGTGTAATCAAATTCATTAGTACTGGAATATCCAGCACCGGCTACATGAAGTGTCAATAGGAAAACAGAGCTGTAATTAATGACGAGGAAAGTGATTATCACCAGCAAATCAGGTACTTATCAGCATGGCAGTAAACTGAGTGCTCCAGAACTGACTTCTACTCTCCCACAAAATCAAAACTCAAGACACTGCTGAGTCTGTACGAAACAGCCTGGTCTGGATTGTTTTTACTGCAGGTGTTACACCGACAGGATGCAGTGATCATGCTGCTATTTAGCTCATTGGATAAATCTACTTAAGAAAAAGCTGCTTCCAGGGCTGCTGGAGACTCAGAATCAAACCCGGATCAAATTCGGCTGCTGAAGCCCTCTTATTTCCTATACATCAGCTACAAGATTGTTGGAGGGAAAGAGGATTTGAACTATTAAGTTGTGTATTTTCTGGTGTATTTTGCATGGGCTTGTACAGCTATTATTTTTTCAAGGCTGTATTAAAGTGAACTTGGTGATAAACCACAGTTTTAATATCTAGTCTATTATGTTTTTAAAACAATGTTATTGTGTTCCTCAAAGGAACACAAAATGAATAATATGGCCTGCAATTATTCTAGGAGATTATTCTTTCAGAAAAAAAGGATTGATGAAAAAATGTTCTTTCATGTTGCCATTCCAGTTTAAACGTGGTTGTTGTCAGTGTCTCCTCCCATTTGACAGCTGCATTTGACATTTGTGTATTGCACACACAACTACCTAGCATTTACTGACCAGAATTTGCAGGAGACAGAGATCCTAATGTGTCGGTATCTTTATGACATTACGTATGGGTAGGAGCTCTAATAACGTGTTATCAGACAGTTGACAAAGAGCTGCCAAACACTGCCCCAGAGCTGCTGTAGTACAGCAACTGGCAATAAACTGAGGCACCATCAAATACTGACTTTAGCCTCCTAAATATACAGATTACAGCATGAGCGCTATCAAAATTTTGATCCAAAATTAAGAATAATTATCTTAAATCAACACTACATTTGACAACATACACCTCTGGAAAATAGAACGTATTAATCATGTCCCTGTAGAGAGAAACAATGCACGACCAACTGAACTTCATCTTTATTTTCCTCATTACTCACCCCAAAAACTTCAAATGTTGACTCTCTTTATTATTTTACTGATTCCAGTTGTCCACTTGAGCATGCTATTAAGCAAAACTATGTTAACTACATAAAAATAAGAAGAAAGTTTGTATTAACCACTCTCTGCTTTTATGGATGGTTCTGACTGAATGCTGATTTGTTAATCAACTACTAATTCCTCCTCATTGTTTTGGTACATTGTTTTATACATGTTTATTTTGCAACAACTATTTCCAACTTTGGTAGGCAATACTTTGCAATGTGATTTACCATCGCACATGCTATGCTGGAATCAAATAAAGCAGTCCAGTAATGCAAAGCACGTTGTAAAACCAAAATCCTGTAACTCTTCTCTGTAGCCCCCGTACTTTAAAAATCAAAGCCGAGTCTCCTTGGTAGGAGAAGGGAGAGCAGGCAAATTTAGAGCTTCACTTTCTTGTTATGCTAGCATGGCACATTGCACAAACCTCACTTCTCCTAATGAAATTCTTCAGGTTTTGGAGTTCTTCCTGGTCAGAAAAGTCAAAGAAAAAGTAAAACAGTGCCACAGTAAAATTCTCCTTGTTCTCCTTGCGGTACAATGAGATTCCGTTGCATATGTCACTGTTAGGTCACCATCGAGATCAATATGTGTATCCTAATTTTATGCCGCTTGACGTCACTGTTAGACTAATGATACACAACAAAGTAAGCTATGGTCAATATTAGCTTGGTTTTTCCTCTTTAGATTCAGGGATAAAGCACCTACCCTAAATAACCTGACACTGCCATGAGAAAACAAAGGTGAAGTGGTTCACTGATAATTTCTTGTACTGCACCCTTGGCACAATTCTCTCTTTGTGTTTAATCATGACTAATAATGTTTTTTGGAAATTACATTAACAGAAAACTCTCCCTTTTAAAATTTTAGAGTTTGCTTTCTTTTTATTCCTGCTCTGCCTCATTTCCATTTTTCTTTGGGAATATCAGAAAAATGAGAACAGGAGATGTGTATGGAGGGACATCCACACCTTGGAAAAACCTTTACATGTAAGATATAAAAAACATGTCAGGCATACTGTGGAAAAATAAGAGTCTGGAATTTGTATATTTTTAAAGTCAATAGAATCTGTTAAATATATTCATTCTTTTTTTTAAGATATTATTTGTGCACAGATTTAAAAAAAATGACACCCTCACAAAACATTTATTCACTTTCACTTATTTTAAGTGCTTAACTATGACAATCCAGTAATATTTGAAAAAATATTTTAATCACCTTATTTCCCTTCACTGTTCTTCACTTCTACAGTTTTCCTGGCTCTGCCATATGGAACTAGCAACACTACAAAGGTATTATGCTTTTGTAGTTTTGCTTTAAACAGCAAATTTTAAGTTACCTCATAACCTGCTTATAATAAAGAGATTTGTGACTTTGTTTCCTCAAGTCCAGCTACAGATAATTTCCATAAGCACCTGAAGTACATTTGAATTATTCCTTACTATATTAAACATTGATCTTTTTCTTGCATTCTTGACTATGTTTCTTTTTTATTTATTTTTTAAATAAGAATGAACACAATTTCTACTATTTAAAAAGCACACGTGACATATGTATCACATTTTTAAATACTATTCTTTTCCTGAAGCTTGGTACTTTTCAGGATAGTCAATGTTTTTTAAGAACTTTTAATTTAAATTTCTTTACAATGTCATTCTAATTGATTTTACATTGTCATTAGAATTCTAAAGTAGTTAATGAACGTTTATTTTGCATTTATGTCAAAAACCAGATCCTTGGTTGCTATAGGTCAGGTTTCTTTTACCTGGAGTGAACAGATTTTGTCAGTTTATACCAAGATGAAAGATCTAGCCCTCATATTTTAACATTTCTTTTTAAGAGAGAAAAAACCAATAATATATTTTTATAGCATTTATATGGATGTAGCTCCTAGACACAAAATGAATGTGCTTCCTTGATTGACAGAATTGGGTTATTTTTAGGGAATTTCATAACAAGATGCACAACATAAAACCAGCAACAAACCACAATGGTTGTCCCTCTTTTTTTTGAGGTGGGACTCCCCTTATCTTTAAGACCAAGGGCAGATACTTGAATGTTCAGAAAAATCCTTTCTGTCATGTGAATATTATAGGCTTATCACACAGTCCAGAACACTCTGTTTTAAGCAAGAGAAGCATGTGTGGCTCATTCATTTCCATATGCCACATAAAACCTTCTCCTACTGGGTAAATTAGGAGTTGCTAAAATCGCTGTATTATTGATGGCAGAATAATAATTTAGAGCATTTACATAACTCATATAACACGGTTCTATCTTGTAAATTATGTGTCACTGAAATGCCTTGCTCCGAAGCTGCAGTCGGGGAAGCCCGTCAGTTACGACTGTGAATCTCAGCTCCCTTGACACCAAGGATGCTGTTACTTCTCTCAAATTGCCTTTTAATTGGTGGGTAATGTTTGAGTATGCATAATGTTTGAATTTCAGTACAAAAGCGATCACGGTCGTGTATTTCCCACCACTGGAAGTTTTCATTAAGGGCTCCACAATAGATCTACCTCTCTGTTTAAGCTCATCATACTTTAATAGGTGCCTGTGCTGCATTCGGGCACCTCTGGGGCTGAAAGATGTGTGATCCCCCAAACCCTAGATATGTCCTGGATAAAATGGGATGCTCACATAGCTATAAGCAGTCCCCTTCAGAACTCTACAGTAATAATTGTTAAACAGGCAATACAGCTCTTTCAAAGAATGTCATTGCTATGTTTTAACGAAGAAAAATGTCTTTTATTTTTGTAGTGTGTTGTGGCTTAACCCCAGCCAGCAGCTCAGCCCCACACAGACACTCGCTCATCCCCTCCCCACCCCGCAGAGTGAGATGAATTGGGTTGGTAAAAGTGAGAAAACTCTTGAGCTGAGATAAAGACAGTTTAATAGGTAAAGCAAAAGCCATGTGCACAAGCAAAGCAAAATAAGGAACTCATTCACTGCTTCCCATCAGCAGGCAGGTGTTTAGCCTTTTCCAGGGAAACAAGGCTTCATCTCCCATAAAGGTTGCTCCTAACACCCCTCCTTTCTCCTTCTTCCCCAGCTTTTATTGCTGAGCACAACATCATATGACATGGGATATCCCTTAGGTCAGCTGGGGTCAGCTGTCCCGGCTGTGTCCCCTCTGCGCTTCCTGCGCAGCCCCAGCCTGCTCACTGTCAGGGCAGCGTGAGGAACAGAAAAGTCCTTGAAGCTGTGTAAGCACTGCTCAGCAGTAAATAAACAACCGTTATCCACAGTGTTTTGGTCACAAATCCCAAACCTAGCAACATGCAACAATGGTCATTCATATTAAACTGTTACCTGAGTCAATGTGTTCACAACTCGCCTGTAGTACCAAACACGTCTATTTGCTGTTAAACAAAAATCTGCGTATAAATGGATGCTTTAATATGATTGATAAATGCTATATAAACCACTGACACACAGATTACAGTTCCAGTGAGAATGATCAATAAACTGAATGATAAATGTACTTAATCAAGCCGTGATGAAAGGAATTACATGGACAGTCCAATTGCTGCAAGCTAGAGGCAAATTCCAACTTACCTGGAAACATCTTTCAACTAAAAGAGACATCTCTTCCTACTGATCAATTATTTGTATTTGCAGTTTAGGTTTTTGTTTTGGTTTGGGGGTTTTTTGTTGCTTGTTTGTTTCTTTCTTTTGGTTTCATTTTTTTGTTGGTTTTAAATTTCAAGAAACTAAGAGAGCAAAATACTTTTAAGGAGATCAAGAAGAACCCTCCCTGAATCAAAATACAGCAAGTCATCCATGGGGACATATTTTCTGGGCCATAATAGGGAACTCAAGAACCAGAAACACTTGCACCAGCCTGAAACAGACCACAGGGCTTGTCTCCCAAGAGCCAGGGACTTTTTCTCTTGAGCACTTTTCTGGCAAAAAGACTTGGGCCAGCCCTTCACTGCCCAGTAAAATGGAGGTGAGAACACCTGGAAGCCTGCACAAACCAAGGTTAAATACTCTGTGAGAAGGTCTAGGTAAACAGTGCCTCCCGGTCGTTTGCAAGGTATGTCCCAGCAGGCACGGCTTCCCACCATACACCCAGGAGAAAACATTTCAGCAGTTCCTTGTGCCTTGCTCATTGCTACAGATGACCCTCTAAATGACTAATATATCCCATGAATACATTGCTTTCGGTTCCAGTACGTGCCTTGCTTCTTCTCAAGGAGATCTGTAGTCTGTGGAATACTTACGTGTCGACGTAAAGGAGGATTTATTGAAATATCAGTCAGCTCCTTCGTCTCTGTACAGCTTGGCTGCTTAACACAGCTAATACAGAACATTAGAATACATTGACTTAATTTGCACTCAACAAAATACAAATATATATGATTATGTTTGACTGTATTATGTTGCTAATCAGTGTATTCAAGATGGCTGCATGCACATTATAATCAACTCCAATTTATTAGGTATGTGCATGAACTGTATTAAGTCAATACGTTGCCTAATTGTGTAGGCAGGAACTAATCTTCCCTGTTATTACACATGTTGCTACAGTTTACTATGATAGAAATAGCTTTTACTTTGAATTTTTCTGTAATATGTTAGATTAACAAAGCACTACAATCCCATGAAAGACATCAATGCGCTGGGATTAATTTGCTAAACTAATATTTTTCCTCTTATTAAAAACTACTACATTAACATTTAAATACCTTGTTTCATCTGAGTATCAGAATGCTGTTGTAGTCACTCATTTTTTCTGCATCTGTCAAATCTGTACTCTTAGCAAATATCAATTCATTTTTAACAAAACCCTAACCGCAGCAATTAGTGTTTAAAGATAAGAAATTACATTCCTCAGGAGAAGCTGAGACATATTATGTTAATTTGTTTGTCTGTCTCTATATAGGGACACTTGCCTTTAATTAAATAGATAAGACAATTTTTAATGGACTCTTTCTAAAATATGAAAGTTGTGAATTTAGTTTCAAGAAGAGAAAATCTGATGCTCAGCGCACCCTTAGCAGTGTTATTTAGTTCAGACACGGTAATGACTTTTCATTTTAAGTGACAATCTTTATGAAATCTGCTTATTTACCCTGAAACATTAGTCCATGAAAGGAATTTAATCCCTTTCCAGAAAGCGAGTGTAAGCTCCATGTGTCAGCTAAGTCTCAGGCCTGCAATCACGGAGGTACCTATATTTTGAGTTGGGTTTTGGCAGCAGGGAGAACACAACACATATTCTATGCAGGCAAAAGAAAGCATAGTTAGGGTACTGTCATTTCTGTCCTAAAAATAACAATTCTCAGCACAACTAGTTAGTTTGAATGCAGCACTAAACTAATTCCAGTTCCAGAGTGATATAATTACTCCTACTAATAGAATCACATGTCAAAATTTGTAATGTTGTGTTTGGACATTCCCTCTGCTGCCAAACTAACACACACAAAAAAAAAAAAAAAAAAAATCCCACCCCAAATGCTGAGAGAGAAAAGAAAGAAATCTGATGAAAATTGTGACAGGATATGGCTGCAGATGTAAGTTTAAACATCCATGGTAGAGGGTGTGAGATAGTACTTGAAACAAGGGAATGGAAAATGAAATAAATGCTATTACTGAGGTGTCACAGGTATGAGGTGTCTGACACTGAGTGCAGTCCTGGAGAACTAAGGATGCTCCAAGCAGAGCAGGGACCGTCCGTAAAACACAGGATCCCACCTTACAAATGGAACTGCTGAGAAAAAGACCTCTCATCGGCACGAACAGAACACAGGCATGCAAACAGGAAAAAGATGGTAAGCCAGACACTGAGATATCAAACAAAATGCAGGCACTCTGGTGCCAACGGTCCAGAGTACACAAGTGAGGGGGAAGTACACTGACAGACAGGATTTGAGCGGGGGACAAACGGTATGTCCTGATGCTGCAACTGTCTGAGAAAGAAAACGTAGCAACACGCAACATTATTTAGACGAGAGGCACCCAATCAAGAGAACAGCATCTATGGTATGATTCAAGAAAATCTAATGAAGCAAAATACGTGCATTTCAGGAGAAAGCCATCCCTCCCTTTACGATGTTGTGAGGGGAACAACCAACTTCATTCCAGCTGGATTCCAGCAGATAAAATGCTACAGAAGACAGGTACTATGACAAGTCCTCATTATCTCCAGCAAAATCAGTTGGAAGATTGTCAAACAAACACATTATTAATGCAAAAATATTCTAAAAAAACAAGAGATGTCAAAGCTTGTTGTTTACTGTGGCACACTGGAGTGACACCTATTGTAATGCCACTGGAAAGTACAACCTAGAAATTGAGTGTCACACACCAGCTTAGTTTTGATGTGACAAAAGAGTGAACACAGACACCATTAGCGTTGTCTAGTGTTCTCATTGACTTCAAAGGCAACTTTAAATCCATAGAGCACCACATGTATCGGCCATGGAACGATTAAAATGCAGAGTTTCGTGACTTCTGCTAGACTCACCGGAGGGAAAACCAGCAAAACCGCAGAGCGGTGAGAGTGCCATAATATTTATTACCTTTAAAATACATAGTCAGACTCATTAAATAAATACTTTCTAATATTATAGGCATCTCTGCAAATCCACAACTACTGAGAACAAAAAGAAATGACAGCACACTGCCGCTAACTGCAGATGTATTGCCAGCTTGACCCTCTCCTCCGTTTTGTGGTCAAGGATGCCTTTTGCACACTGAATGACAGGCTTCTCCCAGAAGTTATTAGTGGTTGCAAATGTTAAAGGCAGAGCACATCATCCAGAATATATTGTAACGGACAGTAGGACAGTAAAAAAATCTCAAAGTATTGTTTATTGACAAGTAATCTAATTGTTACAGTTCAGATGGCTCTGTCATCACTTGAATTAGCACAACTTTCTAAGGAGCAGGCTGAAATTCTGGGCTCTTCCATGCTGTGTTGGGTTTGTGTTGTGGGGTTTTGGTAGCCACGGGAGGGCTACAGGGGTGTCTCCTGTGCAAAGCTTCTAAAAGCTTCCCCAGCTCCAAGTCGGACTCATCTCTGGCCAAAGCCATCAGCAACAGTGGTATCGGCTCTAGGATGACATATTCAAGAGGAGAAAAACCCTTCTGGGAAACCTGCAGCAGAGAGAGGAGTGGGATGTGAAAGACAACCAGGCAGACACCTTGGTCAGTGCAGAAGGAGAGGAGTTGCCCAGAGCAGAGGTTCCCCGTCAGCCTGTGGTGAGAGGGCAGGCTGTGCCCTGCAGCCATGGAGGGTCACGGGGGAGCAGAGACCCCTCTACAGCCTGGGGAGGACCCCACGCCGGAGTAGGCAGCTGTGCCCAAAGGAGGCCGTGACTCCATGGGAAGCCCACGGTGGAGCAGGCTGCTTCTGAGGGACTGCACCCCATGGAAGGGACTCAGGCTGGAGCAGTTTGTGAAGAACTGCAGCCCGTGGGAAGGACTCACGTTGGAGCAGTTGGTGGAGGACCATCTCCCGTGGGAGGGACCCCATGGTGGAGCGGGGGCAGAGTGTGAGGGTCCTCCCCTGAGGAGGAAGGAGCAACAAAGACAACATGTGATGGACTGGCCACAACCCTCATTCCTGTCCCCCTGTTCCACTCAGGGGGAGGAGGCAGAGAAATTGGAAGCAAAGCTGAGCCCAGGAAGAAGGGAGGGGTGGGGGAAAGCGGTTTTTAAGATCTGGGTTTCTTTCTCATAATCCCACTCTGATTTGATTGGTAACAAATTAAATTGATTTTTTCCCCAAGTCGAGTCTGTTCTGCCTGTGACCATAGTTGGTGAGTAATCCCTCCGTGTCCTTGTCTTGATCCATGAGCCTTTCCTTGTATTTTCTTCCCCACATCCCACTGGGGGAAACAGTGAGCGAGTGGCTGCGTGGTGCTTGGTTGCCGGCTGGGCCTAATTCACCACACACGTTCTTCAGACAAACCAGTGAACAAAGTGGGGAGTCACAGGAGGAGATGCCTTCCTGTCAAGATAGTTATGTGGAAAAAGTCAATTTACTGAAAGGAACTGAGTAAAAATACAGGGCGGTTGTGCCATAGAAAGAAACTTCACATCTTATGATAGAGAAAGGCCTGAGACAGACCAAGACTTAGGGATTTTGACTGGTCTGATTCACTTCAAAAGCGGAAGGCGTGTAATGCCTCAGAGCTGTCATTTCTTTCACACCTCATACATAACCCAAGTGCAGCACTCCGTCTAGCAGCGGCCCATTTTTCAGGATGATTTTACCAGCAGGCTGGTAAAGGCTGTTTGGCAAGGTGCTCTGCCTCTGGTGGGGCTGCAAGGTGGCTTCTGCCTTGCTGAATTCAGTGCTCGCACACAGCCTACCTTCAAGGTTCCCATTCATATTCCTAAACAAAAAGCCCAGCAGACACTGCTTGTTTTTAATATTAGATATGTAAATGGATTAGTAGCAGAAGGCAACCAGATCTGGCTTACAGGCAGTCTATCCATCCCAGCATGCAAGAGGGGACAAATGTAGGCCACATGCTTTGCCTCATGCCACCTTATTGAACATTCTGACCATGTTCAGTAAGGGCAAACTGTTTAAGAAAAACAGAGAAACAAGATGACAACAGTCAATATGTTGGTTTAAATATTCGTCCCTAAATACGTTTGCGTTCACAACCAGCTTACACATGAAATTACCATGTTTTGCCTTTATAGAAAATTTAAAGAATTACCTTTTTTCCATGTTGGTTTATGTTTTAAATATTTTAAAAGTACTTTCTTTTGCATGTTTAGTTATTTGCAATGATCCTACTTGAAGTGTAGTCAAGAGGCCTAGAAAAAAACAACCAGAAATTTATTCAGAGACTTGCAGGGTGCAAATTTTTGCAAAACAGGAAATTGCAAATATGTTTGTTTTCTCTATTCAAAGCAATGAAGTTGCAATCTTCTTTAATGGGGAAAACAAAACACATAAGGACCTGCAAATGCAGCTTGTCTGGTGTATCAGTCAAAACGCATCCTCTCTAAATAAAGAGCTAGAAATAATTAAGGGTTTTTTTAAATTTAAGTTTTCTCCAACAAGTTTGAAAAGCTTACAAAACAGTCATCAGCAGTCGTATAGGAGAATTCCACTACCAGCTGGACTCAAATGAAAGGATTTTTTCTATATCCAAAATACAGGCCACTACAAATGCACTTTCTGTTTTCCCATAAAAAATCATCACTATGTAATGGAGTACTTTTAGATTTCAATTAGTTAACTTACTGGGTAAAAATAATTTGGCCCCATCTACTGAACATCTCTAACCTACTCTTTGAACACTACAGCAGCTGAAATACTTGACTTAGGTGCTTGATTTAAAGCAAAGCTTGAAGTACAATAGCCTAGTAGATATTTTTTGTCTTACACTCACACTTCTAATGGTGTTCATAAGTTCCCCAGGAGAAAATGAGACAGTGATCGGAACCTTTGAAGTTTATCTTCACAGTCTTTCTGCATGTGCAAAAATTTAAAAAGAGAGACTTTAATTTACATTTTAATTTGTTGGTTTGAATCCAGTAGGACATTTGAGTAAGCAAAGACAACCTCTCTCTTTATTCCTGTATATTCTAATAGTGCCAGAACTTACACTATATATTAATGAAGTTACATAGTTATGAGTCAATTCTGAAAACAATTTAATATATTCCATTTTTTTTCCTTTTGAAGACTTTAAAATACAATTAATTCATTTTTGCTTCAAAGATTCAATTAGATACTTTAAGTAGCCTTAAATAACTGGATCTGTCAGCGGAGTTAAATGGAATCTCTGGAGTACACCTAGAAGTCCTGTCAAAGAACTCTTACCAGATTCTTGCAGATGCTACTACTTAAAAGAGGATCTTTAAAGCATGTTGTCCCACAACAGAGCAACACAATGTCTCTGCCTTGGTTAAAAGGGACCTGTGAATCCATAGCTCTCTTCCCTGCATCTGCTGACAAGGTGGGAGAACAACACCTGGGACCTCAACTCATGCAAGAACCTGTGCGCACATAATATTGCACTCTTGAGCCACAAAAAGTTTCTCAGCCCCAGTGATTTCCCTGAATAGGCATGGAAAACACCCTCAGACTTGTATTTCTGTGTTTGGAAAATGGCATAATTTTGAGAGCACTTGTATTACTCATTTACCTACTAAAACGTTGGCCTTCATTTCTGAAAAAAATAAAATCAACTGCCTTGCTGTCCTTCCATCAGACAAGGATGGTGAGATGAGCCAGCCCCGGTGACAGCACACTGGCCCAGTGCAGCAGCCCCCACACTGTTTTCTGAAGCAGAAGCTGCAGCTGGCACCTGTGGAGGCACATCACCACCACAGTTGGTGTCATGTCCTGACCAAAGCCCTGGCTCGCTGCTGCTCCAAGGAGAGGTCACGCAGACCCACCAGCATGATGCTCAGTGCTCACCTCATTAGGAGAGGTCAGTTCAACTTGCTAACACAGCCAAGTGCTACTGATTTGTTTTTTGGCTCTCTGTTTTACAATTTTACTCTTGAATGTGTGTGAAGAACTTGGATAAATGTTATCAGCACTTGTAGAGAAAGCCAAGCTTCACAAGCTTTTGAAGGTGCCCTAAGATTTTCACATGGGCAGATGCAGTTGATACAATCCATTCACACTTCCAAAGGACTCCCAGAGAAGCTTCTTAGTATAAGCTCTGAAGATATTTAAGCAGCGCTTGCATAAAAAAGGAAAATAGGTAAAATAACTGGTGAACAAGTACAAAAGTCAGAATAGGTATTTTTTTCAGGGGAGAGTGATCTCCAGTGGCATTTCACAGTTTTCTGCACTGGGATCTCTCACGTTTAACATATGTGTCCTGTCACAGCAATGTACTGAATAGTAAGGTGGCAAGATCTGTTGGTGGTAGAAAATTATTTAGAGTAGAAAAGGATAAGAGTTGACTGCAAAGAAATCTAGGAAGACCTGAGGACACTGAGCAGCTTTGTGTCAAAAGACAGATTCAGTGTACAATAACATATGGCACACGCAGTTAAAAGCAATCCTAACTTCAGAAAGAAATTATTGGGCTTTGAGTTGACCTTTACCAGGAAAGCAATCTTGGGATTATGATAGATAACTCCAGGAAACATCAGCACCGAGATCAATATCAGTCAAAGAGGAAATACAGTCTTAGGAACAACAAGGAAAGAAAAGAGAACAACAGAGAGAAGTTTGGACAGCTGAATAATGTGGTTTGGCTCTCCCATCTCAAAAATGACTGAGCAGATTACAAAAGGTTCAGAAAAGAGCAACAAGGATGACTGTAGATTAGGAACAACTTGTGTCCAAAGAATAACTAAGGTTAGGAGTTTTCAGCCTGAAAAATAACTGAACAAAGGAAGGTAAGCTAGATCTGAATGAACACAAGAGTGTTGGAGAGAGGATGGCAGATCAACTGTTCACTGACTCCTCCAGAAGGAGGAGAGGGTATTACCTGATTCCTACCAGGTGGCAGGTTGACAGCAAGCAGGAGGTGGTCCCTCACACGGTACATATCTGAAGGGTGGCTCCTGTCCACGGGCTGCTGTGAGTGATCAAAGCTTGTGAACATTCAAGGAAGGACTGGGTGAGTCTTCCCGGGCAACTTCTCTGCTGAAAAATCCACTGAGGGTTATCACATTCCTAGATGCCTCTTCTGGCTTAGAAAGTCTTGGACTCAGCTGGAGGACATTTGGGAGGGGTATAATGATCTGATATGTGTCTCCTTTCCCAAATATTCAATTTTGCCCACCGTCAGAGGCAGAGTCAGGGTCCAGAGGGTCCAGCCCTGAATGGTCTTTCTACGTGTAAAAAATAAGCTTGATCAGACAAGTGTCACAGCCACTACAAGGTAAGTAGAAGAAACACATGCCTGGAACAGGGAGTTACAGAGGAGGGAGGGAAACAGGCTTTACCCATTTTAGTGAGCTCTTAGAAGAGCCCAAGCTACAACAGGCAACCACACATTAGATGTTTCAGTCGGGAGACTACAAACCTTAAAATAGCTTTGCTTCTAATGGTGCTAAACTTCACAGAGGATGATTCAAAACCTAGAATCATTAGGTTGTTTCACACACACCTGAGAAACAAATGCCAAATGCGTGCTAGATATAATGCCAGGAATATTTTATAATAAAGATATTTCATCCACTGCTTCTATGCTTACGCTTCCTAATCACTCTTACAACGCATGTGACAATGGGGTGCCCTGTATGGTCTGTAAGGGGCAGAGGATAGTAACTGCTATATTTCCATAATTCCTGTGGCATTTGAGAAGCTTTAGGAAATTCCATTGCAAATTAGATATGTACTGATTGCTTCACTCATTACTGAAATGTCCAGGAACAAGCATTTCTACTGGGGCAAAGGGAAAAAGCTTTTTAGTAATGCACAACACAACAGTTTAGGAGAAAAATAAGGAATATCTTTTCTAACATAAAACAGTGAGGAATTTTTAAGTAGGTAGAATGTAATTATCTGATTGAAATTAAGCCATGACATTGCAGCTTTCACCTCTTGTCTTGAAAAAAGTGCCATGGGATCTGTTAAATGATTGCATGTGGTCAGGACCTCAGTTTTATACCTCATTCAGAAGCGTGGTGGGAAGGGATGTCAACTCAGCATTTAAAAATCCCATTTGTTTTACATGCCGCTTGGGAATACTTTTAAGCTTTCACTTTTTATTGATTTATTCTTAATACTTGGGGAGAAAGAGAGTTTCCACAAAAAGGCCTGCAGGTGCAAAATAGATAGGTGATCTCTCTGCACAAGAAAAATAACATTGGCAAGAAGAATACAAAGAGACCAAAATATTTGTGTGCTAAACATATGTAGGAAATACCATTGTGGTGTAGCCCCAGCTGGCAACTATGCACCACAGCTGCTCACTCAACTGCCCCACGGGTGGAATGGGGGAGAGAATCTGAAAAAAAACTCATGGGTTGAGTTAAAACCAGTTTAATAGGGCAGCAAAGGGCGAGGAAATAATAATAATAGTATTAATGACAAAGGAATATGCAAAAGCAAGTAATGCACAACACAACAATTGCTCACCACCTGGTTCTGATAGCCTGTCCAGAAGCAGCGATTCCCACCCCGGCCCACTCCCCTCAGCTTATATACTGAGCATGATGCCTTACGGCATGTAATAGCCCTTTGGTCTGTTTGGGTCAGCTGTCCTGGCTGTGTTTCTTCCCAAATTCTTATATAGGACAGGGGCAGTACGAGAAACTGTAAAAGTCCTTGGCTTAATATACGCAGTACTTGGCAACAAGTAAAACATCAGAGTTATCAACGTTCTTCCCAGCACGAATCCAAAACATAGCCCCATATTAGCTACTATGAGGAAAATTAACTCTATCCCATCCAAATCCAGCACAGATACTCAGGAAATAAAAAAGACTGTAATTGGAAACTTCAGAGTGAATACTCACTCATTAGGTGTTTATTCATATTTTATGTAAATATATCCGGAATATAAATGGAAAGGATTTTCATGAGGGTGAAATAAAACTGGAATTCCTTCAGCCATAGCAATGAGTTGCAGATAAAACCATTTTTAACACAGTAAGTCAATTATGTCAGACATGGGGCACACATACATGTGTATGTACAAATAAAAAAAAATGCTGAGCATCTCATCTTTTATTCCTTCTCACAGAATATACTTCATTCCAGTGGCCCTACCAGTTATTGCTTTCAACTTTGGGTTTTATTTATACTCTGTTTGAAAGAATCTTGTGTCCCTGCAATACAAGGGATGGGACAGTGTAGAGCAAAGCTGAAATCTCCACATTAACTCTGCTCGTTTCTGCTTATATCTCATGCTATGGTTTCCATCGGCAGCATGAGTAGCCATATGTGAATGTAACATACAGCACAAATCCCCTGGAACACCAGCTGCATACCACACTTGGTAATAAGGCACATGCAGGCTCCACCTTTGCCTTGCACTTAACAGCAGGTCCAAGCTTGGGTCCTGAAGCACTAGTTGCTCCTGAGACCTCAAACTTGGTGTTTCCTCCAGCTATCCTGAGCCATCTGTCCAACCCTGCCAGTAAGGCGCGTCAGTCACATCACGCTCTGATGGGATTGTTACAAAAGGCATGCCAGGCCCCTTCTCTGAAGGAAATTCGTCCTTGAGTGTAACCTTAAATTTAGGGACTTCCTTGAATTCTCCCCTGCTCTCAGCTCCACTGTCCCATGGGTACTCCAGTAGACAGCTAGTGTGGCTTGACAGTGAATTTAGGCTCAGGCTGGATTCTGTACTGTATATATGCAGTCAATGACATTTAATACCAAATATGAACAAAATCAAAAAAACAACGATTGACATGAGGAAGATACAAAACTTTACGGGAACGGGTCAAAACTGTACCTAGCATATTTCCTCTATACACATACTACTCAGCTGGTGAGGAATTCTGGTTTTCTCTTCCCCTTTTACCGAACATCTAACCCTCTACTGGAAACTCAAGCAGCTGAGAGTGTCTACATATGAGAAAGCTAAAGCCAACTGGTGCTGGAAGGAACAGACTTGGGAAGGGCTTAATCAGAAAAGTTAGCATATCGAGCATCTTCTCTGTTCAAAGCCAATGCTCACCAGGAACCCAGCAGCAGCTGTGAATAAAAGGCGCTTTGTCACAGGCTTCAGCAGGAACAAAGACAATCTCTGTATGAATCACTAAGGTGAAGGCAGGCCTGATTATCCATATTACCAGCTCGATGACATCCTCAGGTGCTGTGCAGAACACCCCTACGTGTGTGTGCTGCACCTTCCCACGCACGACCCATCCCACCTGCATACAGGTGCCAGCAGTGCAGAGGATCCTCACCCAAAAGGGTGAAATAAGCCTTGTCCTCACCAGAAGAATGCGAACTTGCCAGCGTATGGTGCTCGTTTAACACTGTCCTCCCATCCTTACGCAGTTTCGAAGCACATCAGAACCTGTTCATAATCCAGCGGCTGCCTGCTGCTTGCAGTACACATGGTGCTAATGTTCAGAGAAATGATTTGGCCAACACACTTCCCAGTTAAGCTTTACCTTTAAAAACATGTTACATAATACAATTTGTTGTGAATTAGACCTGAATGTTAATTCACATTATTTGTATTCTGTAAGTGTATGAGTTGTTCTTCAAAGTATCGAAAATTTTAAAGTTTTAAATGAGCAGTTAATTTCTGAGTAGAAATTAATCCTAAAAAGAAAACCTAGAAAGGTGACAGGTTTGCACCTCCTGCACAATGGAAATGAAAATGTTAGAGCACAGCTCTAGAAAATGACATATATCCAAAAGCAGTATCTACGCACAGCCTAGGAAACATCGAGTGAGCTTCATTTTGTCGTACCCTTTAAAAAACACTGAAAGTGTCTGTCTGAGGTGCATATAGGCTTACAAATCAGGATCTGGAATGCGAACTAATGTTTTTATCTTACCTGTTTTAAGCACTGCATTAAAAAAAAAAATCCATAAGAAAGGATTCTAATTCTGCAGTATCTAACATCAGTGGTGAAAAAGCAGACCAAAGCTCTTTTCCATCTCCATCGCCTTGAGCCTATTGGGTATAATACATTTGTTAGTGAAAATGTGGAGTTGGATTTCCTCCTTGTTCTTAAAAGTTTGAACCAACTAAAAATGATCATAGCAGGTTTGTAAACTTTTGCTGAAGAGGCAAAATCATGAAAGTGAAACACAGCAATGGTGTCTATTAATCTTCCACATTACCCCATGCTTTATCCTTTGCTTCTGCTTCACTAATCCTTCCGTTCCCAGAGGTGATGACTCAGCCAGGTTTGCTTTCTTCTTGAAAAACTGTTCCCCTTCTGACTGACCAAGCATCAGACTCTTATTCCAAGCTTTATACAGCGTGCAGAGGAAATTTCATCCCATTCTCAGCAGAAATACCTACATGGACAGAATAAATCTGCCTACATCAGCACTGCAGCTGAGATCAGAAGCTCACATGGAAGCAAATCTCTCATTTTACTTCCTTTCCTATGGTTTTCTCTACCCACAGCTCAGTCTCAGAGCAAACAGGTTTGATTCCTTTTGGATGTAACTAAAATGGAAAGTGTGCACCTCACACAGCTCAGGTCCTCACAGGCACCCCTTGAGCAGAACTAGAGAAGGGGAAAACAAAAGTCTTCTACAATGCAGAAGTGACGCATCGGTGGGATCCTTTTGGTCCTGACTACCTGCTGATGGGTACATAGCCGATGTGAGTCACACCTAAGGGGAGCATAGGCAAAGACTGTGATTTGCCATGTCTTTGTTCCTGATGCACCCCATCTCTTGTGGGAGCCTGCTTTTACTGTAGTTTAATACTGGTTATATTAGTTAAAAAACTGTTTCTTTCCTTGACTAAGCAAGCATCTAGCCCTTATTCCTACCCTTATACAGCATGAACAAGGTTCAGCTCCTACCTACTTCAACTCACTCTTTCCCTAGAGTAACCACCAGGCAGATAACACAGGAGTGGTCTTTCAAATTTATTTTCTGTCTGTAACTCTAAGAGATGTTATTATTTTTTTTCTCTGGTATTGTAATAAAAGCCACCTTTTATTAGTTTACTCTAGCTCTCAAAATGAATATAATTTTAGGGTTCTTTTCAGCCTACACTCTCCTTCCTACCTCACAGCATGTTTGCATGATGAAACAAACCATATTTGAAATAAATTCACATACTTGTCAATGAAAACCTTTTGGAATAAGAGTGGGAAACTCATGCAGTGATTATTGCTGTGAAAAGAGGATCTTTACAAGAAACAGGAATGTGAAAGCCTCTGTGTATACATATGCAAATACTTAAGGCACTAACTTTTTGAAGAGAGTAACAGTCCCTCCAGAAAACCTTCTAGCACTGTTTTCTGACACCTAGCTACCTTGCTAAAAAATTTTTAAACATTTAAATTGTTTTTCAGTGTTCTTGGCCATATGCTTTTTTATTTTCTTTATCAGCAAGTGATAGTTTGGAATTGTGAATCCAAAGATGCCGTATTTGACATTTAGCACAACTGAGGAATTAAAAAGAAGATTTCTCAAATAAAGCTCTGGATAAGTCAAATCTACCCCTTCCATGTAAATAAAATGCATAAACAAATATCTTCCCTATCCTCACCTCTTTCCAAAATGATTTTGCCTATTTTTTATACGAAGGACCAGTGGTTATCCTTAATGGATATCACAGCTGTAGCAATGCATGTCAGATCTGTACCATGTGATCTAAATTACTTTGGTCTTGTAGCCAGAGCAGAAGATCTGAAGTCACGGCAACACTGTCTTGGGAAGGGTGTGAGCCAGGCAAGACACAAGCTCATCCATCTTCCTGCGACAGACTCTTCCCTTGCTGAACTACACCCAGCTTTCTTGCAAAAACAGCTTCTTGGGTTTGGCAGAGCGGTGGTTGTTTCAGTCCATCCACCCATGAAAGAACACAGGAATGAGTAACCAGAGCACGGACAACCAAAATGCTGCATCCAGAGAAGGAACGAGGACTCCATGGCTTGTTGGATAGCATCCTGCTAGAGATCACTGTACACATCTACCCTCCTTCCATGAAACTCCTCCATTCCCTGTCTCAGAAGCGTCCCGGCTCGTTTGGCTTTGCCTTACCAACTACATAGGAAACCTGGAAACCTTTTACGAAGGAAGATACTCCTGTCACACAGCTGATGTATGCTGCATATATGTCTGCTTCAGACAGATCCAGCTCTTGAGAGCCCAGCAGTCTCTTAATAAAAGTACCCGGACATTTTCATCCATCTAAAGATAATTATATTTCAGGACAAAGCACGTCTCCTCGCACTTGCCTCACAAAATGCCACTTTATGTTGTTGCCTGGCTACCCTCCACTGAATTCAGACACAGCACTGTTTCTGCCCTTTAAATGTACTAATTACTTATTGCTGCAATTACAGCACACTAGTTTAAAGGTTTTGTCATTATTTTGGACAGATTAACATGCTGTTGTAAGAGCACTTCAAAGCCTTTTATTTCAAATCTCCATCATTAATCAGGCCAATGTTTCTGTGAAAATTCAATATTTATATTCCTGATAACAATGTGTGTGCTTATGGGCATCTGTGTTCATAAATGACGCATAAAATACAGGTAAAACAGCGGTCACTGAGTACATAATACATCTTTCTTATGTATTGAAAGTATTATATACTTGATGAATCTCTTTTTTTCCCTGTCATGGCATAAAGGCAGAGCACAGCAGGATTTGCAGGAAGGCCAGTCGATACACACTCATCCTGATTGGAAATCTGCCTTCGCTTTTGCCGAAGTAGATGGGACATTACCCAGAAGTGCTGCACATATCTGCGTGCTGTGGCCCAGCACACAGTGGGAAATTTAAAGCTCTAGACATTTGAAAAGGGGTGCAGGGGGGACACCTTTTTGGCCCTCTGCCCAACCTAGGCTGCCACAGCCGACTTCCAGCTCCTAATCAGCAGCAGCACCTGCACAAGCATTATTCCATGCCAAGGAGCTTTCTTATAGGCAAACCCCAATGCTCAACCTCACTATGGCCCTATTTCCTATGAGTTTTGTATGCAGGTACACTATGTTTAGAAACAGAGAAAGAAATCAAGAAGATAATTACTGGCGTAAAGCACTCTAACAGGCTAAATATTATGTTCCACATAACTTGCTGCATGAATTTATTACAAACTATCATGTTTAGTTTTTAGAGCAACAACTTTCATGTCCCAGCTTTTAGGCAGATGAACAGCTCTGGAACACAAAGTCCTCAGTTAGGTCTGTTCTGCTTGGCAGCAAGCAGAGCAGCTGAGATAACATTTGTCCACCAACCGAGACCTGCACTCCTACAGAAGTTTTATTTATAATTTCCAGCAGTGTGAATTACGGGCAGCCTACAGGTAATCCTTAATTAGAACTGCCTACCTAGAAGTCTATTATCCTTAGCTGATCCATCATAGTCAGGATTTTCATTTAACAAAACTGTAGCTTAGCCTGCCCACAGAGGAAAAATCCCTGAAATTTCTAAATCTCTGAGCTGGGCAGGAATAAGCACAACCTTTGCATTCAGGGATCCCCACACTGATAAGCACAAATTGACCACAATTGCTAATAGCCTCTCCATTGTGTATTGCAAGAAGTGGAATAATGGTCTTCTACTAAACAGCCCGTAGTAAGGACTAAGATCTCCAGCAGCATGCATTGCAGGGTATTACAGAGAGTATATTTCATTGGGAGGAATAACCAGAGAAAAAAGATGAAGTATTGGTAAATTATCTATCATTTTTACTGATTTGTGCAAGTCATTGGGTATTCATTAACAGTTATGTGTTGTTAGCCAAATCACACTGCATGTTTCTTCTGATTCACTAGCTTATGGTTTAATAAAACAACTGGTTTTGTGTTGATAAATTCCAAGCTGACATAATTCAATTTTTTGGTAAAAAATGTATGATTTTTAAAGCTTCTTTAAAAGTTTTAAGTGAGGGACCATCATGGTTTAATCCCAGCTAGCAATTAAGTACCACACAGCAGCTCATTCACCTCCTCACCTCCTCCAGTGCTAAAACCAGCACGGGGTGTTTCTCACCTCAGGAGTTCAAATGTTGGACTGCTTTATTCATAGCTGTACAACTAGGGATCCAGTCCATCTGAGAGAAGTCCATCCTTCCATTCTTTTCAGAGGCCAGCTATCCAAATGCAGCTTTTTTGGCCTTTTCATTCGAGCAAGACTCCATACCAGCAGTATTATCTCCTTTATATACTAATAATGAGGGTGATTACTCATTGAAGCCTCTACCTATACCTTCTTCTCTGTACTTTTACTCTCTAAAAATACCCTGCAAATGGGCATTCAGCTTTACACTAGTACCCATTGACAAGTAGAGGAGAATACCAGAGCTAAAGCATACAGAAAAGTACTAAAACATTTCTTTCTGCCTCTAAGTGTGCAGATTCTGCTAGGGTCTTCTGCGAGTTATAAGCGTATGAATTACCTTTCTTTTTGCCATGCTACAGATCTGCTCTTTCTGCTTACTGGCCAAGCACTACTGGAAACTGCTGGGCAGAACTACCAGGCAAAAAGGGTTCAGGGTCCATGCACCTTCTTATAGCTTCTTCAGTGCTTCAGTGGCCAGAACTCCTCCACAAAACCAGATTTTTTTTTTGTTTCATAATAGAAATGAATGGCTCTCTTCCACTTAGGTTAGGCACGTCAATGAAATGAGTAGCTACATTTGACCTACTGACTTCCCTGAGGCAATGGCCTAAATCAGGAACACAAGACTGATAATTGCTTGATACTACAAAGGCCAAAATTTGGAAGAGTTTTCCTGCAAAAAGGATTGATTTTCTGTCTAAAGCAACAATTGACATTTCATTAACTTAATTACTTTTCTCTTGTTGCTGACATGTCATGGAGTTTTAGTCATTATAAAGTGCTTCTGATGCAACAAAGATATCTAAGATCTGGGCTGCAGACACAGAAAGTTCTTTAAAAACTACAGTGTACTACAGTCATTGGTAGTGACAGAAAGTATTTATAACAAATTCTGGGCATTCGATTCATACATCGTTGCATGTACGTTTTCAGAGCAGTGAAAAGTTGGGTACAGTCTGGCAGGTCTTGAGGGTGGATTTCCAGTCTTATGACTACGATCACATGGACATGACAATAAGGGCTCAGTGGTGTAAGGGGGCGGCTTCTCATCAGGAGCCACAATCACCAACCGGAAAATATCTTCCACCCAATGGCACCGGTGGAAAAGATTCACAGATTCACAGAGTGGTCGGGGTTGGAAGGGACCTCTAGAGATCATGTCGTCCAACCCTCCTGCCAGAGCAGGATCACCCAGAGCAGATCACACAAGATCCTGGATGTCCATCCTATGGGAACCTGAGATGAGGACTGTTGGAGGCATCGGTACATCTGAGGAAACATCCAAGGGCTGTAATTCTATGGACTGTGTACCCAGAATTGTGGACTAATGTACCTTTGTAAAACTGGACTTTGTAAGATCTGATTTGTAAATAAACTTATCCTTCCCATGTAAGGCGGGAGTTCAACTCCCCCACCAGGTGAGCCACAGTCCTGCAACGAACAGTAGGGACGATAAGGGGCTCGAATCATGATGTGTTAATTGGTCTGGACATAGGTGGATGAGCCACCTTTACTTACCTGGAAAATAAACACGTACCCGTACAGGTTTGATAAATACCATGGGTAACAAACTGGTTGCATCAAGGTGATGAATTCCTAATGTGAGCAGAATACTTGGAAAAACAGAATCAACAGCTTCTACCGTAGCTATTCAGTCCATAAGAACAAAGCAGTAAATATAGTCACAATAAATTGAAATCTAGAGTTATATATAATTTTTATCATGGAAAATGCTAATAATCCAGGCACATAAAAAATAATGCTAAATAGTTACAAATTAGCAATGAAATTCAGTGCATATTAGGTAGAGTTTTGTATACAAAAATATTTCAGCTGACTTCTTTTGCACTTACACAGCGTTTTTGTGAGGGTATCAAAGCGCTTTCCAAACACTGAGAGTATCCCTCTCCAGAAACACTACTGAGGAACTGAAGTACAGCTCCACTATCCACCAGAAAATTTTCTATTAAAAATAATGAGCTGATGGTGTAAAAACATGCTCTGAAGAATTTAAACAGAACTAGCAGTTGCACAAGCCAAGCAATGCCTGGGTTTCATTTGATCTACCTGGTTGGAATCTGAAATTAAAAGCAGAAAAGGACCAAAAGGAATAAAATATGGAAAAGTGAAAATTACCACAGGATTTTCTAGCTCTCTTGCATTACCTTTTAGCTGTTTCTATTTGCAAAGAGCCTAATTTAGGGAGAGGTCCTTTACACAGAAACACAATTTTGAAACGTTTCATATTCAGATGGACTTGGCTAGATCTGTATATTAAGATCGTAATAGCTTTAGCAACAGGAGTAATATTGTAACCTCACAGCTTAGTCTAACAGATGTCCTACATCTCGGAGTTGCATAATAACATAATTTCATCTGGGCATTGGACCATATGTACTTTGTGGAATATCTCAGTACACTTATTCTGTGAAATAATATATTCCGCTTTTACATCTTTCCACCAAACTTGCTTTCCTCTTCCTGTCCTCCCATCTAAGAGTTCCACCTTTTTTGACTTTTGTTGTGATTCATTTGGGTTTGACGCAGTAAATGAACCTTTGGGGGATGATGAGATCTCTCATTGTCAGCAGTCAGAAGAGTCAGGTCCAACTAAATTAATCCCTTCCTGAAACTGGCAAGGGCCACTTGTGTTCAGTTACAATTCCTGAACTCAACACACAGTTCCCCTAAGTGCCTTCAGCAGGAAATGGAGAGTTTCTTTAGGCGAAGGGGAGGTGAGGCAGAAAGCAGTTATTAGAGACACTCAGCTACCCCAGGAGTGGTCTACAAATCATGAGTGGCATGTACAGGGAGGCTCTTCACCATCTTCTCCAGAAAAAATCTAGTTGGATAGAGTGAAGAAAGTAGAGGTTGGGTTCAAATCAAAACAAAAGAACTTGTTCTTCACATCCCAGGTGGGAGACCTGTGACAGCTCTTCCCAACAGGGGGATGCAGCCATCCAAGGGGTTGACACAGTAATGGGATAGACATCTGTTCAACAGTCATTGAACACATCAGAAAACACATCTGATCCAGCAAGTTCCTGAACGTGATGCTAGTTGGCTGCTGGGAGATTGCTGAAGAAGCCTCTGTGCTCCCTCAGGAGTCCCCAAGCCCTTTGCCACAGTAGGAGTAGGAACTACTAGTCTTACAAATAGGCATCTGGTCCAACTCAGCCCTATGTTCTCAGTCTTCCATAGAAAACCATGCAAAAGATGCCTAACAATCCCATTAAAAATGCAACTAAAGAGTCACTATAAAAAATCAAATTATACACATTCCACTGTTCAAAGCCACTTGTAATTATACATCACTCCATACATTTCCAGACTGCAAGGAAATCAATAATCTTCCAACAGTTACTGCTAATGACCACTTACAAAATGAGGTGCTTAATGAACACTCTCCCCTACAAGTCCAGCCCCTTAGAAGAAGCCACAGGAGAAGTAATCTCTAGTTTAGAAGAAGTGTTTAATTTAAATGAGGAAGTAAAACGCTGCTTATCGACAATATGAGAAACAAGTAAGTACCATGAGATTTAATGGTGGTATTACTGCTTTGATCCCTCGTGCTCAAAGCAATAATCCATGGGTTCTAAAATTCAAGTGCTTGACTGAAACTCTGAAAGCTTAAGTGGATTGTAAAGCACAATTGATAAAAGTAGATCTTTAATTAGACAATCACTTTATAGGAGATCTCTTTTATGAATATTAAGGAGGTTTGAAAAGCTATCAGAAGTTGTTTATTGTGGGAATGAAGGCACGGACTCCGGCATGATGTGCTCCAAGTGAGATCGTTTATTGTTTGACAGCATCAGTTTTTATAGACAGATTCAGTAATTTTCCACAGTCTAAACCCCTCCCAATGTTTTGCAAAAGCTGAGGCTGATAACTGTAACTTTTGTAAGCTCGGCTCTGCAGGTACCTTACAGTTAGCTTATCAAGCTCGTGACTTGAGCCCCTTTGGTGTCAACATCCTAGTCCCGTATTTTTAATTCCTCATGTATCTTGTGAGAACCTGACCTGTCCAGCTGGCCCACAACACTTTATAAGGCACATGCAACACGGAGTACTTTTTTCCTAGGAAATCTCGTGAGTAGGAAAAAAGTTTATCTTTCTCTAAAACTATGTATGAGCTAAAGATCTATGATACACACCAGAGTCACCAGATTACAGACATGGGATAATGAGGACATGACCTAAAACCGACATAGGTTGTCGAAAATCCCTACTAAACCAGAGCATCTGTAACATATGAAACAATGTCCAATTTGCAATTTTACAGTTAACAGTATGTTTGTCATTTTGCATCCCAGCTTTTTTCTTCTGTGACTCAGTATTTCAGTCGAGTACACTGTTTTTCAAGTGCCACCTGAGCTACCCTGTACCCCACACTCACCTTGCATCACTCAGCACTCACCCATCTGCTTGTGATTTGCTGCACAGGATAACACTGCAGAAACATGGAGAATTCGCAGCAAACCCAAATTGTGGCAAATACTCCAAATGCAGTCATGTTCCATGCAAAAATGTCTCATTTCATATAGAATATCACTTTTTGCCCTTCCAATCCCATTGTAGTCTCAGGACTATTTTAAATTATCCACTGGTGCTTTAATTCTTGATGATCAAGAATTAATTGTTGGCTAAGAGAACAATCATCAGCTGGATTAATTGAAAGGATTTGTTTGTTTTCTCCTATGGCCAGGGGAAGCTGACTTGATTCCTGAGGAGAAAAAAGATCGTTTGTTAGAATCAGCTGAAGCTGCTTTGGAAGAGTCACCAGCTACTGTGCACAACCACCTGCATTTCATCTACTGCACTAAATGAAACAGAAAGTTTCAGCTTTTGTTTTCTGCAGGCACAATGCACTGCCATTTAAGAAACATTAATATTTGTTCTGAAGAAGGAGGATGATATTTAATTTACCCAACATCCAGACACCCTAGTTTCAGTGCACACCTCCCCACCCCCAAGTCCATTCATTAAAATCTCCCTGTTTGGGATTATAATTCAAACAGAAACTCCAAAGTTATAACCCTGATTGCTGCCATTCCCAAAGCTAATCTGCAGTTGGGAAACATGTATATTACCTTAACGCTTTTAACGTACCCCATTTTTTTTCTCAGTACACTATGTTATCCCCTAGAAATTTCTTAAATAATAACAGCAGCATTAGAAAATAAAGATAAAACCCATGAGTTTAGCTTTAGATTTGCTCTATGATCAGTACTGTGTGTCTGGCAGAGAAATGCATGCCCAAATTATTAATGGCTCTTCATTAGTAAGGAAAGATAGAAATAGAGAAATAGAAATGTTCCTGTTATCTGATTCACATTTTTATTATTCCTTTTCTCTACCAGTGTATACTAATAATTTGTACTTATCTCAGGTGACATAACTTGTAACCACTATAAGCTTTTAGCACATACCTATCAAAATATCTCTTCCTTATTTCTTTGTTTGCTAAGTCCCTGGTTTATACTTGTTTAATAATACCATAGAACCATAGAATAGTTTGGGTTGGAAGGGACCTTTATGATCATCCAGTTCCAACCTGCCAAAGCCCAATAGTTTCATATATCTTCTTCGTTTCTCCCTTTCTTACTATGTACCTGTGCAAGAAAGCAAGCTATATTTTCTGTAGCTTTCACTCTTTCCCCACCTCCCCTCAGAAATTTTTAGTAAATTAATTCCTGAGAAGTCCCTGGGGTAAACGTGTAGGCAAAAAGAAATCTCCTTACTGCAATGTGTTAGTAAGTTCCAACCATTTTTTCAGTCTTTCAGTGTCTAAAAGGCACTTTCCGACTGACGATGCAGGGTGAGAGTTAACCGATGATATATTCAAACATATGTTGTTAAAGAAACGTCCCAGAAATAAATGGCAGACCATTTCTGGAAATGGACTTCTCAGATCACCTCCAGCGACATTGTGGTATTAAGAAATACTTCAATTATTTCTGCAGCAACGCTGGCTGTAGGCTATCAAAACAGTGTATCAACCACAACTGCGTCTATATGCTTTCTTTTTCCTACCCTGAACGATTTCTCTTTTTAGCTCATCTTTTATCAGGCACTTTCCTGTACTAGCTGCAGCTTTATGGTTTTCTCTCAAATTGCCACTCAATCTGGCAAGCATAGTGCCGATTTCTAGCTCAGGTTAAATTTACAGCAAAACCTTGTGTTGCAATTACTTCTAGTAGGTGTTACATGACATCATGAGGATCCATTCTTTCCTAGCTGCATCATTTGTAAAATCACTTTCTTTTATCTTGATTTTCCCTGAGTTACCATCTTTTGTATCTCCCCTTCTCAGAAACTATCAGCATTTCCACTTACTAGTCAAACAGGACTTTTTTTCTTGCCACGTATTGATTAATACCACGTGTTTGTTCCATATTCAGCACCCAGTTTTATGCAATGGCTATGACTCCTCATCCGTTTCTGCACAACCCACTTTATTTCCCAGTGTGTTGCTGCATATAGCCCTGGTGGATCCTACTTGAACTGAAGGCTCTGACCATCTTGACAAATGCCATCTTGGCGAGCTCAGGAAGCTCTTCCTATGTTTTGTAGCAGAACAGTGGAGAAAAATTCTGGCGATGGCACTCATCTGCAGAAATGTGGCTCTGTTTATAACAGTAGAAAGCTGTAGTAAATATGTTTTAACTAGAATGAGTGTATTAGCAGGTGATTTCCTCCTTCTTCCTCAATAAACACAGTACTTGCTGCAGTTATTTCTTGACACATGGTCTGCTTTGAACAAAAGAAGAAAACTGAGTGCAGCAGAAACACTTTCGAAAAGCTTTTGTCGTGGTTTAACTCCGGCTAGCAAAATACCACGAAGTCGCTCTCACAAATCCCCCTCCCCTCCTCCAGTGGAGGGGAAGAATCAGAGGAAAAAGAAATAAGGAAGCTCATAAAATTGAGATAAGAACTATTTACTAATTAAATCTAAATCAATACATACAGGTACTACTACTAATACTAAATAATTAAAATAGTAGAAAATGAAACATAGAGTACAATATATACAGTGTGATACAATATGATACAATTTCCCACCATGCACTGACCAATGCACACCCAGATGTTGAGGGATGAAAATCAGACCCCGAGAGCCCGAGAACCACAGTCCGAGAACGATCGCAGCCCGAGAGCCACGGCCTGAAGGCCGGAGCCCGAGAGCCTACGCAGCAGGTTCCGAGCAAACCTTATCACTGATAACACGGCCAGAAAACCCAAAACAACCCACCAGCTCCCACACGAATGAGCCAGCACAGGAGTTAGCAAAGCAGCTAACGCAGGAGGGTTAGCAAGTGCCTGGAGAGACGAGCAAGGGAGTAAGGGAGCGAGAGAGAAGGGAAGAGTAATGGCTACCGGACCTTCTTCCCCACCCCAAGAGACCGGAACATGACGTACTATGGGATGAAATACTTCCTTGGCCAGTCTGGGTCAGCTACAGTATCCGAAGCATTAAAAAGACCTTGAGTTCAGTACAAGCCATCCCAGCACCAGCTGAGGCCTGATCAATGTTTTCACTTACTGTCCAGCAACAGAGTTTCTTGGCAACCAGAGTAAAGGGAGTTAGCCCTTTCCTGACTGAACCCAGCACAGCTTTCACATGTGAAGGAGCATTTCTGTCCCAGGCCTTGGGTCTCCCTTTCATCCACACATCCAGCTGCCCCCGCTGCCGTGAGACTCTTACTGCTTGTCATGAGCAATTGCCCTGACTCAGGCTGTGAGTATCTGCTGTGAGACTGGCAGAGTTGCACAGGCTCTGGCTCTCTGGAGGCTCGATTCTGGATTTTCATCCCCAGAACTAGACTTACACAATGGGGTTATGTAAATTCTGTACATTGTTAAAAAAAACCAAAACAACCAAAAACCTGTGCAGGCATTTTTTTCCCCTTCTAATCAAGAAATAAGATTCATGTTTTTCTTTAAATACTTGTAAGTTAAAACAATGAGCAAACAATGGCTTGCTGTCTGCCTTCTCTATGTGTCTGCATTTCTGAGCATCTCTTGCACTCTTCCACCACTTTATCCAGGAGCACTGACCCCCCTGGGGTTACAGCAACAGGCTGCTGGTTCAAAGACACTTGCTCTGTCTCGCTTTCTCTAACAGGAAACAAAAGCAGTCTGTGTGTGAGGAACACCTGACTCCGCACATGGAAGAATTAAGACCTCTCTTTTGATGTCTACTTCTCACTTTTCAGTGTCGCTGAGGTGTAGAAAACAGCATATGGGCTGTGCCTCGGGGTGCAGTGCACGCTTACTGTAACTCAGGATTTGGATATTCAGCTTGTCCAGAGTTAGCATGTTACGTGATGTTTAATTCAAAGTTACGTATGTTTGAATAATCCAAAAAATCCTTCAGGAATAAAAATGGGGTTTTTCTTAGGTTGTTACAATCACGGAAAATCCTGTCCTGAGATGAATGTTTGGATTACGTGGAAATAGGTCTTGGAATGGAAAACCGCATCTCTGTTCCTAGGAAGATGAAGAATTCTCTGTTCTGTCTACCGCAGAGCAGACATTACCTTCAAACCAAACTAATGCAATTAAAATGGCTACACTTTTAATTGATACTTATGTCATCATAATTATGCATAACAAGGCCACAAAAGTTAATACATACATTTTAATAGCCCATGGCAATTTCTCATCATGAATCTGACAGTAGCTAACAGATGTGTCAAGAAATTTTCTTCTGCGTAAAGGGCTTTGCTGTGAAGAGCTGCTGAGTATGTCATTGCACTACTAATTGCTTTTCTTTCCCTCATTTTTAAAAACCCTACGGGTGTAAAAACTACTGGCTAATGAATTGCAGGTGCAACAGGTTGAGGGACTTTCAGATGTTCAGCTGAGGGGCTAGGAAGGAAATAGCTTATATGTATTGATGTTTTCTTGTGAAAAAAAAAAAAAAAGCCCAAATTTCACATACAGTGCCTTCAGCGTCTGTCTAGCACAACAGAAAAATCATCCTCCCCATCAGACAGTGGCAGTACATATAACTCATGTGTTGAACGTAGACCTTTACCTTTACACAACCGAGTTGGTCATAGGAATTAGGGGGGAGCTTTACCCCCGGAAGCAAACCAAACAAATTCAGACAGATTTTTTCAGAAGACAGCTACAATTTAGCAGACAGATTTCCTCAGGAGAATGTTTACATCTAAGTGGAGGTCTGTGGAGCTCAGTGGGGCTCCGCACGCTTCCAAATACTAAACTGTACCATTGGGTAAAAAGCTGCTCAGAGACTCACCACAGATTTTCTGTGCTCAGCCTGCCATAAACTCAGAGGACATCCAACACTGTGAATGTTGTCACCTTTGATGAAGCAAAACAAAGCATGGAGAAATCCTATATACTTCTAATTTCAGTAAACAACCATGTGAACGTCATGCAAGCATGGCTGGCGTACTTTGCTGTTGTGTTTAACGTAGTCCTTTAATACTCCTCAGCGATGGCATTCCTTGTTGAGTCAGTTTTAAAAGTTGGCAGAAACACCTTGTTTCTGGAAAGTAAAAAATATGAATCATAATTTCAAATCAAAGTTTTAAACCAACAGAGTTTCTAGTGAGGGACAGAGCAGACTAGAATCAAGTCCTTGTCTGAACTCTTTCCCCACTCAAAGTGGAATTTGGGGCTACATGCACATTTTCCAAAATGTTTGCTTTTGATAGACTTGTATTTTTTAGCATCTGTATGTTCTGTACTTTTTACAGAAAATTCTCAGCCCCACACGAGTACAGTACTAAGTTGCATCGTTTATCTGTACTCTACTTCTTAGGAAAAGGAGTATTACAAATTGAAGTCGCAAGCATCAAAAGGTTATAAGGTTGAAAGAAAGAGACAATAGGAGAAGAGTGAAAGCAGATAAGTCACTTGTAAAGTTGCAAATGTCATAATCAATTCATAATATGTATTGCAAAGAGATGAAAATACTCAGCATATGTAATACCTCAGTTTTGACTTAGGATTTCTATTAAATACAGTGTCTAAAGCAATAACATAAATTAGGACATGTATAAATCTTTTGAAAAGCTGCTGAGCTGGCAGTAACATTTCAGATTTCCTCATACTGAAGAAAACAATTGGAATGGCCACAATCATCATGACATCAAGAATTTTCCAGTAGCTTTTCAATCAAAGATGAAGATCCATTATAATATTTTGGTGCTGTTGTAGGCTTGATGGTTTCAAAAAATAACACACGCCCATATACACACACAGAGCAATGCTAGCGAAGAAAAATAAAATCCGTTTGTCTTGTACTTTGAAGAGGCACCTGCAGCACGCAGACACCCGTCACGCAGCTCGGCGTCTGTTGGACACTGTAGGCATATAAACGGTAACAGTCCTGCTTGTTAGCATGCAGCTCCTAACCCAAGCCTCATGGCTGCCCTGCGAATACCTGCCATAAAGGCAATGGAAGTTCTTCTGTACATAGTTTTATTGAAAATATGTCAGGGATTGGGATGTACGAAGATATCAATAAGACAACATCCTAAAGTAACATCGTACCCCTCCGCCTTGTGAAAATTAGAGGTGAGTAGGACTACTACTAAAAAAAATTAGGAATCTTTACAAAAGAAGATATTTTATAATCTGCAAAACCAGAGACTTGGGGTGGGGTTTTGGGGGGGTTGGGATTTTTTTTTTTTTTAGGCTGTTATTCATGACACACAAACAAGCACCAAATGGGACCTCTTGTGCAAGAGTAGGAATAAAGACTAAAAGTTCTGCATTCATTTCCCACTTTTTTTGGTGGGAAAGTAAGATTTACTTCTTCTGCTTCCCTCTGCTTCTCCTTTTTATTGTATTTTTTAATGCAAATTTCTTCTCCTGGTCATTTCAGTGATGTCTCGTTTTTCATCAGTTGAGCATGTTCTCCCTGTTACCTTTTAAATTAAACTTTTTGGTTTTCATGGCTGAGATCCTTGATCAATTACTGCACATCATGTTTTATCCATGAATGAAAAGTCCATAAATATGTACTGTCTTATTTATCTTCTTTAGAAAGTTGAAGAGGCACTCTGGAATTACCTAAGAAATGCTCTATTTAGCAAGCTTACTGATGATATTTCATAATGTTCTGAATATTTTAAGAATATATTGCTAAATAGCAGGTACATGAAGAATGACTGTCTTTTTTTCTGATTAGTGAATTATCTTTATATGTTTTTGCACTGAGAGACAACTGTATATTAATATAAAGAATATTTCCAGGCTTCATTTTGTGAGTGCACATTTAAAGGAAGAGAGAAGAGAGCTTTATTATGGCTGTTTTTTAAGAAAACAATGTTATTCCCAAAGCAAAATAACACTCCTGCTTTGTGTGCTCCCAGTGCAAGACAATGCACAACACATCTGTGTACTGTAATGTTTTTATGGCTTGAGAACAGAGTACTAATTTTAAAAGAAATCTCATTTTCACTTAGTGACATACGTTGGCATGGTCTTACTAGCAATATATTTCTCTCAATTTATTGGCCTCACCACACCAATCGGGGCTTGACCCTGAAGTCTAGATTCACTCACCAACTAGTGAAGCATTGTCTCTAGTGCAACCCACCCTAATGTGCTTATTTGTATAAGCAAATGGCCCTTATAGACTTTGAGAATACGGCCTTCAAAGTGACACTGCAGTGATGGGTAGTCAGCACTGTTTCACTGCAATCAAAAATGATGTGGCAAGTACAGGATTACAATTTCAAGGTGAGAAATAGTATGTAGCGGAAACTTAACTTGCAGTACTCTTTAAAAAAAAAGCACCGAGAGAAACATAGAAAGGGGTAGAATCCTGGTGAGAACGTAGAAAGAACTGGCTCCGAAGGCAACGCTTTTCAAAGTTATCTGGGATGCACCAGGTTTAATGTACACCTTATCGTTCCAAGCCAGGCTGTCGAAGGAACAGACTGCAAAGAGCTTTAGAGGGATTATTTTCCCTTGTCTTACTTCAGTTCTTTTCTCTAGGCCGTTCTGGTTGGTTTTTTCAGGAGACGCTGGAGATGAGCGATTTTTCACACAGAAAGGTAGCATCCCACAGCTGTCCCAGAAATTTCAACCTCCCTGTGAAAACACAGCCAGGAATTAGCATGGTGGGGAGAGGGAAGGGCTGGCAAACACCGCGACGGCTTCCAGGCCCGCCGTGGCTCTGCCAGCGCACCTCCACGCTTCCCCGAATAAAGCTTTTCAATCATGCTCCATACAGAGCCGCCGTGACGAGCCGCAGCAAACTACTGGCAATGCCAATGTGGATAGAAGGGCTGGCACAAAAAGCCCAGGCTTATTCATCTGTGGCCTAATTAGTGTTTGCACCTGGATCACCTGCTGAAGAGCTTCCTGCAGCAGATTCTTCTTCCCCTGCTGTGAACACCCACACTTGCAGCCCTCTCAATTACAGGGGAGAGAAACAATAACAAAAAATACATCCTCAAACTTGGCCATTTTTCAGAATTCAGCTGGTAGCAAATACAGCAGGTGCTTGTATCTCATAAATTTCAGGTAATTTGAACACACAGCTTCACTTCCAAATAGGTATCATCCAGACGGAAAAAGCTGTGTTCCGTACATCCTCATCACCAAGCTCTTGGTCAGGCAAAAATAAGTCCAGAGAAAATTGTCTTCTGCAGCTTCTGGGGAGACAGCACAGCGCTAAAGCTTGCCGCTCTGCCCATAAAAATGTATTAGCATGCTTTGCATAAAACTCAGTCTCTACATATAATTCGCCTGAAAATGGAAGCATTTCAACCAGTTTTCGAGGTGGTTTTCCAGTCAGCACTTACTGTGACACCACTACAGTACTGGCTAATAAGCAACTGTTAATCTCTAGCATCAGCAATAGTTCATCTTGTACTGTTTAGTAATGGGAGTCTGATCCCAGCAATGGATTTTGATCAAGGTTTGTAGGCATTTAAGCTGCATTTAATTATCACCAGAGGGTTTTAAATTTTTTTAAATACCACTCCTTATAATGCTCATTGGATAAACTACTCTTTCTGCCTGTGGGGTTATCATTTTTCTCCGGAACTTTTTCCTCCATTGTCTTCTGGGAATAATTTTCACCTCAAGACCACGGAGTTTTCTCTGTCTTTGAAGTATAGCTTAGCATAAAACCAAAATGAGAATCGTATTTCACTCCTATAAAAGTTAGTTCATCGGAAGGCAGTGGGAGAACTGTGACAATCCAAATTGGTAAACCAGTCCTTTGCTTTATTAGGGATGTGCTGTTCTTCTACCACTGAAACATCAAAAATCATGACCGCTATCTGTCAGCATCCTGAAATATGCGCGTAGTGTGAAATAACCATAAATGTCATTAAGGTGTCTTATTTTGTATAAGAAGTCGTGAAAATCAATGTGCTGACAAGTCTAGAAAAATTCATAAATAATAATGCAAATAAGTATCACACATTTGAAAACAAATTCTCACGCCCAGGGATGAAAGATTTTGCTTCCTATATTATCATCAAGACTTCTTTCTAGTGCCTGTTTTTCCTGTCTCACATACTTTATCCTCATGTGAATGAGTCTGCGGTATGGCCAATACCCATAAGGCAAAGTTGTTAAGTCTTCCTCCAAATTATAATTATTGCTTAAAATAATTTGGTTTTTATATATACACATAAACACAAGCAGATGCTTCTCTTTAAAAAAAAAAAAAAAAGGTTGATTTAATTGTCAAACTTCTGTCTGGCACCAAAAAGGGCAGAAATGTCCTTGCTGTGAAAACCAAACTAGACATGAATCTAACTTACATTTCAGTACGATGGGCTTCTGGCCTGACCAGAAAAGGCAGCATCAGGAACCTCAAGAGGAAATGTTTTTCAAATTTAGTTTTTTTCAAACAAATGAAGCTTTGTGATAACATAGGTAAGAGTGAAAATTTCAGAGTCCTCATTAAAATCCACAATTATTACAATCACAATTTTTCTAAATTCAGAAAGGAGGGGAAAAAAAATCTGAAAACCTTTAAGTCAAATTGTTTTCAAGGCATGTACTGGCATTCATTAGTGCCTTGCTGCTCCCTTTAGAGAAACTGTTTAAATGCTGTTTGGGACTTCTGACTGCGTAAACATTTCTCTCATGATGACAGTTACCTACAATTATCCTTAATCATGCTTTTTTGCTTTGTCAAGGTACAAACAATGTTCATTACTTATGTTTTCCAAGCCCTGCAGTTTAATGTACATCCTCATTTATATGGTTGTAAGCATTTGTGAACTGCAGCTTTCATTCCCACAGTTAATAGGCTGTATAATGCAAAAATATAAAGGTCACAATGACCTACAAAAAAAAACCCCTTCAGTTGAATTTAAATCTTTCTCGACAGGCAGAAAGAAAATGCTTTAGCGCCTTAAGATCCTAAAGACAATAAAAGCAAGACCCTCATGAGATAAAACCACATTTACAAGCCCAGAAAATAATGAGAAAAAATATGACTCTGATTTTGAAATTTTGATTTTAAAACAGGGTTTTGATCCTGGGGAGAGCTGAACTAATGTATTTTTCTTTTCTTTATTTTCTTGTAGTGTGGACTGCACAACTGGAACAAACATGTAACAGCAGAAAGCATAACACCTTTATGCAAATGCTTTGTAGGTGAATGGCTGTGGAAATGGCAATGGCATTTTATGTTCTACTTCTTTTAAGGAGAAAAAAACCCAAACATATGGTGCTACCTTTTTTCCCACTCCCCACTGTCCAGTTTGCAAATAAAAATAATGAAGGTAATATAGCACAAATTCAGACTTAGAGGGAAAATACATTTTGTTTCAGTCAGCATTTTCAAGGACAAGACGACAATGTTTGCACTTTTGCAGCAGCTGGATTTATACAGCAACTGGGCTGCTGCATCAAAATTGCAACAGAGCTGGAGACCTGCTTGTCACTCACTCTGTTCTTCTGCCCATCCTGGCACTAAGTGAAATTCTCCCCTGCCCTCTTGGTTGTGTGTAGTGGGACATAACTGACACTGCCTGAAGGAAAACAAAAGGCAAAAAAGGTGAAAGCTGCATGTTAAGGAGTTTGCTGGAGGTGTTTATATTGATTTAGCTGGCAGAGAAGGGGGAGGACATGCTTGTTTTCTGTCTGACCGACTGTCCCTTCAGGAAGGTGACACTGAGGAAATGGTACCAGGACCCCACAGTACCAAGAGGTTCTTTTCTGCTTTTGTGTAAGCATTTCAGAATCCAAATCCCAAAACCAAGAAATGCAGTACCAATAATCCTCTTTCCTTTCCCTTTCTCCTAAGACAGGGGCAGTTCAGAATGGCAGCGCTTTCACAGCACTGATTAGCCCTCAGAAGTCTCATACTGCCCCTGCAGCTCTCCAAAAGATATCTGTGAACCATCTGGTTTCCCCCTCTTATGATTTGTTTATTTTTAGGATTCATTCCTTCATGTATTCCTGTCAACAGGATTGTTTCATTATTCTATGTGGGAAGGGATAAGCAGTTTGATTACTTACCTCGAGCAGTAAAAACTGTAATGCACTCCAAGTTACTGTGAGGGCATTAAAAAGGGGTCAGCTGCTTTCTTCTCACGGTACACTGTTCATCAACCCAGAAGCTGTGCCACCAGGGACCCAGAGAAATCCAACTCCGTGTTTCTTTGGAGTCAGTCTGTGTAGGGGACTTGTCTGAACCGGTAAGCGTAATAACGTGACGGGCTTGCACTCTTGCCATCTCTAACCCATGGAGCAGACTGCTGTGTTCCCATCCTTAGGATCTAGCATGGAGGAGTTTTTAGGCTGTTCAAATTTGTGCCAACAGTTGAAAAGCTTCCAGATAGACTAGGGAAATTAAGAACAGAAAGTTAGGCTGAATTTCTTTCTCTCAGGTCCTGCGCTTCATATTTCACCTACCTAACCTGAAGACTGCAAAGGCTGTCAGAGCATCCCAAGATCAATTACCTCAACGGAGACCTCCGACCATGTCATACAAACTCTTTAAAACAACTTCAATCTTTCCTAGTTGTGAATAAAGACCACTATTAGAAAATTCTTGCTTATGTCACTATTTCTGCTAAGTATACCGAAAATAGCTTAGCATTCTTGATACATCGCAATGTGGCAACCCTATAAAAAAGTTGACTTTTCCAGTGAGTCCATTCTGTGCCTCATCATCATCACCGTGTGTCTGTCCCCTAAAACAAGACCAGCCTGGATTAGAAGTTACTCCCTTTCACGAAGTGACACTTTTGATTTATGCACCAAAAATTTCACATGACCTGGCACACTACAGATACATAACCCTGTTACCTAAACAAAGAACAACTTTTCAGTTGTGTCCTGCTGCTTCCAGAGCTGTTTACATCACGCCATTAACGACTGCAGAGGTTTCACAGAGGCAAGTGACACCTTGGCAAGGCCACCAGTACTCACACCAGCACACTGAAAGTCAGTTACCACCGCACTGTTCTGCCCCACCATCCCCTTCACGCCCTGATGAGGGAAGTAGTATTTTGGTTTTTTCTCTTTTACCCTTCCAATTTACAAACTAAATTAACGAATACAAGTTTTACATAACTAAAAAACCCACAAACCTCACTCCGAGCAATGCTTTAACCTGTGAGAAAAGAAACAGATAGGAACATTTCAGCATTTCAACACCTTGGAGAGCCTTTCTTAATAGGATCTCTATACCACACCAGCAAGGAGACATAGCAAATATTGAAATACACCATAATAAATGTGTCTCATGATAGTGTTTAGGAGGGCGAGGCTATGACAGTGTCACACCTTTACTGTGATTCTAGAACAGAAACACTGATCCTGTTTCAAAGGGCTTCAAATAAAAAAATAAGACCGTGAACAGTAAGTGAATATAATCAAACAGGTAGGGAACAAGAGAATAACATATTTTAATCCAAAGCGTTCAGTGTTAGTGCAAGACATCTTTGGAGGGTGACGGTCTCTGTTAAATAAATGTATTTGCACCCTGAAAGTTTCAACATAATTCTACGTAAAAGAGAAAGTTTTCTTTTTCTCCTTCCTACTGTCCAAGAGCCATCTGCAATCAGTTCCTAACTATAACCCTAGGAAAAGCAATTAGACCCCATGTGGACTCATGTAGGTGTATAGAAAAGGGGACACGGTTGTGAAACTGCAAGTATTTACCTCCAACCAAAACTTTCTGGCTGGATTCCAGGCAATGGATTTAGCATCACTGAAGGCTGTTAGCAAGTCTTGAAAACACATTGTAATTTGTCTTTGTTCCCTCACATAAGGATATAATTCTAGGTAAAAAGCTCTCTAAATGGGGAAATGGGCTAAGCATAATTCTAATAACGGGTGTTAAGATTTGCACAATCCAGAGTGGCATACCATAAAAATGCAAATTGAAAAAAGGGAAAAAGCCACCCCGTTCTCTCTAACGCAGCTCGCTGCTCACATCTGTAGACAGAGAGACTCCAGTGAATCTATCATCTCGATTTTATAGCACCTGATGCATCAGCACCTGACTGCTAATAGAATTAAAATACCCTCTTTTCAAAAAAATACTGCATGAGAGACACATGTATTTGTCAAAACAATGAAGAATTCCTGATCCATTGCAATACAGGAACACTGAGCCCTCAAAGTATCCTTCTCAAGTATAGCATCCCAAAGACACTGTCAAGGAGCTCCACACACATTAATGCATGTGTAATGAGGCCATGGTGGGTTTGGATATTAAATCACTTTCTTTTTTTTTTTTTTTTGCTCCTGAATTGAATGGTAACTTTTCATACATGAGTTTCAAAACTGCCAAAAACGTTTTGCATGAAAAATTGAAAAGAATACATAAGTTTAAAAGGGAGACATATCATTTATTATTGATTACATCTGTAAAGACTGAAACCTTGTACTTTTCTCCACTAATAACAATTTCTCCGAGTACACTGCCACTGCATGATAAAAAAATAAACAAATGCACAAGTCTCAGTCCCTGAAGAAACGATGCTGAGCACTTCTGAAACCAAACCACTCGTTTCGGCAACTAATGCACAGGTTTACCAGTGTTGCACAACTTATTTGGCAAATACTGGACTTTCTTTCACATGAGACTCTAAGCGTTTTACAAAGCTACTGAAAAAGTCCTCACTGTTCCAGTAATCGTCTACAAAGTGGGGTTGAAGTTTCTCAAGAATAGATTGAGCCTAATTTGCAAACTATATTCACAGGAGGAAAACCTGTCCTGTATTCACCTCTTCTTTCTTTCCCCCCTCCACTCATCAGAATTTAAATCCCATTCAGGACACAACTTTAAATTTGGAATTTTTAAATACCAGTATAGGGTAGTATCACTCACTGCTATACTGGATGGAAATCAAAGCTGAACGCAATTTTTCACTGAAGTATTCAGATTCAGGTCTGAAGCATTTTTGAATTTGCTGGGATTTAACTCTATTGACTGAATATGAAGAACAAACTGAACTCCCTTTAAGAGACAGAATTTTCAGCACATATGCATTTTTATGATGAAACTTCAAGTTGGGTTTTTATTTAAGAAAAAACAATTTTGTTTTAAATATCCAAATAGAACAAACATTTATTTTGGAGTTTAAAACATATTTCTTTCAACTAGTAGCATTGTTTTCTAAAAATGTAATGAAAAATAATTTGCAGAACGGTTGTATGTGGTAAAGCCAAACCTCATTTCCCCAACTTTTTTCTTTAATCCAAGAAAAAAAAATTCCTACACCCCCTAACTGAATCCTGATTTATATCTCATACATATGTAAGTATTCATATCTCCCTTTAAGCCTTCAAGATCACTAAATTAACTTCAATTTTCCCTGCTACTACGAAAAAATCTAAAGAAACATACCCTTGAATTTCCTTAACATTACAGTTTGTTTTACTTTAGAAGTTCAACTTTGAGGAATAATATTTTACATGACACTGCAGCAGATGGAACATTATTTGTGGATCTGTCATGATTTCATTCAAGTCTCTATTGCCTTCATTATGACAGAGAATTAAAATCAGATCTGAAACCTGCCATAATAATTTAAAAAATTCTTTTCAGGTGGGATTTTCTTCCAAAAGATTAAAAAGCAAGAGCAATGTCCAATGAACTCACACCACATGTTTGTTAAAAACCACATTCCTGGGACAATACCTTTAAATACTTTCTTAAGCCAGCAAAATGAAGAAAAGGAACAATAATCCACTTTGCAGGTGACAGACGGTGCCATGGGCTATTACATTTTGTAACTCTGCCAAACGATTTAATGCAGCTTCATTAAACTCTGTGCATGTGTAATTATAAACTTGCCACGTAAAATCCAAATTCAGAATCTCAATTTCATAATGAAGTTTGCATGTGTTACGAAATCTTGAAATGACACACAATGAGAGGTTAACTACTCACGTGCAGTATTTCTTATCTGGCGAGTCCTGAAAATTAGCTAATCTCTGCAGAAAATGGTAGTTTTTGGAGTGTTTAACACACCCATAAAAGGTTGAACAACACCCCTCCAAGGGACCATCATAAAGTAAAGTGAGTTGGCCAAAAAATAATGGTTTCATCTTTCCTTTATATCCCGATTATTCTCTTGTGTTTCCTCTCCACCTCCTGTACCAACACAGATGCTGTGAACAGAAGCCAACAAGACTGGCTGGACTGAGTGGTGCCTGAGCATCTTTAACAAGGCTGCCTTCAGCTGTCATGAAATCTACCTTCCACTTCAAGCTTTACCTTTGGGTGTTTCCCTGTGCCCCAGGACTACATGAGGAGGAAGTTTTGCCTATATGGATGGAGAGCAAACATCAGGCCCAATGCTTCCAGCACACTATCAGAAATTGATACTGCAGCTCCTCTCCCACTGGTATCAGCCGCAGTCTTCGCTGAACTTTTAGAGAAGCATGATCAGACGTTTAGCTAGGTCCAGGCAAAGACATAGCATGTAATGTGTAAGGTTAATAAACCTTTTCAGTGTTGACTGTACATCCATATAAACTTCTAACCAAGCGGCTATTCCTCCCAGTGTATTGAACAGGTGGAGACCCAGCCTACAACCAGTTTTCAGCAGACCACCCTGCACTCACTAAGAGGTTACCACAGACCTAAGCTGGTTTTGTTTGTAGCAGGTAGCTACTCACACCACACATGGACTTCACACACAGCGACACATAGAGGTTTAGCACGTGCCTGCTTTCTGTACCCACTGGTTCCTGCAGACACCACTGGGGCAGGAGGCACCAGAACCCCTCACTCCTTAGGAAACTTGTGCACTCCACCTACTTTTCATCTCTTCAGCCTGCAGTGTTCAAAGGAGCAATTTCTGCATCCAGACCTATAAGCACACAGAGAAAATTTTCAAATAGTCGTGTGGAACTGGCCTCTCTAATAATATTCCTTTCCTAGAGGCTTGTGCAACAAAAAGTTTCATCATATTAAAAACTAAAATAAAAACCTTCTCAACTAATAAAAAAAAGGAATCTGAAAAGAAGAAGTAAACACAGTGTATATTTCAACTTCCAAACCAAAGTTTCCAAACCAAAAATTTCCATAGGGAAACAATATTTAGTCAATCTCAAACATGCTTCATTAATTAAGATTTTTTTTCTTTCCCCAATCTCCTCCTCCTAAACATTCACTCACAGAACTCTAAAAATACTCATTTTCTCTTCATCTCAACACACTATAAAGTCATATCACCTAAAACATTACTGTAAATCTGAAACTGATTAAGCTTTCTGCAGCTTACCCTGTCATACAGATAAGCTGGATATTTAAAAATCCTTTCAAATCCCAAAATGAAACATAGTGGCAAATATGGATACTTTTTACATACGTCAATCACAATAATCCACTGCAATAGGCTTGCAACATTTAGTCTGTTTTTATTTGCATCTCCTATATATCTTTATTCCACCTTTAAAAAAACCCCCAACTTTAAATCTCCAAAACTTTCAGACTAATTTATAAAAGTATTAAATATATCTTTATTATTTTAAAACTAAAAAAAACCCAAAACCCTGAAACAAATCTTCCCTCATGAAATCTTCCTTTTCAGCAAGTTTCAACTTCAGAAAAAAAAAGTTTCATCCAAAAGCTGCTGCCCAGAGCAGTTCAGCAGTACTGAGTGCCTGTCTCCCAGGATAAAAGCAAGAGCCTAATTATCACAGGTCTCTACCTCAAGGCAGTTCCCAAGCACCCCAAGTTCCATGAAGCTTTAATATAGCAAGAACATGCAGGAACTGAGCATCGAAGCACAAAGCACATTGAAAATCCCTGTTCAAAAGCAGCCCAGAAATTAATTCCCCTCAAACCAGTGGCTTCTGTCACAGGCAAGGTCCTCTGTAGTCACGGAAAAATAGTTCTGTGTTTGATTTGCTTCCACAGAAGTCCACAGCTTTTATGATGCTTGATAGCTCATCAAAAATATAGGCACCTAACACCCTTCTGAGGAGCTCCTACGTGGACACTGCCTTATCCTGAACACTTTGCAGAATAAATGGGTCCTCTGCTAATGAGAGTTCACAAACAGAGGCAATTTTACCAAGGTAAGGAGAAACGTATGACCTGCAAAACTACCTATCATTTTCATCCCTGCTGATTCTGGAAATCTACCAAAATAACTTCACACCGTGTAGCGAGTCTGCACTTCTGCTTTTATCCTTCACGACTGCAGTTGGCAGTGCTGAGGCCTCGTCCTTCTCCACCTCAAGTCCATTGAAGTTTTGCCACTGACGTCAGCTGGAACGGGTTCAGACGTACCTTGAAAATACCTTGCCGGGTGTGGGCGGGCAGGGGGGGTGAGCTCTGGCAGGTCGCCTCCAATAATTCCCGCTTACAGTATTACTATGGAAAACTCCTCACCTCCTCCAAGACACTGTCAGAGCCTCTCTACCTTTAGATCATCTGACATGGAAGCAAGCAAAATGAACTCTTAGGCACGTTTTTATAAGTGAATAGAGGTGTTGTGGTCTGGGGGGGGGGGGGGGGTGTGGTGTGTGTGGTGTCCCTAAAAGAATAAAAAATGCCCTTAATGTAGAATTTAATTGTGTCAAGTACACCATGTGGCTTTGTGGTGATACTTGGTGAGGCTCCAATAGGACAGAGACCTTTATAAGCAGGTGCCTATTTTTTCCTTTTTAAAAAAAACCAACAGCAAGCACTAGGCATATGAAAATTGAAGGGCTCTTCAGTACACCTACAAAACGCTCAAGTGTTTATAAAGCAGTAGCCTAACACCTGAAAAGCTCTAATTTCTGTCCACATATCCTTCCTGCCTTGTCTCCTGCGCTATTCGCTGGCTGAAAATTTCATGGGTACATTACAGACCAGCTTATGGATCTTTAAGCTCAGCTTCTAAGTATCAGCGATGCCAACCTCAGGGCTCCCAAGAAAACCTCCTCTACCATCTCCATACTCTGCATTTCATTTATTGTGGTCAAACTCAGACCACATAACCCTTTGTTTACAGGATGTGCCCCAACAAACCAGGGGAAACATGGTTTAGACCATCTTCTGAGAGCCAGCTTCTCAGGTGCAGCAGGTATCACAGGCAGCTTCAGAAGACTAGTGTCAGTGCAGGGTGGAACAATAGTAAACTCATCCCTCAAGATGGTTAATGCCCAAGTCCATGTAATTTTGTTGTCTGCACATCCCAGTTGCTGAGCAACCTTCCTGCTACACAGCTCAGAACATAGTTGAAGCAGTCCACTTCAATTGAAATGAGTGACATAGGAAACTGCTGGGACATTATTACTGATCCCCAATTAAAATGGACTACATGGAAAATAGTGTTGGGGAAGGCTATTAAATTGTGAAACATAGAAACTAAAGCCCTGACCTTTGATGGCATTTAGATGCTCAGGTCTCAGGTGAAGCTTCCCTCTTCCCACATGACATCTTGCAGAATTAAAGAATTCTTTAATAAAAACTCTTATCACATAGCTGCAGCACTGCCCCATTATTCACATGGCCCAGAAATTAGAAGCAAATTCCAACCTGCACTGGTGTGAACGTGGCAGTAGCTCTGATTTCCACTAACTACTCTCATTCATGAAATTACGCCCATGCTGTTCACCTATGCATACTCAGATCCCATTTCTCAGCATAGTTTTTCTTCTTTTTTATTAGAACTTAACACCTTCTTCAAACATATTCCTTGACTACATATAAAATTCCTTCTCCATTATCTGATGGTAAATGAAACAACATCTCTACTATTTGCATATTTTTCAATAAGAAGCTTACATTTTTCTTACCCAGTTCCTCATGCTTGGTTGGAATAGCACTGCTTTACTGAGCAGAAGTTCCTAGGCCTGCAGAACTAAGCCTAGTCAGCAAATGTAGATATTAATAACTAGCCCAAGCTTCCTTATGATTTACCTGGACAATAAGCAGCACTTTTCTAGTGCCTGGGCTAAAAAAAAAACCCCTAACATATATATGTAGAAATGTAGATATATAAATTTGTATATACACACACACACAATTTAAATGGAATAAGGTGAATAACTAAAAAAATTCTTGTTGGTTTGCTTTTTCCACCACTATATTACATGAAGCAGTACATTATGTAATCTTTTAACATCTTTCAACATGCTGTATAATTTTTTTCTTCTTTTAAATGCATTGAAGTGCATTTTTTTCTTCCTCTAAGTGCACCAGGCACTGACTAGAGGGTTATTACCAATCAAAGCAGGTTTAAGTTTTGTTTGCTTTTGCAACATCTTTCACTGGTACAGGACTGCATCACCGTTTGACTTTTCTGTTACAGCTCTACCCCCAGCACGTTGCCTGGGATGGGATTTTCAGTGCCTGATCCCACAGCAAGGCTTTGACGTGAGCTGGCTTTGTTTTGTCTTCCCACCCTACACGGTTCTGCCCTTTCTCTTTGGTTTCCACCTAATACACAGCAGTCTAGAAGCGCTGCCCATCACGTACTTCAGCATTATTTCTTCCTTTTCGAAAGCTTACAGAGGAGAAGCGTGCCTGTGCTAGTCTGCTGCAGACAAGAAGGTACAGCGTGCAAAAGGACGCTGAAGGCTGAAGCACCACAGATGTACAAATTCCTGTGCTAGGAAAGACTCTCAGTTAATGTCATGTCATTGACAAGACAGCTGACAATAATGCAGCCTGTACGCTTATATTGCTTCAGGATGCACATGTCATACCCCCCAGGTGACACAAACGAATGCTTCCGCTCTCCTGTTTGTTTGAAAACAACCATCCCCATTATTTCAGAAGCCTGTGCACTGTGAGTACCAAGGCAATGCCACCCTGCAAGGGGATTTGCATCAACCTGGAGGTCAGAGGATGCAGTCCTATGTCCTGCTTGGGCAGGAACCGCTGTGGTACCCAGCCTAGACAGCATTTCTACACACTGACCTTCAGTCATCACACGAGACCTGCACACAAATCGTTTCCAGGTTGCAAAGCAAAAAAAGAAGAAACCCCAAAACATTTTGGGACAGCCACTAATGTGTTACAGGGGATGGGCAAGAAGAAACTCAGCAACTTGGCCCCCTCCCCTCCAGAGAGATACCTCAGCGCTGGTAAGGGCGAATCACCGGCAGACAGCCCATGGGGCAAGGCACAAGACATTTCTGCCGGGGTCAAAGCAGCTGAGAAGACCACCCAGGGTTATCATCACACGGGGGTGGCTACACGGCAGCCTCACAGAGTGCTGCCCTGCCACTGGGATCGCTCACTGCTCCTCCAGGAGCATGCCTGGGGAATGGGTGGGTTTTTTGAAAAACAAAGTAATTTTAATAAACAAGGGGCAATTTCCTAATGGGCAAAGCTGAAAGTCCTTTTGAGCAGATGTACAGCCTTCAGTTTATGATGAAAATCCTTCACAGATGTGTGAAGGTGTCACTGTTCTCTTGGTCCGTGTGAAAATATTAAAACTGTCTGAACTTTTTGTGCAAAGATCACTAGTTCTATGCTGCACATTTAGACTCAGTCCCTCTTTTTCCCTCATTTCCCTTGTGCTAAGTAATTAGTACATTTTTAATTCCTATAATTTCCAAAATTAGGGTTTTTTCCCCCAGCTGTTACTACAGTTTTGAAGAACGTTATTTTAAAAGCAGAATTCCAGAGCTGGCAGTGTGAAGGGAAAAGCAGCTTACATTACTTAGTCATGACAGGAAAAAATTTTAAGACACGCTATCCAGAACTGAGACACATAATCCAGAACTAGTCATTTGAATAAAAATGGCATTAACTGTCAGAGGTGCTAAGCAGGACAGCATCATTTCTGGTTTAAACTCGCTCATGGTTTCCTCTATCAACTAAGTTGACTTTCTCCACTGCTTGAATCCCATCTGGTCTGCTCCTCACAGCAGTCACGCTGCATCTTCTCTGAGGAGCGTCTGTACAAGGGTAACAAAAGCCCTCTGCTGAGATACCTCGTGATTTCCTGAGCTGTGTATTTCCATTAGGTGCTGTGCTTTAGCTCAGCTGGAGAGATCTTTTCAAACTTTTTATATTTAGTCACCTTGAACAACAACATAAAGAGCTTGGTGACCCAGATGGCTCTTCCGAATGAAACACGGTGTGGGCTGCTGTAAGAGCTTCCGTAATAGTAACTCCTTCACTCTGAAAGTAATTGTTGTTTGGACACAAAACACAGGAAGCCTGGACTCACCAGGAAAGCATGAGATGCGGTAGGAATTGCATACCTTTACAAATAGCCTGGAAGTGCGAGATCTGTAAATAAACCTGCTTGGCCAGATAAAGGGAGGTTATCAGCCTCAACCCTATTGCGCAATGTCTTCTGCACCGCAAAGGTGACCTCTCGTTTCCCCATTTCATTGCTTTTGTTGCCTGAAATAGAAGAAACTGAAGTGCTTTCGAGGTTGCTCGCTGTGATCTGTCAGTTTAAGAAAGAAAATACAAGGATGTGGCAAGGCAGCAGCGTGAGGGCCATCCCGAAGCTCTGTGCATGGGGCAAACCTTTTTCTCTAACTGCAGTTAGTGTACAATACAGGGTTGGGAGAGTTTTGCCGGTCACCTTCATGAATGCAGCAAACCTGGGTTTATTGAACACCCCCTTAACTCACAGAATAGGAGAGACAGGGACTATCATTTTGACTTTGTGAAAGCAGTGAAAGGAACACACACAGAATAAATTCCCTTTTTATACAGGATAAAAAAGAAAAATTGACAAAATTTCTCCAGTTATCTTATGGAGTCACATCAGTAAGTCAGTTCCTACTTTGGAGATGTTTAGAGGTGATATGAAGGAGAAAAGGGGTGCACTGAGCTTTTATGCTTTTCTTATTTCTAGACTTGATTTTCTTTCGTATACACACCATCTGCAAAAGCCTTTGTTTACAGGCAACCCCACCGTATTCCAGCTTTCCTATTACACATGGAGCTACTTAATGTCTTTTCTCAGGAGTGGACAATGAGGATGTACATAGACATTTATTTAAATATTTACTGTGGATCAAAGCATCATCAAGTAGGGATTTAAAGCCTGAAGTAGTTGCCTAATGATTAATTTAGACTCTGTGCATTGCTGATTAAGGACTCATTTTACTTAAGAAGGATTCTCAGAAGTTAAGCAGATGCAGACCTCCTCAGAGAAGATGATTTTCCACATCTTTAACTATCTAATTAAAATAAGCAAATCATTTCATTTACTTTTTTTAAGAATTTATCTATTCCTTATTTTTACTTAGAGCAAATAAAGCTGTCAGACTGGTCCTTTTTGGTCTCAAGAACATCAGTAAATGAAGCTTCTTCTCCTATGTATTGTTAACATTACCCCTTTTTTTTTTTTGGTATTAAGCACATAATTAATCTGGGTTTATGCTGCACAAACATTAAAAAAAAAAGAGATAAAACAAATCAAGGCTTACCTGCTGTGGTAAACTCTTGTTGGTTTGGGTTTGTTTGGTTATTTGGGGGTTTTGTTTGTTTCTCTTTTTTAATGTAAAATTTAAAATACCTTTTTCAGGAACACTAACTCCTGAAATTGGGCTTTTAAAAAGAGTTTATTTTGTATTTCAACCAGTATAAGATGTTGATACTCATGTTCCACTTCTTCAATCGAGCAGAAACATGCTTTGTTTCAGACCAGTATTGCCAGCATTTTTCTGTCTTATAAAAGGCATACTCTACAGAAGTAACCTGGCATGGGTTTTTTATCCTATGCATCATATTACCTGGTGGGACCACATAAATCCCTTTGGCCAGTTGGGTCTAGGACAAAGAGATGCCATTCTTCAGTGAGTCAGGCTCATGAGAGGACTGGGCACCTGAAATACAGCTTTGGTACAGTAGGAACAGAACAAAGTCCGATGTGTCAACAAATAAGGTGCTGTTACCTATGCAAATCAGCTTCTGATTGCAGTGACAACCAAAATTGGTCACCCAAGCACCACCTCCTCACCACCTTACTGTTCTCCCTTCTTTCCCATGATCTTTGTCTCAATGTAGACGTGGCAGCTCTCTGAGCTATCACCACAGTTTCACTATGCAAACCAGCCTGACTCTGTAAGACCTTTCTATCTTCTTTTACCTAGTACAGATTTAATGCCAGAGGAAATTTCCTTATGTAAGGAAATTTTTCCCGTCTATGAGATGGTGGTTCTCACTGGGATATAACAGTTACCCAGGTTTTTGTAAAATCAGAGTAGTTAAGGGACTACAGGCATGGCCACTGCACAGGGAACCCAGCTCTCCTTGTACTGAAAACTCTGGATTTTAGACTGCACTGGCTGACATCCTGGGCTACACGTTAAACACAAAGTTTGTTTGTTTCCTTTTCTTGTCCTTTTTCTCAATTCTGCCAATAAATTGAAGTGTCATCTTTGTCAAATCAGTTTATTAGTAGAATGGAGATAAAAATGCTTAGCTGGCGGTTGCAGAAACACCTGCTAGAGACAAGCAGCACATTTTTATTCTTATTATGGGTGCAGACTGTAACTCTATACGGTGAGCAAGACGTGATGAATGCGAGATTATTGAAACCATGACTGGACAAATAATACGATGAACCGAGAAAGGAAAAGAAAGCACAAAAAAAGTCGCACAAATATTAAGTGCTTAGACTGTAAAACAAGGTTTTGTAAGCAAGCATTGAATGAGAGAAAAGACAAGTGAGCACAGATATTTAAACTTCAACCAGCTACTAGCATTCCAGTTTTTTCCCTCCATGCTGTTGTGGTATTATTTCAGAAAACACAGGGCATCTATTTTAAGAAATGAATCTTATTTATGATATTTTGAAAGCTAAGGAGAAAAAAGCCCTATTGATTTTAACCACAGACAGAAACTCAGAAACAAATCAAGGTGAAGTGACAAAGCTAATAAGAGGGCAAGCCATCACAGCCAAGTACAACAGAGCAATTTGCTCGAGTCCTTGAAGCGGCCCATTGCAACGAGGCAGCGCTGCACAGTCAGCATCATTTCAGGATTTTTCCAGTCAAACTGCTTGGCTAACACAGGTGAACGAAAGCTTACCTTGTAGTCAGACACCTCAAGAGCCATGAATTGAACTTCTGTCTATGGATTTTGCTACATCCAGTGAAAAAACACCAGACTATCCTAATTCTGATATATCTAACAGAAAAATTCTACTTACTTTCAGGATGTCAGGCCCCTGAAGCATGATGTCAGAAAATCACTTCCAGTTCTCCATACATCCATCTCCCCCTTCACAGAACTGAGGACAGGTTATGGCTGAGTTCCTGAAGCGTGTCGATGTCACATATTTCACTAGTCCCAAAGCGTTGGGAAATGTATCTATCTGAAGGACAGGCACTGCATTTGTCTTATGAAATTGTAAATTTGCATAGTTTTCTAGCAGTTTTAACCTGTGAGCCCTTAAAAATAACTTTTCATCAATAGGTGGCTAAACGGTTCACAGAGGAGAGTGATTGTTGTTTTCAGGAAACAGAAAGTGAAGGAGAATATTTAATACAGGCTATCCCATCGATAGGTTTGTATGAAAAGAGCTCAGGTGTCCTGACCCCAAGCCCATTATTTTTGACAGTCATACGTGTTTCTTCCCTTTGACCAGTGATTTTTAGAACAAGTTAATGCTTCAAATAAATGAAATCCACGAAGATGCTGAGAGGGCTGGAGCATGAAGAAAGGCTGAGAGTTGGGGTTGTCAGCCTGGAGAAGAGAAGGCTCCAGGGAGACCTTATAGCACCTTTCAGTGCCTGAAGGGGCTGACAACAAAGCTCAGGGAGGACTTTTTACAAGAAGATGTAGTGGGAGGACAAGGGGTAATGGGTTTAAATTGAAAACAGGGAGATTTAGATTAGATATCAGGAGAAAATTCTTCACAGAGAGGGTGGTGTGGCACTGGGACAGGTTGCCCAGAGAAGCTGTGGGTGCCCCATCCCTGGAAGTGTTCAAGGCCAGGCTGGATGAGGCTTGGAGCAACCTGGTCTAGTGGAGGGTGTCCCTGCCCATGGCAGAGGGGTTGGAACTGGATGGTCTTTAAGGTCCCTTCCAACCCAAACCATTCTGTGATTCTATGAGTAGCAAGGTGTGGCCATCTGTTGAAGAACAACTGTACCGTATTACTCAGTACACTAAACAGTGTTGACTGGATTCCAACCTGTATGATACCCACATATCTGCTTGCCATACAGTGTGCTAACATCCTTGCAAATAGTATTGAAAAACATTCTCACAAACCTTTGCTCAACAAAATAATTCAAATCAATATTATGACTAGCAGCACCAGCTCAGGCACATAGTCTTTTGCTTTTTTGGATTAGGATCATCTCAGCTATTCCTCTGGGGTCCTTTATATCAAATTGTAATGCATATGTTTGCAAAAAAAAGGACATTTTAACCAGGTGCAGTGGAATTTTCTCTGTGTAATAACATCATTCTGAGGTCATGTCAACAAACCAAGAATCAGTCAAATTATTTTGCAAGTAATCTGGAAAAAAAAAACAAAAAACAAAAAACAAAAATCCACACCAATAAAAACCTCCATCCCAAAACCCAACCCAAAATTATGAACTGCAAACATCTTGTGAAGAGAGAGAAGATGACATATATATATTATTGAATCTATTATTCGCTACAAGTTATCAGTCTACTCCTGCTGTAATTGCTTTATTTATAGAAAAGAGCAAATGAGCTCTTGCTGCTGTCTGCTTTGCAGAGCCAGCCTGGCTGAAGAAGAACAAGCTGGCCTCCTTTCTTTGTAATGTGATTACCAGAATTACCAGTGCTTCTGCCAGTCTTTATCGTCACCATTTAATCGATAATGTCAAAAGTCTGGGCATTGATTCCTAGATTCAGGTGAAGCTCACAGTTAAAACACAATATCCTATCTTTTGCACTCTAACACAATAGATTTTGTCTGGGAAACAGGGAGAGAGTAAAACATGAAACACTGAAGTGATGCTTTCCTTCAGAGACTCACTCTTCAGACCAGCTCTACATGCAAAGGGTTTTCATTTATCATAATGAAAAATGGCAGATCATTAACATTAACATGTCTCTAAAAACTCAAGATGCACACTCCAGTGACCATGTGATGAATTAATGGGGCAGCTACTCACCCTACGATGACTTCTTTGCCACTCAGCCAGCAAACAGAGTGAAAAGCCCATTTAACCAGCCAGCTGTGCAGAGAGAGATCCTGCTCTGGATAGTCTGAAGGTACTTCAGTGATCCCCAAACCCAAGCAACTAGAAATACAGGGACCTCTAAGCAGAAACTGCTCTCATCTCTACAGCAAATGGGCAAACAACTGGCACCCATATGGAAGATATTCTTCCATTTCCTAATTTTTTATTTTTTCAACCCATTATCTGGCAAAGCCAAGAATTTATACAAGTCAGTCCACTTCACTGTGATTTACTCTTTTTTTGGAAGCAATATATCACAGAAGGTATTTTGCAATTCCCCCATAGAATCTAAACAAACATGCTATGTCCTGTTTCAGGAAGCATCATTAGAAATATTGTCCATTAAGTTAATACAGGGGGGAACATTCCAAAGGCAGTTCTCAATCCCCAGAACTGTTCATTCATAATAAAAATCTATGCCGCTTTCAACAGATGTTTGAAGTACTGAATTGGAAATGGAAGACCGAGTCTGGAAGCCTTGGGGAGGGCAGGGGGAGTAAGGCAATACAATAGAAAACCTTTTAAATTTGTTAAATTTCAGACCCATCAGACCGATGCATTACTTGAACGCTTGCCTGCAAATCGGGAGATTACTTTAACTGTCAGTCTGTAATGCTCCCATGTGTGCGCTGATGATTCAAACGCCGCAGAGATCCGTGAACAAAGACAGCTACGTTTTATTCCCAGTTCTGCTAGAGACCTCCTCTCCAACACCAAGCAGGATGCTTCACCTGCCTCTGCCTCGCTCTTCCCACCAGCTAAAAGCTGCTCCTAATCATCCTCCTGCTCCCTGGGGAGTGACTCAGGGAATACGAATTGTTTGCAGAGTTGTCAGAAGCACAAATAAATACACGTCTGTGGTGCACAAATGGGTCTTTTATGTTTCAGAGCAGACATTGGAGGTGGGTGGGCAGGCTGTTTTCTTCTGATGGATGAATAGAAGAGATGCAGAGAAAATTAAAGTGTATATTGAGTTCACGTCTTACATGTCTGAGAACAATTACATAAATATAAATGTTTTCCTGAAGATGTCAACCCATTTAGACACATTTTTCAGATCCTGGTTATTTATAAACAGTAGCTCCCCCACACTTGTTACCAACATATTAATGCCAGATTTGAGAAAGATGTTACAGGTATTCTGAAACATCTAGCTAGTCCCATTATCTCCAATTTACACAGTACTTTCATTTCAAAACTGCATAGTTGAATTAGTCTCTATAAAGCGTGGAGGATTTATTCACGTTTGAAATGCTAGCTGTCTGGCTTGAGTAATTTCTTATTTGCTCCAACTACTGCAGATATTTAATTGTACCAGCCCACAGGGTACAATTGTACCAGGAGTGGCACAGGGCTCACTGCAATAGCTGAAAAAGCTTGGTGTTTGACCTCACAGACCTCACTCCAGAACCAACACAGCACAGCACGTCTGCATCCCTGCCTCCCCACCACCCGCTCCCTCTCAGCAAGCGCTACAGCGAGACCCCAGGCTCCTTTGCACTTTCACTGCTGCAGGTTTGGGGGTTTATTTCCCTTCTCCTTCAGAGCCTGCCCTGCTGCAGCAGCGATCCCAAACCCACCATCATCATCTCTGCCTCAGCTTTCACACTGGAGCGCCGAGACAAACAGCAACTTCAAACGCAGGCGGCTTTGGCTCCCCTTCTGCAGCGAGGTTAACGCCGAGTGGCTGATCGCTGCTCCCAGGAGTGTCTCTCTGGTGTTTTCAGCAATGCCCTGTACAATCTCCGCATTAATTTCCCAGCAGTTCTCAATGTACTGCAAATGTAGCTGCACTTCAGTTTTTATTAGGCCAACACAGCTGTTGCTCCGGTCCTTGTCTGCCTGCTTGTCACAAGGGAGAAAACTTTTTCAAGCCAAACTGTTTGAAGATTAAAAAGTCTCCAGACAAGAAGAAATGGCTCTTTTGCTTCTGTTTTTCCACAGTTCTCAAAGCTTTTTTCTATTTTTTCTTTTTTCTTTTTTTCCAGACACAAATATCTCCATTTTCTTTAGTTGCCAGAGTTACAAAGAACTCTGATCACTGTATATTTTACATAAACACTACATTCAATTTCTCCTCCATATTTAGTTCAGGGCATATATAGAGATTTTTTTTTTTACTTTAAGCAGCATGACTTCATTATTTAAGACCAAATGTTTTAATGTAAAAACAAAAATCTATTTAACTATTTAGTGACCAAGGGACCAAAGGAAAATACGTAATATTAACCTATCTCTTGAATTTCTTCTTCATCTCCATGTTATAAAAATGGTCTATTATAAAACTGCTGTTTTGCCTTTACAACTGGAATGGACATCACAAAGTGGTTTGGTATTGCTGCCACGTGCCACACAGTAATTTTTGTGTCTTTTTTTATGAGGGGTAGAAGTATATTGTTGGTACACATCTGTTGCTAGTTCCACCTCTTTTCCTGAGTCCAGATATAGGGCTGACAAACTTTACTTATGCTTGTGGTCTAGGTGGTATTCTTTCACACAGGGTAATTTCAAAGTTATTACATTCCAGGGAAGGTCTTATCTGGAAATACAGTAAGGACTCTTTCTGCATGTAGCTGTTTAATATTCACAACTCTAGCATCTTTCTCTATAACTATCTTTACCTCATCATCATAAGTTACACTTGAAAGAAAATGCTGAGTGATGAAACAGAGTAATATTTGAGATGGAATATGGATATCATTCACAAAGGAGATCTGAATCACTGCACTGTTTGGTAGCCATTTCTACACTGTTTTCTCCAATAGCAGCTAGTTAGCTGATATTTCTTCAGATCTGAAATTAAAATAAAAGAAGAAATAATATAGTCTGAATAAGGCTCATTCTTATCAAAATTAATAGTAACATTTCAAAAGACCAGGACTCTCTTCTCTCCTACCATCCTGAACAAGCATAGCTCTAGCTGGGATCTGAAGTAAATGTATTCTAAGAAAAAAATAATCCTGTTGTTCCTGTTCCTGATGCTCTGTATAAAGTACTGCAGTGTCATATATGAACATCAATTGGATGTCCCCTCCGACAAAATAGCTGTGTACACCACAAGTCTGAATAGTGCTGTAAATACCACATCTTCTGTCAGATAACATGATGTTCAAAGAAAACTTACCAGTATTAATAACACAGTTATGTGATTTTTGAATGTTCACAAATACTTTTGCAGCATTTTGCCAGAAACGGTGTTGACCTCGACTCGTCTCTATTTATCAGTGTTCCAAGCTGTGTTTGCAGTTTCTGTAATTCACCTTTTCAAGAGTGTCTAAACAGAATCATGTGTGCCTAATAAATATTGAAAATTTCAGCAAAATTACAAGAATATTACTTCACAGATAGCGTTGAGACACAAATCTCACCTCTGATCTTGAAAGTATCTATTTGGTTCTTACGAAAGCCCAAATGCTAGCAGTTTTTCACAGGAAAGCATTTCCTTTATTCCTAAAATATTCTTTTAAGCAAAACACATTACAAACCTGCTCTGAACTATTTCCTTGGTGAGGGTTTTGCTGCCAAGACACTTTCTTTGGTGAACTACTACGGTTTGCTTAAAACTATTTCTCTCACAGTAATAGCAGGAAGAAGTAAGTGGGGTGAAAAAGTTCAGTTATAAGCCAAGACAGCTCACCTCCGTTCCAGGGTACACGGGGACTAGGCCAGGTTCCTTCATTTGCTGCGGTCCCACTCACTTTACTTTTGTCGTGCAAGTTGCAGAAGTTAAACCTCTTGAGCTGTCGCATAAAGAATTTTAATTTTAAAAATCAGGAAACTGTTATTAATTCACTTACTTCTGCTATAAGGTACATTCTTTTTTAGAAATAGGATGGGATTTCAGAAAGAGGAAAGTACATCTTGTTCTTCTTCTGATTGTAACAGCATATTTAATTGAGTTTCAATCATTTCAAAGTAGATAAAGCTGACCTTCATGCTCAGCACAGTGTGTTTCAAAAAGGACATGAATAAAGATTAGGTGACTATGAGGATTTCTCCACCAGCTGCTCTTCAATAACAATTTAAGAGAACATAACACTAATACCAGTTTATGATAAGCTTAGTTATCGTAATCCAATATGGTTCACCTAAAAAGTTAAGTCAGTTTACTGAAACTTCCTCAGAATTACAAATTCACCAATTTGCCATTGCTGATTCTGCCAAACATACAAAGTGTGTTAGTGTTTTTCTTTATGTAACTTACACTCACAAGGTAATTTTATTGAGTTCACAGACTGAAATATGACTAGAAGCACATCTGCTCTCACTTTGTACTTTTGCATTTTGTAAAACTGTAGTTCACTACTATGTATTGACAGGGAAGGTACTGTAATGCATTGAATAGGTGAAGGAGTTTGTATTTTACTTTCTCAGCATGAGTAACCTATTTCAAATAGTGCCCATGACTACGCATAGGGAGAAAGTATGTGCGATAAACAGGTTTTTAATTTAAAATCCAGTATTTTAAGAAGCTGCTGCTAGGTAGCACAGACTAACCCATTCTATTTTCTTGAGAAAAAAGTGCTATTTTTATTCGTCTTGTAATGATCTGATATCAAAGTATCACAGTCTTCATTAAAACTAGAAGACATTTTGAAGCCTACACAGTATGACAGGTCAACCAGCAGCTTCCCTGTTTTTAAAGAAACTTTTCAGTTATATTATTACTAACGTATAATAACATCAATCACCAGTCAATAACTTGAGTCATCTTATTGGGCTCCAAAGAGCACACACAGAGTGAAGCCCAACATCTCTGCTGCCAGAGCAATCCAACAGCTCTCAACAGCTACCTCTCAATCTGGCCTGCTTATGCTTTATCCAGACCCCGAGCAGTAGACTCTTTCACCAAAAAAAACCCACTAAAAGTAAAAATAAAAAGAGAGAGAATATACTTCATAATACATACTAACTACAGAATTGGATCTGCTTTTTGTAAGATGAATTTTCACCAGATCAATTTGCCAAAAAGTTTTTTTTTCTTTCAGCTATAATCCTCTGTCATTAAACAGGAAAAAATATCCCCTGGAGCTGAAGTAAACACCAAAAAAGTCAAGTGGAAGGCCAGTTTTAATCAGTATTTCATCATTTATCTTCAACTTCAGAATTTTTTAGTAAGATTTTAAAAGGAACTAGGCATATTACCAGATTCCAAAAAAATGAAGCACTTAAATGATTTTGAAAATCCTCATAAATATCTTTCTGCAATTTTGTATGCTTCCTTTTTCTTAAAACAAAACAAACAAACAACAACAACAAACAAAAAAAACCCCCACTTAGCTACTTTTGGCAAAAAGCCTTTTCATCCTTTTGAAAATTTCAGGAGCAGGCATAGAAAGTCATGATCCAATTCCACTCCTCTCCTGGGGTGGGAGAATGTGATCAGCTCTGACTTGGATGCCATTTAGATATATCACCTTAAGAGTCAGTCTGGGCCAATGCATCTTCGTGGTTTACAAGCATCCCCAACATCAAGCACGTGCAGAGCAAACCAAACGTTGGCATCTAGACCCATGAACTAAACCAACGGTGCCCATATTTAGGGTTTTTTACAGATATACCATGCTCACTCTTACTTCTCTTTACCCAGTGCAGAGAAGAGCCTGTAAACAGAAAGCTAAGAGCAAAATGCACCTATGCTTTATATTAAGACAGGACTCCTGGGAGGAATGCCCAATCCCTCCTAGCTGGACAAACAGATGGTGGCACATCAGAACAAACAAGCTTTGTTAAACAAAGCTGATTTTTTCCTTCTATGTTTGGTTGATGAAATTATTTTGCTGAGTTAGTAACCTAAATGGCAGAGTGGTTTAGAGAAGAATGTTATTTCAACTAATTAACAGTTTAATTAAAGCCATAAATGAAGTATGATTCTGAGATAAGCTAATTCAGAGTAGGGTATTCTAATTCACTTTTACCTTCAATCTGTGGAGATTTCACTGGTCTTATCCTGGACGAAACATGCTTTGAAGAAAATCACTTCGTGTCCAAAGGTTGTTTCAATCCATAAAGAATACTAATTCAGAGTTTTTCTGATTCAGAATTAGTGTTGATTGTTGAGATAAGCATCTTAATGTGTTCATAAATCTGGTCTTGTACAACAATAATTTTTGCACTGTAATAAATGCTGACTGAAATTGCTACTATTACATTCATTAATAAACAGTTAATTGATAGATTAAAAAAAAAAAAAAAACAGAAATTAAACTTGTCAAAGTATAATTGAATCAAGGCTATTCTAAAGAAGGTTCCTCAGAAATCTGTTCTGGAAATAGTACTTTCATTATCATTCTGAATCCTACAGAAAAGGACAGAAATGCAGCGGTTGAAAGCCTCATAGGCAGTGCAGAAGTAAGCTGACAGTTATTTCCCAAGAAATCTCATGTTGCACACTATCTTCAGTGTTGGTAAAAAATGATGTGAAGTGCAGTTCAATGCCAAATGGTGTAAGGAACCAAGAATGTGTATCACAGTTAAGCTTAAGAATTCCAAAACCATAATATAAAGAATAGCCAAGTACAAATCAAATGCTAGGACAACGCAAATGGGAGCAAATGCAATCCTTCAGTGAGTTCACGGCAGAATATCAAGCAAAATACTGTTATTGCCATGACTTATCATTACTGACACATTCCCAGAGCGCCGTATCTAACAATGGTGTCCAGATTTCCAAAAATGGTTGAATATAAAGGATTTGGGAAGTATTTTTCTCGTGCGCGACAGATACGGCAAGATATGGTTAATTTTTTAAAAGCATGTGGTAAATCAAATACAATAATATGCCTGACAGCACAGCAAAGTTTGATCCCACACACTCCCCAACTCGGCCATTCTAAGCCATTTTTCTTCCCAGGCAGTTGTGCTGGTTTTAGTGAATAAACCATGACAGCAGTGTAACAATTCAATGTCCCTAACAATTTCAGTTCATCAGGTCTATTAGAAAGCACAGGTTATTAGGAGCTTGATTATGTCAAGTGAGACTCATGGTTGAAGCCTCGGGCTGATTCTTTGTCTTCAGAAGCACAGGTCCCCAGAAATTATTCTGTTGAATATACAAAACCAAAAAGAACCAACCAGGTAGTCTGCTGTGCTTGACTAGACACAGACTTCCCCCTTGATAATTCCCCTTTGTCTACGTTACAGTGAATTTTAGCCCTTGGATGTTAACCACAATAGCACAGTCAATGCTCGATCTAAAAGACTCACTGCAACAGTGTCCATCAGTTTCCAAAGAACAAGCAACTGCAGGGGGATGTGATGCCTTGGTGCCATGAAACCAAGCAAGTATTTCTGCAGGAATGGTAGCGTGGGGACAGAAGGCAGCCAGTCGAATTGCTCAACTTACCTCTCTTCTAGGTACAGCATTGCTAGTACACCTCACCCACTTTCTCAAAGATATATATACACATATGTATAACCATGTATATGTACACTAATACAGAAAGCAGATGCAGAGACAAACACACACTGCCTTTACATTAATCTTTTAAAAGGAATGAATAATTTAAAAGAATGAATAATTACAGAGCCACTTGGTCTTCTTAAGAGGAGAGATGGCAGGGAAAAAAGAAACCACCAAAACCCACACTACACAGACTAGTTGAAGCACTGATTTGAAGGTTGCCCCTAGACAGCATCTCAAGCAGATAAGGAAAACGCACTACATATGAACCATTAAAACCTCTAGTTTAAAGGAAACCAGACCAGGAGGGTTCAAGTTATTTGGAGACAAAGCTAGGAAGATTAGCAACAGGCCGTTGGGGGTTTCAGGCATCCTGAATAACTCAGTCTTAAAGCCAACTGGAAATGAGAGATATTTACAAATGCCTCCTCCAGGCACTTCATGTTTCAGCTTCAGCCTGAGTTATAGCACACGTCTCATCACCACCGTTCTTTGAGGAAAAAATAAAGTTCAAATGTACCTCCAGTATCTTCATTCACCCTTGAACTACAAATGAAGACAGCCTGTCAATTGCCAAACCTTTATCTTCTCAAGAAGTCACAGGAGCTGGTTTTATTCTCAGTATCATTTGACTGTAAGGGGTTGCTGCTTCCAAATGCAATGAGGATTGAAAAGACCAGCAGAGAGCTAAAAATAATAAACTTAGAAGTCAAAAACACAGAGAAAAAGATAAAGGAGAAGGGGGGGGGGAGGGGGGGGCGGAAATGGCCCTAATAAGTTAACAAGTTTGAGACATGAAAAAGAAACAAATCAAAACTTGTCTCTCTAGATTCTCTCTGAATTTTTGCAGCCTCATAAGTATCCAGCAGAGTAGCTCGTCAGGAGGGATTTGAATATTTACAGGACAGAGATAGAAGAGATAAGATGGCATATATGTGAGAATCCAAGCAAACTTCAGAGGAGACTTGCATCACTGAGCAGATAAAGAGAGAGAGTAATAGAGGCAAACACAAGTACTGATGGAAAAGAAACATTTCTCTGACCGTGGTGGAAAAGGGACCCGTCATAGGGATTCAAAGGCAAAGCATCCTAACGGCGTCATATCGCACTGCCACGAGGGGAGAGCCATAGGGGTGGTTGGGTGCTGCAAAGGACAAGGCCACAGTTAACATGAGAAAGGAGAAGGGGATAAAAGTGATGGGTATGGAAGGGTATGAATGAAGAAGTTACGCTGTAAAAAAGCTGCATGAGAGTAGGGAGGCAAGGGAGAATGCACATGCAGGACAAAAGGACCAACCCTTTCTTGGCTTCCTATAAGAGGAATAACTTAGGAGTTGAAACACATGCCTGAAAGTCTGGAGCTCTTTATGTCACTCCCATCCTTGCTGATTATTTGCTCCACAACCCCTATGCACAGAACTGCTCTCTGACTCAGGATTTCGACTGCAAAAAGAGAACAACAACTCTGTTGTGAGCCAGTGACCCTTCAGGCTACCCAGTCTCCCATTCCCAGGGTGTCAACTGCCAGAAGGGCTGTTGAGATAGAGCCAGTTCCAAAATAAATAAATCAAATTTACTTTTGCATAACCAATGAGACAGTCTGACTGGTTTCCAGTTCAACAAGAAAATGAATTTAAAAGTTCTGATATCAAACAATAGCTCCACCCCCCACCCCACAGAATACTGCTCTTCTTGCTGCATTCACTTTGTATGCTAACGTCTCCTCCACCAGCTCATCTCAGTCCAAGACAGAAAACTGATACAAAAACTAATATAGAAGCTTCATGACTAGGAGAATGTATGAATTAAAAATTGAGATACCCATACCAAAAAAGTGGTTTTTTTTTTTTTTTTATGGTTATTTGCAGTCTTAAATGAGAAACTGAGATCCAGGTATTCAGGACAAATCACTGAAGGACAAAGAAAGCACCACAGTAACCTCTAAATTACCTGAATGAGTCATGAACACCAGTTCTCTTTTTAAAACAGTGCTTTGTGGACTTATACCTACCTTTGAAGTAAAGTTTTAAGAGAATTGTTTTGCTTATTCTTCAGTTAGTAGTACGGAAAAAGCACCTCACGTAACAAAGCAGCAGCAGGAAACTATTAATATGGGGAACTCCATACAAAGATCTATAACCCTTCTGTTTTCACATAACAAATAGAAATAAGGACAAAGGAAGATGTATAAGCTTTTAAAATAATCATTATCAATAAAACAGGACATGATAATTTCTACATCATTGTAGAATCTGATACGGATAAGAAATTTGTCTGATCTGATTAGAAACTGTATCTTCTGCCATCACAGAATCCAAATGCTTTGTCTGGTTTAGACTATATGAAAAGATTGAAAACTCCATCCTTCTCCTACATTGGGGCTAGATTGATTAGGGCTGTTCTTATTGACTAGCTGTGACAGCTAGCAGCTATTTATAAATGGGCTGGGTTTAGTGACGATAAACAACAAATACTCTTTCTTCTCCTTATACTGGCCTTATATAGAAAGCCTGGCATGGAAAACTTTGTTGCCCTGAGCCAAAATTGAATTACAAAGGAACAGACACATTAGCTAAACTCAAGCTCTTCCCACAAGCAGTATTCCACCAAGCTGTTACTCGAGTACCGTGGCACGTGTTGCTTGTACACATTACTCTGCATTTGTTAGGCTTGGTTCATCCTCGGATGCACCTTATTTGAAGGGACTCTTACACATTTTCTCCCTTTTCTATGCAAGCTAAAATACTACCAGAAGCCAGCCTCCTGCTGCAAACAGTATTGGCCAGGAGCGATACTAGAGCACTTTATCTAAGCTATACGGTTCAGGTAAATGCATGCAAGGCATCTCAAGTTCAAAGCCTTCATTGCAAAGTTATTTTAAACCCCAGCCCTCCAAATTTGTTACATTATACCAGCAAAATAGTAATAATGCAGAAAATATGCCACAATATTCCTCTTGACACTGGGATGGGCAGTTACTTCTCTCTCCATTTAGTTAAAGGTGGGATATAGTCAGTAATACACCTACCCCTGCCATGTAATACAAAGCTAGCTGTGGTTCAAAATCATCAAGGACCAATAACATAAAAACAGTGATATTCCAGGCTCTTAATGCAGTTTGCTTTTTTGCAGATTATCTTAAAACTTCCAGCAGACACAGAAAGTTGATTAAATGAGTTTATTAGGATGAGGTAGTATATTTTGTTATGCTGATTGATGGACGCAGAAAGAGCTTTTACCGGCTCATGTTTTAAAACACAACTTCATATATGAAAAACTTTGTTTTTTCCAGCCATATCCGGTATTACTTCTCTTGCAGATTTTGTCTCAGGCATACACATAATCTGTCAGAGAACGACAATATTGGTACACTACATAATGTACACAAAGCATGAGGAGAACTGCAGGAGTGCAAAGGAAAGTGAGTTCAACCTCAGCTCTTCCAACACGGTTCAAAAGCAGAATGTTTGTCAGCCTCAGACATCTTGCACAGTTTTGCAAAGCCCCAGAATATGTGTATACATCCAGGTTTTTTATACACTTATCTGAAAGACAGCTTTCTTCATTTCCTACAGCTCTAACAATTTTAGTAACAAAATCCGTGTGCCTTCACTGATTTAGAGAAATGATACTGAAGTTCCCAGGGTATTTATCACAGCAGCACCTTCAAACTCAAATACTTTATTTTCACAAATAACCAAGTTCAACATCACTACTAATGTCACTACTCCAGTTCAGCCCTTTGAGAAATCTGGTGTTATTTCAGGAAAGCATGAGGAAAAAAATAAAAAAAGTGCTACAAGAAAGAAGTCATTGTGTTAGATTAAAAAAGGTAGCACTGTTCAACATATTCAGGCAAAAATTAATGATACAGATCTCATGATACACAAACAGTGGCTGAGAACCTACTCCTCTCCCTTTTTCAGACATGATAGTGTTGTGGTTTAACTCTGGCCAGCTCTCACACCTCACCCCCTCCTCCAGCAGAGGGGGAGAATCAGAGGAAAAAGACAAGGAAGCTCGTAAAATTGAGATAATAACTATTTACTAATTGAATATAAATGAGTAATATATATATATAAAAGAATATATAACAATACTTCTACTAATAATAAGTAATTAAAATAATAGAAAATTAAACATATGATACAATTGTTCACCACTTGTGGACCAATGTGCAGCCAGGTCCTGAGTAGCGAGAGTCAGAGCCAGAGAGCCCCAGAGCAATGGCAGCAGAGTCCGAGCGAGCCCCAGTGAGCAACGGCATGACCGGGAAAGCCAACCGACTCCCCCGCTCACTAATGAACGAGCAAGATAAGGAGTTAGCAGAATAGTTAGCAAAGGAGTTAAGGAGCTAACAGAGAAGTTGGCAAAGGAGCAAAAAGATTTATGGCCCACTCCCTGTTTATGTATCAAGCATGCTGTACTGTGGAATGAAATACTAGTCTGGTTAGTTGCCTGGCTCTCTGAACTGTGTGTCCCCCCAACACACTGCCTGTGGTGAGAAAGTTGGGGACGCAGCTGCAGTATCAGAAGCTGTGAAAGACCTTGAATTTGGTGCAAGCACTCCCCAACACCAGCTAAAGAGACACCCTATCTGTACTTTTCTCCGGGTAAACCCAGAAACCCAGCTTCATACCAGCCACTGTGAAAAAAAGTAACTCTTTCCTGACTAAAACCAGCACAGACAGGTGGTTGTTATCCCACACCATTTAACACAACAGCAAGGTTGCAAACCCCACCTATGGTGCAACTATATACCTAATGTATTTCTGGGGATATCTGGTATTTACAATGAATTGCCTTAAGTGCCCTACAAATTAGCAAGTTCAAGAGTGCACAGAACTACGTACATGTCGCGGTTTAAAAAAAAAAAACCTATTTGTGCAGTATATCATGACCTCATGCACTCACACAAACACGTATCTGTACAACATCACTCTGACCTGTTCTGAACCTTATGCTTTCCTCCTAGGAACTAGCATTGTTTGGGGTTTTGGGGTTTTGTCTTGGGTTTTTTTCTTAAATAAGACCTGAAGATATTCATATCACATTCGGAGACTTGATCAGTTTAACGCTAGTTTTAGGCAAATCATCTTCATTGTACATAGCAAGAACAGGAGGAAGATTCTTCCACCTAAACATAAGAACAGAATTCTGAACATCACTGTGGACCTCATAAAGCAGTCCCTGCTATTGCAGTGTTTTCCACGCCAGACACATTCCTGAGCCTTTTTGAAAAAAGTAAAAAAGAATTTGTGTAACTATGCAGGATTGGTACAGCCACAGCCTGCTTGTTTCCTGTTTAATCTCCTCCTCTCCCAGCATGCCTTAGGGAGAAGCTGATCAACCAGAGCAAATCCTGGTAGTGCTACAGTAGCAAAGAGGAGGACAGTGCTCTACAATCAAAATATTTCACACCCACTTTGCTTCTAAAGGTATCTCTAATACCAGTAATGGTTCAGAACACAGGACAGTTGGGCTGCACTTACTCTTTTCTGCTTTGAATAATGCATGGAAATAAATATTCCCTCCTCCTCTATTGTCCTTTCAAATACTACACTCCTACGTTACCTATTCCTCTGAAGAATAAGGTCTGAGCAGAATCCACTAAGCTTGCTGCAGTAGGTGTAGAAAGCCGTTCTCTATAGAATAGCCACATTGTTGTGTAAATAGGCCCTGAAATCTTTCTGGAGCATGAATAATCAAAAAGGAGCAAAGCCCCTTACATTTTTTTTCCAGTCATTTCTATTTTTCAAAAAACAGACTTTACACTGCAAAAAAAAGGAATGTATTTACCATGCCTATTTTTAAAAGGCAGTCAGTTTAACTTCACCAACTCCTGCGATGCTGTGCTGTTTCAAGAAGATAGGCAGGACACACTGACTCTAATATTAATCAAAAATTTTCCTGTAACCTGTGCTGATAAATCCCTGGCAAGGTCATATTTAAAGGAAGTTTTCTTGATTGGAAAAATTGTCTGCATCTCCCATATATGAATAAACAGACCCGTAACTGAAAGAGTGAGCAATACCTGTGACACAAGAAATTCCAGGATACTAGTCACAGAACAGACAGCTCTGCAATTGCCACTACAGCAATTTCAGTTGCTACAGTTTGCAAACATGCCTGCAAAATCATTAATTTAATATTTAGCCTATCCAAACCCAACCACATTGTTCCTTATGCAGCCTGGCTTCTTCCCAGAAATAACTATTTTCTAAATGTGTCTTCACACAGTTTTCTTAAAGTATGCATTCAAGCCAGGGTTATCTTAGAAATAAGGGATATTAGACACCCTAAACCCCAACAAAACACATGAACCCTAGAACTTCACCCAGGTTTTTTTGCAGCATGCCATACTTCCTGACTGAATGCAAGTATATCATTATGATTTAAAAATTAGGAGAATCAGAGAGCTCATGATTCTAGCAGTCTCCATATAAGCAATCATTTATCTTAAATCCACCAGTGTTTCCTTAGATGATCTTCCAGGATAAAAATCAGTTATGGGGTTAGCGCAGGGATCAGTAAACCTGGGATTCTGCACACAACACAAGGTCCGTTTCTTAGCATGCATTTCAGTACTTTCACCAAATAAAAATTTCTGGCAAAACAAACAAGAACATACCAGATATTACGGTTTTGTACAGTATGTTTCCCCACCTCATCCTGTCAGTTTTCTTCTGTTCTTGTTATTTAGAAAAAGCCTGTTATTGTAATTGAATGCACCGAAATTCCCATATAACCTAATTCAACCCTAGGAATAGTGTCACGCATCCACGGGCTAGATTTGGTGAGGCACCTGGCCTCTTTCAGATGTGATCCCTATAAAGAGAACGGAGAAAATACTGGAAAACTGTGTGTTCTTTCTGAGCCCAGGCATAGAGATAAATGTGCTGGAGTCTGTTTCAAAATCTTTTTATGATTGTGATACCTCTGGGTCAGGGTCTGTTTTTGTAGAGCAAAGCAGATTTTGACAGAACTGTATCTCTTTGTGGCTGTAATAGAGTAATGTATCAAATTGGTGAACAAGACAAAAATAGGATGCCATTTTTTCCAAGTTCACTGAAAGCAGGAGGGGTGAGTCATTACACAAATGAAAAACCCAGAACTAAAGAACCCAGATAGGGCAAAACCACTCTAATGTAACCTTGAAGCATCCTCCACTGGAGTATACACTGTTTTACAACAGAAAAACACACAAAGGGAAGCTTTAAATACCAAGCGTGACTTGACTCGCTATTAGAGGGAACCGAATTTCTCATTTGTTAGGTAATAAACAGTTTGGCGATTACCATTTCATTTACATGTAGGAGTCGTTTGAAAACTTCAGAAGGTCAGAAAGATCTTTCCGAAAAACACAGTGACAAAAGAAGGGATTCTGTAGTCTGCAAGAATAAAGCAAATAAAATATAGGGAAGACTGGAGACCTGGCTAGGGTCACGAATATTTTCACAAGCCTGCAGAAAACAGAGGAGTTACTTGCTGTGATGTTTTGCCAGTGGACTCTATGCTATGTTATTATTCACTTTCAAAATCTGTTGCTTCCAAGAAAGTGTTGTGGCATTTAATTATACGTGAATTAGCATGACTACATAGCCCTCTGTCCCAAACAACAGCATTCTGATTTGAGGTGGGTTTCAAGAAAATAATGATCTATTATTTCAAAGAATAATTTAAAAATCTTGATCACCTCCAAGTAGAGAACAACGTGTGCTTAATAGAAATTTTGTGCAGTTGATAATATGCACATTTCTAACAATCTTTGAAACACACCTGAAATGTTTTCCAGAAAAGCAAAGCCTGCTAAGCTCTCCTGGATAGGCAAATGCACACAACGCAAGAAGCAGTATTGTCCTGGAGGAAAGGACATGTGGATCATATCAACCCACCTTCACCGAAATATCTGAACATTTGTATGATACATATTTTTATACAAGCATACGGATAAGTGTTTTTATGAAAATATTACACCTCAGGCTTCTGAAGCATTACTTTATATAATATCTAATGTGAGATAGCACTAGGGACAGAAAGACAACCCAGAAAGCCTAATGAGCTGGTAACAGAAGTCAGCATATAGAGTGTAAGGATATCACAAATTTAAAACATCATCCAGTGAGATTTTTGCTAACATCTCGCAGTTAAGCTCCAGGGCTCTAGTGTCATTTATTCTCTTGCCTTGAGTAAGGAAATTAGAGCACTGCAAACACCAGGAATAAATGTTTATCTCTGCTGTGATCCAATGCTGAATCAAAGCTCTCTGCGAACCAGTCTGAAAAAGCGTGGTTAACCGGCAACACGCATCCAGAGGTACAAGCAGCCACTTTTTATAAAAAGGCTTACACGTGCAAATACATGGGAGTCCGAGCTATCTGGACTGGTTATGGTGGTATTTTGGGATACCACTTCTGCTTTACTTTCTAGAATCTGAATTAAACATTGCACAATCTCTGCTGTCTGTATTGCCCGCTCGCATCGTTGAAGAATATGAAGATCCCCATTGATCCTGAAAAAAACCTTAAAATAGCTATTTAAGGGCTAGCCAAAAGAATACCAGGAGAGAGAAATGGCTACATGGAATCATTTGTGTATGATCTCTCTCATTTAGGCAACTTGAGCCAGAGACAGGGATAGTAACACTACTCAAAAGTTCCCCACTGCTGCTGCTCTCTTGCAGCGGCTTTGGAGGGGAAAGTACACGTCATTCTTTTCTGCAGGGAGGCTTGCAAACATGGACTGGTGTGGGATCGGGCAGAGAAGGACTGAGACGCCTGGCACTACAAAGTTCCAAGCAGCACTCTACTACAGAGCAAAGTTGTATTTCCCTTCTGTACAGCTCACATGTACCACATGTAATCCAGTAATTCAAATAAATTTTTCATAAAATAACTCCTCATGTCCCAGCCAGTGGGGTACTAAACCTAACTAGAAATCAGAAATTCTCAGAGAAGGAGTTCACTGATTTTTTTAATATTTCCAAGCTTTTTCTTACATACACGAACATCATCTGCTGTCTGCTTGACAGATGTTACCCGTCTGACAGATCTTCCAGCGCAGAACTGCTATCCTAAAGAGAAATGTGTACAAGCATTTCATGAAATAATCACAACAAGATCAATGTTTAGTATGAGAATTTTCCAATGCCTTTCCTCTGTTTAATATCCCAAATGACTACAAGTAGTTGTGTTACGTCTATAACTTTACAGCTACAAAACCAGAATCTGAATGATAGTCCTTGCCCCATTTGGGAAAACTAAAAACTCTATTACTTCTTCTCAGCTCTGATAGTGATACGGGTACAGCTACAAAACAAATACTGAATGATAGTATACTGAATATTATTCCCACAAAAATTAATGGGGTTTGCCAAGGTAACGCAGATTATGCTGTAGGGAGAGGCACTAACACTGGGGAAGCAAAACAAAATCTGAGGGGAACTCCTGATGAGCAAAGTTCCACTTTGTCCTCTCTGGATATTCCTCTTTGAACCCGCATCTCTGACTCAGTGAAGGTTTTGGTCTGGAACTGTACAGGAGAAGCATTAACATTTCTTCACTGCTGCACACACTGGACTCATCTCTGTGCTGCAATCAGACAGCCTTGCTGAAGTCCTCGTTGTCCATACACAGCATCCTCATCTCTCTGGAGTAGGCAGAGACAGGAGCTCCCTTGGCAGAGAGGCAAGGCTCAAACACCACAAACTGATTCCATGCAGCATTTCCTCCCCACCTTAGCTACTACTCAATTGCAGGCTCAGTTCAAAATCCAGAGGACCTAAATTTTCCAAATTAACGTTATTCATTTGGCACCTGAACTGCAAGTATATCTGGTGGACAAGATGTCAGAGAAATAGTCAGAGATAGTGCTGCTCCGTCTTCTCATTTCTCTTACTGCCAGCATTAAACCAGTGACAGAAGATACAGCAGGTGAGGTCAGTTCTAACTTGCGTCTTAATTTAAGCTGCCACCTGCCACAGGAAATGTTTAAACCTCCAGACACAGGAGAGTCAGATGTAGGAAAGGCAATGGTATCAATATTTGCTACCAAAGCTAAACCACTTCACAGGGGTGAATTAAATATTCATTGAGCCAAGAAAAGGAGGAAAAAGGATTCACAGACCACTGGTTTGGGTATCTGATTATTCGCCAGGGAAACACAGCTTTCTGTGCTGCTCTGCTGAACGCTTAAAGTAAAGAAAGTGTTGAGCAGCACAGACATGGGGATGGACGTCTCCTTATCTCCCAGCTAACCACCAGAGCCACCGGGCTTTAGAGTCATGCCAGCTCTATTCGCTACACCAACAAACATTCAACCTTCCTGCACAAAGGAAATCAGGTTAAGGAGACTGAAGCTTTTTCTATCTGTAAGGTTTTATTGATGCTTCAGAGTATAATATCCCTGTGTCCAACAAAACAAAAAAGTTTGGGAAAAAAAAAAGGCAAACAGAGACATCCCCACACAAACTGAATGGGCTCATTTATGAAAAGCTGACGTACCTGGCCACAGCATAGATTAGTGAAGAAGTATCTAGTCATTTTTATTATCCCAAATTAAAGCCCAGTGTTATCTGCAACTCTGACAAGCGATTGCTTATGTAATATTTATAAGCAATGGATGGCACAGACCCTGATTTTGGGTTTTTTTTGTGTGTGTGTGAAGCAGCATATACAAATGAAAGTTTCCTACAAATCTCAATAAAACAGACCATACAGATCTCAAATTAGCTGCAATACACACACATGTGACAGGCTAGAAAAACCCTCTTGTAGTAATGAACCACTAACCATATAGTCATAGCAGAAATAGCCACATTTAAGTTTCCTCACTAGGCTAATGAGAAGAAAAAGAGAAAGACCTTTGTTTATGCTCTAACAAGAAGCCATCTTAATTATTTTCCTAGGACTAGCTGAACGAAAAAGAAAAAAAAAGTCTGCTATAATGAATCCACACTGGCTTTGTCAGATGGTCGATGTTATTTCTGGTTTGGTGGTGGAATGTGCTAGGTCTGATCCCCAAGGACTTGCTCAGAAAACTGTAATTTGGGGAACATCTCTAACAATGCGTACAATGAAAATTAAGTTCTACTACAAAATAAGTTTTGCCACTGGGCAGACTGCTGAATAAAAAGCTTAAGTTGCATTAGTTCCCGTTATCTGTATTTGCAAGCTGTTCACAAATAGCTAGCCGAACGATAGGAATTTTCCATAAATATTCACTTCATGTTTACAGAAAAAAAATAGTAGTTTCCTGTCCAAATTTATAGTAACTGTTTTCTCTAGAAATATCATTTTCAGTAGGAAACACAAGCACAGGAGAAGCTTTTTTGGGTAGAAACTAGAAGAACCTGTGCCAAACTATCAGCTTTGTGCACAGACCAGAAAATGCTCCAGTGTGCTGGAATTCGAATTTTATCAAGTCAGTCAACACATTTCTAATAAATGTAATTTTCATGCCCCCTTTTTGCATATTTAAGCAAACCAGGACCAAACAAGCAATATAATACCAGTGAAATAGAAAGAATAAACTAGAAATTATGTGCCTTTTTTCTTGCAATATATCTCCAGGGCATCAGGAATTCAGCCACGGTGACTAAGGATTCAAAGCCATTAGAGTTGTTTTTGTCTCTACTGCTATGTGGCACAGATTGCAGTACATAGTTCAGCGAGGAAAGTGATTTGGAGGGACACAGGCAAAGGTCTACTCCTCCCATATGTATTACAGAACAACTTTGATGATCAGCAAGATCATCAGGCCACTTGCTTTAAGCATATGGCAGTTGGTGAGTAGTTCGCAGCAGCACTTCAGAAGAGTTACAGTAAGCAGGTTGAGACAATTCAGTCTTCTTTCAGACTGATAACCAAATAAATTTTCTCAGGCTCCAGGATTTCCAGAGAGAGGTTGGATCCTCAGCTCTTACAAAGCAACGCAGTCTCACTCAGATCAATGACGCAGTAAGCACGACAGTAATTTACACTAGCCAAGGACCTAGTCTACAACACCTGGCTTGTGGCCACCAAACAGTTCACAAAGCTTTGAGTGAACTCGTAAAGCATTGCCCAGTAACAAAAAAGAAATTCACTGCTGTCCTTGAAACTTCTTGATTTAATAGGAATTTTGCTTTGAGATTAATATATAAACCCCAAATTGGAAGGACAACAGTGACAGGGATTGTTGTTGCATAAAATAAACTGAAATAAAAGAGCTGAAACCATTATTTTTATGACATGCCCCATATGCCTCAGGCAGAGCCTGGTTTTAAAGATTGAATGGCTAATACCTGGTGTCCAGAGGAACATAAAGCCTCCAAGAGCAGAGGACAGAACCGCAAGAATGTGGAAATTGTACTTGTTCATTGAGAGGGCTAGCACCCCATAGCAATGTTTTAGATGTATAAAAATATTGTTAGTTAATCTAACCTAAATCTCGACTTTGTAGTCGGGTTAAAAGCAAGGTAAGTGGTTTAATAATTGCCCTTGCCTCTACAGTATATCAATAATTATTTTGTTTGGGTTTTTTTTTTAAACTTGTCCTATGTTTTCACATATGTATAAGCAAATTAAAAATACATGTGTTTGTACGTGTGCATGCAAGCTGCACAAAATCTCCAGTGGCATCCAGCATGTGAAGTCATTATATGCACCACAGCAAGCAGGGTAGCCCTGTTTAATCATGAGAATATCTCTTGTCCAGTCAAATAAATAGGGGAATGGAAAATATATATAGTTAGTTTGATCATTCCAGTCACTTATTACAAGCAAAAAAGTAGCAAAAACTGTAGAGAGTTGATAGATTCCTTTAATCAGCCCATACTGCAAAAAAAAAACCCTGAACTGAGTGATGTGGGGGCAGGGTACAAAGCTGATTTGGCAGAAAAGGTCATGGAAGCCCTGAACACACGGATCAATTGAGAAGGGATATTAGTTCATTACCCTGAGCCCCAGTAAGGCCAAAGGCTTTTAGTCTTCCACACAGTTGCTCCTGCACTGAATCCAGTAGTGTGCATTTGCTAAACTGCACCTTCTACAGATGCAGTCTTGATTTAAAACAACAGTGGGACCAGGGAAAGAATTAAAATTTCCCTGTCAACCAAAAAAGAAATCTGCTTCCAACACACACTTGTCAGACTTCAGCTGGGCACCACCAGACTGAAGTGCTTTGGTAACTGGTGGGTGGGTTGTTTGGGTTTTATTCTTTTTCCCCCTGTTAGATTTAACATTTATACATATTCTGTCACTTCTCAATTCCTCTTTCCTTTCTGCTTTGACTAAACAGTACTAAATAGCCTGATCCTTCTCACCTTACGATGAATTTTCATCTGCGTTCAAAAGCACTGGACCTTTTTTTTCCCCTTTTAGATCCTCAATTGCATATTACAACATTAAAAGAAGCTGCTGAAACATCAGCTCCATATACCAGTATCACCATTCTCACTAGTGCAGTAAAGAGATGAATCACCCCCTTGCTCCTATTTCCTACTCCATCCTCATTCCCCTGCAGAGCATCTCACCTTCTTTGGTTGCAGCATCACACAGATAGCATATGTTCTGTTCCTCATATACTGTTACCCCCAGATCCTTTTAGTTGCTGCTTTCAGGGGTAATTTCTCACTTGAAGTCAGCTCACACTGCCTTTTTTTTTTTTTCCTATAGGACTCACTCTACATTTGGTGTATTTAAAACTTATTTCTGTTTCAATGAACATCTATTTACCATTCTTTCAACTGTTGATTTATCTGAACGTTTTCTCCATATTGATTTAATAGTTACTGTTGCAAAAACGGCACAGCTGAGCTGTGGTAAACTTAATAGGATGACTCCATATAATCTATCCTGGAGTCCTGGGGACTGCTAACATCCATCACACCAGGAGCTTAGAGCACTTGTGGAAAAGAAAGGACACTCTGGCACGGCCGCAGACCTACTTGGGTGAAGTTTGGAGGCGGGAGGGGGGGAGAAACAGCAATCAAACTTTCTCAAGTAAGGAAGCACTTGATCTTTGCTGTAAAATAAAGTAATGGCAAGAGAGCTCTCTACTGTACAGTCAACAAAGGTGCATGAAAAAGGAAGAGAGCACGTGAACCATGAGAGCTTAGGCTACAAAAGTGCATTTCAGAATTGGCAAAGGGCCCATTGAACCCCCAGCTGCCACACTGACACTACTCTTACACAATGAATAAAAGGAGGCGTTTGAATCAGCTTTCTTCAAACGACCGCAGAAGGTTTCAGGCCAAATGGACTCACTTGTCACCAAAGGAAACCATGAAGTGGACCAAGGGGAAAGTGAGGAAGGTGATTGTGATGCTAGTCCACAATCCACCTCATGGGAGAGGGAACTACTGACATCCTAGGCTCACTGGGTACCAGACACAAAACACAGTAACCCCCAGGTGAGCTGAGTGCTGTGCTGGGACAGTGTCAGGCACAGCATGCCATGTCCTACAGATGTTGGCAAGGAGCACCATCTGAGAAATTCTCCTAACCACGAGCAGAGAGGAGCAAGTTTCTCACTGCCATTATCTGGCCTGCTAAGCATGGGAGATAACCTAAAAGAGTCGGGACAAGGGCTCTACGATACACCCATTTCACAGACGGCCACCTTTTCCCTACCAGTCTTTGTTCACTGTATTTGGAGCAGTAGCAGTCTAATTCTGACAAGAACTGGTGCCAGCCAGCACAGATGATCAGGTTTTCTACCTCTCCGTCTGACCTGCCTGTCCCACACAGTGCCTGATCAAGCAACTTATAGTTATCACCGTAGTATCTTACGGATTCATTGGCACTGCCACAGAACTGCCTACTCCAGGCTATCAGTTTCAGTGTTCATAAGAAGCAAACCAAGTCTGGAAGAAAATTGTGTGGATGATTATATCTATTTTGCAGCTGGGAAAAGCATAAACTCAGCAAATGCCTCTCATACAGCTAATCCACAGGCAAAGCTGCAAACGAAAACTCAGCCCTTGACTCTTACACCTTGTTCCTGCCTTCTTGCTTTTCTTAAAAGTAATTTTGAAGCAAAGAAAGAAATAAAGGATTTAAGTGCTTTGAAATGACAACAGATAATATTAATGCTTATTAAAAGTGTTTAAGGAAACTAAATAGTGCAGAAAGTTGCCTGCATAAAGTATATTTTATTTTAATTGACTTAATCTATTTTGGTTTATGAAACAGTTGCCCATATTGGAATAAGCAAAGGAATTAATGCAGTGCCTTAATACTCTGATAATTTTGGATTGCTCTTTACAGTGGGTGGATGGGGGTTATGTTTGGGTTTTTTTGGGGGTTGGTTTGGTTTGGTTTTGGTTTTTTTTCTGTGAACTTTAAAATTATTTCTAATAATTTGAAAAATGTTCCCGAGCAGTCTCAGTCTGCCTCTGCTCGAAGCTCTGTGCCTCCACCTGGGACTTAATGCCTTTCCCACGTTATTACTACAAACCGAATGTCTCCTAAACTAAGAAATCCAGCATGAAAAGATACTTCATTACTCTGTATGGCAATGAATACAAAATTTCCCTTGGGCTGTCAGGAAGTGGGAGGTTTTTTTATCTGTGTATCAAAACAGCAGTTGGATTTCATGAACCCTACTTACAGAGGATTTTTCTCCACCTCCTTAAGGATCTTTACAATTACATTTCAGGACAGGGAGCAGAAGCAACACCATTTAAGAACACCACCATTTAAGTTCCATTTTAAAGATGTCATGGCTACTGTAAGCAATTTCTACCACCCAAGTCGATTTACAGAGGTTATTTTCAAATACCATTTATCTTTATTGGGACTTCAGAGCAGTTTCTTTTACTATTTTAAACAATTATTGGCCCTGAAAGTAGTTATGATGACCTTTCATCAATGAATCAGCATATTTTTTTGCTATTCACAGTATTCATTCATATGCTGGCTGACATGGGAAAAGAGTTTGGTGTCAAAATCTTGACTTTACTCATTCAACTTTTGCAAAAATGGCATTTATGTCAATCAAAATGATTACATTCACAGTTTCTTTCCTTCACACTTATATATCACACAATGATGAGGGGGGGGGAAAAGTAACTTTTTAAACCTCCACATGATTGCATTTGTCCATCTACTCCACACTGACATTATTTTCAGACAGGACTTCAAAATATTACCAGCATAATGATCACAGATTGGAGCTAGAAGCACACAAAGTATCAGAAAGATGTGATAAATATAAGATAATGATCCACAGGAAAGTTTCCCCTGAAGCAAGTCAACAAGAAGTCGGCAGGTAGTTTCTATGATTTATATTTGCTGTGTCACTTTGATAGAGACTGAGTATCGCTTCATAATAAATATATTTCAGTTCACAATTCACGGTCACATAGACACCCCAGATTTGCATTGGGCTACAGAAAATACTACATCAATATACTGTCTCCTCTGCTTATCGGAGATTTTGTGCAAGAATAAGGGCCTACCCTGCAGTCTAACATGGTCTGCTGAACTGGTCTTGCTCATCTGTACTGTGCTCCTAGCACAAAGAGTAGGTTGAGGAGGATCTTTAAACACAGCACCCTGTCAGTAAAAGCCTGCATTTCTCCAGACCAGCTGCATGCACTGTATCACTGCAAGGCATCATCTACCCTGTGCTCTAGTAGGCAGCTGAGACTTCTAAATGCACTAAGAATTTATTAAAAAATGAATGTAGAAACAGAAAATATGGACAGCGATTATTTATACACAGAAAATGAATAAAATAAGCATCACTTCCAAGGTGTGAACATTTTTCTCATTGCAAGAGGGAAAGTGAAACGCCCTTACGAATTTAGAGATTAAAAGCTCTCCACAGTGACCTGAGAAACTGATTATCTTGACTCGTGTTGAAGATAAACATGACAGTTTTTATTTACAACTTACGTTCACAAGCTCAGATGAGCAAGTTATCAAAACTGTAGTAAAACTGTGTGTTAATGACAGCATTAAAAATATTTTAGATTAAGAAGTCTTCTAGCTCCCTGATGCGCACAAAGTTCTCTGTGATTTAAGGAACTTGATGCGTAAATACAGAGCATTCGAGAAAAATATTACTTCTTCAATAGCAAAGCTAACCTCCTGTATCAGTTAGAATACTGGAAGAAATGAGATCATTTCAGCACCCTTTCATCATTTGCTGAATATGAATCTGTAGTGATTCCTGTCTCTGAATTAAATCCTAGCAAGTTTTCCGCTGAAGTGAAAGATCTAACACATGCCTATTCACCAGTGAGGTTCAAGTATTCTGAAAAACGGAACGTGAACCGTGGTGCAAAGTTTACCCCCTTTCAAAATTCATTGGAACCCCCTTTTTTTTCCCCAGTGTTAACAGAGAAAGAAAAACCACCTTCCCAACATACTCCTATTCCCTATTAAAATGTCTATTGCTTACTTTCCTCTTTAGTGAAAAATGCTATTCTCTGACAATCTTTTTAAACATCACATATATAGATAACGGAAGTCCCTAAAAATCAGCCTTGATACTTTGCAATCCCAGTGGTTAACACTGGCAAGACTTGATCATGACATCCCTGCTGTCCTTCTCTATCTTGTTTCAGGCTTATGGCACATTTACATTAGCCAGATATTTATCAGGATTCTTTAGATATATTCAAAGTTCCTTTCCTATGTTTAAAGAGGAGCAAGAACATACTGTGACAGATAGCATGACACACAGCACCTATCTACCCACAGATATATATGATTTACTGAATGTCCTCCCAACAGCAGCGAATGACTTCAGGGGGGCATCACAATAACTCGGCTCTATTGCTTCCAGGACCCCAAACCTTTGTGTCCCTTATTACCTACTCCTACATGCTACATGATCATACTTGACAGGCTGGAGAGGCAGGCCCATGAGAACCGTGTGGTGTTCAACAAGGCCAAGTGCAAGGTCCTGCACATGGGTTGGGGCAATCCCAGCACAAGGACAGGCTGGGTGGAGAACGGATCGAGAGCAGCCCTGAGGAGAAGGACTTGGGGGTGCTGGGGGATGAGAAGCTGGAGATGAGCCGGCCGTGTGTGCTCCAGTCCAGAAAGCCAACCGTATCCTGGGCTGTATCCAGAGCAGCATGGCCAGCAGGGTGAGGGAGGGGATTATCCCCCTCTGCTCTGCTCTCGTGAGACCCCACCTGCAGTTCTGTGTCCTGCTCTGGGGACCTCAACATAAGGATATTGAGTGGTTGGAGCAAGTCCATAGGAGGCCACGAAGATGCTCCGAGGGCTGGAGCACCTCTGCTATGGGGACAGGCTGAGAGAGTTGGGCTTGTTCAGCCTGGAGAAGGGAAGGCTCTGGGGAGACCTTTCAGCACCTTCCAGTGCCTGAAGGGGTTACAAGGAATCAGGGGGGATATTTTAAAGGGGCCTGTAGTGACAGGACAAGGGACAATGACTTTAAATTGAAAGAGGGTAGGTTTAGAAATCTGAAAAATTTAGATTTAAAAATCAACTTCTGTATTTAAAAAAATGCCCTCAATTAGAGCATTTTTTATTCAAATCAGAGCTCCAAAAATCTGTAGCGTTTGGCTATCAGTCTCACAAAAACAATCTGTTGAAAGATTTCCCCTTCCTGCTTCCAAGCAAACAAAAAATACTAAAATACCAGAGAGCAGATTGTGTGTATTCCTAGTCTCTGCTGCATGAAAGTACATTAATATGGTAAGGCATGTTACAATTGGTTTATAGAAGGACATAAGTTCTTCCATCCTCAAATAGCAGAGTTGAACAAACCTGTAAGTTTGTTTAATGGAAGAAAGCACCACCAAAGGATGACTTCAAAACCAAACAATGAGTTTGCAAAGTTGCAGGCAGTACTCAAATCCCTGATCCTTCCAAATAATAAGAAATATGCCTTAGAGCTGGGGACCATTTGCAACCTTGATTGTTATGATAGCCCAAAGCTCTTGAATGCTTTAAAATCATTTCCCAGTTTAATGAACTGTTCATTCCATAGCAGAGTTAAAATCATTTCTGGCAGAAATCCCCCAGTTAATTGAAACACTGAAACTCATCTTTCAAAGGTAGCAAGGACAGGACAAGTGAATTAAGCAACATCATGTCTGAGGTAGGGAATCTCCAAAGTGATGCTATTTTGACAGCACTGAAAATGCAACAGATGAGCCAGGGGCTGCATGATTAAATAATGTCACGCCAGAATTATTACCACTATATCACTAGAAACTCCTGGGCCTACAGTCTCCCAGTCAGAATTAAAAAACAACACCTATAACTTGAAACAGTTAATTTGTTTATCGCTGAAGCACCAGCAGCTGGCCAAAGCTAAGGGTTAAAACATGACCATTTGCAAACCTTCAAGTTACAATTGATTTCGTCTCATAACAGCATTAAATATCTGGGCTGTCCAGGACCTACAGCGAAGGCCAAAAAGCACAGGTTATACGCTGTGTTGTTCTACCACATGACTGTAAGCCCAGACTGAGATCCCGAGGACCATTCTTATTTCTCGCTCTTGAAAACACACGGGACTGACAGTTTACACACAACCGACGTTATCATTGAGCAACCCAACCCAGTGGAAGGTGTCCCTGCCCACGGCAGGGGCTAGGAACTAGGTCACCTTTAAAGGTCCCTTCCAACCCAACCCATTCTAGCAAGTACAGGAGTGTATGGGTGACACTAGGCAAGTAAAGACCACGCTGCATTTTTTCCCCTGAAAAGAAAACTCCTGTCTTTTCGATCATCAGGTCCAAAACCCCCATCAAAGCACTGGCAAACTCAAATTTTAAACTGGAGGAGTCTGCTCCTCCAGAACCAGGGCAAAGGCAGCTGCACCTAGAGGCCTCCTCACCGCAGTTCCTTATCTGATCCCAGAGCCGCAGCTGGTTCCGTAGGGTTAAGAAAAGAATTGCAGCCTGACAGCTCTGATACTTTTCCTCCTTTCCTGGAAGTGGCAGAGTACGCTTGAGGTGCAGCCTGTGCAGCTTCCAACATTAATGCTCTCCAACATTAATGCGCATTCACAGGCAGCACTTTGGGAAATGTCTTGTTGCTGCTCTTATTTCACGGAGTCGGTTTCTCTCTAGCGCGGAGCTGGCTGGTCTCAGAGAATGCGATAGGAACGCGTCTGCCCTTTGACTGACTGTTTGTCAGAGAGGCTGACACATTTAGTTTTGAAACCTGCCAATATTTCACAGCCTCTGGAACAGACAAGCTGCCAGATTTCCTTGGGGAGAAAGAAAGGAGGGGACACGCATCCACTGCATGAAAATAACTAATAGAACACTGGATCCAGCCTCAAATAAGCAAACCTTTCACTGAGTAAGGGCTACAGGACTTGCCTTACTGATTTAAGTAGGCATTTAGGTGGAAAAGAACTCTAAGATTTCACCCTTACATTTAAGCAGAGGAGTATTTTACAGGGTTTCCTTGCCTAAAACCAGTACTGAAAATTTGCATGAGCACAAGATGCATACAGAACAGTTTTGATGCCTGAAAAATTACTCTGCAAGCACACAACTGTTACACAAATCAGCAGCCATTGCAAGCTCATATTGTTCAATGCAACAGCAGCATCATTAAAAAAAAACCCCAAAAACTAACAACTTGCAATGCTGCAAAACATCAGAGAGCTTTGTGAATGGCTTGTAAGAAGGTAGCCATTATGATGGCTAGGTTATTTCATTTTTAATGACATATTATACACAATATATCTATTTATATGGAACAACCAACACAGAAAACTCTGTAGATGAAGAATGGTTAATGCTTTCCAACAAATGGTCAAATGAATCTTCCTTTTGTTCCCTGGGTTTCTAGAGATTTCCATGCTCCAGCATGGAACTGCCCTTGCCTCTCTAAGGATCCCCAACCCACAGAAAGTCCTTCCAAATCTTGGATTTAGGCAGAACAGAGCGTGAGCAGGCAGCACAAAGCTCACCAATGTGGTACAAAACCTTTTCACTGAGATTTGGCATCTTTAATCCTTCTCTTTCAAGGCATAGATGGGTTCCAGCGGGGGATGCATGACTCAAAGAGCCTTTGTTCGACAAACAGGAGTGAGCACAGCTTGTATTTGCCTAAACAGAAAAGCCTAAGCAGGGACCAGTTTGTGAAGGGGTGGGGTGGGGGTGTGTGTGTGGCATTTTCTTTAGTTTTGGGGGGGTTATTGGGGTTTTTTTTAAATGTACGTAGAAGACACAGTTCAGACAACAGTGGATATGCTTTCTCTGACTTTTGATTGCAAAACCTATTTCTGTTACCTGTAACTTTGTCAAGTTCAAGTTTATCAGCATGAAGCAGCAACCTGACATAGCTGTTTCAGTTTTTTGACAAAACCAACTGAAATGTTACACTGGTTTCAGAGAAAAAGGTGGGAGAAGGAGCCATACATAGGTGTAGAAAAATGATTTCAGCAGGTGTTTTAGTGCAATGTTTTGAAAAGTGTGTCTCCACTTTCATCATAAGGGTCACCTTTGTTGTAAAGGAAATGGCTTGTGGGTAATATTCTTAAAGTAGAAAAAACAAATCCACAAAGATAACCAAGAAATGAGCTGCTGAAAGAAGTAATCACACTGAGGCTTCCCGCAGCCTTTCAAAAACCATATCCTAACTCAACAGTTCCTCCACTCTAATAAAACCCCATCAAGCACCAACCTTTTAAACTAACTGCGCCAGCCCAGAAGGGCAAGGAGCCAACAGTCACCAAGCACAGGATTTCACAGGAAAGAGACTACTCCAAGTGTTTCTGCTGGACATAGGAAGAGGAACAACTTTTTCCTCTTCACACAAAAATAAAGGTTATAACGGTGGAGGGTTGAATAGCAGCAAAAACAGCTAGAGAAGAAACTGGTGAATCAGGAGACAGGCCTACTGCTGGGGCTGTACATTTAGAAAATCTGCATGGGGAAAAATCCACCACAGTGAAATATCACTTGCATACTTATACACCTAATGCCATCATACAGCACAGTGTGAGAAGAGAGGGCTAACGCACCATCCAGTGAATTCCCACGGAACCCCAGGAGAAAAGTCTTTTTATCTATTCTCACCTTTTGCTGGGGAATAGAGAGAAAAAGAGGGACACAGGGAAAGGCCAAATATTCCACGTGAAACGCTAAATGTTAGGCAGCTAAACAAATGCCTTGCCTCCTGTAGCTATAGTTGATTGCCATTAAAACAAAGAGGGATAATTCTGACAGGCAACAGGGTAGCCTACTTGGTTGAGTGCCCCCATGCAGATTCAGGTATGAAGCTCTACATACTCTGAAGAGGATGAATCCTTTGCTCAAGGGAGCTTGGCATACTTTGAATTATTAAAATTACTGGACAGGTTACCTAGATGTTTGTATGCAAGCTCCCCCAGTGTCATGGCTGTAACTTTTAGTATACAGCTTTTACATCTTCTTTTGAAACACTGGGGACTTGCACAAAGGACTAAGCCCTCACTTCCTTCCTCACAGGGGTAGAATTACCAAAACATTTTCAGGACAAAGGATTAAAGGGCAGTCCAGGAGCAGGAAGCCAGCTGGACCCTCTGTACTCATGGTCTCCTGAATCTGAGCTAAAAACACACCACAAAGTCTGCAGAAGTCAGATGATAGTCCATCAACAAACACCAGCAACAGCTCCTGAAAGGTGCAGTAGCAGCAGGAAGCAGCACCTGCTGCAGACAATATTTTTTAGCAGCTAGCTCAAGAACTGGAAGTTATTTTAACAGCTTATTGCAATGAACTGGGCCAAAATTTACTCCAACATAGACTTGCCCACAAGTTGATCTACAGAAGATCAAGATAATGTGGTATTCATCATGTCAAACAGTATCCATATCAACCCCGAAACGAACTTTTCGTGCCTGCAGCCCAGGGGCCTGAAAGGATGCAGGTGCTAAAGAGAGTCACATAATGGAGGTATCGAGCATTCCTGTATTGTAGGATACAGTGCTAGGAGAGAAAAGGGAGATAAATATAATTTCATTTGTTCTAAATCAATGCATATTTTCAAGAGGATTCACATTTGTATCTGAATACAATATTTACATTGTCAGTAAGTGTATTTTCTCGACAGATGTCTTATTGTAAACCCCGATCTGATTCAATCTGCAATCACTGGGGCTATTCACATGCTAAAACACTATGATGGATGATGCATTTTAAAGAGTAATTGAAATGGGAAATAAAATACCTAGTTTCGAGTCATACTCAAGAAGTACTAGGACTGAAAAGCAAGCGCTGTTATGGATGGAAAGACTCCATGTAGCTTTCCCTTGCCTCTAGCTTACCACTGATCCCCCAGAGCTTTCCTGGGCAAAGACACAACTGTCTATCCATAAAAAAAGCATAAAGGAATCCAGGATTTGCCCCACTGCAATGAGTATCCTGTTGTTGACTTGGAATCTTATCATTACTTTCATGTTTCACAGCCTTATGAAATCTGTCTGAGGTGACCATGTATTTCAGGAATGCTCCCACCTGAGATGAGGATCTTGGGCCAGGGGCACTTGTGGATCTCCTGTCCTCACTATCTCAGCTACCAACCCACACACTGTAAGTCCTTTGCAGCAAAAATTTAGTATAGCATCCAATCTGAAAAATACTTCCAATTGCAAACAATAAACTTCTGGGAAAGAAATCAATATTAGATTAGCTGCAAGGTTAGTGCAAGCCTGTGAAGGACATAAAGCAAACACATGAAAAACAAGCCCACAGAGCAGGTTACAGAAGACAATTGTACAAGGTCAGGATTCCATATTAAGGGCACATTGTTCAAACCAGAAAATGAAACTTTCCATTTTATTAAAGGCTAATACACACCTTCTTTGAAAAATGAACTCCAAAAATATTGTTCACACATGAGTACAGACAAAATATTTTGCATTAGGCATACTCAAAATATCCAACAGAAATTAGCCTGAGAAGAAAACAAGTAGTAAAACTAATCTGAAAGTTTAGAACTTTTCTTCTTTTAATGGTAATCTTTTGATGGAATTTCTACGCCTTTTTAATTTACCAGTCAAAACTAAATAGCATACTGATCACTTCTCAGGTTTCCCGAGAAAGAATACTCAAGGAAAGTAGGATGCACTTTTTTCCTACCTTGATTTTCAAAAATATTTGCTCAGCATTCTGTCAGTGCACCTCAGGTACAAACTATCCAACACAGGATACCAGCACTGAGTCCTAGAGGTCCCCCTTAGTGGTGACAGTGTACCTAGAAGGTATTGCATTTACGAAGAAGGATTACAAGTGTTTAACATGTAGAAGAATTTCCCCAGGTGCCTCCCTGTTGAAAGCACGGTGATGAAGATGGAGTTGGGTAGTGGTCTATGGTAGAAAGCAGTAGGGTCCTATGGTGGGATGTTGACAGGGGCACACAGAAATCCAGTGCAATGTCTTGCCCAGCTTCACATGCATGGAAGCCCCCAGTAACATTCAAGTCAGTCCTCTCATTCTATCACCATACATCACACAACAAAGCACAAGTTTGTCTGGGTTTAAGTACTGTATCATTTTCACCATCATACTAGCCACAGGTCTACTCTGTATCAAATTATTCTAAAAGAGTATCAATTTCTTGGGTGTATGGACTAAACTCCAGTTACTTACTCACAGAAGGATCCCTCTTTCAGCAGAAAAATCTCCTGTAGTAACCTGATAACCCAAATTTTCCCTAACACCAAGTGCTCTATTTGGCTCCTAGTCTTCTCGTTTTCATTAATATGAACTTCAGCTCCTTAACGTGAGCCAGGGTGCTGCTTGAGGCCTGTAGCTTTACTGGTCAGGTGCTACGGGTATTGATCGGGGTCTGGCCCAAGCCCCAGCCAGAGCTTGCTCTGCAAAGCATGCTGTAGGCACAAGCCGCCTGTACAGTTCGAAAAGTGACAACCTGAAAGCCACTAAACCTTCCCTCGTCATTCCAAGGCTGTTACGTCCCAGAGCTCAAAACTTACTTTCAATTTCCTTTAGCCTGGAACCTTTCCAGAGATGTGTAAGAGAGCTATTACTCAGGGACTATTCTTATCTGTTGGATCTTCGCTGTCTAACAAGGAAAGAGCAGCACGGCAGCATCCAGGGCAGCTATGCACATTGTGCGCTTCTGACACCATTATCTTGCAGACACCGCAATCCCCTACAAGCTGAATATTCAACCCTTACTGCTGCTGCTGGCTTTTTAATAACAGACATGTTTCAGGAAATCATTGTTATCTCCAGTTTATCATTTCAAACTTGGTGACGAGAAAGAACAGGGAGGAAGTTGTTTTGAAAAGGCTTGCTAGAATAGAATTATTCAATGGGGTCCCACAGCTGCAGGCTGTCATGTGTGTTGAAGTCATTATATACTCATAATGACATCTGTGAACACTGTATTAGACTGTAATCAGTCTTTATGTAGCATAAGGACTATAGCTATAAAGTGATTTTGACATCAGAAATGGCACAGCAGTTCCTCACATAAAAATACCCGCCCTGAAAACAGGGTGCCAAGCCTTGTGTTAAGCAGAGGGGTAGGAAGTTAGGCACCAGAGCAGACTACGGCAAGGAGAAAGCCAGTCACTTATCTGGCAAGATTCTTAGCTAACAAAATCAGGATGAAGCATATGTTGAATTCTGCTCTCTGGAGCTTTGGCACCTTGCCCCTGGCTTTTCCTTGGACCAAGGATGTGGAACCCTTTCCCAGAAGTTCTGAAGGATGTCTTTTCTCCTAAAGGGAGTAAGGGAGAAAAGGGTAAACACTTTAAACACTTGGATCTTTAAATAGCAAGCATCGCACACCCTTGCACTAAGCGTGGGCCAGCACTGAAGAATGGGTCAGATGGTGCAGGATTGAGACACGATTCAATTTAGTCTTCCCAAGATTTAAAGCACCACTTCCAACCTCTCAAGACTGTTTTCTGCAGCAGGTCTTTGATGGGAAGGTAAGAGAGGAAGCACCAATATTCAGGATCTGCTCTCAGAAGCAATGAGTTCTGCCCACAACTCTGCTGAGTAAAAACAGAATCAAAGCTCTCCCCTTTCCCGTTACATGCACCAGGCATCACGTATTTCTTTTCTAATCCTCACAAGTGACATCCTCACGTACCCAAGCCCCAGCTACGAGTAGCTCACACATGCACAGGGACTCCCACTTTACCTTACGCTCTTTTCTGCCAAACAGTCCAAACTGTTAGCTAACCCTAAACCTGTAGGTACGTATATATTGGTCAAAAATATTTGAAGGCTGCTGTCTCAGTCAAACCACAACAGCTGTGATTCCAACAGACATGATAGATAGGAAAGCTATTTCCACCAGCTGATTGGGCACGGTAAAGTGAAATACAGCCATGAACAGATGAAGATTAATCGTTCCTCTGTTGTAAATAAAAATATTAATTTATTTTGATTTCAAGATACATATTCATCTCTTGTAATCTAACAGAAATGCCAAAAGACATTTTTGCTATGTGTTTGTATATGCCTATTAGCAAGGGAGAAGGTGTCAGGCTACATTTCACTCATCTATTAAGTGTAAGTGCTTGAATGACTGTGCCTACAGTGACTTTCTACATAGCCCAGTGGAAAGAAGGTCATGATCAGTCAAGACATGACTCATGCACATCTTAAACATCTGAAAGGTAAAAGTCATTCCTGCCCTTCCCTGCTCTGCTATGGATCTCCTAAAAGAAAACAAACACTTTTCACCTCATGTTTAAATTCAAATCTGCAGAACATCTGACTCACCTGAAAGAAAATGTCACAAACTGCATTACAGCAGAACATCTTGTGATGGAAACCTCATGGAAGGTTTTATTAAAACATCACAAAAGAAACAGGCATCCCAAAATGTCTTCTGGCATGGAAGAAAGAATTCTATCCCTGAAACACAATTCTGGAGAAGGGTTCAAAAACCCTCTTTAAAAACCAGATAATTCCTTTAAAGTATGCACATTTCTAATGTAATTTATGTAGAAAACCTTATTGGTTTCATTCCTGTCAAATGCCATAGGACTCTCCATAATGGAATTAATTTCAGAAGAAAAAATACCATTTAAATTTACTTAATCCCATGAATTAATAAAACCATTTTCTGACCTACATTAAAAAGGATGGGACTAGCCTAAAATGAAAACACAATTCCTCTGAGATTTTTTCACTCATTTGTAAATTATACAGCTAGTTTAATTAGAGCTACCACATCAGACGTGAAGCTCAACTCAGACCCACATCTTTTCATTGACACAAACTCTAGAGCATCCAATATCTTGGAATGACTTTACGGTCAAATTCTTCTTCTGGAATAGTGAATACATAATAAAAGTATTCCACAAACTGTGCACATTTACAAGTAAATAGACATGCAGCGCTGCTTCTACTACAATTCACAGAAAGCCTCCAAAATTATGGTTTTTGCATTGAAGAGAATTTAAACTCTGCAGTAATCCTAAAAATCACTATTCAATCAAGTACAGGGAAAGAGGTGAAACTTAATAGCTCTCAAAACAAGCTCTGCAAATCAGTTTAACAACTCCTGCTAATCCAGAGATTAACAGATTCGATAAATGAGGTTTGCTTTGCATTTACATCTTAAGTGAGAAGAAAAATAACAGGACCTCTAAAAAGAACAGTAAAGCCCCAAATATCTTAGATGGATTATCATGTAAAACTGCAGGATGCACAGCCATAATACAGCAGTTACACTTCATTCTGGTAAAACCTCAAGACAATCAATAATATTTCTGAAGAACAACACTTATTTCCATTCTAGTTAAAACTTCCAACTTCTTAATTATCTTCTTATATTTTTATAAATGTGTGTGTGTATATATATATATTATATAAAGCCTTTTTCATACCCTCTCACTTGCAAGCCATTAATATGCATGTCCTATGGAGGGAATACACACCTCATCAACATACCTACTGAGACCTGAACAAGGCTGTGGGAGAAGCCCGTCTGTGCAGGAATGTGTCGCTGTTTTAAGAAGTCAGTCCTGAGGTATAGGTGCTAGACTGGTAGTCCTCAGGAATTCTGCAGGCTTCCCTTTACCTCACCAGGAACCTCCTGCTGAGTCCTGTGAAAGGTTTTGTGCCTCAAGTTCTCCAGCCATGAAGATGTACGCGTGCTTCCTTGGACTTATTCTAAACCCTGATGGTGTAATATTGTCTCTAACAACTACGCATATAATGACACTGTAGAATGGAACCTCATTTCTATTTAAGAACACTAAGTTGTATCATGTCTTCAGTGTCCAGATTTCTTATCAGCAAGGTTTCACCCACTACCCATTGGGAGGAGAGCACCAGAGCTCATGGAAGCACAGGCTTGGAGAAGGGCACATTCCTGTCACTAAGGCTCCAAGCTCCCTAGGAGACAGAAACATGCAGTTTTCTGCGGTACGGAAGGGCAGGCTTCTCTTTGCAGATGCACTTCTCAGGGAAAGGCCTTGGTTCTGTTCTGATGCAATGTTGTACCATTTCTGCAAAACATGCAGTTAATGATGTTGACCAGAAGGCTGGAGCCCCTCTGCTATGGGGACAGGCTGGGAGACTTGGGCTTGTTCAGCCTGGAGAAGAGAAGGCTGCGAGGAGACCTTATTGCAGCCTTCCAGTACCTGAAGGGGGCTACAAGGAAGCGGCGGGGCCGGGGTGGGGGGGAGCTTTTTACAAGGGCCTGTGGTGACAGGACGAAGGGTAATGGGTTTAAACTGAAAGCAGGGAGATTTAGACTGGATATCAGGAAGAAATTCTTCCTGGAGAGGGTGGGGAGGAACTGGCACAGGTTGCCCAGAGAAGCTGGGGATGCCCCATCCCTGGCAGTGTCCAAGGCCAGGCTGGATGAGGCTTGGAGCAACCTGGTCTATGGAGGGTGTCCCTGCCCATGGCAGGGGAGGTGGAACTAGATGGTCTGTAAGGTCCCTTCCAATGCAAACCCATTCTGTGATTCTGTGATAATGGTGGACACCTGAAACTGATGCATTAGACCAGGTGGTCTTATGATTAGGAATCTCCCCATAAAATTAATTGACATGGATAAGTATGAACATTTATGTCTTACTGGTTTCACCAGGCATGGATCTTACTGTAAATACTACCATGACATCAATGAATACACGATATTATTCCTCTAGGAATACTAGAAAAAAGGAATACAATTATAAAGATAGAGAAAGTTAATTCTTCCTGTCATCACTTCTATGTTTAGAGTAAGAGCTCCTATTCTTATGGTCCTGATATTTTATGTAACATAGGAGTACTTTTACATAGTTTCTTGCCTATCGTATTTCAGGAGTGAAGGAAGCAAGTCCTGGTCATAAATTAAATATCCTGTGATTCCAAGATGTGTAAACACAAGCTACTTTACCCTAAGCAGAGGGTAACCAAAGATGGTATTCTGCAAATATTAAATTTCAGGGTAATTTATCAGTGACTTCCACCTTGTGAATGCATCTGTACGTAAAGGCATAGTAAAACTTTCTGAACAGCAGAAGGCAAAGCACTGACCTTAGAAGCTTTAACATTGTAAAAAATCAATTATTTCCAACCACAATTATTCCTCAATACTGTTGATTTAATGACTCTAATAAGCATGTACCTTAATATCTGAAGATTTGAGGTGGCTGACCAAAGAAAGCACAGAATTTATCAGACAGGTATGGGCTTTTAAACACTGCTACATCAACTAGCCAAGACATTTTTAGTTATAGGACTTTAGTTAAAAGATACGAAAGATCATGCTCAAGAGCGTACGCTGCGGGTTTTCACTACGAGAACAGCAGTCAAACAAGTTTCTTTAACTCATGACCCCCTTTTCTTTCATTATAAAAGAAAAGAAAACTGCCGGAACTAGGGAGTATGTGAACACACTAAACCTCGATTAAATAGAATTTCTTCACCCAAAGCATCTAAATTTAATGACACTAAGAAAGAGCAAATGGCATGAGTAAGTGGAAGATTGGGCTGTAGCTCATAGGCAACCGCAACTTAAACATAAAGGTTATTGCAAAGTCTTTCTCCTCCACCCTGAAATATCATATTTGACACTCCACAGAGTTCACTGGGGCTTCATGAATTTTCTTATTTCACGTCAAATCACTCGGATCACATGATAAGATCTTCTGCATTAAAAGGCATCAAGCTTTTTCATCTGCTCAGTTTTAGGTCGGAAGAGCACATTCTTCAGGTTCTAAACATGTTTCTGGTAATTGTAGTGCTTAAATAGGTCACAGAAAGCTTTCTGAGGGGAAAAAAAAAAAAAAAAAAAAAGAACAAACCAAACCAAAAAAACAACAGGCAGCTATTACTAATAAGTAAGAAAACACAGATTTACCTTACTGCTTGTTTTAATGATGTTAGTATGTGGTCTGTGCTACTGTTCATACCTCATAGTAGGTTGCATATCACAAAGTCCCCAGGACTGCTTATTTTGTCAAACAATAAGAGTTCTGGGATCCTGATCATTACTAACTCCTCTTTTGCCCAAATAATCAACTGCTGGCTTTTAGAATTACAAGCTGAGAATAGAGAAACAAGCCATTCTTCAAGTATCTAAACATAATTCCTGAGACACTCAAACATCTGTGCACAAATGATAGACTGATTATTTGCTTGCCATTAAATTCTGTCACAGATAATCAGATATCTAATGGTATTGTATCATTCCTCTTTGTTTCTTACATACCAGTTTGTATTTTCACAGTTGAAACAATCTCTGTTGGTGTTTTTTCCAAGTCATGCCTTGGCTTTCTGGAGTGTGTTCACGAACATCCCTCTTGGTTTGCTTTAATTTGCACTCTTACCAGTGCCCAAGAGAGAAGACGTGCTGCTATGACAGCACTTGTCATAACATCACTTGACAATCGTGTGGTGTGCATGTGGGCACATACATATACACATAGATACAGAGAGAGAGATGGTAGGATGCATAGACGCCCTTACAATATTTATACATTTCCATTTCAAGTACCGAATATAAATACATTCCAAACCTACTTTAGAATGCTATTTTAAAAAGGCATCGGTTGAAAATGCTGCGGAATATCATTTTCAATTTATATAGCATATCTGTAACGCTACCTTGGAAGACACTGAAGCATATTTCTCAATAATCTGATGCACAACTACTACCTTGTGAGTACAGTTCATAGCCGTGAGATCAGCCTCAGGCTTACAAATTCCTTAAATACAGCTACAAATTACACCTCTCACCTTGGCAATTCAGTTGTAATTTTCTGCTAATGTATATATCAAATACCAGCTGAAATTAGTCATTGACAAGTTAATAACTAAAACCTGAGATAAATAGGAAACATTTTCAATACTGCTGTTATGCATCTCAGTTAGCCAGTATTACACGTGTTTTGCAGCAGCCAGATGCTGTGCGTATTATTGCCCTTTCTTTGTTATTTAGTCTGTTTTCAGCAAGTCTCTGCAGTAACAGAAAGACCTGTAGCGCTAACAACTTGCAGTGTGCCGTATTAGTGCTTGATTGTCGCGGTAGTGCCCAGCTGTATCCAATCCTGCTGCACTTCAGTGGCTCCTATAATACGATATGAGATTTTGATAACGCAGCCAACTACTTCAGTTGCGCCTCAGATTCACACTTTGTGCAACTTCATTTTACACATGACTTGAAAATACATTGGGATAAACGGCAAACTTGCAATCATGCAAAACGTATATTCACCATTAATTTGCAGCCTGGATTTCATTGAGATTCCTTAAGGATAAGGAGAAGCAGCCTGCTAGGTCTAGAAGGCATGTTTTTCTACAGATGCTGTTGCCATGACTTGTAGCAGAGTATGCATAATCTGTAGAGCCTGGAGAGACTTTTCTCGTCCGAAATGTTGTTCATAAAGAAAGTCTGACTGACAACTGGGCAGACTTAAAAAGAAATTTGTAATTCCCATTTATTTATAGTCATCTATGAATTGGAAGTGACTCACTTTCAGCACTGGGACCGATATCCTACCAAAAAAGTACATATCATTCTACAGTAACTGTGCGTCATTGTTTTAGTTGATTTAATTGTTTTAGTTTTTTAAATTATAACCTGTTACTTGCATAACACGAAGTTTGTCTGAACCCAAATTCTGCGTTCAACTATACAGAATAAACATGCAAAATGTTGCCATGGAAACATTATACTAACGAGATTCAGACTTGATCTGCAGTTCACGGAACAGACAGCATTTCTTTTTAATTGCTGCAGCCAGTTAGCAAGCACTGCTGCTGTAGACGCAGTCAAGAATACTTAAGCGAGAGCCAGCATGAAGCAGTTGTGTTTCCCGCTTACTCTTCCGCTTCTTCCACCTGCACAGCTTTTTCCCCACAACCAGTAAACTCCCATGTGTTCCCAATGCTGACCAACACCTGGCCTTGCCGAGGGCTGGCACCTTATCCCTGCAGCAGCACAAGTCACTCCCCGACACTGGGCTAAGACCTTTGCTAAAGAGCTTTGGCACACGAGAGTCTCCGGGCAGCTGTTTGCATGAAACATCCAATTTGGGACTTCACAAATACTACCTATAGTAGCGAACTTTTGGCTGGAGCTCCTCAAAGGAAGGCAGCCTGAGGCAAACGCCACCGTGAAGAATTTCAGTTCAAGCAGCTCGAGTTCGGTAGCGTTGGAAAAAGCTGAAACCCAAATCTTGTCACGCTAAGCGTCAGGAAACGTTAATGGCGTGACACAAACGCTTCTGCCTATAATAAGCATGTGTAGAAATGCAGAAGTGAGAGTGCTCTTTTGCAGGGTCGGCCTCTTCTGCGGTCAGCCGTTTGACGCAGTGCGCTGCCCGTTCACTTCACCGACAGCAAGGCGGCCTTTCCCCAGCCAATTAACAGTGCTCCAACCAGCCTGTTCGAACCGCCAAACTTTCTGCCTAGGAGACAAAGCAAACTCTCAGAGCGTTTCTATAGCAAAGAAATCATCCTTCCTTATCCTTCAAGCAAACTTCCCTTTTCTGCCCATTAAGCATTTACGCTCGTTTGTAAATACACGCGTGCACGCGTACAAGGGCCTCTGCTATAGCTGAAAAAGTTTCCCTGGCAAGGCTTACGGCCTGCTTGTTTGCTCCCTAGCTGGTAATTAATAAGAATACGCTTGAATCACCATGAATGTATATCAGAGGACGGTGAAGGGGTGGGAACATGAAATCCTCTTCCCGTTGCCATTCTTGTCTAGTATGGGCTTAAAATATTAACAGTCTCAGAGACAGATTATTGGGATGCAACCTATATGGCCTGCATGATGATTTCTGTTCAATTATTCCTAGAGCCCTCACTAAATATAGTCAGTCACACCAGAAAGCAGAAGTTTATGTAATTTCATACAGTTTACATAATTTATTTCCTACAAAACACACTATTTCAAATGGAATAATAAAGAAATTATATAGTTCATTTATTGTTAAGAAACGCGCTAGACCTACATACGTTTAATCTAAAGGTTTGGCAGATGTTCTTCGTTTTCCATATAGCTCTGACAAATTTAATTATTAGAACTTCCTAGAACTCCATTATAAGGTTATATAATTGATTTCTACCTTTAGTTTTCCGATTTCTATTTATTGGACTATAATGTGGTGTTACACTAAATTAAGTCCTAAAATCATTACTCATTAATTTATCACTAGACATTCCACATGTCTAGGTAAAGTTTAGGTATGTTCTTCTCTCATTTCAAGGAGATAAGTAAGGCAAATAAATGTTGCTACGTTCAGGGGATCACACTGACGGATTGCTGAATGACTGAAGAGACCATGAAACATCAACACTGAAAACACACACCAGAACACACACCCGTGGGTTTTGGTGACAGAATAATTTACATATCACTAAAAGTTTTTTCCTTATGATGTAATTGGATACTCTGCAAAAAAAGGGAAAAGGAAAAAAAAACAGGTTTCCGTCAAGTATGCTGTCAGACACTCCAGTGTCTGCTGGCTGCAAACATCAATGATTGATGCTTTGTTTTCATACAAGAAGCGTGCATCACATTTTTCTTAATGTACAGGCTTAATTTTTCAGTCACATTTCCAGGACAAGAAAAAGAGAAATACATGTCTGTGTCCTTCATCTTTTGGGTTCCCCCCACCGCAATACTGATTCAAAATGTGAGTCCAAGCATTCCCCACTGAGCAGATGTAAGAGGTTTAAACGCCCCCCCCCCCCCCCAAATGGTACAAGTGCACGTATGTCTGAAAATACCACAGCCTTGTACAAGACTAGGATGTCCCTGCTGTCAGCGTCTTCTTCTTTATATGCCACACTCTTTGGAAGGGCCTAAGCATTTCTCACGTCTGAAGAGGCACCTCTACAACATGACCCACATTAGTGAGTGGTCAACCAGCAAAGGACCCAAACAGGAAAGCGTTAGAGCAGCTGTATCAAGCCACTTCTGAGAGGACAAAATTTCAGCATGACTATCATATTTTAATAAGGTGTGTTAAAGCTGTTCCAGTTTCTGGGAATACAGACACTGTGGCAGGGAACAGATTGTGAACGTCTCCTCAAATTGGTTATTCGACACGCAGAAGCCAGATCTGTGAAAGCCTAATTCCGTTCTGTACCCAAGATACCCAAGAAACTGGTGCCCCAGGCAGGGCTGGAGCGTATCTGGTGCCTACAGAAACCAAGCTGAATGTACGAAGACCAAGAATAATCTGCTGTCATCCTTTGTGGGGAAACAGTCTGCATTTCACTTGGTTTTGAAGTTATTTTGTGCTCAATAACTCAAAGCCTCTCTCTGCTAACATGCTAGAGGGAGAAGCATATGCATTGCTGTGCATCTTGCAAAGGAGTCTATTGCACAGTGATTTTTCAACCTGTGTAGCAGCACAAAAGCAAGCAGAGTGCAAATTGACCTTAAAAAGCAGTGAAATCTTCCTTCTCAGTTTTAATTGCCCTTGTACCCAAGCACAAGCTATTTCACGATGCAAATTTATCCTTAGAAGTGGTGACTGTAAACAGCTGTTCTTTTGGCAGTCCCCAATTATTGCCTAACTGAGGTATTCTGGACTGATAAATGCATCATAAGAGCCTGCTCAGCACAGTATCTAAATGCATTCTTTGTTTTAGCTAGAAAAGAAATCTGAAGAAGCTTCACCAGGATTCAGAGTTTATCATTAGATGCTGGACAGTCAGTTGAGCAGGAATTCCATGTGCTTTTACAGATTTTATTCAAGGTTATGATGCTACTGAGTTGTACACTGAATTTTCCCAGAAATTTCACTGCTTCATACGTATGGGGTTTTGCGCAGAAGGAAAATGTATAGACAGAAGACTTGTATGCAGCACATAAGTTTTTAGTCACCAACTAGCTACCTCCTTAAATCCAAAATGCTGTCTTGCTTCTGCAGAGCAGATCATGACAAGCCACGGGTAAAGATGGGAAACTAACGGAAAAGGATTCATTGCTAATGAAGGACAACTACAGAGATTAGCTGAGAGCTTCTGAAGTAAATTAAGCCATAGCTTAGAAAAAGCTCCGCTTTTACAGACCTCAACGAAAGCTGTACTCTCAGAGATCACACAGAGCTTGGATCGCAGTCTGACACTCACAGTAATCCCTAGGCTAAAACAGAAAAAGAAATTTGAGGAACTCATCAAGTAAACAATATCTGCGGCCATACTCTATAATTAAGCACTACACCATATTTGCTCACCTCTGGTTAGAATAATAAATAAATTTTAAAAACCATCTTTGTTGCATTCTTTGAAAAATTCTCAAACTTCCAATGATGTTGAGAACTAGGATATTAATCCATTATGAAGTATTGTGTATTTTAATGTAACGGCTCCTTACAGATCCCATGTCCTTCCCTGCATTTTGTGCAGAATTACATATATCTGAGCAGAGGGAAATTTAAAGTTCATTATTATTTCACTTCTAATACTCTACTGTGCACATATATAAAATATCTTTTGTCTAAAGTTAGTGCTTTAAGAGCTAGTTTTCTAAACTGTCCAGGCACCATCTAGAAATTTTCATGTCTCATGTTTCCAGACGGGTACAAATTTAAGGTTCTTGGTGAATATAACTCTTGAGACACAAACCTATAAAAAGACACAAAATACTAAGTCACTAAAATGTGCTTATCCCATGCAACTGTTTCTTTTCTCTTGGCCCACAACAATTACTAGGTAATTAGGACCCTAATTCAGCAACAGTAAAAACTGATCCTTCTCCTTCTTTGCCCTGGACTCCGATGGAATTACTAAGAGGGTACTGAGTTGAGAACAAATTCATACCTTAAGATTTCATGGTCTCTGTGGTGGGAATCAACCTCCCCACATATAAATTAAACCCAACAGAGCCATGTTGTTTATCAGTTCCTTAAGCCAGTACTCAGAGCCTGCATCTCCAGTAACTGCCCTCTGGGTGGAAAGCTTTACACACATGGCCATCCTTGAACGCCCCGAGAAGGAAGGAGCCAGAGCAAAGCAGCTGAGGATCTCAGACCAGCATTGCTGCTAACCTCGATATGTTCAGTGTGCCTAAGGTGCAGCAGAGCCCACCCGATCCTTGCAGCTACCACCTATTGCCTGGATTATACGTATTTCATAGAGCACTTGAGTTGCCCTGAAGAGCACGGGACAGAGGTGGGAACGCTCCCGTTCAGCCCAAGTTGCTGTTCTGTAACTGACAGGACTCCGTAAGCACGTTCCCCTGTATTGCAGGTGACATTTACACAGAGACAAGAACCCTTCTACACCCAGAAATTGATTTTCCCCTTTAATTCACTACTCCGAGACGCGGTGGCATGCAACCATACAGCGGGAGAACAAATAACCTAAGTGGGACTGACTCAGAACTGCTGCGGAGAGCAGCCTGGAGGCTTGCTAACCGAACCCGACGGACACCCGCCGCACATCACCGCCCGTCAGCACTGCGCCTCTCTCACGGAAATCACTGACAGCCCGGGTATTGATTACCTTCAGTCCTTTCTGACTGAAACTTAAAGTGATGGTTAACGACTACCGAGTAACATAGCAGGCACACAAAGACTTATATAAATGTCCACAGATGCTGCAATTACTTTTCCAGCGGACAGCCCGGCACTGGGCTGTTCCACGCCTTTCCTGGAAAGGGCTACATGTCCTTGTTGCTTTAAAAGCTGCCTATGGCGAAGCAAGTACTGCTGATTCCCAAAACACAGTCACAGACAGTTACGGTCGCTCGCCTGCTCTTGAAGAAAGATTCCTAAAGTTCAAAATTCCAATGGCTATTTCCATTAGCTGGAAGAGAGGCATTATAAGTAACTAAAGATTCCCTAGTTCATTCACAACTACAATTTAATCAGCCATAAGCTGTCTTTAAAAATAATTAAATGAGCATGATAACTTGCTAAACTATCAGCCAGAAATGGGTTCTCTCTCTCGGTTTACATGCAATAACAATATTAACCCTCCGTTACCAATAAGTTCCCACGTTCAAAGATCAACACTATAACTGCCGTGCCCTTTCAGACCTCGTACTCAACAAATTCCCTCCTGTAGCGGTGTAATGATATGAAGTGTTTCAGAAGATGGAGGTATTGAAAAAGACACTTATGGGGCAGACTGAGTACATGCAAAGACTAATTTTCCCCGGGAAGTTGAAGTCATCAGCCTGTGAGACACTTGGCCAGGGTTCCTGAAGCAATTTGCCTTGTACCTGCCTTATCGTGCGCACACAACAGTGGAGGGTAAAAACTGCCTTTCCGTCCCCCAAAGCCCCCGCAGTCCCTGTGAGGTATTGTGAAAAGCTTTCTGACACTTCTAGAGGTGTAGCAGATAATACCCTCTTCATTCCTATTCAAAGGCACGCTGCCTGTAATACCAAAACAAAGCAGTAAATCGGAGGTGTGGTTATGAATTTGGGAAACACGGGAAATTTTTGTGTCAATAGTACCATCTGCTGGATTTCCCAAAGATACGAGAGTCAGAGACTAATCGACATTGACAAAAGCCAGATTAAGACAGAATTCGATACCATTCCTGCACAAACGCCACCATAACTAAACTGCTACGAATGAACTGATAACACACTGCCAGATCTTCTAATGAGCTGCCAAAAACCTGCAGAAAGGTCAATGATATTTTTTAATATGCATTTCTTGTTAACTCAGACATTCCAAACTCACTACACAATTCATCACATGGATTTTAAAAAAGTGGTTGGCCTAGCAACCCCATGTAAAAGGAATTCTAACATCAATAGTAGCAGTACATTAGGCGTAGTTTGGGGGGTGTTTCAGTTGTTGGGTTTTGCGTTTGTTTGGGTTTTGGGTGTTTTTTTAAGTCGATAAGACAACTAATGTGTTATTCCACTACAGTATGTTTTGGCAGGGTGGGGAAAGTGGGGAGGGGGGAACCCAAACCACTAAAACTAACAGCCAAAAAGATCCTACTATCCGTTACGACTGAGTTACCAGGCATTAACATTTCTGACCTCACAGCATCAAGAAATACTCCGCACACAATTAATCGAAGAGCAACCCGTAATGGAGAAGAGCACGCTTCCCTGTCAAGTGATCGCTGCTGTGTTTATGATGATGAGCTTCACCCCTTTTACAGGCAAAGGGATGCTCTGCACTGTCCACACCCAACACAGGGAGTAAGTTTCCAGGAGAAAGAAAAGCAGAGCTTGAGTGTAAAGATTAGGAGACTCTCTCTTAAGGAAAGACAGTTAACTGCCTCTGCATGTTTTGGGATAGGCTTCCTGAGGCAACACAGACGAATTCAGCCAAAAACCACAGGACTGGTCTGTGTCTTACTAGTGCTATCACACACTCCCCTGCGGAATCAGCTGCTCCAGGCCAGAGCGCTCTTTATCTGGCTTTATCTGGCTAGCTGGCCTGGCTAGCCAGGCTAGCTCTTCACTCAAATAGAGACCAAATTATCCCAAAAATGTGAATTTGTATCTAATTTTCAAGCTATCGCTGATTATCACTGTATCTTAACACACAAAGATCCTGTTGAATTTATTCCACAGATTCACAGAGTGTTCGGGGTTGGAAGGGACCTCTAGAGACCATCTAGTCCAACCCCCCTGCCAGAGCAGGAGCACCCAGAGCAGATCACACAGGAACAAGTCCAGGCAGCTTTGGAAAGTCTCCAGGGAAGGAGACTCCCCCCTCTCTGGGCAGCCTGTCCCAGGGCTCTGTCACCCTCACAGGGAAGAAGGGTTTCCTCACGGTCAGGTTGAACCTTCTGTTTTCCAGTTTATGGCCATTGCTCCCAGTCCTGTCACTGGACACCACTGAGAAGAGCCTGGCCCCATCCTCCTGACACCCCCCCTTTAGATATTGATCAGCATTGATAAGATCCCCCTCAGCCTCCTCTTCTCCCAGCTGAACAGCCCCAGCTCTCTCAGCCTTTCCTCACATGGAAGGTGCTCCTTATGGTGTTTGACCTTGATGGGTACACAGGGATCTTCCATCCTGGTGCTCCTGAGGGCCTTTAAATAGCCCGTTGGAGGCTGCAACTCCGCCCATGCCTCGCCCACCTCTCTCATGAGAGGTGCCAGCCTAGTGCGGGGGGTTGGTCCACTCGCCACGTGTATCCCGGCTTCGGGAAAAAAAACCCAAAGCCCCCGTACGCCAAGTTCTTGCCGCTCTGCCGAACAGCCGCAGGGACGGTCCAGCTCAGGAGGCTGATCGCAGTGACTCAAACTGCACATCCTCAGAATTTCTCTAAGGTCTCAAGGATGAGAGCATAAGGATGTCTCAAGAGGAACCTGGTATTGAACCACCCCAACCTAAGTGACTTTACTCCTGAAGTTTTAGCAATAACCTTTCAGTAAAAGCATAAGCCTTGAAAACTCTCAGTGATAACAGGCCCTTTGTTATAGAACAAAAAGTTGTTCCTGCATTTCCTGCTACTTCTCCATAAATGACATTCTGAGCCCCTTATGCAGGCCCTTCTGAAGAGCTGAAGTTTTGCTTGAACCACTTACCTTTTCAGTGACGTGTCTGACCAGCTCATGCTACCAGAAAGCTGCGCTCTCTTTCTCTGCATGGAAGTCTGTCCAAGTGTGCTTCAATCTTCCCTGAAAACTTCTAGGTACAGCAAAATGTATTTTAGCTGCACTCTGGGATTATCACCTGATGGATCAAAAGTGGGACAGCAACCAGCCAGGAACCCCTCAGTTCTAACCAGAAGCTTGACAAACCCTAATCATTTAACCCACAGAACCATAAAACAGTAACATCTTGAAACTTTGAAAATTATTCTTAAAGTAATAATGCTTTGTCATAACACACTACACGACACAGCAGTCAAGTTGCAGCTCTCAGGACCACACAACACAGCCCGGCTGCCCTGCCAGAGCGTTCCAGCACTCCTGCAGACAAGCTCAGCCTCACTAGCCAGGGAGGGGTGGCAGGGAGCGTCCTTCTGCTCCCCCTTCCACCAGCCTCATTAATCGCCCACGATAACAGCAGGACTTCTGATGCCCAGTTCAGAACGCTCAGGGCCATGCTGTGACTTGTGCAGAGTACTTCAGCAACGCGATAATCCTCTGTGATGGCTAATTACACACACAGGGAACAAACACAAGAACTTAAACTAGTACTTTACAATAGTGGGGGACATCATGGACTCGTGGAATGAATCACAGGACAAGCACATGGGTGCAAAAGGATGGACCTTGCAAAAGATCACAGAGGCAGGAAAGCAGCTGGGGAGGTGTTGCGTTGTTCAGAATACGTATTATGTTCTTCACACACTCCTTGGGGAGGGATGTACACGCCAACACTCAAATTCAGGAAATGTTGAATAGGGTAATGTTGGAGTCTAATATGTCTGACAAGAAGGGAAGGGAGCAAAGTTTTAAGAAAAATAGCAAAGAGACAGAAAAAAGACTTTTGGAAAGAATCATAGACTCACAGAATGGTTTGGGTTGGAAGGGACCTTAAAGATCATCCAGTTCCAACCCCCTGCCACGGGCAGGGACACCCTCCACCAGACCAGGTTGCTCCAAGCCTCATCCAGCCTGGCCTTGGACACTCCCAGGGATGGGGCATCCCCAGCTTCTCTGGGCAACCTGTGCCAGTTCCTCCCCACCCTCTCTGGGAAGAATTTCTTCCTGACATCCAACCTAAATCTCCCCGCTTTCAGTTTAAACCCATCACCCCTTGTACTGCCACTACAGGCCCTTGTAAAAAGGCCACCCCAGCTTCCTTGTAGGCCCCTTCAGGTACTGGAAGGTGCTATAAAGTCTCCCTGGAGCCTTCCCTTCTCCAGGCTGAACAAGCCCAACTCTCTCAGCCTGTCCCCATAGCAGAGGGGCTCCAGCCCCCTGAGCATCTTTGTGGCCTCCTCTGGACTTGCTCCAACCGGTCGATATCCTTATGCTGAGGGCCCCAGAGCAGGACACAGCACACCAGGTGGGGCCTCACGAGAGCAGAGCAGAGTAGAGGGGGAGAATCCCCTCCCTCGCCCTGCTGGCCATGCTGCTCTGGATACAGCCCAGGATCCGGTTGGCTTTCTGGGCTGCCAGCACACACGGCCGGCTCATCTCCAGCTTTTCATCCACCAGCACCCCCAAGTCCTTCCCCCCAGGGCTGCTCTCGATCCATTCCCCACCCAGCCTGTCCTTGCAGTGGGGAAAGCTTGGTATCAGTTAACAGAGGAAACCAGTGGAGGCCCGCAAGGACAGAAATTCATCCATGGCAGTTCCTGGCAGTGAGCCGCAGCAAACCATTTCTAAGGAGACAGGAGACTGAACGCGGTATAAAGCATTAACCCACCGAAACCCAGGAGCTTTCAACATGACATGAGCGTGTAAAAAAATATTAAAATAGGGGGGAAAAAAATGATCACATCCCAGGACGAACAAAACCGATCAGCAAAGCGATGCGAATAGTGTTTTCCCCGGCTGCACAAGCACGGCAGAGAGCGGGAGAGGCGCTGGGCGGGCCGGGCGGTGTGTGTCCCGAGCAGAGGGAAGGGACGCGCCCCCCGTACCCGCTTTGCCGCAGCGAGCCGAGAACCGACCAGCCGGCTGCCCCTTCGCGGCCGCGGGGGGCGAACTCAGGCCGCCGTCACTCCCGGGGAGGGAACTAACGCGGGGACGCCACCGCCCCGGCCCGGCCGTGCCCCCCCCGCCCGCGCTGCCGGCCCCATGACGGGGCGGGCCCTGCCGGAGCGCGGGGCCTGGCGGGGCCGCGGGCGGGGCCGCCGCCACCTCCTCCCTCCCCGGCCGCCGCCTCCCCGACAGCGGCCGGCCCTGCCGGCGGTGGGGCCCGCCATGGGGCTGTGCCTGCCCTGCATGGGGGGCGCCGTCAAGGACGTGGTGGAGACTCCCGATCCGGTGAGTGCGGGGCCGCGGCGGCCCCCCGGGCCGGTCTCCGTCCCTCCCTCCCTCCGCCCGGGTGGTTGTGAGCGGGCAGGGACGGGGCCGAGCGCGGGGAGCACCGGCCCTCCCCGCCGGGGCGGGCTGCGGACGGGCCGCCTTCCTTAAGATGGAGGCCGGGCCGCAGGGCCGGGGCTCCGCGGCGTATCGGGAGGGGCCGCGGGGCAGCCTCGTCCTCCGGCCGCCGCCCTCGGCAGGGGGAACGCGGCCTCCCACTCCCCGGTGCCCCGCAGCCTCCCGCAGCGCTGCCCCACTTGCCGCCCGCGGGAGCGCGCCGGGAGGCCGGGGGTTGCACGCGAAGGGGGTTCCAGCCCTCACCGAGAGCCAGGTGCCCCGCGTTTTACCCAGAAACGGGGAAACCCGTGCTTTTCTCCCTGGGCGGGGGGAGGGGGGCGTTTCTCCGGGGCGGGCAGGACCCTCGGGCTGTGGCCCCCGCCTGGGGGGCTGGGGTGGGCAGAGGGAAGGGAGCCCCTTGGGCCTGGGAGAGCGAGCTTTCCCCTTTTGGGGGTCCGGCATGGCACGCGCTGCCTGCCTGCTGCCAGGCTGCGCCTGCTGGAGCGGGGGGTGGTTCGGGCAGCTGAACCCGGGTTGCTGGTGGGGTTTGACGCGTCAGGTCCGTCCCTAGAAACACTTGGTTCTTGGGGGCTGGCAGCGGAGGGGAAAGGCGACGCTCAGTGACTCGGGGTTGGCATGCTGCCTTACAGATTGGAGCCGTATTTAAAAATTAAGGCTTTCAAAAGAATGTGCAGAATGTGTTGAAATGGAGTTTCACCGTCTTTCACGTTTCGTTTAGGAAATAAAAAGGCGACAGCTAGCAGAAGCTGCTGAAAAGAGGCAGATGGAGGTAATGTCTGATAAAACGCCATTTATTCAAAATATCTAGGTAACTGGTTTGTGGGGAAAACAGCCAGGGCTTCTGTGGGAACGCTGGATGTCACGCCTGGATTGTGGGAATTGTCATTAAATACTTTCCTACCTTTATACCGTTTATTATATTTATTTACAGCAGAGTTTCACGGCTCGGGGGCTGCTCAGAGACCACTGCAAGATAACCGAGCTGGTTTGGATGGGCCAAGTTAGAAAAACTACTGCAAAGTAGTTACCTGAGAATTGGGAGAACCAGTTCAGTGTAATGCTTTTCCTCATTACAAGACCTGGAAACGAGACCGACAGCTCTGCAGTACTTCTCAAACGGTTGCGGTGGTGGCAGTTTCACGTGGCACTGCGTTTGTACTTCTCTTGCGAGTGCCCATAACCTTCATTTGTACGTTCAGTTTATTAATGTGGCAACAACTGAGCACATTTATCATCTCAGATTCCAGCAAGGGTGAAGTGGTAACGTGCTCCTCTGTCTTTCCAAGGTTGCTAAGGTTTAACCACTTCGATAAAGTGGGAAGAGGTAGGATGCAAATGTCCTAGCAGTGTATAAAACTAGCTAGCCTTTCTCCCTTTCCACCTCTCTCAAAACAACTGAAAAATATACACCATACAAAAACCTACAATAAATGAAGTGTCTCTTAGAGACCACAGCTGAGCTGGGAAGAGAAAGGAGTGTGTTATTTGCCTGAGCGCTCGTGACATTGCGTACCGAATTAAAAATCGGCATCGTTGGTGGGGACCGTGTTGACCTGGTTTAAGGAGGTGGGTGAATAACTGGAGCAACAGCTGAGTGATGCTTCAGAGTCCTCGGGTAGAGACTGTGGGTCTTGTGTCAGGCCGCGTACTAACAGCAATCCACATCTGAAATTGCAGAGGGGGTTTTAAAGCATAACTGTAGGAAAACACACTTTTGAGAAGCACATGAAAGGGGAACGTTCCCATCTAGCTCTTAAGTTGCGAAAAAAAACTTGCCTGGGAGGAAGGAGATAGAAGCAGCTTGGGTTATGGCTAGCTTTGAAGTTCTGTGGTAGCTGTTAAGCTGCTGAAATAAAACAGAAGTATCTGTGTTATTTTTTGTTTTCTTAACAAAGAGGGAAAGCATCTATCAGGATTTTTCAGGACTATCTTGAAGAACATTTTAGCCTCTGAATGCTGGGTAACGGAGGTGTCTTGCAAGCAGCCCAAGTCCGTTCCCCCCTCGTGTGGGACGGGAGTAGATCAGATGTCCTGCTCTGCCTTGCGGTGTCCTGGTTTTCAGCTTCTTAACTTGAGGCTGAATAACGAGCAGTTGTGGGAGTTGTTCTTCCTTTTGGGGTGCTGTGGGACAGTTTTTGATACTTTTGGGTTTGTTTGGGTTTTTTTCCCCGTGTTTACAGTGTTAACTGTAGGTCTCCTACTCCTGCCATCTCGTCTGTTAGACCATCACCATGAGGACGGGAAGCAGGCAGTCGACGACGGGTTTCTCATCTGTGTACCGCTGCCGTCCGCATGCGCGGTGGGGGCTGAAGGGTGGGCTGTGGCACAGGTTATGTCTCACAGGTCACAGTTCAGAAGCTGGATTCTTTACAGCCTGGGCAAGCACTACTAACACGACCTTGTTGCTCCCTTGTGTGTAAAGTTCCCATCGATTGCTGTAGTAGCTGTACAGAGCTCGTGACTTTCTCTGTTCGCTTACTGAGCGTTAGAGCAGAAGCTGTCGTTACGATTTCCGTCGTCTGTATCCTGTCCCTGAGTGGCCTTTTGATAAAAAGTGGTGGCAGAAGTGATCGGGTGATGAAACAGCGGCAGTTCCTGGAAGTTCTGTCCACCCAAATCGTCTCTTCCCAGGTAGTTCTGTTGGTGAGGGCAAGAGTAGGCCCTGACACTGGAGAAAACACAGAGTAAGAACTTATATAACTTTTGGGGAGGGAGTTTCTGGTTCTGCATCTTAGGAGGCAAAGCAGGCACACAGAATTTGCATTAAATGTTCCCCTGGACGAACAATATGAGACAAAAGCACCCTCGTACCGATGGGACCAAGAGCTGACGGTGTGCAGGAGTACCCTGGAAGGTCTGGGTTTATGTAACCCAGACTTTACTTAATGTTATGTATGTTTATGTTACCCAGACTTAGGTTACTTAATGTTTCAGTCTTACCACGTAAAACAGAGTTCACAAAATGGTGGTGTCAAGACTTGCAGTCTGGTTTATACCCAGAAAAACAGCTAACCGGTCTTACCCAAATGTGTTTTCTCCCAGGCTTCCTCTCGAGGTATTAAGAATGCTTATTCTGTCGAGCAAAAGAAAAAGAAACAGGAAGAAATAGAGAAAAGAATTGCAGCTTCAGGCTCTGGAGGAGAAGGAGGACTGAGGGTAAGTTTAAAAAAGAAATTATACGATGCAAGTGTCCTTACAGTCCCTGGGAAAATCCTGTCTTTTTGTCATCTACAAGATTGAATAACTTGAGGAGAAACCAAGAGGAAGGGGAAACAGGCTAGAAATGGAAGCACGTGTCATTATCACACAAGTTCTCAGTGAGACTTCGTTTCTGGGACGCAGAGAGAGCAGGGATGGCAGAGAGCGGCCCCCCACCCTTCTTACCTACGATGCATCAGTCTTACAGTGCTCCCAGCACTGGGGGCCCTACTCACTGCGTGGACCCGTGCTCAGTGTCCCTTTTCAGCACCGAGAGGTCTTTCTTCCTTCAGAGCTTATAGAAAATGCTCAGGCGAGAAGGGCAGTGCCTTTGGGTTTCACATAGCTCTCCTCACAAAAGAAACACAGATACTGATGAATTTTACTGCTACTACTATTTCTCTCCTATCAACTTTGTCTCAGAAGGCCAGGCAGAGCTTTAATGAGGAATTAGAATCTCTCCAAGGCAGTAGATGCATCTGGTTATGGAAACACAGGCTTCCTAGGCCTTCAGCTCCTGCCCTTGTTGCTGTGTGTGCCTCAGGGGACGGGAGTTCGTGTAAGTTGGCACTGATGGGCCGCGTGTCCCTCACTTGCTGGATACAAAAGGTGTTAGAATTGGGAGTTACTGTCTTTAGGCAACCTTTTGGGGTTTTAGACAAACCCATTTGGGTTTTTGTTCTTTCTTTCCCCTATCTTCCTACAAACCTGCGCTGTGTCTTGCTGTGTTTGTCTTTAGTGGCAGGTTGGATAAAGAAGTGTGACTGCTGAAGAGAAGATTGACGTTTACTGCCAGTAGCTTGCCAGTTTCTGCAGCAGGGTGGCACCTACTCGCCATGTGGCTTTTGCTGTTTGCATACGAAGACTCAGCAGTACTTTGCCATTGTGGGAGGACAGATGTGGAAACGTACGCTAAAAAAACCCTGAAGAACTAACTCTGAACACTAAGTTTTGGCCAAACGTTTCTGTTTGTTTGTTTTATGTGCGTGTTTGTCAAGGAAGTGAGGTGGGTTTGCTCACACAGAGGTGGCCTCCTTACCTGTGTCAGTATGTGTACGCTGTCTGCTCAGCTGGTGTCTGTGTGTCTGTGGATGACTGGCTTAGGCACAGCTCACGTGCCCGCCTGTTGGTTTTGACGCTTATTTCCAGCTCTACAATTTAACTTTTCTCCAAGTCATCACGTAGAAAGTCGGTCATAGATACCTGTATTTGAACCTGTGGATGACAGCATTTCTCCTCAGTTTCCTAATGAATTCTGAACTGCTTAGGGATTTAGTGCCTTTTTCAGAAAAGCAAGCAGATTCATGGTGTGTCCTTACAGTGGGAGCATTTGTGTTAGTTCAGATGTGTAAACCTTTATAAACCCTGTGGACTTACAGGAAGCAAGCTGGTTTATTAGGAGTCTAATAATTGTTCTCATTTTCTGATGTGGGTTTCTTTTGAGTCTGTAAGTATTTATAATGAGTACTGGAAGTTAAACATTAAATTAAAAATGCTGTTATTAATTGTTCTCCTTTTTTACCACACGAGGGCAATGCTGCACTTGTCAGCATTTTGAAAAACAGAGCAAAAGCTGAACTACGTTATCTCTTGGGTGGATCACTTCCTCAGGTTTCCGGCCCGGGCAGGTGGCTTTGCTGCAGGGCAGTAACACTTGCCAGATGCCCAAAGCTCCGTCGCTTTTCTTCCGTGTTCAGCAGCGTCTGCAGTGCCTTACCCCGTGCGAAGCTGCCTTTGGGCACTTGGAGCTGCCTGAGCTGCGGCGTTGCACCAAGACTTGTAAACGAGCGGCCTCGAGCCACTGCCCTGATGGGTGAGGGAAGTTTGGTGCGGCTCTATCAGCGGAGCTCGTTATTTTTCCAGAGAGCGTTGTGCTCGGCCTCAGTGTGTTCTGTCCCCATTTCTGACCTAGTGTAGGCTACACAAGGTTGGGGTTTTTCCCTTTGATCTCGATAGTTCTTCTTTTACCCCCCCCCAGTAGTGTCTCAGGAGCACAGTCCTGGCACAGCCCATTTCCTGGCTCAGCCTCCAGAACTGAACCGGGAGGGGAGACTTGTCAATATTAATAGAACGGTGGTTGGGCTAAAGAGCTGTGTCCTTGGCACATGAATACCTTCACTCTCCCTTGACTGCTGGCGATTGCTGTCCTCACCCTATTTAAAAATAATCACTGACCAGTTAAGCCTACTGAAAATGCATTGAATTCGAATGAAACGTACTGAACACTGGTTTGGAATGCGAATTTCGGTCCGACACCTGTCACAGTGGGCCCCCTCCGAAGGGACTGAAGCGACACCCAACGCGCTGTCGGTCACTTGGGTATCGCGGGCGGGAGGTGCTTGGCTGGCTGGTGGCCGGCTGCCCGGCAGCGCTGCCCGCAGGTGGGGTAAGGGTCTGAACGGCCCTGGGTCGAGCGGACCCTGTATTCAGGGGGTGGTGCTTGCAATTCACAACTTCCAGAGGAGAAAACGCTGCTGCTCTCTCCGTTCTTTAAGAAAGCCCAGATACGCCTGTGCCCCTGGGAGTCCTCAGTGCAACTGTCAAATTCATCCTCGCAGCTAAGAAACGCGCCGGAGGATTGGGGGGGGGTAGTTCAGTTTTACAGATGCCCTGATTGATAAAGCCTTTTTTAAAGGGGTTTCTACATCACACCCACCTAACTGTCGGGGTGGCCAGTCTCACCTGACTCTGGGAAGTTCTTTGGGTAAATGAAAACACCCCTCAGCAGGGGTTTTTGGTAACACCAGTTTCTGTTCAGGCAGCTAGCAGGAAACACTGCGGTTCTGTGTCCTGCAGCTGCAAGCTGCTACCCGCAGTGGGCCAGCCAGGCTGAGGGCTACTCTACGTGTAGACACGCCTCCCCTCTGCTTCTCACCGCTCAGTGCCACGCCAAGTAAATAGGAAACGGTAGGAATTCTGTCCTTAGTTCCCCATCCGAGATTTTTACCTTGCTTGGAGGCTGTGAAGATGCATCCGTTCGCGCAGGTTATCGAGGCAGTTGACGCGGGTGCTTTACAGCAGTACCACTCTTCCTCTCCACCGCCTGAAAGCATTTTCAGCTTCTTGTAAACCACTTGAAAAACTGGCCCAGATGCCGGCTGGTCAGCTGGGGTGAGGGCGCTCGCTCTGTGACCGCCACGGCACGATCTTTGTTGCGGTACCAGAGAGCGAAACCGCCTGCTACCGCATATTGTTAAAATACACCGATCGTGCCTGGGAGAGCGTTTGGGGCAGAGCTCCCCGAGGCTTGGGAGGACGCAGAAGCTGCGTCCCTGGCAGGGTGGGTAGCACCGCCGCGGGCCCTTTGGAAAACAGATGACTTCAGCGCCTGGATTTGGCGTGGTGACCGACTAAATCGTCGGGACGCAGCTCATCAGGCGCGAGCGGTGCCAGCGGTTGGACTGGGATGGAAAAACTCCCCAGCCCCATAAAGGTTCGCATGATCCCACGTGTCTGTTTCACCCTACTTCAGATTCCTGACATAGCACAGGCTAAGAGAGGAGACGGGGGTGTAAAGAAAGCACTCTGCCTCCTTCCCCGCAGGTCCTGCATATTAGCGGCCGACAAGGCGGTGCAAACCCTAAGCCCAAAAAGAACCAGACCCTTGTAAGCAGCAGGTGCTTCTGTAACACCGTGATGTGGCCAACACCTCGTCTCCCTGATCTAAAACGAACACGCGTAATGAATTCAGTGTTGGGTCTTCAGTCATAAACTCGCTCTACCTGCCCACACACACGCGCTGACACCTCCCCGTTTCACTCATCCCCACCAACAGCCCCTGAACCAGTTTCCAGAGCCTGCATATCATCTCTACATTGGAAAAAGGTGGTAATGCACAGGAAGCAACAGTTGTCACTGTAATAAAGATTAAACAACCCCTCTCCTCAATCAGTTATGTAAATGATCAGCCTGGCAAGAAAAGCTCCAGGTACTGTATGAACAGCGAGGGGACAGAAGGTGCCTCCTGTGACGAGCAGTAACAGATGTTACAGCTACATTTCCAAACTAATTCTGAATTGCTTCCAGCACGGTGATGCTTATCTGACATTACACAATAATAATGGTTTTTGAAAGTAATCTTACATAATTGAGCCATCTTGAGGTTCAGCAGTTACTTATTCACAGCCAGCCCACGTGGTTCGTTCGACGGCCCAGCAAGGGCTTCGAGAGGAGGCTTCACTGCAGCTCATAATGGTTCAACTTTTCAGGGCCTGCAGCCTCCTCAACACCCCCATTCGGCTGAGCTAGACAGCAATAGCGTCAGCTAAAATCACTACGCGGCGCTCTGCCTTGCCACCGTCTTCCACAGCGAGTCCGACATCGCCGCGTCTCATCTCCTGCCCGTTTAGCAAGAAGCTGTCCCAGCCTCAGCAGACCCTTCCTCCCTTAAAGGGACGAGAAGGTCCAGGTCTGTTGGTATTCCACCATTCCATCCAAACTCCTAGAAATCTATACCAGAAACCTTAATACCACCTGCTTTGGCACAGAAACTGTATCACCCGCTAGGGCTAGCAGCTCAGACAACGGGGGTTTTTCTCTTCAAATACTTTCTACACGAAGACTGTTCTGCCCCATCATTGCATCAAGGGCCACCCTTCTTTGGGCAAGACTTTGCTGCTCAGTTTTAGCTTTGTGAATTGAGCCTTAGACCCCTGACAAACTCCCCAACTCCTACGCTGCTACAGGAGCTACCACACTTCAGAAAATACCATACTTCAGAAAATACCGTGCTTCAGATCAGCAACACCCACCTTCTGAGGAAGGTGCTCCAAGCCCTTCCGCCAGAGCGAGCTGGCTGAGGGCCTCGTCTGCTTGCTGAGGGCCTCGTCTGCTTGCTGAGGGCCTCGTCTGCTTGCTGAGGGCCTCGTCTGCTTGCTGAGGGCCTCGTCTGCTTGCTGAGGGCCTCGTCTGCTTGCTGAGGGCCTCGTCTGCTTGCTGAGGGCCCTGCTTTCAGTGTCCACACCCACCCCAGCTGCAGCACATGCAGTGAGTCCCAACTGCCTTGTTTCTACGCAGGCTGGGTACTTTTAAAAAGTACTTTAAAAAGCCCTTTATAGGTCTCCCTCTCTGCAACTAAGTTGGAGTTTTAAGTTAGGCAGAGTTTAATGTGATTCATTTTAAAATGCTTGAGTACCCTCCATCAAAACAAGACTATTTTGATAGCTACGGTCCAAGCACGTGGAACACTTCATGTTTAATTTAAAATCTTGGTTTGGACTTACTGGGATTATTTGTTGAAGTTTAATATTAAAATAAACCTAAGAATACCTTTCTTTAGTAATTATCTGCTCTTGATTTTTTTCTTAACACGTAAAAACCTTTAAATATTTCAAAGAAAAAACATGATGGTAATGTCAACTTAATCTGGATGGTGGAAGCAGAACCATTTATGTTCTAAACAGTAACTGTTACTTCAAAATAAACATCTGACACTTTCACAAGTGATTTTTTTATCCTCTGTTCATTTGAAAACAGATCTCGGTGCACATATTAAGATCACGATTTTTTTTTTTCAGTTGTGCCACATTTTTTTAAAAATAATGTTGCTAATGGTCTGTTTTCCACCCCCATAAGGACTATGTACATTACTTCTATGAGAACTGGGTCTTCCTATGGCTTTACAAAGGATTTACTGTTGAGTATATGTTTAATCTTCCTAGAAAACATCTCAAAATAAGAAGAAAAGGCTGCCGTTTTTCATTCAGAGACTCACAGAGTGGTAGGGGTTGGAAGGGACCTCTAGAGACCATCTAGTCCAACCCCCCTGCCAGAGCAGGATCACCCAGAGCAGGTCACACAGGAACAAGTCCAGGCAGCTTTGGAAAGTCTCCAGGGAAGGAGACTCCCCCCTCTCTGGGCAGCCTGTCCCAGGGCTCTGTCACCCTCACAGGGAAGAACGTGTTGTTTTCCTTCTAAAAACATGTTTGGAATGGCGTACTCCTACCGAGGATGGTGCACCAAGCAGCTGTGAGCTCTTTGTACTCCGCAGATACTTCCCCACGGTGAGGTAGAATGGTTCCAGGGAAGCGCCATACCACATGCTGATTTTAGTGAGGCGTGGAACGTGAGAAAAGGTGCTCTTGATCCTGCCTAGCCTGTAGGTATTTTGTTGTTCATTTGAAAGGCCACAGGAAGAGATCGTAAGGATATGCTTTAAAAATAAACTTCAAAAAATACAGAAAAATACAAGCTGATACTTAAAAATTATTTAAAGTATGTTTCTAATTTTTTTTTCCCTGCAAATTACAATGAATTTTCACTAAAACCCAGGTATTTCTGTGCTATCTGTAGGAACTGAATGCTTGTCCCGTTCACTGTGTACATCCTTAGGAGGCTAGCAAGCAGTATCGTATCCTGTAGGCGTGCAGTCAGTAGCAGCCAAGTGCAGGAACACAGATTACAAACAATAAACAGCACTTGCAAAACGTATGAGTATTTTAAAAAATTTTATTTCATTTTAATGAAAACGACCGAGTTCTGCTCAAATTTATACAGTCAGTGAAATAATCCTATAAAATGATTTTTCTAGGATGTTACAAGGCACATAAATTACCAAATATAAACATAGAAAAGTAGCCAAAATCATGAACTAAGCCCCCATACGCCTTCAGCTATTTCAGAGGTGTGTGAATGATTTACAAGAATGTGAATCACTGCTGACAGGGTAATGAATATTTCACATTTGGCGTGACCAACGAAATTAAAAAAAAGGGAAAGGAAAAGCGCGGATTGAAGAACAGTGCAGTGTTTTGTGACTCGGGAGGGACTAGCATCTCCTCGGGTCAAAGGGCTGCGCATCCTTCGCTGCTTCCCTTCGTGGGTGGCAGCAGAGCACCCCGCTGGTACAACTGACCATCCCTACTGTCTGACAGAGGAAGGGGCAACCTCTCGACTTCCCCATGCTTCTATACTGGGCGACTTGGTGAAAAACAGGAAGGACCTACAGGCAGATCTAGCATTTAGCATTGTCTTCAGCTTTAAAGAATAGAAGGTGTGGGCTTTTTTCCTTGGGGTTTTTGTGTTTGGGGTTTTTTTTTTATGTAATCGCTTTGGGAAGTCATTTGGCATGCAAAAAGTCTTTATATTCTACTGGTTAAGAAAATCTTGCAACCCATAAAAATAGTCGATTTTTCTTGCATTCCAAGAGGCATTACCAAGTAATTTCCACAAATATTAATTTTTCCACCTGCATATATATTTTTCAACTAGCCTAACAGTCAAGGATTCAACGTAATAAGATTTTCATACAAATATATTGTGTTGTGTATTTTCTTCCATTAACAGAATCCACTCCTTTACGTAACTCTAAGTATACATTCACGTATTAAAGAATAATAATTTGGCTAAAAATATATGTCTATTTCTTATCTGATTGTAGTAATTAGCCTATCAAGGGTAATTTGCTATAAAAGATACAGTACTAGAAATAAATAGTTCTACAATTCAAAGATCACCAAAATGGGTTGCCATTTCCAGTCTGTCTTAAATTTTCCAAAGTCCTTTTAAAGCACAAACTAAATTTACTACACTTGAGAAAATAATTTGGGCCTACGTGCATAGAGTCCCAATCACATGAGAAGCTTATTTCACTTAATCTCCTTCTTGGTTTTGTAATGGGCAGAAACAACCAGGTAATTGTCTGGATTCATGTCCCTGAGGGTTGGAGACTTGCTCTGGATTGGAGAGGTTTTCCCATCCACTCGGGAGATCTGCAGCATTCGGCACGGGTCGTGCTTCAGTAAGTAACCTGCAAAAGTCTCCCATCCTCCTCCAACACGAACCATCACGTGTTTGTTGTGCAGCATCTGAAATTACATATACAGCCAAAAAAAAAGAAGCAAAACTCTTGAGAGGGATCCATTCACTGGGAAATCACATTTTTTTCTACAGGAAAAAGCTGTTCTTCCCTTAATGAAAGGTCACAGGTGTTAGTCTGCTTTATAATAAAAGGAAAGGAAAAGCAATAGTGGAATGTTTTTATTTGAATTAAATAAGTAAATTTCAAAAAAACTGTATGAAAATGAGCTCGTATTTTACGTAATGAATGCTACTTGTTTTTCTAGTCCCGAAGCACCAAGTGATCCAGTTCTTCACGTGTTTAGTATGAACACGTTAGGGAACACGAATGCTTTTCAGGTTAACTGTTGGAACTATGTCAATAAAGACATCATTTTTATCTCTTGAAACTGGCTTTTCTTTATAGGATAGGGATCTATCAAAAAGGAGTTGTGAAGGGCAAACAACAAAAACAACCTCCTCTGCCTCCTAAAATTTCAAAAAAGTGATTTAAGAAAATGAAGTACCATCTAGTTTAACAATGTAGTACTGCTGGCCTACATTCTAATTACCACAGTCTAATGTTGCCATTAAATTACTCTAAGGAGGGACATCAGAAATAACATATCTATCTGTTGGGAGATACCTGGAGTTATGCTGAGCTGGGAATGAAATTACAAGCCAAATCCCCAGGCTCTTACTAGCGGGACGGCTCGGTACTGCTTACGCTTGCTGCTAGTCCAGAAACACCGGGGCTTGACCTACAAAGGGATTTCAGGTTGAGAGGGGTTTCTAACTGCCAAATTAGGTGCCTATCTCTAATGTAGATCCTCCAGATCCACACTCATTTTCTGCCTCAACTCCAAATTTTTCACCGAGTGCCAATGGAACTTCTCCCACGTCTGCACCTGTGAGTTCAGTTGGCAATTTCAGTGATTTCTCTCCTCCGGTTCGCCATCCGGAACAGTCAAATAAATACCAGCGAGGGATCATAAAGCAGCATATTCTTTAGAAGCCACATCATAAATCACACATCAGAAAATACTTTGATTAGTACATCCCGTGAAATGTTAAACATCATATAGCTGTAGCACCAGAAATTAAAAATTGGCCCCGTAAAAGGCACGCTAGCAGTTGTTTACCGTAGCCTGGGTAATGACACTTGGATTTATGGCTGGGATGAGTATGTGGGCTCTTCTACATGTCCAAAATTCCCTTGAGGGCTGACAGTATCTGCAGTTGAGGCTTATGTGGCACGTAAGCCTTTTGTAACATAGCACGAATCAGATCAGTACACACATCACAGACAGCAAAACAAGAAACATTCTCACTCCAACAAAATCACAGATAATAAAAGTCAAAAATGTAACTTTTCAAAAAAACACCCAACCGATGAACACCCCACCTCAGCCTAAAAACGTGTTGTTTGACTGCTGTTACACGAGGAGACATTCACCTGGAGCGAGGAAAGCATGGAAAGCTGTACAGCTTTCTAAAGTTTGCAAATCAGGGTAAGTTTAGAAGGGATCTGCAGATGAAATCTTGTTGAAAAGTTTTCGTTTAAAACATTTTAATGCAAGGAAGTTCTTGTTTCTGCATTTTGGTTTTCATGTGCAACACAGTGGGAAGTCAATTCAGCTTTGCAGATAGCTGAAAAATAACGTTACTTCTCATCCACCCCCACGAGAGCAGTATTCGAATACTCAGGTATTCGCCGTTTAACGAACATCTCCCAGCTACCGCGACCGTGCTGCTGCTCTGGGGTGTAGGAGCGTTAGCCTCTGCAACAGCTGTGCACAAGTGAGGTTTTTCTCTAGATTTACGCGGACATGAAAGCAGAATTCACGCTTTTCCTCTTTCCAGCTTTGTATTTTAGTTCCAAGATTTAATTTCGAGCTGACAGTGGTACGATCAGCCTTCAGCAGTATGAGACGTGAATCGAGCCTTTAGTCTGGACAACGTATCATGCAAGAAAGGTTTTTACATCAAGTTTGAAGACTACAAATCAAATGGTGACACAGCCCTCAGACAAAAGAGTCTACAGAATTTTATGTAGAGACTTTCTCCTCTTAGAATGTCTAAAAAGCATTTGAGAAATGCCCCAAAAACCTTTCCCATAAAAGCATTTTAAGCCCCACTTTGGGCCACTACAACACATGGTGCTGTTGTGGAAGGAGTTAAGTGTTGCTGAATTTCAGCTTCCACATATTGTCACGGGGGGGTTCACGTTCCAAGTATCTGGAGTTTTGACGAAGAGTTAGGAACGGAAAGTTAGCAAAAAGCATATTTGGTCCAATTTCCCTTAGGGACTAATGTGCAGGCAAATAAAACCTACTGCTGGTATGTTATTTTCTGATGCTCAGGTTAAATGTACATCTTCTGTCTTTCCCCTCCTTTTTTCTTTCTCTTTGTATTATTATACTGTAACAGCATCCACTGAAGGCTTGCTTTCTACAGACAGGGTTTCCTACATCCTAAATATAGTCGTCGTTCAAGCTGCGCTGTGCTACAAAAGCACTGTTTGACTCCCAAAGCCGTATTTTCATTTTAGTAACACCAGCAGAGATCCTGAATAATTCTGCTAGCTTCAGAATTGCTCCAAGTTCACAGAAGTATAAAGGATTTCCCAGGAAAAACAAACAAACACCAACAAAAAGTTGCTCTACTTTCTAACTGAGAAAGCAGTTTCCCCCCCAACATACTTCAGCTGAAGGTGAAACTTCTGATTTTTAGGGATTTTTATGATCCACCCAACTCAGCTTTTCCATTGCATGAGATCTGAGGAAGAAAAAGTTGGACTAGGCAATGATAAAGTTTATTAGACAGTTATCAGTGTAAATAAATTCATGACATCTCTGTATTTTCACACTGCTATCCAGCCAATTGAAACTGAGCAAACCCTTCCTGCGAAACAGAATCCAGCATATGTTTACGATTGCCATAAATCTCCATCGTTTCTGCTCTGTCAAGCCGGGCTGTCACTAAAGCTGTTCCCTCCAGACTCTGTGTTTAAGTTAGAAGGGTTGAATCTATGGTGTAGCAAACATAGGAGGTGCCAGGTGACCAGACAACAGCACCACAGAGGAGGAATCGTTTTGGTATGCATTAAGGCTGAATCGAGAGATAACAGGAAAATTGGTTAATAAAAGTTAGGTGCACTAAGCTGTCATTGCATAAGACTTTGGCATCAAAGTGTAATAGAGTTTAAACTGTTCTGGTTTTCACATCAATAAGTTCAGAGAGCTTTATGGCTTGTTAAAGAGATATTAGGCTGTATGTAAAGATATTAAGCTCATGTAAATGAGCATAGTTTTACTGACTTGAAAAAAATCTATCCTATTTTACAGGATCTGAAAATCTGGCCCAATATTGTTATTCTTCAGAGAATATTATAACTTTCTTAAAGAGTATTTCAGGGAGGGGAAGGGAAGCAGGAGGAGGAATCACACACTATGGACGTGATCCAAGCAATGCAAAAGCCAACGGAAAGAATCCTACTGACTCGAAAGGAGCTTGGGCTGGGCTCTGGAAGCCAAACGCAGCCACCTAAAGCAAACCATAGCCTGGATTAGTTGGTGTGATTTTAGGCCAACTTCAGCAATAATGCGGGCTACATACTGAGAGAATATTCACTATAAAATCCAAAGGGTTTTGGCTAAATAATGCAGTGTATCACACCAGTGGCTGTGCAAAGAAAATGTTTCACTTATTCAGTGAAAGAGAAGAATTGAGTACATCTCAATTAATTTTTACTGAATATGAGCCACTTAGGCCTATTATCAGTAGCTATAACCCTTGTTTCTCATATCAGCATTCAGGGGACCTGCTTTTAGGGATGTTCAGTCGATGAAACGGGCTTCTAGATCAGTATATTTTCACTCTGACCCCACAGACAGCACAGATCAACATTAAGGAAATCCCCGTGTTGGTGAGACTTATCCACATCACCCTTTCAGGCCACTATCCACAGCAAGCTGGAACCTCTCACCGTCGTCACTCTGGGCTTCAAGGCCTGAGGTAGGTACACACACAGGGAACACTCAGGCATGGCACCTCTAATTCACGATTTTGCTGCAACCCAGCTGATGCTACGTAGGAGTCATTTTGCTCCAGCTTGTCTGTACCATTTACACAGATGATCTATCCTGCCTATACAAAAAAAACCCAAAAAGTCTTCCTCAGATCTCAGTACTATTCACTAACCATTCTCTGTAAACACACAGCGAGAGCAGGGTACAAAACAGGACCCAGGTCTGGGCTACCAGCCTTCCCCAGCAAATCTCTGAACCTGTATCTAGAATATGGTATTGTCAAGCAAGGACAATCTGTTCCCCAGGGCGTATCATGTGGGTATTTTCATGGAGTAGGACATCTCCTCCATACAAGACACTGGTCTCCCTCCGCATCTTCCTGGTTGTGGCCTGAAGAATTGACATTAGGAGAGAACCTGCAGCCTGTGGCTCTGTGTGTGGCTGACAAAAGGTGAGGTCTTGCTGGAATTTAGTGTGCATATCTATATGGAAAAGGAAAAAGTATCATCTGGGGACTTGAGATGCTATTGCTTCAGAGAGCAAGGCTCGTGCCATCAAGTGTCAAAATTTTATTCCTTCTCATGGCAAAAACTTTTAATAGTAAAGCTCCAAAGCCAGCAAAATTAGGCCTCAAATTCCCCAGTGATTCCAATGCTTAGCAGTTACCTAGGTCCTCTTGAAGGTGGCCACTGAAAATCCTCACATCTGTCATTTAATGTGGGGTGGGGCCCTGAGAAAGACTGGCAATGTGCAGAGAAGCCTGTCTAGCCGTATGCCTTCACAGAAGCTCAGATGATATTAGTTCAACACCCCTAACAGTCACCCAAACATCACGTTGACAGGTTATACTAATAGTCTATTCGAACAGGTCACGAGAGGGGGCTGGCCAAGCAAAGGACGCTCAGGAGAGCTGAATGGGCCCTGACCATTGGTCTGATAAAGGGCTGACAATTGGTCTGAAAACGCGTTTGACACAAAAAGAAATTGAGGGAACCTACACAGATGCACAGCACATGCTGAGCATGGATGGCCCGTGACGGGGCAAGGCAGCAGCAGACCGGAGTGAGGGTTCCTAAGGATGTTTTGAGGAGACCTGACATGAGCAAGGGCAGGGGCCTTGGACAAAAGAAAGAGCAGCAGTGCTGCCCCGTGGATCATGGATTAGTGGTACTGAATGGTGATGTTTAGCAAGCTCATATTTCCATAATCATTAGTTACTATATGGAGAGCCTACCCAGTTCCAGTAGGTGCCCATGCAGGAGATGCAGTACTAAGTGGTCGCTGGCTTTTACACCAAGTCTTCTAAATACATTCAAATGGGAAAGTGAGTTTTCAGAAAACTGTAGGTAACTGTTGCTATATGGAGTTTTTTTACTTCCCTGAGAATTCAGTGACCCAAACCCACTATCAAGAATGTGTAATAGTCTCCTGATTAATTGCTGCAAGTCATCTAATTAAGGACATTAAAAATATCTTGTTAGAAGAGATGATGCAACTTCATGTCTACAGGTCATTATAAAACTTAGAGCAAAATCCTGGAGTACCATTAGATTTAAACACCAGTGAGGCTGGATTTGGACACATTCCTATTTTTAAAAGTTTGTGGCCACTGTGGCATACATTTTGTAAGAGGCATTACTGCTTCTGCATGCATAGAGTTCACCCTTATGGACACAAGGGGTCATGGGGGTAATTCCCAAGAGAATATGGAAGAAAATTGGCTTCCAGCAGGAAAGCTAGAAAGCTTCCCTTCAACTATGGTTTTCAACTATGCTTTTTCTTGGCTTTCGTTCTCCTTTTGTCATTGAATTTGTGTGTTGTCTCCTTAGAGAAAAGTTTGTGTCTGATAAAACACAAAGCTCAGACTTTTAAGAACTCACTTATGTGTGTAAATGCACATGTAAGGAATTCAAATTAAACCTCAACTCTGCAAATCTGAAAAAAAGTGCAAATTATGTAGCCAGTTCCACATACTAATTATTCATCCACACTGAAGTAATCTGCTTAGGGTATATTAATGTGTATTTTGGCAGGCAACAGCCTATTAGTCCCTTCCAACCTGAATTATCCTATGATCCGGCTGTATTAAGGAAAAAAGAAAAACAAAACAATCTTTGCCCACCTGAAACACAGGAAAAAGGCACTCATTTCTCCTTGTCATCCCTCATTCATTCACATTTTGCCTAGCTCCCCTCTTAATATCGGATTATACAACACTGTTTTGGATTATGTCTACTAGTTTTAGAAGTTCCAAATGATGCAACTGGTATCACTCCAGTCATCACATCTGGATGTGCTTAGGGACCTCCACCGAGTTTCTGTGCTGTCGTTCTAAAACCCCAATAAAGGAGCCTGCACTTCCCCTCTCTGCAGACACCGTGATAACGACATGGGAAACAGACAGCTCGCTGCATTAACATCTCCCGCTCATTTTCAGGGATTTCTACGTAGTAAATCACACTAAATGAATCCCACTTAGCTGGGAAACGCATTATAAAAAAGCTCAGCTTGAGAAAAGATGTCAAGAACGCAGGCTAATTGCTTGTCACAATATTTCTAGCTGTGCTAGAGCTGGGTTTTATAATTTACACACTTTCTGAGTTATAAAGAATTTTATTTTAGTGTCGTATCTTGCGCTGTATCAAACACATTAAGGGGTATCCACTTATTGAAACGATCTCTTACACTATGTTGTACGAACAAAGAATGGGATGGGATGATACTTTGTAAATGATTTACAAGCTTCGTTGGTTCAAGTCCATATTCCTGAAACAAATCAAATGCAAACGTTCCTGATTTTATTGTAGATATTAATGATGGAAAATAAACCAGAATGAAGGCATTCATCAGAATCCTTAAACCTCCAGTTTTGGGCAAAATAACTTTTATTGCTTTGTGTCAAGTGATATTTCTCACTGAACAAGGAGCTCAGTTTTCACGTAGAACCTAATAAAGTTCCCAACGGCTTCAGCAACACCATCACACGTACATTCTCCATGTCTATTGACTGACATATGGGGTGGGGGGAACGGAAAGAAGTATTGACTTAAATAGGTGATACAAGAAAATTAGATTGGTGTAGCTCCAGTCAAAATGATTTTCGGTGGCTGCTGATACACTGAAGCCTGATAGATTTTCCAGGCAAGGCAGCCATAGTGGCTCACAGCGATAGAGCCTTCACAGCGTACAAAGACCAGGCCTTACGATAACTATAGATCGGAAGCCTCCTGTAAGTCATTGAGTCATTTTTTCAAAGATTGCTTCAGGTCAAAGAACAAGCAGACTTTGTGTACGCAAATACAAAAGGCGTCTAAATAGTCATTTGCACATGTAAATACCCAAAAGGCAATTTAAATATGAGAAGTATGAAACAGAAAATGGCAGGTGTAAGTATCTGCCTTTCTCCTTTTCAAAGTTTGGCTATCACTTGACTCGCCTAAACAAAACTCATCAGAGGACTATTGACTTACCTCTTGCAGACAGGACTTTGATTTAGGAAGTCGGCCACAGTACAGACAGAGGTTTTGAGCTTATCCATATCTCTTTGGAAGTTATACTCTAGTAAGTGAGGCTTTCTGCAAACTGAGCTGAGTACTAGTTTTCATACATCCTCCTAGGCAAGAACTGTTATTAAATTAGAGTACTAAACATAAAAGAAGAAACGTTAGTGGTGCAGTATACTATAGACAGTGATGTCTTCAAGACAAACACTATCTTTCACGATATATATGGCAAGATCCCTGATCTGTGTCTGGCGCCCAAAGGCATCAGGACACAACAAACAAGGATTTAGGGTGCAATGACCTGTCTTGGTACCATTTTCCATATTCAACCCCGAACTGCTTCAGATACACACATCAGACTCACATTAATGATGAAGGGTTTTTTTCAGCAATAGGAATGAGATATTAGTATTAATTAATAATGTACTTTATCACAGAGATTGTTATACAGGCAAAGAAGCCTTAATCTTTAAAGAAAAAAAACACCGATCTTCGAATGAGTGAAGACACAGTGAGAGAATCATAAGGTTTAGTGGGCAGTCAACAGACACCTTTAACAGGCACTGTTCTATGAAGGGAAAAATGTTTAACTTTGAATTACAACTGTGTTTTCATTAAATTTTCTTTTTTTACCCAGACTTTTGTCAGTTGTCCACTACATAGTTGAGCCTCAAAGATGATGCAGAAATTTTTCAGGACTCATAGAGTGATAGCAGCTTGTAGTATTATTATACAATATGATATTATGTACTATAACTTATTATTATTATATTATTGTAGTACAGTATGAAATTAAAGAGGTACTAAACCTATTGTTTCACCTTAAATCTATTCACAGATTTTGCAATAAAGTAGAAATGGAAATGTTTAAATATACAAATAAAGTGAAGATCCACGCTCCGAATTTTGGAAGCCTACTCAAGAACAGATAACACTTGTGTCTCCTATTCCTTCTCCCAAAGGAGCAGGACTTTGTATCTGTTTCTGTTTACCACTGGAAAAAAAAAAGAAAAAGGCAAAACAAAATTAGTTCCAATAAGAAAAAAAAAAGTTTAACATCAGTGAGGTTGATGCTCCTCTGTGATTAAGGGAATTTTATTTTATTTTACGAAAGGAATAAACCAGGAATTAATAAACTGAAAACTTGGCACAGAATGGAGTGAACAGGGGTCGACAGTATACGGAGATTTCCTTACTTCTACTCTCCTTATTCAAATCTGACCAGAAACGTGCAATTCTCTGTGGGTTTTGTAACACGGCTGGTGCTCTCAAAGCTGAGCACCGTTGCCCAACTGTAAATCATGCTGATGATGTAAATACTAGATGACTTTTCAGAGCCGCGGTTAGCCTGGGCAACGATTCACACTCTTACACCTCAAATGGATGCTGCCAGTTTAGGCCTTTGCCAGTCTGACTGAGGAGGCTTTGGAAGCCAGAGTTGCATCTGATTTTTGCTCTTCGATACCGTGCAGTAAAGGTGGCCATTACAGGTAGTCAATTATTTGACTGTATTATTTATGTATCCTCCCTTGCTCAAAGAGTTTCCTGTGATAATAGGAGTTGACTTCTTAAGACTGTTTTGCATCAACATGAAAACGTTCATCGTTAAGTGGCAGAGGTGTATGAAACATGATGAAGAGTTACTGCTTCGCCACAAAGCCAGCAGGCTCACTAACAATACTTAGAGCATTAATGCTTGCACACTTCAAAATACATAAATATTGATATGAAAATGATCCATGTGAGGTGGGTAAGTTAACTCCTGGTCTCCTAGATTAACTGACATATGCACCGAAAGGTCTCAGAGGAAACAGAATGAAATCTAATCAAACCAAATGAAACCAGTTACACACCATTTTCATTAAGTGACTGATCCAGTTCCTACTGAAGTCAATGGGAATGTATCCAGTTCTTCCGAATGTATTTTGGGTCATGTTTTTCTGAAATCTGAACCTGACCCTTCTGCTAAAATAAGGTGTTTGGTTTTTATTTTTAATTTTCCAAAAAAGCCACAGGGACAAGGGCTTTAAAACCTACTCACCATGTCCTTTGTTAATGAAACCCACTCCTTACAAAGCCACCTTCCCACTCTCCTTTCAGAGATATTTCTATGAAAAGATGTATAACAACATCAACGTTTTTACTTCACTATAACACACTGTGGAGAGCTCTCTTCTTTCAGCATAGGAAGTGAGTTGCCTTCACTCACCTCATCCTGACTGAACTGATCAGTCATTTTGCTCGCACGTCGATTCCTCCTTTTTCTAGACTGACATTACTGTCTGTTCATCAACTGTTCAGCAACTGCTTCCACTTGGAAAACCCCTCCTCTCTGTGAAAAACTTAAGCAAAAGGAGTGCAAGTACAGCTGACCTGAAATGAGAACACCCTTGCCTCTTGGGACTCAGCTGCTTTTCAAACCTTCTTTATTCCATTTGCAAGTTCCTGCTAGAGGATCTCTGGATCTCCTTTGAGATTTCCACCTCACAACTTCTCAATTTATTTTTCCAATACTTTCCCAAGTTGTTAAACTACCTTATCAGTCAAAACTCTTGCTTTATAGTGCTTATGAAACACTTATAAAATGTCACATTTTCAGCACAGGGCTGATGATGCAACTGGGAACTGAAGACATTTGTATCCTGGTGAAGACAGAGAGGCATAAAAATAAGTGTCTAGTGATTCGACTGAACTCATACTGCTGTAGCTCAAAAGCAAAGGCTTCACATATTGACGTAGCTTGTTGGTATGCCCTGTATTACAGGGCCACCTGCTGAAGAAAGTTAAAATGCTCTAAGATTGCTTAAGTGACATAATTCATACATGACTAAATTCTCACTAACAGGAATACAAGTGGAACTTGTACAAACCTTTAAAAAGCTGGGGACAGCGCAAGCAGTACATTAAGTCTCTGTCTTTCACCCTGACACGGAGCTGCATCCTGCTTCCCTGATGCTGTTTAAATGGGAGGCAAATCCTTCTCACCAAGCATCACAGCAACACGAAATGAAGACAAAAACTCCTTTAGATTTAGTCACAGCTCAGCAAACTACCATGTAATCAGGTTAGAAACCCAATACCAAGGGTAAAGCGTTTTTAGGCTCCTCCTAGAGCTTCCCCCTCACTGTGATAAGTGGAAAAGCTGAGTTGGCTTCTTAGTTACATCCTGGTTTATACCAAACAGCTGCCCAAAGTGGGCAGTTTACAAAGGTCGGAGAGAAGCCATGTATTTGAGCACTTAGACACAGGAGACTAAGAAAACAGAATGAATAGGATGCTAGATGATTACAGCCTCATACACTCACAGGAAAATCATGGAGGATAACTAGGACCGTGACCTCCTCTTAAAGCAGGCAGAGAACAGGCAAATGGCATGTTTACACGGGGCCCAGGCACGATGTGCCAGAAGTCTTTTCCGTTTGGTATTTCAGCAGAAAATCATACTAGAACAGCACACAGCCTCCCAAAAGGGGCAACAGCAACTGCTGAAAACCATGCTCCTGTACATCTAACCTAACAGCACACATGTTAACAATGAAGATCAGCAATTACAGACTTATCAGAAGTACACTAACAGCAGGGCGGTGACAGAATGGGGGAGTAGAAGACAGGGTTTCCCAGGATGATGAGATGATAACAAAATGGGTGACCCAGAAACAGCCACTGAAACATTGCAGACTGCAGTACTTAAGAGCCAAGGTAAAGAAAGTTTGGTTTTGACAGGCGTCTAACAGTAAGCAATGATCAAGCAGCACGCTGAAACCCTGAATTCATGTGAGACATGGAATATTGAAGGATGGAAGGGGAGATCTCAGGGCAACTAAAAGTCATTACTGGAACTACTGCAAGACAATTTAAAGACTCAAAAGACAAACTGGAAGTGTGACTGACAACACTGTCCCAAAAATCGTGGGATCTAGCATAGAGATGAGGTTTAGCTGACACCCAGTCACCTGAAGAGACAGTAGTGACTGAAACTCCAGAGCAATGATCAAGAGATTTGCACACGGTACCCGACAGCGGGACCTGAAGCACATACAAAGACATATATGGAAGGTGCTGTCAGGGGAACAGAGGATTTTGTAGGAATGGGGTAGGAATGAAGAAAGGCCCACATGCACACTGAAGTGAGTGGAAAGATGTCATTAAGCCTGAGGCACTGAGGAACAATCGGTTGTTTAGTGTAGAGGTCCCAGCTGGAGGAGTAGCATTTCAGCAGTCATTCTACCATTAAAGATACTTAGAACCCATGAAATAACATCTTGCCTTCAGCAGAAGAAATAATCGAGTGAGGAAACTGGAATTTTTTCCCTTTCACATTGCAAAAATGCTGCCTCCTCCCTCTATTTGTTCTTGGCAAGGGATGAAGTGAACATGTTTGGTATAACAGCATGAAACACTAATGCACAGGGATGGAAACTAGTGAAGAAAATTGCCTGCTCCATTGGTTCTGCTCTGGATTGAATACACCTGCAGGGAGCCAGCCTCATTTCAAAGCTCTAGGTCGTAACAGAAGAGGAGTTTAGCCACTCTTCCTATATCTGAAGAAGCCAGGAACTGGTTTAGAGAGTGAAACCACAGTCGCGTAAATCCTGCATGACACAGACACCTTCAGCTCAGCAGCCTACTGACCTCTGGAGGTTACGGAAAAGGCAAAGTTGCATAAAACATTTTTACAAAGGGAAAGCACTGGGAAGGTCAAATTAAAGTATTGTCTGTAGCGCAAATGTTGCACTTAATGAAACCAAAGTCTTTATTCCTGCTTTCAGAATACAGCAGACCCATTGAAATAATTACTCAAAGTATCCTCCTTAACCAACTGAAATCAGGATACACTTTTGGACGCATACCGATATAAATAATAACATGAAAGTTGGGACATTTGGGATTCTCACTCTTGATTAAACTCTTTCCCCTAAACCTTACTTTTAGTTTCTGTCTGACACAATTTTATAGGACTTGGGAGTAGTACACATTTAGTGTCTAATTAACACTAGACCTTGACCGCTGTTTGAAAAAAGCATCCTGCGTAGGCGAGTACTTTGTGTGCGAGAAATGACTCAGATGCAGACAGAAGTAAACCGACTTGTTTATTCATTAGGAGGCAAGTGAACTTCTGACAAGTGGTAGCTTTTGTTTCTTGGACAAGGAGGAATATCGTCAAGGAAAATTAATTAGATGTGGTAGTCATGTTCATAATGGCTTTTATGGGTAAAGGAACTATGTCTTTCCAAGCTTTTTGGTTGAGACCCTGCACCTGGTTGACTTTCAGGGCAATGAGGGTGACAGTTTCTTGTTGCTTCCCCGCCAAGTATTTATGTGGGGGACAGTGCCAAAGCAGAGCCATTCCCTATCAACTGAAATGTGGGATATTTGACAGAAATCTTGTGGCTTCTAGCTTCAGCACTGACTCATAAGAAACTTTATGCAATGCTCAGCGAAAGAGATGATGTGGCAAACAGATTAAATACAGAAAAAGGAATCAGGCAGAGTTTATGAGGTTAAGTGAAAGAAAAAGAGTGAACTGGCAAATGCCGTCTCTGGATAGAGACGTGGAAAACCAGATGTACGAAGATCAAATAATAGGGGGAGGGAAGACTGTCCTTCAGGAAAAAAAACCCCAAACATTTCAAAAACATAAGCATGAGGCTGCCAAAATAAATCTATGAGTGATGGCTTAAAAAGAAGAAAAAGGCTTTACCCTTACCTTTGAATTAAAAAAAAATAAATTCTTAATTGTAGATAACTAATGTTTCTGTTAGCATTTTGAGCCTTGAAAAGTCTCTCTTGAAAACAAATAGCTAAGGGGACAATTCTGTCTCACTTTCTAAAGTTAGGGAAGTTTTTACTCCTGCAGGTGTACCACTGAAATCATATATTGGAACAGTAGGATACTGCTCAGAATAAGTTAGAGGCAAAACATAATGAGAAATAAAAATATGAGTTCTGCTTATAAACAGTCCACAAACTCAAAACAGTAACCTTTCTAAGTACAAAAGGAATTAATTTTACCCTGACTATCAATATTCCCCTAATTTACATTCCTTTAAGCATATTAAGTCATTTACAGAGTGTATTCATGCACAGAGCAATCATCCATTTAGAATTTGCCACTGAATTCAGAGAATCTAGGATTTCACCGTGCAAATGTGTGTGGGTTGCATGTGAGCACGCTCATGCTACAGCTTTGCAAAAGTACATGATAATGTTCTTTTGAACCCAAAAGTGCCATCTGTTTTCTAGCTATTTTCTCAAGACTCATTCTGTCTCTCCTGATTTCCTGAATAAGAGCCTTAAAACAGTCAAATAAAATATTTCCCATAACCAAATAAAAATCCCCACCTTCACCTACAGAATGCTCACCGCCTGCCTATGGAAGTGACGTGCACGTGGTGACACAGACATCAGTCTAGCACGGACTGGTTTATCACATGCATCCAACCGCAGCAACCTGTAGGTTTCCCTAACTCTGGCTGGATTTTCTCTTTTTAACATTTCAAATGGCCTCCAACAGCTACTCTCAAGCGTACGCAAGTTTAATGCAGAAGCTGGAGTTTTTGTGTCAAACGTGCTTCCTTCATTGTGCATCCATATCCTCAGGAATACCGGAACAGCAGACCCAGCAAAAACTTCCCTGCAGTTGTGATCTTTGGAGTATTTGTCACAAAAGTGGCTGTAGGCCATTTTCCCCAAACCACTGTTTTCCCCAGTGGACAAGACAGGCTCTGACCTCTATAGACAGTGAACCTAAAAGGACGCCCTCAGAAGCAGCGTGGCAGCAGGAGCTTGCCCTAAGTACAGAAAAGCAACCAAGTCAAATGTGGTTCCTCGCAAGCGCAGAGTTAAAAGAAGGGAAATTTCTTTATTAGCAGTCATTCTTTCCACTTCAAGCATATGACAATCAGGCGTGTTGCTGAGATCGGAAAGCCCTTAGGCAGAGAAACATTTGAGTGAAGTAGCTGAAAATATTTCTGCTGAACTAAAGCTTTCACTATCTGCAAATACATTTTTCCTATCACACAGAGATACTAATATAAAGCACTCGTGAACACAAATTGCTCAGAGCCAGAAGGTGAAATCTCTTACCTTACCTCAAACAACGGGAGTTCAAACCGCATTTCAGTTTGATTCATTAGTGGCTGTTTTATACCACCAGCATCAGGCAGTTCACACTGCTCCTCATAATTCTGTTCCCATCATTCCTTTCCTACTTGCATGTCTGGATTTTTGTCCAGTTGAAACCATGTTGTGTCGAAAATCACTATGTCCATCTTTTGCCTCCTGTTGCAATAAAGATGCTGCCAGCTCCCTTAGTAGTAAAAATCATGACCCATACATTTTAAAATTGTTTAAGGTATTTTGATTTACCCAACATTCAATGTTAATTTTCAGTTTAACGTGTTAAGTCTGAAGTGATAACACTTTGGTATAAAAAACCCAAACCGCAAACCCCAACACTGAAGTATAAACCCAACAATTGCCGCTTTTAATTATTTCTCCTAGCTGACTTTCTGCGCTGCTACAGACCTCAGGTCCAAGCAGGTCAGTGAGACAGGATGGACCAAGCACTGGATGGATGATTGGCCATTATTCCAGTTTGTATGACTGACCTTATCTATGACCTTGAGAAATTAATTCCATGAACACACACTTTTTTCTTTCACTACCCTTCCACTTTGTCTAACCTGATTATCTGAACACCTAAACAGAATCATCTTTTAGTAAAAGCTTGTACAATGTCTAACGAGACCCCTGATCCTGTTTAGGTCTTGTAGACTTCACTGCAGAATAAAACCAGAACATCTGTTTTATAACATTATATAACATCATAATTCCCCCCATTTTCTTGTATTGCAAAACAAAGACTTGCAAAAATATCACCATTGTACCCTAAACTTTAAACAAGCAGACATAGAATAATTTATTCAGGATTCCCAAATTTCAGGATCGTTTACAGTTGAATTTTGTCCTAACCATTTTATTTTCATCCCTTTTTTAGTGAAATAGCTATTTTTCATAGCTGTGCATCCCATGCTACAGATATAACATTACTTAAACTAGAAAATGTTGTTGCCTGAAGTAGCAAAAAGCCATGGACAAGATGAAGTCACTTTTAGGATAGCGTAATATCTTGCTGAGTCACAAGATTCAAAACCTAGTCAGCAAGGGGAAGGTACGATAGCATCAGCTATCGCTTACATGAAGAAAATATGATGACAAAGTATGGGATCACACTCATCTGTTCATTAATGCGTCCCTCAAGGGCACTGCTCTTATGTGTTTCTAAGTTAAAAATTGGCCTGCCTAGAGTCATCACAATACAATTTAATTCCTTAGGACGTGCTAAGCAAAACAACCCCAAAACCGAACCCACCAAACGCACCAGGATTGCAATTTTAAAGACAATCACAAGGAGGCAGACAAACACCACAATCGTTTTCCAGGCACCTGAACAGATTACAAGAAACTGAACGCCATGTATTTTATGCTTGTGTGATTTATCTTTGTGAAGAACTAAAAAATATTTGACACTGTAGAGGTCTTGTGCACCGATCAGCATAACCAGTACCTTGGCTTCAGATAATCTGCTGCAGTCTCTGAGCTCATTTGGTACTAGTACCTGCCCTCATTTGGTTGGACACTGTCAAGTAAGCAAAAAGAAAAACAATAACCTGAGGTGTTTTGTAGGCTGGAGCAAGGATGCCTGCACAGTGGCAACATGCCACATAGCTTAGCTGTGAGACTGAGACCACAAAGACTGTATACTCCAGGGATGGAACAGAAGATATTATTTCTGTTTGATCACTGGAAGGAGAGGAAAGTCTTGTCTCTGGGTTTAAGCCAGAACACGACCTGTTGTTCTGAGCACAGACACCTAAAAGGGTGTCTCTATTTCCAATTTCCATTCAGGCTTACCGTTGGTTGGAAGAAGTTTTTGAAAAAGATCAACCTGTCTTCCTGTACCCAAATATTTGAGTTCCACCAGCTAAATTGTATCACAGGTAACAATCACAGCAGAACTGTGATAGTGAACTTGAAGCTGATGGCACGAGCTCCTGCAGTGTGTCTGGGCTTAGATATCCACCATGACAAGCTTCCCGCTGTACCCACGGGAAGTTCTCACAAGTGTAATGTCCACTGCTGCATCCAGCAGTGTTGCCTTTAATCTGTGCTCTACTGAGATGACATGGCCTTTGGAATTTACCTATGAAGTTATTTCATTCTGTCTTTTTCCAGGAAAGCAACAATAACGCTCAATCAAAAACCCTAAAGAGCCCTCTACAGTGTGGTTCCCAATAAAAGAATGCCAGTAAGATTTGTAAAATTTTCCGGACATTCTCACAATAAACCTGCATGTTTTCAGGTGCAGAAGTTACCTGGAATTTTTTTTTTTTTTAATTAGAAGTTCAATAACTTCTTTAGTGCTCAGACTTTTTACCTACACAGTGTTACTTTCAGGACTGGCAGAGCGCTGGGGTGTCTGATCCAACCCACAGGAGTAAATAACATACAATGACTAAAATACCATTTCACTTCCTCAAATTTATGATATAGGTTTAATTATAAGGTCTAAAACAGACTTTTTGCATGACTTTCAACAAGTAAATATACTGTAATTCTATACTTCAAGTCTCTAGGATGGGTATAACAAGACCTTTTCTTTCCATTTCTTCTGTGTACTGGCTTGCCGGCTATTCCAAGACAGGATCTTTGAATATATGTGGATAAAACATAAACATTAGAAAGTAGTTTCCAGTACCTGATTTAGACCAGTCAGAGTGCAGTTATGCTTGAAACGAAAAGCAGTTTTTAAGCCATGCATTATCATGATTCCTCACTGATGAGTTACTGAGCTGCCTACATGTGCCTGAAGATGCAGCAACTACAGTGCACAATTTCAATGTGCACTAGGCCCCTATCTCACTGGGGCTGCAGCTTATTAAAAAGAAATAATAATTAAAAAAAACAACAAGCAAACACAAAAGAACAATACCAACACGATGCACTGCAATGATGATAGTTATGAAGTTTAATTAAAGTGAGAAATTTAAAACTGGGGAAGCCCCAGGCGTGTGTCTACACCAGCCTGGGGAGACCATGTGCCAAACCCCAGAAATGATTCAACAAGAGCTTTAATATGCTTAAAATTCATTTATTCCTGTGCCAAGGAACTAATGTTCTTTTAAAAAGCTTTTAAAAGCGACACAATATACCAGCCAGACATAAAGCCATTTGTCCTTGGTTGCTTAGCGATCGCAGAATAGAGATGTAAAGAAATTCATTGGGCCTTTATTCTGACGAACTCAAAAGGTTAGATGCTATTGTCTAGTCATCATTAAATATATTTAACAATACGGCCATTAGAAAGAAACTATTCCTTTATACTATCCTCTACGAAAAAGGCTCGTTAAAATGAGGCTACACTGATGATATTGCTTTCAAAATCTCTTCTAATAACAACATCAATTAGTAAACACCACTGAGGTACATTTATCACGTGTAAGGATGGGTTACATTTCAAAAATTTAATCCATTTGTTTCTCCATCTTTCCTCTACAGGGTGTTTTTTCCTTTCCTTTTCCACAACCCACAAGCTTTAGAGAAATCTGCTCTCTGCATTATAGGTGAGAGAAAATTAAAACCTGCCAAAGAACAGAAGCACAAAGGAAAAAATAAAGAGAGGGGCACAAGCCTTCTCTTGACAAGTGCCCCACGGCAATCCAGTACTCCAAAACGGCAAGGAGGGGGAAAATCGAGAACTGTTCTTGCCCCAGTCTCCTTGCTCTCTGGTATTCTGAGGCCAGAATATTCCTTGAATTGTGCAATGTGATTTTAGTGTCAGTCCAGTAGGGACTATTGCTTAACATTTAGCTTAAGGTGTAAGACTCCCTGTGAACACTTGTTGTGGAGTAGCAGACATGCTGCTTACTCACACCCTAAAAGTAACCAGGTTGAATTTGCCCAAAAATCTAAGTAGCATAATTTAGCTCCAGAGCTGTAAAATAGTTCCCAATATACTGAAACAGATCTTCCAGTCTGACTCTGTTCCAAAAAGTCCTGGACCATGGAGTGACGGCTTGGCCTCCATTTGCTTCCCCCATGGTGTAGAGCTGTAATCCCATCTCCTCCCACTCATGCTCTCTCTGGTAGGAATGTTTCCACCACTCCAGACTCCACCTCCTTCCCTGGATGAGTTGCAGGAGAGCACCACGTCGCATTAAGCACCTTACACCTCACTACTGACCGTAAGCAGTACGAGTAAGGAACTCTGGGCTCTAGACCAACGCCACTCCTGCCTCATCTGGGATGCGTCATGTATATAAAGAAGGGTACATGGACAAAAGGACAAAAAGTGGACAGAATAGTTAAGAAGAGAAAAAGAATCCAGAGGAGGCCACGAAGATGCTCAGAGGGCTGGAGCCCCTCTGCTATGGGGACAGGCTGAGAGAGCTGGGGTTGTTCAGCCTGGAGAGGAGAAGGCTTCGGGGAGACCTTATAGCACCTTCCAGTGCCTGAAAGGGGACCTACAAGAAAGCTGGGGGGGGGACTTTTCACAAGGACCTGTAGTGACAGGACAAGGGGTAACAGGTTTAAACTGAAAGCGGGGAGATTTAGATCGGATATCAGGAAGAAATTCTTCCCAGAGAGGGTGGTGAGGCACTGGGACAGGTTGCCCAGAGAAGCTGTGGATGCCCCATCCCTGGCAGTGTCCAAGGCCAGGCTGGATGAGGCTTGGAGCAACCTGGTCTAGTGGAGGGTGTCCCTGCCCATGGCAGGGGGGTTGGAACATGGTGGTCTCTAAGGTTCCTTCCAACCCAAACCATTCTAGGATTCTACAAAACAAAGATCCCAAGCAGTAAGTTGACTGCCAACACTACACCCTGACACATAACTGCTTACATTGACCTGTCACGAGAAATGGCACAGCTATAGCTCTTCTCAGTGAAGAATCTTTTGGTTACTAGCACCGATAATGGAGATAAAGGGCTTAAAATAAAAATACCGGTGAGCTGGCAATATTCAGATAGCATTCCTGCAACCATCGCTGACTGATTTTATTCACAAGAACTGTCAGGATTCTCCAAGATGCTTCAGAAAACCTGTGCAAAGAACAAGTAGCCCAAGTTATTGGTTGGCTGCTGATAAAGGGCTTCAGATGCCTTCTCTTTTGTGACTCTTGGTTATGCTGGAAACCTTAGTCCATGTGCTTTTAGGTAAGATCAATAGACAACGAACACCAAAGTCTCAAAGTTTGTTTTCCACAGTTTTATATATGAACAGTTCAGGGCAACACCAAAATTAGGAAAACAGTCTCAGATGTCCTGAAGTAAGATGCAGAGATTTGGAAGCTGCCTCCTACCTCCATCCCCTGTTTTTTAAATCAACAGGGCTACATGCACAACCAAGAAAATTTGGAAAGTTATCTAGACACAGATTATTTTATCAGATCTTGCTTGAATTAAGACTAGAGATTATTCTTTTAAATGAACAAGCTTGAAATAAATTCCGTGGATTTCACTTAAATGTCTTCTAATTTACACTGGCATAATGAGGGGAGAACGAGGGTAGCATAATTTCAATAATGTTTATACTTAGGCTTAATTTCCTTTAAATAGTACAAAGCATCCTCTCAACGTTTTCAAAATGATGTCAGTGCGAGTCTACGGGGTATGATGTTACAATGTTGGAATGAAATTATGTCACTGCAAATCTATGAAAGCAACATTGTAAGTAACAAACTGAAGCTATACTAATGTGTTAAAAATCGTGAAAACGATCTGAATGGAATAAACAACTTTGAATAAAATTAAGATGTTACACACCAGAAATTATTTATCTGAGACTGCAATCATCAATCCTGGCTACAGATTCAAATATTTATATATTCGCCTATGGCGTCAAATCCAGTCAAGTGCAATCTGTGGTATGTTCCCTAAATTCAAGTCCACCGCAGTTTAAGTGACTATAGCTTGCATGGAAGTCTTTGGGCCAAATTTGGTCAGAGTATAAATAATACTGTAAATTACATACCAGGTACAACGGGAGAAGCATGCAAATGGTTGGAGATTTTAAACCGGCACATCAACTGGACAAAATTTATTCTTGATACAACGTGAAAGCAGGAAATCTACACCTGGTCACTCTCCCAGCTTCTAAACACAGTCATCCAAATGCAAATCAAAGGTGATTTAATTTCATTGATTGGGGTAGCATAAGCACACGTTAACATATGACAACGTGGCTGCATGATATCTCATTATTTCTAATGCTTCTTGCCCCACCTTTTTCCTTCCTTTCTGGGATCAGATTAGCACTTGCAATCATCTTGAATCAAATTTCCAATGCATTTGAACCTAAAATGGGTTTACTCTGAAATTATAGTGACATAGGGAAATGAAGGATCTGCATTTCAGCTTACAAAATGTATTCATTTTACATACTGAAGTTGACTGTTTCGTTTTACACACATAAATACTTTGCTACAGTCATTACATCCATTTCTGGACCTCCTTACCAGCACCCCATGTATAGTCTTAGACTATTACTCTATCAATACTGAACATAACTGAGCACAGAAATTATGTTCAAGTTTGGTAAATTTGGGTGATAAAAGAGAGAATACTGACGGTTTTGTTCTCCTCGGTCCTACTTTGACAGCACATCTGATATTAACTTTGTGCCCAATCCTCACTTTTCCACAGGATGGATCCAGGAAAAAATAATGGTAATACTATCACTTTTGTTCTGCAGGATTCCAAGTTTATCTTTGGAATGCGCTCTAGGACAGTTCACTGTACTGTATTTTCATGACACTCGTGAGTGGCTGACCAGGTGCCAAGCCCTGAAATCCATTTAAGTGCTGTGAGTGCTACCAAAAAAAAAAAAAAAAACGCCGCTGTGTGGAAGTTAAGATAAAAAACCGATGGGGTCAAGGGAAGAAGAAATCAGACATAAACAGTGCAGATTTTTCATGTAGTGCTTTTTACTTTGGGATATTTAATAATTTTAGGACTCTGATAACTCTCCTGACACAGGAATGAATTATTTAAAGTTAGTATTAGTAATTCAGTTTAGTTTTGATAGCTGCCAGCTGTAACCTGACGGCACTTAGATTCAGTCACATGGAAATCCCCTGTTGTATATATTCTAGTATGTTGGATCTCTGCACTCATCAGTTTTATATCTTTCCGCAAATACCAGAAGAAAGATCTTTTTAAGTTCTGGCAAAGATCTTGGAATGGGAAAATACGCTAGTTGCCAAAAAGGCACTGATTACTGTAACAGAGTAGCTTGGAGTTTCTATCCTCTTCCTTTTAATATGTAAACTTGTTTCTGATTTAGAACTGACACTCCTGGCAAAGGTGTTTTCCTCAGTCCTCGTTTGTGTATAGCGAGACTATATGTGACTCTTGTCTTACACAAACCAGTTGTCACTTACTTGGAAGCATAAAAATTGTATATCATTTAGTCCTACATTGCAGGAGATAGAGCAGTTACCCACAAAACTGGGACAGAAACAGTACTTCTATTGCATGCATGCTTTTTACCCATGATTTCAATAGCAGGAACTATGGAAAACTCCTTAAAAAAATAATAAAAGTCTAACAAAAGGAAGAACTACCTTCACAAAAACCCAATATGGAAGGGTCAAGTATGCAAGGATACTTGCATACTCCAATACTTCATCCTTAGGTTTCACTTCCTTCAGAGAAGTGCTTTTTGCTTACTGTCAGCATAAAAATTTTCCTTTAATAATGTTCCAGTAGAGAATTTAATGAATTATGACATGATGACCTTGCATGGTGATGACAGTATGCCAGTGTGTGCCGTTTGGGGTGGGGTTTTTTCCTTTTTTTTTCTTATAAGGTGATCAAGTGATGCTTGAGTAAAGCCTGAAAAGCTTGGAAACATTCTTGGCTGAAATGCCTTCTCAAATATTCTCTTATTCACTGCTGCTGTATCTGAACTGTGGGGTAGAAAGCAATTCTCATGTTCCATGTCTGCATGGCGTGCCCTCGTCACACCTTAATCCATGAGAAAGCAAGACATTTTTCTTAACCTTGCTCTCCTCTTACTTTCAGGTTTCCACAGAAGAGAAGCCACAACAGCTCTAGCTGCATACTCAACCTGGACATTCAAGAAACTCTGTGTATCCAAAACAACATCTATTTAATAATCTAAACATAGTCACAGCCGCCTAGAAAGAACTACTGTTGCAGCTCCTGAAACTCTCAGTTGAATCTGCGGGACTGCTAAATCCTTAAAGCCTTATTATGCTTCCTTAATCCATCCACAGTGAATAAATGATTATAAATATATAATCTAAGAACAAAGCATGGCCATTCTCAACCTCTTGAAATCACACACTGAAATTTTACAAACATAATACATTAAACAGCAAAAGTGAAACAGTGGATCCTTCTAAATGACATAATAAAGGTCAAAGTCTTCATGGCCACAGTCCTTCAAAAAAAATCCACTGCAACTGCAAGAGAAGTTAGATACAATTACTAGGTACATCAGCTTGAAAGCAGATCCTGGTGGCATGTATCTCTTGACAAAATCAGGTCTTATTTCAAGGGTACTCTTTGTGAGAAATCAGTTTCCCAGCTGGCACTGGGGAGATTAATTTCTACTGAATCCTCATGCACTGACCCTTGCCTTCCCAGTGTCTCCCACCAACCACATGCTGTTTTGATTGCTTCTTTCACTACAGTGTGTATGTTCTATAAAACAGTTTGATTGGATTAGAAAGTAGCATATAGACATAAATATTTCCAATTCAGAGCCCAATCAGAGAAGATTTAATCAATATTCCCTTCTTATATTTACAATATTTAAAGGGCACAGTTCTCACGTTTAATTCTCCCTGGTTGTCTAGCAAACAGCCAGATAAACACACACCCCAAAATGGCAAGAAAAGCAGATGGAATGTCATTCTCCTTGAATATTGTAAAATATTTTAAAAGCTATATTGAAGTGAAAGACAGAAAAAAATATAAATCAAAACATGCAGTTTCAGAGATTGTTCTTCACGGTGGGAATTTGGCAGGGTCTGATGACACCAAGAGGAGGGGGCTGCTATACTTGGGTCAGTCATTTAGTTGACCACTTATGTGTGCAAGGTCAGCTAGCCTGAACTTGCTTGAAGCCGTAGGCATTTTGAGGGGCAGGTAGGGCAGGAAGTATGGCTTTAGGATAGATACGTAACAAGTATTTCTCAGAAGGAAAACATCTAAACCTGGGGGACTGGGGGAATAAAAAAAATCAGTGCTAAACATTGGAGAAGGAGTGATGAACTTCAAGCAAGAAAAGGCAGGAGACTATTTCTGGTTTTGAACCAATTTGTCAACTTATCTTTCATCTTACAAAGTTCAGAGCCACCGAAGTGCAGCACAGAATGGAAACAGAGAACCCCGCAGCTGACGCAGGAGTTACGCCTGGGTGCGTGTGGAAGCGTGCACACAGCAAGTGAAGGTGCAGTCTGACATGCAGTGTCTGCCCTACGCTTGAATCTGAACTGCAGTCATTGTTCAGGAAACCAAACCATCAGCTGGATACCACCGCTCTCTGGTCTTCCCATATTATTTTCTGCTCAAAACATGTCCTAAGCAGGTATTATGAATTCTTAACAGCTAAGAAGCATGAATGAATTCCATTTGTAAGGATGACAGTGTAAAAATGTAATTATTTCTATTTTCATGTCAACATCCTCTTTCACCATCAGTATAACCTTATTTTCGTATTGGACTTTTTACTTCAGTATTAGCAAAATGGTGATACTATGTAACAATTCATGAGGTATTAAATGTCAATCCATTAATATTCACTAGAATCTGCAAAAAATTACTTGATGGCTCTAAGCCAAATGCAGCCAGACTCTTGGCTTCACAGAACTCATTGACCAACCTTTTATGCAGAAACAGATATGGTGCCAGACCTGGATCAAACACTTGATCTCCACACTTCCTACAGCAAAGATTTCATACCACAGGCACCATATTACACAATACAAAGCTTTGAGCTTGAAGGTATTAACCCTCAGGCCAGATTTTTGGATAAAATTGAAATCACAGTAGAGAAAAGACAGAGGAGTTAAAAAAGCAGTATCACAAGCCTAGTCAGCATGTTAGGGACATTTTGCAACGCTTTTCACTAGCTGCAAGAAGGGATCTGGATGCTTAGCACATTTAACGAAAGGTCTTTGCCCCACTGTTCTATACACACTCAGGTACCCTCAACCCGCTGGCAGCTTACTTATCCTGACTAGCTTTTTTGTACTGCTGGGATTCTCTGAAGCACTGAGATCCAACTTAACTCCTCAGAGAGGCTGGGTTTTTTGCACTGCTTGGAAAGGAATCAGGGCTAGGTCAAGACTGAATACTTAAATTACATCATCTGAGTAAAAAAAAATCCAAAACAACCAACCAATCCAAACAATTGGAAAACATATTCTAAAATTCGGCCAGTAAGACAGTAACCCTAAGGAAATTAGCTACATTAGACCTGAATCCGTAAGATAATGAAACACAACTATCAATAAAAGCAGAACAGTTTTTCATTGACCCCTTTAAACCAGAGTTTATGCTGAGAGTTGTTTTATGTATGACTTTCTATAGCATTTTTGCAAACACTATATTTAATTTAGCCAACCAAACAAAAAAACCCCAACCCTACCACTCTACCAAAGCAGACTAAAGAGAAGGAGGGAGACTTGAGAACAATGTACACTTTCAGCATGAAAGCGCCATGATATCATTCTTTGGCTTGCTAATATATATATACTTAGAGAGACTGGGGCAGGGAGGAGGGAAGGAAACAGAAACAGGGTTCTTTGTACCCTTATGAAATGCCAAATGACTCCTTCTCCCTCTTGCCCCTCAGTAAATCACCGGGAAGCAGTTAAGTAACATGAACCAAGAAATTAGCACAAACAGCATAGTCATTTCTGAAACCCTGGTTTAACTAAAACACCAGCCTGTCATTTTACCTGATTTACGTGGCTCTGGTTAGAAGGTTTTACACAGAATTCTGAATGCAACTGTGGTTCTACACCTTAGACATAACAGAGTATCGATACCTAAAATAAATACTTCTTGCAGAGAAGGTTTTTTAGGCCAGACGAGATTACCCTTATGTGCTTAGGAATAGATGTCCGCGTTTTACATGTATACAGAGAAGAAATCATAATAGTAACTACGCCTTGACATCAGGAGGCGTGTGTACGGGGGGGGGGGGGGGGTTCGGTCAAGATGTAAACTGGCTCAGGGTTTACTTTTAGGCATCAATTTTAATTCCCATTCACAGATCCCATTGTCTTTCACTACATTTTTTGTGTGTTTGAACAGGGAACAGGAAATATATTTGATGGAACATGGAAAACGAACCCTGTTCTAATCATGCCAAGAGAGAGAAATTGACCTTACGTACAAGTGGAAATTATAACCTGTTGGTGTTTAACAGGCTGCTGTACCCGCCAGGAAAACTTAGGCAGCCCAAAGTCAACATGTTGCACTTTTTGATTTTTGTTATGCTTTCCCATGTACAGCAAAATTAAATTAGGCAATTAAAGTTGGTCCAATCAATGTTTGGTTAGAAAAATACACTCATGTAAATTTTGCAACAAGTTTAGTGAATATCTGTTTTGGTTTCCACACTGAAAATTTTTTCCCAGAACAGAAAAAGAACCATGTTAAAAAGCTAAACAAAACAGCTTGAAAATTTTACACCAACAAAAAGTGAAAACAGGAGTTGCTTTTGTTCACTTTCTGTTTACATTTGCCTAACTGAAACATCCTAGTTGTACGTTACCTTCTGTGTGCCCTTGATAAACCTCAGACAGCTAGCAGAGTATCAAACCAGCAATACTGATAATCCTGATGGATTTATGCTGGCTTTTACTTTTTGCCCCATGTAAGAATTTTTTGTAGACTCCCTTTTTCCATGCTTTCAGTATTAAATTTAACTGATCTACGTTAAAGTAGTTAAACTTTTAAATGTATTATTCCTTTCTTCTAATGGAAGTTTGCCTGCCTGCTGGTCCTTACGTTACATCCCTGTGGGACCTCAGCAATGCTCATCTTAGTGTGTTGGAAAGTGCTTACTAACCTAGACTGAGAAGAAGGAGATAACAATAAAAGTAATTGTGAAAGACTTCGTTCTGGACTCTGGCCAGCTTATTGTCCACCTGACTTTTGAGGACCCAGGGAACCAAGTGATTCCTTTCGGCTGTGTGTGCAACGTTATGAAGGGTCAGCTTCACCCAAGCACTCCTCTCCATGCCTGTTTCACTAAGATTCTCCTTCCCGGGATTTAAACCAAGATTTAAATACACAGAGGATGTGACCTAGACCAAAACCAGGAAACAGAATATGAAAACATCAGTTGTTTTGTAAGACTGTCTAAAAGGAAGCATTACGAAGTTGGAAGCATTACGAATCAGGTCCTCAACAAGGCATTCAGGTTCCATAGAAATACTGTCTGCTTTTGTCTGGTGTTTAATTAAAAAAAAAAAAACCAACCTTGTCCAATATAGTGAAGACCAGTGAAGAAATGAAAAAATGCAGATCATTGTCCTGCTAATCAGATAATAAAAATAAAAAGAATTTGCGGCAAGATAAACTCCGGAAATTTTTGACTGAGAAACTTTTTAGGTTAGACATTTCAAAATCCTGTTATACAGTTAAAAGGGTTCAGTCCACTTTTCAAAATAATATTCAAATATTGGGATCCACTACAGTGTTTGAAACTAAATGAGCTATATTTAACTGGCTGGGTAACAGGTTAGCTAATGGAAGAACGTTTCCCAGAGGCAGAAACCTGAGCTTCTAAAAGAATAACTACCATGATTTAAACTTCTTTGAATGTGTTCCCTTGAAGGAAACAAGGAGAGATTTCAGAACCTGAAGGAATACCGTATACCTTATCAGTTAAGCTGAGCCCAAATGTCCTCCATGGAAAGCATGTGTTAGAGCAAAATGGTATCAGAGGGTTTAAAATATGTGTCAGTTTTTAAAAAAAAATTACAATAGACACTCTCATTTTGTGATTTAGCTGGATCCTCTTCAAGTGATCTATTAATATGGTCCATGCAAAATAGCACTAGTAGAAGGGGACCAGGAAGCTGTCAGTTGCTAAGCCGAAAGGCCCTGGCCACACGTCATGTCTCTGGGCCTTGCTGCCACACCAGAACCGCTTACAGCAAGCACGGTCACTTCAATACATCGTTGCTCTAACGGAAAGACTCCAAATTGTGCCTGGGATCAAGGCTCAAATTCAGATGTACAGCGATCAAGTATGAAACCCCTATCACATTCCAAAGAAAAAAGAATTAACAGCTCAGGGAGAGGAAAGGTTTCCGACTGGGGCTGCTGGGGCTGAACACAGATGAGGTAGAAACAAGCTGCTTTACATGAAGGACAGGTAGTCTAGCACGTGCAAAACTGAGACTGAGGCACAAAACCATTTCCATTACATTTAGAAAGCCTTGGAGATTATTAAATCTTCTTTCAAATGGACAGGAATTTATTCTGGCTATGCATTTGCCAGATGATAGTTATAAACACATCTTCATATGAATAACAAATTACTCTTAAACACAATAATGTTCTTGTGAACTTAAAATGGTCACGTTTAAGATGATATGAGAAAAGCCAGACTGTCAAAGGCTTTAGGTAGTAAACAGAGCAGAGGAAATAGCTCCGTTTCCCTATGCTATATTACGATAGACTTTAAAAGATGTTAACGCAAATTAAAAAGTTACTTAGTGTTATTTCAGCATTGTTTACAAAAGCAATCACAACCCAATAACGAACAGTAAAAGGCATGTTCAGGGCAATGGTTCTGACTCTCTTTTGACTTTTAAGAAGTGCAAATAGGGTTGCATCTAGCTGGGTAGAAAAAAGACATATTTTTGACTGCAAAACCTGAAATGATCTACTCAGTTCTGATTTCAGCATGTATTTATCTAAATAGAGTGTTTATAACAACTAAAGCGTTTTGGCATCTGTTGCCATGATTGAAATACTAACTTGATAAAATGATACCATATTAATGATCTGGTATGGTAGGGTTTTTTTGGGTGGATTTGGGGTTGTTTTTTAAACCCTAAGGTAAATCCATTTCTGGTGAGTTGAAAACAAGGCACGATAGCACACCACAAAGCTGTCTGAATCAACTGATGTTGATTTATGACTTGAGGAACAATCCATATCTGGTCTTCAGTTTAGTAGTTGCTAGTTTTTGGAACATACTCTTCAGATAAATAGTTGAGTCTGGGATCCCCAGAGTTTACTAATCTTTGCCAAAGAAAATGTTTCCTGTATTTAATATTTCCTTACAGCAACAGATTCTTCTTGTTTTGCTCTGAGTTTCAGATATTAATGACAAAAAAGAGCAGAAGACATGCTCCTAAATTTCCATTAAAGCATGCACAACATTATTAAAAAAGTTAGATTGGTTTTACACGTATTAGGCTCAATGACATTTGAAAAACAAGCTGATGTTAAAAAAATGGTTTAAAGAAGTTTTAGAAATTTGTGAATTCACCATTCTTAAAACCAACAATCAATTTATTCTCATATGCAGCTATCCCTCAATTACACAGTTCATTACTACAAGACAATCACAAGAAATCACTTCTGGACTTAGGTAAACAACATTGTTTCCAGAAAAGGATAAATAGCAGCATTGGGTATATATTTTCACAGAACTTCATAACTAGTTTTAACTCCAAATTCTACATTTGCAGAAACTAGAAATTTTATCCCTTGGCTTTTGTGGGCTACCACTGACTTCAGTGTTTGTCTACCAACTACATCTTTCTCCAAGTTGGCACTTACTCCGTAGCATTCTTGCAATAATGAATTTTTTATCAAGGCAAAAAGGTGGCAATTACAGCCTTTTAAAAATTCCATTGCTAAAGGAGTAAAATTACATAGAAAATAACTTCTGTGAAAATTCATTATTTGATGCACAAAGCATATAAGCATACTGGGACTGAAAAAATGCTATTTCTAATGCCAAGAAGAAATTAAGCAAAACCACGGAAAATAAAGTCAGGCTCAAATGTTGACCTTGGTTGAGCATTTGCAATTTCTGTTGACGAAGGAGCCATGGAAGCATAATTTTGGTCCCATGTGAACTAGGGTAGTCATTTGCTGCAAGTGTTTCCATTTGTGACATACAAAGGGGTCACACATTCAAGAAGCAGAGACAGTAACTGATACAGTCTAGTGTCTGACACTTACCTGTGGAGAACTAATAAAACCAGTATTTTAACCTGTTCATGTATTTGGTTCATCAACTAGATTTTACATATGCTCAGCACAAACAGCTTGAATGGGCAAGTTTTCATTATATGAGAACAAAATACACAATCAAATCTGAGTGCATATAACCTTAAAAACTCTTTCCTTAATTTTCTCTTACGCAGCCAGAACATTTGCCAACCAGTTTTCTGAATGATAAATTTAAATTAGCAAATAGGATTTAAACTGTGAAGTACAGGTATCTATAATACTGTGCTGAATTAATAGCAAATTACATTTCAAAGGAAAATTTTATTACATTGTAGTTAGATAAAATCTAAAAATCTGCACTTAATAGCACTGTTCAGTATATCCTGAAAGTATTATTTCTATGCTATCACATATATGTTGGATACACTGAATTTATCATGACAATTTCATAGTCTTTAGCTCCTAGACTCTTTAATAAATAATTTAAGGACATAACTGTTACAGACAAATGTCTCATTGTTTTATCTGCTGTCTACTATGAGAGTTTATTCTTGATAAATACTTTTTTCTGGTTTGTTTGTGAAAGAGAAATCAATTCCTATTGACTAACACAGATGCAGCAGCAGTTTTGGTGGTTTGTTTTTTGGGGGGTGGGGTGGGGTGTTATTCTTTTAAATTTGGAACATAGCATCACAAGAAAGATTCTTAAGAAATCAATGTTAAAAAAAAATCCCCATTAACTTAGAACAAATAATACCTCAAACTGACAGTTTACTATTTAAATTTTTAATCTAAGAAATAAATAATACAAAATGTCACGTAATTCTCTAAGTTGATTAACAATCCAGTTAACATAATAGAAATAGAATGGAATTGCTTGCTCCTCTTCACTAAAAGAACCCTGTAGGCATCAATCAATCAAGAGGAATGCAGCCCTCAGATTCTAAAAAAACAATACTCATTTATGAAGAGAGCATAAAACAAACATAAAAACTCAACCTCTCCCTGTCTCTTTAGGAAGAGTGGGCATCTCACACCTTCTGCTAGAAAATAAAAACATCCTAGCACAACAGACTGATTGATAAATTCATTGGTATGCAAATCATGAATACCTTCATTAAGATGCAACGTTCTATATTTCAGTGTGATACAAAGGATTTGGAAATAGAGCACTTACTACTTTTCTACCAGTCAGAATTAGAAGGCAGCACAGAGAAAAACTCACTAATACACATATGGGATTAAATCCTGCTGCCTTTATTTATGGTAAAAAGTGCTATACATGCATCTTCCCCGTCGCCACAGAGGTGCAATGGAGCCTCAAAATAAAATACTGTAGATTTGAGTGACAACATGAATGCATACAAAGTGTAACTGGATGCAACAGGAGGAAAAACCATTGCTTTCACACTGATAAGAGAATGACAAAGAAATTTAAAATGCACTTTAATTTTTTCCCATTTTTTCAGGAGTGGACAGGCCAAACCACATTGCATTAAATATTTTAAAAGCCTACATACCATTTTTGTTAAATCACGGCCAATTCAGTTCTATGCAGAACCATCATTCCTGAGTCAAGATATAAATAAAGCCCAGTTGGAAATTCCCCCGTAAGCTAAGCGTTCTTTAAGATTACCCTAAAGCTGAAGGATACTGCAATGGATAAACAATGTACTTTTATGCCTGAATCCCAAATGTTCAATGAGAATCTCTGATGAACAGTGCAGAAAATTCTGTTTACTGATGCCTCCACATAAGCCTCATTTATTGTCATTTCCCTAGAGGGTAGCATGAGTTATGTTTATAGTGTATGAGTATACTGTACACAAAGTATATCACAATAAACAATCAGGGTTTTTTACCCCATCTAGTTAGCACTGTATACTATCTATCTAAAGCTACAGTGAAGAATATTAACTTTATTTCACCCCATAAAATCATTCTGTAAAAACATCGCCCTATAAAAGACAGATGTGCTTACCTTGACTGTGTTAAAGATTATTCACATTACTGTTGTACAAGACCTTTTCACTTCACCAAGGAGGAAGTTTAAATAAGAAAATGTAAAGCTCAGTGTTACCCTTCTTAAAGGGCAACACCAAATAACTGCATCTCCAGTTCTAATACTTCAGGCTTCCTAGTTCCAAACTGCGAGCATTAACTGGTCGCTCATTGTTAATGCAAAAATGTTCATGTCTAGTGTTAAAAGGATTTTTACAAAGTGATTAATCTAACTGAATAAGAAGGAATTACTTTCTCCTATTAACATTTTCTGAATAAACTTATGGGACCTCATCTGTGGTTCTCAACAATAAAATATAAAGGCTTTTTCATTTTGCAAATTCCTGTCTGTAGGCTAATGGCAGAGTGGATTACCTGTGCTCTTAGATATGAAGACACTGAAATAATGAGAGCTATAACACATATTGATGTGTTGTTACTCATCTTTACTTCAAGTATTGAGAATTTTTTTGTATAATTAGTAACCACGCCGAAAACATCGCTGATACGGGTGAGAATGGCAATTTTACCCTGGTACATTCCTGCCAGAGAGGAAACTGGCACCCAGGGAGGTCTTGACTTGCCATCTGTAGCTCTTGCAGGCAACGGCTGCATTAAGAGCACTCCAATGGCTTTCTAAGCCTGAATCATATCACTAAGGAAGTCAGTTCAATATTTGGGTGGTGCTTTTAAAGTTATTATATGTACAGCTTCGGAATACGCTACCCTGGCCTCCTGTCTGAGCCACCTCCTGATGGGATTTCTCTTTCCACTGAATACAGGGAACTTTATATTGTTACAGCTTCGACTCTAGGAGCCTAAATTACAAATACCTTGGCAGGATACTCCTGCAGGTGTATTAGTCACTGCAAGAACTAGAATGTGACACTTCTTGAAGATGCATTACATCTTAGAAAAACACAACATGATCTGCTAAAGATTTTTCAAGCATCCAAGTGGAGTTCTCATTGAGCAATATTGCATAAAGCGAGACACTGGGAATTGAAGACAACACAATACTTAATTGTCCACAGGAAGAGTTCACTAAGGCCTAAGCTACTGATAAAAACTGCTGGGCCTGTCAGTTGTGCTGAATCAGAGTATTGCATTGGAGATGTGTTCTGTCAAAACATTTTCATCCAAGACTAATGAGAATACCATTTGAGTGAAAGTATAAAGGAATAACTCCATCACTTTTACATTAATTCAGCAGCTAAGAATGACTTACACAGCTTTTTTTGTGAAGAAGTTCACAACGAATCCTTTCAAAGCATTTTTGTTCCCAATACGCATTCCAAACTATCCCCAACACACACACGTTCTACACGCCAAATTAACATGAATGGCCACGTAAAAGCAGCACATTGAGGAAAAAATACAGGAAGTGAAATCAAGAGGGAAAAAAAGAAATATTATTTAATGTCTACTACTTCAGGGCTTTGGCTAACTCTCACTGAAAGTCGTTAACCATGTAACTAGAAATGTCAAGTCTTCACAGAACCAGGCAGTGTAACTGCAGCTGCTCGTGTGTTCAGTGCAAACACAGCATCACCAAGTACAGTGTAAAAAGAGCCGTCCGTGGCCTTCTGCTCCAGGAAGGCTGCTACTAGGTCTGAATAAGAAAGGCTCAAGGCAGGAGCCCGGGGGCAGGGGGAAAAAAAAAAGGGAGAAGCAGGAGAGAAAGTATATCTATGAGAACAAGCAAGCCGTAACTTAAGTTGGGGAAGGGCAGGGGTCTGCCTACTGTCACTCAACAGATTGATGGGAAAGCAAAGAAGAAAACAGATATCCTGACTGCCTGTCCTACGGGCAGCAGTGGGCTGCAGTCACCCCACTGACACATTTTCAGTATCACTGCTTGTCTGAGAGCTTCTGAGTCTTGTGCACTGATTTTACCAGCCCTTCAAGGACTTTATTTTAAAAACCAAAACCTGAGAAGGTTGTGAAGAATTCCACCTTCACTAGCACAAGTAAGGCAGAAACGTGCCAATTACTCTGTGAGCGTAAAGCAGTTGGAGAGGAATTGGCACCTAGTAAAAAAGTGTCCAGTCACCCACTGCTGGAAGATCTCCAAAAAAACCTTACCTCTGGGACATAACTTAGGGTTGGGCTTTAGACATGCTTTTCGCTGGGTCTTGTGCAATCTAGAACAGAGAATTAGTATGTTTGCCTGTAAGTATGAGGAGACTGAGATTAGAAGCCTTAAGAAGAGGCCAATGACTGTCACTGTTCAGAGGCTCAAGATGTGTTTCCAGAATTCACTCACGAGATGATTCCCAGGCATTCTGCTACATCTCCTTTGGAGTTAGTTCAAGTTCTTCCAATTAGAAAGCAGGTGGGGGTGGGAAATAGAAGAAAAAGGCAGCACAAAGTCCCTCTCCTGATCTGTCAATGTTTCTGACATCCTTGAAAGGTATTTGATATAGATAAAGCTCTAAAGAAGGAATTTCAGTGCTAAAAAGGTATACTTTAGAAATTATTAGAAATTAAAGGGCCTAGCAAAAGCAGAACAACTGTTAAAATCCTCAGAATAAGGAAGACAATAAAAGCCAGGTTAATAATGCCAAAGGAAAAAAAAATCAAAAACAAAAAACCCCACCCAAACCCAAAAGGCACATCAAGCAAAAGCTATGAATGTGACATATGTGTTTGCACTGGAAAAGCAGAACAAGTTATTTGAGGTTTGTGAACGGTATAATCAATCTACTTTCTATATTCCCCTATTTCCCATTCTTAGCTGGTACATCATCCCTACCTGGATGGTTTGGAGTAAAGAGTGCTTCCATATTTACACATGAGTACATTCTTCTCACCGTGAAGAGGCAATAGTGTACACCAAACTGTTGGCAGTGATTTTATGTATATACACATACATACTATACATGCACACACATTTTGAAAGTGAATCCCAAAATCAAGTTTCTGCACAGGTATTATAGCAGACAAATAGTGCCTTTCATTACCTGGGATTTAAAGGAAATTAGTATTAAACAAACATTTTATTATTACTATGAAAAAATAATGCTAAGTTATATTAATGATTGAAAGTACAAGATCAAGAAGTATAAGAGCAATCACATGCTTAACGTCTGGTCTGCAAGGTAAAGAACACCTATAAATCAGGGAAAACTACAAGCTTTAAAGCCAGGATCAACTGTATCATTTAATCTGACTCCAGTTGCACAAAGAATTTTTTTTTCATTGTGCAGAACCCAACAGTTTGAATGTCAGTATGGGCGTGGGCCAACAGAACCAATCTTTCTGAGAGAAGCTTACCAGTTTTTGACCAGCGTACCTCCTTACACAACTACAAGGTAGTAAACAGAAGATAGTGTGAAATAAGAATATTTGCCACTGAAACTTAAAAACAAAAAAACCCTTCTTTTAAGACCTGACAGACATTTCTTGCTATAAATTTCTCTATTAATCTGTAGAACTCCTTTTTTGTCTTTTGGAAGAAGCGAGCACTTCAAACTCTGTGACTCTCTTTCTCCGAGTCATAAAACATGTCTGTGCAAGTTTTTATGTCTTGGATTTTGGTTTTTATTTTTAAAAATAGGCTTATTAATTCAATTGCGCTTTGAAAGATTAAGTCTTGTTCCCCAAACGACTTCATGGCATGACAGTAGGATCTAAGAGTGAATAGGTAAACAATTGATTATATATGGCACACATATAGAGATCACACTAATTCTAAACCAATGCCTCAGTTATAAATAATTGAGTCATTTCGTTTACTTCAAGTTATTAACACAATCTGTTACTGTAAAACATGCCTTCCATCATTTCTGTGTAAGTGGAATTTAGACCCTCTCACTCCTATATGGCAGGCAGGAGAAAGTATTTATGAGCAGATACATTTTTATTTAAAATACATTTTAATATCTACACTACCACAGCATTATGGTAATGATGCTCAGTCGATGCATTACAGAACTACTTCATGCATAAATTACTACTTTTGTGACATTCATTTTTATCGGCGGACTTAAAAAGGGTTTTAATGTTTTCACGGATTTTCATCATTTCCTTTAATTCATGGATTTCCACATTTTATTTTCATCTGAGCTTTAAACATTTTTCCATGTAAAAAAAATATCTTTATTCAGATAATTTTAATGGGACTATTACCTTAAGAAGTCACTACTGTGCAAGAGAAATTTTGAAGGACTGTCCCCTCTGCACTTTGCTACATATTCCAAAGTTCTGGGGTTTTCCCTTAAAATTACTTTAGATTGACATGTAATTTTTGGTGTGATTTTTTGCATGAATTCTATGTTCTGCGAGGTTTTATTTTTCTTTGCTTGTTTCATATGTAGATATAAATTAACAAAAAAAGGGATTTGGACACTTTTTTATAGGAGAACATTTAGAACTAGAATAAACCAAATTTCTTATGGATATAATATTATTAAATATTTTCTGAAAAAGAAAATCTTAACTATCAATTATTAGGTGTTAATTCCACTTTAAACTTAGCTCTTGTAATGTTTTATCACATGGCATTCTTGTAGCATCACTGAAACTGTAGGGTTTAATTCCTGACTAGATTACTGGAAAAAGCTATTGGAGACAGTAATGGGTACACTAAGCCAACTTAAAACAATGAAACTTTCAATCTCAATTCAACTGGAACGTGTTGGGTTACAAACAAGTGTATCTGTCTGTGTCATGCTGTGTAAAGAACCTCTAACACAGGAGGATCTGTGTCAGCAGCAGCAAGCAGGGTGCCAAATATCAACAAAATTAAAAGTCAGCTACACAAATCTGTTTTCTCACAAGTATCCAAAGGATTCCAAAGGAAGACTAATAAATCTAACTTATGTACACAATAAGAACATGTAGAACGAAGATTAAAAACTTACTGTGATCCAGTGAAGCATTCCAAAATGAGATTCAAATCAACCAAAACCAAAAGACAACTGACTTTTAAAACTCAGGGATATGAGCTTGTTCCCACTGAAGATTGTGGCAAGTTTCCATTGATATCAGTGTTGTAGAAATGATCTCTAATACTGCATTTTAATGCCTAATCTATATTACTGTTATTTTTTGGCACAATTCAACTTGGAATGCGGTAGCGTGATATGAAAAGGGTGTTTTGTTTGCAAACTTGGAATGAAATCTGACTTGGACTAGATTGCACAATAAAGAAGCCAGCAAAAATGGAATTTGACACTCACCATTCTGGCAGAAAAACTTAGTTTATCCAAAATAGATTAAAAATACTTTGATATTGTGATTTGAAATTAAAATCAAAAGGAAGAAAATGCAAGTGTTAAACTGTGCCAGACTACTGCTATCTTTGGTTAGTAAACATTACCTTCTTCAAAGTTGTTTGAAGCTAGTAATAAAGCTAATACCTACAAATACTGCAGTATTAAAAAAGTCTCACTGGCTATGAAACAGAAGAGCTAGTAATCCTTCACACTAGCATATTAAATCTCAAGCTATCTGTGTCAAAGCCTGTACTTCTTCCTCCTTCTGAGCTATTGTTGAATTAATTGGAAGTTCTCAATCCCCATTCAGCACGGTACTTAAACATGTTCTCAACCTCATACACATGAGACAATCTAAATCCTTATCTAAATTTGACTTCATTGTACATTAACACAAGCTTAATGACAGAACAAGCACTCTGGTGTTTTGTTGAACTATGAACCTGACTTCTACAGATGGGGAGGAGTCTCTCTGACTTCTGTTGTTCTCACAAGGGCTAAATCCTTAGTTTTATCAGGTCACAGTTGCATGCCTTTAGCAAAATAGGAATAACTTATTTGAGAGCAAGAGCTCCCATTTTGTCAAGTCATTACTCAAGGATAGTACATGCGGGGAAGAAAATGGAAAGAAACATAGCATGAATCAGATTCTTTACCTACTACTACAGAATAATATGATTAGCATATTTCAATTATTATTACTATAAGCATATATAAGAAGATTGAGAGGAACAACATTAAGTTTGGATAGTATATTTGTGCTAAATTCAGCCAGATACTAATGCTAGTAGATATTTATATTAACAATTAACCTTGTGCTACAGAAGATAATGCACTACATACGAAGTCCAAAATACAAGACGGGGTTTGGAAATACCCATTAATCAAATGAGGTACTATGGACATTAATGTTTTGCTCACCCTACTTTAGCAATATGTCTTAGTCAGGACTTGGCAATTCAATGATCATAAAGTCTTTGGTGTGTTTCCTGACCTGTCAAATACTACCAGTCAAAGCAAAGTGGGAGAACTGCCATTTCAATGAAGTGGATGTTCTTTCAAACTGGTCTGAGAGGAAGTAATCATCTGTGAAGACTTTTGGTTGCCTTTGATCAAAGGCAGAGCAAATTCAGTGATCTAAAGTTGGAAGGATATACCACATGCTAATAATTCCTTGAGCCAGTTAACTCACTGTAGTTTATTTATTCCCTGACAGCGTCATAAAAATGAATCCATGCTGCTTAATAAGAAAGCATTTTCCCCTGTTAATCAGTGATACCATTTCCAAAGCAGAAGGTCACAATACTAGCAAAGCACTACAAAAGAAAAATAAAACCTTTACCCTAATAAAGAGGATCTTCTCTCCAACTCTGTATCTTCCTTGTGAAAGACGCTCCACACAAAACTTATTAGGGCATTTACAAGGTGGATCTTCAGAAATGTGTTTAACCTGAAAAACACAGAAGTTATTAATAGAAACTGTTTAAAATATGTGTAGCAAGCATTCAAGTAGACACCTGCCATAACATCATATCACTAATCTAATTCTTAATTAATGGTATTTTCTTAGTTTCGCTTAATTTTCTTAATATTTCTGTAATCCCAGACTGGTGTTTGCAATGCCAAGAATGATTTCACAGCTCTGATGAGGTAAAAGCAGAGGTGAGTATCACACAGTTCAACACAAAATTTGCGCTGTTTAACTGAAGTCAAACAGTTAGTTTGAGTTCAGCATCAAACTGATGGTGAATCAGCTCAACTGTCAAAGTGCTAATATAGCTGACAGGCAAAATGAAGTTACCATAATGACGTGTTTTCCCTTCTAAATAAATATAGTAAATAAAGGAGCATCTTGTTTACCAATAAAAGGCTCTGCCCAATACCTTCACTTGGCGCTTTCATATAGTGCGCTTACACTTTATAAAAGTATCCACACAACACTGTGACAAAATCACAAATCCATGCTAAGATGCTCAACAGTATTGTCAACTAACTGCCCTTTGATGATGTCCACCTTAGGGCATTAGTGCAATCAAAGGTAATTTAAAGGGGCCTCAAGAGTACTCTGTTATTGCCAAACCTATCTACAGAGCCCCAACAATAAGGTCTGAGAGAAGATGGATGAGAACTACTTTCTTGCTGTTTATTAGCTGCATCAGCTTGACTTCAGCCTCTTGTGAACACCTGGCTTGCATATGCTACCAAAGGCATTAAGGTTTAGTAAAAGTGTATTCTGTACTCTTCAGTGAACTGAAAATAGCAGAGCCATCAATGCCAAAAGAGCAGATCTGATTGAGAAATTCCTCCTGACATTCAAATAGCACTACTGCATAGGAACAACAATTACAAGAGCAACGTTTTCATACACTGCAGTTTTCTTGGATGAATGTTGACCTAGTATGTCGGTGACAAACAATGCAAAATGCCAGAGGAACTTCCTCGAGGTTTTGTCCACCTCAAATAATATTCCAAAAACCTTTTCAAATCCGGTTTGTAAACCAAGGCCTGGAAAAATGGTCTGAGTCTGAGGAAAGGATATTCTCTGAATAGCTAACATATTAAAGTCTTAGACTGTTTTAGAGGAAAAAAATTAGGGCAACAGTGATGGCACTCTGATAGGTGTTTTGGTTGTCTTGAATAAATGAACAGGAAAGGCTTCTGAAGCACAAGTGTTTTACAGATCTGCTTTTAGAATAAAATTATAGTATGCTAAATAAACCAGAAAGAAATTCTGTTAACCAATTGTTGTTTTTATACTAGAATAGGGAGCAAAAATGCTTTAGAAACTAGCCCTGTTGAGCTATTTAAAGGCTTTCCAATTATTTCTGAAATTGTTCAATGATGTTATCTGAATAGCTTTCTTACTTTGTAGAATTTATTTTAGTAATTATTCTTAGTTTTTTTTTAAAAATCGGGGCATGATATTTTGTGGAAAAATTAATTTTAAAATAACATTTAGCAGAGGAATTCCACATGTATTTTACACACAAAAAACGTTTCTCAAATATCAGGTGAATTGTCCTCAGTTTGAATGTACAATCACTGTATTATTTTAAGATGAAATATTCCAGTGATTTTTATCAACATGGGTGAGTATTAGCCTCCACTTGTGGAGAATCAAACTATTTAGATAGTCAGCGTACAAAAGGAATAGTTTATATGAAGTCAATGGCTGATGACTTAAATTCAAGTGCAAGTTGCTGGGATGTAAAAGGTGCATCCCTCTCTCTCTTGGAATGTGGTACCAAGACCAGGAATGAGTTTAGAGGACTATTTGGCAATGGCTCTCTGAATGTTGTCCAATAATCAGTGATTTCTGACATAATATCCTACGGCATTTATCACCTCTGGGACGCTCTTGAAATCTGAAGCTGAAAATGGGTAGTGTGAACTATGCCTTAACAGCTGCATCGACCACGGTGTAGCTAGCAAAAAGCAAGCAAAAATCTAGAGTAGCCAGACCTAACAGGTTCATGACTATTTTCAACCGTGTAAGCAAAATAGAGCAGGCTTCAGCCTTTGGAGAACGAAAGCCAACAGATTTATACCGGTGTAAAACAGAGGATAATGAGACCTTCACTGCTGATCCTGCTATTGAGGCTTCCATTACCTTACCATCCCAAAGGACACAGAGGTATTATTGAGTGGAATTTGGAAATCAAATAAGGAAGCAGAGGGAAGAATTATATCCCATTTTATTTTGTGTCTGGACTATATGAGCACTGCTGTTATTTTATGGTGTGAGTGTCTGGGGCAGTGTGGGTCAGGAATCTAGCTGGATGAATTCCACTCTGTTTCTATCCCTACAGCTTTCTAAATTAAAGGAGGTGGTTGGAGACAACCTTCATACTCTCTCTTCTGTTCCTACAAGATACGCAGTCACCACCCTCCTTCTACACATAACTGTTCCTTCTCAATCCTGTTGAAACATAAGTGAGTGCTTTGCAAAGTTAAGGAATAAATACAAAATGTAAAAGATGTTAACTGTAATTATTTGCATCAAATAGTACAAGGTATTTCAATAAAATGAATGAACACTATATTCCATCTGCTCTTTGTAACAAAAAAGTGGCACATGGATTTTGCAAGAAGTGCTTTGTAACTCCCAGGTGGCACATCTACCTTGTAATACGGCCGTTACTATAGTAACTGCTTCTTTTTATAGAATATATTTGTACTTTTTAAGTTTAACCCCTTCATGGTCTCAAAATGTGTCCTTTTCATCTGATTCCAGCTGTTTCAAATGACAGCCCTAGGATTTGCAACAGAGAAATGAACACTAGTGTATAGTGCAAAGAGTTTACTGAAATTCAAAGCAAGAAAGATTCTTTCTAACAATACGGGAAAAAATGCTTGGCTTTTTACCACAGGAGAAACATTCAGAACAGCAGCATAAAAATTAGGCTGAGATAACTTAGAAGTGTTTGTTAATATTCTGTAAAGTCAGTAGGGGCCAAATCTCCTAGTCCTGACTCAGTGCTTTCTCAGACAAAACACCAAGTGGGAGTGAATGACCAAGAAGTGAACAGAAAAAGAAAATGGGGGGGTAAGAAGAGAACTTGGCCCTGAGCACAAAGCTGGGCTAAACTGCAGATCTCCTACACAGTGTGACAATTTTTCCAAACTTCCATCCTAAATAATTGCGGTCAGAACTAAATTAACTCGATCAGTCTGCAAATCGTCAAAATACAGCGAGATGTTACACTCAGGCTTCTGTGTGCTTTGCAAGTAAGTGCATACCAGAATGGGTCAGATAGGAAGAAGCTTCCTCCCACAACTTACAGCATCATCCAACAGTTTCCCTGTGCTTTTTTTCCCAGGAGACTTTGTTGGTGACGGTGAAGGAGACGGAAGGGGGGCTGAAAGTGTTTCCTCTTGTTCAATCTCTTTTTCCAACTTTATTAATCCAGGAGGCTCCACCCCAAACCTTTGGAAACATACAAACAAATCACTAGTCCTTATAAAGCATTACATATTTTAAAATTAAATGGTGGAAAGAATTTCCTCTTTCTGCATTGCACTGTTGTGCAATATTAGAATGCTACAGATATTAGTACACATGCATAAAATATATCAATCATTAATGCCAACACTCCAAATTACAGGGGTTTTTTTTAACTTTGCTGTCTTACAACATATCTATTGCTGACTAATTTATGAAGAAAACAAGGCCTCAAAAATTGCTCAGCCATAGAGGAAAGATTTAAGTTCAGTACATTCTTGCTTTTTCTTTTCCTCCTCCTCCCCCACCCCCAATCAACATCCTTTCAAATTACTTGACTACCTTAGCTCCAACTAAAACAAAATACATGCAACTTTGTCATGGAGCATCTCAAGTACAGCACTTAGAGGGCAAGGCTCTTTCAAACAATGCCTGCTTTGGAAAGCTTTATAGCAAGTGATTCAGTCCATCTCACAGCAAGCAGCAGAGCTTGGAGAGATGTCAGAAATCTAAAAGCCCATCCCATTTTCCTAATCGCTGGTAATTCCCTTCTGGTTTTTATTCTTTGCCAACACTGAACAAAACCCAGAAAAATTAAGATTTCCTTTTTCAGAGGACTTCATCTTGGAGAAGTTACCATGCCAGGTAGGTTTCTCATAGCAAACTACTTGCATAAAAGAAACCATATTTTCTTCTGGAATAGAAAAGTCCACAGCCCAGATGCAGCACTATGCTGACTTATCAAGGTAAAGATCTGGACACTAAAATATTGAGCAGTAACAAATATATTATGAAGATCTAAGCTAAATAACATAATAATGTTAAAAGTGTACAGAGAAAGGGCATAAGCACATATACCATCTTTTGTGTTTTTCTGATAACTTTTAATTTAGTCACACTACTGCCGAGTAAATTAATATAAGGAAAACCAAGAACCAAATCTGTGCTTGTGTTGGCTTCTAACTGGCGCAGCCTGCCTAATGAAAAGTCAGCCAACATTGAAGCAAGCACTTACATACAATCCATTTACTTCCTGTCTGTCTGCAGATGCCGACAGGCTGTTGTAAATCATTAAATTCCCACTGGGCTCTAAGCCTACACCTGCATGCAGCCTTACTCATCAAATAAAACTCTTCCACTCCAAGCAATGCTGCTTCTTTGCTTCTACTGCTTTTCATAATCTCCAATTTTTGTCACTGTGACAGACTTTTAAAGTTCCCTGTACTTCCAGTACTCTGAATTTCTGCAGTTACGAGTTGAAAAATAAAACCAAGGAACAAACAAACATACATACATGCGGTTTTTTTCCACATACTGTATCAACCTGAAGCAAAGTTGCTGGAAAACTGAAATGGCAATAACCACATCTTTTCTGGGAGGGGTAGAGGTGCAAATTCTATTCTGGAAGGTATGCTGAGAATTTCCTTTTCTGCTCTTTTCTAGTCCGCCTTCTCGTAACTACAACTGAAGCAGCATTGGACTGTAACATGATCTCCAACAGGCTTCTTAGAGCACCACTTCCCATTTTTACCAAGGAAAAATTGAATACAATAGCAGAAAGATCTGGAAATTGCTCAACAGTAATTTCAAAAGACCTGTGGGGGTTGTTTAACCCCCCCAAGTTTAATAGTTACCCAAGAACTTCATTCTTTCTGCAGAAAAAAAAATGATTTAGCTGTTTTCCATTGTATAATCTCTGACTTTAAAATACTTTGGGAGAATGTTGGACCTGTGCAACCCACTGCAGTAGCCCTGTGTATTGTCAATGCTCAGTTTCATGCTGTAGGACACTTTCCTCTCTCATAAATGGTCTCATTATACCCACATGGTATCTGCCGGTGTACCCAATGGCCCATTTTAGCTACTGAAATTTCAGAGATGACCTCAGAATTTTGTTTCCATAATCACCTGAAACCCAGGATACTTTATCAGGCTATTCTATTTTTATTAGTATCTGGGCTTTGAACCACCACTCTTTGAGCCAAGTGGTCACACCAGTTTTCCACCCGCTGTGTAGTCCACCCATCCAGTCCATCTCTATCTAATTTGGCTAAAAGGATGCTATGAGAGAATATGCTAAAAGGATTGCTAAAGCATAGGTAAATGATCAACCATCTCCCCCATCCACAGAGTATCTGCTGAATGGGTTCAAGTTTAGTAGAACAGAGCTCAACTCTATCTCCCCAAACAATCCCCATTCCTGCTCACTTGTGTCCAAGCCCAAGCCTAATTTCATTTCATCCTGGGCTGACTTATGGGAGTTACAGACCCTGAAGACTAATAGCTATCTAGCTGGGCAAATTGTGCCAAGAGCTGGCTCCTTGTAATGAATAAGCCATAACATATCTTTCTGCTTCTAAAACAGAAAAGGAAGAGGAAAGTAAGAAGTTATTCAGTATCTCGTTTCAATCTTTAAAACCATACTGAGATACCTTCTCAAAGATCTCTGCAGCTCCTGTTTGGAAAGCAGACCCCTAAAACTGTCAACAGACCCAGCTTGCTTTACAAAGCACATTTTTATTTTTGCTTTACAAAGCAAGCATACTCTGACTCCTCTCCTGTTTAAAACAGCACAACAATGTCAGTTTAATGTGCTCTTTCCTATGCTTAGGGAAGCGATGCTATTAGTTCTCCTTTTCCATACAGTCCTAGTTAACCACAGCTCAAGTAAAATTGGCCTCACATATTTGCTTTTCAGTTATATTAACCTCATGTTTCCCTTCAAGAGTTTTTGTGCACCTTGGAAATGAAAGATTGTAAATAGGTTTTGTTTGTTTTTGAAGAGACATTTGTGGCAGGAACAAGTAGAAAGACATATGTTATTTGACCCCTAAGCTATAAACAAAAATCAAATACAGCAACATAAATATAATATACAAAATACATGAATGATATGTGGTAATATATGTGTATTATAAATTTAAAAAAATATTTATCAATGCTGATCAATATCTAAAGGGGGGGTGTCAGGAGGATTAGACCAGGCTCTTCTCAGTGGTGTCCAGTGACAAGACTGAGGCAATGGCCATCAACTGGCAAACAGAAGGTTCAACCTGAACATGAGGAAACCCTTCTTCCCTGTGAGGGCGACAGAGCACTGGGACAGGCTGCCCAGAGAGGGGGGAGTCTCCTTCCCTGGAGACTTTCCAAAGCCGCCTGGACTTGTTCCTGTGTGATCTGCTCTGGGTGATCCTGCTCTGGCAGGGGGGGTTGGACTAGATGGTCTCTAGAGGTCCCTTCCAACCCTCACCACTCTGTGAATGCAACTGTAATTTACATGCAAGACTGGACAGCCGCACTGCTGTTCATATATTTTATAGCAAATCTTACATACTATGCTGGTTACATCCACATCTGCACAAAGGGGAAACCATCACATTCTAATTACTGTCATTTTGATTGTCTAGTGAAAGTCACTGTTGTCTTGACATCAAAGATAATGCTACAATGTATTGAAAGTCCAGCCTGGCTAAAATCATCTGACCGACACAGAACAGAGATTGTTAACTCTCACATTGCTTCTATCGGTGACCATCAGAGCTAAGTTTATTTATTTAAATGTCAGTGTTGCTTAGGTCAGATTTAGGTCATGTTAAGATCAATTTATTATCAGCAAAGTTAATGACATCTCAGTTGTTTATAGAGAGAGAGCTGACTGTTAGAAGGAGAAACAGCTCAAAGTTTTATTTAGAATAAATTCTCAACTCTTTCCCCTCCTAATACAAGGACAGATAACAAACACCTTCATGGAGGTGATGGTACAGAGATTTCATTATTTGTTAACAATGGCCCACAAGACATTCTTGAGTGACACCAAGACTCGAGTTCTCCTTGACCCTAATGAGCATAAAAGTCAGATTGAGATGTGCTGATGTAGTAAGCCTCTCAACAGCCACTGCTGTCAAGAATGTAAATATTTCTTCATTCTTTAAATACTTGCACCTACCTTGCTGCAATCCTTCCAAGTTCCAGCAAACAAAGGCACACTTCTCTTGGCTGCTTGTGAAGAACTGTAAAGGCGAAATGAAGATGGAAAACATTTATAAATAAAAGCTATTTTAAAGATCTTAGTGATGAATGGAACCTAATCATCATCACCACCTATAACTCGACTCAGATAAAACTTGGTTTTCTTTGGCTGGCAGTGGAGTTTCACTGGAATCAAAAGGATAGGATTGAGGAGTGGTTCTCAGAGTGCAGACGATTTAGGAAGTTCCCATTTAGTTATACTTTAGTTCCTTTGGAAATACCATTCTAAGTCTAAATCACTACGTAATTATTTGGGCTATCTGATAACCTGCAAGCAGTTCATAACTATTTAAAAATAATCAAGAGCTCTGGCAGAACACTAAAATTAATAGAATGTCAAAAATAAATTAAAGTGATACTTTTCTTTCTACAAACTAAGAGAATTCCTATCCTTTAGATCACTATTTTTCTTAGCCTATTTAAATCACAAAAATAATAAAATCACATTAGCAAAGATGTATCTCATTATAAATCTGGTCCTGAATTTGTAATACATCTACTCTTAAAGCAAATATGAAACTAGAATACTTTAGGAATTCAGCTCATCAAACCAACCAAAACACTTCTGCATATATACACGTATATTTGCAAGTCTTCATGCCTGGATTCCACACAAGACCTGTAGTTTTTAAACTTCAGAAGTAGCTGTCAACCAGCATGAACTTCTCATTAATAAATACCACCATGATCCAAGATAAGGTTGGGGTTTTTTTCCACAATCCAGATAGGTAATGTTCTGTAGAGAAGCACAGCAAAATATATAAGCATAATCCAAAATCAATAAATGAGGGAAGGCCTATGTCTGTTTGCTTAATCATCTCCCCAAACGTCCAAAAAGAAGAAAAAAATAAAAAGGAATTATCAATACATTGTCATTTTCTCTCCAGAAATACCTATTGCAGTAAAACCCTTATGTTGTGGATAAAATTCAGGTTTTACAAATCTTTTGATTATTGTGGAAATTTCTATTTTCAGATTGAATTGACACCAAAAAAAGAATTGTGTGAATTTTTGTATAAATCAGAAAAAAAGCCAACAGCAACAGAACTGATTTGTTCTTAATGAATTATGGTGAAGACATACAGTGCATAAACATTCCGCTTATCTAAAGACTCACCTAACTCAAATGCATGAAGAAAAAGAAATCATACCTGAAAAAGATATTTCAATGTCTAGTTAAAGTTCTGCAAGTCACTATTTTGTCCTATACTGCGTGTATGAGACCCAGAACGCGATTCCGCAGAATTAAACATCTCCAAATAATTAATGCCCTGGGCCAGAGCTTCAGCTTCTACAACTTCAAATTCCAGCTCCACTGACTTGAATAAACGTATGGTAAATTGCGTGAACTGTAGGCTCATCCCAGTATCTTTTACTGCTGCATATGTAGCACTTTGGGATGAACACATTCTTCCTCCCTAATCTCATCCAAATACATTTCCAGAAGTGAAACTGCAGAGCATGAAAACCAGAACGGCACTGCATTAGGAGAAGTATTTTTATCCTTCAGCCATCTGTTGTTAAGAATATAAGAGAGACTTGGATATTGAGCTATTCTCAATATTCTCCCTTATCACACACTGTAATGTTAGGAAGCATTGACCTTTACTAGTAATTGGTAGTTTTGAAGTGTTACATTCATAATCCTAGTAATGTGTTCTGCTGGTTTGGTTTCAAACCAGTTGGGACTGCCTCAAAATGAAACTTGATTTTAAGAAATAAGGCATTCCCCAAAATATAAATGGAATAAACTGATTTTCTACAGTTACAGGGAGACCAACGTTTCTGAACTGCAAGTCACACATCTGCACATCTGAAAGACTTTGGAAGGGAGGAGAAAAAGAGAGGCTCAAGTAATATTATCTGCAAAAAGATTCATAAATAGAACTGGAAGAGGATTTGATTAAGAAAGGTAGAATGTTTTTCTGTCACTGCTTAAAGCTCTTCTACCCAAACAAAATTCAAAGTCCTTTAGCAAATCTGACTCAACATAATCTAGACACATTCCATGCATTGCACGTCGAACCAATGTGACACAGTGAAATCATTGTTAGAGGATGAAGAGCTGTGCAGGCAATAGCCAACCACAAAAACAAACATCTGGTCATCGGATCAGATGACAGTGACACAGGACTTCTAACAAGAAAATGTTAGCATTCCTGAGGACTATACCAGCATATGTACTGGGGAACTTCAGAGACAAACAAATGTCGTGTTGTATACTGCAATACCCACTGGAAGTAATTGAAATTCTCAATCAAAAATTCTAATTTTTTTCCAAAAGCATGGCTGTTTAACACACTACCACCTCACAACAGACTGGTCAGGTGTTACAGCAAATGCCAGAGACACACAGGACTGCATTTCCACACCTATCTTGTCCCAAAAGTTCAGTATAACCTTCAGCGAACAAATAAGACCATAGTCTTTTGGAACAAGTAGCACTTTGGAGTGCCTCGATTTCTGAGTACTTATTTTAAGATACTTTTTGCCTGGTGCTATTCCACAATAACTGAAAGAACCAATATTTACAGTCACTTTCAAAAGGCTGCATCCTAAGCTTTATGACAAAAAGCTACTATCTCTACACTTTTTTCTATAGAGAGAACACAAACATTTCTCAGAAAGTTGTGGTCAATAGCTCAATGTCCGAGTGGAGACCAGTGACGAACGGTGTTCCTCAGGGGTCAGTACTGGGATTGGTACTGTTTAACATCTTTGACAGTGACATGGACAGCAGGATTGAGTGCACCCTCAGCAAGTTTGCTGATGACACCCAGCTGTGTGGTGCCGTTGATACGCTGGAGGGAAAGGATGCCATCCAGAGGGACCTGGACAGGCTGGAGAGGTGGGACTGTGCCAACTGCATGGAGTTCAACAAGGCCAAGTACAAGGTCCTGCAGATGGGTTGGGGCAATCCCAAGCACAAGGACAGGCTGGGCAGAGAATGGATTGAGAGCAGCCCTGAGGAGAAGGTCCTGGGGGTACTGGTGGATGAAAAGCTGGCCATGAGCTGGCCATGTGCGCTGGCAGCCCAGAAGGCCAACCGTATCCAGAGCAGCATGACCAGCAGGTCAAAGGAGAGGATTCTCCCCCTCTACTCTGCTCTCGTGAGATCCCACCTGGAGTACTGTGTCCAGCTCTGGGGCCCCCAACGTAAGTAGGATATCGACCGGTTAGAGTGAATCCAGCAGAGGCCTCGAAGATGCTCAGAGGGCTGGAGCACCTCTGCTATGAGAAGCAGCTGGGAGAGTTTGGCTTGTTCAGCCTGGAGAAGGGAAGGCTCCAGGGAAGACTTTACAGCAGTTTCCAGTACCTGAAGGGAGCCTACAAGAAAGCTGGGGGGGGTGGGGGTGTCTTTTTACAAGGGCATGTAGTGACAGGACAAGGGGTAAGGGTTTTAAATTGAAAGCGGGAAGATTGGATGTAAGGAAGAAATTCTTCCCGGAGAGGGTGGGGAGGCACTGGGACAGGTTGCCCAGAGAAGCTGTGGGTGCCCCATCCCTGGCAGTGTCCAAGGCCAGGCTGGATGAGGCTGTGAGCAACCTGGTCTATGGAGGGTGTCCCTGCCCATGGCAGGGGGGTTGGAACCAGATCTTTAAGGTCCCTTCCAACCTAAATTATTCTGTGATTCTCAGGCTTCCTTCCTTAGTTATACTTATAAAAGTTGAGTTAATCAATGTTTTCAAAGCACTTTAAGACATCTGATAGAAGAGATGGCAAGAAGTATTTCAGAGGCACTACACAGCATCAAAATCACTTATTATTTAAAATACATATGCCTCTAAAAAAGAAAATCTGTAGAACTCATAATTCACATTTAAATTCTCACTATACTATAATTTAAATTTTTATTTCAATTCTGACTGTACTGCAGTTCATGGCTAACTATACTACACACATGTACACAGTTTTATAAACATGTAATTGCACATACACATGTGGCAATAACTAATATTATTTGAGGTCCATAGGCAATTCATTCTGAAGTGATTGGTAACAAACTCAGGTTGAAATATAACACCTGTAGCCATGCTATTCTCTTGTACCTCTGGCAACTGCATCTACCATTTTTTAAATTACTTCATATAGTTTATATTAATAGTTACATTACAGTAATAGGCACCACCAGGTTTTTTATCTGAGCAGTTACTCAATCCCAGATATCCTATATGGCAGACATTTGCTAAGCAACACATTTTCTGTAATTGCAGCAATTCATATGCTGTTAGACATGGTAAGTATTGGAAGCCAAAAAATTATTCTGAGAAACCATTTTCATTCTCTCTAGAATCACATACATAATTCACTGCACATCATGTAAAGTCTACAGTCAACAATTCATTTCCATAACAGTGCTACCGTATGCTGGGAAGAATTCAAAGAAAAAGTGAAAAATTGTGTTTCTCTAACACTTCCATGATGTAAGTAGTATTCTAATCCCCATCTCATATATGGAATTAACGTGTAGGTATTAGATAAAAAAAGCACTCTTATCTTGGTGCTATTCTAAAGTATGTACTGCCTGATCTCCAGGGTACTGTTAAGTTTCCTAACCCTGCATTTTGTATAAAATCAAAGCCAACACAACTAGTGATCCCATTACAAAGGCTGATAAGGATCCTCCCATTGCATGTGGGATCTATGTGAAAGAACCACAGTCACTTCTACTGACATCATTCAGTAGCAACATCAAAATACTGTCCTTCAGCATCTTGCATCATTCTCCAAACATCTTCAGATTCTTGCAACAAAGGAGGCATGTAAAGAGAAAGTAACACGCCAATAAATTTCTTTCACTGCATGAACCATACCATACCAGGTACGTTGGCAGAGCAAGGCCATCCTAGAGACAGCACAGCTCTTTTAGCAAAAAATTAGTCCATGACCACATGAAAAGTTGTTAGGTGTATCATAACAATTAAATAGTTTAACCAATGTAGTACAGCCAGCCTTAATTATAGCCCAAGTACTTGCAGCATTAATACCATTTTTGTATGCAATTTCCTGTAATTTTTCACGCCTTCATGTATGGAAGAAAGCAATATTCCTGAAGAATCATTGGCCAGTCCTTCCCTCTGAAACATCAGCAAGGTGACTCATCTGAGTAGGTGACTATAAGCAAAGAGCAACTTGTAAATGTAGAAGACATATGCTACACAGATCCACTGCAAAAGATTAATGGAAATATCCACGCTGGCAGACAATCTCCCTGATATTTGCTTGACAAGAACGCAATGTGAAGATTTAGAAATAATGCATACGAGCCCAGTTTATCTTAGGTGTGCTGACAGTTACAGACCCTTTTGCTTTCTACCTCCTTCATTTCCAATCCTTTTTATCTGCTGTCCTCACTGTCTGCATCTTTTCAAGCTACTTCCTGCCACTCTTTTTTAAAAGTACGTCCTCTTCAGCTCCTAGGAAGTTTTTATCCCTGTCCTCTCTGGCTAAAACTTCTTTACCCACACCACTTCCATCTTGTTGCTGCCTCTTTCTCCTTTTACATACAGGTCTTCCTCTCCTGATCACTCACTCCCTGTCCTTCCTTCTACTTCATTTCTTTGCTACCTACTGTGCATCACATTCCTGCATCTTTCACTGCCTCTCACTGCTTCCTTCCCCAGTGCCTGGATGAGTGTCTCAGAGAGCAGAGGAGGAACAGGGACAAACTCCTTGCACCTCCCTGCCAAGTTACAAGCCTTGGCTCTCAACATTTTTAAATGATCATGAGTGAAGTCAGTTTTTCTTCTAAACAAACTTTTTTTTTTTTAAAGATCTCAGGCATAGCTGAATCAAAAAAACAGAAAGATTTCTGCTTCTACAGCATCTTTTAACTCACTAGAAATGAAGAGATTTTCTGAAGGGGTTTACTCTTTTTTATAGAAGGCTTCCAATTGCCATCCGAATTCACACATGTTTAGAGAAGGTTTTTCAAAAGGTTGATCCTTCTTTCTATTGTCTTTCAATTTCTCCTTTAATACTTTTTCTTCTGATCCTACAGTAGGTTTTTGAGGTTTTTTTAACATTGCTTTGACAACACATACTCTGTTCAACGTATCCCAAATGTAGCCCTGCTTTTGCATCAAACAGTTATACTGTGATATACTTAAATCAAGGGGCTGTGTTCTCCAAACCCCCAGTTCAGCTCTATCAGTTATGGAAGTCTCAAAGCAATTAACGTTTCAAACAGTGTAGATCTATGGATAGTAATGAATTAACCTAAAACGAGTATAGGGAACATCTAAACATTACTGATTTATTGGAAATCGTTAATTTAAGATGCTAATCCAATGGTAATAACAGCATCCAAGATGCTTCTATAGTCCTCAAAATGAGACATATCCAACGACAGTATGAGTTGTTTAGTAAAACGTTGTGAGAGACAGGACAAAGCCTTATTCTGACGCAACTGCAAGTAAAATTTAACATGCTAGTACAAGCTGTAAATGTGTCACTGTGAAAGAATGGTCAAAAGCATACTTCTGTCTTGTAACATGGTGTTACATAAATGAGAGTATTATTTAAAAAGTAATTTGTCCCATGAATAAAATATTTTTAAGCAAACATTTGAGTGATTTTTTCTTTTTTTGAATATTTAAACCCACATCAGAATAGAGATCGGAGGCGTTTGTGTTTAAGTCTATTTCCTCTAAATCGCTAGATGCCTTTGTTTAGGGAACCCATCCATTAAACTCCATAATCCCTAAGTTGCATCAAAAGAAGTCCATGTCGCATATTGTGTGTACATACACATAGTTACAGACTATACAAGCACAAAACATTAATACAACAATATCATCCAACAACTCCCCAAACAAACCACACACATTAGCATGCTGCACACTTGATGGCAAACCCTTTTCTTGCCGGGTGGAGTCTTTATCATAGAAGAGATGCAGAATATTCCTTGGTTCCAAACCCTATAATCATCCAACAACACTACATTACCAACGAAGAGTTCATAACTCAGGCTTTAAGTCCACTTAATGAAAGCAATCAGAAAATCTTACCATTCTCACTATTTGGCCAAGAAGAGTTTTCTTCAAGTACCACACTCTTCAGGCTTGAACACCATAATTACAAGTATCTCCATCAAGAATGTTTCTATAAATTGAATTACCATAGACGTGTGGATCTGCTGCCTTAAAACCTACAAAGGGCAACTTACAAAATATACATATCATGGGAACAGAGGAGTTATAGACAGCATTACTTTACTTAGATTGAAAAGAGTGACAAGAGTTTGTGCCTTATGTTCCAAGTCCTAAATAAGGGACAAATTTTGACCTCTGATATATCTAAGAACACCAGTCCAAGATAGTGTCTCCCCAGATCTGCCCAGATAATAAAAGTTTGGACTTCAGACCATTTTTTGGTATCAATGAAGCTAATTCCTTCTTCTTTAAATACACTAACTGTAAAAATAACAAGAAAAGCATGCTAAATTTGTTAATGAGTGCAGGGAGCATGCAGTCTCCCTCTGTCTTGCAGCATTCAAGATTATCCCCACATATTGTGGTTGCTGCATTTGCTACAGATGCTAATTTTTTTCTGCAGCTCACGCAACAGGCACAGCATCCCCCTTTTCTTTGCAGAGGCTGAACTCACAATCTACTGCCGTGTCTCTGCATTAAGAAGTGCAAAGGGCAAAATTCATATACATTGCTACCAGTCAGTTCTGGCTGTGTATTAAGTCTTCACAGAAAACTCTATTTCCAATTTATTTGTATTTTAACTCCTGTTAAAGCATCATAACATTCAGCAAAACAAAATACATCATATTATAGACTACCAACTACAATTGCATCGTTTTCTAACTTTTGAGCTCTGTATTGATCTCTTTCAAGGATCTTTAAAGCAACTCTATGGATTAGAAGGCATAAACATCTCTACCAGCATAACAAATACCACCTTTTTTTCTTCTATTTATTTTGAAGAAATACTTTGCTCCTGTTTCCTTGTTCAGCTCAGCTGGATAGCTCAAACCCAAGAAAGCAATTGAAGCCTTGCTTAACTTCAAATAAATTGGTGTGCAGTTATATCTGCATGATTTCAACAGTTTCAGAACTCACCAGGATGAGAACATGTTTTTAATTAGGAAGAATAGCCATTAATTTCTTGACTAGTATATCTTTAACTTCGCTTATCTCTGAATAGACACTGGACTTTTTTTTTTAAATCAGTGATATTCTAAGTCTATCATTCAAATGTTTCAGTGCAATAAATCTTAAAAATTACTCTCATAACGTTAGAAATTTACCAGACGAAAGCCTCAGGTGTTTTATGTAATACAATGGTATGAAGAAAATACCACTCTGTGCATCTAGTTAAATAATAATTTACATACAATAAGGCAGACAGAATACAGTAAAAAAGAAGGATAAATTCAAATCAATTAAGAACATTAACATAGTAAGGTTCCTCAGTACAGAGAGAAAAGAGTTGCTATCATTAGCAATATCAGTACAGTTTATTAGCCAGGGGGGAAAAAAACCCTCAAGAAAACATAAATACCAATACCCTCTGTAACCATCATTTCATCATAATTACTTATTATCAAAAATACAGCAGACTTCCATGAGGCAGTGCGAATACTTAGATGTCATTCACACACATTTCTCACCACTTTGAACAGAAGCTTTGATACTACTTACCTTTGCTGGATTTTTATTTTCTATGACATAGAGAAGTGATGTGGGGGGGAGAGAGAGGAATGTAAAAGCTTTAGATTGGCAACTGTTACGATTCATTGTGATCAGTCGCTAATCAAACAAATCTAATATAGCCACATCAGCCACATCTGGTTTGTGCACTGTGTATCTGGGCATGTTTCACTTCACTTTTCAGAGAGGAATTCACCTTGAACATCAACTTCCCAGGTGCATTTGCACTCAGTGTTATACTGCAGCAGGCAAAGCAAACTCTGTGTGTAAAAAATTAACTTATCTGGGGAATGTCGGTATTTCAGCTATGCCAATTCCATCTCTAAACAAGATCTGGTTTGTTAACAACGCACAAGAAAGTTCCCTATAAACACACTCTAATTACACAGTTAACCTGTTATCAGAACAATGGCAAACTGCTGAGTTTACCATAGCAGTAGGAAGTCTAAATTCACCCAAGTGTTGGATTAACCACAGGTTCTTCTGCTTATCTCAGACACTGGAAGTCTGTGTCTCCTTCCACCTTGTGTTTGCAAGTTTCTTTGTCCTAGGCAACGTCCAACTTGTCCATAATTGCAAGTCTTTGAAAATACAATTATTGTTCATTGTCCACATGATTTACCATGTCCAATAAAGATTTCATCTTGAGCATTTAATTAACTAAACATACAATACATTTTGGAGGATACGTATATCCTCCTTACTATTTGTCACCTTTGTGATATTAATTTCTCCTTTGCCAAAGGTTTTCTCCTGGAGATATTTAATTAAATTTAAAAAAACCTTCACAGGATAAAAGAACAGACCAATGAAAAAAATTGCTTCAGAAATAGTTGTGCTAGAAGAGCAACACTGTAAAAGAAGGGGAATAGATCAATTGCAACACAGATAAGAACCTGAACTGGGCAGTCAAAGCCCTTTTGAGCAACAAAACATAGAAGCCTCTTGATTCAGTACAGTGTGTTCATTTGTCTCCCATGGAAGCTGAGCTGCCTATCTTCACAACTGCTTTAGACTTTGATCTGAGTTCAGATAACAAACATTTGATTCTCTTCATGATATTTAGCTGAAAATCTCAAGGTAAGATTTATAAGTTTTCCTTTGAAGAGAGCAGCGTAAAAATAAGGAAGAATATGTACTATTAGAACAATGATTTCCTAAGCAGTTCCATCCTTTTGATGGAACACCCTGAAGCACTAGTGTTGGATAGTTTTTGTGCAGAGCTGCACAAGGGAATCAGCTGAAAAAAATGTCAGTATAGGATGAAAGAAAAATCTCATATTTTCTTGCCTCCTGAACAACCCATTGAATCTGCACAAATAGCTAAACGTCTGCAGCCAAAACTGTGAAGGCACTTGTATCCTACTCTCCCTAAACAGAAAAGGATCATCTTATTCACAGAACTAAGGTAGACATTCCATGATCAAAAAAGTGTGTGTAGGGTGAAAAATCACCTGCGTGCAAGAAATCATAGCAAGATTTTTGTCTAGTTTAGGCTCTTCTTAAAATTGACTTAAATGATTTTTAAGTGATGTGCACTTTATTTGTTCGTGCTTCAGATGACAGGCAAAATACACACAGCCAGACACAGCTCAGATTTGGATTCAGGATCTATTAAGAGAGCCATTCTTCCTTGCAAAGCAAAACACACAAGAAAAGTTATTTAGAATTACCAAACTACTATATAAACAAATACATACCCAAACCTTCTGACTCAAACAGGCAGGTATCGTCCACCCCTACATCTCTGCACCAGGACAAGAAATTTGCTGTGTTGTCTCGTGCAAAAAAAGACCCTGAAGGAGCATTGGCTTTGCATGGAATCTTCCGTACTGGCAAGGTCTGAAAAACAGAAGTTATCTATTTAGCTAAACAATCCTGTGAGCATACTATTTAATAATCCGAAATCACTACGCAAGGTTTGCGTAGATGGATGACTACAGAGCCACCAACATACTTCCTTGTCCATTGAAGGATTCCAAACAAAGAAGAGAGGAATAAACTTAATGGCACAAAGCCGTCAACCATGAAGTTTTTTTCAAAAGCATCGTGATTGGCTACATGATGTAAAGTTCAGAGCTGAATCAGCATTAGCAATATTTTGCAGTATTAGAAACTACAGTTTTGGGATTTAGTGTTTGCTCTAGTTCACTGAATAGAGAGAGAGAAAATAAATAAATAAATAACCACACACCAAAAACCCCCAGACTTTTAAGCTAGGAAGAGAACGTGTACAAAATTAAGAGTGAACTAGTTTCAGATCTAAGTTTGGAGGGAATCATAGTGTAAAGCGATAGGTTTTGAGGACTAAAGACCGTAAACACTTCAGAAAGACCCCTGTCGCCCATTTAACAATGCATGTAAGCCCCCTGTACACCACAGAGAAATGTAATCTAGTAGCTACAAGCTCAAGGTTTAACACAGAGTCAACTGCTCTCTGTGCCAGAGTAGTTCCATTTACACAATTTTGATACCAGAGGAGCTGCTAACAATACAGCTTATCAATATCTGAACTAAACAGAGTAATTACCACACCAAACTTTTTGCCCATATTGATACATGTACTGAGACACATACAGAGAACCCTTCAGCATTTTGTTCTCATTTAAGGGGTATTTTCCCTTAAATGATAAATAGCCATCATCGATGGCAAAATGAAGAAACAATGAAACATTGTTATTGTGTAACTTTAGAAATCTCTAAACCATGGCCTGTGTCGATTTGAATGTGCTGCTTCTCTGTTATGTGGATTTATGAAATATTTGCTTCTGTTCTGGAGTCAATAGTCGTTCAATGGCGAGTGAGCCAAGAGGTAGAAAACTGAAAATGGTGTCTCTACTAGTTCCTAAATCTATGTCCAAAATTCCATTTTTAACGGTCCAAAATAATTCTTGGAAATGTGGATAAGAAAAAAAAAAACACACAGGAGCGGGCTTCCCCTTACAACGGGTGCTGGTAGCATACTAATGTCAGTATTTAACCACAGTTTAGAGAGAGTTCGCATATGATTTTATGTTAGACATAGGATAGCAGCAATGTAATTGCAGAATACATATACATGCACAGAACTACTCACCTCCACATACCTGATAAACCAAACAAACTGCAAATAGTTTCCATTCTACTTATTCTATCAGTATGTCAGTGGGAGTTTTTAAATTGCTTAAGACATACACACACACTCTTTGTAAGTGTTTGGACTTATTCCTCGGATCATCATCTAGCTCATTCCTCATGTTTCTTATTCCAATTGCACTTTTTACATTTATTTCCTTTATTTTGCAAAAAAATCATTCTTATGTTTCAAACATTTAAAAGGAGATATTAATACTCTTCTATACTGTTATTCTCAGAAAACACAGACCAGTTTTACATATTTTAAAGAAAAATCCAAATAAACCCTGTGTCATAGACACCACATCACTCCTGGACCATCCTGGTATTAGGAGGGGAAGAAAGAAGAAAGCAGGAAAGGATACATGACTATTCAATAAATCCAGTATAAGTAAAGAAACAATGACACCGGAATTCTTCCAAGGGGCTGTAGATATGAAACAACCTTACAGAACAGAGTATAGGGAAGTCATTAATGATTATTGTAAACCCCTCTCCATTCTTCTGGATGAAGAAGAGAAGGGGGAGAGGGGAAGAGGAAAAAAAAGAGAGCTCGATTTTTCACAGAGCAGGGCTTTTTTTTTTTTTTTTAATAAAAAATGCTATTAGCACTTGACACATTTCTAGACCAGCACCCTTTTCATATCACACTAATTTCTTCAAAGAAACAATGAGTATCTGTACCCAAAGGCAAATTCTCATTATACTCTATAGCCTACTTCACACCTTGAATTTCCCCTTGTGACTTACAGCTTTTAGGAAGAAGTAATGCAGCATTTCTCCATCTCTGTCCCCCCGACATCCTTTCCCAGAAGGTTTTAATGGGACAAGTCTAATAGTCTTAAAAGAGCACCCACTTCTGTTAAAAGGAGTCACACAAAATGCTCTCCCAGCCTGCTGGAGGAAGGTCAACTAGTCCAGTCTGCATTTGGAGAAAAGCTGTCAAAACAAGCTTTTTGCTTCATGATTTTCTACTAAAGGAAGAAGGCAAACAGGCAGGGAGCAGCACAAGGGAAGATAAGCCAGGAGCCAGTGGTGACCCCAGCACAAGTGGCACCAGCCCTCACCACCAACAGTGCCATCCCACAGTACCCACAACGTAACAGCTTTAGCTGGCTGCCCTGTGACAAGATGAGGTGACAAGTCAGGCCTAGTGTCTGTCCAGGAAGACAAGTCAGAAACAGCAGGACACAAGGCTAATGCTACAGCAGAGGCTCCAGCCACAAAGCCCAGCCAACGGGAAGCAAGGCTGGAGGAGGCTTGTCCGCAGCGGGGCTCAGGGCAGAGGGAACTCCTGGGGCAGGGAGTGAAGGCCGGGGTCCCAGGTGAGGCTGGTCACACCTACTAAGGTATTTCTGTTCCTTCAGGTCCTGACAGCAACCATTCTGTCTTTTCGTATTTCAGTGGAATCAATCCCTTCAGAAATAGGTGGCTAGTTTATAATCTAACTTGTCGGTAGATTCAAAGAGGTGCCATTTCATAGCACCATACCTTAATATGATTACATAAAAATGTCTGTTGTACCTACAACATACTCACCCACATTCTCACAGAACCAAATTACCAGCAGCTATAAATTGATTTAATATCCTTAAAATCAAATGGAATGGAATGAAATTCTTTCCCCATGACATCTCTGCTTGGACCACAGTATCTGAAGTGACACATAGGTGTTGAACCAACTGAGTAAACAGGTCAACGTAAGGAGACCAAATTACATCTGACAAAACTATACTCTTCAGAATTTTTGAATGACTACATCCAATGTAAAGCACAAATCCTGGATGACCTTAAAATGGATTAGGAGCACTGTGACAGGAACAAGATGACAGAAGCCAACTCCAGTATTCCTGGCACTTGCAGACTTGTTCATAAGCTACTTCAGAGAGCATGGAAATGAGATAAAGCTACAGTTACCTTTCATTTTAAAGCAGACATCAGATCATGTCCTCTCCTAGTTCCCTCCATAGCTCTCATCTCTGGATTTTCCACAGTGTCTATACGTTACTTAGCTCTCAGACTCTCCTTTGCAGAAAACTACCAAGACAAAAATGTTTAGAAGCCCAGAACAGCTCATCAGGGCATTACAAGTAAAATCAGAGCAGGTTTGTCTCCTTCCACTCAGTTTTCCAATTGCAGCCCAGCTGATTCTATGGCTTTAAACTACTTTGTCCTGCCCCTTTCCTAATAACCAGCCTATATTCCTTCATGTCATACTAAGGGTATTAAATGCTGTTCTGGAAGTCCATGATATAACCCTCATATTCTTTCAGGGAATTTGAACTAGGACAAAAAAAAAAAAAAAACCCACGTCCAAACAAAACAAAAAAAGAAATATTGTGCCAAATGGCTGGTGGCTGCCATCTGGCACTCAGAGGAGACTTGGGCCCAGAACGGGCACAACCAATCTGTTCTACTCGGCCCTGAGCCCAGAGGGCCTGAGCAGATCTGCAGCACTGGTCCTGGAAAGCAGGAGCTGCTCCTTGGCACAGATGCCCTCAGCAGTACAAACACAGTTAGGAGTGAGTAGGTAGCCAGGAGAAGCCACACTGCCGTTCTTACAAGGGGTTGTTGGAAAGGCACTGCAACGCCTGGCAGGAAGGCAGGGAAGTCGGGTTTTTCCCTGGGTCACTGCTGCTCCTCACTACTAACAAGACGTGAATAAACCTGGTTCTAAATATTTTATGTGTTCTGATTTAGGTAGATCATAATGACTGAATATAGAAATGCTCTCAAGAAAAGCAATTCAGAACAGATGGTTTATGTGTCAGAAATCTGTGCAGTTAGAGTCAGCAAATAAACCATCTAGAGCTTCACGTACGTAACAGCCTATCCATAAATTACGCTTCTATACCTTGACAACTAAGACAGACCTTTAAACACATCAGTCAACCTAGCTTCACTGTGACACTCAGACATCCATGGAGCTCACGACATTTCTTCTACAATTATAAAGATTACAGTGTCTTTCAGAAGTACATTTTTGTAGTAACAGCTAATGACAGCAAATAATAAGAGTCTAGGTACAGAACTATGACACTTCACTAATCAAACTTGTGATATTCTCTAGTTTCATAGTGACAGAAAAAAACATCTGATGAATGGGTGCCTTGAACAACTCAAAGTGACAAACACAAATGCAAAAACAAGCCATGGCCTGGAACACAGAACAAAAAAACCCTACATTATTGAAGAGGGGGGGGGGAGGATAATAAAACTTTAGGCGATTTAATGGAACAAATAAACAAATACTACACAGCTACATATCCCTGGCATCACATGATCTCACTAAAACACAGCATTCTATATTTCATCCCATTTCCCATAATATTAGGGTCTTGCTGAACAGAACAGCAAAAAAAACCCCAAAATTCTCTCCACTCAACAATAGCACGATCAGGTTTATCACAGAAATCATAGGGAAATACTCATATTTTCTTATCACCTAATAAACTTCCCTACCGCCTTTTAAATAGAAGTCTACTTTTTTAATATTTCCAAAGCTGTCACCGTAATGTTCAACCTCTAACACAGGAAAGCTCTTATTTAAGAAAAGTTTCATGCACAAATATTTTTTACTGATTTGTATAAATGGCCTGACCATCTCAAAAGTGCTTTCTAACAGATCATTTTGAAGTAATTAGGTTTCCATATGGCAAAAGTGACTTTTGTTGACATAGTGTAGTATAACCGCAGTTGCTTTGAAACAGCAGTGGCCGCAATTACTCCTATCGAGTATCATGAAAACAGTTCCCCAGTTACACTCCTTTTACAATCTTGTCTTGTTGATGTGCATGCATGTGGTTTAATGCAGGATGTGAAAGTGTGAGTGAAACATATGATGCAATTCTGGAAAAATGCTGTCAGGTTCACTTCTAAACCCAGAAGGGACTCTCTTACACTGATGCTCTGAAATCATATGGAAAAATGTGGGGGTTTTTTTGTACTGTTTTTCCAAAATGAGGGTCTACAAATACATATTAAAACACCCTTTTTTTAGAGCAGACCTGAGCCATATGCTGAAGATCCCAAATCATACCCTGTTCTTTGAACAGATGATTTCACAATTTTTTGAAGTGTCACTTGCACTTGAATAAAAGGAAAAAGATCAGCAATTTTACTTCTTATGGAAGGAGGTTACAGTTGGCTGGGCACTCTAAGGAAAAGTTTGCTTATATCTCCTGATGACCTACATTAACCAAAAAGGGAGGAAAACTTACACTATGGAGACTGCAGTATCTGACTGCAATGGTGTCTCTCATGTAAATGTTTGGTGTTAACTAAGCACAAATTCATACTGAAGGCTGAATATATCAGCTAGATAGAACATGCATCTATTTCAGAACCTTTTACAATTTTGACTTTAACTTTGCTATTGGCCACAGAGCTATTCTTTTCCTTCTTCAATTCTTCCCTCATTTTGCTCAGGTATTCTTTGAAAAGCCTTCCTTCCCCTTATAAAATCTGAATTAGCTCTTTAGGATAGGAAATTGGAAAGAGAACTTTGCAATCTTCTCTATAAGTACAATTTTTTCTCCTTGTCTTTTAATTTTTTTAACATAAGTAAACTGAAGCTCATTGGTACAAAACTTATTGAGCTATCACAATTCACCTCACCACAAAGTAAGAATACCCCTATCCTTTATTCAGTTGCTCTTCTTCAGGAACTCAGACCTAAAATGTTTCAGATCCCATTTATAAATCACAGAAGTGGCGTCCCAGACACTAATTTCAGCAAAGGAAAATTTATTGTACCTTAGACTGCTCTGCAGCGTCAAAATTCAGGTTTAGTGAATAGCCATAAAGCATGGCCCAGTATGAACTAGACCGAAGCAAAACTGTAATACCTACAAGGAAAAAAAGCCATCTACTCCTTGTGAAGGTGGGCCCACCTTTGTTTTCCCCTCCTCCATTGAATATGGGAGACAACACTTTCCAAATATACCAACTGGACCAACAACCAAAAGAGTGTGCTAAATGAGTACGCAAAATGGAGAGAAGGAACTCTGAATATGGAAATATAGACATAGAATTTAAAATGAAGCATTTACCACTGCAAAAGAAAAATAGAAAACCTAAACCAAAACCCTCCCAGCCCTCCCAAAGCCACACTAAAAGTTAAAATCCAGGAAAACGTAAAAACAAAACCCAAAACCTCAACATGGAAATTTTGAAGGCTTAGGAGGTATCAATAAAAATTGCCAAACTCTTCAACAGACATGGAACCAGGAACAGCTTCCAGATTAATGAAAAATGACATTGCACTTACAAAGAAAGCATCCCTAGGCAATTCACTGTCCTTGAGTGAAATACAGTCTTTGCGCTGTCATATTAAGTACTGTAGGGAGATGTCATTTTAATGGAAAGGCAGGTTGGATTTCAAGTTTAAAGATCATGTGCTGACCAGATTTTTACCCTATGTAATCACTGAAGAGACCATCAAAAGCCAAAAATCACTCATTATCAACTTCCTAGATTTTAAGAAAGCAACTGTGATTGCTTTGGAATACTTAAAAGATTTATAATATGCCAATAAAAATAATTAACATCATCAAGATTTTATATCAACATACAGACTACAATGTTAAATAAATACATAACTAAGTGAATGGTTTAGTCATGCTATTAGTGTCAAAGCAGAACGCATTGTCCCACTTCTTCTACGCAGTGTTAGTTTTAATGTCTTGAGAGCAAGGATGGATATCAGGAATAAATTGTTCACAGAGAGGGTGGGGAGCACTGGGACAGGTTGCCCAGAGAAGCTGTGGGTGCCCCATCCCTGGGAGTGTCCAAGGCCAGGCTGGATGAGGCTTGGAGCAACCTGGTCTATGGAGGGTGTCCCTGCCCATGGCAGGGGGGTTGGAACTGGATGGTCTTCAAGGTCCCTTCCAACCCAAACCATATGATGATTCTATAAGCATGGATAGAAAATAAACTGAATTTAATAACAATATAGCTTTAAAAATTAAGATTTTGTTCATGGACAGAGCATTTTGAAGAACACAGCCAGGACACAGCTTACTGGTCACAGCAAAAGGTAAAAACATTGTTTATCATTTCAACAAAAGATCAAGTTAATAAATAGTTATGAAAATCTCATCTAACAGAACACTGCAACTCATACCTCTAGCAGTGTGTTAGAAAGCCAAGGAGTGCAAGAGATGATTCAGTTCACATACCAGACAACTGGAATACCCAGAAGCAAATAATGTCAGAAATTGGCAAGGCAGAAGCTTCATTCACCAGTTCAATCACATTTGATTATTTGACTAATGACTAATTTAAATATAGTCAAGGGACATGTCCATTTCAACATATGAAGGCAAAATCATGATGCTTGCCAGAGTAAGTGACACCTATATAACTGAAAGCAAAAGCCTCACTCAAATATCACATGATGAATTTCCGTTAAGATTCAACTGATATTTGGCAACTGAACTACCTGGAAATGTCTGGAAAGAGAAACTAAAGGAGGAAACGTATGGGAAGTGAATAAATCAGAAGGCCACCTATGAGTGGCTGGCTGTTGGGCAGCTGGATAGTGCACAGAGACCAACAACCAGGAACCTTCCACTGGGGAGGAGATGAGGCACAACTAATGGAAGCTGACAACAAAGAGCCCATTTAAACAGATGTCAGTCCCTGTTCCTGCCCACTCAGTTTAAGTAATTGAGGATGGGATTAAGTCACTATGGTCCAAAGTCTTGGGAAGGTCTATAAACTGGACTTTCAAAATGTCCAGACACCTCATTGTGTAACGTATCTATGCCTACTGTCAAGTCCACTTCATTAATAGCCTTTCAGTGGTCTTGTAGAAGCATTTTACAAACTCCAGGTGTGTACACACCACAAATTAAAAGCCGTTACTTCTACAATCTGAAAACGTGAGCAGGCCAAACAGAAAAACCAAAGGTGGTTTATTTTTTTTCTAATGCTATAATAGCATTAAACAGAGAGACTACCATTAAGTAACATTAAAGAAAGAGACTACAGTCAAAATAGACAAGTTTATGAAAATCTTATAAACAGAGAAACTAAGACAGACTCTAAGGTAAGTCATGGCAAAGACCTCCTTGTTGTGTTCATGAAAACAAATGCCAGGGCCAAAGCCTGGGATTCCGCAGTTCATTCCCATTCAATAAATGCTCTGTACTTTGTCCTTAGACCTCTGGTTTGCAGAATTTACATTTAGATGGGGATTTTTAAAATTGTAATTTCAGAATAGGCTTCTTAGATAATGTGTGATCAGAGCAGAATGGGGTCATTCTCATATTGCTGTTCCAGAGGTCATTAGACTTTATTTTTGTTATGTGACTGTAAGCTTTCCCCCATCACAACCAAAGAAGCCAGAACTGAACTAATGTAAGAGTTACTTGAAGAAGTTGGAGAATCCTAGTTTCTGTTTTATATTCTAATTTATTGAAACAGGAGGATGGCATTTGAGTAAGTTGTTTGTGGCTCTTTCATTGTCACACAGCAGAACCTCTGAATGAACATGGCAACTACATGCATAAGCAACAATATTTCCATGAGATATAAACTCATCAAATCTGAGGGGATTTTCAAAGTACAGGTTTCAAAAAGCATCTTATTAACTCACAATCATACCTTATCAAGCATCACTTTCTTGAAGGGGTTATGGTTCCCTCAAAATAAAGTTAAATATGAAGAAAATTAAATTTTGTCCAAAAAAAAAAACCCCACTCATTTTAGTCTCAGAAATTTCCAAACCACTTTTTCCCTTTTAATCATTCCAGAAGAACCCAAGCTAAGGGCAATGCTTAGCAAATTTCAGTTGGAATACCTGAAGCCCACCAAAACACATTATAGGTTCTAAAATTTCATATCAAAAGACGTTTCCATAATTTCACTTATAGCATGGTGTAATACAGTTCAATAACCAACATATTTCTTCGATCTATGGCATTATAGTGGATAACCTTTCACTGGCAGTCTGAATAACAAATCTAAGAAGCCTTTCAAATTCCTTGATGTAATAATTATAACGCTGGGTATGCTGCTGTATGACAGTCATGCTGCTTCTTCATCTTCCTCCTGTTTTTCACCCTCAATGATCAGTCTCACGCTTGGGGACCTTTTGAAGTGCAAGGCGGGGTGGGGGGTTCCCAGCTTTCTTCAAGATTAGTTCCAAATGGTGCTTCACCTAACATGAGCCAAGTGTCAAAGGAAGGCTGTGATAAAGATCTACACAGTCTGAAGGAAGACAGAACTTTTTCAGATGCTTTATCTGTTCGTGTTTCGGATTTCCAGATGTTTAAGATACAATTTTTATGCAGATACTGAAACATTCAGAAAGAATTTCACATGTAGCTCACTGCAGGTAAGTCTGATTCTCCAAAGCCCTGTATGTTCCTTTTTCAGAAAAATTGCATCTTTGCCTTTATGATAAAGAATCTGAATTTCTGTGAGTTTTCCAATTAGAAACCACAAGGAAACTGCTAGAGCCCTGGGAATTCTAAGCTGGCGTAGAATTTAAAAATGTCCATGATTTGAAAAACATGTTGGAATGTTAATCTATACAGCCAAATTTCCAAACCAGCCTTAAATCAGCCTCTGAAGTTGCGAACAAAGCTTTACTGTATACTTGAAGCATTTGGGGCCAATTTACATATGCAAGCCGAAGCAGGAATACATGTTTATTTAAATAAACAAATTAGACGTAATTATGATATCTATAAAGTGGCGTCTATGCCTGAAAGTGACTTCTGTTTTCTGCTTCTGCATCGCAGTCATCGCTTATGGCTGTGTATTCACTATTCCCATTGTTTCAGAAATTTTGGCTCATTATTGTAAATTCAAGACTCACTATTGGTAAATGGACTAAACCCTGTAGTTGTTGCTTATTCATTACTCCCTAAAAACTACTAACACTAAGTTTAACCTAAGAATTGCACAATCAAGCTGAAGATCGTTGGTCTAAATTATATTTTCTCAAGCTTTTAAAATATATGCTAATTTCCATTCAAGTCCCTAATCTTACATTTCTGTTCCAGACTATTCCTAATAGTCTAAATAAAAAGTCCTATAGAAAGATTCGTTAAAAAGATTTTTACAGTTTGCTTTAAATGCTTAACAGAATAAATAATAGGATTGTTACAATGTATTTCAGGAAAAAGGCAAAATGCAGCAAGTCTAAAAATGGCTGTTCATACATTTGTTTCAGAAAAAATGTACCATTCCTATTAGCAGTACCTGCACTGAAGTAATGGTAAAAATGTTATGAAAACTTCCAGTTTTAATACAAATTTTATGAAGTGTCTAAATATTAGTATCCCATACAAAACCAATGTGAATCAAAAAATCTTGAGAGGTCTTCTAGTTAAATGGTAGTATTAGAAATGAAAGTTTGGTTCCCCTCTTGACCCGATTTGCCATCTGAACCATCAGGATGTTTTCCAAAGCAAGATCTAACAGGCAGTTAACTGCTTAATTCGGCACTGTTTCTTCCATGACAACTACACCAAGATGCAAATTCTGATTATTTCTGCAATGTCAAACTGGAGCAGAGGGAGGGGTATGCAGGAGACTCCCTACCTCAGGTTCCCTGACAAACCAAAGGCCAGTTCACTCAGAGATTAAACGTGCTCCAGTCAAACGAGGGAACAAACCCTGCTTTCCCAAGGGACAAGAAGCATCAGCAGGAAGAACGATCTGGACAGAGATGACCCTATGGTCATTCCGAGATTGTGTAGCTCTGCCCCAACACAGTGCATGGCTTTGAGTGCACCTAAAAGCTTATAAAAAAGTTCTTCAACGTATTCACCTGGAAGTTGTCAAGCAGACAACCACAGAATATCCTAAATTTGTTCAGAAATCTTCTTTTATGGTGCAGGAAGAAACAGAACTCTATCCTACCATGCAATCCTCCTGCAAACAGAAAAGCCTCAGTTGTAAGAATTACTTGCTGAGGCATACAAGGCTTGCCCACATGACCTGCTGCAGGCAAATCTTACGGTGTCTGCAAGAAACCTGGTAGCAATCCAGCTGAACACGAGCTCAGCAAGCTCTTGACATGTCTGAGAAAGGTACAAGGAATTCTCTAACCAGCAGCTTTACAGTCTTGTGGAAATGATTTCTTCCAGATGGATTAGCACTTGTGAGTCATTTCACAAGATTATTCTTTTCCTCTCACATCCACATCAGTCTGCCACAATAAAGATTAATATACAAAAAGACAATGCTCTACTATTTTTTTCCTCTCCAGAGCAACTGAAGGCCGTATCTATACTGTAAGTGATTAGAAATTGGCTCCAGAAGCTTTTACTGCAAAACAAAAGTCTCCAGAAAGTACAGGTGTGCAGACAAGCAACTTGCTGCCCCAGACCACAAAGAATCTGTAACCACATTCATGCAGTTCTCAACCGGAGAGTCGGATTTATAACTTACAGAGAGCACCTGAACACAGCTCTGCCATAGCCGAGGACAATCTATGCTGGGCAGACAGGCTTAAGGCACCACGCTTAAAGCACTGTGTTTGCTGGGAATCCATCCCATCTACAGGATACAGCTAAACTTGAGAAACTAAAGCCTAGAGTAAAGACACAACCACCATGGTAATTAGATCAGAATTTCAGTTTGGCCGTCTGGGTCTAAGGGGACTGAGATTCACACAACTTCAAAGGAAGATACTTCAAAGCAGATAAGGATAGAAATGACTGTCCAAAGAGAAAATTCATTCTTAGCCCTTTCCATTTGAAGTTGAAATACACCTTCAGGAATGAAAATCTATACCATTTCCAAATTAAAAAAAAACAAACCAAACCACAAGCCAACTATGAAAGAAAACAAAAACAAAAAAAACCCACACCACAAGAAGCAATTCCTTCTATTGTACCTATGGATGCTCTCATAGCAATTACACATATCTAATGCTGTTTAGGAATATGTTAGTCTTAATCTTATTTGAGAATACATTGATGCAGGAACTTCAGAAAGTGTTATATTTCAGAATGACCAAATGACAGGAAATTATAAATTTACTAAGTTTCATTGCATAACACCTCAATCATTTGTCAAGAGGAAGATTTCCTTAGGGCAGGACCTTTTCTACTTGAAGAAATTATTTATTTGTTTTGGCCTATTTTTTGCATTTTAATACACTGAATAATTTTAATGCAAACCCACTTTTTGACAACTCCAGTAAGGGAAGGTCAAAGAGATTCAGTGTTGGTTTTATAAAAATCTAGCCCAAGGAATTTTTTACTAGCCTTCTCATTTATAAGAGCTCTTAAAAAGTACTGTGGTCTTTACTACTTTATACAGGTACAGTTAGAACTTAAACCAACTACTGAGTCTTTGAATTATGCCAAGCACAGCCTGCCTCCTGTCCACCAGCCAAGCTAGCTGTCCTGGGAAATTATTATATTATTTGCTATTTGTCTTTCTGGTTTGATATTTCATCAGTTTAGGTGAAAATGTACTAACATGGCCCTATTACACCTTCCGCGGTTTGTCAGAGGTGTATGGTCTTCTGAAAACAAACCCAACAATTTAACCCTGAGACAAGTGTCTCACCTTGTCCAAGACTTGAATGGATCTTCCTGGATTACTTACAAATGAGGGCAGCAGTAGTACATTCATTTATCATTGAACCTATGTGACAGCATAACCATAGAAGATACATAATATTTTCTAAAAAAAAAAATTTCCTCATTACTAAACTGCTGCCAGACATCGCTTTCCCTGATGATGCATGCTGTGGAGACTCAAGAGGCATTTGTTACTTCTTGTGAACCTTCAGAATTCTGATAATTTCTCCATTCATATAATTCCCTTTAAGCAAAGAAATTATTTAAAAGATAGGACAAGCACAGACACCGTTTTCGCTCTTATAAATTGTTAGAGCACAAACCCCAGAGCTTACTCAATCCAGGTTCAGGAGGCAAGTCAAATCCTGAACCACTGGTCCGGATTCTCTACTTTGGGACAACTAGGCTCACAACATTTGCTTGTGGCCCCACTGCAGAGCAGACACAAAGTTTTTTGAAGCACTAGATCCCCAAGCAAAGGTCTGTCTCCTGTCTACATTTAGGGAATCACAAGTATCCATGTTTCTTGTGAATAAGCAGAGACAAAGATAAGTTTGTTTTCACAATGGGAACTACCTAATACTAATCACAGCTCTCCAAACGGGGTAGCAATACTGCTTAGCACAAGAGATCAAAGCACTTGACAATGATCACAAATCAAGCCACTATTGTACAGTGAACAGTATTGCCAGGTCACAGATGTGGAAAATGAAAGCACAGAGATGTATTCTCCAGAAAGTCAACAATAAGCTTACAGCTGAGATGGGAAATTAACTTGGCCTACAGTTTATAATCTTGTTCTTTTGCCACTAGTCCCTTCTTTCAATATTGACACAATTCAAGTCAATTCCCTGGCTTTTCAAGCTTTTAGTTTACAGAGTTCTGCCTCTACTTCCACATACATACATAATTCTCTTTAGAAACATAAACATCTTGAAATTTAAAACAAACTATGAGTTTTCAGTTGTGTAACTGCTGAACTGTTTCACCTCCAAGATCCAGTTTCAATATTAGAATGTAATGAAGGGCAAAAAACTTCCAACCCAAATCTTGGTTTAGATTTCTTAACTGTAACTCTCAAAATGTATTATGTGACTCTCAAAATGCTCTCTCCAGGCCAAAATCTCACCTTACGCCAACCTGCATGGCTCCGAGAAGCCAATGCTGTCACAGTGATCTACACCCACCAAGTATCTGGCTCACTTATTTCCTGGAACAAATGAAAGCTTTGGATATGGAACAACGGCAAAGTACCCTGGAGAAATTAGGGCAGTGGGTAAGGGGTGGACAGAATCTCTTAATGTTAGGAATTACATGAATGTGCGTGTGCATATGTTACTGTTTTCATAGACAGGTTCAACGGAAAAGCATGTGCACATCCAAGGATAAAACGTACTCGCTCTTCTCTACAAAACAGCTTTATTTCACTGCACATTCAGTTTAATCTTATTAAATCAGCTCTTATTGGAAGAATAAGATTAAATGCCTCTTTGAATTAAACATTCTAGGACTTGCATGTGGATTTATTTTGTACTTACTTCTATTTCTTTTATAGGTGAAACCAAATCTAGGTCCTGGCTTCCTGAAAATCGGGTTAAATATTAGATTCCAATTCATTATTCAAATATATTTCTAAGATATTTGAGTCAAGATTAATCTGATTAACCTGTGAGAACTCAGAGAAAAAGGATGCTTCAGCTTCATCCTATTTTCATTCATTTGCCATGAAAACATTGTTTTCAGTGGAATGCTCATAAGTACATAGGCAGCTTCAACGATGGTAGGCAGACTATTGTACCCTGCCTATTAAAATGGTGGTAACTATTAACACAATTTATTTATGTTTACCTTAAATTCCTAATTAATGGGCTTACTAAACTAAGCCCAAGCAAATGTGGGCTCTGTGCAGACTGCACATGCCTTGACGCTTTGAATTTGTTTCTACAGCTGTGAAATTCTCAAATTAACTATCTGTCAGGAAAAGTAAAATACTGCCAGGAGAGCACAGAGATGAAATCCAAGCCAATGGGAGAAAATTACAGAATGGCATGCTGTGACATGAATCACTTTTGTGGAATAACTCCTGCTATAATAATAAGTCTGTAGCTTCTAGACAGGGGATCATTAGCAGCAGCACAGGTAGTTCCAGCAACTTACTACCATACAAATCTTGAGCATTTATTAAGATTGATATCAGTCATCTCCTTGTCATTTTATAAATGTACATGTTTGGATTTATTTATGACTGTAAAACTCCAAAAAGGGGAAAAATGACTTCTTTAAAATATAGCAAACAGTCACACCAGTCTAATACTGCCCTCCCTGTTTAAAATTTCCAATTTAATTTAAAACTCAGTTTTTACTGTCTGAAGCAAAGGATCAGATACAACATGAACGTTTTCAGCATCACCAGCTTTTGAAGCACGGTTTAGCTCCTTAACAATGAAGAACATTGTCTTCTGGGATTTGCAAAAGAACTACCACCTAACAGCCTTTGAAATGAACCACAGTAAATGTTTCATCTTTAGAAACTGAAATGCTTCTAATAAGTTATTACTAAATGATTAACAAATGAAACACCACAGGGTTAGGGAGCTGTATTTGTGGAAGATGCATTCCAAGTATTTATTATGATAACCAAAAGCGTCTATTATGGCATTAAGCTCAGAAGGGCAATGAGCAGAGGCTGCGTAAATGGCACCAGAGGCTGCCAAACTCCAGCGCTCTCAACCACACATTACTCCCCTGGACAAAAGGTACAAAAGCAAAGTGTGACTCGGGTGCTAATTTTTAGCTGTAGGGATTCAGTCCTATAAAGGCCTCTTTATAGAGAACAAAAAGTAATTATTTATTTTAGAATAATTTCTTTTAACTTTGACCCTTGTGAAAGTATAGATTTGTCCATGTCCACCTGCACAACCAGCAAGGTATGCAGCCCCGAGAAGCAGTAACAGACAGAATATGAGGGACACCACTGGGGCAGCCAAGGTTCATCCAACCCTGACTGGCTGTAGGTAGGCATCTAGAGGAGACTAACACCATAGCAAACCTGACACCTCTCGATACTTTCTCAAGCTTCAACGATTTTCAGCTATGGGGACTTCCTCATCTAGACGAGGTTTCTGAATTCAGCCTTCCAAGAAACCTTCCTTCCATTACCTTATTCAGTGTTTTCTTGAACCCAGGTAAACATTAACATTCATTCACAAGAAATTTCCAACCAGTTCATAAGCAAGGATCCCCTTTTGTTTGTTTGTTTGCTACTGGCTTCATTTGATGTCCCACAGTTTTTGTATAGAAAAGACGGAACATCTACCGGGCCATTCCTGATGTTGCAGGTTCCATCATATGCTCCCATGCTGCCTCTTTCCACACCGAAGAATTCTAACCAACTCCGTCACTCGTAAAAAGCTACTCCACTGACCTCCTTCACTCATGAAAAGTTACTCCTTCATTGCCATCCTCTAACTCTTAAAGAAAGACTTTACTTTCACATTACACACATCTAATCTCCTTTTCAGTTTCTAAAATCTGTATTATCAAGTCATATTACCAGCAGTTTCCTAACTCTTGAAAACATCCCCAGCACCCACAAGTGTCTCCACATGACAAAAAAGGGAAGAGTTAATATAAATACCACCATTTTCCTTCCAGATTTGGAAAACCCAGTACTCTGGGAGGCACAAATGTTTTGGTTTATGCTTTCCTGATTTATTCCACACTCAGAAAGACTGATGCTGATCTAGAGGGTCTCCAAAAGCTGAAGTTCAGGCCGCCCCGGAAAGAAGGGGAATTATATGCTTCTGTTAAGAAACAAACTGCAAAACTGCCAGCAACTAGAAACTTACTGCTTCTGGGTGAACAGCTCCTGCAATAGGATTTTACCTCTGCCATTCTGTAGAGTACTGCAATATGAACTTAAGGAATCATGGTAAACAACCAGTGAGTCAGTTCACACAGTGTTATGTTTTAATGCCTTCTTACGTGTGTGGCTATAGCTGCTCAGCTGGCCAGACAGCCCCAAGGAGCTGCAAAGGCGAACTCATCATCAGTAGCACCTATCAAGCAGAACAGGATATATCACCTTCCTCTAAGACAAAACTAAAACCAAAGTATTTTATGGAGCTTTGCCATCTAGGAAGTAGCTCCCATACAAGGAAAAACTTCACTTATAAAAACAGACCAAATCTTCAAGACTGTGGAAGAACTTAGGAAGATTCCTCCTAGCCCTTATCTATCTCCCTCACTCGGCTGCAACCTGCTGCTGCCTACAAGCTGATCCTCCTGGCAGCCACTCATTTTACATCAGCCTGCTTCTATCTAAAAAAATTAAAAGTTACATATATGGATAGAAAAGCATGTTATCTCTTTTGAGAAGTCTGCAGCTTCTTCCAGCTGCCAGTGAAGCTTCCACCAAGGCACCTGGGTGAAAGACAATAATGTTTCTTTCCGTGTTCCTGTGAACAAAGAAATGGCCAAACGGCTTCAAAATTCCACATGTATTATTAACAGAATGCATAATAATGATTCAGGGGAGGATTGTGGATTTCTTACTATGCTAAATTTCATACGGTATAGTCGTCTTATAAATTTCCTTGGCACCACAGGTCAGATTTTCCAGTGTGTAGCCTAGTCCTATTGCCTAGAACTGCTACATGGGGAATTACAATCTGAAAGGATGAATAGCTCCCTAATAGCCTGCAATGACACAAATCTATTACTCTGCCATTTCTTTGAATTCTCAGTATACTAAGTATGAAATAATATACATTGAGAAAATAGCAGCAGGGCAGAATTTTTTCCCTTTAATTGCACTTCCTGTTATACCAGTTTGACAAATAAAAGACCAACAAGTCTAATTACAACGCACGGGATTACAGACGTCTAATTAGCTTCTACTGTAATCTAGGCTCAGAAAAAGGGGGTCAGGTAGCTAAAGTAAGAAAGGCCATATTCTCAGGTGAGGAAGTTGGTACACAAAAGGAGGTCTACCTCTTTTCAGTGGCAAAACCAGAAGTACCAAACAGTGGTACATTTCTGGGTTATCTTCCATATGAGCTGCCATCATCAGACAAAAAGGCTGATGATAAAAAAAACCACAAACACACACATCAAACAATCCCACAAAACCTCAGAAAGCAGTAGTTAAACATGTAACAATGTTTGAAATTCTGCATATTGCCTAGAATTTCGTAGTTCTTGATGAATTTATGGCTATTATTTTCCTGAGAATTTTATGTTAAATAGGCATGGCTTTCTGAGATGGCAGTCTGTAAAAAAAAAAAAAAAATTGCTTTGCACTTCGTGATTTAATTGATTTTCTAATACACCAACTGGGCAAGATATGAAAGGGGAATGTTTTAGAAATTTATGGCCAAGTTTACCTTTTGGGTATTCACTGAAGCTTCACATTAGTTTTTGTCAGTAACAGTACCTTTTGTTTGTTTGTTCAGGAAAAAAAAACACAAAACAACAAGTAACTTCTTTCTGCCTAGCTAGTTCCTAGGCTCAACCATAAAGACTACCGCCTTTTCCCAACCTTGGATCTACTGTAACACTAACGGGCCATCACTTCGGTGAAGAAAAGCTGGACCATATTATAAAGAGAAACTCAGTGTCATCCAGTACTTCTACTAATCAAACCCTGATTATAAACTGAAATAAGACATATGAGTTCCAGATGTCTTTTCCTCCTTTGTGGAAAGTTTCCTTCCTTCTCTACTTCTTATCTTTCTTCCCAGCTCTCTCTTCCTTTTAATTTAGGGGGGAAAAAAAAAAAAAAAAAAAAAAAAAGGCAAGCACACAATGCCCCCTGCACCCACCTCAACCCACAGAAGGTTAAAAATAATTAAATAAACAAAGCTTGCTTTAGTCCAGACAATTTCTTCTGCAACAATTATAAGCTTGGAACCAAGAAAAACAATTTATGCAGCTGCAGCTGACACGGGGCTGTCAGTTCTCAGAACTGCTGATAAATTTTATGCTGTGCCCTATTTTCTGCTGCAGTCTAGTTATGAGAACATCAAGAATAGAATATACAGTTTTTCATTTCTGCTCTTGGGCTCTTTTTTTAACTGCTGTGTATCTGCCTGTTTTGGCTTTCAAGAAAGATGTGTCTGAATTGAATTTCAAAAATAAAAACAGCCTCACAGTAAATTCATTAATCTGTAAATCAACCACTTTTCCCAAAAAGAAACAAGCTGCACTCTTTAATTTCTTCCAATAAGACTGTCCTCAGAAAATCCCGCAGATTAGAGGGAGGTTGCAGTCAATCAAGATCTTAACCTGGTCTTTCAAAGCTCTTCACCATCTTCTGAAGGTTCACATTTTCCATGTCATCCCTGCAACTCTGTACTGAACCCCTTGCAGTGCACCAACAGGACCTTTAAACTCAAGGCAACGAAACTAACTATAGAATTTTATTACTGGCCTCCCCAGAGCTGTTTATGGAGGAACAGGCACCTCCCACAGCTACTCAATATTCCCCTTGCAAATAAACACAAGAATCACGTTTTCTCTATTAGCTACCACATCACACTGCTAGATTTTGTTCTGTGTCTTATCCTCCACATCACAAGTCATTTTCTGAGTAACTTCCTCTCATGGTTACTTTAATAGTTACCCAAGAAGTACTAATTTCCCCAATTTCATACTGTCATTTTTCTACACGGAGCACTTTTCTCCCTGCCCATCTACAGAGCATCCACAAATGAAATCTCTTAACTGCACAAAAAGGTTCAATACCGAAACAGTCAGGTACGGATAATACATGCTAGAACATTCACCGACACTTACTTTGCCAGGCTTGTTTGCATCAAAGCTGTTTTCTTTAAATTTCTCCTGCAGGGTCTCAGCTAATCGACAAAGCAAGGCACCATTATCCAATTTCTCCATAAAGGTTTCTGCTGTTATTTCTCTACCTGAACAGCAAACAGAAAGTTAACAAGGCAGAAAGCGTGCAACAGTACAGACCACATTTGTGTAAAAAGCAGAATCAATAGAAAACTTGACAACAATGGGAAATATGCTTTAACTGGATAACTTCCGTTACGTTGAATATTCAACGAATAACCTCACTACTGCTTTACTGGTAGACATACAGCAAAATAACATGCTTTCTTTAGGAAGGCATGTGGTATTTGGAAAATAATTCTAACGTATCAGCCTCCCCATATCTCATTTCACTTACGCAATTCCAGTGCTTTTAACATCGTGTTTTAAAAGACAGAGTACAGCAGGCAAATGGTTTACACCGGTGTGTGTGGGTAGCTATTGTGTAAGAGTTGCTAACACTACTGCAGCTTATTTTGTAACAGAAACAGAAAACCACGTCAAGAAGGAGTGTTTGTTTGTTTGGTTAGGTTTTTTTAAAGACTTTTAAGCCTTGATGCTGCAAGAAGTTGACAAAATGCTACAGTGATTGCAATGCTCCTTTGAAAGAGCTTTTTCAGAAATAAAGTTAGGAACATTAGAAAAGAGGGAAAGAGTGAAACTTACTGTAATGTATCTCCTTGCCACACTGATTAAAATTTTCACCCAAAGAACAAAGCCAAAATACTCTATTTCAAAGTTTACCTATTAACATGCTAGGTGACGCTGTACTTCAGCGGTCACAGATCGTCCTCCCTGGCTACGGCAGACCAGACAACCTTCCATTACACCCTCGCTACATCCTCCTGGCAGAGGAGATCAGGAGTCCCAAGATGAGACGAGCATTCTGACCAGGCTGAACAGGCCAGATGAGAAGGGAATCATCTACCACGCTAAACTAAACTTCCAGCTCCTTAACATCATTTCCAGGTAAAAATATTTCTATTTCTTATTGAGGGTTTTGCATTTTCACATGTCTACTGGAAAGTTTGCCTTTTCTTTGGACACTTTTGACCAGCAGCTGTATTTTTCAACTCTCTTAACTTCTACTAATATCAAGAGAGGATCAAGAACCAATTCTTGCTCTTCCTATTAAGACAGGATTTATTTTTTGTGATATTTACATATGTCATATGGCAACAGGAATAATACCATCAACTCATTTGTCACTTATTTGTCAAAAACATTTAAAAAAAAAAAAAAAAAAAATGAAGTGAGTGGTTCTTCATCCCATCCGGATCCATTACTCCAGACCAGCTTGTCTGCAAGCAGGACAACAGGTAGAAGTCTGCCCACTGCTAGTTGGGTGTTTGGTTTTTTTTGCCACAAATTTTTGACCAGCAAGCAGCTGCCTGACCAAAACAGGGTTTTTTGTTTTTCTAGTTAGTTTGGGGAAATTTATTTTACATGAGATGTCTGGAAACTGAAAACATTAATCTGTTTAGAAAAGGTTCACAAAGGTTGTTTTGTAAAAAAAAAAAAAAAACAAAAAACAGGAAAAGTAGATTTAGAAAAAAGGTAAAGCTCTTCTATACCCTTTCATTCAGAAGTGAGGAGAAAACTAACATTCAAAAGTAACAAAGATGAAATAGGTAATCAACACTTAATGCAGTACTTATGCAATATATTGCTAGTACACTGAAATCTGATAGTCAGCATCACTTACTATACTGAAGATAGCAGTATTGTAAGGCAGTATGATTACAAAAAATGCTAAAGGAAAGTTGATTTCTCTAGGCCCTTTCCTGAAAACTGTTAGACACTTGAACATCGCTTGGGCAAAAAGAATGCGAGTCTTTTCAGTTTGATCATTTAAAAATCAAAGAGCAAGATAAAGATCTTTGCAGCAAATCATCTTTGGCTACAACAGACATATTTTTGGTTGAAGCTAAACCTGGGGTTTTTTCACTAACACATTTCTACTTCAGAAATATCTGTTTAATGTCAAATTTTTTCCCTTTTTATTCCCCCTTAATTCTCTCTGCCATATAGCCCACTTTACAGCTCCCGTATACCTAAATGACTTCTCCAGGCAAATGAGCAGTAGCAGCGCTGCAGACATTCAGTGGTAGCTTGTGCATAACTAACAATATTTCAGCAGTGCCTCCAGCTCAGCTGAAGCCAGGACTGAAATTATAATAGCCCACAGATACAAAAATTGAACATCTCAACCTCAAAAGCCTTCATCACCATTCTAACCTACTTATTTTCCCCTTTGTCTTATCAGCATTCTTGGCAAAAAGTATAAAGCCATTAGAAAGCTAAATTTGAAAAATGACAATGTTATAGAAACTGCTTTATTTTTAATACAGCATTGCATTTTATAGTAGACTCATTTTCTTCTAAAAAAAAAGTATTTTAAATATTTTTAACCTACTCAAGTTTTTTTACTGTGTTTTGGAAAGCATGATTTTTCACAAAGGTAAAAAGCAAAATCACATTCTACGTATCTATTCTGCTCTATGATTTATAGATCTATTATCTCACCATTACATCATTAAAAAAACCTAAAACATATTTAGAGGTATTTTGTCTTTAAACAGACATTGAAAAATTCTCTTATCGTCTTCTGCTGTTTAACAATGCTTTTGTATTATTTTAAATGCTGAATTGCATTAACAGTTTGGTCACTGCGTATTGTATACTAAGCCAGAGTATTTTAGTTCTGTTCCCTTTTATGAAAGCTGAAAGAATGAGTTTTGCACTGAACATCTGTATCCAATGAAAAATATATTAGGTGTCAGCTTTCAATTCACTGTATTTTATGGCTCCAAAAGGTGGCATTTCTTTGCTAAAACAGACACTCTGACATATTTAACAGTTGAAATGTATTGATTCAAATGAGAGTAATGTTCATAGCCTGAGGAGAAAAAATGGCTCTGTATATTTGTATGGAAAAAACATTAAAGTCCATTAAAAATGTATAACCCCCCTATAATTACAAGAAAGCGCTTGCAATGTTTTTATAGAATGGTAATAACATTAAGTATAATAAAAAACCAACACTAAAAGTATGAAAAAAAACCCAAACCCTCAAGAATATGAAGGCTGTCTCAAACCTCTAAGCATTGCTTACCCTCTCTTTTACCACAATCACCAGATGCCCCTTAAAAAGACAAAGGGTTATACCTGGACAACTACCACTTGGAAACTGTGGGCAGTGATCTATAAGGCCACCCAGTCCTAAGGGGTTCTATCATAACCAGACTGGAAGTTCTAAGAAAGAGTAACTAAAACGAGCCCATACCCAGGGTGTGGGCCCAAGAGGCCAAAGATAAAGCATTCCCTGTGGGCCATCTCGGACAACCAGAGCCTCCAGAAGGCGTCGGGGAGACTCAAGGACTAAAACAAAGTACCAAAATCTAGTCAGATCCTCCATTATTGCAGAGAGTTCTTCCACACTCAGTCTAACAATGACAATGCAAGACAGACTCCAGGCCCACAACTAGTCGATCAACTATGTTAATTGTACACTTCAGTGGTAACACAAAACTACAAGATTACAAATAGAAATATTACACTTGGGTGAATCTCAAACACATCAGTAGAAGGATGAGCCCTTACAATACTGAAGCACCAGTGGCACTACTCTTCCTGACCCTCTCAAATTGTGTGGCATTTAAACCCAAGATAACAAAAAGCAAAATAAATAAAGACAAAAGACCAATGATTTTATGCACTTGCAAAACTGGTTCTTTTCTGACAAGGCTACTGCGTATCTTAGAATAGCTGACAGAAAGAGAAATCGTTTCGATACCATTGAGAAATTACCAGTTACTTGCAATGGGACATATAAACAATCCCATAGGCATTCTGATACTAAAGAAAATTATAAAGTCTCTCAACTAAATGAGAAACTGCATCAGTGCCACCAGAATCACTAGAAGTATCTGTATAATTAATGTCTTCATATTCAGATAGTTAAAACTCATTTCCCACTGGCTTGAGCTGAACACACTGATGCTGAAAATAAAGGTACTGCTATAGAATCCTCACAGACAGCAACATCACCGAGTTGAAGCAGGTTTTGCTTTAATTCAGAATCTAAGAAAGACAGTTTCCTTGCAGAAGACTTCCCACCCTTCACGCCCTCCTTCAATGCACCTTTAAATTCCACATCTGGTCTTCAACTCAACACCTCTCCCAACATCCTCACCTCTCTCTTCCTTGTCTCCAAACCTGCTTCACTTCTGCACACAAGCAACTTTTACATGACTCAAGCAACATTTAACATTTACTTGTCCAATTCCTCAGCATCTTGACTTCTCCAGCCCTTTACTTATAAGTTTCTGAAGCCCAGAAAGCTCCTCAGTATGGAAACCTAGGAGCCCAGGCATGTACCCAGGGCACATCTTACAGGTCTGTTCTGTGGTCCCATGTGCTAAATAAACTACAATATCATAAGTCACTGCAGCTGGTAAAAGGCCTCCAAGAATGGGAAAAAAGATCAGAGCTCTACACAAGAGACAAAGCAGAAACAGAGAAGCCACCCCCCTGTACTTGTCCTAAACTACAGAGTGGTGACGAGGCTCACTCCTCCCGATGTCAGCCCTTTGCCCTCTGCAGACACACAAGAGAAAACAAGACAGTACTGGAGAGTACAGCAGAAACACAAACACTATTTGCTTTCACGCTGCCATTTTTCCTCTGCTTGAAAATTATGATGACCCAACTGTGCTAATTCTGTGCCCAACTGTGAAGCTTGCCCAAAGGGAAACAGAAGCTTTCAGTATCCTCGAGCATTCTACCAAAATAAGTATATACATAATCTACCAAATTTGGAGCATCAGCAGTGAAAGCATTGTGGAGGCCTTCATTGGCTCTGTACATAATAAAACCAAGGCTGAGAGATGATCACAATTTGCAAGACAGTTCGGTCAACACATCTCCTTAACTTTGCCACTGCAAGGATCTCTCAGCTGAGCCACCAGAGCTTAGCAGAGGGACAGGAGTACAAGAAACACAACATCCACGGCTCCAATCTTTCTCTTCAGCATGTAAACCCCAACGTTCGCAATGCTAACGTGTCCCACTTTAAGAATTCTATACCGTACAATACTGAATGAGTCAATCCCATCTGACACATGGATTTCATCTGCAATGCTTTTTTTCCAGCCCCCAGAATACAGGCAGCAAATATGTACTCAGCAATGGAGCTGCAATGACAAACTGTCAGAGGATCTGAGGTTCTCTGACGTGGTTCCAAAAATAATTAGCAAAATGCATACAAAAGTACTAGTACTCAAAGAAATCCAAACAATGTCCCTGCTAAATTAGAATAAAATGTTCGAAGTCTCAGGGTTAAAAATTCTTACAGCATTCTTTTCCAGATGCACCACGTATCTCAGTCTTCCAACTTGTCACTCGCGTAAGGTGAAATTCTAGCTATGCCTCATTTCCAGCTCATTTCAAAACCTTTCATTCCTATTATAAAATGCAATATCCTCCTAATGTTTTCCAGTTTGTAATTTTGAATTCACAGCAGGCTTAGCTACTGCGAAACTGTCACTATTTTAACTTACAGTAACACTGCGTAGAACATATTTGCCTCTCCACTAAAACTTCCAAAAACACCAGTTGATCAAACTACCTCAGAGATCCAGCAATATTCTTGCCTAAACCACTATTAAAAAAAAATCTATTTGAAAAAATGATGTGCCTTTGTTGATTCACAGAACAAACGAATGAACAAAATACAGATGAAACAAAACATGAACAAACATGGCAGAAAATAATTGAAATGCATATTAATTTTTTTAATAAATTGAGTAACCTATTGCATTGAAACTGGCATAAAGACACTCACAATGAGGTCACACAAGTTACAGAACAGAGCAAACTAGGGTGTGGCTGCTCAGAGTATTATCTTCTGTGTTATCTGCACATGCACGCACATAAAGATTTACTGACCGTTAATGCAAAGTACGTTATTTCTCCCACGCAGGAAAAAACCCACAACAAAACAAACAAAGAAAAGTGTCTTGTATATCCTTTTGGATGGTGAAAAGTGAGAGTACACACAGCTTTTTACCATAAGGTAACAGCACGCTATAAATTCACACCTATTTTATCTTAGAGCAACACACTCACATGTCCCTCCTCTCATTAACCTAAATTATACAGCAATTAAACAAAATCTGAATTCTAACATCTTTATATGAAGATTAATTAAATTCAATTCAGTCACACTTAATTTATTTTGAATGTGAATTTTAACTTGATTGCATTATTAATTTGAATAACAATGTCTACACAGGAATTCAGAGCCGTTTATCAACTCACGGCAATTTCAGCTCTTCAGGACAAACTGAGAATAGAAGAGCTTGGTGTGAGAAGGTGTGGGGGAATGCACTAAGCAAATGAAGTGTGCATGCTGTTTAATTAGAAAAAGGTTGTGCCCATATAGTTCTGCAGTGCAGAATTTTGTGCCCATATGAAAAAAAAAAAATCTTATTTTTAATTACAGTTGGCATTTCAGAACCTCCTGCTGGTTGCTACTTTCTTGCTAAAAAAGTGACCTCATTCCTCATCTTGTCACTGTGAGAACTCTGTTATGAACTGCAAACAAGCTCCTATTTGTTTTAGATCGGCCCTCTAAAACTTCATTGTTTAAAACATTTAAACAATATATGAAATCCTTCATGGAACGTGCTGCTTCTGATTCAAAAAACAGTCTTTTGGACTGCTATCTTGTGGTAACTGGAATGAAAAGTCAGGATTTTGTTCTGGCATTGCCTAGACAATTTTATGTTCGTAACTGGTTAATTTAAACGGAAATACTACACAAAAATGTAATTTAAAGCGAGTGCCACTTTTGCAGTTGTGGATTCACAACCATTCCAACTCCAAGATGGGTATCAACTACCTGCAGAACACCATATTCTTGCATTCTGCTGACACGGTATTTATCGACTACACCTCTCGTAACAGCAATATTCCCCTTCCTCTTAAAAAAGGGGGAAATACAGCAATGTAGGACATGCAGATGAAAGGCATCAGATAGACTCTATGACATCACCGAGAAGGTTCACCTACAGTGTGTGTCAAGAGAAGACACTGCCTATCTCCCACCAGAACAGACTTCTTGGGGAAAAAAAAAAAACCAAAGCTCCAAAACCACACACCACAAATTTAGAAATGCTCATCCAAATTTTTCTTCGAAATAACATTAGCAAAAGCTTCATGTAAACATCACCTCCTCTAAAATGCTTTCTCTTCTTTGTTTAATGAGAGGAACTCCTGGCATATTTCCCTCAGGATGAGGTATTCTGTAAGTCGTGGATTTCTTTGGTAGAACCCTTTGGTCTTACAAAGATCACACAAAAGCCATTTTCCCCTGATGCTCTCAGCAAACAACATACTATTTCCTGGCTCACAGTTTCTAAATTCCACCTTCCTGAATGAGTTGTATATCCCAAAGAACTGCCTCTCTCCTTCCTGCCAGGGACATACTCTCATTTGCTCCTCTTCATGTGTATCTGTTTTTTCTTGGCTTTTGGTTTGCATCCTCTTCCATCAACAAGATGTTTGGGCTTCACACATCAAGATGTGCAGCTGCAACCAGCAAGTCCCCAGGTCCCAGCTGCTGCCATTGGGTGAGACCCCTCTGTGCACAAGCTTCCACAAGTCTGCGCATGCACTGCCTTGGGCAGCAATGATCAATCACTAGACTGCTTGGTCGGCAAAGAGCTATTTAACAGCTCCTTCCATTCAAGACAGTACACCCATATGCTTTAGGAGGCCTGCCAATAAAAATGGAAGATGGACTTGATGGCAGTAATTAGCACCACTCATCTTAGTGGTATTAGTACAAAAAACACATGCAAAAGAGTATTTTAAAAGAAACTTGAGGAAAAATAAGCATGAAATTAATAATAAAGTACAATTATGCTACTCAAAGAAACACAGTGGAGGCAAACTACAGCTTTTCTGCCCTCGCTAACAGTTACACTATGTGAAGATAGCTACCTTACCATAACTATCTGTATTTTTGATACACAAAGTCTGATGGAGTGAAGTCCCAGATCACAGTGCATAGAGTTCTCTTACTGCCTAGTATCTGCATTCTAACTTGTATCTTACCTAGTAGGTTTGTGAGCCACAGGGCCAAATCCTCTTTCATTGGCAACAAGTTGGCCTCATGTCTGCTTGCAAGCCACTGACTGTATTGATGCATATCAGAGAGGCCAGGCCCACGTGCCTTCGGGCTCAGAGCAGTGCACATTGCTTATCCGCTTGTTGTACCTGTTTTGTTAGAGATTTAAAGAAGATAAAGAAAAAAAGTACTTCATTATACCAAATCAAGTCTCACGGATTCTCTTTTTAGAACTGTAGAAGATAACAGTAACTATGATTCTAAGAAGTCAGATGTCAGACAAACAGATGTGGATCTAACACATGAATACAGTATCGATGACTGAAGTTGTGTTGATGGATCACACGGCAAGTGGTTAAATCACACAGACAAATGTCAACTTCATTTGTACTCACCAAGCTACACGTTGCCAACACATAACCAAATATTCTGCAAGGAATGATTAAAATCAAATAAAAATAAACATTTTGCACACAGCTAACAACTCACTACAGTGCCTGATCCAATATCCATTCAAAATAAGTGAAAAGCCTCACAGGTTTTTGGATCAGGTCCAAGAAAAACACAGGTACAACTAAGTTACACTACTACAGTAAACTTACTATCAATTAACAAATGCAGTTACCAAATGGAATCAGTCTATTCTACAGCTTCAGAATAGTTCAAGAAAAGATAAAAAAACCCACACCAATATATTTACTGAATAGCATTATTTCTTCAGACAGCATCAAAACAGCTAGCGCTGGTCAGCCACGCTTCCCACGGCCACCTTTTCCACACATACTCCTGTGCCTCAGTGATGACTTACTGAAACTTTAATCATGCGTTAAATAACAGTTAAGTGTTGGGAGCCTTGCAGGAGCCAGAGGCATTAGGCCCACTGGACCTGTATCTCTGCTCCTGAAGGACTAATTCCCCATCTGTGGCAGAAGTGTGCTAAGAAAAAAGGTTGTTTATTCTCTGAGAAGAAAGTCAGACCAGGACCCTAATGCCTGTAGCAATGAGCTGAGGTACTTTCTTGCCAGGTAGGCTGTAGCCTGCTGAAAGCCAGGTCACACCAACTAGCAGTCACAAGGTCTTACATAGGTGGCACTAGAAAGACATTAAGTGGGGGTGGAAGGTCCATAAGGAAGAGTTCTTTGCCTATTGTCAACCGGCTGATCCATACCAACTACGGTTACACATGTCAGTTGGCTTCAGCTTACGATACACTGCAAACACCATTTCTATGTCCTTTGCATACTTTTCAAGTCAGGTAAGAGGTATTAGTGGCTTTAAAAACAACAATAAAAATAGGATGGTTTGCTGTATCATTCCATTGTGGTCTGGAATAACAAGAATGCTAAAAAAATTCCTTTGCCAAAAAGAGGAAAATGTTACTGAATGCAAAAGAGCAATTGCCTTTCCATAAAATTGTGCTGTAACTGACATTTCCAAATATATGAAATGCTATATGGGATATTTTGATGCTTATAAAAATGCTGGAGTACTTTAAAACATATCCTGTGTAACTAAACTCCTTGTTCGCAAAAACATATGCTTGAGCTGTTGTTGAGAGCACCTCTCCTCAAATCCTCAAGTCCAACTTGCCCCTGAGATAGCCACACCTTTCAACACGAATATACCACTTACTGAAACGAGACAATTTTTTGCAGCTGGGGAGGGTGAAAAACAGACATAAAAAAGACTTTATTCCCTTGTATAAATACTTAAATGTTAACTCTGCAAAAATTATTCTGGAATGTCTAGATGATACTAGATGACAATGACTAGATAATACTGACAGCTAAGGAGTTGCGTGGCAGTAGATTTAAAGTTGCTCTAACCAGAACCACACAATGTGGTGCTACAAATCACTGCTTCATTTTTGACAGAGGGGAAACAGAGGCAAGATGGGTAACTGACATCACCTTGTCTTCAAAGATGCATGGGTGCTTCAGTTTGGTAGTAACTGTAGCGGTACGAGAAAAGATCCACAGAAAAGAATAATATTCTGAGCTTATGGTAGTTTTAATAGGACACAGGTTCTCAGAACAGGAAACCAGAAAAGATGAGGAAAGGCAGAGAGACAGGTGACAAAAATCTCTAGAAGCCGAAAATGATTCGGACATCTATAAACTGGAACTAGGTCTGCTTCAATGGTAGCCCCAAATTAATAATAATGTATGGGTTAATTTGTGAAGCAGGCATGCAGAGAGACGACTGTGGTATGAGAAAATTAATACCGATGAAGGGTCTCCACCAAGAACCCTGAAAAGTCACAGATGAGTCATACACAATCCAACCTTATCTTGGTGCAAATTTTCTTTAATTTCATTTCTAAACTAAATTAATTTTCCCCTTCCACACTACTTCTCTGAAAACCTGCCCTACACGTCAGTAAAATACCTTCTTGTTAGAATCAGAGTAACAAAATTCCTACCTTGGATTTTTAAGATTTAAAAAAAAAAAAAGAAAATAAAAATCAGCCTTCAAGGAGCAGAGTGCAATTTGTTACATGTAGCTCCTGTCACCAATTCTACAAGAGATACTGTGGGTCAGTTACCAAACTGCAAGCATCAGAAGCTATCAAATTCTTAGTTTATTCTTTATGCAAACACAGATTGCTACTGAACCTCTAAGTTGAACTTAAGCCTTCACAACACTTCAATGCTGAAGTACCTAAGCCTCATTAAAATGTTCATCTATTTCATCAACTGTAATAGCCCATACATTAACTATTACAACTTCATCACACACTAGCTGGGATCTGTGAAGAAGCTGAACCTAGTGAAGGCAACAGCAGTTGGGTCCTGAGCTCCTTCGAGACCCCTTGGAAGATTCTACCTGTAGACAAGGCCAGGCTCTTGATTCTTTGCTCAGAGAGCATCAACTCAAATCCAATGTCTTAACATATTTATTTTCTGGTGAGCTGGTGAAAAGTTTATCAACGATTTAGCAGTGAGGAGCTTGGTCAGAGAAATGGACTTGCCACAGAGGTAGACAGTAGCATTGAAGGATGCAGCACCACAGCTGAGGCAAGCCTCTTAGGCTCCAACAGCTATTTCATCCTTTCCTTTTGGCAGACATAAGGCATGAACTAAGTAGCCAAAAACTTGGTTTTCCTAATCTCACTACTTTCTAACAGCAACATCAAATCATCATATATACAGCTCTTTAAAACTAGCCAACATAAACATGTTGAATGTTTTATAGAATGTTTCACTTCTCTATAAACTGTTGAGGCTGAAGCGAGATGTGCACAAGCATTTTGAAAACTTACCTCCAATGCTTTGTTCCTCAACAAGCAGTTTTCTTTCCCCTACTATTCTGAAGGCAGACAAGGAAAGGTCTTTACTTTTCATTCTGGTTTGTTACAGGTCATATTTATGCAGCACAGCCTTCTTTTCCACCTCTCTCAATAAAAGGACGACATCTCAAATTCTTAGACGTATTGTCTAGCTGAAGGGTTCAGTGTGGGATAGTTTACAGTACACCCAGTGACATGTAACAGATTCAACACACTAAAAGGTTATATTTCTCTCTGCTTGCTTCTACCAAACAGTAAAGTTTTTATTTTGCTTTACAGTAGTACATTTAGTTTTCTGTGTATTGTAGCTCACTGCTCATATTTTGCCAGCAGTGTAACTTACACTATCTGTTGACTGGTGTCAGTGATCATCAGGTGAAAGCAATGAGAATCAAACAAGTAATCTTCTGTAATTCCACTGGCTTTTGTTGGGGTTAACTGGTAGAACAAAAGAATTCAAGAAAGATACACTCTGTACTCAAAACACACAGGAGGGAAAGACTGTTGAATCCAGAAAGTAAAACCGGCTGCACAATTAGGCACTCACAGTTGCAGATCTCTGGATTCAATTCCATTTCCTATTCCAACCACCTTCCTTACCCCTAAAAATGCAGTAATACTACTCTTCAACAAAAATCAAGCATATGTTATATAGTAAAAATGTACATATAAAGAGTGTGTGTGTACACGTAGATATACATACACATAAAGTACACATGCTCCACCCTGTGAATTAATCATACAAACACCTCTCCTGTGGGGGTAGGCTGAGAGAGCTGGGGTTGTTCAGCCTGGAGAAGAGAAGGCTTTGGGGAGACCTTATAGCACCTTCCAGTACCTGAAGGGGGCTAACGGGTTTAAATTTAAAGAGGGCAGAGTCAGGTTGGATATCAGGAAGAAATTCTTCCTGGAGAGGGTGGGGAGGCCCTGGGACAGGTTGCCCAGAGAAGCTGGGGATGCCCCATCCCTGGCAGTGTCCAAGGCCAGGCTGGATGAGGCTTGGAGCTACCTGGTCTAGTGGAGGGTGTCCCTGCCCATAGCAGGGGGGTTGGAACTGGATGGGCTTTAAGGTCATATCATAGAATGGACCTGTTTCTATTCCCTTTCAACCTAAACCAATCTATGATTCCAAACCACTAAGTTTTCACTCCAAATTACCCATCCAGTTCCAGCATATACACATCTCGGCTTACACTGAGTAGCTGCTGGCTATGTAGTGGTCTCTGGATTACACAAGTTTCAATGTTGCTTCAGCCTTACTCCTAACTACAGCATGTGCATTAGTTCTCAAACAAAAAGAGGCTTGAACCACTCCTTTTAACTTGCTCCTAGATACAATCCTTCCAGGTCAGGGATGGAGAAGTCTGGCTCAGGAGTCACTCACTCTTCATAACTTGGTTTAAGAATTAGCATAGAAATTAAGTATCCAGCAAAGTAAGCATTTGTCTTTCTATTTGTATTCAGTTAAAGTTGAACAGAAACATGTTAAAAGTGTCTATAGAGGGGAAAGAATCATAAAGCAAATACAAAACTGTGTTTAGAGATTAATCAAATCATGTCTGATGCAAAGGTCCTACATGTCGTCCCCTTCGTACCATATCAGCTCTACTGTGACACCGGGCAACAGATACCTGTTTTGGCTCACCTGGGTACTATCACCTGGCAGGCAAGCTAATTGACTGGCTCCATTCAGCTGGGAGTCATCTGGGACTGAAGATCTGCGCATAGGCCAATTCAGTGGCCTAGTCACCCTACAAAGCTAGAACCACTTGAAGAGAAGCTAGCCTAACTCTACCTTGTACACTGGGTTCAAAGCTTATTTCATAAAATCTTCATAGAATTAAAGATGCAGGCTTTAAGCTTGTGAAATAAGGTCTCTTGTCATATGACTGAGGAACCACATTAACTATCAGTTGTAGAAGAAACAAAGCATCACGTAACAGTGCAATAGCTTTACTGCCAGCGGTAGGGAGAGCAGACAGCAGCTTAGACCGAAGAGCAGCAATAGTTTTCTCTGAAGGAACTGGAACTTGAGCACTAGACTGCACATTGGCTTTGACAAAGGGGTATCGGCTATAACTGCAGACAATCTCCTGCTGTCTTAGAGAGAAGGTAATGCTGTTGGAAAGCAGCCATCCTGGAAAGAGAGGAGACAGAGGATCAAAAGCCAGAACAGAGCTCATGAGTATCTGGCAAGGGTCTCTGCTGGATCTCCCTGCTAGTTCTAATCACCTCAAGCAGATGGAAAAGAACAGAACTTTTGAAACTTTACTGGAGTTAAGTGGACTGTGTGAAGCGTTCACTTACTGTAACTGCAAGTTGGGTGCAAGAGAGGCTTAAAAAAAAGGATTCAATATTCACAAACAGATTAAATTGCAGCAACAAAACACAGGTTTGTGCCAGCACAACTGAGGCTGCATGCAATTTGGGACCCATACTTGCAATCACCACTTTCACACAAGCAAGTGCCAGTTTTACACACACAGAGCATGTCCAAGCATAAACACATTTACATTTGAAAACTGATTTCAGTTTTCTTGCCTCGGTGTTGGCATATTTTTCAGATCTGGAGAATACACAATTAGTCCACAGCCTAAAGGTTGCTCATGTTTTTCCACTGCCTCACCAGTACACGTACATATGTGTATACACACACTTAAATGCAGAAAGCTGGGGGGGGGGGGGAAGATATATGAATGTCTTCCTTTGAGAGGCACAGAGGTAACTAACAACTCCTGTAATTGATATTTTTACCGTCAGGAAACTGTTCCCTATGGTGAGATCTGCTAGACAGTGGCCTAACTTCCCCAAGTGAAACTGTGAAAGCTCCTCTACTTTACATTCTTAAAATGGACTAAACAAAGCAGTAGGAAAAAGCACAGGGACCTGTCACTCACTGGTAGATATTACTCAGTCAATATTTACCACCCGCAATTTCCAGTTGACTACACAACAGTAATCACTCTCGTTTTGCTCTTCTACATACATAAAATCACTTTTTAAGTGATTCTGCTGCTACATCAATAGCTCTTCTTCAAGAGCTAGTACAGAGCTTTCCCTTCCGTAAGAAACAACAGGTCATTCTTGTCTGTATCATCCTAAATACATATATCTATAAATTTAGTTTTCTTGTACCATAAACAAGCAGATAAAATATATGCTCACAAATGCAGAAAGCATACTTTCGTAAGGAAATTCAATTTTTCTAGTTATTTTATTATCCTTATAAACCATACCACAACCAATTTAGCCCAAGGTTTCTGGAGCTTTCCCAGATTAACTTGGAGCATACTGTATATGTTAGGAGCAGGGGGAGGGGCACTGGAGGGGAACCACCATCTGAAACTCATTAATCAATTAGAATTTTTAAGGGCTTACATCAAAATGTGATCTACACTGATAAAGTAAACTTTAATCACAAGAAGCCTTTGTCCTTAATGTTATGAATATACATGTTACAAACGTGTGCAGTACTCTTGAGTGGAGGATAGAGAACCTGGCACAACAGCTTACCCATACTTCAGACCTGTAAGGCCCTTGGTCTAAGGCCAGACCAAAACAAAGTCACCCGCACTTAAAAATCTGAGCTAATCATTGGAAGCCTAGACACTTTCAGGACTATGCCTAGTAGAAACAGTTTTGTTGCCTTGATAATGTATCCTCTACCAAAAGGAAAGCAAAAAGTTCTTCTCACATAGATCAAAACAAAACTTTAGGAATGTTCAATATCTACTTGCTCATAAAATTATAACTTCTGGAAACTGAGCCCAATTATTAACACAGTCCAAAAACTTTCAAGTTGACTTCTCTTTGCCTGGCTCTTATTCTAGGTTTTTCTGCTTGTCTAAGCAAAATAGCCATTAAAAATTAGTACAAAATAGAAGTTTCAACCTCCACCAGCGAGAAAAGGAAATACAGATTTAAACAGACATATTGCATCTTAGAAGGAGTATAAGTGTGTCTCTTGCTGCGATGGTAATAGAAGCTAACTCCCAATCATCAGCTTTGCTTTTAATTATGAAGTTCCATTTCCAAATCCTGTCCTGAAATTAGTGTGAAGCTTAACTGAGAGGTGTAAAGTGGAGTCAAAGAGGTACTTTGGATAGTAAGTATGCCAATTTAAATAAGACCATGGGTAAAATAAATAGTGACCAAGTAAGTTAGTAGCCTAAAGTCAGTAAGAGCTAGAAACTCGAGGGTAATACTGACCCTTCCTCACCTCACCACCTTCATCTAGGTTTGGTTTTGTGGTTCCAAATAGGGTACCACGGTATAATGCTGATCAGATGGCGTATGGTACCATATGATACGAATTTAGCTAATTTCCTATTAAATCACCATCCACATCACAAAACCATCATAAAACCATTAAATTTGGCACAGCATCTACTCCTCAGCGAAGAAACCATTCATAATTTAATATACATGTGAACCAAAGACTACTTTTTTGGTTCCTTTTTAATTCCAAAGTAATGTCAGAAGCATGCTGGAACTGCACTAGGGAGCCTGCAACGCATCCTTCCTGGTGCCCCAAGAGCCCTTCTCCCCTAGGAGCACGCAAAGCCGGTGGAGCCAGTGGGAGCTGCCACGCAGCACCGCAGCGGGATGCTGACAGCAACCCTGGATAGGGAAGCAACAGAGCCCTCTTAAAGTCACACTCTGCCCTCCTGAGGTTTGAATCTAGAGCCTGAAGAGGCAAGCAGGAACCTGGAAGGATGGCTTCTGGCATCCCCCCCTCCCCCGTTCTGCCCGCACGGCTCCCAGCGCCGGGATGCTCCCACCCACCCCATGCCCGCCTTCCCGCTCTCACCCACCGCGGAGCCCGGCTCTGCGCTGCGCCGGGATGCGTTTGTCCTCCTCGGGGCCCCTCCACAGTAAGGCTGAGCTAATGGCTTTGCCATGAGCGCTGGAAGCGCTGCTCCCAGGTCTGCCCCTCGGGGGCAGGACCAAGCAAACGCGCCGCGGCCCCCGGCCCCCCGCGGGATGCTCGGGGCGGCCCGTAGGCAACCCCCGGGCAGACTGCGGGCGAAGAGCTCGTGGGTCTCCGCCGCACACCCACGCACGCTCTCATTCCGCCTCCGTGATGCTTTCAAACTCCAGAGAGCGGGAGAAAGAAAGAAAATAATAATAATAAAAAAAAAAAAGACACACACACACACCCCCCGCTGCCCAGAGCGCAGACAGCCGCCACCGAGCCCCACCGCTTCCTGGGAGGACCCCCCACGGCCGCCCCGGGACACGGGGGGCAGGAAACAAAGCACCCTACCCGCAGCGACAAGCAGCCGGGCGAAGCTCACCTTCCCGCTCCACTCCCGGCCCCTTTCCCTTTACACTCGAAGGCAGCCGGTGAGACACACCAAACACCCTGGATTTAAAGGAGCCCGGGCTGCGCGCTGCGCCGTGGGGCCGGCAGCGAGCCCCGCTGGGGCCGGCAGGGCTCCCCCCGCCGCCGGGCCGGGCGGGCAGCGCTCCCGGGGCCGCAGTCCTGGCCGCCCGCCGCGCCGCTGCCCCCCGCCTGCCGCAGCCGCCCCCGAGCTGAGCTGAGCTGACCGGCAGCAGCCGCGCTGCCGCTCCTCATGCTCCTGCTCGGTGCTCGCTCTGGGAAACCCGCTGCCTTTTTCTTCCCCCCCCCACCCCCCCCCCCCCCCCTCTCCGAAACCGATTTCCTATATTCCAGCAAGTCCTCGCAGCCCGAACGGAAGTTAAATACTTACTTTTTTTCAGAGGGACGGCAAACGCAGTTCACACTGATTTACCCTTGAAATGCTGAGATATTGTATTACAGCCCTTGGCAGCAAGTTGGTGCTTGGGTCCATTTCTCTTTTATTATTATACCTCCCTTTCCAAGACTCTTGATCGTGCAAGGAAAAAAAAAAAAAAAAGGAGAGAGAGAGAGAGAAAGGAAAACTACATCCAAGACAAAACTCTCCTTTTTTTGCCTTTGACTAGTTGTCTCTGGGACTTTCTGACACTTCACAGTACCTCTTTTAATTGTCACTTTTCTTCCCCCCCCCCCTCCCCCCCCCCCCCGGCTGAAGGAACATCTTGGAGAACGCTGCTTCAGCTTATTTTTCTAAAACTCTTTCATGTCACCTTCTAGCCTATTTTGAACCTAGGCAGTTCCTAATCATTCTTACATTACACTTTTAGAAGAGTGATGGGTAGAGGCTTTGCTTGTCCTCATGTCTTTGCTTCGTTTACCAGGCTAATTCCTAGCACACCTTTATTTCAGCCATTTCATTCCCACCTTCTCTCATTTTTGTGGCATTTCAACATTTTGTTAAATGTCAGAGATAACCTTCTCCAACTGGTGTTTATTCACTTATTCCCTGCACAGAGAAGCCCCTTTCATGAATTCAATAGCGGGAAACAGATGTTCAGACTTCAGCTTCTCTCAATGCATGGATGTAGATTGTCTTGTTGAGTTTCCCAATGGTGTCATGTTATCACTTTCCATAACAGTGCTCCAGTCAAACTGCACACTTGTTTTTTCCTTTCACAGTGTATATCCACTTAATTAAATTGTTCTAGCCAATGCACATTATGTAGAATGATACTGAAAGAATTGTTTTAACCTGAGTGCAGAAAAGCACATCAAGCTGACCCTTATTTTTTATTTGCATTCATTTCTTTGTAGTCTGACCTGGGAAAACTTGATTTGCACAATTAATGGTGGGCTATTTCTCAATAATTGCACCATAAGCAAATTCCTGTGCTCTGAATAGCAGATGTTCATTTCTAGCCAATCAGAATACGCACGTCTTTCGTTATTTCTTGTACTCCTATACTCACATTGTGCTGGTCTGGTGGACTATAAACTGCTGTGATGAGTGCTACTTAAATGAGAGCATTTGATCAGCATGCTGATGTATTTAACTATGATGAGCTCTAGCCATGTACTATGTGAGTAACAGTACAGATTTAAATGAACTCTTAATTTTGTTCTGGTTAGCAAAGTTTGGATGCCCCTGGGCTTGATGGTTTTCTTTGGCTCATTCAATTTCTTGGTCAGAAAAAAAAAAAAAGAAAAGAAAAGAAAAAAGCCCTCAAATTTCCTAAAAATACACTGGGGTGAAGCGGATGGTGAGCTGATGAGCAGATTCCTGTGTGCACTTAATTATCCTACAGAGGTTTTATATGACCTTAAGAAAGATTTATTTTTTTTAATAATTAGCAGAATTTTAAATCCAATTTATGTGTCACCTCAATATAGAAACCATCTTGACAGAGAAGACCAATTCTGTTAAGGTGTCCTCTGTACTTAAGTCCTGCCAATTTAGAGAGAAGCTGGAAGACATCCCCCTAAGCAGCACTTATATCCCAGTATAAGTTGCTCAGTGCTCACACGTAATCTTGAAGTTACAAGGTTCCTACAAAGTTTAGGAGCAATTCTACATAGGGAGTTAAGGTGAGGCTTTTCCAGACGTCATGCAATAAATCTGATATGTTCTCTTACATATGTACTAGTGGGAAGGACTGAAAAAGCAGTTGTAAGCTTTTGAAGCCAAAGTTGGTTGTGTACTCCTTGATACGGGCAGTGTGTACCAAAGAATAATCTAACATCAGCTGATAGTAAAAGAGCAGCATTCATAGATAACGCTATCGGTATGAAACATGTCCTACCTTTTATGATTTGTCATTAGTTTCTTACCATCACTTCATAAAGAATTGATAGTAGACACGCAATATGCAACACCCAGTACAACAGTGAAGAAAAACAAAAAACTGAAGGTTAGATCAAATCTTACACAAGCAAGACCGAGGGGAACACGGAGCCACGTCTGCATCCGAAAGGTACAGCGTATGATTGCTATGGAAGGTTCAGTGACACCGCACTCAGGAGTGCATGGAGATGCACACTTCAAGCAAGACTACAACTTTTCTGTTTCATAAACATTGCACTTGGACTTTCAGAATTGATACAGTAACTTCCGAGCCACAGCACGTTTTCTATGTAAGGTTATTTCAATAGCATCCTTGCTATTTGTAGAGGAGATACGCAAGAGTTTCCTTGTGAAATACTATAATTTTCTTCACTCTTCCTCTACATAGACCATCTTGGCTCCCCACACTTGGAACGCCCAGCGTCCACATGTTCTGACAACATTTCTGACACAGCCTACTTCCAAACACCTAAGAAGAGGAGTGAGCATATGAATAAGTAAGGATTTGAAGACAGACATAGGAAGAATAAGAGAGAAAGGAAGTGAGGATTTATAGTGACTGAGGAAGGTAAAGCTCATTTGGAATTCCTGTGGGTATGCAGGAAGCCTGAGCAAAATTACCCCCATGACTAGGACAAAATGCTTGAAGTTCTTGGTAGACAGAGAAGAGACACAGGAATCAGGCTTGGCCTTTCTTTAGATCACACTTTCCTGGTGATTTTCCAAATTTCTTCACAACTGACCAGTATAACATCAGTTAAATGTAATTGATACAATGTAATGTATGACAGGCATCCCAATTCTCAATCAACTCTTAAAGCAGCCTTTAATCAGGACATACCTCACTCAGCTAAGAGAACAGAGACGGAGAGAGCAACTGAGGTGAGTAGCAGAAACGACGAATAAAATGTATAGAAAATGTCACACCTGTTGATTTTCTTGCTTTTGCCACTTAAGAGACTGTACAATTAAACTATTTAACCGAAAATTAAGCAGGTTCAGAATGCAGAAGTACATTTACTCTGTTCTTTTAGTATATGCCCCAGAAGTTAAAATTCAAGAAATGTGGAGTCAGAGGTGAATAAAAGCTGCTGATGCTTGAGTCAGCTTGCTAGAATATAAGCAACCACAGTGAGTGCAGAACATGCTTCATGAATTACCTTAGCATTGTCCCAATATTATAGTACTTTGCAAGATTTTTTCATGTCTTCCTCGACTTTTAAAAAAGGCACAGTAGTCAGTAGCCTTGTGGGCCCATGATCAATAAATATATCCTTGTGGAACTCACTGGAATGTATTGCACTAACCTGTGGCAGATACCTCCTAATTTTACATTTTTGATGAAACAGTTGGAATACAAAATATAAATCCTAGTTAAAACATGCCCTGTGTTTGGCAATTTGAAGAATATATGGAAGAAACATGAATGGGTAAAACTTAAGTCACGCGTGATTTTCCATTTTAATTACCATGAAAATATGACATGCTCTAAGTTAATTCTATCCTCTGATAATTCAGTTCAACGCACACAATGACTTTGTAATCAACCAAACTTTCATCGAACATGCAGTGGAATACTCATTACAAAGCTCTACTAACCGCAAACAATTCCCTCACCACAGAAATGTTTTGTCCTTCCATCCTTTAAACTTACTATGCATAAAATGTACTTCCTATTCATATAATTCTATGTGACAAAATAATTAAAATTTTCATGAAACCTTTTTTTGCTTTTGATCTGAAACATGAAACTGATTGCTGTAATCTGAGAAAAACAAGTTTTCATCACTGGAAGCGTAATAGAAACCATTTCCTCTGCATCATATTTACTAAGACATACCTACTTTTAAACTTTTGAAATAATTTTCATCAATGCCAAGGAAAACAAACAAATTTGACCCAATAACAGTTTTTTATCTCCATGGAGCACACATATTTGAATTGACTGTGCACCAGCATATGTAGACTGCTCAGAAGCTACAGGTGTATAGCACAGTGCTGGTTTTAGCAAACCCAAGTATGTGCATCACTGGGATATACATTATGGAGCGTGCACCGCTAGCATGAAGTGCTCACAGTTCTGATTTATACAGAAAGCTATTTTTGGCTGAGTGCCATAATAGTTTACTCATGAATATAGGGCATGCTGTTGACATGCCAAGAAAAATACTGGTGTTTACACAATGATTGGCAGGCTAAAGTCTGTGTACTGTTTGACAACCAAAATGTAATGATCTGTCTGTAAATAAACCAGTGCCTTAAACATTAACAAGGCAGATTGCTATTATTATTCGTTTCCTTATATATGTGGATCGCAGATAGTGCATTGATAAAGATCATTTAACCTTCCTTCTTCCTTGAAGTGAAATCAGTGATACTCACATAAAGACCTCAAAGTTGTCTCATTACCTCATACCACACTGGTTACTCCAGGAGACAAGGTAGAAACTGAAAGTGACTCAGGAGACAATATAGCAACTGAAACCAACTGAAATACCTGTCAGAACTAGCCTAAATATAAGTTAAGTAATGGGAAAATGCATATATAATCTCTGTTCCTTATATTTTACAAGACCCCCAGATTTTGTGGCTGGTTTCTACTGGGGATGGAGAAGCCATTAAAATAAGGTGCTATCTAAGGTCACATAGAAGCATCAGAATTCAGTTACCAACAGCACAAGAATAGCAGTGAGAAAAAGAGAATGTAAAAATGCCAACAGCTACAACAGGAACATTGTCTTCTTGTATCAGAAGTGTTTTGGAATCATTTTATCAGCTGCTTCTTGTACAGTAGCTGACTCAACACACAAACTGATTTTCATAGGAATTAACAAACAAATGCTGTGCTTTGGGAGGCAATTTACAAACAGTCCAGATGCACACATTGCAGATTCTTGAAAGTAACAAAATTTCCAGGCCAGTAATACCAGAGGACCAATTCATTATTCAAAAACTCAAAAATTCTTTTAAAGAGAAAATACTCTAACAGAGTAGTAACGTCTGACCACCTCCCCCCCCGCCGACATGGCTGGTCAAAATCCTACCTTCCCTCTTTCTCTTTGCCTTTCAATGTCTTCCTTCTCCTGATGCATACCTAGGTTTCTCTGAAAATCATTAAGATGCTTTGTTTCAGTTTTCCTGAATTTCCTCTGCCTTTTGTAATGAACTCCAAAAGTTCATTAGCTTTTTCCCTATGTTATTGGGCTTTGTATGAAAATAATTTGAGCTCTTATATCTAGCACACAAAGGCTCAATTCTGTCCCTAATGTCACTTACAGTGATACTTCTTCTAACCTTCATGAAATCAGATGATGCTTTTTTTTTAACCTGGTTTGCAATAACTGCTGATAATTTCGTTCTTACAAATCTGGGAGAACCATAGATAACTACAGATATAGCTTTAAATCTCTCCTTACGGTCCTATGGACTCATCTCAAAGTCTTCATAACCTCATCACATCCACACCGATACTTTCACACACCATTCCAGTCTGTATTTTTCAAAGACTTTATCATAATATTTTCATGAATGGGGAAAAATGTTATTTCAATAGGCTAGCTAGTCTGATACCTCTAAATGAAAGTCCTAAGCTGAGCCCAGAAGCAAACACATGGCATAAAGAAGTATCTGTGTAGAGGCCTATGTGAGACAAATATGTCTTCCTTCCCTGCTGGCTACTTAGTGAAAATGCAGGAATTTCACAGAGCTACTCTAGCCTAGTCACTGGAACAACTTCTGCACTTGGATTTGGGATCCTATTTCCATACGAAAACCCCATAAAACAGCAGATTCTTTGGCTATCTCACAAGTTCAGTTCTACTTTCCTCACATTACTCTGTTCATGAAGTCAAAGATAGCAGATACTTAATTCTACCCCATTTGAAGTGATGGGCACTCACAAAATTTGTAACTTTGTAATAAACCTCTCTTCGTAACAACAAAATTCAAACCCGTCATTGCCTGGCCAGCACGTAAACGAAGAGAGACAGACTGGTCTTTATAGGCAAAAGTTAGGGGCTTGCTTACAGTTCTGCAAGTCAGACTTTCTTTCCACATCGCTTTCATAGTTCTCCCAGCCTTCACCCTGGTGTTTCTGACACCACTTCTCAGCATTTATCCCTCAACCCTACGTTTTCTCCATCAACATTTCAAATTACTTTTCCTCAGAAGCTATTGTTGAGATACTACTTCTATTCCTATTCTTTTCCAGTATTTTTTCTCCAACTCCAGTCGATCTCATACCTTAGGGAATGCTTTGAGTCCAGCATTCCTTTTCATTCTTCTATTGAAGTGGCATCATCGAAGCATTCCTAATGGAAAGAACACCATTCCCTCTGCACTGAATTACACTGCCAAATGAAACAGGGTGAATGCCAGCTCATCTAATGAGTATAAGTTATGCCTGTCTCGTGGGTCTTGGGGACTTAGCTCCTTTTCATAGCCTTGCAAAATTATCTGTTGTATGAGTTTTGTCAAAACACTTTTTACTTTAGTTTTCCCATCTGTAAAACTGGCCGTAAAACCCATAAAAACCTTCTCCTGTCCAGTAATCTGATGCCACTGGACAGTGAGAATTACATAAAGATGGGCTTAATTTATTAATTCAAATTATAGAAGAGTCCTGCACATATTTCCCTTCTCTGTCTTTCCTTCTTCCTTACCCTGCAAAACGTGTTTCTGGTAATACGCTATTAGAGAAGGGAAGTGAGGTGGTTTGGGAATAATCTTGGCTCTGGTAATCACTTGCTGTCATAACAAAACAAGAAATCTGTGTGCGATCTGGGGAAAGCTACTTAATCTTCCAGATGCTTCAGACTTCCAATCTATGATGATTATTAAGTATCTCTCATGAGGACTGGGAGGTAAGAGACACCTATTAAACATTTTGATGTGGGGATTCAACAGAAATGATAAATATTACTTTTTTTAGTGTATTACCTCATTTGCAATCATTCTTCTTGCTGTGAAGAAGTTGCTCAATTCCAGAATCAGCTCAGTAGCATCATTCTTCATGTGAGGGCATGTTATGGCATGGCAGCTTCTCTCAGAAGAACGTTTCCAGTTCACAACTTTACAGTCTGAAACATGATAAAGGAATATCTAATTGCTGACAAGAGACTAGTGTTTGTATTTTTAGTATGTTTTTTTCAGACAAAAATATTCTTTTTTCATTCTTTACATTTTTAATTTAGGAAGTTATTATTTTGCATAAATATTACTTCAGCACCTGTAATCCACAGGTCATCCTTTTCCAGTTTATCTTTCTCTTAATTGGGAATGATTCTTTATTCTTGCCATTAACCATACCAATGTCAAAATAAGGAGCTGGTTTTGTTCAACAGGTTTCTTGTTCAGAATAAAAGCAAAGCATCCTTGCCAAGCGTACACTTTTGGTTTTCTTCTAGGGAGGAGTCTGACGTACCTCTGTTTATGCTATAGCCTATGCCTTGGGCATGTTTTCCTAATTGGGGCTGGCCGAAACTGTTCTGCTTTCCTGCTGCCTGTCATAGGCCGAATTACAAACAATGGTGAGACCGGTTACCCAGCTCCCCTCATTAATGACATATGTTGCTGAAATGCATTGAGAGAACTTGAGTAAGATCAAATTTCAGACCAACCTTGAAAACAGATGCCCAAAGCCAATAATGAGGAGACAAAGCTATAGATAGAAAGCTAGGTTTTTTTACCTTGTGAACATTATAGCCATGCTTGCAAATAAAACCAGGGTCAGAATTCCAGTATTAAAAATCATTCTGTGCAATCTTCTAATTTAGTATGTTGCTTTTTCTTCATCTGTCACAAGTCCAGGCAAACAGCCCACAAAATAATTAAATCAAGAAATTATTCAACAAATGTGAAAAACACTCGTGCAAGATATCATATGGCTGGTAAGTGAGAAGAATTAGGAACAAAGAAGACCAAACAACTAAGACTGAATATTCAGATTGGTTATCTGAATGATATGATAGAATGAGATAGTTGGATGCAAGTAATTCCACAGGGAATTCGCTACCAAATTCTGTACTGCGTATCTGTGGCCCTCAGGTTTCATTCAACAAAAAGCAAGATGCAAAAGACAGCAATTTGACATACTTCAGTCTTAGTACATGCAAGTGCTAAGGTCTAAATCCCTCATAAGGATATCTTTATTTCCATCCCAGTAGTTATGTATGTGAGATTTTGATCTGTAGGAAAAAATGCAAGGTGAACAAGGGCATGTAGTGACAGCACAAGGGGTAACAGGTTTAAATTGAAAGTGATTTAGATTAGATATAAGGAAAAAATTCTTCCCAGAGAAGGTGCTGAGGCACTGGGACAGGTTGCCCAGAGAAGCTGTGGGTGCCCCATTCCTGGCAGTGTCCAAGGCCAGGCTGGATGAGGCTTGGAGCAACCTGGTCTAGTGGAGGGTGTCCCTGCCCATGGCAGGGGGTTGGAACTGGATGGGCTTTGATAAACATCTTTGTCAGTACTTCCCACCAAACTAGTTAATTCAAATTAGCTGAGATCATGCTTCATTAGCCACAGTAACAAGCTAGGCAGGAGGTGTCTGTTTGCAGGACGAATTTACCTAGAACTAATGTGCTGTCTGTAAGTTGAACCTTACATGTTTAGTATGGTTAAAATCATTCTCATGTGAAAACGTTGCAAAAACTGTAAAAGAAAAGGGCTTGGAAAGGAGGAAGAACAAAATGCTGTTAGAAACCATTATCTATTCAGAGAAACAAACAAACAAAGCAATACAAGCAAAAGGAGAAACAAACATTTTCCATTTGGATATCGACCCATGCCAAGCCTGCTATCTAAGGAACCACTATATCCTACCAGGCAATCTCTACATTTCCAATTCTTCCTCTTCTGACGTTCTTCCCACGCCAGCAAGAGAAAGGGTAATTTTGAACCAGGCCATCTATCTTGATCCTGTCAACAGAACAGAGGTCAACAAGACCTTTTCTTCTTTTCCAAATCCTTTGAATAGATCAAGTCAGGGAAGAGCAGTTCAGAACAGTGAACGTCCATTCAAACTAATAAAAGAGAAGTTCAAAATGTTTCCGTGGAAGGACAGAAAGTGGCTTACTTGAAGTCAAACCTCCCAAACAAATACTCTGCTTAGAGTAAAAAATTTTGAGGTAAAAGTAACCCTGCCTCCTCAACATTACTACAGAATTAGAATACTTTTGGGATTTTTTTTTTTAAACAAATGTGTAATTTTAAAATCTTTAAAATAATTCCATTTTTAAACTACCATTTAAAAGTTAAATCAAAAATATTAAACAAAACATACTCACATCTAAACTAACATTTTAATATATCCCAAGTAATTTTATTTCATGACATCACGTGGTAAAAATTTCTAACCCCTCATTTATAGTAAAATCACTGTTTGTTAGCAAAGACCACCCAAGAAAATAGAAGCAAATTTAATTTTGAGATTAAAAAAAACCTACTCAGATTACTCCCATAGAAATGCTCTGGACTATTTTCTTGGATAAATAGTTTCTACACGATAGTTCATAGCTCTACCCACTAGGACTGCAGTATTTAGGCAAGTTGCACCCAGATTATAAAATGTTACCTTTCCCAGGTAAAGTTTCCATCATGACTGTTGCCAGATGCACAAGATACTTTCACTAGGTCAGTGAGGATCCTTAACTGGGACACAAGCATCTCTGTTAATACACACATTTTCAAGACCCTCAGGCATCTGGTTCCCATCGTCTCGCTATCGTGGCAAGGCGCCTCACTGCCTTAGGTGATTTTGAACAGTCAATCATAGGCAGATTTTGTCTGGAAGACTGGATACATATGTCCCTTTTCTAAGAACTATTAGATCCAACTCTTCCTACAAAATGCAAGGAACCAATTCCAGCCCTCAAGCACTGTAAGTTATCAGTTAACAGAACTTCACACTCCTTCTAGGCACTTGACGAGCATCAGCATTTCACAGAAAGAAAAAGCGACACAATTTTTCATTGTTTTATGAGCGTTATTTTCTCCATGCAGAGTACGAACTCCACTACATTCATTAGAGAGTAATTGTTCCTTGATGTAGTTACAAATGTATTTCTCTCAAAATAAGAGAAGCTATTGTAAAATCAAGAAATAGGAGGGGGCTTGCAGCAGCGATTTCAACTAAGAAAAGCATTTTCACTGTTTTCATTAGGAGAAATTGAATTTAGATTAATTTGATTATTTCCAGGTTTAATACTGGATGATTGTTACCTTTTTCTTACCAAAAAATAATGGGACCTTTAATAGAGCAGACATTCTAGACTTTTTCCTTAATCCTAGGAGTTCATCTTCAGCCATCACCTTCATACCATCCACAGGTATGAACCACACAGCAATTTTTTTCTGCTGGTATTTAAGTTTATGCAAATATCCTACATGCTACAATCCCATCTCTGCTTTATGGTTGGGGTATTTTTGTTATGTTTTTTTGGGTTGTTGTTTGTTTGGGGGTTTTGTTTGTTGGGGTTTTTTTGTTGTTGTTTATTTTTTTAAATCATTGGTATTCTTTTCTAAAAGTACAATTCCTTATTTTAGCACTGCTAATTTCCTGTCTTACTGAGAAAGCTAATGGCAACGTCTCAAGTTCACCTGTGAACTAGCATATTGTAATATATATATAATATGTGCATAGTGATGCTTTTTGGATATACACAAAGGCTCCAACCTTCACCATCATACAAATCCTTAAGTGTGTTTCAGCACTGGACCAGAAACCAAGTCAGATAATGAAATAATACAAGATTAATATGAAATACACAATTCCTAACTGCTGCAGAAAAGTGTATCTCCAGAACAAAATATTTTGGTTTCTCACTATTTTTACTAATTAAATACCAATATTTTCTGTAAAATGTGGTAACAACTTCTTGAAGAACACCATTAAGTTAAAACTCTGGAGCTGGGAAAAATATTTATTTCTGTGTTTATCTGGCCTGCCCTTTCTGCAGAAAATATCAGTATCATGACAATATGAAAGTTACAGTAGCGGTTTCTGTGATACCAGCAGCTTCCCATAAGGATTTCCTGACAAAACCTGCCAGAGGCATTTCACAGAGACAGGTACACAACTCGTTAACAAGCAGCCCTCAGTAGGAACTGAAATCGTTTTACTGTACTATTAACCCTATGCGCAGCTGTATCAGTTTTAACAATTCGCTTTCAGAGGATGCTATGAGTATAGGTAACAGAAACCAGTATTCCTTCTTCTGTGTTTAGACAAATAAACAAACAAAAAGCCCTTTAAACTTTTCTTAAATAGGAAGAAAAATCCCTTCAAAGTTTTACATTTACATTTGTTTGATTCAGCCATTTGTTTGATTTTTTTCATGGGATGATCTTCTTGATATACTAAGATAGAGAAAAGTATGATCTTTAATCATTAATGAGATTAACATATAACCCCCCATTCACTTAAATAATGATTCATACCATCCCACTCTCCCACACTTGCTTCGCAGTGAAAAGGACGTTAATATGGAAAATTGAATTCCTTTGTAAATATTAACCAATGAGCTTCTTAGCAAAGACTGAAAAAAAAAAAATTTATGTATATATTCTGTGGTTTCCATTTCCTTGGCTTTATTGTTTTTATGTAAATTCTCCCAGGACATTTCAGGTTATATGTCTGGAAAGCCCAGCCATCCAGCAGAGGAAAGGTTGAGAGAATAATGAGAAATGTGCTGGAAGAATTCACATAAAAGCTTTGGAGACATGAAAATGGAAACAACAGATACTTAAAAGCCTTACTGGTCAAAGAAAAAGAAATGTCTATCCAGTGTGTGTGTGTTAAGGCAGCTATCTCTGTATACACAGACATGTATTATTCATAAAGACACTGCACAGAGCTATGAAGGAGCAATATTAGCGTACCTGATAATCTAAGATGTTGTCAGGATATTAGGGCAATGAAAGTGAAAAATCCAAGGGATTTAGGTTATTAGGACCCAGACATGTGTATAAATAGCTCTATACATAGTTGTCTTGCATGGAGTTTTATATATCTTTTTATGTAAGCAAAAAACATAACCAATTCCAACATGAAAGTGTGTTTATAAGATCTCCCTGTACTCCTGTGAATGACAGCAATTGACTGTCATGGAAACACACAGAATCTATGAGTAGGAAAGAATTTTTAGATGGTATTCTTAAATGTACAGATTTTTTTTTCCCCAAAAATCTCTTAAAGACACTTCATTGTTGAATACTAAACCCATGATGCTAGACTAAGCTTACTTCTAGTATGCTTGACTCCATACAAGTACCACAGCATTATGTACCAAAATTACAAACCTTTAGCCATAGACAGTGTTTCATGACTCAAGCTTTATGGAATATTATTTTCAGAGGATTCCAGTACGATGGCCTCTGAAACAGACAGGTCTTTAAGATATTTCTTAATAGGTATGCTAAAAAGGGGGAAATGCGTTCAAACTGCCACAGAAGGCTGTATTTGTGCACCTGATCCTATAATAAAAGTACTTAACATAAGAAAATAGAAATTTTCCTGGCTTGAAGGAAAAGAAGCTCGGAAAAAGGCATGCAGACAAATAGCCTCATCAGTACATGCTGTGATCTATCAAACTCACAGCCACAACAGACAGCAAATGAAACGTCTCTAAAAGGTATCACGAACAATGGCAGGTGAACAAAGCACACAGTTTACTACCTTTCCATTCATCAACTGAGCAACAGGAACTGACTGCAGGCATGCGCTTGTCCCACAGCAAATGTAAGCTGAAATGCATTAGCCCAAACAACCCAAAGGCAAAACTTGTACCTAATATGCACTTAACAACTGCAACTGGTTTCAGAGTACACACATGATCATTTAATGTGGATCATCACGTGAGAGGGGCCTTCATAAGTGTGTAATAACTTCATCGCTTCTGATTGACTATTCACTGTCGGAAAAAGGTGGCACAACTGGCCACTCAGTTTTACTTATTTTTATGTCTATAATACTGAAGAGCTATATCCTAGCTTTTTAGTTTTTCGAGTTTCATCCTGATTCATACTATCAAAAGTAGAAATGGAGCTAGGCAGCAAAGTCTGCCTGTTGATATCAATTTCCTAAAAATTCAGTTTTGGTATAGCCAGGCATAAGTAAAAAGTTAAAAACCACTCTCCTTAAGAAATCTCAGTAATGACATGTTACACACAGGACTCTTTCAACACATGGATTTTTAATCAATTTTCACTCTAGTGCATTATAAGACTGCTGCTTGCTCATTGACATCAGATACTGAAATCACAGGCCTAACTCATGGCAAGTGGGCACTGCTAGTAATAATGGTTACGCTACTCAGCCTATGCGGGACTTCCCGTGCTACCCTAACTGGAGCACAGCGCAGCAAAGTTGCAGGGGAAATCCCCCTGCTGACAGATATGCCTTTTGTACCATCTGAGGATCACACTGATCTACAAATTAGTAGGTTCAAAACCTGTATTATGCAATTTATCATACACTTGTTCTGTTCTCATTCCAAAAGCACACCACAGCCTTGCTAGTCTTTAAGATATGAGACATTACTTTGAGAAAAGAAATCCTATGGACTTCACCTAAAGTTAGGGAAGGGGTGACAGTCTGCCAGGTACTGGCTTGACTAAGAACCTCAGTTTTTCACCAAGTTTCTTGCAGAAATAGGATGAAACTCTACAAGAATGGTCCACGAGTTCAAAATCATTAATATACACAAGTCACTATATGATGTGTGGCAACCTTATGCCTAGCAATCAATTTGAGGCTGCTAAACAAACCTCCTTACAGGTAAAAAGTGCATCTTAGTGCCAGAAATTTAGAAGACACCCATTTTTGCAATTTGAAACAACACCACCTACTTAAGGGAAGACCATTGTGGGGTGTTATATTGCTAGGTATACTGAGTAAACAGAGTACTAAATTTCTATGCAGGAGAAATCATATAACTGTGTTACAGCCAACATGACTTCTGAGAGGAAGGAAAATACAACAATGGAATCCAGACTTCTGGCTACTTTGACCAATTTTGCTTCACAACTGATATTCCCTGCCAGGTTGAATTTTACTGGCTCCATAACCAGAGTGAAGAAACTCACTAGTTCCATAAAACTTCATATGAATCTTTTACTTGACTTCTCAGCTTAGATAAAACATACAGTAATTTATACAAAATGCAGGGCTCATGAAACTGGTTTGCCAGACTTCTCTAAAAAGCGGGCTTGTTTTGAGGGAGCTGCGGAAATAACTCCCCAGAATCCGTATCTAACAGACACTTTTCTTACTTACTCAATAATTTTCTTTGCCACGTATCTTATCATTCAAAAGCCGTAACGGAGAAGCGTTTATTACAGCTTAACACAAAAGTAGATTAATACTCTCAAAGACTTTTTTCTGATTTTAACACTCATTTTAGAGATTAAAATAAAATATTTTATTGGGGGAAAAAAACCCAACCCAGAACCAAAACGCACAACACAAGAAACATTGTTTTTCCTTGTTCACAGTATCATAGCTACTTGTGAGAAGCACATAGCAGACCTTATACTGATGTATTGCAACTGTAAATCTGTGCTCTAGCATATCATACAAACTATGCCCTATTCTCCCTTTTGTCTATTTTCACCTTTGCTTTTAAATCAGACAAAACTAAAAGGTTGCTTTTTAGACTGTGCAGTGAAGTGATAATTCTTCAAAATTGTTGAAAAATACTATTTTAACATACTTTTCCCTCCTCCATAGGAGAAAGCCTCATACACTCACACATGTGATCTGTATGATTTTTTTTTTTTTTTCAGATATCTTTCTGGGTTCCACTTCTTGTTAGAAAAAAATAAAAAGACTGCATAGTTTATACAACATGAAATACACATCCAAACACAGCCTAAAACAGTATGAGAGGGTGCTACAAGAGTCATTAATGGGGGACACAGACTGATAGTAGACAACCAAAGACCTATGTGAGGCCCAGAAGTGAACTTTCAGGTTTTTTGCTTAAAAACTAATCAAGCTAAGCAGGAAAGCACCCCCTTCCCCAGCTATCTAAAAATCTATTCACCACTACTCACCCCCATTGCTGTGCTTTTACTACATCTAACTCCTGACCAAACCTTTCCCATCCCCTTCCCCAACCCTCTACCTCACCTCCTCAGTCTCTCAGTGCTTACCTCCACCTTCCCATTAACATTCTTCAGGCAAAAAACAACTCAGCAATATACAGGTATTTTTTAACAGTATCTACACAACTCAGCCATGCCACCAGGTAACAACAAGCTTAGCATAAATTGATAGACAATAACTACAAAATGCAAACTTTGATACTTAACAATCTTGCTGTTGGTAGGAAAACCCCTGGGACTACTCAAGCTAGAACTAAGACTAATCAGAGAAGAAGCAGCACTAGCACTTAAAAATTATAGGAAAATAATTCAACTGTGAGAAAGAAACCATGTTTGTTCAATTTAACTTGATTACTACATGGCACCAGCATCAGCAGGTCAATCAACTGATAAATAGATTCCAGTGTTACAGTAGAGGATCCCAAAACATGTTCTGAGTGTAGATAGACTCTCAAATAATAACACTAAACATGGAGCAGAGAGGGAGTTCTTTCAATAATGTGTGTAGAAAAAAGAATTACCATTTTTAAGGGGTATTGTAATGTAACAATTTATTACATGAACTATAACTGTCAGCGTTACCTTACTCCTTTTGTTTGTTCCTTAAATTCATCTTCTACAATTATCATATGCAGAGCTCTGCTACTTCTTCAGGTCAGGATCAATTTTTCATTATATGCATCAACTGTGCCCTATCATGACTGGAGACTCCAAATGCAGCTGCAATATCTAGAAATACATATATATCTTTTTTTTCATGAACTACTTCATTACTGAGTTGTCAGACTGTATTCCCTTGATGAAAAATGCTGATATTTAGACTTTCATCCTAATTTGAAATAAAACCAAGTGCTGAAATATTCAGAGTTTTTTGTAAAACGGAAATTCCATTTTTCAGTCAGCTCTACAGAGACTCATTACAACACACAGACCATCTCCCTTCAGGTGCAAGAGTATTCCAGATACCATATTACTCAGTGTTTTTCCAGTCTAGTTAAATTTTTCACAACCTGTTTTTGTTAGTTTCCTGGTGCTGCAAATGTGATTATTTGATTTCTTTTAACTGAAACATATAGACGCATTCACAGGATATAAAGCCATATAATTCACCCAATAAAGAAAATATAAAGAAAAACAATGCGAAGGATTTCTTGTGAAAAATTTTCTGATGTAAAGGGAAGTATCTCTTCTTCATGACATGGAGGATATGCACCTCCAAAAATATCCCTCACCAAAACACAGCATAGGTCTGGAATTCACTGAAACTGTTCTCTTCCTGTATGCTACTGCACTTAATTCAAGAGCTGCTGTATTAAATGTAACTGAGAGGCCAAAGTACATAATATGTAATCGTATTCTAACCACTTCAGGTTTCTATCACTTTGCTATTTAAATAAAGCATTAAGTAAAATGTCCTGAAGTGTTGCACTCAATTGTGTGTAACTCAATTGCATGTGTTTGCATGTTCCATCTTCTCTTTAATGTATATTCATTTATGATATGCTTTGATGTATATGGATATGGCAGATGATAGGTAAGTATGAATTTATTAATAGCAAAAGCAATTCTGTTGTTTACAATGCAACAAATCCTCTAGCCACCTTTATCCAATTTTATGTTTATTACTCCAGAAATAGTTAACAGAAAGCTTAAAAGAGATTTTTCAAGAGAAAAACATTTAATTTAGAATTACACCCTAAAATACATTATATTCATAGATATTGTGGGACTGTTATGAGCTCCTTCAACCAGAAGGGCCACAGAATTTCACTCTAATTCCTGTGTTATGCCTGTAACCTACAGGTGATCTAGACCATTAGGTCTATAACCTCATGTTTTTTAAATAGATGACTGAAATAAGAAAATAGGAGAAAAGCTCAGATGAGAGCTGTGGTGTTTTGAGAGTACTTCAGAAAGATCTTTTCTAAACAACCATCCAGGACAGTGCAGGTGAGGGTTTACAGAGGGGAGACTAATATCTAAACTCTTACTTACAATTTTGTTATTCTCTCTTTTGCTTTATTTTGGAAGTATGATGTAAATTAAAGAAGTCAGTAACTAATAGTTACCTGTCACCTTTAGGGCAGGGGTCTGTGGCCAGGGACAAGTTCTGAGCATGTTACTGGGAAGGCATGAGACTCCAATTGGCTCAGTGGCTGTGTTCTTTCGCTTCAGGCTTCTTTAGTGGAAAAGAAAGCAGGCAGCAGAAGGAAGCTGTAGGCCTCTTTCTTGTCTTTCATCCATATTAGTTTGAAGTCTGGTGTAACCAGAGGCTCTAAGAGTTGTGTCCTTACTATATGAACTAAGGGATATTTGCTACTGGGAGTTTATGCACACCTACTCCATCACCTCAAAATGCCATTCATTTCTATAACAAACTCAGGCAAAACCATTTCCAGAACTAAGGTAGATGAAAAAAACTACGAATTCTGCGTAAGAGCAAGAGCATTATGGTTTGTCCTATAGTATTGGGCCTCACAGCATTATAGTTTGGTTTCTGTTGCTGGTTCCCACAATAAATTCCAGTCAAACCTCACGTTCTCTGCCAGGTATTGCTCTCGCCTTTCAGAAAGCCCTTACCAAAGTAGTTGCTCAGGTAGGCTGGCAGTGGGGTTCGTGTTGTCCCTCACTACTGTCCCGCAAGGGGTGGGCCCTGGGGCCATGTTCTGCCAGCCATGAGTGAGGAGGGATTGCTTCCCCCTCAGGCCCAACCCTGGTGACTGCCCTCCTCCTGCCCCGGTACTGCTGCAGCCCAGCTCCGCCCTGCAGCCCAGCTCCTGGCCCAGCCAACAGCTCTGTGGGCTCACCAGGCCTCTCCCCTGCCTCCGTACCCGCCCAGTGGCCAGGATTATGCCATGGGGCTCATGAACTCCCTGAGGAGCACCTGGCAGGTGCCAAACCTTCTGGCTCCAGCACCCTGACTGCTTTCTGACACTTTTTCACCACCTCAGGAGCGGGGGTGCGGGAGGCACCTGCCGAAGCTGCCAGAAGCCAGGCTGGCCTGCTCCCTTCCACACCGTGAGGCAACGCTGAGGTAGCAGGTCACCTGTGGGATGTGGATGGAGGGAAAAGACCCATCTCCCAGCTGAGCAGAAGCCCTCGAGGTGGTGGACATGAGGGAAGGCCCTGGGAACAGTTGCTCCAAGAGGTAGGCTACATCTTGCAAGCTACACCTAATCCCTCTAGCCTGCCATGTAAAACTGTCCTTCAGCTGGTGGAGGTGGGAAAGGGAGAAAGGGTCTCCTCGCTACAGAGAGAAGTGCTTATAACGTGTTTCCACCATGCTGTCGGGGCGGGGGGGGGGGGGCATCTGTGTGGGAAACCCTGGCTGCACTGGTGCCCAGAAGGCCAGGGTGGGTGTTAGTCATTACCTCTGTGGGCAGGCAGAGGCCTAGCCCAGGTACCCCGGGGAGCCATTACTGAGCTATAAAGCGGTTGGTAGGTCACTAGGCCAAACCCAGCCGTGTGGGCTGAGCAGGGTTCAGCCCTGACAGGGTGCCCAGCTGTGGGCAGCGCTGGGGAGCCAGCTGAGCTCCACACCTGAGCTCAGCCATCCCCTTCAGGGATGAGGTGGACCACTGAAATCAGGAAATGTCCGGAACCTGGGACATGGGATGTGTGTTCTTGAAGAGTTTTATTTTATTAAGGGTTATTTAGGAATATTGTTCTAAGGCTTATTATAAGCCTCTTAGCTGTTGATTTGCGGATTATTTTGGTTTTTATAAACTTCTTGATCCTGCTCGGGTTTTAACGCCCTAATCCGCCCTAATCCCCGCCCCCTTCGCTGCAGGATTAGGAACACGCGATTGACGCAGGCGGCTGGTTGGAGTCGCCTTTAACGGCAGATCAATCCACATCGGATTGACGTCAGACCTAGCAAATAGCGGTACAAATCTCCTCCCTCGCCGGTTCGGATTGGCTTCGGTTCCCGGAGGGAGGCGGGACTTCTGCTCAAACCGGTGGCGCCAAGGCTGGGGCTGGCGGCCATGGAGGCCGTGCTGGAGCAGGTGGAGCAGCTGCCCGCGCTCCTGGCTGTCTCCCACTCCGCACTGGTGCGGGACTGGGACGCCCTGACCCTGGATAGGGCTCTAGAGTGGGCCCGGTATTTCCAGCACCTCCATGACCGCTTCCGCACCCGGCCTCGCCTCCGGGAGGCCCTGGGGCGGCGGCTGCGGCGGGGTCACCCAAGCCCTCCGCTCGGCTTCTCCCACCTGGGACGCTGCCCCCAGCTGCTGGGCCTGGCGCTGCTGGAGAACCGCGCTCTGCCGCCCGCCGCCTGCCGCCGCCTGATCCACAGCCTGCTGCAGCCTTCCGGCGTGGCGGCCGGCCCCGAACCCCGCAGCCTGGCGCTGCTCTCCCGGCGGAAGGCCGCCTCCCGCCTGCTGGCGCTGCCCCGCGGCCCGCCGCGGCCCCCGAAGGGGCTGGAGCCGCAGGTGCAAGCGGAGGCGCAGCTGCTGCTGAGCCGGCTGCGGGAGGAGGGGCAGGAGGTCGAGCCGGCTGGGGAGGCCGCGGGGCTGCTGCGCTGGCTGGCCGGTGTCCTGGAGCAGCTCCCCCAGTCCCGGGCTTTCGAGGTGGTGGCGGCGGCACTGCTGCTGCTGAGGCCGGGGAGTGGCGCCGAGCAGGCCGGAGGCAGGGGTCGGGATGGGAGCAGCCTAGATGGAAACCAGGCGAGTGGAAAGGAAGATGAATGCGTTGTCGGGCTCCTGCTTTCCTGGCTGCTGGGGAAGATGGAACGTTTTTCTGCCTTCTGCCTTTGCCTCCCAGGCTCCCTTCTTGCCTCCCTAGCTGGTCACTATTCCCAGTTAAGCAGACCTTATTTGGACCTCTTGACTGACTGGGGGAGCCACTTGCTCTATGACCCCTTGCAGGGGCAATGGGTTAAAAGTTGTCTTGACAAAGCTCAGTTGTCCTGGGAGGAGTTAAGGGAGCGCTTCAGCGGCCTCTGTGAGGGACCTGCACTACTCAGGGGACAGACACAAGCTGCTTTGAAACTCCTGAAGGCACAGGACGGAGACTTTAAGGTCTGTGGCCTAAGTGTGTGGACTGACTTACAGATGGAAGTAGAGGAACATCTGAGGAAGGAAGCAGTGCGCTAATGTGTGAATGCAAAAGCAACATGGAAACCTCTGAAATCCAGCAGATCTGCTTAACTCTATACTTGATGTGAAAGGCAAGGAAACTATACCTCCCTTTGGGTTGGAAACCAAGCATTGATATTGCTGAGCATAGTTTCTGACTGCATGTGAAGCCTGTCAGGGAGGCCTGGTGCTTTCTTGTAATTGCACTGTTAATTCTGGTCACTGCAGGAAATGTCTTTCTTTCCAGTACTTGCTGCTCACCTAATAAAATGGAGAAAATGCTTTCTGTTTCAGATGTGGAATAAATAGTGTTCTGTTTAGAAAATATTACAGTTATGGTTGTGTTAGTCCTGTGTCTGACTATTGGCAGCTGACCAAAAGTTCGAAGGAAAGATGGTGTTTCAGACTTGAAAACTCCAAATGTAGGGTTAAGTTAGTAGTGGTTGTCTTCACTGAGTTCTGCTCTGGTGGCCTCTTTCATGCTTCTTCAGCACTTGCACGTGACTTATCCCCTGAGTCTAAGTGAAAGTGAGAGCCAACTGAAAAGCTTATTGAAAAGTTCAAAAATTAGAAGGCTTTATTAGTTGCTATATTATATGATAATACACAACTATTTCCTAAGAAAACTGCAGTAAAGTGTAGGGTGTTCTGTGTGACTTTCTTCCCTTTTCCATGGTCTGTTGCATGTTCTTTATTTTTGTTTCGTGGAACAGAGAAGTGAGGGAACAGCAAACTTTTTTATTAGATGACTTTTTTTTTTCTTCATCCTTTGTTTATTCAGTTTCTTTGAATAAATCTTGGTCAGGGTAGTTTCTATCTTACCTTATCACTGTCATTTAAAATGAGCATTGTAATACAGAGGTAATATGTTCATGTATATTTATCTCTGTAAGCTAGTATTACCAAAGTGTGATAAAAGAGAGCAGTTGAGGAAGATGAGGGAAATGTGAGTACTGCAAAAAGGTGTCTTCATTAAGATTTTATGTGGAGTACCTGTCAAAGAGTTCCTGTAGCCCACATTCTTGTAGCTTCATGATCAGTTGAGACATCTCTGTGGTTGCTGAAGTCCGCTTTAGGAAGGGTGTGAAGGATGCTTCTGCTTATAAGCTTAAAAAAGCAAACAAGATATTAAACATATGAAATGGATTGAAGCTAATTAGAGTAATTGTATTACAACATAAATTAGTATCTACAACTATGGCAGATATTTCTGTACCACAAAACTAGCGTGGGAGGGATCTTGTGATTTTTAAATGGAAACAATTAGTATGAGGGGAAAAGAAATAATGCCTATTCTAACTTGTATGGAAATAATTAGAGACATACATAAGTTCTTATTCTTCCTCTTCTAAAACAAAAGAGATACTCAAGGGTAGCACACTTTATAGTTAGAAGATTAGCAGCATGTCCTTCTTTCAAAAATATGACTATTTTCTTTGGGTTCTTTGCCACAGCTTGGCAGTGAGGCAATAAAGCTATGGAGATCTGCAGATTAACATATTCTAAAAGCTACAGCTGTGGCAGTCGTCTTGCTCTTTCTTAAACAGGGTTGTCTCACCTTCTGGAGCTTGTGGTGGTCAGTCTCAAGAAAGCAGTGTGTCAGTGGACCTTAGGACTGAGTCGGTGTTTCTGTGGTATCAAAACGAATATGAATGCTGTCTAAGTGTTTAAAACTGCTTAGAATTATAAAACATGAAGTTTGAACTTATGTTGTCTAGCCACAGTTCCCTGTGTTATGTAGTTTTGGCATTTGCTGTGGAAACTTCACTTGAGCTTGCTCCTAACGCTTTTAACAGGCATAAGGGGTTTTTTTGTCTGTTAGAATACTTCTTGCTATCAGAGGTTCCTGATGAGTGATAGACCCAAAGATACTAGTCCAAGTCATTCTCCCTGGCTATACGTTAAGGGTGAATATCGAACATTGTAGTAATATTACAAATGTAGTAGCAAACAAACTCCCAACAAACCCACACCTTATCAGTGCTCCTTCTGCATGGAGAAAATGGGAAAAGTGGGGTAGTAGCTGCTGGCATTCCTTCTCTTGGTGAGGAATAATTGACCTCGGCTATTTAAAAACTGACTGTTCTCAGGTACCTGAGCCTGACAAATTTCAGTGGGAGTTAAGCCTTGGTTTTGCTTGTCAAGGTAGATGTGTTTCCTAATGTACTCAGCATGTGGACAATGAGTTAAGCCTCTTAGCAGCTTTTAACGATTTCTGGGGTAAATATGATGCTTGTAGGGAATTTGTACTTGCACTGTTTCAAGTCTTGCTTTTTAATAAACTTTCTCTTACAAAATTCAGTTAATGAAGACAGATGTCTTCTTTCCAAGTAATTTAGCATTATACCTCTTACTAATTAAGTGCAACTACAGAATGTGCCATTACAGTAGCTAGGAAGGAACAGGCCCTTTTATTATGAAAGTAAAGAAATAATTGGTGAGGGGAAGGCAAGAGGTGGGCCAGTGGAGACCATACATACTGGATTTTCAGTTCTGTCCTCTGTGTAGGAAACCTGACTGGTAAAAGGTAGTTTAGCCTCAGTGAGACAGAAGCACCTGGTTATAGCAATTTTGCAAAAATGTTCCAATCTGTCCCGAATACGTTATAAAGAGGTGCCAGATCTGTGATTACCGAATTCCAAATTCCGTATGGCATTTATTGAAACAAATGCACCATTCCACATACCCTATTATTTCAGCATACTTGTCAAGTTGGCCAGGTAACAGTGCAAATGACACTTTATTAAAATATTTTGGAACTCCATTTTTAATAAAAGTATAAACACAAAAGGAAAAGGTGTGATGCCTGTAACCTCCCTCTATGTGTTTTCAGCTTGTGTTTGCATGCTGAGGTTTGCAGCCCCAGAATTTACAAACTCTTGACCTACATAAGCTCAACGGGCATGGGAAATAAGGTATTAGAAATGATAGACTGCAGCCTCTTCCCCCACCACCTTCTTTCCCTTTTTACTAATAAGGAGAAACAGATCTCTGCCGTTTTCTCTATTAAAATGATGATCAAAGAAACTGTTAAAGTACTGCTTCAGAAGATTGAGGCATCTCGTTATATATAGTTAATCATGAGGATTTTACATGCCCAATAACTAGCAAGATAGTTACATTTTGCTCCCACTGATTTTTTTTTTTAAGTAGTAAAGGGAAAGCATTTTACCCTTTGTCACAGGACTATAGCTCTCCAGAAGTGACATACTAGGAGATGTCTGGATACTAAGTTGCTTTTCTGCTTATTTCTCTTGTGACGTCTGTTACCTTGTAACAACCCTACCAAGAAAAACCTACAAGAATACAAATTATATCTTCTTCTAGTAATTTGCAATATGTATCTAGGTACTAGAATAAGGATAAATGTTGTAGAATAAATTGTTCATTTAGGAAAAAATATGATCAGTTTGGTACCATTCAGATGAACATATGAGCTTGATTGTGACTGAAAGAACATGTGTTAAATTCAGAATGACCAGTAGAAATGTCAAGTCCAGCAACGCAGTAAAATGAACTTGTTTTGCATGCAAGGTTTCTTTCCTCCACCCTCTAACTGGTGAATAAGGATCTAATGTTCTTCAGTGACAATGACAGGTGATTTTTTTCTTGTGTGTAAGTATTTTTTAGGTCATGAAGGCAGACTAATATTTTGATCATATAGCAGTAGCATTTTCAGGTAGTGTTTAACTGGATAGTTAACTTAAAGTCATATGGCTAATTCTGCTTTTTTTTCTGAAAAAATGGAGGATTTAAAGGTGTGTTCTATTCCCCATGAACAGTTTGGATGCATGACCTGTTGCAGAGTGCCAGTGGAGGCCCTGCACCACTGCCATGCAGCATACAGCACAGACCACTAGCATGGGAATCTTCTGCTTGAGAAGCTTCTTTAGTCTGATGGGCAGAGTTACAGAAAAATAAATAAAATTCAAGTGGAGATGTGCAGAGAAAAGGCAGAAAACCGCTTCCTTCTGAAGGCCCTGGAGAAAGGGTAGATTTCCCCTTCACCAGAACAGAATGGCTTTGCTGCTGCTAGGGATATGTTGTGATTAAAAAAAAAAAAATAATTCAAAAGGCTTTTGATTTGATGTTAGCTGCTCTGCTAAAACACTCAGCCACTGTGTTCCCTGATGACCGCTTGGATCAATGGTTTACCAGGCAAGAATATTAAGGTAGTGAATGAGAAACATTGCTGTGTGTGCAGGGTAGGAAACGGTGCTTATTTAAATAGGGGTTGCTCTCGCAGAGGTGAGAGCAAAAGAACAATATCCTATCTGCCCTGGTATAAAATAGACTTGGATAATCACAAGTATAGTCAAGAAAAGTAGCTTTTTATCAGTTAATAATTAATATAAATCCTCCTCACAAGCTGTTTGTTCTCAGTAGTGTATCTGTCTCATGAGGGATTAAAAGTTATTTTGACCAAACACATCATTCTCATAACATCAGTTATGTGTCTGTACTGAATTTCAGATTAAGAGATGATAGACCACCTGGAAACAATTAAACGTTTGTTCTCCCTTACCTATATCCTTTTTAAACATCTGAGAAAAAAAGATGTCTGTAGCAATGAACTAGACCAGAGATAAACACAGAGTTAAGATGCATTCTTTTATCACTTCTCGAATGTAGCCTCAAAAGATGTTAAGCTGCTTCACATAGCTACTGCTTCAATACTGAAGTCATTCATGTGCCAACACCGCTTTAATTACTTGTCTGTCAATACCTCTGAGTTACTGATATTACTTTCCTTATTTAATTATATCTTAATAGTTTTTCATTGTGTCACTTCTTTCACAACTAGAGATCTGTGTCCCTGAATCTTTAATTAGAGTTGCTGGCGTTTTGAATCATCTCTGATACCACAGAGGGTGGCAGCAGAGTCTCTCTGTGCAAATGGGCTCGGACTGGTGATCCAAAGGGAGAATCCAAGCTCGTGGGCTGTTTCTAGAGGCAGAAGAGATCCCGGGAGTAAATGGCCACTGTTGTGCGACCCACTCAGAAGTTTCCAATTGAAAAATCCCACTGAGAGTCTATTTTGTCCTTGCAATTCTGATTTTACCAGCTCTTTAATTTAATGTAGGATCAGGTAATAATATAAATGGTATCCCCTAACTGTCTCTATCCACAGGCCTGTTTTATTAATAATATTAGGTATTCAGCTCTTAAATTCCTTTTCTATTACATGATAAATTCCTGTAGTATTATGTGATCAATTTACTGTAATCCTTAACTGGGACACTTTACCAGAAATGAGAGCAGTATGCACCGAACAGAGAATATAGCAATCAAATTCTGAATTTCATCTTGAAATGCACCTTCCTATTATATTCCTCCCTCTGGGAAGAAAGTCCAGGATGAATGCTCAGACATGAGCTATTCATAGTGCGCAGCTCACAATGAGGCTAATCCCAGCATCTGATAAAGCGTTATTTAAGTTTTTGGCAGTTGTCATGAGTTTTAAATCCCACCACAAAGAGTCAGTTTGAATGTTTTCCCAAGGACTGTTTCCAGGAGTAAAATGATAGGAACTGCTTTTACCTGCAGATTTGTATCCCTGTTTCTCTTACGGCGTGTTGGACTTCGTGACTATCTGAACAGGAAATCGTAATTGTGGTCTTGAGTTTCTGTACATAGTGCTTCTCTCAACAGAAAGTTAGGGATGGAAGGGAATCATTATATGCTTTCTATTGTGTGTGATAAAAATTATACCCATAAAAATAAGCCAGCAACACAAGACTAATTGTTGTGTGATCCAATTGTCAGTTAAATGCGTAGAGAAATGTTTGTGTTTAATGCTGTATAGCTGGGAAAAACTGTGTGGGTTTATTTGTTTTGCTCTCACAGGAGGAGATAATGAATCCTCTTGAAATACCAGCAGGCCAAAAAGAAAAGGCAGTCTCTATTTCCAATACTTATAGGCAGTGAAGTCATTAATATTTTCTTATTAATGTAAATGAGCTAGGTAAGAAGAATTGATTTCTTCTAGGAATTAATTGGACATGATCAATCCCTACAACAGGTGTGACAAGGTCATTCATCAGCTGGTTAATGTTGCAATAGCCTAAGCTTGCCCTTCCAGCTAGGAAAAGGTGCCATACCCCAGGGAAGAGGCTTTAAAATCGTTACACTATTGACAAAAAAATCTGTACTGCTGTCTCTCATAGCCTCATCATTCTTAATGTTAAGGTGAAAGTTGCTGAGTTCAGGTGTTCTATAATTTGCCTTCTAAATGGTATCTCTTTTCAAGCTTAAATTTATGTTACGTAGTATAAAGTGTAAGGAAAGCTAAATGTAACAATATATTGAGAGTCAGCCTCTCGATCTGGCCCAAACTTCTGAGAAAACACATGGAGTTCTCTTCCAACCATACGGCACCAATGTTTGTGTCCCACCAAAGCAGTTGTGTTTGTATCCTAGAAGGGTTGATGGTGCTCATGATGATTGCTCAGCGTTCTGCTGAGTTGGAAATTTTTGTTGGGTTGGAGGAACACTTTCTACCCAAAACTAAGGGTCTTGACAACTACGCAGCGATCTTTAGGCATTGGAAGTGATAAGCAAGAAAATGTCATCATTTAATCTATATCTAGATCTTTTTTTGACACACTCTTGATTAAGAAGCTGCTTTTTGCTGGATTCCTCCAATGAAATAATCTGACCCACCGTATGTTTGCCCCAAGTTAGTTTGAGCACTGAATTCGCCTCCAATTTGCCCAAGTATTTTGCTTTTTTGATTACAGGTTTGTTTTCTCCCAAATGCAGCAAACACCTTCCTTTTAATCCCCCATAAATATGGTCAAAAACCTGTTCAGGTTGAAAGATAATATACATTGAGGGAACATCAGGATGATCATAGTCCCAAAAATAATTTCTGTAATGTGAAACTAAAATTTCCTACTACTGGAGTAGTCAAGTAAATACTTTCCCCTATTTTTAAATGAATTTTATAGCAAGTTACTGCATGAGCCAAAATTCAACAAAGTGACAAAAAATACTGCACCTTAAACCAGTATGCCAAACTGCGCCATAGGATTTCACTTGCTTGATCCTACTTTTAGCCAAGAAACCTTTGCTTGAAATAAAAAAGCATATTTTACAAAGACACCAAGTCTCTGCGAAGGATTGCAGGCAAGGAAGGAAAATCACAAAAAGTGTTCATGGCCTGTTAAGGGAAAAGGTGATGAAAAATAAGCAAAGAAACAACAATTTGTTACATTGGTCATGGGTACGAATGTGAGTACTCTGGATTTTCCTGGTGTAAGGTTTGCAAAGATGTGTGGCTGTTTTCAAGGCCACGTGTTCCTGGGTGGTGCGTTTAACACCCTGGATCAGCGCAAGACCTACAAGGTGAGCAGGAGTATGATCCTGCTGTTACTACTGACAGCATGGTGGTGGGTTTTGGTATTTGTTTTGGTTTTAAGTACAAGTTCTTGCTGCGTGAGGCAAAGAGCCTGGCTCTGTTACTGGTAGCAGTCCCGTGAGACTCTGCTACCTCCGGAGGTGGCACAGTGGGCAGATTAAACTGGGTGTGTGTCATCATTCTTGCAAATCATAGTTACTGTAAATGCATGGCCAAAGTTCAAGGCCCAAGGAGACATATAGCTAGAGAAGTGGTTTATATTGTGAGAAGACTTCTGCCACTGTTACTAGAGCCAATATATTGTTCTTTGTTTCAGACTCAACTGAAACGTTGCAGTGTGTGGTCGCACAGCATGGGTCAGGAGGGGATACTGACTTGTGAAGCATGAAGTCACTGTGTGAGTTTTGCGTTGGGTTCACAGTGCTGTGGCAGTACCATTGAGTGTGAGCTGCTGTCCCTCCTCCCACTGTTGTCCCACTTTTGCTCTTTCTGATTTGACAAAAAAGCCTAGTTTGCCTGCGCAGCAGAACCTCTCACCCACATAGTGGTCGGGCGCTGTGCCGGTCTGTGCCCTTTCCCGCTGGGAAATTCTGCATCTTACTGTTTGTCACACGCCGTGAGCCTGACGTCTGTAAGTGGTGAGCATAGCGTAGAGCACGTGGCTCATGTTGAAAGCTGCAGTTGTAATGTTTTTGAAGCAATCATTGTTTAATACTATTGGAGTCCATCCAGTAAAAGTGAGAAAATAAGTTTTATCTGGATTAGGCTTAATACTGCTTCCCTTTGAATGTAATTGGATTTTTGTCACTGACTGTAATTGGGCAAGATAGAGCACGAATTTTGTTGTGAAATGTAACAGGCAATATTGCCACCAAAGCAGGAAGAAATGCAGCACTTAGTTTTCAAAGACTGTACAAAAGTGTAGGACAGGAGTTCCTATGTAAGGAATTTATAATGTGAAAAATGGTTTCTTTTAAGTAACTGAGGAATGATTCCTAAGGTGTTAACTCTGCTGACATGAAACTCTCATCTTCACACCTTCCATCTAAGTCAAATTTTCTAAAACTTTTTCTTTGTCCTATGACTTTCTTCATATGAAAATTTTTAAACTTATTCAGTCTGAGAAGGGGAAAATGACATAAATCATTCCTGTCTGTGTTCTCAGTAATGTCAAAAACACGTGTCACTGACACTGTCGGTTCAAGACTTGTTGGAAACATGAAATAAATTGCAGAGGGCTAAGAAGAACAAATTACAGAAGGTGAATTATCCAAATGCAGACACTTGCACACCCCACTAGTGAGTGGGCATATGGTTGAACCTGGAATTACTACACTAACTGCAGGTACTAGTGAGCATGCACTAGCTACTAATTACAGCAGGAAAACACTGGTCCCTGTGCACTGCACTGACAAATTGCTCCCAGCGGTATCTAAAGCTATTTTGCCGTTGTCATTACAGCCTCTAGCGAAGTCAGGATATTTGAAAAGAGTATGGTGTCTGCAACCTATTAACGATATTATATCCCTATTTATAGTCCAGTTCCATGAATAGAAAATTCCAACAGAAGAATGTTTACTATAGAAATTTTGGAATATGGAGCTTTTAAGGGCAGTTGTGTTTAGTTTATGGGCCAGGTATGTAGAAAAAAAGCAATTAAAGCCACCTTGCTCATTAACCTTTCAGTTCCTCATAGAGCACTTTCAGTACAAGAAAGTGATTGCATTTTGATTTGTAATGCTTGAGCGAGCAGAACCTCTTGTCTGTGTATGTGTGCATTGTATTAGAGTGCAGTCTCTAAACACTTGCATGTGGTTTTGTTCTACCCCGCTTTAACTGATACGATGATCTTCTAAACTCTTTGAGCTTGTGGAATCCAATCACTTTGCTCAGTCTTTCTTACATTTGCTTAGCAAAGGTATAAGACCAGAAATACCTGGCATAACTGCATTATCGTGGTTATTGCTAGTTTGCAGTGATTGAGAATACTCACATTATAAGTAATGGCAAGTCAAGATAAGATTTATAGAAGGCATATTTTGACTTATGCATTATAAATTGGAAGAAATGGCAGCATGAGTATTATATCTCTATCGCTGTTTGGGTATAATGAGCACAAGTCAACAAATTATTTCTCCCTGTAGAAGTTATCTGAAGTGGGGGGAAAAAAAAGCAACCTATATCCCGTGCAGTTGGCCCAAGAAATGGGTTAGCTGAACCAGAAATCATTATTCTAAAACAATGCATGGGTTAGCAAAAGAAGCAGCTTTAGAAGTATCCTGATTCTCAGAAGCTAATTAGAATTAGTGTGTTGGTGGGGATGATGTCCTTATGTTAATCTTTTCATTTTCATCCAACAGCAATTAAAAGTAATAGCTAAAAACCATAAAAGGTAAAAGAAAGAGTTTTGCTGTCTTCTAGTTACAGAAAAATAACCCATATGTTGGACTTTCTTCTTCCTTCAGCCTTCAGGAAGGCATATCCAAATAAACATAAAATACAGAGCCTCTTAAAATGCAAAGGTTTTTCATCATCTTGGCAGCTGTGACACGCAGTCGTAACACACCTGATGAATCCTTGTCACTACAAAAGCTTCAGGCACGGTCACAGTTTGCTCTGTTCACTGAAGATCCCGGCTGCGGTGTTGGGTGAACATTGCACATGTACTCGAGGTAAAAAGTTCAGCTGCTGATTAAGGTCTGCAAGGAACTTTTTTCCAACAAGATTAGAAGAGATCTTTGGTTTTCATTTCTCTTTGTATTTAGCTTCATATTTTGTAGTGTGAATTGGCACTGCAAAGGTTGGAAATGTTGATTCTTTCAGTCTCCTCTTTCGAGCCTGTCATAGGCAGTAGTGCAGCAGAACAAAAATGGCTTGGTCCAGCTAAAGCAACTGGCCACAGGAAGAGGGTTCTTGAAATGTAATGCTAAAATGTGATTTTCATGTTCTCATATGAATTGCCGTGCTGTTTGATAGACTTTTTTTTTTAATACATTTCACGCAATCTTAATCTATAGGCCTGCCTGTACTTCTGGACATACCTTTTTTTTAAGAAAGAATAACAGCATTTTCACTGCTGAATCGTGTTTCTGGATTGTGAAACTCTCGATTTAAATGTAAAATACACTCACTTTAAGTTACCAGCCAAAAGCTGTATCTTTTAATGAATAAAGTTCCAAAGACAGTAAATAATGGTAGTGTCAGTCTGTCAGGTGAAGGGAGAACTTGAAGTACAGAGAAATCAAACGGCTTGTGCAGAGTGATACGGGGGGGGGGGGGGGGGGGGTGTGTGGGGGTTGTGGCAGTTGGCCACAAGATGCAGCTATTTATATTCCTGGGTCTCATAGCAAATGTGTCCTTGTTTAATTATGAAGCTAAGATGCTTTGAATGCTGCGCAGCGTTTCAAAAGCAACTCTTCAGAAAAAGCAAATAGCTATTTGGTATTACCAACAAAATCTTTCATCACATGCATGCTGTAGACTTCATCTGGGTGACTTTATTATTCCTTTGGCATTCCTATGATGAAAAGTAATTAAGTTCACGTGAAACAAATAGAAAATGGTAGCTTTTCCACCACAGCAGAATGCTGAAATCTGAATGAATGATGAAGCCTGTAGAATTAGTGGCACATTACTGTAGTGAACTGAGAGAGTGACCTGCCCTGAAGGAGCAGGGGAAAGCAATAAGGTTCTTGTCCCATCTGTCAGAAAGGTGTAGGAGACGTTTCTTGTTACATAATGGCTGTCCCATTCCTTGAAATATTGTGGGGATTAGAAAATACCTTGCATAATTTATGTGCACCATCTCTATTCCAGAACCATACATTACTGCTCCCACAGACAGATTACACTGACATTCTGAACCATATGTATGGTTTATGCAGGTAACATAATACTTTCAAATTATATGTGCTATGAGCCAATAAAATTAGTATGGGGTACTTATGCAATAGCCTCATAACAGCTAAACTAACAAAGGTTTATAAAATACTTCTCTCCTAATTTTTCATGGGGCAGTCATTGGGTTTTATTTTTTTCCCTTAGCTTTACTAATGAAACACAGCATTAGAAACCAGCTCTGTTACTAGCCAAACTGCTGGTGTTCTCAGTCATATATGGAATTCCATTCTCTTGTCTCTTCTTGGACATGAACTTCTAGGATTCAAGGATGAATTTGCAGCTGATACAGAATTGCTGCAGAGCTATGACAAGGCATACCTGCTTAGAAGCAGGCTTATTGAGGGAGAATATAGATGATAATTTTGGATATACTTACTGAGATGGCATTCTACTGTTCCACCAGTTTTTATTTCTGTATGTGCAGCCTGTACTGTTTTTCCAAATACCTTCACTGGTTCACTTCCAAAACAATTACTGGACCATTTTATGCCGTTAGTGGTTTATTTTTTTGTTTGGGGGGTTTGCTTTCTTTTCTGAGAGTGTCTCACTGGTACAAAACCACTGGCACAATTTGACTTCTTGGAAATATGTTACCAAGACCTATAAATCTATCCGAGGGTCTATGAAAGGAGAAGATTGATTGATTGTGTCGTACCAGAATTGTCTGCCGCTGAGCCTGGAGAGGCAGAGCCAAGATGCAGCAGTGAGAGGCCAGCGATGCACAGCTTGTTCATCCACTGAGGAGCTGCTGCTGGGTGCTGAGCTGTGCCAGGTCAGTGGGAGCTTTGGCATCTTTTCTGTGCAGCTTGCTGTGTCCTCGTGAGGAGCAGCCCAGCGCCTCTCCTGCCCCGTGATATGGTGCTTTCCTTCAGCTCTGCTTCCAGCCCAGTAATGCCATGCTTCCGCAGGCCTACGAGCCTCACGACTGCTGAAGGAGGTGGTCTGGCCCGCCTGCCTGCTCATAGGGGGAGGCCAAGCGCTTGTGTGGTCGTGTTGTTCCATGGGTGAGACACCCTGCTAGTCTAGCACACGTTACATTCCACTTGAATCGTTTCCCGTTCTGCTTCACCTTGTAGCTGGAGAGTGTGTGTGCTAGGGCAAAGGCAGCAGATACGTGTGGGGGAACATGTGGCTGGGGTAGGGGCTATGTGCAGCAGCTTCTGGCAGCGTTAGTGTTTTATGCTTTTCTTTGAGTACGCCCCTTGGTGTGTATTTTCTTTGTTCCTAGCCAACACTTTAGAAGATGGGTAGACAACGTCGTTGGGTGAAAAGCATTGGAAAGGAATGGAGTTTCTTCTTTCATGTTGCTCCATTGCAAAGGTGCATAAGCTGGGCTGTCTTAAAGAATTATTTCTGTAGTCATTTCCGATGTGATAGGCTGAAAGACAGTAACATTTAGTATCTTTCATTGAATCTGCTTAGATTTATGCTAAAAAGTACAGAATTACACTCACTTCAGTTGAGCCCTTTTCCTTTTTTTAAAATCCTATTTCATAATTTGAAAACAAAGTTGTTTATTTCCCATTTAGAAGAAACACTCGTACTGTACAAGATGACTTGAGAAGGACATAGGTCTAATAAATGAAAAGCGAGACTAGGTCTACTTCTATTTCGCACCTTCTGAGCAGTGGAACCACTTGGGACAGCAGGCATTGATCTAATGTCTGTTCAAGACTTTCAGGATTGACACTTCATGTTTCACAATTATATCTTAAAATTTGATTTCTGACCATTACTGTACTATAATAACTGAAATAGGTGTAACCTGATGAAAGTGAAGTCTTCCTGCCCTTACTATTATTTTAAATTTGTAGCAAAATTTAATAGGCGTGTTAGCCGATAAACTTTCAGCTGATTAATTAAGCTTTCTCTCACACCTAAATAAACACCCCCCCCCCCCCCCCCCCCCCCCCCCCCCACTCTTCTTAAGTAGTTGTAATCTGAACCT